>NW_024102838.1:1785220-3109382 GCF_013122585.1 Styela clava | reverse complement strand
TTCAAGTTGACGGCTTTCACGACGGGACGGATTACAAAACAACTATTAGTAGAGCCAAATTTGAAGAACTAAACTACGATTACTTCGAGCGAATAATCGAGGCGATGGATATTACACTATCTGACGCAAAGTTTAATAAAGAAAAGGTGCTGAAGTAAATAAAAGGGTTCAATACCAATTCTATAATTTTAACAGCATTAGCAGAAAAATGTTGCCGAGGTATAATAGGCCTCGGCGAAAAAGTGTAAAACAAAGTTATCGACATTCGATTTTTTCAGAACTTAGTAACTTTATAAAGAAGATAGTAATTATCAGAACCCAAGATCTAATAGTTAAAAAATAATCAGTTTTTGTTGAAAAAATTAATATAATATAATATTAGTCCTCTTCACCATTTTACACATACATCTTTGAAATATCGTTTGGTCGTTTCTGTCCATTTAAGATTCCAATGATTGAAGTTGTTTAACTAGCATAACGTTTTTTAAATTTTTATTAATTGTTATAAAAGAATATTGCTTGAAAACTTTCGTTAAATCGCATTTTCATGTATTAATCATAATTTCAGGTTGACGAAGTCGTATTGGTTGGTGGATCAACTCGAATTCCAAAACTGCGAAAAATGATCCAAGAGTATTTCAACGGCAAAGAACTGTATAAAACCATAAATCCGGATGAGGCTGTGGCGCATGGGGCTGCCGCACTTGCTGTTGATCTTAGTACTGGTGCATCTTCAAAAGTAAATACAGTTTTTGCTACCTTTTCAATAAAAAAATTTAATAAATGCTTTATGGACATGAAAATTAAAGACAAAACTGCACTTGCATTACATGAGGCATTTTTTATGAAATTTTTGGTAGTTTCTTCATTGGAAAAACAAATTTCTATTTGACATTATGAGGAAGACTTTGTTGTAAATCAACATTGATTCCATAAAATAAATTTGTCAAGTAATAAACGACAAGACTTGTCCAATATTTTTGTATATTTTCGAAATTCAATTCAGAATGTGTCTAGCAGTACTATGTGAAATTCTAGAATGTAAAATTTTATGATCTGCGGCAATAAATATTGCGTAATGGGAGAAAATAATTGATTTCTTGATTGTGCACTCATATATGCGTTGTAAAAAGTTAAATTTATTATTTATTATCTCTTTCAGATAAAAGAGTTTACTCTTTATGATATTGTGCCTTTACCACTCGGCATCAACGTTGTTGGTGATATCATGTCTGTGGTTGTTAACAAAAATTCAAAAATTCCTTCTAAACACTACAAAACAGTCACCACTGTTGCTGATAATCAAACATTTATTAAATTTTCGGTTAGTATTATTATCATTTCTAGTCTGTGTAATTTGAAATTAGCCTTTGACAAATTGATTAAATTAGAATTGTTTACTTCTATTGGTATATGTATATCTTTCGTATCTGAGAAGTTGGCACAGGATAGGCTTAACGTTATGGCCTCCACAAAAGAAGGCATATATATATATGTTTGACAATGTAATGGCATAATGTCACAATATTTTCACAATTTTCTTCATTATTCATAATACAGGTTTACCAAGGCGAAAGAACGTCTACCATGCACAATAAACACTTGGGCTCCTTCAGTTTATCGGGAATTTCTCCTGCACCACGACGAATACCCCGTATAGATGTCTGCTTTGATATCGATTCCAGTGGAATTTTAACAGTTACGGCGAAAGATAAAATTACTGGAAACAAAAATAATTTACAACTCGAAGCTGCTAAATTGAAACTTACCCTGGAAGAAATAGAACTTATGGTAAGGTTTGAGGTTTATCATGAACCACAGAACCTGTGGCATTACCTGGCTATTAAAAAAGTAGCATAGATGTGGAACATTTCTTAACCTAACCAATATTAGCGTTTAAAAAGCTTCAATATATAAAACAATATTGATTTATTTCTTGCGCTTTGTGATCAAATGGCAATGCATATAAATTCCACATCAAACAAAATAATTTGAAATTCAAAAATGTATTCTAACTCTCCTTAGGTGCAAGAGGCTGAAAAATATAAATTGGATGATATTGAGCTCAGAAACCTCGCAGACATGAGAATAAAGCTGGAAACTTTGGTTTTCAACGCAAAGGAATCCACCATGTCTCTTGATTCACAGGAAAAATTGAACAAAGGAGATAAATATATATTATTGAATAAATGTGAATCAGTTTTTCATTGGCTAAACAAAAACAAGGTGACTTTTATTTTTTGTTGGTAACAAAAACAATTTTATTTTATTTATATAAATGCAAAATTCTACACAAATTACAAATTCAGTTAAATTCAACCAGTCTTGAGTACGAGACGTTTAAAAGTGTATTGAAATCTTATACATTTCTTTCAGAATGCTTCGAAGGAAACTCTCTTTCAACAACAAATTGAATTTCAGAATTGCTGCCACCCAATATTCATACGAATATGTAGGGATAAAAAGGTATTTCAAATAATTTTTTTTTCAAGGTTTCTGGTTAAAAAAGTTTTTCGGTTAAAATTTATTTCTCGAAATAAACAGACAAAACCAGCAGGTTCAGGATACGTAGAAAAGAAAAATCTTGCTTGATTTATGAATTCTACAAAATTTCAATATAAATTTGAGATTTCTCGGAATTGGTCAGCTAACAAGAGAAACCAAATTAACTTTACTGATAGTTGGATGTTAGTGGTTCTTGTTCATGGCCTCGCATAGAGCAAAGGCGTGTATACGTGAGGCCTAAGAAAAACACGTCATACACAGTGTTTGCATGAAATTGAATAAAATGGGGGATCCGATGGTTTCAAATAAATTTGGACAAAATAAAAGTGATATCTCATTTTTGATTTCATATGGAAACTGAAGTTTATGGCCTGTGTGAGTTTACTAGAAGAATTTAGTGATTAAAGCTAATTTAAAAGTACAGATTCTTAAAGTTGTCTTCAAATTGACTGTTTGTGAATTTGGAGAACATTCCGCCTAACATTCACCTTTTTATATGTATTTAAAGAATGAAAGTGATAACGAACAAAAAAGAAATGATATGGATACAACTTGTTTTCCGCTAATAAAAAAGAAACAAGAAGAACAGGCAAGTTGTGTTCAAATTAATATTAAAAAATCTCGTATATTGTTGGAATAAAAAATTAAGTTTGTCAGATTCCTTCCTAAAATATCATGTTTATATATTAAAAAATAAATGGAATACTCATATAAAAAATTATATATTCATTTCATATATATCTAAGTTAAAATCGGAGCTTTTCTAATGTTATTTTGTTCAATAACCTCATTTCAATTATACAATAATTATGTTCAATGTATTAGCATAAATCCGCTAAAATGTATACTATCGGATTGAAGCCATTATGTATAACATAGGACTGAATGTTTCATTGGTTATTTATGATATTCTAAACTGTAGATTTGAATCTCAAAATTGGCTATTACATTTTAGGCGAAAATGTTGAAACAGCAGAAAAAAGAAGAAGAAGAATACAAACAACTTCAAAAAGCAAAGAATGATGTAAAAGGCTTCATCAAAACTGCAGAGAGCAAAGTCAAATGGCAGTGCTTCGAAAAGTTTGTCAATGAGAAATCAGCGATTCTTCAAAATTGTCAAACTTTCAGGAACTGGATCGAAGAAAACAAGGTCCTATCAGTTTTTCTTTACAGATCTTCATTGATCTATCAACTTTTCTGTCATATATTATGTATTATGCGAGGGCATAAAGAACTAGGTCTACTATTCCAAGGCTTGAGCAACATAAAGTTGAATATGTAATTTTTATTGACAGAAATTAAATGAATACTATGACTATGTATACGAACACGTGGGTTTTTAAATTTATTTCAAGAAATATCAATTTTGATAAAAACTGATGAAACAGACAATCATCAACATTTTTTCCACGTTGAAATCGCTGCGCAAAACCTCACCAAGCATGTATTAAAATTATTTTTATATACGAAATTAGATCATAAATTTTAATTGATTTGGATTCAGAACGCAACGCCAAATGATATTTATGACAACTTGAAGAAGTTTAGAGAATGTAGTGAGAACATTTTTGAGAAAATGGAGGCAGCAATTGAGGTATGAACAAAAAAAATTGGCAATGTTTATTTTAATAACATTAGCAAAATATTATTAGAGAATGATTGCTATTTACAGAATGATTAATATTAATAAAATATAATAGCTAATAAAATATTTAACTAGGCTAGTGAAGCAGTAGTCGCCATTACGTCACTTGTTCTATACGAGCTAACAATTTTAACGGATAATGATTTTATTTTTTTCCCAAAATATTGGATTCATGGCCAATACTAGCATTTAAAATGTTTTGTTATATAATTTATTCCGCTTACGCTAATGTTACCGCATTACTAATCATGGATAACACGAAAACACGCGAAAAAAAAATAGTAAACTGTCAGATTAGAATTTGTTTTCATTCGTATTTTGCGATTCTCCGATTTCGATATTGCCGATAGAATAAACCCTCAATAAATAAATAAATCTCAAATGAGTAAAATTCATTTTAGTTCAAAATATTTTCTCATGTGTCCGTGGCCGAAGGACATTTTGGAAAATTGCACTGTTTAAATTAGCGTTTTCATGTGTTGTATTGCTCCAAAAAATCTACTGTATTTTTTGTTCAGTTTTTAGTCTCACATTCACTCTCGTATTCTCAATTGGAAACTTGAGTTTTGGATTTACTCCTTTACTATTCTCGTTTCTCTTGATAACCATAGTAAAGTATTTTTTTACACGGAATTATGGTCATCATAAGGGAACAGGGGTTCCCAAGCTTTTTTCAAGTCGACCCCAAAGACAACTCTCAAGTGTCCAGTGCAACCCCAGGTCAATATATATATTTTTCATGAAACTTTAGAGCTTCTTTCACTGGCCTTTTGTGTTTGGTCATGTGGTGGTATTAAGTAAAATAAGCTAAAAACCAAACATTGATGTCACAATGGGCACCTACATTTTCTATAGCATAATGCTATGGTTATGATATCTATGGGCCAGTTTTACAGAGAGCCATGATGCAAACTGCTAAATTTAACATGGTTTGTCAATTCTTAGATGATTTGTACATCCATCTTCTACCATACCTCAGCGACCCCATGATCTTTTTGCGACCCTACCTACTTATCACCCAATTTGGGGTCGCGACTTTTGGTTTCGGAACCCCTGATCATAGAATAAAACGTAAATGTGGCAGGGAGAATTTGCGATATACTATACTCAATAGAATACTAAAACCTTGAATTTTTTTGCATCCCTGTATCAAGTAAAAATATGTTTGGGGAGACGACGTATGAATCCGTTTTCAAATAGTTAATAGGTTGGTTATTGTAGTTATTGGCCAAATATTTCCTTCACTAATAGTCTAATACTAATGAAACAATCAATTTTATTTCCAGTAATCCAATCTGGATATTTTCACAAAAATGATAGAAAGTAATTTTAAACTATCCCTGAATAATACTTTAGAACCCAACATTTTTCGTCAAAATCTTGGATTTTTTTGTCAATTCACGGAACACCATATACCTGGGTACACATTTGTGTGACTTTTGACATTCTATTCATAAACTTGAGCAATGCTCTCTTGTATTTTCTAGATGGAACAGCATGCAGAATTTCAGACGGATGATGATATGATAGCGCAAGCAAGTGACGAGCGCAATGCTCTCGAAAAATGTGCATACACCATCAAACAATCCATAACGGGTTCAGAGTATAAAGACAAACTAGAAAACAATGTTAAAGAAGAAATCACTTCTGGATGCGACAGAATTTTAGAGTGGCTGGATGAAAATCAGGTTTGGATTGGCTCTGTATGTCTTGCATTATAAGCTTCTTTGAATAATTAGGTGATTAAAGATAAATTTAAATTTGTTCCTCTCTCTGAAGTTACCTGAAACGAGAAATATGACCCAAACAGTTGCTTTGAAACTAACATACGAAGTGAAGATTTAATATTTGAACAAAATATAACTTAATATTAAATTTGTAAACTAACAATTTTTTTCTGTAGATATAAATGTACATAAATTGTTGTAAATCACCAATGAAACAGATCTCAAATCTTTATTGAATTTGATTGGTGAATGTTTGACTTTTGTCTATCGTTCATTTCTTTATGTATGTTCAAAGAATGCAAGTGTCGATGAATGCACAATCAAAAGAACTGAATTGGATAGAATTTGTCTTCCACTAGACAAAATAAAACAAGAAGAACAGGCAAGTTGTGTTCAAGTTATAATGTTGCTACTCTGAATCCCCAGGCTTTTTTTGTACTAATGTCCATTAAATAATATGATTCCAGTTTAAAATAATACATTTTCGTACTCTGTAAAACAAAGCTTTGCGATTTCTTTATGAATACTTTTACTAACAAACAATATTTCATTTATACAAATAATAGGTTTATTGAATGATAAAATATACGCTAATGTAAACATTCGGATTTGATCCACCTATTTATATTTTGAAACTAACTGCCTCGTTGAATATTTATGTGATCCGCAACTGTAGATTTGAATTCCGAAAAGCTTATACCATTTTAGACAAATGTAACAATCAATTTTGAAACAGCAGAAAAAGAAAGAAGAAGAACGCAATCTACGCCAGGAAGCCCAGGATGATTTGATACGTTTTATCAATAATGCTGAGAACAAAGCCAAGCTCAAGTGTTTTGAGATTACCAATGCAAAATCGGCTATTTTTCAAAATTGTCAAAAACTGAGGAACTGGGTGGAGGAAAACCAGGTCTTAATACTTTTTATTTACTCATATTCAATGACTTATAACCTGTTCTGTCATAGATTATGAATTATGCGAAAACAATATATATTCGAAGGAAATTCTAGATATTAATTCAAGGCTTAGCAACATACCATTGAAAATATAATTGTTATCAATAGAAATTAAATAAATACTATGACTGTGACGCACATCAGGGTTATTTATTTGTTTGTTACCAATTACCAATTTTGACAGAGTAAACATAAACTTTATTATGAACAGATAACTTTTTTACCTTGTAATCGTTTGAAAAAGTTAGTTATATATATCGAGTCAGATTACAAATTTTGATTGATTTGGATTCAGAGCACAAAGAGAAATGATATTTGTGATAAAATGCAGGAGTTTCAAAAATGGAGTGAGAAAGTTTTTAAGAACATGGAAGAAGCCGTAAAGGTATGGAAAACAAAATCGGCAATACCCAATGCAATAACATTAGCAAACTATTATTGGAAAATCATTGCTAATTGCACATCAATATAATTAAAATAACATACCTGAAATAATTAGTTCGTTGATCCTGACATGATCGATTTTGAAGCTTAAAAAAATATTGTTTAATATTATTTGTTCACAGAGTATAAAAACAATTTAATGTAAACCTCATACTTAAAATGACTTTACCAAGTTATATTATTTAAATAAGCAACTAAAACACAAAAGCATAAATTAACCTAACTCCAATGAATACCCTAGTTAACATGTTGTAATATATTTTGTATACATAGGCAGAAAATCAAAAAGAACTTCAACTGATTTCTGAATCAAAACGAAAACTTAAGGAATGTGCTGACAAAATATCTGAAGCTGTATCTGATTCAAAATACGTTGAATATTTAAGCGACGCAGAACTAGAGAAAATAAATTGTTACTGTACTAATACATCTACGTTGCTTGAGAAATCATCAGTGAGATTTAATATATACCGGATATACATAAGCCATGAAATCTGTCTCAAAATTTAAAACTTCATCTTCTGCATGATTTTATCATTCAGTAAACAGTATCAATACTTCACGAAATTTCTCTTGCAGAATCCGAGTAGACAAGAGTTGGATAAAAGGAGAAAGTCAATTGAAAAAAACTGCTATTCAATTTTAGTTCAAATAAACAACCAGGTGAAATAAGATCATCGGCTTTTTTATTTCGCTGACTAAAAAAAGAAGGAAAAATAATTTCGGCAAAATTCTAAAATCCCTTCTTCTTAACTGCTTCTGAAACTTGTAAAACATAATTTTCAACGAGAATTGAGCTAGGCTATTTTTTATAAAAATTGCACAGTTTTGATTTTGAACCACTCAAATTTCATGAATTCACTTGATCATATTGTACTAATTCGAATTGTTATTGATCTAACACTTCACATATTTGACCACTTCAGGTACAAACAGAGATGAAACGCAAAGAGGTAGAACTGCAACAGGAGTTGGTTTCACTTGAACATTTTAGCAAGAAAGTCTTTGATGTCACATCTCGATTGGCCCAAACAAATAAAATACCTTCAGAACAAGCAAATTCCAATTTTGCAATCTGCAATAAGATATCAGAACTAATAAGGAACGGTGAGGTATGTGAATATTCAATGTCTTATTTTAATAAAAAATAAATTAGTATCAGTGAAATATCTCTAATAACAAAATAATATAAATAAACTACAGATAAAAACCAGAAAAGATTGTGAAACGTATTATGGAGACATTCTCGAAATTTATCAACCAATAAAGAGCTTGGAAGAAGAACAAAATATGGTTAGAATAAATTATTTCATTGAGTTTTATTTAGTGTTATTTCAAAGCATTATGTATAGTAATTGCAGCATATTTTCTAGGAAGCTGAAAAAGATCTGACCGATTTTGTTAAAAATGTCAAGAATTTGACTTCCCGTATTCAAGGTATGCCTAACAATAAATAGCTTGTAAATTTCTGTCATAATCATGTCGGTAAGTGACATTTACATTAAACTTGCATTCTTGCAGATCCGAATTAAGGTATATACATTGGATTTTCATGTTTATATTGCGGCTCTTTGCAGTAATAAAATACGAAATGCGGCTCTTGGTCTCTGACCGGTCGGCCCCCATGATTTATTGGATTTGATGAAATTAAAAAACAGTGTCTGGAATAATCGTATTTGTACTATACCCTGCTTACCAGAAATTACCTTGTACCTACCATTCGAAATGCTTTCCTTGTGTAACATAATTATTTTTCAAATTTACATAAGTTACCTTTTTATTCGTCATCCACTTTGTTATTTCTTCACACTTTTATTATCATTATTGTAAATGTCACTAACCGACATGATTATGACAGAAATTTACAAGCCACTTATTGTTAGGCATGCTATTTAGTGGGTTTGAACAATACTCTTCAAATTTGTATGTCGTAGCAGCTAATTGAAGAAGTTCTTTGACATGGGTCAGAACAGATCAATGATTTGATTTAACACAGATTCGCATACGTATGTTGACCCAAACATTGACAATATACTAAGCGCAGCGCGTTTGGCATTGGGGTATTTTCCCACTGGCATGCTTTTCCATAAACATTGGTCCCTTTCCTCAAATCGCATTTCGGTTGATTTTCCTCATAAATATCGGTCATTTTCATCCAAGTTTCAGCCTCTTCTAGGTGACTTGGACCAGAGAGAATTTCGAACAATCTGTCTCAGAATTAAATGAGTCGTTGACGACGTAATCTGTAACGTTTCCGCTAAACGCCGTTTTGCTATGTTAGTGTTGCAGGGCATCTCCTACAAAAATTTGATTGTGGCGTAATAATGGACCACTGAAAAGTGAATGGCGTTCACCAGTGGTTCTCAAAGAGGGCGTCGCGACGCCCAAGTGCGTCGTTTTACTTTTTCTAGGGCGGCGCAAAACTTTTCCTTTTTTGCGGAATTATACCTACCTACGGTGCGTAGACAAAGTCAAACTTCTCGTTATTATTGTTTGCAATATCACTTGAAAACTGGGGAAGACTGTCGATTTAAAAATTGTAACGATCAACGTTATTTATATGGGACGCAATATTATATTTTATTTTTTTTATTTTTTTTCCAATTTTACGCGTGACAACGATGGGCCACCATAGACCTCCCTAAGGTCATGTTCAATTCAATCTTCTTCCCATTATGAAATCACACACACACACACACACACACACACACACACACACACACACACTAGGTAGGCTTGAGTCATGCATGACATTCATTTTTTATCCTTTTATGAACATGGACGTATAGAGCGTTGTTGAGCAACGTTCAGCACTTCGTCTGCGTGTGGACGCAAACGGATATTCAATATTGACAATGCGGCAGTTTTCTTCGGGCACAACTTAAATAAAACTCATTGCAAAAGAGGTCACGGAGAGTCACAACTTGAACACATTTTCAAGGCATCGCAGTACCAAGAAGTTTGAGAACCACTGGCGTTCACGTATCTTAGACGTGAAAGACGAGGGCACGACAAATCATAATATATATGTTTAAGTGAAACATGATGAATCGTTGTTTGCAAGTTTTAGTAAAATATTAAATTTTTCCTTGAGCTAACTAAGGCGAATAGAGCCGCATGAAACCGAAGCAAGAGCCGCCGGTTGGCCACTCCTGCCATAAATGTATGTGGAAAGTATTTTTTTTAATATTTAAAAATGTTGAATTATTCTGCGATTTTATAATAGGAAGCGAATAAAAATGATTACGATTCAAGAAAGGAAGCATTGAGTAATGGTGCTCAACCTATGTTTGACTTGTTGGATCAAGAAAAAAAAGTATTTGGTTACAAGTTAAACAAATTTAAACTAATAAATCTGAAGGGAACGATGAAAAAATTGAATAATTCAGCCATTGAGCATTATTTAAGCAATTTTTCATTCATCTGAAAAATTACTAGATATCAATGATTGTTTTCATGTAATAAAACTTTTAAGTTACAGCAATTAGTCCGCTTATGATTTGTTATAAAACACGTCTGACAGAAAGATTTCATTTATTAAAAGGCTTTTTTTATTTTCATAATTTGTACTAATCAAAATTCGCTTTCCCTAATTTTTACAAAAATTAGTGTTTGTAGTTGATTTTGAGTTGTTTAGATCAACAATATTTTTTTAAGTCGAAGCAGAAGGAAACCAGCAACAGTTACGAAGTTATGTTACATGATCAGGAGAATACAATCACCTTCGACTCCTCATTTTATTATATTGCTCACTACGTATGCTAATACAGCAATTTTTCTAGGAAGCTGAAAAAGACCTGACAAGCTTCGTAGAATATATCAAAAGTTCGGCTTCCCGTATTCAAGGTAATGATGACTATAAAGATTCGATTTTCAACAAGTGCGATGAAATAACCAAATGGATCTCAAATAATAAGGTAACTTTAATAAACTGAATAAATTTAATGACAAGCTTTTTATTGACAAGTATGTATTTTCTGATCAAGTAACCTTAGTAATATTTCGAGTTATATCGCGGAAGTAGTACTTGACATTGTTTATTTTTCAAAACAAAAATGTGTTTAAACAATTGTAGGCAAGACCCCAATCATTGTACTAATATTTAATTCTTTGTATTGATATTTTCAATAATTAAACCCTTCTTTATTCTTTACGAATTGCTGAATTATTCTGAATTATTTTACCGAAGGAAACAAACAAAAAAGATTATGATTCAAAAAAGAGAGAATTGCGACACTTTTCCCAATCGTTGCTTAACATGTTGGATCGTGAGAAAAAGGTATATGATTACAAGTTAAATAAATTTAAACAAGTAAATATAAAGAGAAAATGCAACAGTTGCAACAAAAATTCGTTAATGTTCATGCTTTACATTACTCAAAATGTGCTCCACCCTATAATCAACAAAAATTAGATTTGAAGTTAAATTTTTGCTGTTGAGATCAATATGATTTTATTTAGTCGTAGCAAAAGATAACCAGTAAATTATGTTACATGAGCTTGAAAATACATTCACTTTCGACCTAAAAAGTTATGATATCTTTAGAGAAAGGTATTATTCCAAAGCATTACGTATAATAATCACAGCATATTTTCTAGGAAGGTGAAAAAGACCTGATCGGCTTCGTAGAATATATCAAAAGTTCGGCTTCCCGTATTCAAGGTATTGATGACTATAAAGATTCGATTTTCAACAAGTGCGATGAAATAACCAAATGGATCTCAAATAATAAGGTAACTTTAATAAACTGAATGAATTTAATGACAAGCTTTTTAATGACAAGTATGTATTTTCTGATCAAGTAACCTTAGTAATATTTCGAGTTATATCGCGGAAGTAGTACTTGACATTGTTTATTTTTCAAAACAAAAATGTGTTTAAACAATTGTAGGCAAGACCCCAATCATTGTACTAATATTTAATTCTTTGTATTGATATTTTCAATAATTAAACCCTTCTTTATTCTTTACGAATTGCTGAATTATTCTGAATTATTTTACCGAAGGAAACAAACAAAAATGATTATGATTCAAAAAAGAGAGAATTGCGACACTTTTCCCAATCGTTGCTTAACATGTTGGATCGTGAGAAAAAGGTATATGATTACAAGTTAAATAAATTTAAACAAGTAAATATAAAGGGAAAATGCAACAGTTGCAACAAAAATTCGTTAATGTTCATGCTTTACATTACTCAAAATGTGCTCCACCCCATAATCAACAAAAATTAGATTTGAAGTTAAATTTTTGCTGTTGAGATCAATATTATTTAATTTAGTCGTAGCAAAAGATAACCAGTAAATTATGTTACATGAGCTTGAAAATACATTCACTTTCGACCTAAAAAGTTATGATATCTTTAGAGAAAGGTATTATTCCAAAGCATTACGTATAATAATCACAGCATATTTTCTAGGAAGGTGAAAAAGACCTGATCGGCTTTGTGGAATATGTCAAGAGTTTGACAACCCGTATTCAATGTAATGATGATTATAAAATTTCCGTTCGCAACAAGTGTGAAGAAATAACCAAGTGGATTTCATCTAATAAGGTAATTTATGTAGATTGAAAAAAAATCATGTTACATAAGAAGAGCAATTCCAATGAAATATACGAGGTAATTTCTGGTGAAGTTATCTCAAAAAATAAGGTAACTTTAATAAACTTGATGAATTGTTTTTAATGACAATTATGTAATTTCTGATCTAGTAACCTTAGTAATATTTCTAGTAATATCGCGGAAGTTCTGGACATTTTTCATGTTAAAAGATATTATTTGTTTACACGAATGAGGCAAGATAACAATCAAATTACTTATATTTAATTCCATGTAGAGTTTTTTTTTTCTCGACAATTAAAGTTTTTTTTACTCTTTTTAAATTACTGAATTATTCTAAAAAATTTCATTGAAGGAACCAGACAAAAATGAATACGATACAAAAAAGAGAGAATTGCAAAAGTTTTCTCAATCGTTGCTTGACCAGGTGGATGAACAAAAAAAGGTATTAATTAACAGCAATCTAAAGAAAATATGAAGGAATCATGAAAGCCATATTTTAATTAATTTTGGCTTCGAGCCTAATGTCTGTTTTATGTAGATAGGTCTGATTTTTCAACCAATCGTTTTTATGTGGATATCAGACGCAGACGAGTATTTTGGGATGGTTGTTTCCATAAATATGAGCTATTATAATCGAGTAATGTAAAATGCTGCTTCATAACTATGATTAACTATGCAAAATAGATGTTGTCTATGTTTTGTCTCACCTATAGCCTGACTAGTTGTATTTATGTGAGACCCATGACTCAATATTGTCTTGCAAGGGACATTGCGCGACAAAGCGCGGAAAATCGTTTGAAGATTTCTCTTTAAAACTAAACACCTCGCTGACGGCGAAAAGTGACTATTATTCGGAATCAGCCGAAAAGGTATTCGAACATTCGAATATTCTATTCGTTTTGGACAAACCTGAAAATTAGAATTACTTGAAGTATGATTTTACAATTGATTTGCTAAAATATTAACGCCATCGGTTGAATAATTAATTTTACCTTCCTTTAATTAATTTTGAGTCTGACTCCAAATACTATTTGATTCGATTAAATTACTAGTATTTTACTAGATAATTACTATCCGCATTTATTCTTCTATAGAATCGTCACCGCGGGCAATATTTCCTCCAATAAATAATTTGGATTTTTAATTTTAATCGAAGTAAGTCTGACGGTATTTGACTACCTAAGTCCATTCAGTTTGAAAATGCTGTTCCGGTTGGTGCAAAATTTGTTAATAGGCGC
This sequence comes from Styela clava, assembly GCF_013122585.1. Lineage (NCBI taxonomy): Eukaryota > Metazoa > Chordata > Ascidiacea > Stolidobranchia > Styelidae > Styela > Styela clava. The sequence goes on along the minus strand of NW_024102838.1, from coordinate 3,095,306 downwards.
TGTTTTAAGGACATTATCCGGCTTCGTAGCGATTATGTCTGACGAATCCTATCCTATTTTATAATTACTGAGCAATCAAAAACTGCTAGCACCTCATTAAACATTCTCGTTTCTGATGAAATAACAACTCTGTAAAAATCAGATTTGACACATCGTGGCCCCAACAAAGAGAATGAACCCAACAGTTTGCGATCAATAGCTCTGAAAGGGAAAGTTTTTTTTTTCTTGGTTAAGACGAAGATTATTTTCAAATGAGTCATAACTCTGACTAATAAAGTGTTTCGGTGACTTTTTGATTTCATGCATACTATCGTTATCGGGTGAATGAGATTAAATTATCAAGAGGAGTTTTTACATTTATATGATGACCTGAAGATTAAATACAGAAAGTTCACAGCCTTTAAATTTGCAAACGAAGTAACATGTGATATTAGGTTTAAAAAATTATAAAACCAAAGAAAATTGAGAAATAAAAATGGTAGAATTTTTTTTTTAATATTTATGTGGTATCACTGTAGCATACGTTCAAAAATGATTACCACAAGTAATTTGTCACAATTTTTATCGTAGCTTAAGTCCAAAAGTTATTACCACAGGTAATTTTCCACAATTTTTACTGTAACATATTTGAACACATTTTTTGAGGTTGCTGCAAAATAGGCTTGTACCCGTGTATTTACAAATTTTAGTTGCGGGATCGTGAAATATAAAAAATAAATAGTATAATTCTCCAGCACAACAATGATAGCCTCTGCATTGAGAATTTACACTGAGTAGTGTAAATTTAGTGCAGGGATTTCCATCTCATCAGACTTACTTAAAAATATCTTCATGATATACAGATTGCCGAGGCCAAAGCTAATCTTTCAGTGTATGTGAAAGAAATAATAAATGACCTAGACAATGATGCGAGCAGGGGATTTTTTCTTTCATCTAATCATCGAAATCAGTTTTACGGGTCTTGCGCTGAAGTTAGAAACTGGCTTAAAGAAACTAAGGTTTGATCGTACTGATAGTAATTAGGATTTATTTAAATAGTTGAGTTTTCGGTTTTATATTCCCTTCCTTTTTTTTAATTTGGTTGATTTCTTAAATTTACAAGAAATGTAATAATCCTTTTACATTTTTATTAGTACATTATTAAAAGATTTAAAGTTGAAAGGTTATCATATATAAAACCGCATTAGTGGCCCCGACTAATCTTAATTTGCACAGATATACAGAAAAATAATATTTGTGCTTTATATTCAAATATAAGAACGAGTAAAATAACGCACTTACATTATGAATGTATTGAGATACAAAACATTGCATCTTTTTTTCTATGCATAACAACTATAGTCGTGTATTGAGATAAATTTCTCATATTTATAGAATCCGTCATTGGAAGAGATAGAAAGAAAAACACAGCAGTTGAAAACCAAATATCAAGCTAGTGGTTTGCGAAGCAATAGACTGGTCCAATCTGACTGGTTATAATTTTCTTTTTGTATTGCATACTGTAATATTGTACATACATTGTCTTTGTTTCATTATATATGGAAATGAAAAACGACATAAACAATTATGATACCGAGTTTTATTTAATTTTACTTCATATTGAGGGTGAAAAATTTGAGGTGTGTATGAGGTGTGTAATTTATCATAATTATTGTTAAAAGAATTTTTATGATTGAATAGAATGTATAATTGACTAATCCTTACAATTACATATAATATTCATCATTGATAACTTTAAGAAATGCTTTAAGAATGCTAATTTTCAATGATGTCATCATGGTATTTTATTTAAGCGTTCATTTGTGGTATGATAGCTCTTAACTACAATCTTTAATAATTACCTATCTCCCTAGATGTAGTTGGTAATTCCGCAAAACAGGACCGACAATTACAGTAGTTCCGTAAATAAATTTCTGGTCTTTTCAATTAGTTATTGTAACCTTGGGTTTTGCTGCTCGATAACCCGCTTTGATTCTCCGCGACTTTCCTACCCCAGTGTAACTGTGTGATTATCATTTTAATAGAATATTATATAAGATAGATTTTTACTGGTTGAAAAATATAAACTAATCACATGAAATTTCAGATGTATTTGTCCCAGTTAAACCTATCCATTTAAGTCATTGGATTCCTTCCTTGTGAGCGATCAATTAATATTTATTTTATTTTTGTAACACCTAGTAACCCATGAGGATATCTATTTAGCGTAATAAATAGACTCAGTTATTTCAACGCCTTCAACATGTAAAATTAATATTGTATGTTGATATGTTACCAGGTAAAATTATTTATATTTTGCTTGTTGCTTTTTGGAATTTGATTCACTTTCTGAAACAATGTTTCATTCGACAATAAACACCAATGTATATTCAATATCAATCAAATATATTTTCATTGGGGCAGAGATAAAACAAAATGTCGGTCTTATCGCAAGTATGTCTTGAAAAATACCTTTTTGCGAGATAGTGCGCGAAATTTAAAAGGTAATTGAGCACAGTTGTTATATATTTTTGCAAATATGTAGAAAGTCATGGCCAGGAGTCTTATGTTACGAAATATTGTGTAGGTACCACCAACGGCCGGCAACCCACTTGCCTAATGTTAAACAAGTTCATGGACGCCATCTTGTGCCATATTTGGATAACGCAAAACAATAAAGTCTTATGGGAAATTTGCGTCGTGTTGACGTACCAAATCGATTAAGTCAGCTGTTATAAGGGCTAGAATGAAGCCGAAAGGTGGGTTTTGAACTTCATGCTAGATGTTACCTAAATATATAACGAAATTAGGAAAAAAAAACTATTTTATGCGTTAAATTTGACCACAAACACAACGTAGAACTATTTTTGGTCTTTTTTCGTAGATTTTATATGATACGCCAATTTGACGCTGTAAAATGTTTCCGCAACAATCCTACAATGTTACTGTTTTTCTAGCACAGCTCGGATCTGAGCAGTGGTCAGTATGGGTGCTTAACAGACGAAAAATATTAACCAGAAAATAGAAACGGCCATTGAAGCGAAGTTGAGTTGGCCGGTAATTTCGACAAATAAATACAACTTTTCATCTGTGACGTCATAAGGAACGCCATTGTCAAATGGTTAATTATGACGATTAGAATGGCCAACTTACTTCGCAAGCAAACATGAAAGAATATCAGCATATTCGGCTAAGATTCTCCTTCAAAATGCGACCTTCAAAATTTAAAATTTTTTTACTCAAAATTTTAGTGAGAATACCTATTATGTTTCAATAATTGTGTGCGAACTTCATAGGGCACCGTGTTAGGTGGCCGAGAACAATAAGCACAAGATGGCGTCCATTGTCTGAGCGTTGCTTCGCTTGTATTATATACACGTTTTGGGTACCACCACCGAGTATCCCCACACTCATGTGCCTACCAGATTGTAAATCTCATGTTTTCGGCCTGGGCCTGCATTGGCTCTGAAAAATGTTTTCCATAACTGTCTGAACTCAGTCGTCTTTTCCATATTGATGAAAATTGGCTATTGTTCCCGCTAACAAATGGAGCGGCGATGAGACGCAATTAGGTAAATTTCAGCGGCTCGGAACGATTCATTCAAAGGAGACTTTATTTGTCTATGTTTTTTCCGTGTTGTGTATTTTACTTCTACAAATGACTGACTGGTCTTTTTATTGAGTATCGCTTTCTTATACTTGGGCTGTGCTAAAACTGCTTGACCGAACTAAAAACATATCGACTTTTGATTGTCCGTAATATAAATATCCCATAGTCAAAATGTTGCGTCGCTTGGCTTATTTTTCAAATACAAAGATGCTTTCTTCAATTTAGACATTTATTTTTATCTATTCATCACTTAGTGCGAATAATTACTGAAAATTTACTTAATAACATTAACAGACTTTGATATACTTAGACCTCATCCCCGTTTGACATGTTGAGTTTTTTGTTATGAAAAGAAAAACAATCGAAAGTTACAAAAAATTTGAATGTTTAACATATTAATTGTAACAATATCGGCGTTGTAATAACGTATATATCTTTTATATACGACTAACACGAATTCTCAACGTAAATGCAAATTCAATCGAGAGTGTTTATAGCGCTCACTTATGATGAAATCTACTATTTTGATACACAACTATACATCGAAAAATGTACACAAATTGAGAGTCTTGACAAATTCTAAAACGGAGGCGCGACCTAAAAAGTTTGAGAACCACTGTCCTATATGAACTTTTAACCTACTTCCGCGTGGAACGATCAACGTATATTTATTACTTATCGATCTTAAGATCGGTAAGTATATTGATAGGTATTTGTCTGTATGTATGTCTGTCTGTATGTATGTCTGTCTGTATGTATGTCTGTCTGTATGTATGTCTGTCCGTTAGATGCACGCGATATCTCACGAAAGCGAGATTGAATCTGCTCCAGATTTTGCATGTGCATTCATCTTATCTCGGACCAGTAGCCTATTGATTTTGGGCAAATTATGTCGTATAATTAGCGAGTTATCAATCAATTATTGATATAGTGATCTAGATTTTTGTAAAGCGAGAGAATTTTGAAACCCGCCGAGTGTGTGTGTGCGATGCGCAGTGCGCAAGTTACAAGAGCGGATGAATCGAAACTGCAGTTTCTGTTTTGGGGGATCCCCTAACTATCGATCGATAAGTCTTCGGTTTCCAACCGATATTCTCGTTCTATTTTTTGACACGTAGTAATCCATAAATATTTCTATTTCGGGTAATATATATATGTTTATTAGAGTAGTGATAAAACATAATATCTGTCTCATCAATAGTGCGCGGTAATCCAATGTTAATGAAGCATAGCTTTGTTGTAATTTTGCAAACATATGAATAGGGCATCGTTTCTGATTTATTTAATTAATAAAAGGTATGGCTACTAGTCTTATGTTACAAAACTTTAGGTAGTCACCACCACCAAATACGACCACACTTATGCGCGCACCAAATTGTAAATCTGATGTTTTCATACCTGCATTGGTCTAACAAAATGTTTTCCAGAACTCTCACGACTGAGTCGTATTTCTCCTACTGCTGGAAATTGACTAGCGTTCTCGCCACTATTAAATTCAGCGGCGCAATACGGTATATTTCAGTTGCTTGAAACGAAACTATGAAAGTAGGGTACATTTACTTTATTCGTCTATTCTTTTCAATGTTGCGTATTTCACTGAACTCAACTATTTTATGCGGTACTCCCGATAAATTAAAGAAGGAATCGCGAGTTCCATTGTTGACGACAAAAGATCTTCTCAAATCATCAGAACGTAAGGTAACAAAACTAACTTTATTTTTTCAGTCGATTCCATTATAATTCGCTTCACATCGCATTCGTTTTTTAAATTAAGTTCGATATTTACAAAAGTTGTTGCTCAGTAAAACATATAAAAATTGGCTATTCTTGTTCACGTTATGTAGTAGGAAAACAAAGCATTCGATACATCGCATATTCCGCAACATTAAAAAATTGGCTGATTGTTTAAATTTCATAGTTTGCTTGAATTTCCGATTCTTTCGATGTGATTTTATCACCTTGGGTGTCGTTGGTCGAAATCGGTTCTATTTCCCCACGGTTTTCCTTGCCCAGTAAAACTATGATATTATCTTTTTTTATCAAATTCTGAATGTGAATTATTTGTTACTGGTTATAAAAAATAAACTTAATGCCTATTTTTTTCTATTGTTAGTTAAGTGACCGCACGTGCAAGCATACTCACATCAGCATAGTCATTGGTTTGAATTGTGATGAGTAATATTACCTACTTTATATGAAAATTAATTTTAGCTATAAGACTTAATTTTCGTTTTTGCGAATCAATTGATAATAGTTTTATTATAAAATTTGGTTTCCCACCCCAATTTCTTTGACGTTAAATGAACAGAAAATAAATACTTCTGAAATTTTATTTTTCAAATTTTATGTTAAACGTTGGTAAATTACAAGGTTAAAGTATTTATATTTTTTTAATTCATCCAACCATGGTGCTTTTTTATTTTTATTTACCTTCAAAATCACCTAATATAGCATTCTTAATATTACAAATGACATCGCCTATATATTCAACATCTACCAAATTTTCGTTTATAAAAGGGCTGTAAAATATCTTGTTTAACACAATATCGCACGGGGTTAAAAAAAAAATAGTAGAGTACACTCTTGAATGGCAAAATATTTGCCACAGTATAAATACGGCTCACTCGCTGGTAAATGAATGCCTCATTTTTAATCAATCATAGAGAGTAATTTTTACTGGACTTATATTAATTGATTTAAATATAATTTTGAGTACGGCAAACATATGCGCAAACATATAATACAAGTAACGTTGTTGTTTTTTGTTACATATAATTGTTATATTTAAAACATTTTTTTTTAACATTTTCTATAACTATCAACAATTGGGTCAATATAGCGTTTGAATACAGCGACACTATTAGTAATACCAAATTAAAGTCTTGAAGGCTATGGGCTCATAACGCAGATAAAGTACTTTCACTTATAGCTAATGGCAGTTTGTTGTTAGCAGTTTTCTTCCATATACTTGGTCCCATTAACCACTTCACGAATATTTTAATATTGGTAATAATAGAATTGTTCACCATGTATAAACGACATCACTTTAACTAAATGACCTGTGGCATGAATTGTAGAAATAGACGAAATCTGTTTGCTACTTTGTTTGATAAATTGAAAAATTGTACTGAGCTTAGTATAAGTTTGTTATAGGTTTTTTCGACATTTTGAGATTAGTAAGATAAAAACTACGCATAAATTGTTTGTTAAGCAAATTTTGACATGTTTTTAAATGTTCTCAAATGAAGGGAAAAAAAATTTATTTATTTAAGTTTTTTCGTCATTGCTTTCCTCCCTTGTCACGATTTCAATGCAAAATCTTCGGGCCATGGCATAATGTTCGCGTCGAACACATAATGAACATTTATATTTCAACAGAACATTTTGAAGTTTCGTACTATAAAGTCTCCGTATAGTTAAAGGCATCTTTAAATTTATTACCTTTATATCGGTTTAAAATAAACTATATTTTAAGCTTTATAGGAATTACTTTATAGAGTTATTATATGTAAATGTCGGAATGTGAAAAAACCAAGGCAGCAGCAAAGGCCAATAATAAAAACGGAAAGGAGTCACTTCAAGCATCGAAATTATATTATATTAAATGGATGGTCCGAGAAAAAGGGAAAGAACATTGCTAGCAGTACTGAACCAAAATATGAACTGTTTTATCGTCACTTGCATATAGTTAAAAGAACAAATCCAAACATGATCCTATTCTCCATAAATTTTTCAATGAGCAATACGAGCAACCAATTCCGCTAAGCCTGCGGATTCCAATTCAGCTATTAGATGTCATAAATACGTAGTTGTAGATATGTAGCGGATAATAAACTGCTACTGATTTAGAGCGCTGCTAAGTTTCGAGTGAGTTTTGCGTGAGCGGTGGCGTTTCAAAATATGAATAATGATTCAGCCATGTCAACTATAGTTACATAATATAGCTCACACAGTTTATAAATTATTAAGGTTAGATAGGGGTGGTATTGAGTATCAAACCATACTTTGGGTGAAACGCACATTTATAAAGTTATGTAACAACCCTTGGAGAGATATTAATTTAGAACTCATCCGTTCAGACGTTACCATTGCACAAATACACAATCTGTCAGTCGATCAGGCAGAACGAATAAGAATAATAATGAAGGTTTCCTAGTGTTGAGATCCAAAAATGAGATCGGCAATATCGGCCCTTTTTTCCGGTATCGGTCCTGTATCGGTATCGGCTTAAATATTACCGATATTTCCGATATATTTACCTTTTTAATATGATCCAGAATGTTATGGAAGATAAGTTAAAATACTAGTTTTTAATTTAAATTTTGTCGATCTAACTAGGCGCCCAGTTTCAAATCATACAGTGGAATCGGAGTTCTTTTTTACAGCAAATGTAATTTTTGGCATGGCTATGAATTCTCCCAATTTATCGTCAAGCGCGAGTGTCATTTAACCCGTCGACGTCGTTAAATAAATCCAATACAATTATTCCTTTACGCAGGTATTAAATATTGTGATTTCAGTTATTTTAATTTTGTTTAAAACACAATTTTGTCATAGATTTTTAATGGCGTGGCCGCCTAAATGGTCTCAAAATATACGATAGTATAATAGTAAATATTACACAAATAGTAAAATAGAAAACATTCTCAACGTATTATAGGTACTTCTAGTCGGCGCTGATTGAAATCTTTTTATTTTGACTGTTATTTATTGCCGCGACGATTACGATTAAACACAGAATAAAAGATTTTAAAAACGCTCCAAATTAAAACGTAGGACGGCGGCGCTAGAATGCGCGGGCGATATTCGTTATTCTTTTGAACACAAAAAACGATAATCGAAGGTCGCGATATTAATATTAAATTGGAATTGCACATCCCGGATTTTAAGTTTTCTAATTCAACACCGAGATTACTAGCGTCGGTGCACAATGTATCTGAATCAATTAATGCATCTGGATACCAGACATCATTTTCATATTATGCGATATATCTCTTTTTCAATCTGATATAATGTACTATGAATAACGCTCAAAGACCATTGTTTTAACCCGTCTGCCCTACACAGCACACTTAATTAACGTAATAATTACACAGTATCGGTATCGTAATATCAGCAATATCGGCCTTTTTGTGATATCGGTATATCGGCATCGGCATTTTTAGTTGGTATCGGATCGGTATCGGCACATCTGTAGATAACGCAACCTGGCAACTTTAATGCGCTTGTATGCTCAGATGTCAGATATGAGCTTAACAAAGGTGAATATCGTTGAATGTTGTCAAAATTTGACAAACACATTTAGATCAACCGAGAAAATTACTGAATCTGAGGGGCTAGAACAGAAGTGGGCATGGTGTTTGAATGAGGGGCCATACATTTTGCACGTCTAGACTTGCGGGCCATGTAGGTGTGCCGTAAAAAGTTACATTATATAAACAATATTAGCAGTGTTACAAAAGCAAAAGTGGAAAACAATAAGCCTCGTGTCGGAACTGAATTTAATCGGAATCTCAACAAATTTATTGAGCTATTGTTTATCTGAAACAGTAAAATTTGATTTTTGGTTTGGTTGTGGCAGCTTCATATTGGCCAGATTGAATTACCCAACGGGACGGATTTTGCCCACGTAAGATCTAGAATGTCAGATATGAATGATTGTACATTTCCAACGTGGTAAAGCTAATATCGTTTTTTGAATTTTTTTTATAAAACTACGATATGATTCACTTTTTAAAAAACATGATATATTATAGATAATACAAGACCTTTATTTATATACCTCCTAAATAGAAATGGAGCGTCTATACAAACGGTGTCTATTTTCTGTGGCACGAGGAATATTTGGCTTCATTTTATGACACCTTTATTCTTATTTCGCAAAGTCTTTCTTTGTTCTGTGCAATTGTAAAAGTACAGTCCGTTCTGCCCTTCAAAGACTGATGTTAAACGAGCGTATTGCTCGATTTACATTTCACTATTTACGCTTCACTTGTGTTTAACAAATAGAAGCTTTGTTACAAAACTTATAAAGCAGAACTACCATATTTTCAATACTTTACTGAACACATACAGCGAGCCAGGGAGAATTTACATTGTAATAGGAGTCACATCCACAATACTCTTAAATTTTTTGTTGCGAGCGAGCCTCTATATTTAAAAGTACAGAGAATTAAGAGAACGTCAACGAGAAATTGAACATTTAAGTTGTTAATTAGTTAGATTATTTAGATGTCGATTAATCGACCGATGATAGAGTTGAAGCTGTATAGGTTAAATAATTGAATGTTGGATGCGACAGTTGCAGTTTTTTAATCGCAGCGCCAGATTAATTATTGTGAACGTATTGTCATATACGTTTGCTGCATATATAATTTGCTCCCTGCCTGTACGATTTCGCGAGAAACCAACAATAAGTTATTGAAATTCTGGTGGTACGGGTAGTAGATTTATCTATGGATACTAGCGAGATGAAGACAATGGCATAACGATACTGAAATGTTCTTACCCTGAATAATTTTTGAAAATAATAGTTTGCTATTGAAATGTTAGTACGTTATGTATTAATTCAAAACACGGGGGGAACTCATTTTAACTCGTGGGCCAAGGGTTTGCCATACCTGATAAAATGCTTCCATTTAATACAAATGGATTTGATGCAACATTTGTAAATTTCATTGATTTGGAACTTCAGATAAAGAGTTGAAATTCATCATATCATTCTTCCAGAACTCCCTAATAATTACCTGAAAAGCAAATGAAATACCTTAATAGCATTTCAACGATAAAGACTTTTCATTGAACCCTAAAAAATTTCACAAGTATTTAATTCATAATTAGCTGCAAGTTTTACAAACGATTGTACACAAGAAATGAGATTTATCTTTGTTATTATCTTTTGTTTTCAAAGTGAATATGCATTTTATAGCTATGAATCCGCGTATTTACATTTAAAATCGGACCGCTGCGTTACCTTTAATAACCCGAAAAAAGGTAAAATGAATTTGCATAATTTTAAAATACCAGAACAGTTTCCATCGTAATAATGACATATTTATATATATATATACTAATTCATCTAATCATTAAAGAGTGTAAGCATTATTATATATTACATAAAATGCCACATCTCACTAAAAATCAGTATTTGATGACGAGTTTTCTATTACCCTGTCGTTTATACGTATAGTTAAATAGTTTCAAGTTACGCAATTTAAAAACTGTATTTGTGATGTCATAATACATGAACTTGATACCTATCATGAATTATTAGTAGGTTAGTTGTGACATCATTGCTACAGAGGGGGACCCCAAAAACAAAAACTGCGGTTTCGATTCATCCGCTATGACTCCATAGTGACACCGTGTGTGTCATCACTGATGAATTTATAACTCGCTAATTATACGATTTAATACATCCAGAATTAATAGACTTCTGCCGAGATATGACGAATGCACAGGCAAAATTTGGAGCAGATTCAACCTCGCTTTCGTGAGATATTGCGTATCATACGAAAGTGTCTAACAGACAGACAAACAAACAGACAAATACCTATCAACATACTTACCGATCAAGATCGATAAGTAATAAAGTTTCCGTATGTTGAGATTCAAAAAGAACAATCATTTGCAGGATACAAGTTGAACCTAGCGCTAGGAAAATGACGCAAGACTCACTTTACTGCGTAAATAAAACCAACTGGGATTACACGACAAAGGAGCCTTGTAAACCATATAGGTTGCGCGACTTCTATTACTCCTAGGTTTCTGTCTTGCAATTAATAGACTACGTTTTGCATATTTTTTTCTCATTTGTTCGATTGTTTTGACTTTTTGGCAGTCACAAACATTACCACGTATATGACGAGTACTATGTCTTGTCCTATGTCTTTTAAATATTGTCCCTCGAATCAATCTATCTGCTAATGTTCATTAAATATCTTGAAATATATGTAAAATACAATTTATCATATCATTCATCATATCATCAGGAATGATCAACGTGGATGATTATCTGATCTTGACTGCTAAATATCCACACATGTGCTTCAAAAAAATGAAGCGATTAGTTAGATGTGGTCAAGCAAGAATATGGTGAAGGAGCGTATCAGTTGGTAAAATCCGCGATTGTCTGCGCATTTGATAGATAGGCAACAAAACACACAGAGATTTTATTTGCGTTGCTACAAAATACATAAAACATAACTATCCCTTTGCGATAGTTCAAATAACAAATAAAAGCGAGTCTGGTATAACGCACCCAGACAACTGTAATGCGCTGGAATGCTCAGATATATGATTTGAGATGAACAAAGGTGAATATTGTTGAATGTTGTCAAAATTTGGCAAACATATTTAAATCAACCGAGACAATTATTGAATCTGAGGGTCTAGAACAGAGGTCGGCAAGGTTTTTGAACGAGGGGCCAACAATTTTGCCCATCTGAACTGGCGGGCCGTGCATGTGTAAAGTTACATTTCATGAATAATATTTGCAGTGCCACAAAAGCAAAGGTGGAAAAATAAGCCTCGTGCCGAAACTAAATTCAATCGCAATCTCAACAAATTCATTGAGCTATTGTTTATCTGAAACATTAAAATTTGGTTTTTAGTTTGGTTGTGGCAGCTTTAGATGGGCCAGATTAAATTCCCAAACGGGCTGAATTTGCCCCGCGGGAGGTAGTTTGCCCAGGTCAGGTATAGAATGTCATATATGAATGATTTTACATTTCCGACGTGGTAAAGCTAAAATAGTTTTTTGAATTTTTTTTATAAAACTACGATATGATTCACTTTTTGAAAACAGGATATATTATAGATAGTATAAGACTTTTATTTATACACCTCCTAAATAGAAATGGAGCGTGCATACAAACGGTGCCTATTTTCTGTTGCTCAAAGTAATATTTGGCCTCATTTATGACCTTTATTTTTATTTCGCAAGGTCTTTCTTAGTTCAGTGCAATTGTAAATGTACAGTTCGTTCTGCCCCTCAAAGATTGATGTTAAATGAACGTTTTGCTCGATTAACATTCCACTGTTTACGCTTCACTTGTGTTCAACAAATAGAAGATTTGTTACAAAACATATAAAGCAGAACTATCATATTTCCAATACTTTACTGAACACATACGGCGAGCCAAGGACAGTGTACATTGTAATACGAGTGACATCCACGATACTCTTGAATTTTTTATTGCGAGCCTCTATATTTAAAAGTACAGAGATTTTAAGTGAACGTCAACGAGAAATTGAACATTTATGTTGTTAATTAGTTAGATTATTTAGATGTCGATTAATCGACCGAAGTTGAGTTGAAGCTGTATAGGTTGAGTAATTAAATGTTGGATGCGACAGTTGCAGTTTTTCAATCGCAGCGCCAGATTAATTATAGTGAACGTATTGTCATATACGTTTGCTGCATATATAATTTGCTCCCTGCCTGTACGATTTCGCGAGAAACCAACAATAAATTATTGAAATTCTGGTGGTACGGGTAGTAGATTTATCTATGGATACTAGCGAGATGAAGACAATGGCATAACGATACTGAAATGTTCTTACCCTGAATAATTTTTGAATATAATAGTTTGCTACTGAAATGTTAGTACGTTATGTATTAATTCAAAACACGGGGGGAACTCATTTTAACTCGTGGGCCAAGGGTTTGCCATACCTGATAAAATGCTTCCATTTAATACAAATGGATTTGATGCAACATTTGTAAATTTCATTGATTTGGAACTTCAGATAAAGAGTTGAAATTCATCATATCATTCTTCCAGAACTCCCTAATAATTACCTGAAAAGCAAATGAAATACCTTACTAGCATTTCAACGATAAAGACTTTTCATTGAACCCTAAAAAATTTCACAAGTATTTCATTTATAATTAGCTGCAAGTTTTACAAACGATTGTACACAAGAAATGAGATTTATCTTTGTTATTATCTTTTGTTTTCAAAGTGAATATGCATTTTATAGTTATGAATCCGCGTATTTACATTTAAAATCGGACCGCTGCGTTACCTTTAATAACCCGAAGAAAGGTAAAATGAATTTGCATAATTTTAAAATACCAGAACAGTTTCCATCGTAATAATGACATATTTATATATATATATACTAATTCATCTAATCCTTAAAGAGTGTAAGCATTATTATATATTACATAAAATGCCACATCTCACTAAAAATCAGTATTTGATGACGACTTTTCTATTACCCTGTCGTTTATACGTATAGTTAAATAGTTTCAAGTTACGCAATTTAAAAACTGTATTTGTGATGTCAGAATACATGAACTTGATACCCATCATGAATTAATAGTATGTTAGTTGTGACATCATTGCTACAGAGGGCGACCTCACAATCAGCATAGACTAGCCATGATTCGAACCTACGTAGGTTGTCAACGATTTGGGGGTATAATCCCTATTGTTTTTATTGTTATCGAGCTGTGTTCCATTATTATTTCTTGCATTGCAAAGCCTGATATATCAGTAATAATATTCCTGTTGAAAGCTGAAGACTTTGGTGTAGATACTATCTTGGCGATGACTTCAAGCGATGAAAGTCAAACTCAAAGCAAGGATTATTTCTCTCATTTTCTAAATTATTATTCCGGCAGCATATGCAGCAGTCATGCAGAACGCAACATTTTGGCGTAGTTTCACATGAATTCAATTGGTAGTTCAATAAAACAGAGAATGAGATACAAGAAATTTTGGGTTGAAACAGGAACTTTTTACGATTAAATTTTGTCATTCTGACGCGTGTTGATTGAAATGGCGTGAAGTGCATTTGGAAATTTTGGTGATTTTCAGAACCCAGCAGCATGTAGTTTCCGTCAGGAAAGGGCTTTTATTCTACTATAAAATAGATATATTGTCATAATGTAATAAAGCACTGAGGAAGGAATTTCAACAAAAACTTTTCGGCGATTTTCAAACAGCAGAGGCATGTTACTACGGGAATATTATTTGTCATATTGCATAAATCTATTCCTTTTTATTGCGCTTCCAAGCTTTATTTTATAAGCTTAAGAATTACCAGCTTTACCATTTTAATGGGTCATATAACTTTTATTCATATGAATATATAAATATAGGAGCATATTTGTTTAATTAATGGTGCAACTGACGATTAAACATATTGTGCATTTCACTCGATACGCTATACTTGTATTGAGCGTGAACGAGCGTTGCTTCCTAATACGGTAAATATAACAATAAAATCGGTAGTTCTTTTTTGAGCAGTCGTGTAGTATATCATAAGACGCAAGTGGCGACCAAAAGCCATCGGAACATAAATTATAAGATAATGAGTATCAAATAAATATCACATAAATTTCTTTATAAGTCTTCTTTTTTGTATGTGTTTATGATCTAGCAAAGAGTTTTAATGAATAGCAAAAAGCATTGATAGCCACAAAGCGAGCGTTGCGACGTGAAGTTACCAGGAAAACGGTAACAGTAGAATTGTTTCTCAGCGTTATTGATTTAGTTCCAAGAATCACCATCATTTATGCACGAATTTGAGTTCTGGTATAAAAGTTATTTGTTCACAATCTACAGAATTTCAAGCACATGCTATAAATTTGTCAATAGTGGATACAAACCTGATACTTGTTTATATAAGCTTGTTATGTTTTACAGTGATATATACTTTTTTTAATGACCTAAAATATAATACGGAAACATGTCGGCTATTGGAATCGATCTAGGAACAACATTTTCATGTGTTGCTGTCCGCAGGAATGGAAGGGTATGTATCCCATTTTAATATTTAAAATTTTAAATCATACGTCATTTATATCCGTTTGTAAAAAATTCTATATAAAAATATAAACTGAACAAAAACAAAATGAACCATTTTGGTTTAAGATTGAAATTGTTCCAAACGACGAAGGAGACAGATTAACACCATCATGTGTTTCCTTTTCGGACATCGAGGTATTGACGGGAAAGGCGGCAAAGGAAGAAATACCATTCAATTTTGAAAATACTTTATTTCGTAAGTAATTATTGATATTTTTAGTTTTTCTCAAATCCTGATATTTAAATAGTTATTTCATTCTGGTATTGTTATTGTTAGACCTCATTGAAAATCAGATATAATTTGAAAAAATAAAAAAATACTTTGAAAAAATAAAAAAAGCATACCTAACAAAATGAATGAATGCAAATTGACAAAAACTAATTTCCACAGATTGGCACAAATAATTAAAGAAATAATCTCCTGAAGTTAGTACTTGAAAAATTTAAACAATAAATGTACATGTCATTTGATACTCACCTAAAAAAAATATTATTTTATTTCAATTATTTCCATTACCATATTATATATATATTAATATAGAAATTAAGCGACTTATCGGCAGAAAATTCGATGATCCGAATGTCCAACAAGATTCAAATCATTGGGGATTCAAGATTATCAATCAAAATAATAGACTCAAAATACAGGTATGCATTGAACTTATGAAATTACATTCAAGTTTCAAACAAGTTAGCAAGTACATGTCATTTTTTTATTTAACATAATACTCTTTAATAATACACTATATTGCCACTTCAGCTATCAATATAATGTCAAGGTTTATTTTACCTAATCAATATCTATAATAATAAACAATTTCCCGTATTTAGGTAAATTACAAACATGAAACAAAAACATTTTATCCGGAGGAAATTAGTGCGATGATATTAAAGCAACTAAAAGAATCCGCTGAGAATTACATGGGTTCCAAATTCACCGACGCTGTTATAACAGTACCAGCTTATTTCAATGATTCTCAACGTAAGGCTACAAGAGAAGCTGGAAGAATGGCCGGTCTCAATGTTTTACAAATGATAAATGAACCAACGGCTGCGGCAATTGCCTATGGATTAGATAGAGAGGTAAAAAAATTATCTCTGATGAATAAATGAAATTTTACATTTATTGCTAAATACAGTACGATATGGCATATTGATGTGAATTTATTATTAATATATTAATTTTTCAACTTTTGTATCAATTTTGTTTGACTACAGAAAAAAGACGAGCGCCACGTTTTGATTTTTGATCTCGGGGGCGGAACATTTGATGTCACACTGATTACAATAAAAGATCGAGTGTTTGATGTCAAAGCAACAGGAGGAGATACCCACTTGGGAGGTAATATTTCTTATTATCGAAAAAACATATAAGGAATGCATTACTTTGCAACTTCATTAGCTACGAATTAATTAGCTATTAATTTAATAAAAGTATGAACGCTTTTTAGACTATATTTACATTCTCTATTTTATAAATTTTAATTTACTGTTTCTACTTGTTATTTCAATAACTACTATGCATAACAAATTTTTAGGTGAAGATTTCGACGACAGGATGTTGAAACACTTTGTTGAAGAATTTAACGCAAAAAATAAAGTTGATATATCAGAAAACAAGAGAGCAATGAGCCGACTCAGAATACAATGTGAAGCAGCTAAACGAAAATTATCTGTATCTATGATAGCAAAGTAAGTTTAAGAAGCAATCAAGCCTGCATAATGAACCAAATTCACAGCTGAGGAAACGTTAACTCATTTAACTGGTCATGCTGGTATTCTTTTTGTATCAAAACATTGTTTTCTATACCTGCGTGCTGTGAATTTTTGTGTAACATTCATAATGAAGATACACTATATAAACATATACACTGCAGAATTATATCATGCAGATAAAAAGTAAACTTTCATGTTACAGAGTTCAAGTTGACGGCTTTCACGACGGGACGGATTACAAAACAACTATTAGTAGAGCCAAATTTGAAGAATTAAACTACGATTACTTCGAGCGAATAATCGAGGCGATGGATATTACACTATCTGACGCAAAGTTTAATAAAGAAAAGGTGCTGAAGTAAATAAAAGGGTTCAATACCAATTCTATAATTTTAACAGCATTAGCAGAAAAATGTTGCCGAGGTATAATAGGCCTCGGCGAAAAAGTGTAAAACAAAGATATCGACAGTCGATTTTTTCAGAACTTAGTAACTTTATAAAGAAGATAGTAATTATCAGAACCCAAGATCTAATAGTTAAAAAATAATCAGTTTTTGTTGAAAAAATTAATATAATATAATATTAGTCCTCTTCACCATTTTACACATACATCTTTGAAATATCTTTTGGTCGATTTCTGTCCATTTAAGATTCCAATGATTGAAGTTGTTTAACTAGCATAACGTTTTTTTAAATTTTTATTAATTGTTATGAAAGAATATTGCTTGAAAACTTTCGTTAAATCGCATTTTTATGTATTAATCATAATTTCAGGTTGACGAAGTCGTATTGGTTGGTGGATCAACTCGAATTCCCAAAACTGCGAAAAATGATCCAAGAGTATTTCAACGGCAAAGAACTGTATAAAACCATAAATCCGGATGAGGCTGTGGCGCATGGGGCTGCCGCACTTGCTGTTGATCTTAGTACTGGTGCATCTTCAAAAGTAAATACAGTTTTTGCTACCTTTTCAATAAAAAAATTTAATAAATGCGTTATGGACATGAAAATTAAAGACAAAACTGCACTTGCATTACATGAGGCATTTTTTATGAAATTTTTGGTAGTTTCTTCATTGGAAAAACAAATTACTATTTGACATTATGAGGAAGACTTTGTTGTAAATCAACATTGATTCCATAAAATAGATTTGTCAAGTAATAAACGACAAGACTTGTCCAAAATTTTGTATATTTTTGAAATTCAATTCAGAATGTGTCTAGCAGTACTATGTGAAATTCTAGAATGTAAAATTTTATGATCTGCGGCAATAAATATTGCGTAAAGGGAGAAAATAATTGATTTCTTGATTGTGCACTCATATATGCGTTGTAAAAAGTTAAATTTATTATTTATTATCTCTTTCAGATAAAAGAGTTTACTCTTTATGATATTGTGCCTTTACCACTCGGCATCAACGTTGTTGGTGATATCATGTCTGTGGTTGTTAACAAAAATTCAAAAATTCCTTCTAAACACTACAAAACAGTCACCACTGTTGCTGATAATCAAACATTTATTAAATTTTCGGTTAGTATTATTATCATTTCTAGTCTGTGTAATTTGAAATTAGCCTTTTACAAATTGATTAAATTAGAATTGTTTACTTCTATTGGTATATGTATATCTTTCGTATCTGAGAAGTTGGCACAGGATAGGCTTAACGTTATGGCCTCCACAAAAGAAGGCATATATATATGTTTGACAATGTAATGGCATAATATCACAATATTTTCACAATTTTCTTCATTATTCATAATACAGGTTTACCAAGGCGAAAGAACGTCTACCATGCACAATAAACACTTGGGCTCCTTCAGTTTATCGGGAATTTCTCCTGCACCACGACGAATACCCCGTATAGATGTCTGCTTTGATATCGATTCCAGTGGAATTTTAACAGTTACGGCGAAAGATAAAATTACTGGAAACCAAAAACAATTTACAACTCGAAGCTGCTAAATTGAAACTTACCCTGGAAGAAATAGAACTTATGGTAAGGTTTGAGGTTTATCATGAACCACAGAACCTGTGGTATTACCTGGCTATTAAAAAAGTGGCACAGATGTGGAACATTTTCTAACCTAACCAATATTGGCGTTTAAAAAACTTCAATATTATATAAAACAATATTGATTTATTTCTTGCGCTTTGTGATCAAATGGCAATGCATATAAATTCCACATCAAACAAAATAATTTGAAATTCGAAATTGTATTATAACTCTTCTTAGGTACAAGAGGCTGAAAAATATAAATTGGATGATATTGAGCTCAGAAACATCGCAGACATGAGAATAAAGCTGGAAACTTTGGTTTTCAACGCAGAGGAATCCACCATGTCTCTTGATTCACAGGGAAAATTGAACAAAGAAGATAAATATATATTATTGAATAAATGTGAATCAGTTTTTCATTGGCTAAACAAAAACAAGGTGACTTTTATTTTTTGTTGATAACAGAAACAATTTGATTTTTTTTATATAAATGCAAAATTCTACACAAATTACAAATTCAGTTAAATTCAACCAGTCTTGAGTACGAGACGTTTAAAAGAGTATTGAAATCTTATACATTTCTTTCAGAATGCTTCGAGGGAAACTCTATTTCAACAACAAATTGAATTTCAGAATTGCTGCCACCCAATATTCATACGAATATGTAGGGATAAAGAGGTATTTCAAATAATTTTTTTTTCAAGGTTTTTTGTTAAAAAAGTTTTTCGGTTATAATTTATTTCTCGAAATAAACAGACAAAACCAGCAGGTTCAGGATACGTAGAAAAGAAAAATCTTGCTTGATTTATGAATTCTACAAAATTTCAATATAAATTTGAGATTTCTCGGAATAGGTCAGCTAACAAGTGAAACCGAATTTACTTTTCTGATAGTTGGATGTTAGTGGTTCTTGTACATGGTATATACGTGAGGCATAAGAAAAACACGTCATAAACAGTGTTTGCATGGAATTGAATAAAATTTTTGTCCAAATGTGGGATCCGATGGTTTCAGATAAATTTGGACAAAATAAAAGTGATATCTCTTTTTTGATTTCATATGGAAACTGAAGTTTATGGCCTGTGTGAGTTTACTAGAATAATTTAGTGATTGAAGCTAATTTAAAAGTACAGATTTTTAAAGTTGTCTTCAAATTGACTGTTTGTGAATTTTGAGAACATTCCGCCCAACATTCACCTTTTTATATGTATTTAAAGAATGAAAGTGATGACGAACAAAAAAGAAATGATTTGGATACAACTTGTTTTCCGCTAATAAAAAAGAAACAAGAAGAACAGGCAAGTTGTGTTCAAATTAATATTAAAAAATCTCGTATATTGTTGGAATAAAAAATTCCGTTTTTCAGATTATATTTTAAAATATCATGTTTATATATTAAAAAATAAATGGAATACTCATATAAAAAAATATATATTCATTTCATATATATCTAAGTTAAAATCGGAGTTTTCTATTGTTATTATGTTCAATAACCTCATTCCAATTATACAATAATTATGTTCAATGTATTAGCATAAATCTGCTAAAATGTATACTATCGGATTGAAGCCATTATGTATATTGTAGGATTGAATGTTTCATTGGTTATTTATGATATTCTGAACTGTAGATTTGAATCTCAAAATTGCCTATAACATTTTAGGCGAAAATGTTGGAAAAGCAGAAAAAGAAAGAAGAAGAATACAAACAACTTAAAAAAGCGACGAATGATGTAAAAGGCTTCATCAAAACTGCAGAGAGCAAAGTCAAATGGCAGTGCTTCCGAAAAGTTTGTCAAAGAGAAATCAGAAATTCTTCAAAATTGTCAAACATTCAGGAACTGGATCAAAGAAAACGAGGTCCTATCAGTTTTTCGTTACTCATGTTCATTGATTTATTAACTTTTCTGTCACATAATATGTATTATGCGAGGGCATAAAGAACTAGGTAATTCTAATTATTAATCCAAGGCTTGAGCAACATAAAGTTTAAGATGTAATTTTTATCGACAGAAATTAAATAAATACTTTGACTATGTATACGCACACGTAGGTTTTTAAATTTATTCCAATAAGTATCAATTTTGATGAAAACTGAGGAAACAGACAATTATCAACATATATTAATCTTTCTACGTTAAAATCGCTACGCAAAACCTCACTAAGCATGTACCAAAATTATTTTTATACACGAAATTAGATCATAAATTTTAATTGATTTGGATTCAGAACGCAACGCCAAATGATATTTATGACAACTTGAAGAAGTTTAGAGAATGGAGTGAGAACATTTTTGAGAAAATGGAGGCAGCCATTGAGGTATGAACAAAAAAATTGTCAATGTTAATTTTAATAACATTAGCAAAATATTATAAGAGAATGATTGCTATTTACAGAATGATTAATATTAATAAAATAATTGACTAGGCTAATGAAGCAGTAGTCGCCATTACGTCACTTGTTCTATACGAGCAAACAATTTTAACGGATAATGATTTTATTCTTTTCCCAAAATATTTGATTCATGGCCAATACTAGCATTTAAAATGTTTTATTATATAATTTATTCCGCTTACGCTAATGTTCCCGCATTACTAATCATGGATAACACGAAAACACGCGACAAAAAAATAGTAAACTGTCAGATTATAATTTGTTTTCATTCGTATTTCGCGATTCTCCGATTTCGTTATTGCCGATGGAATAAACCCTCAATAAAATAAATCTCAAATGAGTAAAATTCATTTTAGTTCAAAAGATTTTCTCATGTGTCCGTGGCCGAAAGACATTTTGGAAAATTGCACTGTTTAAATTAGCGTTTTCATGTGTTGTGTTGCTCCAAAAAAACTCTACTGTATTTTTCGTTCAGTTTTTAGTCTCACATTTACTCTCGTATTCTCAATTGGAAACTTGAGTTTTGGAATTACTCCTTTACTATTCTCGTTTCTCTTGATAACCATAGTAAAGTTTTTTTTTTACACGAGATTATGGTCATCATAAGGGAACAGGGGTTCCCAAGCTTTTTTCAGGTCGACCCCAAAGACAACTTTCATGTGTCCAGTGCGACCCCAGGTCATTATATATATTTTTCATGAAACTTTAGAGCTTCTTTCACTAGCCTTTTGTGTTTGGTCATGTGGTGGTATTAAGTAAAATAAGCTAAGAACCAAACATTGATGTGACAATGGGCACCTACATTTTCTATAGCATAATGCTATGGTTATGATGTCTATGGGCCAGTTTTACAGTGAGCCATGATGCAAACTGCTAAATTTAACATGGTTTGTCAAATCTTAGATGATTTGTACATCCATCCTCTACCATACCTCAGCGACCCCATGATCTTTTTGCGACCCTACCTACTTATCACCCAATTTGGGGTCGCGACTTTTAGTTTCGGAACCCCTGATCATAGAATAAAACGTAAATGTGGCAGGGAGAATTTGCGATATACTATACTCAATAGAATACTAAATAACCTTGAAATTTTTTGAATCTCTGTATCAAGTAAGAATATGTTTGGGGAGACGACGTATGAATCCGTTTTCAAATAGTTAATAGGTTGGTTATTGTCGTTATTGGCCAAATATTTCCTTCACTAATAGTCTAATACTAATGGAACAATCAATTTTATTTCCAGTAATCCAATCTGGATATTTTCACAAAAATGATAGAAAGTAATTTTAAACTATCCCTGAATAATAATTTAGAACCCAACATTTTTCGTTAAAATCTTGATTTTTATTGTCAATTCACGGAACACCATACACCTGGGTACACATTTTTGTGACTTTTGACCTTCTATTCATAAACTTGAGCAATTCTCTCTTGTATTTTCTAGATGGAACAGCATGCAGAATTTCAGATGGATGATGATATGATAGCAAAAGCAAGTGACGAGCGCAATGCTCTGGAAAAATATGTATACAACATCAAACAATCCATAACGAGTGCCGTGTATGAAGACAAACTAGAAAACAATGTTAAAGAGGAAATCACTTCTGGATGCAACAGAATTTTAGAGTGGCTAGATGAAAATCAGGTTTGTCTTGGCTCTGTATGTCCTGCATTATATTCTTCTTTGAATAATTAGGTGATTAAAGATAAATTAAAACTTTTCCTTCTCTCAAGTTACCTGAAACAAGAAATATGACTCAAACAGCTGCTTTGAAACTAACATAGTGAAGTGAAACTAACATAGTGAAACTAACCGAGTGATGATTCAATATTTGAACAAAATGTAACATAATATTGAAATTGTAAACGAACAATTTTTTTCTGTAGTTATAAATGACTTAAATTGTTAAAATGTTGTAAATCCCCAATCAAACAAAATTTTAAATCTTTATTTATTTTGATTGTTCATGAATTATACTAAATTTACATTTTCGTCTAACAATCATCTTTTTATGTATGTTTAAAGAATGCAAGTGTCGATGAATGCTCCACTAAAAGAAATGAATTGGATAGAATTTGCCTTCCACTATTAGAGAAGAAACGAGAAGAACAGGCAAGTTGTGTTTAAGTTAATTTAAAAAATGCATATTAAAAATATCTTAGATTGTTTGAAAAAAAAGTCGGATTCCTAGAGACGCTACACTGCAATACCAGAATTTTGTTTTAATTGTTTGAAAATTAAAACAGATGATACCTAGTTGAAATTTATATTCCATATAATCAAGAGGATGACCAAGATTTGCTATTTCAATAATAATTCTTTATTGAACAAGAATATTGATTCCAAAAAAATAGGGTTTTTGAATGACAAAAAAATTAGGATTTCATCCATCCTAATTATATTTTGAAACTGAATGTTTCATTGCTAATTTATAACATTCTGAACTGTAGATTCGAATCTCAAAAAGCTTATACCTTTTTTATGCAAATGATTTGGAAAAGCAGAAAAAGAGAGAAGAAGAATATAAATTGCGTCAGAAAGCAAGGAAAGATTTGAAATTTTTCATCAATGATGCAGAGAATAAAGCCAAACTTGAGCGTTTTAAGTTTGCCCCAGAACAACCTATAATTCTGAGAGATTGTCAAAATTTGACAAAATTAATGGTCGACAACCAGGTTGGATAATTTTTCTTGGATAATATCTTCATTAACTTATTATTTACACGTAGGTTTTTCTACAAAATACAATTGACTATTCTATTCTGACCAATAATAATTCAATACGAGAGCAAATGTTATAGAAATGTTTAAAATTATAGCTGTCATTGACGACAGAAGCAAAACCTTAAATTCAGGACGATAGAATATTAGATATATAAATGTCACTGTTATTTTCAGACACGATATAATTTTTTAACAATTCTTTTTACTGTACAAATGCGCACTCAATGGCATAATCTTAATAACTCCCCATACATGTATTAAAACTTACTATATTATAAAACATGATGAAAGCCTTGACAACATTGGGTATTCTTTCAGAATGCGACAATGAACGAAATAAATGACAACTTGCAGAAATTTCGAAAATGGATCGAGACGATGTTTGAGAAAATGGAACAATCCGTGAAGGTTTGAGAAAATATTTAACATTATAAATTACATTAATATTAAAATGTTTAAACTGTAATTACAAATTACTTGACCACCGCCTCATTCTTTTCGAGAATTAGAAAAAATGCGTAATGCAAGTTTATTACAAAACAAAAATTAAACTTGCTCTTGTTAAATATATATATATATTCAGCAAATAAATTTATGCATAGGCTTAAAAAATATCAAAAAATCTCGAGCAATTTCGATGATATGTTGGAACGAATAATTTATTCCTCATTATTTGTATATATTTATAATGTAAAATTAGGAAATCGTGACTCTGTAATATCTTTAGAAATTTACCCATCGAATTGGAATATTTAAAATGGATGCTTATTTAGTTTATTAATTATTAGAAAATGTTGTTATTTAATGTAGATACACGAAACTAAATCTCGAAATGACGTCATAACATTTTAGACCATGAATTTGAAACAGCAAAAAATTGAAGACGAAAAACGAGAACTTTGCAAGGAAGCCCAGAATGAGTTGAAAAACTTTATCGAAGATGCTGAGAGCAGAGTCAATTTTCAGTACTATGAGTTTGCCAGGGATAAACCAGAGATTCTTCAAAATTGTCAAAACTTAAGAAAATGGATGGAGGACAATCAGGTTGAAATATTAGTCATTATCAGTCATTTTTTTGAGTTTATACAAGATAAAACATATTTAGTACTATGTATTGAATATTAAATACTATCATTGAATTTTCTTCTAATCAAAAACATCCATTCAGGAGGAGAGAAAACTAGGTATTAAAATATAACTGTTACTGTACATATGCGCACTCAATGGTACAACCTCAATCACTCCCCATACATGTATTAAAAATACTATAAGATAAAACTTGATGGAAGCCTTGACTAAATTGTATATCTTTCAGAATGCGACAATAAACGATATAAATGACAAATCGCAAGAATTTCAAAAATGGATCGACGATACATTTGAGAAAATGGAACAAGTCGTAAAGGTATGGAAAAAATTGGCATTATAAATTTCAATAATAATGAAATACTATACCTGAAATAATAAATTACTTTACTACGACCTCATCGTTTACGAGAGATTTAAAAAAAAGTGATGTTTTGTGACAATGCTTGTTTAACTATTATTACATGAAATGATTTTATTCAATCTGATTGAATGTTCTGTTTTATTAGTAATTAATTATATTTTGTACACAAAGGCCGCAACTGAAAAAGAACTCCTACTGATATCTGAATCAAAACAAAAACTTGAAGAATGTCTTGTCAAAATAAATAAAACTTTATATGATCCCAAATATGAGGAATACCTTGTCGACACGGAAAAAGAAATAATAAATAACTACTGTGCTGAAGCAAATGATTTGCTCAATAAATCGGTGAGATTTTACATAATTTTGATTTAACCTAACATTTGAAATAAAACTAATTTCAAAATACAGTCTTGCTTCAAGTTTTTTTTTGATAGTAGCATGCTTAGGTGCATGCCAACATTACATTTTATACGACCTGTCTATATGCATTCGGCTCTGCAAAAGTAACAAGCGCTATGCAAGGTACTATTATAATTTGGTTCAGTTTACCTACCCAATTTACTACACATATTCTTGATGGAGTGGCCAGCATGGGATTGGAACCCGCGATTTACCTTGCAAAGGCATGATAATCTAGTCTATAGCTATTAGACCAACTCGTCTATTATTGTTCAAATCTGAAAATAACAAATATCTTGCAGAATCTAAGTCAAAAAGAGATGGATAAAAGAAGAAATGCAATAGAGGAAAACTGCTATTCAATTTTTGCTCAAATAAAAATTAAGGTGAAATTAGTACAATTTTTTCGTTCAGCTGACTGAAAAAAACGTGGAAATAAAGTTTATGAAAAATACTGAAATCGAACCTGTAAAAAGCTTTCTAATATGATCATTTTGGTATATAATATTATACTAGGATCAACTGTTTATCCAATAGAAGATTGCGATATGGAATATATGTAACTTGTGTAATAGCAATAGCCACGATACAAAATCTATACGTCTGAATATGCTTGTTTTTGATAGAAATATCAAAGCTCCAAGACATCTTTTCTATTTTTAAACGCTTTAATTTGTTGAATTCATTCTTACCAATTGTTATGGATCGAGTACTTCTCACTTTTATTACTCCAGATACAAGCAAGGGAGAATAAAAGAGAAGAAATGGAATTGCAGAAGAATTTAACTTTGCTTGGAATTTTTACCAATAAAGTCTTTAATGTCACATCTGAATTAGTTCTAACGGACAAAATATCTTCGCATGAAGAAACGCGCATCATCGCAACATGCAAATAGATAATGAGACTAATAAGAAACGGTGAAGTACGTAAATATTTAATACCGTATTTTAATAAAAACGTAGTTGTTCATTAGTAAGAGCGAGCCTTCTTTAATGGAATAATGCAAACAAACTTTAGATAAAAACCAGGGGAAGCTGTGAAACGTATTATGGCAACATTCTCGAAATATATCAGCCGTTAAAGGAGTTGGAAAAACAACAAAATAAGGTTAGAATACTCTATTGATTTTAATCATGGTAAAAAAAAACTCCTTATTTTATTCTTATTCAAAATATAATATATTTACAAAAAAATTGTATTTTAGAACGTTAAGAATATTAATTTCAGCAATTGTTCTAGGAAGCTAAAAATGACTTGACAAACTTTGTGGACTATGTCAAAAGTTTGGCTACCTGTATTCAAAGTAGTGACGACTATAAAGTTTCTATCATCAACAAGTGTGACGAAGTAACCCAGTGGATCCCTAATAATAAGGTCACTCATATATATGTGCGTTAATATATATTCCAAGAAAAATTATTATATATAAATTTTTTAAATTTTTTTGGTAGATTTGGGTACAATCATGATGATTCTTGACTAGATAAAATCAATGTCTTCATCTCCACAATCAATGTAAAATTGTATAAATTTTCTGGAGTTGTTGCTGGAAAATCAACTCTGCTTTAATTTTTTACATTGTTCAAATATTCTGCGATTTTATTACAGGAAGCAAGTAAAAGTGATTACGATTTAAAAAAGGAAGAAGTGCGAAATGTTTCTCAACCTATGTTTGACAAACAAAAAAAAGTATTAAATAACTATTTGCATAATTTCTTATAGAAAATATTAAAATTGGAATATTTTTTTTAATTGTGTCATGGAGTCTAATTTTACAAAATATTTTTTGTATCATTTTTAAAATTACAGCATTCGTATCATTTTTTCTCTTTGTATAAATACTTTTGAGACCACCTTATATATAAGACGTTTTGAAATTTGCCATGTTTCGTCTTGAAGCTGCAAACTTTAAGTGTTAACTGAGCCTTTTATTTTTAAACTACATTTGTATAATAAAATGATATTTATACTCAAATTAATATGAGACCCCACAGTAAAAAAAATCAGTGTTTTTAGTTGATTATGAACTGTGGAAGTCAATATGAATTATTTCAGAAAGAGCAAAAGGAGGCCAGAAGGAGTTTAATAAACTACGTAAGAAATACTAGAGACTACATTCTCAACCCAGCCAACAAAGATAGATTGCCGCCTCCAACGCAAACTGGTCTTATAAACAGTTGCGAAAGCGTGTTATCATGGACTTCAAACAATGAGGTCTGCAGTTGAAGTTTAAAAATAATCTGGATTTTGAATATTACTTCCAATTTGCGGTTGTACTCATTACCGCAGTAAACTGGTTTATATTACAAATATTAGTTGTGGTTGGCTAACATGTTAAAAAAGCGTCTGTTATCCTTATTAGCCATCAAAAATTAAAAATATATTTTTTAATCAATAGGCACTAGGCTTGCACGTAATTGACAAAAATCAATTCCGTAATTACGGCAAAATCAATTACGTAATGACCCCGTAATTGCGATATTTTTCCACGCATTTAAACCTATCGTAACAACCAATTGAATCCACTTTTTTTCCGAATGGGACATTGAAGTTGGGTTTTCCTATTCTTGGCAGTACTACACGCCGGCGGCAGATGTTAAAGACAACTATCAAGGAGTGAATTCAAATTAATTTTATTCTGATTTTTATCTTTTGTGTTAGCTTTGGTTTTTCTTTATCACCTTCGCAAATTAACCGTCCCATTTTTATGCGATCAATTTATTTTATCATTACCGACACTGGTATACGGATATTTATGGAAACGATAGTTTTTTAAAACCACCTGAGTACTGAATAAAAATTACGGGTTTTTAATTTATTAACCAACGATGAGCGTATTTTCTCATTTAATTATACTTGCGATTTCCTCGCGACGAAGACTTGTTTTTGCAGCGTTTTCTGCATTATCCGACATTACTGCCTTGTTAGCATTTTTATAATAATAAATATTGATGTCGACTTATTGACGATATTCCTATTACCATGCTTCATTTTACATTCAATCATTTCGCGGACTGAATGTTTATAACATTATTTGCGATAAATTTAGATCAAATATTATTTATTTGCGTATAATTTAAATACCGAACTTATATGACATGCCTTCTCCAAAAATACAAAGTTATATCGCAAAACAATGCATTTTGTGACATTTATTTTACACTCACAACATTTATTTGCTAACTCAAGTCGGCGATCCTATCGGCCAAGATTGACAAAAGTTTGGTCGAGTGCCGGTGGTATTCAAGTCGACGATAAATCAAAATAAGTTGCCGCATTTGGTAAGACAGTTAATCATATATGGCCGAAATATTGAGAGGAATTGTGAAAAACATCATGAGCAAGGCCAAGTCCGGACTGATATATAACGATAAAACCGTTAACAGAACATGAAGATTTTGTAATAGAAAATGGATCTCGCACAGAATAAACACACAGGCTCATATTTGATTATATATGATAGCAGTTAAATTTTCAACGGTCCGCGAGGAATCCGTCGTTTTGGTTCATTACGCAATCTCTCTTTTGTCGTCATATTGCTAATTGATAAGCGCGACAATAATTATCACGGCGAGGTATTGGCGCGAGTGATCAATCGCTCTTTTCGCTTATTTGGTTCCATATCGTCGCGAAAGCTCTTCGTTAAATTTCACAAGATAGTCGTGTTGAAAGGTTATGGATATTTTCCTGTTTATACCCCAAGTCTGAAATGAAACAGCCAAAAACAATATGATATTCCATGTTCATATATCAAGTGTTGATATTAACAATAAAGAATGGTTAAGCATTGCTAATCCACACTTGGTGGGGAATTCCCACTATTTAAACGCGTGACTATAAAATAGAAACGGAACATATATACCGTAAGTAACGGAAAACTGGAACAAGTAAATAATAAATAAAAGTAAAATGGATACAAATGTTTGATAGACAATGTTTGATAGATTGATCTCCTGCGTTCATTAGTCATTTCACCCGAAGAAGTTGAAACCGGGCGTGTTAGCGTCCATCTGTTCTAACACAATTCTTCCCCCTATCTACGGTTATTATGTACATTGGCCATGCTAGATAAGATGCGAGAGAAGTTGAAACCAGGTGTGTTGGCGTCAATCGGTCTCAACGCAATTCTATCCCTTATCTACGGTTAAGTTGCGGGAGAAGTTAAAACCAGGTGTGTTGGCGTCAAACGGCCCAACTCAGTTCTTCCCCCATTAACTACGTTAATAATTTACATTGGCCACGCCAGATAAGTTGATAATAGGTTAGTAAATGGCAACGCGTCATGCCTTCCTTCACCTACGTAACAAGAGAGAGAAAAACGGCTGCGAATACCGGAACTCTAACTTCTACTTGTTGAGCTTTCATTTTCGCAATCGACGAAATTGACTGCTTTGAAGAAAGCTCGTTTCAATGCAAGAATTACGACTTTACGTAATTCGTAACTTCCCTTCCGTAACTCCAAATAATTACGTAATTACGTAAATCCGTAAATTACGTGCAAGCCTAATAGGCACCGGACCCTTCCGAATGTGAAAAAGAGAAACAGAACTTCAATTGCATTTGTATGAAATTCGTGACTAATATGAAAAACGAGGACGAGGTAAATTTCACTTGACCAGTTACAATTTATATATCACATATTTAGTATTCTATTAAATAGTTCTATACTAAGTTTGATACAGATTGTCGTATCGTTCAATTTTCAATCATAGTAACTAATGGCATTTATACTACTAAAAACAAACTCCACGTACTAGGTCAATTTAAATGTTAGTATTGAAAATTACAAACAAATTTACATACGAATTTATGGTTACTGTCTTTATTTCAAAACAATTACGATTATGAAACTACCCGTACCTCTAATATATTTTTTATTTATGCATTGAATTTATTTAATACAAAATTTAGAGCTTCGGTGAAAATCTTTACAATTTGTCACAAAGAGTAAATAAAGATATTGTTAATTTAAAAAACAAAGATGAAAATTATACACAACTACAAAATGAGGTTGATAAAATCACGGAATGGATTTCTGCAAATAAGGTAAAAAGTGTTATAAAATGCTATACTGTATTTAATATTTACAGTTTTTCATTAAAAAAATATTTTGCTGCTATTAAAGTTGTGTAAGAATTAAATTTTACATTAATTTGGTTGTATATTGAATATATTCGGGCCGGAACATTTTTTTGTGTAGTTTTCGATTTTTCTTCAAAAAAAAATTTTCTCCCAATTTATGAAATGTTTTATGCTAACTTTGATAAATTTTAGAGTTAATGGTATTTCATTTTACATTTTTATTGAATAGTAATGTTGTTTACATCCAAATAATTTGCATGATGTGAATTGTAATCAATCACACAAAACTACATTTTAGACGGCCGTCAAATCCGAGTATGAATCTAAAATGGAAGAGTTGGAAGAAATTCAACAGTATGTTTCAGACAAACTAAGTGAACAAGAGAAGGTAATATTTCAAGTATCTATACATTGAAAATTTCAGGCTAACTTTACCCTAGCACATGCAAACAAATGTTATATTATACAAGTTTGAAACTGCGATAAGGTGACAATGGCCACATCAATGCTAATTAGATTTGATTGTTACGAGTATATTAAATTCTTCACTGCAATTGTATTATTAAAAACCAATCAATCAATATAATTAAATGACAAAATTATTTTTGTCGTCTAACAAGCAATTTAACCTGTGAAGTAGGTCTAAATTTTAAATAATGATTCCTTAATTTATAAAACTTGATTTTGAATATTTTTTCAACATTCACTGTAGATAAAAAATAGAATGCGTAAAGAAGAAGAAGAACAACAGCGGTCAGCACGACAAGCTTTCAAAAACTACGTTTTGGAAGTTCACGATTACTTGGATAGCATTACTGAGGAACGATTATCGTCACGGGAGAAACGTCCTTATCTTCTTCAATGCAAAGTACAATTAACTTGGATGCGGGATCATCAGGTACAATATGCTTGTAAAGTATTTTGTTCTATTGTGTTGAGTTAGTTATATTATAACGTATAAATCGTTGGATTATGGAAAATTGTTTTTTTGATTTGTTTTTGCAAAACTTTTTTTACGTAATTAGATTTATATTTATAAAATATGTTCACTAGCTTTTACCATAAATTAGATTTTCTAACTGTATTTTTCCTACTAGTATATTGAGAATGTCTTATAAGATAAATCTTGTTCGGTATTTGCCAAAATACTGCCCTGAAATTTGATCAGTTACTTACTTTTTTTTTTATTAAAATTGCAATAATGACTTCTTTTAAAACTTCTGTTTAGACCTTAGAATCAGTCGAGTTTGAACAAAGAAGAAACAGTTTTAAAAAAAATGTTGTGCCAATTTTTGACAATTTAAAACAAGAGGATATGGTAATGTATATTTTAGTTTTTAGTGTAAATATCAAATAGTAACATTAATAAATTAATTACTTGGTAAAGGAAAGTGGGATCTTCCAGATTACGAAAATCAATCCTACTATTCGCCACAACTGCTTCATAGGGTAATACTTTGATATCAAGTTTTTAATTCACGGATAAATTTACATGCGTTTATGTATTATGTGAAATCACTTTTGTGAAAGAAAACTGGCAATTCGGCTTGCAAAATAAACATAAGTCAATGTCCTGAACATTTTTCAAAGCACCCAACTCTGATAAGCTCTTAGTTGTTGAACTCAAGTACTAACTTTATGTCAAATATTCAAATTCATTAAATTTCGATTTATTTCCAGTCATTAAATTGTTAAAAGTCATATTACTTTCGGAATTTATTCGACCGGGATGAGACAGTTCGATCAGTTTTATTATATTCAGGATGCCCATCAGAAGCTTCATGCATTACACAAAGATATAAAAAATATGATTGATGGGACGGGAACGGAAGAACTTGTAGATAAAGATAAATTACAACGTGCATGTTCTGACATTATCGCCTGGATTATCAAACATCCGGTAGGTTTCAAGAGTGAAAGTGAAGTAAAATCACAAATTATAAATATATGATCATAATTGCTATAAAACAGACGTTTCATGCGGATCAAACTTTAAAACTTGATGTAAATGTTGCAAGCATTCACTTATATTTTATAATATATATATATATATATTTAAATATATCTAGATATTATATATGATTTTAGAAGGCTTCTATGACTGACTACGAATATCTACAGAATAACCTCCAACAAATTAAAAAACAATATCAGCACCAATTGCAACAGAAAAATCAGGTATTTCAACCATTCAACTTGTTTGATATAATACTCAATAATCTTTTTTGTATAAACGAAGGGCCATTGCAGTGGTTCCCAATCTTTATTATATCGCTGCACACTATTGAGCTCTTTAAATATTCGCGCCACACCTATCACAAATCACGAAATATATTCTACTCATAAAGAGTGCGATAGTCGAACGCGAAAAAACGGTTAATAGTTACCGATATTACAACTATTTTCTTACATCAATGTACACGAGAGCGCCTTTGGAGCACACCTCACATTATTGTAAAATTTGCGCGGATAAACGTGTAATACTTGGTCTTCAAGCGCACCGCCGATCACGCGCTTTGGTTTTACTCGCCGTTCCACCATACGCCCTTATTATTATCATGTGTATTCCCACTTTTGCACAACCTATTTCATTTTTGTTACAATTCAATATGTTTTTCCCATTGCCAAAACCATGCAATAGTGTTATTGACGGTACTTACGAGAGAAAGTAAAGAGGCAAACAAACTGTATTTCAATTCAACACTTAATTATTATAGCTATAAACACCAAAAGGGGTTTAAAGTTGGGAATAAACAATTTTCAGTTGGGTTATAAATCATTTTCATGAATTTCGTGCAAGGCCCATGCATAAGTTGATGGGAAAGATCATAACATTTACTCTGTCGAAACGCTTATTCGACTTTTCCGACCGCATAATCTAGCCGAAAAAGATAACCGTTTTATTTGTTTTTGCGTTCGTGAGGTAGTGGAATTTACTAAAGTTAGTGAGGTTTTGATGAGTTTCATTGCATAAGTGTTTGGACTACCGCGCGTTTCGCCAGATTACTGGCGTGATTACAGATCGTAAGGGGTTGGTAAAATGGTGTATTTTCATCGAATCGAATAATTTTATTGAATTGTCCAATATCGGGTTGAATTCGGGATTTCATTACGAATTTCGTCTTTTTTGTCGACTTTGATTAATTTTGTCACCGTTTATAAATTAACTGTCGCAATTTTATACCAAAATATTAGCATTTCTGACGCCGGAGTGCTGATGTTTATGAATACGATAGTTGCCCTACTCGATTTCTTGATTTACTTTTTCAATGCGGCTGTTATATAAAGATACACGGCGCGGTGTTTTTTGGTTGACGATCCAAGTTCCAAATTTGATGCGCATTATT
This sequence comes from Styela clava, assembly GCF_013122585.1. NCBI lineage: Eukaryota > Metazoa > Chordata > Ascidiacea > Stolidobranchia > Styelidae > Styela > Styela clava. The sequence continues at coordinate 3,060,784 of NW_024102838.1, read as the reverse complement.
TTCTACATTCTAAAAACAAGTAAATTTTAATATACTTTAATGTACAATAAAAACATTCCTACTCATAATGTGGGATATCTTAGAGAATCCCAGATGAATTTCGTCGAAACGCCCTTTTTTACGTTTTTTGCTAAGTATCGACACTATTTCTTTAGTTATCGACATTGTTTGCTTTATATCTTTTGAACTAATATGGATGCGCATTATTTTCTACATTCTTAAAACAAGTCAACTTAATATACTTAATGTACAATAAAAATATTTCCACTCCTAATGTGGGATATTCTAAAAAATCGCAGTTGAATTGCTTAGAAACGCCATTTTTGACATTTCTCGTTAATTATCGAGATTGTTTGCTTTTATTGCTTGCTTTCTGCTCCTAATATGGGATATTTTAGAAAATCGCAATTGAATTGCCTGTAACGCCCTTTTGCAAATTTTTTGTCAATTATCGCCATTCTTTGCTTCATATCTTTTAAACTGATACAGATCCACATTATTTTCTACATTCTAAACACAAGTAAATTTAGTGTACATAAAGTAAAATAAAAATATTTCAACTCCTAATGTGGGATATATCATAATATCGCATTTAATTTTCTCAGATAAAATCTGATTGCCAGCAATGTACATTTCTATATGTCGCGGTAATGGTCCTTCAATGTACGATTTTGGAAGGGAACACTGCTTTGAATTATGGGTAAAAAAAATTCGCCGGAATTTCGCACGGTCACTCCACATACCTCTACTACCGCCTCATGCTAAAATATGATAACGATAACTACTTTCATTGAACAATCCTGGGAACTAATTTCATCCAGAGAATTAATAAGTTGCAGAGAAGGTTCACGGCATCACGATGTGACAACACGCTCTCTGTGCTTGGCTTGCAGTATGATTAAATACCTGAGTAGTTAGTTTAGTTTCATTTTCTTTCCAAGTTTTAAATATAATCCGCGTCTGTATGCTAAATTTCAACTGTCCGTTGGAATCACTTGAAATAAATTCGAAAATGAAATTATTTTGCGGCACACCAATATTCATTCCAGGGCACCCTAATCTCCCACGGCACAGTGGTAAGGAACCACCGGGCCAATGGATTAATTAATTGAACTATTGAGTGGCCATTGAGCCATAGAAATTATAGCATTCAGTTTAACACTATCGAAACGATAGTGGATTATTGACATTAAGCTGAATGATCTCAAGTCTGATTCCTGATTAATAAATTGTTTATGTAGGAATTTGCAACCCCATAGACTATTTTAACTGGATTGATAGCAATATCTGCATCAAAAAAATGAGGTAAGTTGAGTTTGAAAAAATAAAAATAAAACAAAACAACCTCTAATAAAATAATTTTATGCGGTTTAGTTTGTTGACTGTATGCGCTATTTGCCAAAATTATTTAAAAGTCAATAAGAACAGGAGAGCTGTGCTCAATATATGGACACGTAGAGCATTTCGCCAATTTCCGAAAATCATACCACAGTCCACTGTTAGGAATAAACAACTTTTCACTTTCGCTAAGCACTAACAGAAATATTTGAAATAAATAAAAGTAATAACCTTCTTGAAAAAAGTCCATCTTTCACCGCAGAAAATTTTGAGGAAATTTTGCGTATCATTGCGAAGAAAATTGGAAAACAAATTAGTAATTTTAGCATTTTACAATACCGAATACCAAATACCAAAACTTTGAAACACATCTGGGAGCCGCAAAATATTAGACTTAACCATCTTGGTATCGCAGATTACTCATCTCGGGTTGAATTCGCATGACTGACCTCACCAGATGACTTTGGTAGGCAATGCCGAACAGGAAAGATTCCTAAAAATAGTTTATCGTAAGAATCCAGTGGCGATTATAATTGGCCTTGTTCGGAGTAGGGATTTGTTCAAAAAGAATTGTTTTAAAACAATTGTTTTAAATGAAGTTTTTTTTCTGACTGTTTTGTTCAAAATGGCTGTACCATTTGATTTTTTTGAATTAAATAGGTTGAAGAAAAATGGATGTAAAAACTTGCCAAGCGCTTCTTATTTGCAATAAATCTTTCAAAACGCCACAAATATTGATAGAGGCTCATGCACACATTTTCAAGCTGCTGTAGTTCAGTAGTTTGCCCAGTTAGATGCAACCGATAAGCCATTACGTGAACTACCCTGCTGCGATAAAACAGCCTTGCGAAAATTGAAATGCGATCGAATAAATGAGTTAATAACCTTGAAAAACTCAACAATTCAACTCTAAAAACAAAGTATGCTAAGCATAAATTAACCGAACAGTATTTATCATAATAATGCCTTCATTTTATGAGAAAAATGTCAATACATGTACTCGAAATCCATACTATGACGTCATAACCGATCAGTTGTGGCGTCTTTGCTTCAGGGGAATCTTACAATTAACATAGGCTAGGCTAGAGCAAAGCTTATATATACCTTTCGGAATATAACTACTCAATTAAATCTTCCCAATAACCTTTTAAAACTACTAAAATTAGGCTTGTTTGCGTTACTCTACTCAACCCGAAAGATCGAAAATGACGTTCATATGACGCCATAACGGGACAAGTTAGTTGCACGGGGTTGGGCTAGGGCAGCGGTGGTCAACCTTTTTCGGCTCGCGTGCTAAAATCGGCTAAATTCAGCAACAAGATTCTTCCGCGTGCCAATTAAATTAAAAACACTTTCAAAGCAAAGATACACAATAACAGCTCTTTTAAACATGTGCAGACAGATTCACTATTCGGGAAAATATGAGTTCAACAAATATGTATTTGATTACTTTTCTTATTCTATATAAGTGAGACTCCTGCTGCTGCATTAGCGCTGATAGAGATAGAGTAATAGAGAAATATAGAACTGATAGAGTAACTTTGGAAGAAATACACAAACTACCGATTTCATCTTTCGGGCTACTATTACGAGACTTCATAAAGTTCATAACTGATAGCAGAGATTCACAAGCATATGTAGATGAAAACGTGGAGAGTAGGGCTGGGAATTTCAGGGAAAACACTTTAACCGTAGACCGGGTAGAATTAATCGGTAAACCGCAGCGTAACGTTTCCCGCAATAATTTGTAATTTATGCTTGTGTTGTTACGTCACAATGGTTCCAAAGTTTTTCGGGTGATTTTATTTCGGTATCGCTCGAAATTATTCACGAATCGAGCTAGTTTCATGATCGCTCTGCTAGTTCGGACATATGGAAGTATTTTATTAAAACCCGATCCCGTCATTAAATGTTCTTTATGTTTCAAATTTTTAGTGCTCGATGTGCAGATTCTACTTGGAGTTATCATAAGGAAAAAACAGCATCTATTGCATACGTGTTGAATGACATTAAATATACGATTTTGCAATAAGATCGGGAACAATGTATTTTGACCTAAACCTGATTCTGAATTCATCATTGTAGATTTTCATAATCGGCAATCATGATACTTCAAATATTTTTTACAATAAGTGTGTCCTTATAGATACAGTTAGTGATATTTTTTTGAATTGAACGCCACAGGAGATAAATTTGAGATGACGTAATCATTTTTGAAGTCGAATAACCATTCCCAGCCTTACTGGAGGGTAATGCAATTGCAACATTTTTAAGTGATGGAAAATTTTCGGGAATGACATCCCAATCACGCAATAGTTTGTTTTCTGCACTCTCTCCTTGTATTTCCTTCCCTATTCGCTTTTTTTTTCGAAATCAATTTCTAATCGTGAATTTGCAAGTAACTCTAACCAAGATGGGATTCATAACTTCATAAGCATAAATGAAGGGAGAGGGTGACACAGACGAACAATATTTAGCCTATGTAAGAATGTAGCCAAAGAATTTTGTTACTTCGTAATGTATTTTTGTAGCCATGTGTCATGAAAAGACAACAAGGGTTTAAATAAATAACGGATTGTTAAACGATATTGAATAAACGAAAACCGAGTTTCATCGGATAATTCAGAGTCTTGAAACATTTTATCTGAAGGAGAATGATCGCGTTTCCGCGGACTCGCTCGCGTGCCGAATGAATGGGCTCGCGTGCCTAGTTCCGCACGCGTGGCAGGGGTTGCCCACCCCTGGGCTAGGGTGTCTCATCGTTTATAATAGTAGATTACTGTCGATATCAGCATATTCTTCATTATCGCAACCCACTCGTTTTGTCGAAAGGCTGCACTTGATCTAATTGATTCTGTAGTAGGCTCGTGAGCTAATTTTCATGATTTTCTTACTCAAAACGTCTCTCTGATATCTCGGCTAAACTTTCCGAGTAAAATCTTATGACTTTGGTGGATATACAATCGTGGCGATAAATGTACGCAATAAAAGTAAAAGTCAACATAAAAAATTTTACTTATATTTTTGAAAATATAATTCCGGCTGCGTGTGCAACTGCCAGAATGCAACGTTTTGGGGTAGTTTCGCGGCGATGCGAGGGCCAAAATGGCCAAATATTTTTCTAAGATATTATTTTCTGAGCATCGTCTTCCTTGTTTATTTCGTAACATTAGAAAATCAGCAAGATGCAAAAAATTGACTTAATAATGAGCCTTTTCGCATCCGCTCAGACATTTTCGTCACCCTGAAAGATTTTCAGTCGTGGTTGTAAACAATACTTAGTTTTTGCGATTTTGAATGCTATTCGTTAGTTTCAGGTTGTGTTTGGGAAATTTAAGTATGAATCAAATAGGTCAATCATCATTTGCCTCTTTCGGAGTTGTAGTTTCAATAGTAGTAATAAAAAAAGTTAGTCTTGAAATAGCTGTGACAACATAGGCCGAAATTCTCTATCGGAAGGCAACGTTTACTGCAAAAGATGCACTCGTGGCGCGTGCATTCGACGTTACTGTTTACGTCTTTGTGCTAAAATGAACGTCGAATGTTCATTTTGCGCTAACAGTACTGTATCCCTCGCGTACTGCTCCAATTTCACAAGTCACACTAATTTTTGTACTGCTTAAATAAGGATATTCATGTAGGTGAGTCACAAAAAAAAATAAAGTTCATCCGATTTAAATATAATCTGCGCCAGTGGATAGATCTGAGTAAAAATAAGAAAACAATACCCAGTTTATAAAAAACGGTCAAGAAATAACGGAGATATCGGAATTTTAGTACCACCCGACAGGCCAAATTTTTCCACAAAGATTGTATAGCTTTTTTGATAAGAACTTTAATAAATATAAAAAAAAACACATATCAATCACTAATCTTTCGATCTGCGTCACATCCATGGATAATTGAGACTATTTCAGGATTTTATTCTGGCGACAGTTTTGACACCGCCGAAAGATCGTCGCAAATAAACGCTGGAGATGTGCATGTTGGTTTGACAGTGGTTCATTGTGGGTAATATTTAACGATGTTCTGATTGTGCAAACTTCATAAAAATTGGTAAGTATCAAATTAGAGAAGAAATACACACGTTCACATAAATTTGGTATCCATAGACAATATCATTAATTTGCACCATGTATAACTTGAGCGTAATTTTAAAAGCTCCGAATGTTGGGAAACTTATGCGCTAACAAATAAATATCAAATACCATATAATAGTTGTTTATTTTATTCATATTATGTCAAAATTTCATGGAATTCCATTCTTTAGCAGGCAGTCCGTAGTCGTTCGTATGAGACGTATTTCGACACGGCGTAAAGGTACTTAGCAGACGTGATGCGTACATTTTTTGGCGCGAAAAAGCGGATTGTGTAACATTCCTAATTCATGACTGCAACGTTTTAATAACAGCTAAACTCAGGATTGTCGTCTATATATAAAAGTCTTGTATATTTGTTTTTCTAAGATGTTCTCGATCTATATTCTGCGATATATATAGAATTTAATATTCAAGTCTTCAAAAATGTAGAATATATATTGTTGAATAAATTGAATGGATTTCCCAATTTTTGTGAATTTTTTGTATTTCATTGTCAAAAATATTTGTCCAGCCTGTCCAACACAGTTTGAATCATACCCGGCCCGCGGCCAAAAAAATTTGGTGACCCTTGGTCAACAACATCATTGTGCCTTGGTAGGCTTCCTGATATTAGAAAATGATAAAAATATTTATACCCTGAAATTATTTTCATGAAAATTTTTTATCGGAAATTTATTCTAATCGACATTGAGCATGATTTGAGCAAGTTTGTGCAAAATTATTTGATATACAATATATAATATCAATAAGTCTTGCTGCAGCAATGCTATTGAAACACTTGGGATATATAAATAAGGTATTCAACTAATTTTTTATTTTTTATAGTCACAAAAGACACGTGGGAAAGATCATCGTTCTTATGGAACGCAAGGTCAAAGTAAACCAAATTTAAGCAGGCATTCAAGTGCTAGAAAAGAAAACTATACAACAGTATGTATTAAAACTGCATTATATCTTAGTGTAGAAGTGCATAAAATTCAAAACTTTCATTCAGGATAATTTGAAAGGAGTTTTATATTTATATGCCTACAAAAAAAAATTTTAAGTGTAGAATATTTCCTGAGTCTTTGAATTTTTGAAATGACGGTAACATGTGAATTTGTTAAAATTAGATCTACTGCTTGTTTGAAAGAGTAAAATAATAAATATTATAGATTTGATTTCTTTTCTTTTGGCACAGCGAGAGTTATGGCCTGTCTATGCCGTGTAGTAAGGTTTTTAGAACAATCTTTTTTTGTATGGTAACATATGGCTAACAGATGGAGACGAGTATATGTGTATGGTTGTTTCCACAAAAATGAGTTGTTATATTCAAATATTGTAAAATGTTGTGCGAAAATTATGATTAACCATGCAACATATGTTTTGTCTCACCTATGGCGTTTTTAGATAAATTTGTACTGCAAATTTAATTTGACAAAATGTGTCAAACAGATCGCAGATGCCAAATCTGATCTTCTATCATACGCGGAAAAGATTAAGAGAGAGTGGAAGGATGCAAACGAAAGGAATTTTTTTTCAGCTCCAGATATACATCGCCTATACGGAGATTACACTCGTGTTATTAACTGGCTCGATGCAAATAAGGTATGATTTCAGTAATGACAATTTCCGTCATTTCAATATTTTTTATTTAAGGTTTTATAATGATATATGTATTTTTGTGTTGTTGGATTCGGTATTTTGAAATTATAGTAAAACCGAGAGATTATTCTATTGTTCGTAGTTATTTATGTATTCTCACCAAAATTTGAAAACAATAGTACATAATCTTACGTGAATTTATATCCTAAACTTTATAAATCACACATAATATTCAATCATTTCCACATCAGTTACTTCATTTTTTCAGAAACCATCTCTAGTTGACATACAAACGAAAAGAAAACAGTTACAAGACACATATGAAGCCTGTGGATTGGGCAAAAGCGGATGGGCTCAATCTGACGTTTTATAACTCACTCTTCATGTATTATATATTTTTCAAATTTTCATGTAGAGCTATTTTTTTCTATACATTTTTTGTCGTCTCCAAATTTAAGACAAAGCAAGTTGAATTTTCTCGAATTATATATACTTGTTTGAATGTTAGATAAAAAAAAAGTTTCGATTAATTCGGATTCGGATTAATTAGGATCATTATAATTAATATATATATTTAGAACGCATTTGTTCAGTCATTAAAGACAACTAGTAATCAATAACTTTACCAATGATGAAATTTAATTTTGATGAGCCAGATTTTTTTTTATATATTTTTCTTTTGTTGTGTTTTACGACTCCTGGCTAAGACGTACAATGTTGTCAACGCAAATTTTGATCGCCGGTAATTCTAATCTTAATGTGCAGTTATATAGTGTAGACTTTATATAAAACAGCGGCTACGGACGCACGCCCCTACTGACTTGATTTTGCACATTTGATTTCATCAAATAATTTATAATTTGTGAAATATAATACTTTACCGTGAAAGATATTTTGATATCCCAAGTTTTAAGATACAAATAAATTTAACTCCATCAAATGCAAATTCGGGCCAAAAAGTGGCGAAATCTTGTTGATTATAATCGCCATAGCTAAGCCGATATTAACTGTTGCATTATTTTCTCGCGAATTATTGATAGCTCACAGTAATGTTTAGCATATCTATAGAATATTATGTATAGGATATTATATATTTATATGTCAAAGATAAATTTGCTTTATTAACTATGTGTATTCTAATTTCGGTTTGCTAGTTAAATACGAGACTAAGAACTCTGGGTCGAAGTATCATATAATCAATATCAATTTTTTCTAGTGTAAAAAAAATGATCTTCAACTTCTATAATCAATAAATGTAATTAGTATTAAACGAGTGAGTCTTATAATAAATAGCATATTCTGAAGGACGGGTATGTAATATTGAAAGAACGCTGAGCATAACCCATAATGGCAGAATTGTTGCCAATTGACTCACTTTCAAGTAGATCAATTTCTGTACTCGATCCATAACCAGTAAACCTACGATATTAGAATATGTTGAGAAACCACACCGAATATCAAAAATATTTAATTACCAAATTATAGAGGTTTTAATGAATGGGAATGAATAAACTATAGGTCAAGTTAGAGTGAGATGTTTGTAATTAGAAGTGTTAAGAAATTTAGAGCGTCCAAAGTTAAAATAATTATTGTCGTTGGTAATATCATATATAAAATGCAAATCGAAATAAGTTATATACCAGGTTACCAGTTTATAACATCAATACATAAGTGCAGAGGTGTGCCAAATTTTCCGCTGCCCGGGGCGAGTTTCTACTAACAATGCCCATCATACCTAACATCAGAAATAATTAATAACAAAATTATACATTTTTTATAAAATGAGAATGAGTAAACTATAGATCAAGTAAGAATGAAATGTTCGCAACATTGCGCAAAATTTCTCAGTAACTAGCCAGGCACATTGGCGGGAAAAGACAGACAGCCATGGGTGACTAACTATCACCGCAATAATCACAGTCACACAAGAAAAATCATTCACGTTATGTCAGGCTTAACTTAAATAGAAACCCATCGAGAAAAAAGTGCAATAACTCGAACTCTACGGATTGGATCGCGGCCACTACAACCTGCTGCTCAGGGAGACTTCTTCTATGGCTATCCTCTAGGCCCACCCGGCTTACGCGCATAGCGACTTATGTTATTGGAGTTACACAATCGAACAATAATACAAAATAAAATAAAATAGAAATTAGACGATAAATTAAAATATTAAAATGTTGTGCATTGCTAAAATTACACTTAACAGTTTTTTTTATGTAAAAATACACAGTATTTTAAATAAAAGAAAGGGAAAATTCCAATTAACCGTAAATCACATTCACTCCGTGAATAACGTACTCTAATATTTAGGTTGCTGGCAAGTTTGGTTTTCTCTTTATACACATCCCTTTAATCAGACACTGAAATGTGTTTAATTCGATGACAACACAATTTAAGTTCATCGCTTTCACCTATTGCGCTATCGCGCTGCGACAAACCATAAGCATCAAGACAGATGTTCTTTATTGTATTTAAGACATTATATTTGAGATAAAGAAAACAGAAATACAAGCCTTTTCGGAATAAAGTTTCCTGCCGAATTTTTCAAAAGTAATAATCACGAGTTGAGTTGAGAAAGCGAGGAATTTATTTGAATCTATGATTAAAATCAGCTCACAAATTTTGTCAGTACAGAGTATTGGGTAGCGAGTATTTTAACATAAATATTTATATTCCAGGCTGCTTGTAACGTAAATATTTTCAAACTTTTTTGAGTTTAAAATTCATCATAAATATTGTCTGCGTTTTGATTAATAATATATTCTTCCCTTTCTGTAAAGAAAACGTAAAATTCAAAAGATCGCCTATTCCGCAAGATGGTGCACAAGATTAAAAAAATGGCTGAATATTTGAATGTTATAGTTTGCTTGAAACTGGTGACTTCTTTTACGCGCATTGAATGACCACGAGACCTGAATTAACCAAACTTTATTTTATATCGTTCAAATGTCTACGATTTAAACACAAAGCACTTCTCTATATTTTGTATAGGTTTTGACATTATTTTTTTCCTAATGACTCATCATAATTATTGTTGAAAACGGATATATCAATATATAGAATGTATGATAAACATTTTTTTTAATTACGTATATGATGCATAATCCATAACTTTATGAAGCATAATTTGCAATTATTTCAATGGTGAGATGCTATTTGAAACGTTAATTTGTGTTCTGATGCTCCTTATTGTAATCTAAAACATTTTTTCCATTTCCAGAAAGAGATTTTAAATATGACACATGTATTATTTTAATATATTGTTAGATTCGATATTTTAAAATCATAGTAGTAGCGGGAGATTGCTCAAAATTATTCATTTCGTTTCACCAAAATTTGATAATATTAATATACGAGTATAATATCACGTGGGTTCTTAGCTTTGACTTTACAAATGATTATACATTCTTATCAAATCTAAGCTTTGTATTTTTTTAAGGTTGTGTTTGACCGCATCTAGCTGTCTCTGCTTGATAACCAATACTGCTTTTTAGCGTCTCTGTTCGCCATGTGAATGCTATCCTTATTTTAATTTACGCCGTATATGTACCTTACATATTTCAAACATTGATGAAAAAATAGATTACTGATTACTGAATGACACATAATATTTTAGTATTTCTACAGCAGTTACTTATGCCTCATATTTTCAGAAACTATCTCTAGATGACATTAAAACAAAAAGAAAGAAGTTACAAGACACTTTTGAAACCTGTGGATTAGGCAAAGGCGGATGGGCCCAATAGGACGTTTCGTAACTCACTTCACATGTGCCATATGTTCTTCATATTCTCATACCTGTACAACTAATGTTTTTGTTTATGCATATCATCACCAAATTTGCAACAAAGCATGTTGAAGTTTTCTGAATAATACTTACTCATTATATAATTATTACATATGGAACACAACAGTTAGTTCAGTTATTATTTGGCAACACTTGATAATCAATTACTTCACAAATGATAAATTTCGATTTTGTTGAGTCTAGAATTATTGGACATGTCAGTATACATAACGATCGTTTCAGTATTATGTTTTCGTTATTGTTATTTCTCTTCGTCAATATCATTAAAAAATTGCTTTTCTTTTTGAATACTGGACCAATTGCTTTGAAATTTTCAGTGGGGAAAGATTGATTTTGGTCGCCAGAAGGCTATTACTTTCACTTATTTCTTTTACGACTCATGGCTAGGAGCCACAATGTTGTTAACTTTCAAATTGTGTTCGCTGGCTCATCTTATCCAAGAGTGTAGTTAAAACTTTATATAGAATAGCGGTACACACGCCACTGACGACTAGATTTTTGCACCTGTGGCGAAAATCATTGAATATCCGATGTCAGACACAAATTCACCAAACAATTTATAATTCGAAAAAAATCTGATTTTTAGGGACACTTTTTTATATCACAAGATTTAACATGTAATTAAATTTAACTTGATCAAATGAAAACTTGCGAAGGCCAAGAAAGTGGCAAAATATTTGTCTATAATAGTCATAGCTAAATCTATAATAATTGTTGCTTTATTTTGCGTGCATTAATTATAGCTCAAAGTATTTCCTGGTACCCAATGATCAAAGATAGGTAATCTTAAATCTCATTTTTTGTTAAATATATCTGTATATATTAGAGATAATTTTGCTTTATCTATATGTGTATTTTAATTAAGCTTTGATAGTCAAATATGGTACCAAAAATTTTGAGACGGAGTTTCATATATTCATTATCACAACCAAATTAATCTTCAATAATCAATAAACGCAATGTATATTAAAAAAATGAGTCTTAATATAAATGGCATATTTTGCCGGGTGGGTATATAAACTTCGAAAGAACGCCTAGCGTAACCCAAGATGCCAGTTTGCCAGGATTGTCTGTTTGTTTTTCTAGTTTGCAGGATTGCCAATTTGTTGCCAATTTATTCATACGATTTGACTCGCTCACAAGTTGGTCAATTTCTGAAAGAGTGAAATGTTTGCAATATTGCGGTAAAAGGCAGACAGCCGTTGATAACTAATTATCATCGCAATCAATTACATAAGTTCATTCACGTATTGTCAGCTTTTAATGAAAATAATCACATCAAAGAAAAAGTGCAATAACGCAAAAGCTACGGCTCTTATCTGCTGCATCCTGCATTGTGCCGCTCAGAAAGGCCCACATGGCCTTCTTTCAGACTCGTCTTTGCATACGTGCATAACGACTCCGGTTATTGGGACACGTAATCAGAAATAAAAACATAATAAACAAAAATACAAAAATACAAATTAGGAGATAAATTTAAACTTCAAGAATGTTAGGCATTGCTAACAATTAGATTTAACGTTTTTTTTTAGGTAAAAATACTCAGGCTTTTAAATATCAAAAAGCGAAAAGATTACCTTGGTACCACATTCATTTCCTAAATAAAGTGTCCTCATTTTGCGTTGCCACTGATATATGTAAAATGTCAACCATGTCAACAGATTTACGGTAGTTCTAACGCTTTCCCCGCTAGGCATTCGCGTCGCCCAAAATAATAATTTTTAAACAGCATCTTTATCAAGACAGGTATTCTTTATAATACAGGTAAAAATACAGAAAAGCTTTATTAATTCAAAACGGCAACACTGTACATAAAATTCAAATATAAAAATATATGTCTAATTTATATTCAATACAAGCTGTTTCGGACTAAAAAATTTAATAGAATTGCTCAAAAGTAAATCTCATGAGTTATGAGTTGAAAGAATTACTTTGTCAGAAAGTTTTGTAATTTATTTGGATCGAGGATAAAAGTCAACTTACAATTTTTGACAGCACTTAGTATTAGGAAGAGAGTCTTTAAACGTATTCTTTCTGTTTTCTACTAGTAGTAACGTTGTCCAGTTTAAACCAATTTTTGTCGTGATTGAAAGAATTTAAAATTTTGTTCGTAAATACACTCTGTCGGCTTACTCATCTTGATGTTGAAAATTAATACTTATCTTTTATTGTATTTACAGACAGGCGTCGGAGACTATGTAGGTGGCAATTTGTGGAGGTATATTAAAACGTGATTTCCAAAATTTCATTAGGACGTGACTTCCAGGTTTAATATTATGTAGGTTTAATATTATTCGTGCTTCTTATACCTAAATCTATTTTATATAAAAACGTTTTTCACCAACATTACTCAAGTTTTTTTTTAGTTTTCCGACGTCAATATTAAATATATTCTTAAGGTTTCGAGGTTCTATTTTGTCGATTTCAGCGGAACGATAACACTTATAAATAAAACCAGTAAAATGACTTACTATTCACTAATACGTTTTGGGCTTAGACGGAGTAAAGCTATTTGTTGTCAAGTCAATATTTAATAGGTTTTATGCATTAAATATAACCAATAAATTGTTGTTGCGCTAACTAAATTATTTAGCATGGGTCGAGCTTAACGTGTCCAATATATTGACTACATGCTCGGCAATTTAAGGAGAAACAGGCATATGAAACCAATAACACCATTGGAAGAATCAAAAACCTTTCTAGCAGTGGTCCTTGTACGGACAGGTGGGTGAGCGTCTCATTATCTGTAGCCCATTCTTGCCAAACTTTTGTTCAAAGCAATTAAATACGGAATCACAAAATACCAATATCAAATCATTTTTTGAACAAATTGGGATAGCTAGATAACAAGCGATAATATAACTCTCCCCAATATGGTCAAAATTTCCCTATTATATCAAAGACAAAAGTCACACCATAAAACAATCGGCTGGACATTTTCAATATTTTTATTTGAAATAATGAAGGAAAACGTATTTAAATTCTCCATGAAGCATTCTGTCGAAAACTGTTACGATCTTGCAAACACTAGTTATATGAATACAATTATAATATCCCAAAATATTGCTCACTAGAAGATAAAATCTAGTATATATATTCAGCTTTGTATAAGTAAAACTGATTAGCTTCTAACGTCAACGAAATATTATTATCAATACTTTTATTACCACAAGAACTATTATTATACTAATTCTGTTGCCTAGTAGTTCAGCTCGAATAAACAACAAGGTAGACGAAATATAGCAAATGGAAACAAAACTTCGATTCTACACTTTAATACAGATTTAAACTAAAATAAATTAAAGTAAAATTTTGGCAGATTCAAAAATGAGATAGTCTTGAGACAGTTGTACATAGCAATTCACAATCACGTAATACCCTTAAAAATCCTTGGTTAAATCCGTTTTCCAGAAACACACATGGTCAATAATATACTTCAACGATTTAGCCTAAGCTGGCTTATTCTACAAACCTTTGTAGCAGAAAATTATTCAGTTGTCATTGTATTAATTTTCTCGTCTTATGATAGATGCTTTTGTTAAAGTACTTAAAATTACCTCAAATACCACATCACATTACCACAACTCAATTACTCAATTTCTAATACTAGTTACAATAAAAAGAACTATTGTAATTTTGACCAGTGTCATTGTTTTGTTTGAAATTTTATCATTATTTACTCTGTAAATAGAATGAGCTTTAATTTAGAACTATCTTACCCTGCAAAATGTATTTGTACTTTTATACCAGTTCGAAGATTCTGCCTTAGTCAGATTATCTATTTCCACGCATGAGCGTGGATAAATTGTTTCATCAGTAAAACTTTGTTTGCTTATGTCCTACTCGCATGTACATTTAACATATCTAACGGATGTGAAATTTATATGTCAACAACGAGTTACACTGGAGCCAGACGTGTTGCTTTGCCTGGAAGGATTCATTGACCAGTGTTCATGAATGGGCTCGTTCTGTTTATAATTTTATATTTATTAACTATGTAAATAGAATGTGCTATATAATTTAAAAACTACTTAACCTTACATATTGTATTCGGCTTGAAGATTCTACATTAGTCGTCTTATCTATTTTCAAGCATGGGCTGTGCTGTTCTGCGAACTGTTTATCAGTTTAAAGTTACGCTTTGTTTGCTTTGTGAAATAAAATATCTTTGTAGAAACCCTACAGAGACAGAAGTTGTCATCCGTGACACAAACACATTCGCGTAGGCTATAAATCATTTTAATTCAAATTCAAAAGGTACAACACTTCTGCATTCTGCCAAACATTATTATCAATTTACGTTCGAAACGCGTATGTGCGTAGTATATAACGATTGTATACATCATTGGCCAGCATTGATCGAGCGTGAATAAAACCAATAAAAATCAAAATTTCATCTCATCATGCCAGATCGTGTATGTTGTGGGTCTATTTTTGAATAAAAAGCGCTTCAATGTTTTACAGAAGTATGTGACGTTCGCGTAGGTAAATGCAAGCATCAAATATTCGTTCAAGTTAACCTATTGTGTAGCTCGGCATATTATTTTGTTGCTGGTGAGTTGATCGCTTGCAGTTACAGAAAACTCTTTTAAGTTATAGACAGACAGTTTTTGGTTCCTGAAAAATTTTTCCCGAGAAAAATATATTAATTCTGAAAGATATTAATTTGAAAGACGAGTAACATGTCAGACTTTTTAAAAATATATTGTTAACAATAAGTCTTACTCTCTGCTGTATATGATATCATTTAAATAATTGATTTTAAGTGTAACTTGCAATGAGTGTAAAGTGATTGGATAAGATCGTTTATAAAATTTCTAAAATACCAAAAACTAGAATATTTATTGACGCAAAAACGAAACAGTCTTGTTAAATACCAGTGCTTATCTTGAATAAATTGTAAATTTCGAGGCAGAAATTCATGTGCAGCAAGTCAAAATATAAAAAGGTATCACAAACACCATGTAAAAGGCAAAAACTGTCTTTTATATAATTTGTGAAAAATGATCTTTGTCCCATCCTGAAGGTAGAATAGCCGAACATACAACGCAGTTTAATATTTGGTACTGTCTTTTCAATCACAAAAAAAACAGTATACTTTTTTATTTTTTGTGACAAATGATGCTTCTTCCTATCCTGAGGGTAGAAAAGCCAAACATATAAGGCATTTTTTTGGTCCAATCACAGAAAAGTATACTTCTTTATTCTTATTTGATAAATTTGTTTACATTATTTTTTTTATGTAAATCGAGACCTTCACTGATTACTGGCTGTAATATAAGATTTTCCAAAAATTAATGCTATGGTAAATTTAGATCGTAAGCAATTGATTGAAGACAAATAGGTTCCACTTATATGCCCTATGAATGTATTTTCATTTTATGATATTTCTGTTAAAAATGCAAAGAGTTTATTCTGTGCCTTATTTAGTCTGTGAATGCCCCTCATTTGAGAAATGACCGTGATTAAAATCAACCTCTGTTTGATAATTCAATGAGGGCAGTCTCTCGACTGTATCACTTCATTGCTCACCGGAATAACCTTTGCAAAAGTATTTTATCAATTTTTGATTACGCTTACTATGAACATTTTAAAACAACAATTGAAAGTTTATCATGGAAGTATCAAACTTTTCCTTTGTGTAGAACATGGGTATACCTATCAGGTTATGTAAGAAAGACGTATAGCATGATATCTAATAGCGGTATTCAATAAAACAAGAGAGCGATACTGAAATATATGGACACGGGCATATAGTCTGTCATACTAGCCTAGAGGTACTCGCAGTGTTCACGATATCGCCGGACCACAAGATCGCTAACGCGAAAGCGGAACCGTCGCAAGGAGCACAATTTTGAATTTTGATGACGTCATCGCACACAAGAAATGAAGGCCCACAGAAATTTTAGAAATAAATATAGTAATAGGCTTTTAGGGGAAATCTTGAAACACTGGTAATTTTAATACAATTGATCCTACAGTTGATGAGAAAAGCAATTTTTTAAAACTATATAGAAAGAAAAATTCAAAGACCATCAACAACAACATATTAACAAAATGAGCAATATGTCCACTCCGTGTCCAATTAGTCAACATCGTTAAATATGATCAAATATTATATTGCAATTCGTAAAATATCGTTTATTACTTGATGGTAAACATTGGAAATACACAAAAAGTAACCCAACATTTTTAAAAGTAGCTGTGTAAAGCAATGCGATTTTTGCTATCAAATCATCAGCTATTAGTTCAAAGTAGTGTCAGTTGTATTCGGGTTCATGCTCTTATCAGAAACTACAAAATTTCTTAAAATACATTATTCGTCAGTTGAATGTTTCACGGGATATAAAGATCAGTTTGCATATATGCGTAACAAATAGCTCTAAACTAATTTTTCTTGGCTTGTTGGAAGTTATATCATCTATATGGAGAATGCCATGATCATTTACATTTACATGCATTACACTCATACAGCATTCGGTTTTAAAAAAACTATATGAATAATTTCTTGAACAATGTCTGCGATCGGAATAGATCTTGGAACGACCAATTCTTGTGTGGCTGTCTACAGGAATGAACGGGTATTTGTGAATTTGTGCTCAATTCCAAATTAATTTCGAATTTAAATAAACATATAAGAATAGGGCACAGTAATATTTTTTGATTCAATGGTTAGTCTTTGTTTTTAAAAATTATTTCTTACGTTTTCAATATTTCTGAATACAAGTTTGCAAGAGGGTACCGGTCACTTATTTAGAAATGCTGTAGATTTACAATCACTGACGCGTAAGGTATATTCTTGCTTTAAAATAGTCGGAAAATACCGTCGAGATCAGTTTTGAAAAATCTCAACTACTTCGGAGAAACAGCTAGTTGGCAGATAAACGGAAAATTTTCATAGTAACCTTTTAGCGTTGAAATCACGCTAACCTACTGTGAGCTTAGATGACACTTGAATGATAAAAAAAATAATGCTCATCCGTAACCCAGTTAGCCCAATACTGAACGTTTCGGAGAAACAGTTGGTGAATATAACCCTACAAATTAAATGGTATTCTTGTCATGTTTGGTATTTTCTTATTCTCTGATACGTGTAACTAATTTATTAAATACCAAATATTTTTAACAGATTGAAATCATAGCAAATGACCAAGGGAGTCGCGTGACTCCGTCATGGGTTTCATTCACGGATACAGAGCGATTGATTGGAGCAACAGCCAAGGAGGAAGCGTCGATGAATCACGAAAACACACTGTTCCGTAATGATTTGTTAATTTTAATATGAAATTTACAATTATTTTCGCTTACATGTGGAATTTTTATATGGGAATGTTGAATTTGTTATTTCATAATCTTTTATGAACAAAATAGTAAGTCTTTCTATTTCTCCTGATAAATATTGTTTCTCTATGTCGATTACTATAATTTGCCATCAGAATCGTCAAAAAGTTCTTGCAACCTGATATGCAAATACTTTGATACTTT
The DNA here is from genome assembly GCF_013122585.1 of Styela clava. Taxonomy (NCBI): domain Eukaryota; kingdom Metazoa; phylum Chordata; class Ascidiacea; order Stolidobranchia; family Styelidae; genus Styela; species Styela clava. The sequence continues at coordinate 3,042,466 of NW_024102838.1, read as the reverse complement.
TGAAATAATTTTTTACAAAACAAAGATTTAAAATTGAAAGTTGACTTTAAATAGGAAACATTGTTTAAAATAAAAAAACAATTTTGACATAATTTTAATTCGAGTCATATTTCATTGTTAAGGTAAACATACATCAGATATGGTAGTCGGCAGATATTTAAGCCATCAAAATTTGCATATTAAAGAACACGCTATAATGTTACTGTACGAATCGAAAATTAGTGTTCAAATATTTGTTTTAATTCCAACAGATATCAAACGTTTAATTGGAAGAAAATTCAACGATCCCTCCGTTCAACATGATATGAAACATTGGTCTTTTAAAGTAGTTGATGTAGGAGGACAGCCAAAAATACAGGTTAGATATTTGACTCTGATTTTCAAATTCTGCAATGCATTATCATATGCATAGATAGAAATAGGTAATATATACTTTTAGTTTGGCGATTAAGCCTGCTATAGTTCAAATGAGTTTGGGGCACATTGAAAAAATGACCACAATTGTCAAACGCACAGGTAACATTCAAAGAAGAAACTAAGCTATTTCGTCCGGAAGAAATAAGTGCTATGATATTGACTGAGCTAAAGGAAGTGGCTGAAGTATACCTAGGAACACAAATCAGCGACGCCGTGATCACTGTACCTGCCTACTTTAACGACGCTCAGAGAACAGCCACAAGAGATGCAGGAAGAATTGCTGGCTTGAACGTTCTAAGAATGATAAATGAACCGACTGCAGCCGCAATTGCCTATGGCTTAGAAGTAAAGGTAAGCAATTTAATGCAACCCGAAATCTACACTTTTAAAATTGAAACTTCTACCAAATGTTCTTTGTCATGAAACACAAATTTTAGTTGAGGAACATATATAAGTGTAATATTTATGAACGAAAATTCTGAATCATTAAAAATAAATTGTTTATGACATCTTGCATGAACCCGTAACTATGTACTTATCGGATTTGAACAGACCTATAAACATATATTTTAATTTTTCAGTATTTTCATTGCTGTTTTCATTGCCGGCATAATTCGTATGGTTTTATATAGTAATTAAGTCAGTTACTTGCTACTTACTTTTTTGCGTAAATATTTGATAATGTTTAAAATTTCCTAACTTCAAAGTATATTATCACAATATTGACGGCAACTTTCCCCAGTTTAAATTATTTAGCCACGATACCCAGGGTACTTTAAATTAGATAAAAATAGGAAGCTTAGCTAGAGTGTGAATTATAAAGTTTATTACATATCAATTTATGGGTGCCACATTAGCGTGAGGTTCAACGCTGTACTATCCCTCAAGTTGTAGACCTTACGCTAAAGTAGCACCAATTTATGCGTTTTCATGTTCTAGACTACAAATTTTTTTCAATATCTTTACCCCTGTAACGAATTGCCAAAAGTTCAATTACCCCTTTCAAAAAAATAAAATTTTCAGTGCAAATTTAATCCCAGTTGGAAAGGTGGTACTGTTTTTACCTCTGGTCCATCAGCACGAAGGACGGGGATAACATGAAAAATTGTTAAGAGAAGTAACGTCTGAATTACCCCACTAAATATCAAATTACCCTTTGGGGGTAATTACCCCCAGTTTAGGAACCATATTAAATCTAAAGCTTTTAATACCGGAAGCTAAACAAAATAAATTAAAAGCACGTTCAATGTTAGCCAAGTAATTCAGAACAAATTTTTAATAAAACAGATTGAAAAGAAACGTAACGTGCTCATTTTTGACCTTGGTGGAGGGACTTTTGACGTAACCATCGTTACAATTGAAAATCAAGTATTTGATGTTAAAGCAACTGGCGGTGACACTCATCTCGGAGGTATGTATCATATCCAAAGTTTCTGATCTATACAGATAGTTGGTTAACTATCTTAATGCGTATATTAACAAATTATGAAATTAATGAAAAAATCAGTGCCTTATTAACTTCAACAACAAGCATTATCCTCTGTGACGTAGGTCGCCTCCATGGTAACCACTTGTAACAGTACACAAAAAACCCTCATGCGGTGATTAATTTTGCAATCAATATTTTGGCTGTATGATTGATAATAAATGTACTAACTTATATCTTATATTTATGTAAAGTGTCAATATTATTTGCTCTGCAAGAAATGCATTCATTGCGTAGTGCTTATGATATATAACAATAAAAAATAAAATAAATGATGCTGAGGCAATATTAATTAGAATTTTGCAAATTAACCCGACACGAAATGTTATATAGGAAGGTTCGATAAGATGTATAGAATGAAATACGTTCAATGGCGCAGCCAGAATTACCGAAAGGGGAGGGTGGCTAAATCGGATGAATTCCGGAAATTTCCATGCAACAGTCGACGCAATTAGGCAGGCCACTTGTAAAAAGAGACCACCTTTTCGATAGATAATGTTTTTTGTTTTTTGTTAAGTATTCGATCCACGACCGATACGAGCATTTCAGTGTCTTGTAATATTAATTTAGTTGTGCTCATGGTATCTCCCTGTTGCGAGATATCGGTTTTCACGATATCGCTGTGAGAAAGATCCGAAAATCTATGAGAAAATATCAGACTGTGTATCTTATTTTGGTACCATCAATAATTGATTGGACATACTTTACATTGGGTAACAGCTAGGATTCAAAAATTCATATTCATCGCCTCTAAATCTCCACATAACAGCTTTTGAGACAGTTGCCGCGATCACGCCACACGCTAAAAGAGCCGGCATTTTTATCCGGTAATGATTGACGACCAATACGAGTCAATTCATAATGCCTTGTTTTACCAATTTACTTGTGTGTTAAATGTAACCTGCGGTTTGTCAACAAAATGAGAACTTTACTTCAAATTATCACGGCAATCCATGGCACAAAAGACTTGTCAAGTTATCTAGTTTTGATTTGTATTTTTGCTATGTTACGAATTATACAAATGTGATCTGTTATTGCATCACTGACTCCGCTTTATCACAATGATACCACCCAAGATTATTTTCAAGATATCAACGTTAGAAAAATCTCTAGGTCTGCGATAAAATTTCAAGAGCTACAATTTATTTTCACTACAATACAAATTGATTGTAAAGTGACAACTCGGTAGTCGACCGAAAATTCGATTCAAAAAATGCGGCGCTATTCGAACGGAAATTTGGACCTGAACACTAGGGCTGGGCATTTCGAATCGAATAGTAAATTATTCGAATCGGTACAGAGTAAAATTTCGAATCGCCGCCATCTTGTTTTTTTCCTTCCGCCAATTGTCGAGGTAAATTTCTCCATTTTTTTTTTATTGAAGTCATATTCTTTCAACGCAATTCTTACATATGACTCTTTTCTGTAGTGAGTTATTCATGAAAACGTGTTTTTTTATTGTGTGTGAACGCTCAGCAATCTGTCTGAGTGATGTATTTTACGTTTCTAGTAATTTATGTGTCTGGAGGACCAAATACAAAAAGAAAATTACATACAATTATATATCGGCCTAGCGGAGCGTGCGGTTGAGTGAGATGACGACACTCGGGACCAAACTTAATCGATACAGGTCAAGACTGACAGACAGAAATCTCAATATGCAGTTGTGAGTTTCCAAATCGTCGGTTCGTCCTAATATTAAGCGCTTAGTAAAGCAAAAAAGTTTCCCAAATCTCACTAAGATAAAAATTCAGCGAATATTCTTTTTTTAAATTTATGCTGCAATATACCATTAAATACCTTTGGCTGTATGGGTGAAGTTGTTCGGTTTTGTTGATGAAAATTAACAGGAATCATGGTATGACTGAAAAGTTGGGTGGACCGCTTATTCAGGTTGACTGATGAAATGGCCCGCGATAGCAAATAGGTTCGTCACCCCTGATCTAAATGGAAGTTTAAGTTATTCTCTTGAATAAATTTGTTCATTTTGTGACTATGTGTCATGTACAAATTTTATTATTTATAGGTGGTGATTTCGATAACAGAATGCTTGAACATTTCATCAAGGAGTTCAACACTAAGCACAAAGTTGACATTACAAAAAATAACCGTGCTGTCAGCAGGTTGAAGTTTGCATGTGAACCAGCAAAGAAAAAGCTTTCAGTGTCCACCCATGCTACGTAATACATTTTTGTGCCTTAATCGAAATAAAAAAATCTTGCCTATAAATAATAATAACAAACAAACAACAGTAGTTGTAACATTAAGGCAAATAGTGGATATTTAATAGAATTTACCAACATATATAAAGAATATTCGATTCAATTTATTCAATTTTAAATAAACTTCAATCTTCTGGCTGCATATTTCACAATATTTGATGATTGAGAACTAGTTGAAGGGTGAATTACCGGTTAAAGTATCAATAGGTTAAGTACAAACGCATAAGAATTTGTAACATATATCGACCTTGAGCTAACTTTTCGTGAGGGGGTTGCAAAAAGTCATAATGGTGTTGACAAACATTGTCGTTTCAGAGTACAAGTAGATGGTCTATACAACGGATTGGATTTTAAGAGCAATATTACTCGAGCAAAATTTGAAGAACTGAACGCCGATTTTTTTGATGGTACAATTTCCGTCGTAGAAAATGTAATTGCTGATGCAAAGATGAAGAAAGACGAGGTAAATAAGAAAATAGTGCATGTTATAGTGATTCGTGTTGATTCATTTTCCAGATAGCCTGACTATGCTAATTACGAACTTGCTTACATTTTACGCATTTTGAGACAAAGTAATTAATTTAAATATAAACAAAGCAAAAATTTATTTAAAAACAAATATAAGGACGACTCATCAGAATAATAAAAATAAACAATAATATTATTTCATTTTAAATTTTAAGAGTTTGATAGAAAAGTTTCTGAAAATATAATAACAAGAAACTGTGTGAATACTACATCATATTATATATTCAGATCGATGATATTGTACTTGCTGGGGGATCAACACGTATTCCTAAAATTAGAAGTCTTTTGACGGATTTCTTTGACGGCAAAGAAATTAGCAGAACTATTAACCCAGATGAAGCTGTTGCTTATGGTGCAGCGGTGTTGGCTGAAAACATCAGGACCGGTAAAGACAAAACGGTATGTAGTTTGATTTTCAACTCCTATGTACATAACTATGAAAAGTGATGCTTTACTTTAGATAAAGCTTTTCCAATCGAAGAAATAATTGAAAAACGTGTTTGATGCAGAAAAAAAAAGGAATTTATTATCGTCTTGATGTGAAGTTATGTGAAATTTTTCATGGGGAAACTAATGAAAATATATTAATTTGTAATATATTTGTGTTCATTTATCAAACTAATAAATTATCATATTGACAGACAATATCCATTTCTTTTCTAAAGTAAATGTTTTACATTTTGGTCATTGAAATTGATTAAGGAGTTGCAAATGTAATATAGAATCAAAAGCACTTTCTATCGATTTAAACAAGTTCAAAGTTCATCACGTAATAGGGTATATTTATACGGTGAACAATAATAATTTTACTTTATATTTGTTATGCAGCAAGAGCGATTCAAGCTCCAAGATGTAATACCATTTTCGATTGGAACATGTGTTAGAGGAACAGACATGTGCGTCATTATACCAAGAAACACTAAAATACCAACGAAAGAGATGAGTGTTTTTTCTACATTCAGTGACAATCAAACTTCCGCAAGATTCGAGGTTTGTTTATAGTTAGGTTTTACATTTCAATGCCAGATGGGATTCCAAATTACTGACTAATTTGTTCGACTTAAAAAGTTCGAAAAGCATTAATATCTTAAAAAAAAACATGGAAGAAATTGCTGACATGGCAATTTTGCCGAATTTTTTCATGCTCCCGGAGCTTATTATAATGTATTGGTATTTTGTTTAAGGAAAGATAGTTTATTAATTTGAAATCTGGCGTTTTATCAAAATTTTGAAATTTGATTTACATTTATGAAATTTCGAATTCTTTTTTTTTATTATAATTTGTGAGTACACACAATAATTCGGAGTAAAACAAGACTTTACCATAAGCAAGTTAAGTCAGACGCGGACAAGATCTTCCGAGTCTAGAAAAAATTATTGACGTAAACCAACGATTTTCAAATGCCTATTGACGCAAGACCATACGCTCATTTATTTTCTCGGTTTACGTTGGTTGAAGATTGTTGAAAATATTTCTTAGTAATTCAATATCGATATTTTTTTTTCCTATATCACTGTTTATATGGGACGCGTTGGAACTGTGATTAATATATTTAATACACTCAGTAAACTTCCGCATAATTAGATACATAAAAATTCCACGCATTTAGGTTTTCGAAGGTGAAAATTCAAAAGTTAAAGACAATCACCAACTTGGTTCATTTTTGTTGACCGGAATTTCACCTAAACCAGCCGGGGAAGCAAATATCTTGTCCGTGTTCGGAATTGATGGTTCCGGTGTGTTAAAGGTCGTTGCATTAGACTTGGCATCGGGAAATGCAAATGACATCACTATTACAAATGATGAAAGGAGACTGGCTGAAAAAGAAATCGATGATATGGTACTAATATATATATAAATAAATTTATTACGCGAAAATATACCCCTCGTTACTATCTATATTTTACTTCTGTACACACATTATAGGGAATATTTTGATAGTAAAATAAGATTGAAAACAGCAGACACAAAATTAGGAAAACCGGATTCGGCAAACTCCAAGTAAAAAATTTAAACTTATACTCTGAAATTGATAATATAAATGAAGATATGCATTACTCAAAGCTTTTACAATTCAATGTCGATAATTTAACAAATGGTATTGTTTTCAAATACAAGTGCAAACAGTAAAACTTTTTACGGAATGTAAAGTTGGTTAATTTTTAACGTATTTTTTAAAAGTCTCTGTTTGAGACATAGTTGGATTTTAACGAGCAATAGTCTTACTTACTCTTTCTAAGTTTTTTTTTATAATATATGATAAATTATCTATTACACGCAACAAATTATCAACAAAAATGAAAAAGTGTGATCTAAAAATATTATAATTACTTAGAATTCTTGCAAATGCTGCACAGGTTGGTCTAAAGTTATTAGCAATATAACTCCAACAAAACGTTTTAAATTTAAATTCAGATTGCTGCAGCTGAAACAATGAAAGTGGGCGACAACACAGCCAAGGAAAAATACAATGCTATAAACAAGTTAGAAGAATTAGTCTACAAAGTCAATCAACTTGTCGAGTCGGATTCAGCAACTATATCTCCTCGGGAAAAGAAAGGCTTGTTGGCAAAGTCAAAAGAAGTGTTTGATTTTGCCAAATCCAATGAGGTAGTTGAAAAACATTTTGATACAATGAACTTTATTCTTAAATCACAATTTTCGTAAACCATAAATATAAATTTTTTTAATATTAATTTTTGAAAATGAATTTTGCTGTTGTAATGAAATTTTAATTTTGCATTTTGCATCTTCTATTCTTTGGATAGTTTGTACAAATCCCCCGCCAAAAACAGCACCCACGCCAACGCTTAAAATAAGAAAACTAGAAATTATCCAGTTAGGGTTTGAATTAGGGGGAGGAATCGAATGTAGATTGCACTGGTAATTCAAATTTGCAAATTATTCCTAACCGTAACCCAGACTGGATCAATAATAAATCGTTATCTCAAAAAGTTATGATGATGATTTTATCAAATATCACATTTTTGCATTATTGGCGGCGGCTTTTTACAAAGAATCCTATAGACGCTATGTGCAAATCCTTGCAAATTTCATGTGCAAATTTCAATTTAATTTAAACACTCATTTCTACATACGTTCCAGCTCCAATTACGTGCAAATTGATCAATGTCAAGACTTGTACCTACTATAAAGATTACAAAACACATTTATTTTAGAGTGCCGATATCAAAAGTATTCGTCAGAAAACCTCAGAACTGGAAGCCTATTTCAACAAAGTTCGCGAATACTCTGAATATTTAAAGTCACCTGAGGGGTAAGTATCATTTAATTTACTAGCAAAAAGAAGTTTGTTGATACATGATCACCCTCGTGTTTTAAATCGATTCTTCAATCGCATTTTGTGAATGTTTTTTGTGTGAAATTCGTTAAAAAACTTGAATTTTTTTCTGAATACTATTTTGAATCAGCTCATTCAGTACGTACTGCATCGGTCTAATTTGAAATAGTTAATAATGAAACAGGTTAAAAAATGGATGATTACTCTCTTATATTTTTTTTATTTTCTATTATATTATTTTAATTGATATTGGATTTTCCTAATTTTCTATTTTTATTAGGATCTCCCGAAGTATGTGTACCAAGATGGCGCACAGCCTGAATATAGTATGTGTACCAGTTTAGAGTTCAGGTTGTGCGCCATCTTGGTGTATATACTTTGGGAGCGCCTTTTATTAAATATAAACTTGATATTATGTTACATTTAAGCCGCAAGAAATTATAGATTTACCTATTGCTAGTGTGTAAACCTGTAATTTATTTTTCAGAATATTGAAAATACTGGCTGATGAGAGCAAAACTGGCTATATTCCAGCAACTGATTTTTCGTGATTCGTTTCTTTCATTTTTCTTCAATTGAATACATCTATGTATGAATTGTAATAGTTAGATGAGCTTCTGTAGGATGCAAGATATATTAAAAACAAAAACAAAAATAATGTTGTAAATATGTAATATTTGATTTGAGTGATTATTTGGTTGTAAAAATAAAGTTATTAATTACACTGAAAACGTCTTTGTCACGTTTTTCCAAAGCTTTTATTGTCGGTATTAGAGATACGTTTATTATAAATAATTGTTTCATTAAAGCATTGTTGGATGTGACAACGACAAAGATCCAGCAAATAGTAAACAATATCTGATTTTATAAATTGTAAAAAATGTTGTAGGCTGCAATTATTGAAATTCATAAGCCCTATATAAGATGTCGGGTAAAATGTAACAACCACGACTTTTCAGAATTAGAATTATCACCTAATTCAGTCCTGGCACCAGATATAGTAAGTAATACGTATATAACACGCATTTTATACATTTTTAAAATTCATGTTGCTATGGGAAAGTGGATATCAAAACCAAAAATACGGAGATATATTTACGCATTTTAATTTTTCCAGTTGAAGTGAATTGTTTGTGACACACAAAACAGCTGCACTGTTTATTGCCAAAATGCTTTATTTAATGTTTTTTATAGTCCGCCATTAAAGTTCGTTCGGAATTGAAATCTGATAAATTTTACGATAAGCAAAACGCGTTTTAAGGTTTATAAAAATATACATTTCATGTTTTGGACCTCTTAAGTTTTTATCATGAGAATATCTATTCTATTATTTTTCAAATTAGACCTGGTTTTGTAGGTAAATGTAAGTAATATCATTTTAAAATCAATTATTAGCACTGGCAACAATTTTGTAATTATTACCTAAAGCGGATAGAATTCACGACTAATAATATTGAAAATAAGTACGTACAGTTATGTAGAAAGAATTGTAGAAAGAAATTTCTTGTTGTGTTTTGTGTTATTGGTTATCACCGTCGATCTGATAGACATACTCCAAAAGATGATAAATCATATTTAAATGCGATGTTGTTTAAATTATTAAAACTATTGAAATTCACAAAAAAATGGGAATTTTAATTCCTTTTGTATAAGCACCGATATGGCAAATTTTGAATGGGCTTGTCTTTTTGTAAATATTTATTGAACTGATGGTAGTAAAAACAACATTGAAATCGAAAGAAACTCATAATGATTTATATTCCATCAGCAAACAGTGGGAACCTTGTTTCATTCTTTCGAATAATCCTCATAAATTAACCTTTTCACAGCGAAATATTGATATAAAACTCACTATTTATTTTCTAACCTCATTTTTCTGATATATATAATGTAAGGAAAAGTTACATCCAGGAATAGCACGCCATTAGTAACCAGCGTCTACTTTATTTGAAAAAACTTGTATGAAAGAATAGGTGATTGATAAATAAGTCGAAATTGATTTCTACAGCATAATTATGTAGGTATGTTGTAAATGTATTTTTAATTCAAGTACTTATAAACCAATTACATTAAAATTTATATCTCTAAAATATGATATCATTATTTGAATAATAAATAGAATATTGAAGAATCATTGTAGTTTTTGCAGAATGACGTCACAGACTAAATAAATTGACTTAATCCGAGAACCGTTATTGTGGTCAGCATAGTATTACAGTAACTCGTTCTATTCGTAGTATTTGTAAATACTTTACAGTTTGATTTATTATACTGATGTCGAGAAATCCACTTCTATATATTTACAGAACAATCAAGATAAGATGTGCAAACATTACTGATGATTCGAGGGCACAAAAGTACACAACAATTACGTTTTAATATCACATTTAGTGATTCAATATAACCTTATAGAACTCTGTGAGAAATGATATAAAACATCCAGTTTAAATTTTATCTGTTAAGTTTTAAACGACAATGCATATTAAACTTTCATTGCAGAAAATACATCGAATAAATTTGTAAATTATTGATGGGGAAAGTTTTTCAATCCTTATTTGAGCGATTTTAAAAAAAAATTAAATTCAAATGCGATGGGTTATCATCTCATTTTATTGTTCAAATGAATATATAGCATATGTAAGATTATAACATATTGTAACCTTATCGGTATCCGAAGAAGCTGGCTATTTAAATGGAAATGAAATCGTCGTTTGAAATGGCGACTGCTTGGTATGTAACTGGTCGCCTAGACGTACCTCGCTTTTTTATTGTATCTGTTAAATTATTTTGTTCGACTTTATTGTATTTATCACGTTTTGTTAAACTTTCCCGAGGGTGCCGCCTCTCGATAACCAGTTCTGTTTTTCGTCGACTCTTTTCACCCTGAAATGCGATTTTTTATATTTTCTTTAATTTGTGTATGCATAGTTCATCTTTTCAGTATGGTGAAGAAATAATTTACTGATTACTCATATCTTATTCATGCTACTCAAATATGTCAAAGAACTTTCGGGTCAGTGTTATCAACTTTATAACTTTGATGGGTTTATCCAATTTTATTACTCTACTATATCAAGTTTTTTTTTGCTTGTTTTGATTTAAATGACTGTAATATTTGATTTTTTTTGTGTTAAATAGGTCAAATTTAAAATAAGAAAAATAGATGTAAAAATTTGACAAGCGCTTCTAATTCGCAGTAAACCAAACCCTCCGTAACGCTTCAAATACCGATGATTTGCCCGTATAGGTCTTTCCAAGATGTAGTTCAGTGCCTACGCAAACGTGGTTGGCGCATGAAGACGCAAACGATAAGCCATTACGTGAACCACCCTGCGACGAAACCACCCTGTTGAACCACCATGCGAAAATTGGAATACGACCGATAAATGAGTTTGTATAACTTTGAAAAACTCTCTCTTTAAACCTTAAAAACGAAGTACCGGTATGCTAATTAAATTCACCTAACTGTTTTAATTGTAATACTGCCTGTATTTTGAGAAAAAAGTGTCAATACATAATCCCTATTATGATGTCAGGCTAACGACGAAGGTTGCCCTTGATCAAATTTCTTTTCAAAAGTACTAGGCTCGTGAGCTATGTTTCATGATTTTATTTATTTTAAAAACGTCTTCCTGATATCGCGAATAAATATTCCTGTTACTATCTTATGACTTTGGTGTAGATACAAAGTTGGCGATAAATATACGCGATGAAAGTGTAAGTTTAAGCAAGAATTTTGACTTACATTTATGAAATTATTTCGGCAGCTTGTACAGCTGCCAGAACGCATCGTTTTCGCGTAGTTTCACGGCGTTAATAGGGGTATTTAAAAAAAAATACAAAATATACAAAAATAAATTGATTTAAAGCAAGCCCTTGTTTGCAAAAAGGATTTTTTTTTAGAATTGAAACAAAACTCTACGGAACCACACGCTGCGATCGCTGCTCCAAAGGCATCATTAGCAAGATACGAAGTACTATATGCACCCGCAGTGTATTTGTTCCTTTCCATACCGCTCCAAAGGCGATTTTTACACTGTGTTCACCTCAGTGGTCAACGATGATCTCAAACCACTAGGATAGGATAGGATTTACACATTTATACCGATTGGGAAACAGACTGCTTAATCATATAGCGAACCGCGGCCTCTCACCCGGTTAGCAGAGCATGCATGGTAGCAGCCAGGTATTTGTTTCAGGTATATGGACTTATGTTGTAGATTATTTTGTACTATGCTATATCGTTTACTACACTTAGTAACGAAAAAATGAAGCTGCCAAAGCTTAATACCCACTTGTAACATAAATATCCACAGTATGAGGATAATGACCTGTGAATATTTTCCATACCAAATAACTGTATTCAGGTTTCTGACGGAATGGCGTTACTAATAGCCTTATATACTACGAGATACGAAAGTCGCAAGGTTGATTTTAGTAAAATATTGTTAGAGTTGGCGCAATGTAAGATTCGGTGAATACATTGGTAAACCAGAAGGGTTCCATCATAAACCAAAGTTAAAAAAAAAACGCTGCTTCAGAGGGTTGTTTTGACAATGTTGATTGGACAAGAAAATTTAATATCGGCTGTTTGACAAGATAACTTTGCCTCCTCTCTCATTACATTTGGACGGCTTGGCTAAGCCCGATACCCGGTCTATTACGAAAAAATCATGCGCAATTTCTAGGTCTTCTTATTTGTTCATTTTTTAGAGATTTTATACATAACTTAATATTCACATCAACTTTAGTCTGCTGTTCCTGTATTTGTTAATTCCAACAATGTGCGGCGGCGGATGACAGTAAAAAATTTAACCAAGCAGATCGTAGTACATGAGCAAATGTCTCATTTCAGTAAATGAGTAAATTAATCTAATTTTAGAATGCAAAGGCTCCAGAAAAACGATATTAGTGATATATTTCCCATTTTAAAATTTATTATAACAAAATTATCATAAATTTATATTGCGTAATTCTATGCAAAATACTGCTTCAACTGAAATTAACTATACACGTAATTTTAGCTTTTACTTAAATAAAAAGACTACTAAAACAAAACGTGAAATACCGCAAATTTTGCAGCTTGGATCTGCTGCCCCCCCACTGCCGTTTATACCGAATCTTTCACTTCGTACAAATCCCTGTAAATCAGACACTGGAATGTGTAAAATGCGATGTCAACACATTTAAGTCTAACGCTTTCACCGCTAAGCCATGAGGCCGCCCCAAAATAATAAGTAGCTAGCTCTTTTGTCAAGACAGGTGTTCTTCATTATATTTTATTTTAGGTAAAAACTACAGAAAGGTTTTATTGGCTCAAAACGGCGATATTGTACATAAAATGCAAAGATAAAAAAATATGTGTCAAATTTAATATAAATACAAGCCGTTTTGGAATAAAGAATCTGTCTAATTGTTCAAAAGTAATATTCACGATTTATGAGTTGAAAGAATTTTTCTGTCGGAAGGGTGTGGAATTTATTTGAATCTAGGATTGAAATAAACTCACAAATTTTGTCAGTAAAGAGTATTTAGTAGTGAGTATTTTAACATAATTATTTTGTTCTTTACTATAAGTTTCGTTGTCCAGTTTAAAACTAATTTTCTTCGCGCGATTGAACATTTTTGATGGAAAATACACTTTTTTGGACTCTTCATTTCGGTGCTGTACATTCCCACAGTGGATACGCGTCTTCATCTTCTATTTGAAGGCAGGCGTCGGAGACTTATAATGTATTAGAAATTACAATTTAATTTATTTTATATATATAGGTTAGATGGCAATTCATGGCGATATATTAAGACGAGATTCCCCAAATTTCATTAGGTTTCAAACTTCTTGTTCACTCTCCGTAGTAAGGAAACGAAGCATTTGAAGAATCGTCTGTTCCGCAAGACGGTGCCCAAGATTAGAACACTGGCTGAGTATTTGAATGTCGCACGAAACTGGTTACTTATTCTATGCGCATTAAATGACCACGAGACCGAAAATAGCAAGATATATACATTATAGAGGATACTTTTTCAAATAAATAATCATAGTCTAGCTTGTATAACTTGATTGTATGACAGATTTGCATTTTTATTAATACCGGAGCTCACAACAAATTTACTATTTTCACGGCAAAAAAAGCAAACCGAAATGAATAAATAAATGTCAATTTTCAAAAGAAGATGTAGCCTGTCACCAATATTTAATTTTGAAATAATGATTTTTTTTGTTTTTTGATGTTAGTATCTTTCTGAAAAACATTCTTTTTTTAGTAAAATTTTTTCAAATTTCTCATTTCAACAGTTACCCAAAACTGCAACTGTCTAAAAAGCATATGTTGCAAAAATTGGACGTTGAATTTTTTATGTGAAGTGATTATTTACCGAAATTAAATTTTCTAGTTATGTGATACAATTCGAATCTGACACTATACATTATAATAATACTACTAAGAATTGCCTTAGGTACCTTTCAATTCGATTTACCTCAAACACAGTATATACTGTCACAGTTTAAAATTCGAAAATAAAAGTTTCATTTGAATAAATCATCAATGGTTGGGTAATCTCATACCTCATTTAAACATATTTCTGTAATTTTTACTTTTCAAAACTAATTTGCTGATTTAAGAAAAAATAACATCTAATTAAATTTGAATCTTCAAATTAACTTCACATGAAATTATTCATTATACAGCATTGTAAAATACCGATGGAATATCTTATATATCTCATTTAATCAATATTATCAACACTATCTTTGTCTTATGAAACAAACACAACTTCAAAGTTCTGATTCTATAAGTAAGATATATAATTAATGAAAAGTCGATATTTTCACAAAGCTATTCTGATTTATAGAAAAATAAATTTATTATGTAATTTTAAATGTACATCTCGTCGTGGTTTAGCATAATAGTTGATTTTTGAATGTATATCATCTATAATGCAAAATCTCAAAAAACTAAAAATAAACATATAAGTGTATATAATTGTATTCATTCTGTATCTTTGAAAACTTTTACTATTTCTGTTATATAAAAATGTTAAAAAAAAGGTAACAATTAATTTGTTTAGTTCTTTGACAATTGATCACAGATTTTCTCTAATTCTTCCTTTTTTTCTTATCCAAAACTGACATTTCGACAGGTTCTTTCTGAAATTCAAAAAAATATGTAATTGCTATTAATACAACATATTGTATTATCAACGATATATCAATGCTAACATAGTATGCACATCAATTCTAACATCATTGCAAACATGTGCATATATTTGTTTTGAATTTTTATAAATAGAGCTTACGCACTCCTAACAAGTTTACATGGGCAAGTTTCAATTTTCATTTCTGAGATTTTTTATTCAAAGTGAAAAAGAAATAGCATTGCCTTACCAAGTATTAAATTCTATAATAATTATATTGTTGTAAAAAATACCTGCTTTATGTCCATCCACCGCAAAATTTCAGTAACTTGGCCCATCATGGATTCGTTATTGCGCTTTGAGGTTTTGCTTTTACCAATTTTTTTTTTAATGTTGTATGCAAGGTCCTCAAGCAAGTTCATCGCTTTACTGCGTTTCTTCTTCTCTTCATCATTCGTTCTAAACACCTCTGCTTCCCTAATCTGGGTATAAACATGCAGTAGGTTTTGTAGAATCGTGTATAGTTTATTTTGTATTTGATACGTATTTGTATGATATGTTTATATATATATATAACATAGGTTGGAATGTGAATATCTAAAAATTAAAAGCATTATAGAGTTATATATTTAAAGTTTCGTATGTATTTTTACTAGATGGAAAAAATAAACTTGCCTATATTAATGTATATGTAGATGACTAGCAATATAAATACAGATTTTTTATAATTTTGAATTATTCTTTCTTGGAATTCATTGATAGTTCAATGTTGTACAAAATACTTTAGTAGGCCATTTTCAATTCAAATTTTGTTTCATAATTTTCTAAAGACATATATTATTATATATACTTTATAATCGTACATAAAATCGTAAGAGATCATTAACTTTAAAAGCAAAAGCGTAATTTTGAATGTATGCTGACCATTCTTTTTATCTCGTTTGGAAGCAATCTTCTCTTTCCAATGTCAATTTCCAGTTCGCTTGATTTTCCCATGATCTTTTCTACCGCAGAAACATGAAGAACGCCACTCGAGTTAATGTCTAAGCAAATATCAGCCTCGCCTTGGCCACGTGGTGCAACAGGGATACCGGAGAGTGTGAATTCTCCCAAGAAATGGTTATCCTTCGTCAGCGCACGCTCTCCTTCAAATATCTAAAATGATTAAAATTGCTCAATGGCGATATAGTTTCTTAATAATCTAATACAAAACAAACGAAGGGCAACATTTAACCATAATACCACTTAGTGGAACGATAAACCATCATCAAATTGTTGCGTTAGCGATTTAAGTTGTGATCATTCACTTTATTTTGTGTATCCGTGCCAATCAGATATCGACAAATTTGAATGCAAATGCAATGCAATAAATTTTGAAATGATGTGTTGTACATGATATGAAAAAAATCTGGCCAAATCGAAAATGCCAAATGTAACAACAACTATAAAAAATACGTTATAAAGATTATGAGCATGCACTGAAATTTCATATTGCCTTTCAAAATAATTGGGTCACAGAATATCTATAACTGTACAGTTATGCAAATAGTAAAAAAGTGTTGCCTTCCTAGTTATATTAATTGTTTGATTTGATGTCTGTAGTTAAGTAAATTAGTCTGTATCGTAATACTTCAATATGCAATTGTCTAAAATTTCTATATATAAATATATTTTACGCAGGTCGTTTCTTGGTTTCAGTTTTTTTGTAATTTAAGCATGTCAATAATGCCTAAAAATGTTAGACAACGGCGTTTACAAAGTCTAAGGTGACGCTTAATCTCTGTGAAATAAAAATATCCTTTTATTCCTTTTCATTTTATTCTGTTTTTATTCAGATTTCTTTTTGATCGGAATTATGTACTTGTCCAAAATTTTCAGAATGCAAAGTTAAAGAACGTTAAATTTTATCAAGCTCCCCGACTATGTCTTGATTAAACTTATGAGAAACTCACTCGAACTCCCATTTCTGTTTGCTCAGGATGTGCAGTGCGAACAGCATACCATCTTTTTGTAGGAGTTTTTGTATTTCGGGGTATAACAACCCCCCCCCCCCTAAACCCCCCCCCCCTAAAATCTCAATACCAATTGCAAGAGGTGTGGCGTCTTCCAGAACAAAATCTTTTAGCTAAAAATTAAATTTTAAATTATAATTTGGACGATCACGGCAAATTTTAGAGAAATTAGAATAATAAGGTTACATTGTTTATTTTGAAATTACTAATATCAAATTTTATTCAAGGTGTCTTTTGAGGAATCTGACTAAAATATTAGAGATCTCGCGTCATTTTTGGAAAACTTTTACTTTACGTTATTTCAACGTCAGAGCAATCAAATTTCTTCACTGAGCTTTCATGTGACTAATCGTCAATTATTTTATTCACTAATATATTAACGGCGGCGTGTTACCACAAGGATGTCGAACGTTGCGGTTTGCTATTTTTATTCACCCGTAATCAAACATGTGACTATCGGACATTTTGCCTGTATCGAAGCCAAAGTAATATATAAATATTTTCAGGCTTTCAATTTCGGCTATGAGCATTAGAACGTCGACGAGCATCTTCATTCGAGTATAGGTTTTCCGTGCTTAAGCGCTTTCAAATGTTAGATTATAGTGACGCTTTACGCTTTATAACATTAGGATTACTTTTCGATTTCGCTAAATTGTTGTCAATGTTTTTTAGGAGCGTTATGTTAGATATACATATAAAGAAATTTTTTCGAAATAACGTGAAATATATATATCGATAATTATATCCGTGGTTATTTGTTGAGTTTATTATAAATAAAATATTTTGATTCATAAATACTTTTATCTTTAAAATTTTCAAAGTTTACCAATACTTACATTATCATCATTGTTGTTTGAAATAAACTCAGCGTACGCTGCAGCGCCATGGGCAACTGCTTCGTCAGGATTAATAGTTTTTTTAAGTTCCAAATAGTCGAAAAACTTTTCAAGCATTTCTCGAATCTTCGGAACTCTTGTCGAACCACCGACAAGAACAACTTCATCAATCTAGACGTTTAGAAGCTTTTGAATTTGTTTACTTTATTTTTGTAAAATATAAATGACATCACATTAAAATGTTATTATTCAGGTAATTCATTACTTTGAAAAAAACAAGATTGAAAAAATATAGTGGATTTTTATTATTAGCCATATAATAAAAATAGCCTGAGTTAGATTACATTAAATTAATTCTTAGCCAGTATTAAGATACACAACACAATTATTTTCAAGTGTTTTATTATTTACTATACGTGTCAGTTATTATAGCATACCGTATATGCTCGTTTTACCGCCCGATCTTGATTAAGGACCCGTTTGAATAGCCGCCCGTGTGAACAGAACATAAAAATAAATAAGGGCCGGTGCTTGAATACCCGCCCGATGTAAAAGCTGATTTTTCATTGCTAGAGAACAATAGGGGCCCTAGGCGTCCAATTACATAACAGATAGCATTGATTACGTAACACCGTGGTTCTCAAACTGCGACGCCCCAGTTCGCCCATTAAATATTGATAGGGCGTCACAAAACTTTTCTTCTTTTGCGGATTTGTACCTGCGGTGCGTATAGAAAAAGTCAAAATTTTCAGTATTCTCGTTTAAATCATACTTGAGAACTGGAAATGACAAAATATTAATTATTGTAACGATCGATCTTATCTATATGCGACTTGTGACTTGACAAACATCACGGATCATTTAATAAAAATAACAAGCGCCCGTGCTTAAATAAGAGCCGGTTTGAATAAGGGCCCGATTAGTTAATTTAAATTAGTTTGGTTGAAAAAATATGGGCCCGAGCTACAAAACGAGCAAATACGGTACTTGTTTCAAACGTTTTAGTTGGGATCGTAAATTTAACTCTGTCAATTTTATACCGTGTTGGAGCACAAAATCATAATTCGTTTAAACATACTTTGCGACAATGCAAAAAATATGCCCTTTTCACTTTACATGAAACAAATTAAAGAAATATTAGTCTCTGGATACGTTAATCTACTCACATCTTCTTTTATCAGGCCCGAGTCTTCAAGCGCTTTTTTAACAGTTTCAAGAATTTGTTTGAAATAGCCGTGATTGATGTCCTCAAATCTTGCTCTGGTGATATTGCTACGAAAATCAATCCCATCGTGTAAAGCGTCCACTTGTACTCTGAAAAATAATGAATTTTATTAACTTTGATCAATTTTTCAAAACTTCGTTTTTTAATTCGATTCCATCAATTAATTTTTTTACATGACAATTTTGAGAATGGAATAATAAATAAACTAAACTATCCAAAATATGTCAATCTTATAAATTGAATTGAATGTTAAAAAATTGATTCACTTTGCTTTTGTAGAAGAGGACAACTTTCGTTTTGCATCTTCGCAAGCTAATCGCAAACGATTAATTGCTCTCTTATTCTTTGATATATCTTTATTGTGTTGCTGCTTTAACTCCTCAATAAAGTGGTTTACAAGCTTGTTGTCAAAGTCTTCACCTGTGTAAGATATCAATGAAAAATATTATGTATTGGTAGTACAGTCAGTTCTTGTAATTGCTGGTTTAAAACATCGTTTTAAAAAAAAACGAAGAAATTGATTGGCTCCTTCGATAAGTTAATTCGGAAGTTTGCTACATGGCGACAGCAAAATGTGTGCATTTCCCAAATTTTTCAATTTTCTATACTACAAGGTGATATGATATTGAAATATAAATATGAATCCAATTTATAAATTCTAAATATTCTATCTATATGAAAGGGTATTGGAAAGGGAATTTGTTTACATATAATACAAACATACTGTGGTTAGATTCATGCTCACCTTGTTGAATGTAGAGCAGGGGTGTGCAACCTTTTTTACAGATGGGCCAAATACAAGTAACTGGGTGAAGCCGCGGGCGCACCAAGAAAGTCTACTTACGAATAATTTCTAATTTTTAATTGGTATTTCTTTGTTATTTTATTTTACCATGTGTACCTTAAAGAATTTACTACTTGCGTATGAGTTTCCGTAATTTAAACGAAATTATTCGAAATAAAAATTAAAGAAAATTCCGTAAGTACGGACGCATGAATAAAATAGGATTATTCCGTTCTAAGCTCCCACAAAACCCGGACATAATATTTACTAGGCTAAGCGAAGACCGTGGAGAGTGGGAGAACGGCGGTCGGAGGAGGTGAAAGGAGGCGTTAAAAGTTGAAATCTGAGAGAGAACGTAATGTACGAAAATGAGCACACGCACATGAATATCAAAATTAATATTTACTATTTTAATTTTGCATTTTTATTTATTTTTTTTAATTCATTCTCTTTAGTTTTGACTGTTACGCGTATCATCGTCTTCTCAACTTAAACTAAGTGAGACTTATTGTACGTACCCGCGGGAAACAAACAAGCAAGTGAGATGGAAGATAGTTGATTGGTGTGTGACAGGGCAGCTACCGCGGACTTCGATTTTTATATAGCTCACGACACCATTCGTTGATTCAGGAAAAAACCCAAATGTAATTACGCAATCATCGTCATTGCCAAATGAGTGAATCTGATTTCCAAATTCCAATCTACCAACAAAAGAAAATTAAGTCGGACTTCTTCTTTTGTTTTTCGAGTCGGCGTTGATTTAAATATTTCATTTAGGCTGTTTTGAATTTTCTTTTGATTATCAATTAATACCGCCAACCCAAACTGAACGGTATTGTCATCAACGACGCCGCGATAGATACTAAATAATATTTAGGAGCTATTTTATACGCTCTAAATTGCAAGAGATGAAAAACATTTGCCCTTATGTTCGGACACTATCGAAGTGAAAGGATAAAAACAATTACAATTTACAAACATAATTTTCGTTTAGGTTCATTGCCGAGGCCGCACAAACTATCTCGACAAAAAATGAAACGAGAAAGCGATCAGAGACCGCCGACTTATCGATCTTCCGCGTGTTCCGTTAGGGGATCCCCCAAAACAGGAACCGCGGGTTCGATTTCTTCGCTCTGACTCAATAGCGACACTGCGTGTCCCATCACTAATTAAATAATAACTCGCTAATTATACGACATAATTTATCCGAAAACACTGGGCTTCTGGTCCGAGATATGGTGAATGCACATGCACCGATCGAAATCGATGAGTAATATTAATAAAGTGTTTCAAATCACGTTCCAACCGTTTACGGTAGCTCTACGAATTCGGTATTCTTACAGACACGTAAAACTATATTCGAATTGGACATCCCTAATTCAAGCTCTGCATTGAAATAAACAAATATCACTACACGCGTTTTTTGTTTTTCGTATGTGGAAAATCTCACGTTATAGAAGAAGCAATGTTATTGCAAAAATATTTTTTGTAAGTTGGATATTTTGTATCCCGAGCCTTTCGTAAATAGAGTCTTTACTGTAGTTGCAGACACAAAAATTTGTTTCTTTTTGTTATTGATCTTACGGCATTGTTCGGTGTCCTGGCAAAAATGTTGAGTCGAAAAGTAAAATTTTTTAAATAAAACTGCTATTCAAATTTATAAATTTATTGTCACAGCGACTTTATGCGAATTTAGCGAGAAACACGCGTTCATAACATTGTGTATTTTCCAACAAGATATTGCCTGCTAGTTTTACTTATATGATAGTGGCACTCGGGTACTTGAATGGGTTCCGCGACGCAAGGGGTTGATTTGCTCGCACGTTCCAGATTAATAAAACTAAAAGCTCGTTTTGCGGGCACATCCTTTAAAATTGGCATTTCTCCGCGGGCTCGAATGGTTTCTTGTGGAATTTTGTCCCAACAAGTCATCTATCTATACCTTAGACTTTAGAGCAGTTGTGCTCCACCTGAGTTACGCGCATCCCTAGTTATACACGGGAGCTTTTCAAGTGGTACAAAAGCAGCTTCGAATTATTGCAACAATTAACTTTTGTATTCGCTAAACGGCGTTTATTGCGCTAGTATGGTTTCTTCTGAAATTTTGTCACAACAAGTCTTCAATCTGTGCCTTAGAGAAATTATTCTCAACCTGAGGTATGCGCACCACTAGTGCAGCAATTAAATTTTGTATTCGCTGAAAAGCGTTTATAGCTTTACCAATCCTTGTCTTTAGAGATCGCCCTCGCCCGTTGCTGTCCATCACAAACTGAACGGGCATGTTTCGTCGTTTTGCGTGCTACGCTACAATGCGTCTGCAGATATTATTATATATCATTGTCAAGCTCGTATCACCTGTCTATCCGGTCCATAAGCTACAGCGGCAGCAGTTGGCTCATTGATCATGCCAATAACATTGAGACCTGCTATTTTTCCTGCATCACGAGTTGCTTTTCGTTGGGCATCATTGAAATACGCAGGGACTGTAATTACTGCATCGGTTACGGTTTCATCCAAGAATGCCTCAGCTGTGATTTTCATTTCCTCTAATACGATAGCACTTATTTGCTCAGGGCAGAATATCATTCTTTTATTGGTATATACGACCTAAAACAAACAGTAATATTTATTATGTTAACAGATTTCTAATGCTAAATTTTTTAATATACATTCATCGATAAATTGAATAATATATTTTGGCAGTGATCTCACGTAAAACCACCTTATTTCAAAGTATTTATGTTGATTTATCTATGTATGATACTATGAAACAGCACAACATCTTTAACTTCTCTCACCGGTATTTTAGGCTTGTTATCGTCATTAATAACGTCGAATCCCCATAACTGCATATCAGATTGGACAATAGGATCATCATATGTTCGACCAATCAATCGCTTTATTTCTGTTAGAATAATTAATAATTTCATTTATTATAACACGGGTCGTGCGGAATAAAAGTATTTTGTCAGATTATACATCTCTGATTAGAATTTCACGCCCCCATCTCACCCAGAGTGTGATGAATTGCTTAAGCCAGGGTTTTCCAAACTGGGGTCCGTGGCGACTACACAGGGGGTCTGCAGCGATATCAAGAGTCTGAAATATATACATTTAACCAGTGGTGGAATTCAAATTTTTTTTTTCAGTCGGTTCCATCACACAAATATCATATCTTTCAGCCAATTCTGTTATAAAAAGACATGTTTTTTTCAGTAATGCCAACAGGTTCGCTGATCTAATAAAATTCCATGAGACGGTTCTATAGAACCGGTGCGAACCGGCTGAATCCCACTACTGCATTTAACGTATATCCACTGTTACATAGACCTTCATAAACGAGATAAATTCACAAGTTATATCGCAAATGGTAATTGTTGCGAAGTTGTAAATGTAGACGATCATTGCTTTCAGCGTCTGTGAGGTAGATCTCTGTCATAGAGCTACATCGTCGGTAATAATTGATGGTATGCGTTATTGAGTTATCACCAGTCGAGAACTTGTGCGACTTTGCCAAGGTCATCTGAGCCCCGTTGTTGCAAATTAGTTCGTTGTCGTAGAGTTGGGCCTACGAGTTTGCTTGTCACGAATTGATCCGTCACATTAATTTCGTTTCTATTGTGGTGTTCTGAATCCAAATGGAACATTATCCTTTCATCTTGGTTACGCACATAAATTGGTATAGGATGAGGTTCCGTAAAAATTAATATACCCAAACAGGGGTCCGCGGCCCAAAAAGATTGGGGAACTCTGACTTAGGCAATACCGAGCTGAAAAGCTTTTAATTAAAAACAAATTTTTATAACATTGTTGAGATATCAGTAACCGCTGATATAGGTCCTTGTTCCGACAAAAGACGCAAATAAGTGTCGTATGAAATATACTTATTTGTGCAATTACTCAAGACTCTTTAAATTTGGACATGTTATCCGCATTCTGATTCAAATTGAAATAGAAGCAGTTGAGCTTTGGAGAACCTAGCGCTTTATTCAACTAAATTTCGAAACATTCCGTAAATGTAGATGTATATTTGAAAGGTAATGTCAAAGTTATACTTACGGCATAGTGTATTCTCACAATTTGAGGTTGCCTCGTCTTTGGCAGCTTCGCCAACAAGTCTTTCTTCGTCATTAAACGATACATATGACGGAGTTACGCGATTTCCGCGATCATTGGCGATAATTTCAACCTGTTTAAAAGTAATTAACATTTCATCTTGGAACTCGACATAAGATTTATTCTAAAGTATTATAGGTGTGATATTTTGTCATATTTTAGCCATATCCTATTTCATGTATGATATAATTAATTCGTTTTGCCTCAGAACTTGGATAAATATGGTCAAGAATAAATCTAAATTACAGAACTATGTTCCCCGTGAATATAAATAATATGAGATTAACATTGTGTGCAATTGCTTTAAATCGATTGAATTTTTTTTCAAAACAATATCAAATATATTAATATTCTTACCCTTCCATTTCTATATGTTGCCACACACGAGTTTGTTGTTCCCAAGTCGATTCCTATTGTTGGCATGTTACCTTTTTAATACCGTTAATTTAAAATCTGCAAAATGAGTACAGTTGGCCATTCCAAGTTTTTATTTACCTTTTGCAGATTATATTTTCAATTTAAACCGGTTTATTGAATCTTTGCAGCGGGTTAATTTTGAGGCTCATGTTCAATAGACGTGTAATAATAATTATCTACTACAATAAATTGCACGCTTCTTTTTATAACTTTGTTCAAAATGGCCGTGGTCGTTTATATACAGTTCCACTTTCTGAAAACTATCACGCATTATTACATATATTAATGTTTTACTATATTAAAGTTTTGCTTATTTCAGACAGCATAATCCACATTGTTTGATATTTCGCTTTAACTGTTATATAGAGCTTCCATGAACTCCGGGGATATCTTTGTAGCTTTCGCGGCCAGTGACAGTTATAGCTTTGCTATCTCATAAACATCATGAAGAAATTTGTATAAGGCTAGGTATTAAAAGTTATTTCTTATATCAGTACACACACGCTAGTTGCTGGAATGTTTGCTTGAACGAGTTTGCCTGGTAACAAATATTCCATAAGCAAACACGACTAAAACATTTAACAATATGACGAAAGGTCTAATACTACCATTTAAACACAGTAAAATCTGAAAGCTACTAAGCTCATATTTCACATAAAATATATCTTACGTAATTAATTTGAATTAAATCATGAGCCAAATGTATATATGTCAATATGAGACAAATATACGAGTCAATATTTATAGAGTTAAATAATACATATTTATAAATTGTTATTATTATATTTCAGTGGATTCTCAAAAAAGTTTAATAACTATAAATACCATATTTTGCAAAAAACAAACCTTTTCATCTTCAAAACTTATGTTGGAGAAACAATGTTATGGACATGGGGACTTTCAACAACCCATGTTTTAAAAAAATTGCTATACCAAGTATTAGGTTTGAAATAAATAAAAGTTATGGATAACTGCACATGCAATAACGTAGCCAACTGAAATCCATTTAGTTCACTTATTATTCATTTATTACATTTTATACATTAGTATTTAAATAGATAGAGCTAGCTATTTAAATTTCCAATTAGTAACCGATTCCTGAAACCTTTCTGTTTCTGAGTCCTAATAAAACTACATTCATGTCGATGATGGGAATAAAATGACCTTCATGTCATTGTTGTCACTATTTTCAATAGGCCAGGTCATATGTGTAATAGCATGGTATTTCAGCTCCGTGGAATTTCTATTTAAACACATCTTGATATAAAAATAAAATAATTTATCGTCTCCCCCTGTTTGATATATTGTTTCTGAGACAATATCACGTCATTTACGCTTCATGTAATTATTCATCTGACGCAAGACTTCGATATACACTAATTCAGCAACACTAAACACCAAAGAGTATGAACACAAAAGACCTATTTTAATGCTTGTAACCTGATGTTCAAACTAGTTTCTAAACAAAAAACATATATAAAGCGCTTCCTGTCAGCATATTGTTGTTGCCATTTCCTCAGCAGTGTGCGATCTAAAGCTATTTTATATTTTCTAATCTCGGTATACATACCCAACAAACGCAATAGAGACACTATTAATATAAATATCAGTCTCTTTTACCCAAAAACAATATAACATTACAGAAAAGTAAGTCCACTTTGTAAGAGTTATCCAATATTTGACCTCAACAGGACTTTATACCAGCAAAAGCATATTAAATTCAGATTTAGGTGTTAGACTAAAAGACGCGAAATATAGAATTCAATATAAAATTTTGCGAGTATTGCAACTAATACTAATTATTTTATTTAGAGACTAATACAAAATATTTAAATTGAACAAATCCGTGAAATAGTTAAATATAGAGCCCAAGTTTTTTACAATCTGTAATAACTTTATTGCTTTTTATCAAAAAATTCCGTGGTTTCCCCCAATTGATTGAAGTATTGTATAAGCGAAACCGTGCATAGTAACCTGAATGTATTTTAAAGTTTTTGTCTCCGAATATTTTAATTGGCATTTTGGCAATGGGGACTGACTATTGTCAACAAATGTCCTTTAAAATTTCCTAAACAATTATGCAAAAAAGTAATGAACTAAACTATTTGAAACATATTTTTGTCTAGAGAATTTTAATGATAAAATGTGTATATCAGTATTTTATTGAATCTGCTACAATTATTCTATTTTCCTGTTAATCGTTTTTAGAAAGCTTTTCTGTTTCTGAGTTTTGATAAAACTATATTCCAGTCACTGAAGCAAATAAAATGACTTGCTTTCTCATGGAATGCTTCCAATACTCCAAATAGGCTTAGCGCAAGCTCTCGACATCTCCGTGGAATTCCTAGGTAAACTCATATCAAAGCCAACATGAATAATATAATGATTCAGTATATTTCAGACTATTTTATTTTCCACAAAGATATCAATCTTACATGACATGGTGTTCAATTAAAACATATATATCAACTAACTCGTAGCTTCCTGAATTGTGCAATCTGAGGCAAATATTTTAACTAATTGAGAAAGATGAATATTCATCAGAAGCAGGACATTGACACACAATAATTAAGTGAGTCCTCGTAAACTGATACCAATTGCTGTAACAAACACATATATGGACCGCTTCTTGTCAGAATCTTATATGATAGCCTATTTCTATTTTCTGAACTCATACTTAGTCGGAACTGTATGACGCAAACTGGTTTATGTATTTTAGAATTCACTGAAGGGTAAGCAGTAGGCCACGATATAGGCAAACAATATAAAGCACATGAGTAAATAAACAACGCCTGAATACCGACACTGTTAGAAATATTAGTTTATATTAACTGAAAACTATGGAATGAAATATCTTCAAATTCTCCACCTTGTGTAACCTAATATCATCACGACTTTATACCAGCAAAGAACAATTGCATAAAGCAACACAATATTAGAATGAAAAACAAATATTAGATATTATTTTAGTGTTAGACTAAACGACTAGGAACGATACAGTTTGATATAAAACTTTGCGAAAGATTTCAACAAATGCCAAATTTACTAACAGTTAAATGTTTCATCAAGAGAACATTACCAAATATTTAAACTCAAAGAATCCGTGAAAAACGTAAATAATTATTCTTAAATAACTAAATAACTAATCCAGTATAGAAAATTTAATTTAAAATTTTTTGTTGCAACACTGATGAATTAAAATTTATACAATGATATTCTAGTTGAATCAATACCAATATGTTTTATTGGGTTTTTCGGAAACTCCGGAAAATGGCTTTGTTAGGCTGCGAATAAACTTTGCACTATTGAAGTGAAATCTGCCTCTTAACAAGATGGTATCGAAAATATTGACTATTTTTTTTATGAACAATATTACTTCATGAACACTAACAATCTTTACCGGATCATCACCACAATACAATATTACCTAGATAAAATTCTGCAAAAGCAACGCAAAGCATTGATTTTGATATTTTCTTGAAATATTCAAACAAAATTTATATAAGAAAATTGACATTTATATGAAATAAAAGAGCTATATATAAGAAATAAAGACACATTCTGCAGTTTCCATAAAACTGTTTTTATAACAATTTATAGTTTGTTCATATAGCAAATTATCATTCTTATGTAGTAATTGAAATTCATTTGTTTGAAACTTGTCGTTGAAGAGCTGACAAATCATCATTAAACCTAGAAGATCACTTATTCAACTAATCATTCCATAGTTGCTCCAATTCTCTTTTATTTGCTTCTAAATGGGACATTTCCACAGGTTCCGTCTGAAAAATGATAATTCCACTAAATATTCGGACAAATGGCTACAGTAATAGCTTGTCAGAGATTTAAATTTTTCAGTCCTCACAACGAAAAAAAAAATATTAAATCATTGCTTCGCATACTTGGAATAAATAAAACAAAACAATACCGTTTGCGCCACTGTTTGTGTAATCAGTTCACGCAATCCAATTATGTGAATTATTTTACAATTAGTTCTTTTATCTGTTATGCCTCAATATTAAATATTTAAAAATAACATGAAATCCAATTTACAAGTTAGTTTGTCCATTATGATTACCAGCGTATTTACGATAACAACCCTTTACGATACTATTTTCCTACTGTCTAAGAATACTAAAAACAACAACAACATTTTTACAAAACGATTAATAGTTCCATTTTGTTTGCAATAATTTTAGTAAATTGAAGGCAAATGATGTTTTGATTTGTAATACGATAAAAATAAGGCGCACATCTACCTTGTTTATATCCAACCAATGTAGAATTTCAGTTACTCTGCTCATCAAAGATTCTTCTTGGCGTGTTGTGAGATATTTTTGACTCATTTTGTCTTTTACACTGTATGCAAAATCTTCAAGAGCATTCATTGCCTTACTTCGCAGTTTCAATTCTTCGTCTTCTTGTCTAAACTTTTCTGCTTCTCGTACCTTAATATGATATTTTCTTACTTGAAATAAATGTATAAGCAGTGTCCAATTTTTTAATTATTTTCATCGGCTCTAGTATATAATGTTATTTGCAATACATGGTTGGAACCAGATATTGCAATTAATTAATAGAATAAAACTCTCGGTTGCTAGACATTTGCATTATAAATTAGGGGTTTGCAAAATTTAATGTCGGTCGACCATATAACCGACATCTAGCTGGTTCACACACTAAAACTAGTTTTTTCATGTACACAAACAAATAATTATTTCTCATATAACAAAATTTTATTCATTTAATTTTTTTTGTGGAACACTTGAAATTATGGTGTAAAATATAAGTGGAGGCTACACTAAATAAATGGCTGTTGAACATCTCTGTTATAAACCTTTTTTAAATGAACTTTATAATAATTTTTTTTTAAAATAACTTAAAATTTTTTTTTTGTGGTTGAATAGTTTGTTTTTCTGAATTATTGGAACTGTAGCACCATGGAATATAGCTTATCTAAATTTTTTGATTAAATATTAGTCGGTATAGCTTAGTGAAATGTTTGAAAAAACATGCTTTGGGGAAAAAAAGCATTTGTATGTATAAAATAAATAGAGTTTAATTTACCATTTGCTTTATCTCTCTTTCACTTAATCGTCCTTTGTCTCTTGCAATCGTTATTTCACTTGAATTTCCGGTGATCTTCTCAATCGCTTTGACATGAAGAATCCCGCTTGCGTTAATCTCAAAAAGTACGCTGACTTTCCCTTCTTTCCTTGGTGCGGGTGGGATCCCCGATATAGTAAATGCACCCAGAAAGTTGTTGTCTTTTGTTAAAGCTCGCTCACCTTCAAATATCTAAAACACATTACATGTTGAATTTAGAAACGATATAAATCAGGTAGATAAGTCATAGACATTTTTAAAATTAATATAAATATACCTTTAGTGTCATTTTTTCTTGATTGTCATTAAGGGTATGTCGATTGTTCCACTTTTTGGTAGGGATCGTCGTGTTACGTGGAATAACGACACCCATTTCGCGATTGTTATTTTCTATACCGATTGAAAGAGGAATTACATCTTGAAGAACAAATTCTTCCATCTGAGGTAAATAATTTTATATTATTAATATTTATTACAAAGTATTAATAATTTTTCCACATTAGAAATTCAGTAAGTTTAAAATGAATTTTTTTTTACACAATTTCAATAGTCTGGTAAAACTACGCAGTTGTATTTTTGACTTTTGACAATTGTTGTTGCTTCATTTGTCTGTCTGTAACACGTCAATAACCTATTCATGGTATAGATTATTCCTTATTTCGGAAACATTTTACTGTTAACACCTATCCAGCTAAGCTACGTTTATACATACAACGTAACTTCTTTGTTTTAGGCTATTATGTACATCGCCTGATACGTACAACAGGGTCCTTTTCTGTACCAAGCGAAAACCCATATGCTGCGGCACCATAAGCAACTGCCTCGTCAGGGTTGATCGTTCTTTTAAGTTCCATGTAGTCAAAAAACTTTTCTAGCATTTCTCTGATTTTTGGAATTCTTGTTGAACCCCCCACGAGTACTACGTCATCAATCTAAAACATGATTTTATAAATAATACAATAAGAAAAGATATGTAAAATATATAAATCAATGTAGAGAATTTCAAATTTCAAATTAAAATAAATTATATCACGGGAATAGAAAATTGGTATGCAAGCAAATATAAAAACTGAATAATTAAAACTTTACATCAGGGGTCGGCAACCTTTTGTCGCTTGCGGGCCAAAAGTAAAGGTTGCAAGTCATTGGTGGACCGCAGAAATTTTTGAAAGTTGAAGACCGAACGGATAATACTTGTTATTATAAAAATCGGACAATGATACATTTCTCGAATAGAATATAGATTTATTTCTTCATTGCATTGCATTTAAAAAAATTCCATTTGAATGTCTTTGGCGCCATTAAAACCTTTAAACTTAGCATCAAGTTTTTTGCGCTTTGTTGCCATTTGTCTATTTATAATACAATTATAGGCTCATTAAACATCAAGTAATTGTGAATTTTAAACTTATTAGAAATAATATAATTTAGTCTATACACAAGTGTCTCACAATAAATTTTGTTACGTCAAGAATACAATCTTCAAAACAGCTGTTTTGTCACTATAATTCAGAGTCGCGGGGCTTATATTAATTCGCGGGCCGGATCGCCGTAGGTTGCCGACCCCTGCTTTACATACTGTTCATGAAATTGTATTAGCAGATTCTGATAATTAAGATAAAGGTTGCTAAATATTAGCTTCAAGATCAATATTCAAAATACCTGAACGTTGTCACTTGTAACAGTATATATCAATATAAGTTTCAGATTACGGGAGTCAGGTAGCCAGGATAAAAATTGAAAAACGAAACAATAGAGTTCTGTGAAGTAATATTCTATTTACTTCTGATGAGTCAATTTTTTGGGTAGTTGTAAAGTAATTTATGTCAAACTAATAACAAATAAAAATATTTCAATAAATTTTTATCGTATTCAATAGATGGTATTGGTGACAGAGAAACCTATAAAAAGGTAGATTGTACAGAAGGTAAAATTTCCTGTTCAAATATCCCATAAGCTTTTTTTTAACTTACATTCTCTTTCTCGATCCCGGAATCAGTAAGAGTATTCTTCACAGTATCAAGAGTTCTTTTAAAGTAGTCGAAATTCAGGTTTTCAAATTTTGCTCGAGAAATTCCGCTGCGCAAATCATATCCGCCTTGCAATGCATCGACTTGAACCCTGGACAAATAAAATATAACAAGTTTTCAATATTATCAAGTATACAACATTTTAAATAAGTACATTTTGTGCTTTTTCCAAATCGTAGGCATATTTGCTTTCAAAGTAGAACTTATTTTAATCAAACTAATTTACGTCGAAGAGTACAACGTATTTTGAATTAAAATCAATTAAAGATATGCAGATATTTAACCTTCTATCAACTAGGTTAATTAAACAAATATAAGATCGGCAATATTTTGTATATGATTACCTGGTCTTTGTAGTAAAACTACTCATTTTTTAAACAAAATAGCTGATGTCAGTTTGTATGCCAGATATTTAATAAGATTACATCAAGCGTGCGAATAGTAAATTGTACGCTATGATGCTGATGTATTTCTTTTCCACACATTGACTCATTTTCCGAAACAAGACCGGAAATGGTGATGTAAAATTTGAATTTACTTAGCCTGGGTTGATGAAGACAATTTTCTTTTTGCTTCTTCGCACACTACTCGAAGCCTGTTCAATGCTCTTTTATTATCGGATATATCTTCACCGTGTTGCTGTTTGAACTCAGAAATGAAATGTTCTACTAGTTTGTTATCAAAGTCCTCACCTGAATTGGGCCGAATAACAAATAAAATGTATATATAAATAAACAGGTAAATATATAGCTTGACCTCAGTTTATACAGGGTGATCAGACCAAGTGTAGACAAATGTTTATTAAAATATCTACAATATAAAATGTGAAAAAGAAAAAATTATTTTTCAGAAAATAGCATTATAAAGATAAATAATAGAATTCTTTGCTATTTTTCGATAAAATTTGACTTTGCCTTCACTACACGCCTCGATCTGTTTGGAACTTGACTGCACGAGGCACGCAGGGTTTCTTCCGAATTTTGTCCCAACATGTCATCAATCTATGCTTCAGAGCAGTTGTTTTCAATCTAAGGTACACACACCACTAGTGGTACGCAAGCAGCTTTGAAATATTGCAACAATTAACTTCTGTATTCGCAGGACAGCGTTTATAGCGCTACCAATCCTTGTCTTTAGAGATCGCCCTTGCCCGTTGCTGTCCACCAAAAACGGAACGGGCATGTTTCGCCGTGTTTGCGTGTTACGTCACAGTGCGTCTGCATTAATAAATCGACAAATAAGGTGGCGGCTAGTACCGGTACTGATCAAAGTGTATTCTTACGAGGTTTCGAATAATTTAGTGGTTATGATATGATTTATTGTGACGCAACGCGCAAAATGGCAAAAACATGCCCTTTCGTTATAAGTAGACAGTAACGGGCTAGGGCGATATCTAAAGACAAGGAGTGGAAGCGCTATAAACGCAGTTTGGCAAATACAAAAGGTAATTGTTGCAATAATTCGAAGGTGCTCTCGTATCACTTGAAATACTTCCGCGTATCACTAGTGGCGCGCGTAACTCAGATTGAGAACAACTTCCCTAAGTCTAGGGCATAGATTGATGACTTGTTGGGACAAATTTCAGACGACGCCATGCGTACCTCGTTCAGTCAAGTTCCAATCAGATCGAGGCGTGTAGGGAAGGCAAAGGCAAATTTTATTTAAAAATAGCAATGAATTCTATTATTTATCTTTATAATGCTATTTTCTGCAAAAAAAAATTTTTCTCCCTTACATTCATATTGTAGATATTTTAATAAACATTTGTCTACACTTGGTCTGATCACCCTATATATTTACCGTTATCATAGATACCAATTTTTATTATGACATATAAACTAAATTATCTCTTTATCTCACCCCCTAAATGAGTGTCTCCTCCTGTCGCCTTCACAAAAAACTTGCGGCCCTTAATTTCCACGATAGTTACGTCAAAAGTGCCTCCTCCAAGATCAAAAATGAGTACGTTACGTTCACTTTCACACTAATTGAAATGTTAATAATATCTTAATTAGCTAATATCAAGCATGTCAGCCAATAAAAAAATTAACCGTTGTTACCATCTCCATTAAAAGAAGAATAAAAAAAATTAATTTTGTCTATTGTTTACGCGCTTTGTGTGACACATAATATTTCTGTCAGCCAGAAATACGAATGTGTGATGAAATTTGAACAAAAACTTAATATTATTAGCCTGAAACGTACACTGATTTTTGGGCGCTCCATAAGTATGTGTACCAAGATAGAGGTAACTATTTGTATTTGCCAACTTTACATCAAGTCGTGAACGTGGACTAATAACAACTATGGGAAGGGGATGTATTCTAATGGATAGCACAGACTGTCATCAAACTCGCAATAGAAATGAAATGAGAAAAATCGGAATAAAATTGAGGTCTAACCCTAACCTGGTACCCATACTACGGGAGTACCGATATTTGGTGCGAATATAAAACTTTGGATAATCGAAATATTTCTCAGATATTATTATATATCATTGTCAAGCTCGTATCACCTGTCTATCGAGTCCGTAAGCCACAGCAGCAGCAGTCGGCTCATTGATCATGCCAATAACGTTGAGTCCTGCAATTTCACCAGCATCACGAGTTGCTTTTCGTTGGGCATCATTGAAATATGCAGGGACTGTAATTACTGCATCAGTTACGGTTTCACCCAAGAATGCCTCAGCTGTGTTTTTCATTTCTTCCAGAACCATGGCACTGATTTGTTCAGGGCAGAATATATTTCTTTTGTAACTATGGATTACCTGAAACAATAATTCGACATACAATTTGAGCTTTTCCAAGTGACTCACGAGTCTTTCTGCCCATGAACAAATATGTATTTCTGTAATGTTTCGTTGGACCAACTTCAGTCTTTCTCTGATATAGACAATTCAATTAAATATGTGGTTGAACTATGTATGTTCGAGAAAGTTTGACCTTGGTCAGATCTGCCGGTAGGGGAACTTAGAGGGAGTATAAGAAGTTAGTTCTGCAGAAACCCAATTCACAGAATAATTTGTGCTTGTTATATTGAATTCAAAAATATATAAAAATTACTAATAAAAACTCTTATGAAAACATGCGACATACCGGTATTTTAGGCTTGTTGTCATCATCAATAACGGAAAATCCCCATAATTTTGTATCAGCTTGAACCGAAGGATCATCGTAGGTTCGTCCAATCAAACGCTTGATTTCTGGAATAAAATATCATGTTGTAATGCAAATTTTATTGTAATTTATAATAATGAAATTGCAAGAACAGACACGGTGTGTTGTCAGTTCAAACTTCTATTTTTTTTAAATTTGTTGATGGTTTCTCTTATTACAGCATATAGTTACATTATTCACAACAATTATTTAATGTGAGTGTATTATTTCAAGGCAAGATATTTGGGTAAAACTCACGGCAAAGTGTATTCGTATAATTTGAGGTTGCGTCTTCTTTAGCTGCTTCGCCAACAAGTCTTTCATCCATCGTAAACGATACGTAGGACGGGGTTACGCGATTTCCTCTATCATTGGCAATAATTTCAACCTACGAAATAAAAGCAGCTTCAATGCGACAAGCTAAGTAATGTGTATGTACTGAGATTTTATAATTCAGTTTTGTTCTATATGCCTATTTGAAAATTTCACAGCAACGATTGGAATCTAAAGTCTCTACATGAAAATTAATATACGTTTATGAACACGTTATAAACATTAATTAAAGTTTCCTAGGAATAGTCAGCGTGGTTTCAGGTCTCAACCTATTTTTATAAACGTATTTGATTCTATTGTTATTGAAACATTTATGGCTATTTTGCTTCTAACTAGGGTATACTTACCCTTCCATTTCTGAAAGCTGCCACACATGAATTTGTTGTCCCCAAGTCTATTCCTATTGTTGGCATATCTTTTATTGAATGGTAATGTATAATATACAGATAAAGAGAAACTACAACAAAAATCAAAAAAATTGAAAACCAATTAAATGTTGCTTCGTTATAAAGCTTTCCGGTCAAGAAAAATCACAATTACAAGTCGGTTTGGTAACCTTTGCAATTTACGTAATATTTCCGGGTTATATTCAATAAATATACTCAATTTTGCACACATGTTTTTGATCCCATATTGCGCATAAGATTCAAGCTAAACTCGATTCGACTGAAGGTCTTGAGCGTTTCTGTTTGGAGAAGGTAAGTAATAAGAAAAACAGTAAAAAGACTAACTTTTCACTTTAAAATTTACTGTTTAGATTTGATGGAAGTGGCGTTATACCTAAAGTATATTATATGGAAAGGTTTGTCAAGGACATTACTCAGCTCTTTATTTTTTTTTTGAAGTCAATGTTTAATTCCTATAGTTTTGAGGTTCGGTTTCGGCGATGTTAGCGGAACGAAGTACGCGTATACATAAAACCAGTATAATGACTTACTATTCAGTAATAACTTTTGGGCTTAGACTGAGTAAAGCTATTTGTTGTCAAGTCAATATTCAATAGGTTTCTTGTATCAAGTATAACCAGTATATTGTTGTAGCGTTAACCAAATTATTTAGCATGGGTCGAGCTTAACGTCTCCAATATATTCAGTACATGCTTGGCAATTTAAAGTGCAACAGGCATATGCAACCAATCTCACAAAAAAATGATCAAAAACTTTTTAAGCTGTGGTCATTGTATGGACATGAGAATAAACGTCTAATTATCTGTAGCCCATTCTTTCCAAACTCTAATTCAAGTAAGCAATAAGTTACGGAATTACAAAATGCCAATCATGCCTTGAACAAATTTGGATAGCTAGATAAAGAGAGATGTTACGACTCTGCACAATATTGTCATTATCATTACCACATTGTCCTTTCATTCTCACAAGGACAGACAATTAACAGCTAGACAATTAAACAAACGCTAGAAGCCTTCCGAATAGAATAGAAAGCTTGCAATCAAAAGTTAACAGTAAAATTTATCTTATTTCATTGAAAACTGAAATATGTATCCCGCTAGGTATAAGCACAATCATAGCTAAACTTCAAAATTCCAGCAGATTCGTAAATAAGATATACTTGAAGACAGTTGTGCATAACAATTCACAATCAAGTAGTATCTTTGTTTGAGTCAGTCTTACATTACATTACCACTCGTTGTCAATAATATACTTTGGTGATTTATTGATGGCTTGGCCTAGTATGCACCTTGTAAGTAGAAACCTGATTGTCCTCTAATATCTTATGATCACTACTTAAAATTAACACAAGTTGCACATTTCGTTTAACGAATCTAATTCCCACTTTTTCTAGGACCATAAAATTTATTACTACCATCCTTCGTCATATTATTCTGGCAATGTTATAGTATGAGGTTCTACGTTCAATACATATTTCGGCCGTGGAATTTATGTAAACAATGACCTCTACTAAAGCGAAACGTGCTCCTTGGTCAGTGAGATTTTATTGTAATTTTCACATAAAATGGACTCGTTCTGTTTAAAAATCTATCTTTATTTACTCGGTAAATAGATTGTGCTGTGTAATTTATAACTACCTAAGCTCACATATTGTATTCGGCTCGAAGATTCTAAATTAGTCAGATTATTTAATTTCACCCATGGGCTGTGAATTGAACGCCGTTCTGCGAACTTTTTGATCTATTGAAAGTGAGCTTTGTTCCCTTTGTGATATAAAATATCTTTATAAAAACGTTACAGAGACAGACGTTGTCATCCGTGACACAAACACATTTACGTAAGCTAAAAGTCACTCAACTTCTGCATTCTTTTAAGCCAATTTATCAATTTACGTTCGAAACGCGTATGTACAATACGTACGATGGTGTATACATCCTTGGCCAGCATAGAATGCGCGTGAATAATAGTAATTGAAATCCAAATAATATCTCGCCATATCCGATCGTGTATGTTATGGGTGTATTTTTGAACAAGAGGTGATTCAGTCTGATACGGAAGTTTATGACGTTCGCGTAGGCAGAAGCAAGCATAGAATATTTGTTCAAAGTAAGCTATTGTGTAGCTCGGCATATTATTTTGTTGCTGGTGTGTTTGGTCGCATGCAGTTTACTTATAGAAAATGCTTATACCTAACAATTTTCCAGAGAAAAAGATATTAATTCGGAAAGGTTTTAAAATGAATTGGCGTGTCGTTAACCCAAAGTTTTATTGTCTACTGCAGGTGCCATGGGCCATGACGTTAGAGTGCACTAAGAGCTTACCTGTGCGAAGCGATTAACACTTCTCATAAGATTAATAACTGAAATTTTTGACGTGCAACTACTAGAAAAGGCGTGTTGAATAAATGTGCGACCCGCGGTTTCAACCAGTTGTTTGTATCTGGCCCTCCAGTATTATTATTAAAGGTTGAACACCTCTAATCTACTGTATATTATTTTATTTAAAATCTTGATTTGAGTGTAATTGGAAATGTGAGTAAAATAATCGAATAAGATTGAATTGTTCATAGCATCACCACAATACTCAAAAACTAAAATATTTATTGACAAAATAAATGAAATTGTTCTGAAAGATTATCTTGGATACATTAAAAAAAATTAGTAAAAAATTTAAGTGTAAGTCAAAATTTAAACAAGTATCAAAAACCTCAGTTGAAAGGCAAAAAAAATCTTTTTAAAAAATATTTTGTCTTTTAAATGTGAAAAAGGATGCGTCACCCTATTCTAGGAGTAGGATAGACAAACATACAACTCAGTTTTATATCTGGTGCTGTCCTTTCTATTACACAACAACTGTATAATTTTATTTTTATTTTTACAAGTGTGATGACATTGTTCTTTAATTGTTGCTTCCGTATGGACTCAATGTGTATTCTACAGTAACTTTTGTTTGTAAGTAATTGACTGAAGATTAATATTTTTTACTGGTATGTTTTATGGTTCTATTTTAATTTTATGTCATGCATGTTTAAAATGCAAGGGGTGCTAGACTCTTTGCGCGATTTACTCTGTGAATACCCGTTATTTGAGAAATGAATGTGCTCAAAATCCCGTATGGTTGTCTCTGGTAATCGTGAAAACCTTTGCACATACATTTTATTATTTCTTAATTGCGCTTTTCAGGAATACATAATATTTTAACAACAAGTGAAAGTATATCATTCAAATATTAAACATTAGCTTTTTGTATAGCATATGTGTAATTGTGTATGTGTAAAGTAATGTAAATGTGTAATCATGTATAAGAAAGACGTATATACTTAATGTCTAATAGCGTTATCCAATATAAAGTGAGTTCCAATTAGACATCATCTAAGAAACGATAAAAAATATCGAATAATATATGGCATTTATGAAATGTCGTTTATTACCCGACGGCGAATAGTCACTATATCTCGGCAATGCGTGTAAAGTAACTGGATGTTTTTAAAAGTACTTATGTAAAGTAATGTGATGTTTACTCATGTTACAGCACAGCATCAGATATTAGTTTAATGTAGGTGCCTCGCTGTAAAAAGGTATATACGATTGTTTCAGTTGTTAAAACTTTCAGGATTTAAGCTCTTACCTTGAAGTACATTATTCGTGAATGAATAATATGTATCTTGTCGGGTGAAAAGTCGTAGCATTTAGCAATTTTTATGCGTAACAAATAGATTTGAAGTAAAAAAATTTGGCTTGTAGAAAGTTATATCTTTTATATGAATAATGTTAGCATCATTTAAATTCATATGCATTACAGCCTTCGGCTTCAAAAAAACCTATGAATTTTTTTGAAAAATGTCTGCAATTGGAATAGATCTTGGAACGACCAATTCTTGTGTGGCTGTCTACAGGAATGAACGGGTATATGTCTGAATATGTGTTGAATTTTTAATTGTTTTTATATTTGAAATTTAAGTAGACATATAAAAATGAAGGCCAGTAGGTTGTAAAGATTAATTCTTTGTTTTCAGAAGTCACTCATTTTTCATTTTTTAAAATTGCCAATTGTGGGACAGGTCATGCGGTTTGATTAGTATTGTTAAATGGATATAATCACTGACGCGTGAAGTATATCTCTTCTGTAAAGTCGATAAATAATGTTGAAAAGAATTTTGTAAAATTTGGAGAAACAGCCAGTTGGTAGATAGTCGTAAAATCTTCATGTAAATTATTCAACTTGAAAATTGATTGGCTATGCTTCCTAGGGCTTGTTTTCCCAAACGTTTTGCTCTCGAACCTTTATTTGTGAATCTTAATTTTGATTTTTGTGGTAGGTCTGACTCTACGGCGAGCCTCAACCTGTATTTGGTAATCAAATTGGTGAAATATAAAACGCAGCCTCACACATGGAGGTCGTCCCAAAAACAAACAAAAAAATTAAGAATTGCCTTTTCTGGCAGCAATGGGTATTCGCTCGCAATGCTAAACTAAAAAATGCAATGTATTTTCGATTGAAATCAATCATTGAATATCGATCATACCCTTTTCGTATCGTTGCAGATCTCCAGGGGTCCGCGAACAGAAGTTTGGGAAATTCTGTTCTATAGAAATTTAAAGCAATGGTCATTTTATAACCTTACTGATGGCAAGCCAGTAAGCCTTACTTAAACTCAACTGTGAGCACAATTGCTTACACGTTAGTAGCATATAGATTTATTAATATTACACCAGTTAGTCAATCACTAAAAGTCTAAGAGAAACAGCTGGTGGAATAAAACCCTACAAATCAACGGGTATTTCTGACAGATATTTACTTATTCTTTATATTATTCTTATACGTGTAACTAATTTATTAATAAATACCGATTTTTCAACAGATTGAAATTATAGCGAATGACCAAGGCAGTCGGGTGACTCCGTCATGGGTTTCATTCACAGATACCGAACGATTGATTGGAGCAGCAGCAAAGGAGGAAGCCTCTATGAATCACGAAAACACACTATTTCGTAATAATTTGTTTTCTTAAACATAACATTCCTATAAAATTTTCAATTGTTTTGCTTAAATGTGTACTTATAAATGAAAAATTTAGTAAGAAAATAGTAAGTCTTTTCCTTTCACCTGATTAATATTGATTCACTAGGTCGATTACTATAATTTGCTATTCAGAATCTTGCGGCTTGGATGTTTTCTATAGAAAGTTATTTCAAGCTGAAAAACTTTGTCTACAATTATGATGTTGTACAAATTTAGAAAATTAATTTTTTTTTAAACTAAAAAATGAATAAATATGAAACTCAATTTGAAATAAAAAGCAATTTTGGCGTAATTTTAATTCAAATTATACTTTATTTCTTAGATAAACATATATCACAGACATGGGCAAAGTACGGCCCGCAGGCCAAATTCGACCCGATGGGTAATTTAATCTGGTCCGCCTGATGCTGCCACAGCCCAAATGTAATCAAATTTTGATGTTTCAGCTAAAAAATAACTCCAGGAACTTGTAGAGATTGCGGTTAAATTTAGTTTTGGCACGAGACTTATTGTTTTCCATTGTCGCTTTTGTAACTGTAAATATTGTTCATCAAATGTACGGTTTACGTCACACCTACATTGCCCGCCAGTTTAGGTAAGCAAAATATTTGGCCCCTGGTTCAAAAACCGTGCCCATCCCTGATATATCATCTATGGTAGTCGGCGGCTATTTGAGCAATTAAAAATTCTATTTCAACGAACACGCTATAATGTTACTGTACGCCACTAAATGTTTATATGCGACCAGTAGTAATATGAAATTTAGTAATAATTTGTTTTTAATTTCAACAGATATAAAACGTTTAATTGGAAGAAAATTCAACGATCCCTCGGTTCAAAATGATATGAAACGTT
Organism: Styela clava; assembly: GCF_013122585.1. Classification (NCBI taxonomy): domain Eukaryota; kingdom Metazoa; phylum Chordata; class Ascidiacea; order Stolidobranchia; family Styelidae; genus Styela; species Styela clava. Next base: position 3,001,079 of record NW_024102838.1, on the reverse strand, counting down.
GGAGTTTTAAAGTAGTTAATGTAGGAGGACAACCAAAAATACAGGTTAGGTATTAGATTCTGGCCGATATACTCACATAATTTGTCTTTAAAATATTGCAATGCTTTATTATATGCGTAGATTGAAATAGGTAATACGTACTTTTAAGTGTAGCGATAAAAGATGCCGTTGGTTAAATTAGTTTCGGGCACATTGAAACTTTATCACAATTGTCAAACATCCAGGTAACGTTCAAGGAAGAAACTAAACTATTCCGCCCAGAACAAATAAGTGCAATGATATTGACTGAGCTAAAGGAAGCGGCTGAAGCATACATGGGAACACAAATCACTGAAGCCGTGATTACTGTACCTGCCTACTTTAACGACGCCCAACGAACAGCAACCAGAGATGCAGGTAGAATTGCTGGCTTGAACGTTCTGAGAATGATCAATGAACCAACTGCGGCAGCAATTGCTTATGGCCTAGAAGTAAAGGTAAGCCCTTTATTGAGTAAGGTACACAAATTTGAGAAAAAGTTCCACCCAGTACGACTTTACATAAGACACAAATCGGAGTGGAAGTGTAATATTTACAAACAAAATTTCTGAATTATTCAACAAAAATAGTTGATGACATTTTACTAAAGACAAGAAAAAGAAAATATTGGATATAAACATTATAGAGTTCATTACGGTTCATTTTTTTCAGTATTTTCATTGCTGTTTCGTTATATTTTGTGTTGTTTTTCATATAGGAATTAGGTCAAATACTCACCACTGTTGGTTGAGTAAATATTTATTCACGTTGTCAAAATTTAGTAACTTTAAAACAGTAGTTCTCAACCTTTTATGGTTCGTGGCCCCCTTCCGGCGACTTTTCACTATTATGGCCCCCTGTACGTCATTCCAAAAACTAAACGTGTTGGATTGTATTGTTTTTACGACTTTTTATGGAATGCAAGAACAAACCACAGACAAGAAAGGCCGAACTTTTGAGTATACAACCAATGGGAATCTTGCGTTTGGGATTGTCTGACGAGGTTCCTGATATTAGGCACCGTCTTTGATATATCCATGCGAATGTCACTGTCAACTTTGAGACGGTTTTGATGCTAACAAGATCAGAAAAAAAAACAGATTCTCACAAATAGATTGAACAAGCAGAAACGGATGTCAACGTTTTTTTATCTGTGTATAATTTTTGCCATTTCACTTTTGCAGTTTAGATGGATGTAATGATTCACTGCTCATTACATGTGAGTAATGCAGGCATTGAACACATTCTCTGTCAACTCGAGTTACTTTGGTAAAGCCAACGTAACTGTCGTTCCATTTTCGTATTTTGGGCATTGGGAATTTACACATGGGATTTTGCGTCTATAATGCGATAGCGAAGGTTATCTCGACGACCTACCAGCGAACTATTCTGATTGGTGGATTCCAAATTCCATTATGATCAAACACTTCACGCACAAGAAAATAAATACATTAAGTAATCGCAAATAACCTAGTTAGGTGATGAAACTGCGGTGAGTACCAAAATGGAGAATTTTAGAAGGATATTATGCAAACGATGTCGTCTAATATTCAATTATTAGCCTTGGGTCGTGCCCCCCCCCCCCCCCTTTGAACTGCTTGGGGCCCTCTTTTTGGGTGCCACCGGTCCCCGGTTTTGAACCACTGCTTCAAAAAATTACTCCTTCAAATTATCACTAAATTTGCTGAAACTTATTTCAGATTAAAATATTCAGTCACTTAGGATAATTTATATTTGTTAAAAATAAGAAGCTCAACTGAAGTGGTAATCATAAAGTTTATTAAATTTTCAAGTATGTGTTTTGATGATCTAGCTAGATCTTTTAAAAAATATACTAAATCAAAAGTTTAAAGTTAGCCGAGTAATCCAGACTAAATTTGTAATAAAACAGTTGGAAAAGAAACGCAACGTGCTCATTTTTGACCTTGGTGGAGGGACTTTTGACGTAACCGTCGTAACCATTGAGAATCAAATATTTGACGTAAAAGCAACTGGCGGTGACACTCATCTCGGAGGTATATAACTTCATGGATACAAAGTTTCCCATTTTTTTAGATAGTTAGTTAACTATCTTAATGCTTATATTTACCATATTATTAAATTAATTAATTAGGCATTGCCTTATTAACATGAACAACATGCATCTTTCAGAAATCTTTATTTAAACAGTATTTTTTTCTGTCTGATCTTATCTTACAGCATATCCCAATGGCCACTTTCAATAAACAAAATCTCAGTTGTTATAAAAGTGATATGCCCATTTTTTAAAATATATATTATTTTATTTGTCACTACTTTAAAAAGTTGTTGTCATATACAAATTGTATTTGCAATAGGTGGAGATTTTGATAACAGATTGCTAGAACATTTCATCGAAGAGTTCAACACCAAGCACAAAGTTGATATTACAAAAAATAGTCGTGCTGTCAGCAGGTTGAAGGTTGCATGTGAACCAGCAAAGATGAAGCTTTCAGTGTCCACCAACGCTAAGTAATACAATTTTTGCTCTAAACGCAATAAAAAATATTAAATATGAATATTGATAACAAACAAACAAAATGAAATGAAATTACAGCAAACTGTTGTGGTATCATATATATAAAGCTCATAGAAAAAAAAATATCAACATTACGGAAAACAATAGAATTTGGGATTAAGTGTATCATAATATATAAACTCATTCGATTCATTTTTTCAAATTTCAAATAAATTTCAACATTCTGCCAATCACACTTTATAATAACTGATGATCTAGAACTAGTTGAACTGGTGATTGTGAATGATGAATTGCTGGTTCAACAAATTAAAAAAATCTATAGTTCGAAGAAAAAACGAATAAGGATTTAATATATATTGACCTTGATCATCTTATTGTGAAAACATCCACAACAGTCGTAATTGTGTTGACAAATATTGTCGTTTCAGAGTACAGGTAGATGGTCTATACAACGGATTGGATTTTAAAAGCAATATTACCCGAGCAAAATTTGAGGAACTAAACTCCGATTTTTTTGATAAAACAATTTCCGTCGTAGAAAAAGTACTTGCTGATGCGAAAATGAAGAAAGACGTGGTAAATATTAAATGTTGCATGTAATAGTGATTCGTGTAGAACTTTTTTCCGGATAGCCTGACTATGATAATTACGAACTAACTGACATTTTACGCATTTTGAGACGAAGAAATTAATTCAAATATATACAAAGCAAAAATTATTTATAAATAAATTTAAGCCTGAGATATTGGAATATTAAAAATAAACAATAATATATTTTTTTATGATTCTTTGAAACTTCATTTTTATGGTTAATAGAAAATATTCTGAAGATATAATAATGAATCCCGAACGACAATGTGAAATCTACAATATATTCAGATCGATGACATTGTACTTGCTGGGGGATCAACACGTATTCCCAAAATAAGAAGTCTTTTAAAAGATTTCTTTGGCGGCAAAGAAATTAGCAGAACTATTAACCCAGATGAAGCTGTTGCCTATGGTGCAGCGGTCCTTGCTGAAAACATTAGGACCGGTAAAGACAATACGGTAAGTTGTAAAAACTATAACGATCCCAGAGTTTGTATCAAATTACACTCTTCAGGGATTTCTTTTAACCGGCGGCGATGGTTGCCCGCACTCCGGCATACTGATGCACATTCTTACAGAATTACATAAACGAATAACGACAGCGTACCGATTTACCAGGACTGCCAGTTCATTTTGAGCGCTGCGCGTCTCGTCGCATTTTTGTATGGGTGGGACACTGTAGCTAATAACTAATAATTGAAACGTATTCCCTAAAATTTATAAAACCTCGTCAGTTTATGGAATATCGAGAAAAAATATTGCTCGATGGAAAAATTAGTATCGTTTCGGAAATATTAATTTTTGATTTATTTGCCCAGAAAATAACGACAAAATGTGAAAAAATTGGGATTTTTCACAACGATCGGTGCGTATTTTTGATCATGCCATGAAAACGAAACATCAGTCCGGACTTTTGGTGAATCGCGCATTAGTAGGGTGACAGGATAACCATATAATAAATTTGAAGCAGATCATACCAGCCATTTGAACCTGTGGTTCTCAAACTATGGTTCGCGGACCCCTTAGGGGGGCCCGATGTAATGTCAGTGGGCAAGAGCCCTTACTTTTTGCGTTGTAGGCTAACGTTGTCATTTTGCATTTACTTCTAGTTGTTGTGGAATAATCGCTCTTCTGCTTGACTACAGAATCAATTGCTTCAAAATACCCAGTGGTAAAATATTGGTATTGTCGCTAGAAGGCTATCACTTTTACTTCTTTTGAAATATAATGTGTGGTTTATGGAATTCGTTTATTAGTTTGAATTTCTATGTGGTGACGTCTTTGTGCCGTAGTTCCGTGACCGCATTTCAGCAATCTCGCCAGACTACCGATACTGTAAGTTTTTCATATATCCCATTAGCAGCAAAATGGCTAAACAGCAAAAATACGAAAACGAATTATCCCAATTTAAATTCCACATTAAAAATTGTTTATTTTTTTCATTACATCTGCACTTTTTGCAGTAGTTTTGAAAGTAGTGCAAAACAAAAAATTTAGTTTTGATATCATATTCATGAATATACCGCACAAAAACGAGAAGTTGTGTGCATAACGTCGTTGTATTCAAAATCATTATCCGCTTCGTCTCTACTTACTTATGTGGACATGAGATTTCTACACTTGTTCAAATCAAGACGAAAGCAAGGAGCAAACTTGATTTGAAAAATGGGTACTGGCAGGTAATTTAAATGTCGTCTGAGTAGCACATGCTATGTTCTTTCATTATGTTATTAGTTTGAAAATTTGGGAGGTCCGCGGATACTTCAGAGAAGCATATGTGTCCGCAAGCACATAGCGTTTGTAAACCACTGCTTAGACCTTAAATCTGGGGACCTACATCAGCATACAGACGGAAAGAATGAGAATTCGGCACTCAATCATAGCTTAAATAAATCAAATAACATTATGAGACATTTACGCGTTCATAGGCAAACTGATTGATTAAACGAATGTACGCATGAAAATCAACGTGTATTCCTGTAAAAGAACAAAAGAACAGGGTTGTATCTGTCAGTTTGTTTATAGTAATTCATGAGTTGAGAATGTACTTTCGACTCTGAAACAACGCCTGCCAAATTGGATTTTATATAAGGCCTAACGATCGGAAAACCACAAATTGTGATTGCATGGGTGAATGGTGGTAATTTTGCTTTATATTTTTTAATTAGCAAGAACGGTTCCGGCTTCAAGATGTGATACCATTTTCTATTGGAACAGACGTTAGGGGAACAGATATGCGTGTTATAATCCCAAAAAACACGAAAATACCAACCAAGCAAATGAATGTGTTCTCTACAGCTAGCGATAATCAAACTGCGGTACTATTCGGGGTTAGTTAATCATCATTTGATTCCTTTTTTTATTGACAGATTTGTTTCGTTTTTTTTTTAAATTTTATTGGAATCTCGAAATATTTTCAAGAAAGTCGAGAAATTTTTTTGTTTTCTTTAAACATAAGATAATAAACATAACGTATTCAGTGGCGTATCTAGGGTGTGGCAGCCATGGCTCGTGCCATGGGCGCCGTTTGAACAGGGGCGCAGAAACGGCGAAAAGTATTAGTCATGAAAAGTTTTAATAAACTAATTTTAAATTGGGAATAACAAACCTCGTATTTTTACTCAAATAATAACGTACAAGTATCTCAATTCAATAATAATCATTTTAAATTGTCAAACAACTATCAAGGGGGCGCATTTTTTGAGTTTGCCATGGGCGCCATTTTACGTAGATACGCCACTGAACGTATCGGTAGATTTTAGATAAGAACATGTATTTTGAAAATTTCACATAACAGAAGGTATTGAAGAATTCATTTGGCGCAAACTTGATACGCTTAGGATGAGCTTAGCTTAGTTGACACTTTCCTTAGCTTAGGTATTACGATTTTGTAAATATTGTTCGTGTTATGAAATGTGCTTGCTTTTTTTTTAACCCAAGTAACTTCCAGAGAATATCATATTTTAATGTTTTAAGGTTTTCGAAGGTGAAAATCCAAAAGTTAAAGACAATCACCAACTTGGTTCATTTTTGTTGACCGGAATTTCACCAAAACCAGCCGGGGAAGCACCTATATTGTCCGTTTTTGCAATTGATAGTTCCGGTGTATTACAAGTCATTGCCTTAGACTTGGCCTCGGGGAATACAAAGGATATAACTATCACAAACGATGATAGGAGACTGGCTGAAAAAGAAATAAATGATATGGTACCTATATTTATAATCTTGAATTGAAGAAAAATATTCCCTCGGTATCGACTACATGCTATTTGTCTATACAATATACATGTAATTTGGGCAGTAAAATAGGATTCGTAACTACAAAAAAAAATATTTTCAACCAAATTCGGTAAAATGAAAGCAAAAATATTATTTATCATCAAATTTTTGTTAGTTTTTGTGTTTTATATTTCAATGTATGTATGTATGTAATTTTTGAAGGATTCCCAATAATCTTCTTTTGGGATATAGTTAAATTTTTATCGAAGAATAGTGCATGACCTAGTTTACCTACATTACATATCGTTTCTAAGTTTGTCATATTATCTGTTTCATTCAAAAGATGAATATTCAAAAGGATGTAAACTAAAACTATGTAAAAAATGTATTCTGGTATATACCTCAATGTTCACTTACTCTGAATGGAAAAATGTTTCAAAGATTGCTGCAGCGGAAAAAATGAAAGTGGGCGACAACACAGCCAAGGAAAGAGACAGTGCTATAAACAAGTTAGAAGAATTAGTCTACAAAGTCAATCAACTTGTCGAGTCAGATTCAGCAACTATATCTCCTCGAGAAAGAAGAGGCTTGTTGGCAAAATCAAAAGAAGTGTTTGATTTTGCTAAATCAAACGAGGTAATTGAAAAAAAAGGGTTTATTTTAGTGTTAAAATTAAATTTCAATTGAATATAAATATTGAAAATTTCCAAATTAAATTTCTCATTTCGCATCTTATATATTTTTTTGTTACACGCTATGATGTGCAAATACGCCAGATGTTTAACCTTTTAAACAAAGGAAATTTTAATTTAATTTAACATTCGCTTCTGCTACGATTTGCCGGGTATTGTAAACAAATTCAATTCAAGTTTTGTACCCACTTCAAATAATAGTGCATCTCGCGTTACAAAATATAATTTATTTCAGAACGCTGATATTGGAGTTATTCGTAAAAAAACTTCAGAACTAGAGACATATTTCAACAAAGTACGAGAATATTCGGAATATTTGAAGTCACCTGAAGGGTAAATATCAATTAAGTTCGAGAAAAATGCTTTTCTTGGTACATGAGCGCCTTCGTGCTTCAAAATTATAATTAATTCGATAACCGAATTACGTGAATGTTGTTTAGAAATTAATAAAAACAAATTTGGTGAATACTGTTTTGCATCATCTCATTCAGTACGTGGTGCGCATGAAATTTTAAAATATTTCATTTCCTGTCAAATATGAAAACAAAACTTATTTTCAATTGTTATCTTATTTTAAATAATAATATTGAGAAGGCTGTTAAAAAATTAAAAATATCGGTGTCATATTCATTTGTTTATATTTTACAATATTATTTTACTTCATTTATAATTTTTCCTAATTTTTCATTTTCACCGTTAAAAATTTGATATTATGTTATATTTGAATAGCAAGAAATTGTAGATTTAATTATTGAATAATAAAAAATTAACGTTGCTTACTTTCATTTTCATTTTTCAGAATATTGACAATACTAGCTGATGATAACAAAACTGGCTATATTCCAGCGATTGATTTTTAGTAATACGTTTCTTGCATTATTTTTCATTTTATTAAATTCATGTATACATTGTAATTGTTGGACTAACTTATGTAAAACGAGTATACATATATATCCATTAAAAGCAAAAATTAATCAAAAATAATATTGTAAATACTTAATATTTTACTAGAGTGATCATTTTTAGATTTGAAAATATATTATTGAATTGCAATAAAAACAAAATTGTCGCGTTTTTTATTGAAGTTTTCTCAAGTTTTCAGTGGCGTTTTCAATGTTTCATTTAATAAGAATGAACGTTAAAGTGGAGCTGGACGATTACTTTTCTGAATGGGCCAGTTACACATTATAGACTTGGTTGCTAGGCCGGAGGCCAAAACTCAATATGAATAAAAAACAGTTTATTCACTAGTTCAACAGCTGGGCAAACGTTTCTATTATAATAAGAAGCAGAATGTAACAATCAGGTTCATTATGATGTTATTTTTATCGATATTTTCAACGGAATTTTTTATCAATAAAAAGTATAGTCGTAATTGCAGCAGACACGTGTGGGCCGGATGGAACGCTTCGTAATCCAGCGAAAAAGGACCAAACAAAACATGAACAAAGCGCAGGTTTATTATTCGGAAAAATTTTGTTCAGGCTTCAATTACTCAATTTGAAAAGCTTTCCGAAACAAAATTGTTAAATGTAATAAACATGACTCTCCAGCATTGGGATTTTCAGATATTTTAGTCCTGTCATCAGCTAACACATATATAACTAGCAATTTTTTACTAGCAAAAACCTTTTTATACATTTGCAAAACCAAATTTCCATGGGTAATGTGCGTATCAAAAACTAACAGTACAAACATTTATTTGTTTATTTAAATTTTCCAGTGGAAAAAATAAATTGTACCAATCTAATTAGCCATATTAATAATATTATTATCTATTATTTAATAAAAAAAGTTTGCCAGCTTCGCCAATAAATACTAGACAAGACTAAACAGTATTTTTTGATAATTCACAAATTTATGTATTTGTCAAAGTATCGGTAAGAACTAAAAACATTTAAAATAAATTTCCCGATAGTTTATTACATGAGTGATGACGTGAAACATAATATATATTAACTAACTTTAAATTATTATGATTTCGTATTTGCAAATCATTTCATCACAGTTTGATTTTTATTTTTAATCTCGAGAAATCCACTCAACCTATTTACAGAACACTTGAAATAAGAGGTGCAAATATTTCTGCTTATTCGTGGGCGGAAAAGTACACAACAATTACGTTTAATTATCACATTTTTTTGTTCAATACAACTTTATCGAACTGTATGAGAAATGATCTAAAACGTCCAGTTTAAGCAGCTGCAGAATTTTAATGACGTTCGGGATTATAAGTAAATACTATTTATTGGAGTGAGAGACTAACACGTACCCCATTAGATTGGTATGTTGGTAACAAAATAAAATAAAATCGCCAAAGCAACTTGGGGGTGACATTTGGGTTAACGGTTCACATAATATACTTTGAAAGAGTTGATAGCGATATTTGTTTATGAAATTCTTTAAAATGACGGACAATATTGCACCATTTAATTGAATACACTATCTGTCAAAACACATGATTAATTCATACATCATCTGCACTGAGATTCTTGCATATACACTAATGACTAAACAAATATAAATAGGAAATTAGATATCATTCAATACAGCGTATTGTAAATGTTCATTATAAATCAAAAAGCCATTTTAGAGATGGGGTTTACCTTGCTCATAAAATGTAGAAATGTATGGCTATATATAGCTTATTACTAATTTTTGTGATACGTTACTGCAGACATGGGCTATTGAGGAGATTGAAGATATAAACATAATTTAACAGAAAATACGGATGTTGAAATAAATCGAAATTAAGAATATTATATTGAGAGAGTGCAGGGCGTAAAGTTCAGTAAAACAGATGTAATTTGCATCGTCAATTTGTCATTCATGTTAGTATTACTAATTAGTGCGGAATGCTATCTCACGCTATTGATTTGGTTTCTGCGCGACTAACAAACAACTCACTACTTGCTATATCAGGATTACGAAAACTATTTTAAGTCAGGGTGCTCTAAGGTTGTGAGGTTGAAGAGCCGCAAAAACTTTTGACGGGGTATCGCGCGCGGCAGTCAGAGAAAACCCTAAATAGACGTCCAAATTATCGCAAGTTTACTTCGTTTAGATATATTACACAACGAGAGTTTATCGTGCTCATCAGCTCATTGTTATGTTTCATGGATGGCGTTTTTCAAGGAATATAATATTTAAAACCATTAGTTGTTTAAATTTGCTTCGCGAGAAGTACCGTGATATTCATCTATCTGTTCTCGTGTTTGATTTGTAAATTCGCTTCAAATTATATTCTTTCGCGACAGATATTACTTGATAGCACGCCAGATACTGTCGTTTACTGTTGTTGTAGGCAAGGGAATACGTTTCCGCCCAGTTTACCTCTGTCGGTCTAGTGCAGGGTGGTCCAAACCCATGCCCGTCATTTTCTGTGTCCCGCGTCGTCTTTGCTGACGGGTAATAAAAATATTGCATTTGGTGTTGTTTCGTCATAAAAATAATCAGAAAATATTTTCGACTTGTTACTTTACTAATGTCACTAAATTGACTCGTGTCACGCCAGCCGAGGCAACTAGCGAAGTTGAATAGTGTGCTTGGGTAGTCCAAATTGTTCACTGGCCTTCTATCTTTGCTGGGAATATATTCCAACAGTTATAATAACTGAATATTAATGTTATAACCTGGGAATATAATTCCTTCCGGTGATTTTTTGGAACCAGCCTAAACAGTATTACAAAACATATTTCTACTAGGTCAGAAAAATTAGTAATTACTCTCCTGTACCTTGCATTGGTAAAATTTGATAATCAATCAATCTGCAGTTATGGTAAATATAATCTAGAACAGCATTTTGCTATCATGGGAGCAATGTGCATTTCCAAATTTTGAGAGATTTTTCTTTTAGAACCCCATCGATGTTGGAGAGCACTTACATTTGCGGGATCACTATCTCCGTTGTGAAGAGTTTGAAATCTTACATTAAACGTAGATATAGAAAAACTTTTTCATGTTTCAGTGATTTTCTGGTGTATTTTGCATGTTTTTATAGATTGATGAATGAAAAATAATGATCAATTCTTTGCACAATAAAAGTGTTTGTTTTGTATTTCCCTTTTTACCTATTTCTGACACTATTGTGGCCCGCGAACAATGTAAAAATAATTTTGTGACCCGCGAAGACAACAACCTTGGACCACCCTGGTCTAGTGTTATGGTCGGAGAACAACCAAGTCCGTCTAGGTCGGGATTTTCGACATAGCTATAGAAATATCGATCGCGCGGCGCTAAGTCATTATGCCTTTCGCCACTGCAGTCACGTGGCCCACGCTAGGAAAGGGAGAGGTTTTTGACTAAAATAAATAACAAATCGTCTCTCCTAATAGGGAGTTGCTTGGCGCGAGCTAAAGATGCGAAGTTGAAATGAAAAGCGCGACTTATCTCATCCACCGTGTACCGATCTCTTTACGTCATTTTCAAATCGACACCCCTCGACATTTATAAATACAATATTGAAAGTCGCGATTTTCACAAACATCATTCCCGTCATCGGGATTAGGAAAAGTGTCCAAATCTCGTGATCCCGACCCTAGCTGGAATAGTTAAAAACACTCATTAAAGGTCAATAAATACAAATATCTTCCAACGGTTTACTATACGCTAACATTGTTCTGAGGGCTGCATGGAACTTGTCTGCGGGCCGCATGCCAGGGTTTGGTCTATCCTGTTCTAAGCCAAGTAATCAAGAGTCTTTCTGCGCACTTAAACAATTGTATGACTTGATCGGCGGAAATGTTACAAAAATATTACGGTGTTCGTGTGCAGAAGGATTCTTGGATCACTTAGACCAGGGGTCACCAAACTTTTTTAGCCGCGGGCCGGGTATGACTCAAACTGTGTTGAAACGGGCCGGATGAATATTTTTGTCAATGGAATAAATTCACAAAAGTTGGGAAATCCATTCAATTTATTCAACAATATATATTCTACATTTCTGATGACTTGAATATTAAATTCTATCCATATTGCAGAATATAGATCAAGAATATCCTAGGAAAACATATATACAAGATTTCTATATCTAGACAACTATCCTGAGTTTAGCTGTTATCAAAACGTTGCTGTCATAAATTAGGAATGTTAGAAAATCCGCTTTTTTGCGCCAATAAATGTACGCATCACGTTTGAGTACCCTAATGCCGTGTTGGAATACCGATCATAAAAACGACTAGGGACTGCCTGCTGTAGCTTGGAATTCCATGGAAATTTGACATAATTTAGATAGAATAAACAACTATTATCTGGTATTTGATTTTGTTCATTAGCGCATAAATTTCACAACATTCGAGCTTTTAAAAATCACGCTCCCCTTATACGTAGTGCAACTTACTGATATTGTCTATGGACACCATTAAAATTTATAAGGACGTGTGTATTTCTTCCCTAACTTGATACTCACCAATTTTTATGAAGTTTGTACAATCAGAACATCGTTAATTTTACCCACAACGGTCATTGACACCGCCGGAAGATCGTCGCAAATAAACGCTGGAGTTGTGCATGATAGTTTGACAGTGGATCACAACTCCAGCGTTTATTTGCGACGATCTTCCGGCGGTGTCAATGACCGTTGCGAAAATAATATCCTGAAATAGTCTCAATATTTCATAGATGTCACGCACATCGAAAAATTAGTGATTAATATGTGTTCTTTTTTCAAATTTATTACAGTTGTTATCAAAAAAGTAATACAATCCTTATGGAAAAAATTGACCACTCGGTCGGTACTAAAATTCCGATATCTCCGTTATTTCTTTTCCGTTTTTTATAAACTTGGTTTTTGTTTTCTTATTTTCACTCAGATATATCCAATGGCGCAGTTTTTATTTAAATCGGATGACCTTTAATTTTTTTGTAACATACCTACATGAACATCCGCATTCGACGCATGCACATCCGACGTTCATTTTAGCACAAGAAACGTAAACAGTTTCGTCGAAAGCACGCGTCACGAGACTCTTTTTATTTACGTCGTTTGTCACATTCCATAACCCAAAATTGCCTAAAGTACACTGGAGCAAAAATGTGGAACAATTTACCAAGTGAGTTAAAAAGCATGTCCCACCAGATATTCAAATCAAATCTAAAAAGACATTTAGTGTCTCAATATATACTTTAGGATGGACAAAAACTATTAATTGTGCTATGTTACATGAAAAAGTATTACTAATTATGTTTCATATTTTAGTATTAGTTAACATCAACTTACGGTACCAGTTTAAGCAATGGAGTATTCCTATCACAGTGCTTCCTATATCTGTATATTCAGATATTTCTATCATTGAAGGACTCCATAGTCTAGTGATTTTATACCAACATTTATTTTCACCTCAACAAATGTCAATATTGTTTTTTCATTGTAGCCTATTCCTATCACAGTGTGACAGTACCGGTATCAAATCATTTATATTTGTTCCTAATACTTTTCTTGTTAGCTTACAAGCAGTACGGTACCGGTACCGGTACCGGTACTGAGATAACGCGTCAGGACACCAATGGTGAATATTTATTTCAACATCCAGCGTGCTAATTTCACTTCATTTATTTACCTGATCGTTGTCCATTGCTATATCGCTTCATAGCACAACCACGTTGTGGTCAGGTCACCTTCAAAATTCCCCAGTTATTCTACAGAACAACATTTCGCTACAGCTAGGTCTATGCAAACGGGAAATCCCCCGTTATTCGCTGCTATTATGGCACATTTAATGCACGGTAATTTTTAGTAATAATATATAACAATTGCAATTAGTTAGCTCTTTAGTAAAATTTATATGGTATCTATTTGTTGAAACTCTTCTCCCCGATCTGTCAAACTAGGTGTTAGAACCTTGGGTGTCGCAGCTCGATAACCAGTTTTGGTTCCCCGCGGCTTCCCTTCCCCAGTAATTTAAATATCATTTTTCTATATATTTTTGCATGTGTTTTTTGTTTTTTACTGGTTGGAAAAAATAAACTTGACTTGACTTGACTTGACGTACCGGAAGAGAATTATAGCTTGGAGTTTTAGGCAAATGATGATTGACTAGTTTGATTCATACTTAAATTTCGCAATTTAAATTTAAAGTCGCAAAAACGAAGTATTGTTTACAACCACGACAGAAAATTGGCCAATGTTACGAAATAAACAAGGAAGACGATGCTCGGGAAAATCTCTCTTGGAAGACAATTTAGCCATTTTGCGTGTTATTGTGGGCTGGATAAAATGACGTCGCGGCCGGATGCGACCCGCGGGCCGTAGTTTGGTGACTCCTGACTTCGACTAATTATCTCACTGTTTTGTTAAAGTATGGCGGGTCATCGATTTGTAACTTGTATACGCTGCTGAATGAATCTGAATTAATTTTTACTACAAAATAACGTGAACCAAAAGATGAACTAAAGCTGTTTCAGTCCTACTCAGAAAATTAAGACTAAACTTTGTTAATGACTAATTGACAGTGTAATCAACATTGTCAATCAAATTTAAGTTAGGGTATCCTTCTCATTATTGAACAGGGTAACCATATTAAAAAAAAACCTTTGTTTTTTGATGTGGGTAAAAGTAATATACAACTTTGGTACATATATTGCTACATTTCTAATTATGAGTATCTGAGACCATCTGCATATTCAGATTGACTTGAAAATGTCGGTGATAGGAATAGATCTTGGGACTACATTATCTTGTGTCGCTGTTCTAAAAAATGAAAGAGTATGTATTTTTCTTCTGTAAATTTTTGGTCGTAGAATTTTTACTACTTTTGGTATTTTTTGAATTACTCGCACTTTTTCCAATGAAAAATAGAAGAGGCTTAAATATGAAATTAGAACGACGTAATTTACTCGTGTTTAGCAATTAAGAAAATATGCAAGCTATTCTTTGGACGAATTTATCAACGAATTAACATAGTACATTTACCCTATTGTAGATTGAAATTGTACCAAACAATGAAGGCGATAGATTGACTCCATCTTATGTTTCTTTTTCTGGTGACGAAGTCTTGACGGGAAAAGCAGCGAAATACGACATGGATTTTAATCACCGAAATATATTATATCGTGAGTAAATTTCTCAAACGTTTTCAAACGTGCGTTCATAATATGAATAAAGATATTAAAATTATTTCATAATGATCTGAGTTGTGTATCTGTACTCTATTTTACTCCTATCTATTCTGAGTTGTTAATGATATAGTTATAGTTAACATATACTTTGAATTTCAATCTATCAACTATCAATTTCTTTTTTTAATCTAACCCAATTATTTATTTATATATAAATAGATCTCCAAAGTTTGACTTCTAAATATCTAAGAATTTTAAAAAACAATTTTCTTTTTTTCAATTTTAGTAATTAATGCATTTTTTAGAAATAAAGCGCCTGATTGGAAAGAAATATAATGATCCAATTCTACAAGGAGATTTGAAACTTTGGGGTTTCGAAGTAATCAATAAAAATAATTGCCCTATCATTCAGGTAACAAAAGAATGATATCATGTTGTTATGATCGCATTTTTTACACAATATTAATATTTTTACAAAATAATCACTAATATTTTTCAAGGTGGATTGCAATCATGATTTAAAATTATTCCACCCCGAACAAATTAGTTCAACGATTCTATTGGAATTGAAACACGATGCCGAGACATACATGGGGTCAACAATCACTGACGCCGTGATCACAGTACCTGCTTACTTCAACAGCGCACAACGTAAATCTACAAAAGAAGCTGGAAAAATAGCGGGTCTTAACGTTCTTCAAATATTAAATGAACCAACAGCTGCGGCAATTGCTTACAAACTTCATCATACACATGTATGTTTTGATGGAAGTATTTAAAATAATTTAAAACAAGTAATTTTATATTAGCTAACAGTTTTTATAGATATGTATGTGGAATTGAAGGATGTTTAATATTAATCCAGTAATTAAAGTTCAAAACCTTGTATATTTTGGTATTTCAGAAACATAAGGCATGTAATGTTTTAATATTCGATCTCGGCGGCGGAACATTTGATGTTTCTGTGATTACCATAAGAGGTGAAGTGTTTGACATCAAAGCAACAGGAGGAGACGCCCATTTAGGAGGTAATTATTGTGTTACAAGCAAACTCTAACTGCAAATAATTTAATTAAGTAATACATTGGAAATTGTACGCATAATATTGTAAAATGACATCAAGTTTTTGTGAGCTTTGTGCCTGTGACCAGACGTAATTCAGAGATTGTTGGATAAAATTAATGCTAATTATTTTATGAAAAAATTTGGGATAAGAATTTGAAATATTAATATATTCTAAAATTAACAAGCAAATATACACAAACTTCATGTTTTAGATTTTGCATGAATCGTTTACATAAATAAGGAATTTCTACTTTCAAATATGGAGCAGTACTCTAATAACCTCGTTAGTAAATTTAGTAAAAGTAACAAATGTGAATATAATTGCAGGTAAATTAATTACTAATCTAGCAGTAATTAATTCGCAATTTTAATTATACAAATTTGTAAATTCAAACAGGTGAAGATTTTGACAATAGAATGGTTCAATATTGCATTCAAGAGTTCTACAGGCAAACTGAAGTTGATTTGTCCAAAAACAAGAGAGCATTAAGTCGCCTAAAAATGAAATGTGAAGATGCAAAAAAGAAGTTGTCGGTCTCTGTCATAGCAAAGTAAGTTTATGTCGGTATTCGTTAAATACGATTTTAGACTAATCAGCAAACATAAAATGTAACAAATATAATTTAGGATTTTTAAAAGTTCAAACTGAAAAATACGTCGATGAATATTTTATTTATTTTGTGATTAATATGGTCAATATCTCCATGGTTTTTTTGTAGTTTTTGAGGTGTATCATAATATAAGCCTAATACTCATTCCGCTTCGTTTTGTTACTTCAATTGTTTTCTGTCAGAGCCGACGTTTATTAAGCAACCATATTGGTAGACACTGTCACAAAAAGCAAAAAAATAACCTTTAATTAATTTTTTGTGTCACTTGTTCAGTAATTGAATTTTAGTTAGAATTGTCGTCTTTAACTTGTTTGCAATAAGAAGAATGCAATCGAAAGTGAAATAAACTCTTGCGAAAATATGAAAATACCATATAGCATAATTTTCTAAGCCGTACGCTTCTAGGCGCCACTTCATTTTTTGCAGTAAATTGATTAGTTCGAAAATAAATTTAATGACTAAATTTTTAGCTTCCAATAATCTCAACAACAAAAACCTCAACAGCATTTTCTTATGAAATATTTGGGATACATTAATTGGACAACAAACAAAATACTCCAATAGGCGGCTATGGCGTCACCATAAATTTGAAATTGCAATCAATATCAATTTTTTTTTACACTCTCTAATAAATCATAAGGTAATCAGTTTCCTGTTGAGAAAGCTCATTTTTAAAACAAACCGGCTTTGAGCGAAATCTTCGAATTAAGTATGTGTCCATCAAAATGCCCCTGTTGAGTGCTAATACATGTCTGCCCAGCAAGTATCAATGAATGCAGATAGGTGTACAAAAACTGGTCATGCGCTAGGTCGTAAATATCAGCAGTCATTCCGATTTGATTCATGCGATGATATATAAACAACCATCCTACGAGTATATTATGCCTAATAGTTAGTCAATACCAAAAAAGAATTGATTACTTAAATTTATACTCAGGTAATATTTTTTACCCATTCCATCGTCTTGATAAATTTATCTAAATTACAGCATTGAATAAATATTGACTTTCTTTAAAAGTCGAAAATTGGGTTAAAATGATAATAGATTTGAGAGATATTTTCCTAATTAATTAGTACAAAAACAATATTAAATTGAAATACTGTTTGAAATTCTTTATTCTGATGATCTCCCGTGCCCAATACCTACTGTAGGGATGGGACGAGTCCGGCATTACAGAGATTCGACGAATCCGAGTAATAGGTCAAGGACTCGAATCGAATCTGCCGAGTCCATGACGTCATAATGAAAAAAGCAGAAAAACGTGTTTTTGACCATGCTACACATCGTGCGCTCACAAACATACGTTGTAGCTCATATTTTTTGCACTATGGTTCCGCAGATAGCTGTTTAATCATTTTAAATATATATTTTTTCTCTTTTTTGGCGGCCATAATACAAACGTAAAAGTGGGTCAATGTGCGCCTTGGCTGTGAACTGGATTTCCAGCCCACCTTGCGTCAATTCTGGGCGGCTATTCAGAAAATCTCACATGTCAATATGAAAAATAAAAAGCTTTCGACTACAATGCTTTCCTAAATTCCAGATAATTCTAGCCGTAAATTTACTATTTCATGTGCGCATAGGGTAGAGAACTGCCACTCATCGTCAATACAATGTGGTACACCTGCTTGCAATTTGGTAGTTAATGTAAACGTTAAACTCTCAGCATGCTTTTCATTGCCTTTTTAGCGAAAGGATTGCACGCAATAAACTCGATTTAAAACAGGTATTGATGAGATTCCCCATTGGGTTGATCCAAAGCATGTTTCATTTTTACGCGAATCAAACACTCAAAATTATTGCAATAACACATATTTTATTGTGTACCACATGTATACCAAATAGGATAGATAGTTTGAAGGCGACTGGTGCAACATCATTGTTATAAGCGATCACTAGTTTTTAACTTGCCTTATATTATCTGGATATCTGTCGTCGTTTTATTAGGAGTGTTTATATTGCACACGAGGGATATTGTTAAAGATCAAACCTTGAATTTTAACTAGTTGAGGTGTGTAGTGGGATTTTATAGAGGCAAAAGTACAAACATAGGCGTAAATTAGTAAAAACAGAATTGATTATGGACTCGGTTAAAATGACGTGGACTCGAAATCGAATCCGAGTTCAAAAAATGCCTGGATTCGAATCGATTCCGAGTCCGAACCCGGTCCCATCCCTACTAGGTAGACGTTGCTAAAATGTGATATTGGACAAATCAAATATTTTGAATAGAAACGGTACAATATTTCAGTATAATTTTTTTAATTAAGTATGTGAATTATTTGTTGCAACAGTTTTTATTATTATTCTACTATTTCTCAAGAGAAAATATTTATTGACTAAATAATTTTGCAATTAGTTTACTTAAAAAATAACATTGCTCGTCATACTTTTTTAATGTCTAATGATGATTTGTGAAACACGAAGATAAATCTTCGAAATGTTGCCATGAACATGCTGCATGTAAAATTTAAAACTTCCATACGCAGGATTAATGTCGACAGCATTCACAGTGGCATTGATTTTAAAGCAACAATTAGTCGAGCAAAGTTTGAAGACATCAACAATGATTACTTTGCTAAAACACTTCATGGGGTGCAGAATACATTGAACCAAGCAAAAATGACCAAAGACAAGGTTTGCAACACATTAAAAACACGATATCTTAAAAGCAAATATGAAATAATATTTTAAAATGTAAAAATATAAAGTCAAATATCTCAAAAAAAAATATCTTGGACGAATGTTACAAATTGATGTAAAATATGTATGTCATTACAAACCAAAGAAAATTTTTATTTTTAACGACAAATAAATATAAATAATTATATTTTTTATATTTATTCACTGCATGTTTTATCAACTATAGTTATTTACATTTTAAATACATATGTAATTGTGCTTTAAAACAAAGGATTAAAATGCTACTTTTCTTGATAAACCCTTTTCACAAAACTACAGATAGATGAAATCGTGCTTATTGGTGGGTCAACACGTATTCCAAAAATTCAAGAAATGCTGAAAAGGTTTTTTAATGGCAAACAATTAAACAATTCTATAAATCCAGATGAAGCAGTGGCTTATGGTGCTGCCGTATATGCTACGGCTCTAATAAAACAAAAATTTTCGGAGGTGGGTCCAATTTTAACAGATAGACAATTATTTCGCCAATTCAAAGTACTTAGTTAAATACTGTAATAAACGTTTAATTTTCCACATTCTTCGTTTATTAAGAATATTCAATAGAAATTACAATATAAATAAATACTTTTATTCTGGAATATTTTAGTTTTGAAATTCAAACACGCGAGGTAAAGCTTTTAGATCAAATTAATTTGAGCTAAAAGCTTTCTTTCTATCGTTTTTGTTCATATTGATCACACTGTTTTAAATTGAAAGGAAGTAAATATGCAAAATCTTAAATAAATTTTTGGGTATTTTATTTTTTATTTGTTTTTTTCAAATATCGTTCATGATTTGTCAATTTTGTTCTACAGGACTTTTCTACAGAACCTTCTTTTCCTAACAAAAATTTATCATTTGTAATTTTAATACAAATTAAACGAATATAAATTTAATACTTTCTTAAGAGGAAATACCTAATGGAATCAAAGATATTTGAGAGAAGGCTAGAGCAACAAAGAAAGGCTCGACAAACCTTTGTATATTATATTTCTGATATTGAGCAATATTTTACCTGTGTTGGAACACACAAATTATCGTCTCATGAGACACAACTTATCTTTCGTCGGTGCGATAACGAGTCAAATTGGATTGAGGAACATAAGGTGAAAAATATTATGTGTTTAATTCCACTGTTCTTGAAAAGAATAAGAATAAAACTTTAACTTTATTTAGTTACCCGAGTGCGCTATCTGAAATATACTAGCGTCCACAAAAAGCCGGTATTTAGCACTTTCATTTTTAATTCTCAATATTAGGGTGTTTTCTCACATACTTTCCGTGTATAACGAAACATTTAAAAAAAATTATTGGTTTATTATAATTGTATAACTTTTTAGATGTCAAATATAGGCGAATTAGAAAAAAGACAGCAACACTTTGAAGAATTTGTTCGACATGTGATTTACATCATAAGAAGAAGAGATAAGACTCTATCAACTAGATGGTTTAATTAGAGACCTTGGAAAAACCAAAACAAAGATTTGCCATAGAAAACAACGAGTGAGATTCGAAATCGAAAACGATTAAAATTATTTCTAATATCTTTCGAATATATTGATAAACTATGTTAAACAAAATAATATATACACTTTTTACGCCACTTATAATACTGAATACTACTACAGAGAATCAAGATAGAATATTCTGAATTCTAGTTTCGCAATAGAGTATTTCGTTTTGCCCATATGCATTTATTACCTTTCTGTTATTTTTTTTATTATTCAAAGTCAAGTTTTACTATTGTTGCTATTTTTATTTTATTTTCTAGGTTTAATATCATTACTAAATTTATTATGATAAATTTTATCTGCAGTTACGTGGTTTTATTTGCGTGAAACTGATTAAATTGAATGTTACCTTGTATCCATTTGTGAAGTTAATTTTCAAAACATTGAGATGTTCACATAAAGAATTTTTATAATATATTTACATTCAATCACGATTAGACTAAACTTGTTATTGGCAAAGACTATATGCTAAAACAATTTTTCAAAAATAATATTCATATTATTATTTGAAACGTTTATTAAACAAGTTTGATGTGATAATGACAAATAATAAATGTAAGAATAGTAATTGTACTTCACTATAAATGTTCATATATTCACTATTTTAATATATCGCTGAACAAAAGTTTTCTAATGGTTTTATATTCTTTAAATAATTTTATTTAATATAAACAGTGGTTTTCAGATTTCCCGATAAATGCAAAGATCTTTCTTGTCAATAGTTTATTATTGTACCCCTTTTTTAATATATAACAAACCTAAACCTAATTTAGAAGAAATTTTAATTTTTTTTGTGATATATTGTTGGTATTTGATGATTCAAATATAAATATACAAATATAAAAAAATATATATACTCTTTATTTCAAACGAGAGATATAAACCCAGGAGTGATCAAAATATGTTTTTTAAGGGAAGATTCAATTAATGCCAAAGGTTTTGTCTAAAATAAAGTGTCTAAAATGTAAAACCAAGCAAGGAGACTGATTCGGTTTTCAATCTATTAACGTAAATTTGGAGTAAATGACAAATATATAGCTCTTTCTGTACAAAGTGAAAGAGATATATTAGGGAAACAAGAGAGCGCTTAAAATTTATTTGACGCTGTCAGTTTGTTTGTGGGGACGAAGAATTGAGCTCAGACGTCCTTGGAACATTATTTGTGGGCAAATAAAGTGGAAGATAGAAGAAGGATAAGTAGTTAGTCTCGCAGAAACCAAATAATAAAAATAAAGTGGAGTTGTAAAAACATTTCTATCTGCAAGATTCAGTAAAATTAAAGTGAAATCAATGTAAATCATGTGAAAAAGTTTAAAAATAAATATTTTACAGGAACGCTTTGTGTATCATATTAAAATACAAGCTTGAAAATACGAACTAAATTCATAAATTACCTTCTGGTAATATACCATTTGAATGAAATAATTCTATAGATTAATTCTGTAAATGATATGACGGAAACAATTAACTTACGAAGTGAAGAGTGCCACATAAAGCAAACAAATGAGCACTTTAAGTATGGCACAGTAATTTTGTTTGCCAAGCGAACAAAGCGTAGACGCACTGGATTCTTGTTTTTCAGCAAACAATATGGATGTCCGCAAACATTACAGCAATAAATGATTACATTACATTTTACAAGATTCAGTAAATTATTTTTGAAATCATAGTAATGGGACTCGATGTGACATTACGGCAATATCATCTCGCAGTTTGACTAAATGTGCAGAGAATTTCTACCGTGTAGCTACTGTAGCATACTTCACAGCTGGAAAGTGTTAAATATACATGACCACGTATTTTTCATAATATATTAGAAGACGCAAAAGATGTAGGTTTCATCACTATGTCCAAAAAAGAATATAGTGACAAATTTTTTTTTTGAAAAAATAGATACGGAATCTGAGATGTATAGTTGTTTGCAACATTAAATTTGTTAGGTGTTAAAATGAAAAAAAAAAAAATCATAATTTTGTAATATTCTTATCATTGGAAATTTATAGTCTTTGTTTTGCTACCCCCAGGTATATTTTATTACCAACAAACTTCTGAACCAATTTTCTATTAGAAATATTACATCTATATACAACTGTTGTTTAAATAATTTTTTTTAAGAAATATTCAGTAAAGCTGAAAATGCTATGAAGATTTATATTAATGTTCACGATTTTAATAAAAAGTTTCGCTTTCGTTTTCTAGTGCAACTTCTTCTAAACATACTTTTAAATGAGTATTTCCCGTACTTTAAAGCGATTTGCAGTAATACCCGCATTTTATATACATTTCACGTACATTCACCCACAAGCGTACATTTACCGTTGCTTTGGCTTTCTAGAGCAATTTCCCCTAAACATAAACTAAATTGAATATTTCCTGTACCTCAATGCGATTTCCCGTCATTCTCGCTTTTTGTGAAATTTCCCGCTTTTTAGTGAAATTTTCCGTAGTTCTCGTTATTCCCGTAGTTCCCGCATTTTAGTTTTGGCAATTCCCCGTCGTTCCCGCAATTCCCGCATTTTAGTGAATTTCGCAGTAACTCCCGTCGTTCCCGTTTCCCGCATTTTAGGGTTGCCCCGCAGAAAAACCGCCAACTCAAAAATAACAAGAGCAACTAAGATATAACTGCCGTACATAATATCGTCTTATCAAAGTCCAAAAGTCTGGAATTCGTCAATTGAACGAAAAATCATGGAGTAGAGCAAAAAAAAAACGGCGCGTGATAATTTAGTTGTTTGATATATATCGCCTGATTAGCTGCTCTCCCTTACCAGTGTGCACGCGCAATATCGACTAGCGCCACGTCTCCAATGTCGGTAATTATTACAGACATTTGTCGGTGTATCGGTTTACCGACACCATTTTTCAAATTTACCACCCCAAAATGAAGGCAAAATTTACCCAACATTTCTTAGAGTGTAGACGAAACGTGCATTTGTTACGTAATAATATGATATATCGGACTTGCCCAGCCACAAATAGCGTTTGTCTATATTATCGTACTGTATTTTGCGCATGTACAGTACTGCATTCTTCCTGTTTTGAAGGTGGGTTATCACGCAAACATTTTTGTAGTAAATTTGATTCTATATAATTTATTAGGATTTTTGGAGTTTACCGTTTGCATAAAATGGACTTCGTTTGCGAGACTCGAATTTTTAAAAGTTGACCCTGCCGAAATCGAACGCAAATTAGTATGTCCCGTTGATGACGTAGTGGTGAGAACTCGTCGACGAAACTTTGCATTAGATCAAAGGCAATTATAACATTCTGTGTACTCATTTTGAACCGTGTGCTGGTTCTATTGGGCGGCGCATTTGGAGGAAGCTTTTGTGATTTAAATCAATACTAATATCTTTAAATAAAATTATTGCATTATGAGAAATTGCAGTAAACTCAACTAATCGAGGTCAAGACGTACTCGAGTTCTGTGCCGGACCTTTTGCTGCAATATATTTTCTAGTGAAAAAGCGCATACCAGGCCATTTTTTTCTCAAATGATCTAGATTTTATAATTGATGTGTGTTTACTCTGCTTATCTGATCCTATAACTAGTCTTTTTATTATATTTTCGGTATATATAAACTATCTGACTATACCGGTGTGTGCGCAAACACTACCGTAGCGTATGGAATGTGTAGTTGGTGGTTACAGCAGATTTCACAGGGATGGATCTGTCTTGAAGCAGAAAACTATGGATAAAATTTTCGCAAGTAACCTTTTCTGATGTCTCTCCATGGAACTAAAAGAAGACCTCTAAGTCGAAGGATCGTTTTAGCCTTAAAATTATGTTTGAATCCATGCAAACTTCTACCCACAGCCTGAAACAACAATACCTCACTCAGTTATTCAAATCAGTTTTTATTTATTTTTAACATTTTATTACAAGTTTTCACCATATGTAATTCATCCATGCCAATAAATGTGTTGTCACGAATCTCCATTAGTTGATCGATAACAGCTGGACTGTGTTGTTAAAAGCAGTGTGCACTGGAAAACGAAGTATACAAATTAAATTGATAGAACTGACATAAAAAAAATATCAGGATAATATCACCAGACAGTTTAGTAAGGTTCAACATACAACAGTGTTTTGTTGCATAATAATGTGAAATGAATATAAAAAAATGATTTGTATTTGGTTCTTACAAAAGTGTGACTGGGTATCATCATGCTTTGATTAAATATTTTTATCAAACAGTCGATAAACGAAATAAAATGGTAAATACTTACTCTATGATCCGTACTTCAAAGCCTTCTGACAGGCGGTCAGTACCGGTACGATCATTCAATAAAACACCGTGGCTTGATCCCCTCACATTCAGAACTTCTTATGCATTAGCATTTATGCTTAAAAATACATTATAGTTTCAATCTTTATTAAACTACGCGATGAAAAACTAGATTTAAACGCCAAAAACAGAGGTTAAACACCTTACTCGTCAATGGCGAGGGAGCTAATATCTGGAATGAGTTTTCACTACTACGTCATCAAAGACCGTTCCCGAACCTGGATCGATTTTCGTTGAAGCGGTTTTTAAAAATTCATAAGTAGAAAACTAAGTCCACTTTATGCAAGAGGTAAACGTTAAAAATCTTAAAAAAATATATAGAATCAAATTTTCCACAAAAATGTTTGCGTGATAACCCACCTTTAAGACACATGCGCTGCCTGAATTGGAACTGGTTCATAGCAATTTTTGGGGATATGTTATTAATTTTACGCGCATCGACCACACAAGACGTGGCGATCGACCGGTTGATCGCGTTCGACGTGTTGGCCACCTCTGGTATATTACAACGCACAATTTATAAATATTCGTTAAGACCTTTCAAATTTGTATTTTCAGACCTTCGAGTAAAATCCATGCACGACACATATATAAATTCGAACTATCGCCCTGGCTGGTGTCGCATTTGGGCCTTGAGTTCCAAATTCCTGGCAGGGAAGTCATCACCTACGTGCATCCGCCCGGACCACCTTACGTTCAACAATGCTCAATCTTAATCACCAGCACCAATGGAATTCAAACTTGTGCGTTTAGGCAAAGTAAGTAATGGTGAGTTGGATTACATTCCTAACGCTTATAACGATGTTACTACGGAGGTGCAGTAGGATTATAGAATAGGATAAACCCATCTAAAATACAAAATTGTTATCACTTACCCGAAACTTCTTTCACATCAGCATGTGTAGCATGACGATTTCATTTCCATTCCAATAGCCAGCTTCTTCGGATACCGAAAAGGTTGCAATATGTTACATATGCTATATATTAATCAGTGTCCGGAAAATTCGCCGTAGGAAATCTCGTCGCAGGAAATTTCGTCGTGTATCAAATGGCAACGGTATTTTGATGTAAAACAGGTGTATGTGATAAAAACAGTTAGGTTTATAGGGTTGGGGTTAGAGTATGCTCTTAAGGAATCTTTTTGAAATAATACGATTTTTCATGCGGCGAATTTTCCTATGGTGCACACGTAGAGAGCGTCCTGAGAAAAAATACCGGTACGGAACGTTCAGTGGATAGATAACTTGTAACAGAGTGACGGGGTACCGTAATGGGTTTATGGGTTTTACCAAAGTGAAAAACTCATCATCACAATTAAAATAAATAGCCCAACTGCAAAATGAATAACTAAATAACAATGGGGTGGGGCAACATATAACTAATCTAAATGCAATAGCCCTAAATAACTATAACAAAGTCTAACGGTTATAGTAAATTAAACTAAGTCATACGCAACCTACTACATTGCAACATAGTCAAAGAATCCTCCTTAAAATGGTTACAGTCAGCAAAATAATAATCAAAGATACGTGCCAACTTAGGCAAGTCTAGAACGTCTCGATGTGACATCACAAAAAGGGTACACGTTAATAAAATTGAGCAACGAGATTGTCACACTATAAGGTAAACAACTTGGTAACAAAATGGAATTTGATTATTAGCAATCCGTAACAAATGGAGATGACCATTTGAACCCAAAATCTTCAACCTGCGGCGCCAACATATTTGAGTACTACGCTCATATCCCTGGCCTAGAATTAGATCATCGCATCCATTTTTATTTTCTTATCAATTCATTTATGATTGAGCAGTTAGAGAACTTGAAGTTTTCAAATAGTATATAATGAATGTGGCAAGCGATACGCATTTTAGTAACCGGTTTCCGAATTTTGAAAGAACAACAAGCTTACCCGGCGACCGTTTTGTTCAATTTTCTCTGGCTTCAGAGTAGTTTCCCAGCACTTCATGCCCGATGTTAATTTCTAGTAAAATTAATGTACCCTTACGTTTCATAGTCCTCATTCAATTACCATTAGTGATATACTCTGTGTTCCTGTAAAATATTGGCCTTCTGAATTCAACAATGCATGTTTAGAATACTTCATTTAGGATTTTTATTTTGAATAATGTGAAGCACAAAAGGTAAAATAACCTACTTCAAAGCAAAGTCACGGGCGTGCGCTAAAAATCTAATAGCTTCTTAAACAGAATTATGATGTGCCAAAGTTTCCGGTCGAAGTGCGCTTTATCAAACATTATTAGAAAAACATATAATTGGTTGTACGTATCAAACCTAATTGAAGTAACCATTACACCAGAACGTAATACCTGAGAAAAAAAAAATTTTTTGTGTGTGTAAAATCAGAACAACCAGAATAGCTACAATCAAAAAGTGGAAAACTAAGTCCCTGATCAGTCTTAGCTTTTTTCGCACGATGTTCTTTGTTTTGCGAAGGCACGAAAAATTTTGATGAGCTTAGCTGTTGTAGAGTGTTTACTCAGCAATATTAAAATATATAGGTTATTGCCTCTTGCCACTTGTCAATATATTAAAATATAATTCGTGAAATTGTATTTGTATTTTATATATTATAACTTGTTGCAGCTTCTTATTGCGGCTTCTAAGATTGATCATCCCTTCGGTGCCTCGTGTTTAGCGCAGAGAACTTCGTGTCTCCTCTTGTCAGTGTTAGGTAGAAATTCCTTAATTAACCACCTGTCAGAACCACCAGTTACAGATCATCCGAGTTCTTAGTCTAAATTCCATTCAATGATTAAGTTTCACTGTCTTTTTATTTATATGAAATCAGATGGGTATTGTTGATTTTGTTTTCGAGAAAAACACCTCTTTTTCCAAAACTAACTAATTACTAATTAACTAATCGATTTAAAGTTTTCGATACTCATGAGGGGTTGATTTCTATATTTTGTCATATTTTTTATAAGATAATTCATCCGATATTATGTTGTTGTTTTTTTTTATTCGTAAGATCCCCTTTTATCAATAATGGGAACTCTATATTCCTTCACCTGCCAATTTGGATAAAGGATCTATTGTTGTTCGTGATACGATATGTTTCATCTCTGTCATTGATTGTAATATCATTATCCCGATGAAGTTGAAATTTATTTGGTGAAGAAACTGTTTCACAGGTCGGAGTTTTGAGTTATATGGCAAAATTCCTTTTCATTGTTTCAGTGTAAACATCTGATAATTACATATCGAGATTTGTAGCGAACCGGTGAGGTGCCAACGAACTGTCTCGAAACCAGATAAAAAATAATAATTATCGAAGTAATCAACGACGAGCCGATAGGTTTGTTGTCAGATTGTACTAGAGGCGTAAAAGCAGTGCTTATCTTTTTATATTGCGATTCCAAAGTAATTGTATACAAGGTATATAAGCTGATATTGGGATATAGAAAGGATAATGAAAAAGTTTTCTCTTGTTAATGTGTAACTGTTTTTGTGTTTCTTACTCAACAATTTTAGGACAAATTTAGCTTTTGACATCCAAAACCGGTAATTCGTTGACGCTTCATGCTGGCGTGGCGTGTAGCCAATGTTGGGAGTTTGGCTGGAAATGCGTTGGTTAGCTATCCTGGCGAGTGATTTAAAATAGCGAGTTTTGGACTTATGCTAATGGATTATATATTTGATCAAATGCGATTGGTTATCATCTAATATGGTTTTAGGAAAATCCGCCGCCGGAAATTTCGCAGTAGAAAATCTCGCCTCGTGAAATTTCGCCGCATAGGAAAAAATCGCCGCATGAAAAGTCGTATTATTTCAAAAAATTCCTTAAGAGCATACTCTAACTCCAACCCTATAAACCTAACTGTTTTTTTTATCACATATACCTGTTTTACATCAAAATACCGTTGCAATTTTCCCTACACGGCGAAATTTCCTGCGACGAGATTTCCTACGGCGAGTTTTCCGGACACTGATTAATATATCGTCACGCTAATAACCGAATTGCGTAAGTCATTTTTGACGATTTTGAGTTTTTTTTATAAAATAAGTATTTATGTAATGCTGCGCACCTGTCTGTTAACTCAGATTTTATTTTAAGAATTCCGAAACCCATAAAAATGGAGATTTAGTATGACATGCACATTTGTGCAATTGTTTCGTCATAATGAATTATCATTGTTTTCGCAGGACTATTGTGACGTCACAAAGGTAAAATAACCTCGGCGAAGAATTTTCGAGTTTTTGCATCTTGGATTCTAGCTTAGCACGTATTAATTTGAATTTATACTACAGTATAGGAAGACGTGCACTTGTGATATTCTCTGTCCGAGTCCAATTCACCTTGGTTGGCTTTTATATTGGGTGCATTGCTGTTTTATTCTTTATATTTAATCTTAGTCTTATTTCGGGAGGGGGGGGGGGGGGTGTTGTATTGATGAAATATAGATTTTTACACATAAAAAATAATGTAATTGAAACTGATTAGCTATTTTGGAGATTAGACATTGTAGATACTGAGAATTACATTGGTTTTTGGAATGTTTAGTTTCCAGGACTGGTGCATATAGTGAAGTTGCAAAATTGCGTATGTCCCAAAGTCATAGACACATTTCTGCCTTAGTCACAGTGCGCCATTATGACGTCACATAACTGCGTCATACGAAATAACTTAAATCCGGCCATGATCAAAAAGTTGAACCATGGCAAATTATTGACTCTCAATGGCATAACAATATCATTAGGAAGTTTTTTACGTTTTTCTCAAAACTGCTAAAAATGACTTACGCAATTCGGTTATTAGCGTGACGATATAGCATATGTAATATATTGCAACCTTTTCGGTATCCGAAGAAGCTGGCTATTGGAATGGAAATGAAATCGTCATGCTACACATGCTGATGTGAAAGAAGTTTCGGGTAAGTGATAACAATTTTGTATTTTAGATAGGTTTATCCTATTCTATAATTCTACTGCACCTCCGTAGTAACATCGTTATAAGCGTTTGGAATGTAATCCAACTCACCACTACTTACTTTGTCTAAACGCAAACGTGTCGTATCATAGATTTTACTCGAAGGTCTGAAGTTACAAATTTGAAAGGTCTTAACGAATATTTATAAATTGTGCGTTGTAATATACTAGAGGTGGCCGACACGTCGAACGCGATCAACCGGTCGATCGCCACGTCTCGTGTGGTCGATCGCGTAAATTTAATAACATACCCCCGAAAATTGCCTTGAACCAGTTCCAATTCAGGCAGCGCATGTTGTGTGTCTTAAAAGAGGAAGAATTCAGTACTGTACATGCGCAAAATACAGTCCGATAATATAGAGTTATAGACAAACGCTATTTGTGGCTGGGCAAGTCCGATATATCATATTATTACGGAACAAATGCACGTTTCGTCTACACTCTAAGAAATGTTGGGTAAATTTTGCCTTCATTTTAGGGGTAAATTTGAAAAATCGTGTCGGTAAACCGATACACCGACAAATGTTTGTAATAATTACCGACATTGGAGGCGTGGCTCTAGTCGATATTGCGCGTGCACACTGTTAAGGGAGAGCAGCCAATCAGGCGATATATATCAAACGAGTAAATTATCAAGCGCAGGTTTTTTGTTGCTCTACTCCCTAATATTTCGTTCAATTGACGAATTCCAGACTTTTGGACTTTGATAAGACGATATTATGTACGGCAGTTATATCTTAGTTGCTCTTGTTATTTTTGTGTTGGCGGTTTTGCTGCGGGGCAACCCTAAATGCGGGAAACGGGGACGACGGGAGTTACTGTGAAATTCACTAAAATGCGGGAATTGCGGGAACGACGGGAAATTGCCAAAACTAAAATGCGGGAACTACGGGAATAACGAGAACTACGGGAATCTTCACTAAAAAGCGGGAAATTTCACAAAAAGCGGGAATGACGGGAAATCGCATTAAGGTACAGGAAATATTCAATTTTGTTTATGTTTAGGGGAAATTGCTCTAGAAAGCCAAAGCAACGGTAAATGTATGCTTGTGGGTGAATGCACGTGAAATGTATCTAAAACGCGGGTATTACTGCAAATCAATTTGAAATTAAAGGCGGAAGCAACGGAAAGTTTATAATTGAGTTTGCATGTACGGGGTAATTGCAATGAAATGCATATATCCCGTATCTTATAGCGATTTCCCGCCACTCCCACTCTTTTTGAAATTTCTCACTTTTTAGTGCAATTTCCGTACCCACACCACCCAAGCTTATATTTCCCGTTGCTTTGGTTTTCTAGTGCTATTTCTACTGAACATAATCTGGAATGAGTATTTCCCGTACTTTATTAATTTCCGCATTTTAGATCTATTTTTACGTACATTTACCCCCAAGCGTATATTTACCGTTGCTTTCGCTTTCTAGCGCAATTTCCCCTAAACATACACTAAAATGAATATTTCCCATATACCTTAAAGCGATTTCCCGTCATTCCCGCTTTTTTTCGAAATTTCCCGCATTTTAGTGAAATTTCCCGTAGTTCCCGTCATTCCCGTAGTTCCTGCATTTTAGTTTTGGTAATTTCACGTCGTTCCCGCAGTTTCCGCATTTTTTGTGCATTTCACGTAGTTCCTGTCGTTCCTGTTTCCCGCATTTTAGGGTTGCTGCTTGGATTCAGTAATGTCAGTGTGGGTGATGGATATTAATGTATTGTTCAGTGTGATTCTAGTAGGTCTGCCGTACCAAATTAATCTATTCTGCTATACAGTTATACCAGTACAAGGTTGGTTAGACCAGCGTACGTCAGTACATCCATGTTACAGTGTTATGTCTATGGATACATAACACAGCCTGAACATGATTTGTATTTCCAATAAGTCTCATTTTTTTGGTACCAGGGTACTGCAGTAAACTCACAAATGCTGGAATATGGGAATAGAAATACAACGTGCCCTCTTTACAGATCTAGGCCTTCTGACTTTGAAATGTTGGTAACTAATTACTGAATTGAAATAAAGGAAAAATATCAACAAACGCCTTGTGACGATCGCAGACCAAGACTACATCTATCTGTCTATACACTTATATATACATGGAACAAGAGACTGGGAGAAGGGGTGATGTTAAACCATCACTCTGTTACTGCGTTAATTGATTAATACAATGTCAGACTGTAGCTTGAAAAATATGGCTTTGAAATAAACAGGTATAAATTAATTAGATATATAACTATTCACTAATTAGATTTATATACCGAATTTGAATATAACCGATATTACATATTCAAAAATTGTTTCAAGATTTATGGCAGTATGGGGAACGGGAATAGTTAAATATTTGATTTGGGCCAACCCAATTTACTGGTGCATGCTTTGAGTTTGTGAAATTATAAATGGAAATAAATTATTCATTATTAAAGTATAATGAAGTTTGGATATGCATACCCTCCTACTCCACAGTGGTTTCTCATTAGAAAACTGAAGAATCTAATTATGTAGACATGAACAAATTGTCAGCCGCAACACTGGACTATGAGAAATTCCAAGCTTAGGCTTCGACAAATTTGACATTCGTGGATTTACTAACGTAATATTTCAAGGAAGAGGAAGTATTTGAGGTTGGTTATAATGTTAATTTTTAAATTGCAAGAATAGATACTTTGTTATCTGCTTTGGTAATAAGTATTTGGGATGTCATTTTTAGTGAGTATTAAATGTTTCCATTTGAATATAATTCCAGGTACCACTTCCAAATGATCTACAAAATTTGGCAATATACCATAGAACATAGGTTCTCAAAGTGCTCCGTACGGAGCCCCAGGGCTCCGCGAGAAAACCCAGGGGCTCTGCGAGCTATTCCATTACTGTTCAAAATACTGACTCAAAATTTTGTGACTGTTCAAAGAAGCAATAACAGCTTTGATAAAATCTGACAACAATATAGCCTCGAAATATGGCAAAGAGGCGGAATCAGAAAAATAACATTATTTATGAGCATGAGCGCAGCCAGGATTCCTAAGAGGGAGGTGGTTCAAAATTGGAATCGGAAATTTCCGCGCAACATTCTTCGCACTTAAAAAAACGAATAACGAGATTTCTGTTGCGTAAAATATTCAATCCATGACCGATGCGAGCATTTAACGTGTCTCGTCGTTATGATGTAATTGTGCTCATCGTTACTCACATTTGATTCGAGATTACTATTAGGATTACTAAAATGAAAGAATACTATTCTAAAATAACATAAAATATGTGATAAACTGCCAACTATAAATAAATTGTAGTCGTATTTTTGCAATCTTGGGATTTGTCAAACTTGATTTGTTCTTTCGCATTCGAGATTATTTTAAGCAAGATATCGCGGTTTAAAATATCACAATGTCTGGGCAAAATACGAAC
This sequence comes from Styela clava, assembly GCF_013122585.1. NCBI lineage: Eukaryota > Metazoa > Chordata > Ascidiacea > Stolidobranchia > Styelidae > Styela > Styela clava. The sequence goes on along the minus strand of NW_024102838.1, from coordinate 2,967,502 downwards.
AATTGAAATTTATTTTATTGCATTAGTCTCCGTCGGTAGTTTCGAAATAAAAAAAAGTACATCGCGGATCGCGCGCACAATTGATTGCGTGCGGTTACGTCGGTAGTTTCAGAATGGGAAAAAAAGGTACATCGCGCGCAAAATTGACTGTGTTTAGATTTCGCAGTTACTACGATGAAAACCTCACATAAAACCAAATTTTGGGATTTACAATGTCTATAAAAGCGTTTTAATCTGAGTTGAGTCTGCTGAAAGCAAACGTGTGACTTCCATTTTAAATTTCAGTTTTTTAAGATGTTTAAAACACGCCATGCTGACGAAAAAAATCGGCGATTGTAACAAAATGAAATCGCGCACGTTATTAGCAAATCCATAAATGCATGTTCCAAAAATGTCAAAAGAGAAAAGATTCGACCCCTAATTTATTAATACGTTCGCTAAGTATCAATTTTACAGCTTTAGTATAAAATTTAGATTTATTTATGACTTGTGTTAACCCTATTAAACGAAGGTTCAGCATTTAAAATTAGTAAAGTACTTTTAACTTGCTCAGGAATATTAATCTGAAAGTAACAATTTTAACATTTATTTTGGGGCTCCGCGAATAACATTCAACCTTACAAGGGCTCCGCAACACCAAAAGTTTGAGAACCCCTGCTAAAGAAAACTATGTATCGATTGATTGCCCACAAATTTTTGTCAAGTGAAGACTTAAAGAAAATATGAAAATTTATAGAGGTGATGAGATATTGTGAAGATCTTATAGAAGGTGGGATATTGTATTGAATGCTAGTATACATTATTAAATAATCCCAGACGTTGCAAAAACTTGGATTGGTTGGTTAAATACTGAAAAATTTTCGAAAATCGAATAATATTTTTAAATTTTGGCCTTTTTTGAATGAAACTTTTTGTACATTCCATTTTAGAATTGAAGATATAAAGAAGAAAATGTCCCGAGTTTGTGAAAGCAAATGGAGAGTGCAATACATTCATCATGGGAAAGACTAACCCGAAAAGACTTCCCACCTACCAAGACCATTCTCTTCTTAGATTTTAGGGACTGTCAACAGAGACTTGTTCAAAGTGGCTATAAAGGACACCCTGCAAGCAAAAACTTCTTCAACGAGAAGTTTATGTCTATTCCGCGTTCCTAACCTTTCACTATACAGTTTCTCATTTCATTTTTCAAACTTTTATAATTCATTTCACGTTTACATTTATTTTATAAATAAACATTTTTATCTAAAAAAGTCCGTGATTTTCATTGATAATGTCCTGTAAAATGTAATGTCGAAATTTTTACGGTAAGTTTTACCGGGTTTTGAAAGTAAATTCACCGGATTTGTCATGTAAATTCACAGGCTAGCGTCGGTAAATATTACTACGTATTGCCGGTTAAAATTAACGGATAAACCTGTAAGGATTACTAGGGATATCCTGTGAAATTCACAGGTGATCAACAGCAATTTTACCGAAATTCTAGTAATCTTTACTCTAAAATCACAATAAAATTTCACAACTACATTCCTGTAATTTGTAATGCCAGGCGATTACCGGTAAATATTTCTTGGAGTGTAAGTTTAATTAGGAATGAACAGGTCGAATATCGCGTGTATCTTGACTGAGAACAATCCTACAACCTTTGAGGTGTGCGAAAGTTAATGTTTCATTCAAAGATAATGTGATATATTTTATGCGCATCGGTATATCAGTGAATGCCTAATGTTTTTTTTTTCTTCTAATTTTAAGCCAGTGAAGTATCAAACCTGGACGGAACTGTTAATTATAGATACTGAAGTTTTATCATTCGTGTAAAACGTATGATTTGAAAATATTTATTGTCGTTGTTTAGATAATACATGGATATTTAGCAATATTTTTCAGGAATTTTCAACACTTACGACTAAACAGTAAGCAGGCCTTATATCTGATTTCGATCTCTTGAATAAGGATGAAACATTTGCTCTCACATAATCAAATTAACAAATTTAATAAAACATTCAAATTTTTATGGCGATTTCATAAAGAATGCTCCTAAAGAAACAAGCTTATTGACAGCGGTGTAATTTTTGTATGTATGTGTATAGTTATCTGCATATTCCGTATTCATTCGTTTATGTGTATGACCTAATTTACGATTAGTCGATCGCGTGCTAATTTGAAGATTTTAGTCGATTGCGGTGGAAGTCCTGATCTTGCGCGCCGTAACGCAACAATGAGAAATCGACAGCTTTACAGCCAAACTGTAAACGTCAAGCATTTCAAGACAATGTACTGCAAGCATTGCATAGAGTGATATGCTGATTACGGAGGGTCCAGGTTGATTGTTTCATAACGCCGGGGTACTTAACAGGAAAAGTTGGGAACCCTTGGTTTAGCTAGAAGAAGATCGTAAGCTCCATCACACCAACCTATATAAATATAAAAAGGAAAGTACGGTGGTTCATACGAATGAAGGCTTCCCACCAGGTCTGCGTATTCGTAACAGCTAAGAGCTAATAAGATTCCAGTAATTTGAATTGGCACTGCAAATAAATAAATTGTGCAGTCAATATTTGGTTTGACGAAAAACTTTTAAAGAAGTGGAAGGCGTGATCGGAATTGGCAATACGAATAGGTTGAAACCAACTTGTGTAATAATTGACTTAACTAGCAATACAAAAATTAAGCCAAGTAGCTTTAAATTGCTTATAAAGCTTGATAAAAAGTCCCCAATACTAAACTTCCAATAGGCGTTGCAAATTCCGCATTCCGCAAAAAAAGCAATATTAGATGAAAATGTAAGAAAATCGAAGTAAGGGAATTTCTGACACCCATGTGTTTTGAACGTCATAGCTGGGCGTTGTGTCCCGATGATCTATCTATACATAAAATTTAAATATAAAACAATCGTTTCAACAATATACGGCAGCGGGCGGAAATGAATAAACAACGCGGTTAAAGATTCTTTGGTCACAAATCAGGCACGTTAACATTGGATATTTACCCTCGCGCATCTTCAACTAACTAATTTAACTTCATGTGAAAATTTCTACATCTAACCTTCCCTACTCTAAAGCAAGTAGCTCCAGGGCTGGTGAATTGTTTTCGCGGACTTCATCCAACCCGCAGATTGCAATTTATCGAATCCCAAAATACATTTATATTAACCCTTAATCACAAGCTATGTCTCGGATTGGCAAATTATAGGTGGGCAGCTCCCTGAGAGTTAAAAGCTAAGAACTGTACTATGACTAAAATTGCATCTAGTACATGTTTAGTTTTGTATTTCCTCTCTGTGCTTTTTATATAAAACAAAATGAAAACACGATTTTCAAGTTTTTATATATTATGAATAATATATTTATCTATCTTATACACTGATAAAGTTATTTTACTAAATTATATGTTGCACGTTTAATAACAATTTTATAGGAAATTATAATATACATTATTAGTAATTTTAATAGATAATAAATGATTTGTTGAGGAATTGTTTTTTCTTCTTGCTTTTATTTTCTCTCGTCATCATCCTTCGTAGTAGTTTGCATCTTTGTCTAAAATATGCAGACTTGTTTAAAAATGTTCTTTCAATTTAGTTACAATATTGAATTTTATACCATCACTGCTCTGAATTCAAGACATTGGTCCAAGAGCGGAAAATTTTACAAGAAAATCGTAGCCCTGTTCTTGCGTTTTTTATTTTTTACCTCACCATTTTTTTATGATACTCAATAAACCAACTTTAACTTTAAAAACATGTACTCAGTCGGGGAACTTTCAAAAAGCGTACTATACTTACAAAAATGCGTATTTCTAGCAAATTATTTTGTATCAAATAATCCATTCGGGCGTTTATTTTGATAAATCTAAACAAATGATGGACGCTAGATCCTTCCAGTCACTTCTTTCCGGTTTTTTATTGGCCTTTTATTTTTATAAAATATTACATAATGTTCATACTTCGTCGGCATAGGAAATATTAAACCGTGATATGGCTGTAGCAAAAACTACCTTTAGGTTTCTCTATAAGCGGTTTGGGTTAAGGTTTTTGAAGAAAAAGCAAAAATCATATTCATTCAAATATATTTATACGAAATGGTTATTTTATTCAGATTGTTGTATATTTATCATTTAACATTGCGGTCTTAACAGTTAATTTGTCTATAAATTGTGTCATGATAAAATGAAAAATTGATGCTATAAGATTGTACAGTATATCACAATATTTATAATAACAATATAAAATAAATAAAGGATTGTAATATAATAGTAATGGTAAAATTAGAAAAAAATACATTTTTATCTGATAAATAGTCTTGTATATCTGTAACAGTTTTGCCATCTGAAATGCTTAGATCTTGAAAATTCTTTGTAGTTTCATCAAGACTCGCTAATTCTTCATCACAGACTTCCTGAAATAATATTAGAATGATATTGGTATTAGTGAATAATAGAACCTAGGCGTTTATTCAATTTCAATATTTAATTCAATGTATGTATTAATATTTTCGATATATTCCATATATCATTAATTGAAACTAATGAATATAAAAATGTGAATCACAATTTTTCAAATTCTTTTTTATTACCGACTGATTTGTTATTAATAGAATTCTCAATTTGACATAGTGTACCTTCGTCCTGGAAAGTATAAATTTTATTTTAAAATATTCGCGATGCAAATTTCCTAAGTCAAACACCCATTTCTGATAGTAAATTTATTTGTGTTTTGTTGCGCATTCTAAGAAATTCTGCAATAAGGTGTATAGAAGTTCATTTGCGCTAAAAATTATTTTGCTTTGTAGCATATACCTTAAAATGATAAAGTTAAGATAACCCCTCAATTTTTTTATTTCATCTTTGTTTATATATATATTTATATTATACTGCAAAAATTAAAATATTCAACCCTGAGACAGTCGGTATGCTCATATGAGCGTCTCCTGTGTATTTACGCAAGCCGCGGGTATCCTACTGGTAATATCGCTTTTGGCTATTTATTGACCTAATTCCTAGATGTTAGAGAAGCCATAAATGCTTCCAGCCGTGACGCAAAGTGCGAATCGTATAAACCGCGTCGATTTCAAAATCGCCAGTCAGACGTGGGAAATTGTTAACACGGCTCAGACAGGAAATCAATAACGTTAACTCCTTTATAATGACTTATTATTGGTTCATGTATTTTCAGTCATACATACCATCCTGGCGCTGTGATGTTTTGATTAATATGATTTCGACTGCACCATACTTGGCAGAGGTATCGAGATTTTTAAACGTGAAAAAAACGTAAAATTAATGGTAATTTTCACGCGTAACGGCGCGTATTGGATTGTTTATGTCTTTCTACGCGCATTTCCGTCAAAAAAAGTTGTTTCCTCTGTTTCTACTATGTTTCCTGAAGAAATGAACGCTCTATGATGAGTACCTGAAAAGCCAATCAAAATTAAATTTGTATACTTACTTTTGAGACACCCTGTACAAACTGCTTTTCTAAACTTTGTTAATTAATAAAAATAAAATTATTTTTGAATTAAAAATACTCCTATTATTATTTAACATACCAATCACAAAAACAAATACTAAATAAAACTAAAATTAAATAAAAGACTCCAATACGTTAGTAAAGGTCAAATTTTTTTAAACAGAATGATTAGTTATTAACTGAATATTGACTCGACCTGGCCGTTCTAGGATAACATAAAAATTTTAAATTTAATATAAAGAAATATTGTTCCTTACTTTAAGCTTTCTTAAAGAGTATCAATATTCATTCAATTTTTTTTTACTCAGAATGGTTAGATATTTGCAGAATGCAAAACTACTTCTGATATTGACTCGTCCTGATCGTTCTAGGATACCAAATATTATGAATTTAATATACAGTAATATTGTTTCCTCCTTTGAGCTCTTTTAAAAAGTAGCATTTATCAAATATATTTACACAGAATGATTAATTGATATAGATGGCTGATTATTCCGCATTTAACAGGGCATCACAAGAATTTAATTTAGATAGCATTTATGTATTAAATTGAAATACTATATTATTTAGCAAAACTATAATAAGGTGTATAACAATAGAAATGAAACTAAAATCGAATAAAAGTCTCCAATACGTTAGCAAATAGTAAAACAAAATACTTTTTTATCCAATAGATCGTCTTGATTTCCTTTCACTGATTCGCCATCTGCAATGCTCTGATTTTCAAAACTTGGAAATTTTGCATTAGTTTCAAGTTGCTCATCTCCATCTTCGCAACCTCCCTAAAATGATATTGGTTAGTTAAAGATTAATTCTCGGCGATTGGCGTATGGGCATTGTCATTATTTGATTGAATATATACGACCTTTCTCAATTCTTCAAATTTATTGATTCCCTCTCCAGACCCTGTTATTATATTGTCTGATTGGTTATTAACTGAATGCACAATTACGCCTGATATTGACTCGTCCTGGCCGTTCTAGGATAACAAATATTATGTATTTAAAGTGAAAAGTGTCAATTTTCTAAGCTTTGATAGTTAAAATAGAATATTTCTGAAATAAATATTCTTGTATATATAATATAATTGCTAGAGAGTTTTCTAACTTGTATATTACAAATATGTGAAAATTTCAACAGTTTTCATAAATAGTTGTTTTTGCTAACTACACCACAGATTTTAAACAATACCAATGCATTCTCATTCATTTCTTTAGCTTTCTCAACGCTGTTGTCAGGTTTTTTATGACTATCGTCTGAGTTCTGGCTGTTGGCATTTTCACAAGGTTCAATTTCTTGAATTATCGATCCGGCCTGATCGTCCAGTATGCAATGCAAAAAAGAATGAAATAATGTTTCCCACTTTGTGCTTTTCTGAAAGTAGCATTATCCATTCAAAGATTATTACCCAAAGATTAATTGTCGGCGATTGGCGTATGGGAATTTTCCTTATTTGATTAAATTTAAAGTACCTTTGTCAATGTATTCAAGTCTTCAAATTTCTTGATTTCCCATTCAGACTCTGGTATTTCATTGACTGATTGGTTATTAATTAAATGCACAATTACGTTTGATATTGACTCGTCGTGGCCGTCCTAGGATAACAAATATTATGCATTAATTATAAAAACTGTTAAATTTCTTAGCTCTGTTAGTCAAAATAAAATATTACTCAAATTTATATTCTTGAATATATAATATAATTGCTAGTGAGTTTTCTAACTTGTGTATTGCAAATATGAGCAAATTCAAACAGTTTTATTAATTGTTGTCTTTGCTTACTGTACCCCAGATAAATTTCAGACAATACCATGTAATTCTCATTCATTTCTTCAGCTTTTTCAACGGTGTTGCCAGGTTCTGTATGACTATCGTCTGCATTCTGGTTGTTGGCATTGTCAGAAGCTTCAATTTCAGGAATTATTGTCTCGGCCGGATCGTCCTGAATGCAATGCAAAAAAAAGTAATAATGTTTCCCAATTTAAGCTTTTTTAAAAGTATAAAATATTTTTACACAGAATGGTTAGTTAATTTAATTGCTAAATATTCGTCCTTTAACAGAGCAATCACAATAATTCAATTTAGATAGTATTTGAGTATTAATTTGAAATATTATATTATTAAGAAAAACTTTATTATTGCGCACTACAAGATAAATAAAACTAAATTAGATAAAAGAATCAAATACGTTAGAAAAAAGTAAAAAAAATACCTTTTTATCCGATAGATCGTTTTGATTTTCTTTCACTGATTCGCCATCAGCAGAGCTTTGATTTTCAAAACTTTGAATTTCTGCATTATTTTCAAGATTCTCTTTTCCATATTCGCAGCCTCGCTAAAATGATATTGGTTAGCCAAAGATTAATTCTCGTCGATTGGCGAATGGGCATTTTCATTATTTGAATAAATTTATAGTACATTGGTCAATGTATTCTAGTCTTCAAATTTCCTGATTCCCTCTCCAGACTCTGGTATTTCATTGACTGATTGGTTATTAACTGAATACACAATTACGCCTGATATTGACTAGTCCCTACCGTTCTAGGATAACAAATATTACGAATTTAATATAAAAATTGTCCAATTTCAATGCTTTGTTAGTCAAAATAGAATATTTCAGAACTAAATTTTCTTTTATATTTTAATTTAATTGCCAGAGAGTTTTTTAACTTGTATATTACGAATATGAGACAATTCGAGCTGTTTTATGAATCATTGTTTCTGCTTACTATACACAGATAAATTGTAGATAATACCTTGTAATTCTCATTCATTCCTGTAGCTTTTTCAACTCTGTTGTCAGCTTTAGTATGTCTATCGTCTGAATGCTTGTTGGCATTTTCAGAAGATACAATGTCATGAATTTTTGACTCGACTTGGTCGTCCTGAATGCAATGCAAAAAGAAAACAAATATTGTTTTCCTCTTATTGCTTTATCATAAGTAGCATTATCCATTCAAATATTTTTACACAGAGTGATTAGTTTATTTAATTGCTAAATATTCGTCCTTTAACAGAGCAATCACAATAATTCAATTTAGATAGTATTTGAGTATTAATTTGAAATATTATATTATTAAGAAAAACTTTATTATTGCGCACTACAAGATAAATAAAACTAAATTAGATAAAAGAATCAAATACGTTAGAAAAAAGTAAAAAAAATACCTTTTTATCCGATAGATCGTTTTGATTTTCTTTCACTGATTCGCCATCAGCAGAGCTTTGATTTTCAAAACTTTGAATTTCTGCATTATTTTCAAGATTCTCTTTTCCATATTCGCAGACTCCCTAAAATGATATTGGTTAGCCAAAGATTAATTCTCGTCGATTGGCGAATGGGCATTTTCATTATTTGAATAATTTTATAGTACATTGGTCAATGTATTCTAGTCTTCAAATTTCCTGATTCCCTCTCCAGACTCTGGTATTTCATTGACTGATTGGTTATTAACTGAATACACAATTACGCCTGATATTGACTAGTCCCTACCGTTCTAGGATAACAAATATTACGAATTTAATATAAAAATTGTCCAATTTCAATGCTTTGTTAGTCAAAATAGAATATTTCAGAACTAAATTTTCTTTTATATTTTAATTTAATTGCCAGAGAGTTTTTTAACTTGTATATTACGAATATGAGACAATTCGAGCTGTTTTATGAATCATTGTTTCTGCTTACTATACACAGATAAATTGTAGATAATACCTTGTAATTCTCATTCATTCCTGTAGCTTTTTCAACTCTGTTGTCAGCTTTAGTATGTCTATCGTCTGAATGCTTGTTGGCATTTTCAGAAGATACAATGTCATGAATTTTTGACTCGACTTGGTCGTCCTGAATGCAATGCAAAAAGAAAACAAATATTGTTTTCCTCTTATTGCTTTATCATAAGTAGCATTATCCATTCAAATATTTTTACACAGAGTGATTAGTTTATTTAATTGCTAAATATTCGTCCTTTAACAGAGCAATCACAATAATTCAATTTAGATAGTATTTGAGTATTAATTTGAAATATTATATTATTAAGAAAAACTTTATTATTGCGCACTACAAGATAAATAAAACTAAATTAGATAAAAGAATCAAATACGTTAGAAAAAAGTAAAAAAAATACCTTTTTATCCGATAGATCGTTTTGATTTTCTTTCACTGATTCGCCATCAGCAGAGCTTTGATTTTCAAAACTTTGAATTTCTGCATTATTTTCAAGATTCTCTTTTCCATATTCGCAGACTCCCTAAAATGATATTGGTTAGCCAAAGATTAATTCTCGTCGATTGGCGAATGGGCATTTTCATTATTTGAATAAATTTATAGTACATTGGTCAATGTATTCAAGTCTTCAAATTTCCTGATTCCCTCCCCAGACTCTGGTATTTCATTGACTGATTGGTTATTAACTGAATACACAATTACGCCTGATATTGACTCGTCCCTACCGTTCTAGGATAACAAATAATATGAATTTGAACTGAAAATTGTCAAATTTTTAGGCCTTGCTAGCCAAAATAGAATATATCCGAAATACCTATTCTTGTATAGATAATAAAATTGCTAAAGAGTTTTCTAACTTGTATATTATAAATATAAGAAAAATTAAACAGTTTTTCTAAATAGTTGTTTTTGCTTACTACACCACAGATTTTAAACATTACCAATGCATTTTCATTCATTTCTTTAGCTTTTTCAACGCTGTTGTCATTGACTGATTGGTTATTAATTGAAGGCACAATTATGTTTGATATTGACTCGACCTGGCCGTCCTAGGATAACAAATATTATGCCTTAATTATGAAAACTGTTAAATTTTTTAGCTCTGTTAGTCAAAATAAAATATTTCTCAAATTTATATTCTTGAATATATAATATAATTGCTAGTGAGTTTTCTAACTTGTGTATTGCAAATATGAGCAAATTCAAACAGTTTTATTAATTGTTGTCTTCGCTTACTGTACCCCAGATAAATTTTAGACAATACCATGTAATTCTCATTCATTTCTTCAGCTTTTTCAACGGTGTTGCCAGGTTCTGTATGACTATCGTCTGCATTCTGGTTGTTGGCATTGCCAGAAACTTCAATTTCAGGAATTATTGTCTCGGCCTGATCGTCCTGAATGCAATGCAAAAAAGAAAGTAATAGTGTTTCCCAATTTAAGCTTTTTTAAAAGTATAAAATATTTTTACACAGAATGGTTAGTTTATTCAATTGCTAAATATTCGTCATTTAACAGAGCTATCACAATAATTCAATTTAGATAGTATTTGAGTATTAATTTGAAATAATATATTATTAAGAAAAAATCTAATATTCCGCACTACAAGATAAATAAAACTAAATTAGATAAAAGACTAATATACGTTAGTAAAAAGTAAAAAAAATACCTTTTTATCCGATAGATCGTTTTGATTTTCTTTTACTGATTCGCCATCTGGAATGCCTTGATTTTCAATATTTTGAAGTTCTGCATTATTTTTTGGATTCTCATTTCCAACTTCGCAGCCTCCCTATAATGAAATTGGTTAACCAAAAATTAATTTTCGTCGATTGGAGAATGGGCATTTTAACTATTTGAAATTTGTATTACCTTTGTTAATGTATTCAATTCTTCCAATTTCTTGATTCCCTCTTCAGACTCTGTTATTGTTTTGTCTGATTGGCTATTCACTGAATGCACAATTACGTCTGATATAGACTCGTCTTGGCCGTTCTAAAATAACAAATATTATGAATTCAATATAAAAACGGTCAAATTTCTAAGCTTTGTTAGTCAAAATAGAATATTTCTGAAATAAATATTTCAGTATATATAATATAATTTGCTAGAGAGTTTTCTTACTTGTATATTACAAATATGAGAAAATTTAAACATTTTCATTGTCTTTGCTTACTATACCCGAGATAAATTTTAGACAATATCATGTAATTTTCATTCAAATATGAAAAAAAAAGTTTTCTACTTTAAAGCTTTCTTAAAAAGTTGCATTATCAATTTAAATATTTTTACACAGAATGATGAGGTATTATCTGAATGCACAATTACACCTGATAATGACTCGCCCTGGCCATTCTAGGATAACAAATATTATGAATTTTATAGATAACATGTTTCCTACTTTAAGCTTTTTTGAAAAGCAGCATTATCAAATAAAATAATTTTACACGGAATGATTAGTTTATTTATATGGCTCAATATTCATCATTTAACAAAGCAATCACAGGAATTTAATTTAGATTACATTTGTGTATTGAAATTACTATATAATTAAGCGAAACTTATTATTGTGTATTACAATATAAATAGATTTAAATTAATCAAAAGACTCAAAAGCGGGAGTAAAGAGTAACACAAATACCTTTTTATCTTGTTTTTGATTTTCTTTCACTGATTCGCCATCTGGAATGCTTTGATTTTCAAAACTTTGAATTTCTGCATTACTTTCAAGATTTTCATTTTTATCTTCGCAGCCTCTCTAAAATGATATTTGTAAGCCGAAGATTCATTCTTGTTGATTGGCATACAGGCATTTTCATTATTTGATTAAATTCTTAGTACTTTTCGCTCTTCAGACTCTGTTATTTTATTATCTGATTGGGTATTTAACTGAATGCACAATTACGTCTGATATTGACGCATCCTGGTCTTTATAGGATAACAAATATTACGAATTTAATATAAAAATTGTCCAATTTCAATGCTATGTTAGTCAAAATAGAATATTTCAGAACTAAATTTTCTTTCATATTTTAATTTAATTGCCAGAGAGTTTTTTAACTTGTATATTACGAATATGAGACAATTCGAGCTGTTTTATGAATCATTGTTTCTGCTTACTATACACAGATAAATTGTAGATAATACCTTGTAATTCTCATTCATTCCTGTAGCTTTTTCAACTCTGTTGTCAGCTTTAGTATGTCTATCGTCTGAATGCTTGTTGGCATTTTCAGAAGATACAATGTCATGAATTTTTGACTCGACTTGGTCGTCCTGAATGCAATGCAAAAAGAAAACAAATACTGTTTTCCTCTTATTGCTTTATCATAAGTAGCATTATCCATTCAAATATTTTTACACAGAATGATTAGTTTATTTAGATTGCTAAATATACGTCATTTAACAGATCAATCACAATTATTAAATTTTGATAGCATTTGAGTATTAATTAAAATAATATATTATTGAGCAAAACGATTTTATTGTGTATTACAATATAAATATAACTAAATTAGATAAAAGACTAGAATACGTTGTTAAAAAGTAAAAAACAAAATACCTTTTTAATCGATAGATTGTTTTGATTTTCAATACATTGAAGTTCTGCATTAGTTTCAAGGTTCTCATTTCCATCTTCGCAACCTCCCTAGAATGATATTGGTTAGCCAACAGTTAATTCTCGTCGATTGGCGTATGGGCATTTTCATTATTCGATTAAATTTATAAGACCTCTTTCAATGTATACGAGTATTCAAATTTCTTAATTCCCTCTTCAGACTCTGTTATTTTATTATCTGATTGGTTATTAACTGAATGCACAATTACGTTTGATAATTAACTTGTTCTGGCCGTTATAGGATAACAAATATTTCGAATTTAATATAAAAAATGTCAAATTTCTAAGTTTCGTTATTTAATAAAAATAGAATATTTCTGAAATAAATATCAATGTATATATAATATAATTGCTAGAAAGTTTTTAACCTGCATATTACAAATATGAAAAAATTCAAACAGTTTCATGAATCGTTGTCTTTGCTTACTATACCCTAGATAAACTTAGAACAATACCATAAAATTTTCATTCATTTCTTCATTCATTTTCTCAACGCTCTTGTCAGCTTTTGGTAAATTATCGTTAGATTCCTCTTTGTAAGTATCGTCAGAAGGAAAAATTTCAGGAATTCTTGTTTCGGGCTTATCATTCTTTGATAAACAAAGAATATAAATGCAAATAAATGCCCAAAGTAACATTTCGAGTTTGAGAGAATATTTTTAAACAGATCATTTAGATGGCTGTATATTTATCATTTAACATTGGCATCACAACAATAACGTAATGCTCAGTTTTATAATTCCCCGATTTGTCTTCGAATCAAAATAAAGAATATTAAATTCATCTTACGTGAGTTTTTTGAAAACCCAACGTTGTCACCAATTTACTTGATGTGTTTTACTTGATTTGAAAAACTTATTTTTTCATGGAACATGATAATTTCACCGATGTGGTGGTCATTGTGGACGGAATTATTTGCTTAACTACCGGTACTGTAACAGATTTTGAAAAACTACATCTTGGCCTTTGTAGCCATATATTTGAGCATTGGCTCTTGTTTTTATTAGCAAAATGTTAATAAGAGAATATTTTAACAGAGAACTCAATGTATATAATATAAATACACAGGGGATCAAAAACTGACAATATTTAATATTGGCACGAATAGGAGCTCATGTGCAATTTTGATCTAGCATATTTTTATTAATTTTACATAATAAACGGTGCTCTAATATTATACGTTGCAAAAAATAAATACAACATAATAATGGATATGAATTTCTCAAATTCCATAGTCAAAGTAAAATAAAATACCTTTTTATCTGAAACATCCTCCGGAATATCTTTGACTGTGTTGACCACGATATTGCATAGATCCTCAACAATTTGAAGTATCTCGTCTTCAAGATTTTCATTTTTTACAACATTCTTCAATTCATAAAATCAAATAACAAAGCGTATGTTAATTTTCAATGATTGCCCGATGGTTCTTCTTTGAGCAATCTATATTATAAGAAGGTACTTTATAAAAATACTTAAGGTAATTAAGATTATAATATTAAAAAACGTGGCATTGTAATGACATATGAACTTCACAATGTACATAGATCTGACAAAACTTGATATTTGAAGATATGAAAGTTTCTTTTCTTTTTATTCCAGGAAATTATACCCATTTTTATAATGTTTTACATTGAAAAATTCCAAAACTGTAAAAATATAAAAATTGAGTTTTTAACTTGAAAAAAACGTGTTGCTTTGGTGAAAAATGATGATATATTATTTTTGGGAATTTCAAGTCAGGTCAACATTTATATTTTTTTTTATTATTATTGTCGATATTAATATGCCTAATATTCCTAATATATTGACTTTAAACTTATACATATCAAAATATGTAACCATAACGTTTATTACTTTGCTTATTTGAATGAATGGATATTAAGTTTTTAACAGTACCACCAATTCTTCAGGTTTCTCTTTTTCTTCTTCAATGTCGGCTCTACGATCGTTTAGATTGTTCTATGCCAATCAAACAAAAAAAGAATGTTATATAAAATAATTTGATTTATGAAATTTAAAAAATTGACATTCCTAAATAAACATATTTTCTATTCTTGCGTGCATTTCCCATTTTCCGTGATTTATTCTGTAACAGACTCCTGAAATTGTATTTGTATTTTGCACAGTAGGTTTCATTTAATTAGATGATTGCTCATATTACAATTTCGATTAGTTTTCTATGCTAGTTATGATGATGTGCAAGATTACTAATTTTTTAATTTAGAAAGATTAGAAAAACATATGCAAAAATCTATATGTTTGCTTCTTATGTAATTCTATTTTTGAATAGTTTCAGCTTATGTTCCCTTTTTAATTAGAGCTGTATTTGATTTATTTGTTGAAAAGTTTTTTAATTCTCCTGAGCCTTTTTACAAAAAATAAAATCAAAGAATATGGGCTGAGACATTGAGCAATTGGTGAACCTTCAAAATTTATCTGTGGACTTGTTTCTATACCTTCATAGACTTCCATGGAAATGAACAAAAAAATTTTCCAAATTTGGCAATAATAAAAACGTACTTATTCAAAATTAAATGCAATATATTAAGCATTATTTTTTCTCATTGGCTGATTTGAAAAAAATTGAAATTGATAAATATTATAACTGTAGATGATATAAAACCATGTATGTTAAATTTTCAAAATAATATTATCATACCTCTAATCTAATTTTTTCTATTGAACTCTTCAACTCTTTCAAATATTTCTCTGTTTCGTCTTTCTTAACCTAACAAAATATCACTTAATATTAGCTAAACAAGTGCAAACAAAAACATCTTAAAGTTAATTTGCCTTTTAATTGGATGATATTATTTGAGTCTACAATTAATTACTCAAACAAAACGTTACGTCATTATTTCCAAGCCATTTTAATGCATTATCACAGGCATCTGTTATCTTCTTGTTTTGTAATTTCATAGTCTCATCATCTGAACAGGCAACAGACTGCTTCATGTCGTAGGAGTATTTCTCTAGTTCGTTTCTGGCCTCATTATCTTCTTCCATGGCTCCATCTTCTTCGTTAAATTGCGTGTTTGCTGTGATCTTTTGCAAACAGTAATTGATCACTTTTTAAATATTTTTTGCAATTATCATTAGCTATTCAGAATGCACTTTTAACCTAAATAGTGCACAAGTATGCGTGCCTATCCAATTACGGTATGTAGCATATATTGAAACAAGATAGCTATGCTCAAATATGTGGACACGGAAGGCAAAACTAAATATGTTATCATAAATCCCCCGAAAACCATATGCGTTACCTTAACATTAGCCGTATCGAAATCCGAACAACTCGGAATCCACACCACGGACAATGCGACTTAACGAACAAATCTCAAACAAAACTCAACTACAATAAACACGGTACCGGTGACCGGTTTTCAAGGTGCTGTGACGATGATCCATGCTCCGTGATTCAGTTTCAATTTGGACTTATCTGAGTTAATTCTGTTCTACCAGATCAGGTCTCCCAGTCCACCGTTGCCCATAAAAAACTTTTCGCTATGCACTAGTGACTAGACCAGCGTTTCCCAACTTCTTTGGTCGCGGACTATTTTCTCACCGGCGAAAAACCAAACACAATAAAAAAACCAAACACAACGAAGTTCAAAATCGGAAATTCGCCGCAATCACGCGTCCGTTAAAAGAGCCCACATTTTTGGTGTATAATGGATTTTTCTGTCGCACAGTATCCATTCCATGACAACGACGAGAATTTAAAATGAATTTCCATTTTAATTTAATTGTGTTCATCATGGTAACTCGCGGTTGCGTCGACCTACGACAAGATGAAAGCATTACTTTCTTAAAATTCCACTGCCATCTGCGAACATAATAACAAGAGAATATATTGCCTGAATATATTCAGCTTTGATACATATTTTTTGCGAACTTGCGAATTTGTTATCGCTGTTAGAAATAATCATACTATCTGCTATGAATTTCCAGAATGTACAACTTAATTTAGTATTTATTAAAGATATATTTGAAGTATATATATTAGTAAATCGAGAATACATATTCATGCCTTGAAATTCTCTTGAACAACTTCTGAAGTAATCGTCGCGTATACGTCACTCGTTAAAAGAGCCGACTTTTCAATGATTTTTTCTGTTGCATAAACTCTTCAATCCATCCCCATGTGTGATTCTTTTAATCTGCGGTTGTGTTGACGAAATAAGTGCAATACTACTCAGAAAATATAATGACAATCCATGGACACAAAAATGCGTGGTAAAGTGCCCGATTATATCTTGTTTTGACTCGTAAAATTTTGGTTGCCACCATTTGCACCTACCAGAAAGATTTTTTTTCCTCGTCGTTCGAACTCGCAAGAAACACCTATTACGAATCTATCGAAGCGTGTACAGACTCTTGTTTTCGTCGGAAATCCACAAGTGAGTTGTGAAATCCAATCGTGTGATTAAGCGACTCGCAAGTGTCCTGTCGCGTCATATGTTACCAAATTAGTAAATATGCTATTCTAATAGTTGAATATACGCCCAGCCCTACTCAGTAAACAGTAATTATTGACGCGATTAATGTCATGTGAAATAAAATAATTTTTCATCTTTTTTGTAAATTCTAACGCAAATCCTAAATTGGCTGATAGTTAATTAAGTTTCGCAAAAACGTTTGCGGCCCGCAGTGGATTTCTGACTCGTTGCGGACTTGGGTTGGGAAACACTGGACTAGACCAACCGACGTTTGCTGAGCAAGAAATCGGCGTATATGCGTTCGCGGAACCGCCACTAGGTGGCCAATATTCATGACGTCATAGCATATAACAAATAAACATCGTAGATCTCACTTAAGTATTTGAAATAAATAAAACTAATAGTCTTCTAGCGAAAAATTCAATCCTTAACCATTGAAAATTTCAAAGCAATCGGTCCAGCAATCACAGAGAAAAAGACATTTTTATAACGATAAATTTTTCTATGTCAAACAACACCAACAACAACAATATTAACAAAACGACCCATAAGTCCATTGCGTGTCCAACAAGAGAACGATGATCAAATATATTGACACGGAATAGTACCGTTATGCAGTATTTCGCAGTATCCTTCTGTACCCGCAGTATTCACTACTTCACTTTACCCCAAGTTTGCTTTCAAAGGTGGAATCGCCACAACGAGCGCTATTTTTAATTTTGATTACGCCATCGCACACAAAAATGGATCTCTTAGAGTCCACAACAATTTTTGAAATATATGTTAATAAAAGGAGTAGTCTTCTAGCGAAATACAATTTTAAACCACTGAAAATTGCAAAGCAATTGGTCCATTAATTGATAGAAGGTAAAATTCTAACAAGAAGAACCTCAACATAACTAACAAAACAGTCCATTTTCCACTCCGTGTCCTTAAGACGACTATTTGAATATAGGCAATTCTGATTTTTAAATTTATCCATCTGGTTAACTTATTTACATGAGTCATATTTTTAGGTATCCCATATTTTTATACTAAACAGTGGATTCCTATTTGTACAATTCATAATCGGTAAAATAAATTAATTAATAAAATACGTACCATATAGGCTATGAGGCCTTCTTCAAGAATTGCTTTTGTGTTTTCAACATCAACATTATTATGGATGGAAGGACAAAATTTGTCAATAAGTTTATAATCTTTCATCTAAATTAAAATACCAAATGATAAAATACCATACAGTTTCGGGTCATTATATACTAATAGGAATTATACAATGTAAGTATTTTTTATTCTTTTTAATATCAAATGTAATTCTGTCATTAAGATATTGACATGCGTCGAAAACAGTTTATATTGGCAATTATCAATGTTTCTCAAACGTCAACCTCTGTCGAAGCCTCGACTGCCGCCCCATATGCAACTGCCTCGTCTGGATTAATCGTTCTGATCAATTCTTTTCCGTCAAAATATTCCTGCAGCATTTTTCTTATCTTCGGAATTCGAGAGCTTCCGCCAACAAGGACAATTTCGTCAATCTATGATAAAAATGAAGAACATTAATCAACGCAAATAATTTATTTATTATTTATAGCATCTAATTTGCAGAATTTTATTTGAAATAAAATTTTAATTAAAATATGCTTATCTACAAATTAGTATTCTGCTTCGTTGTTCAGAAAATTGACAATTTTGTCCCATATTGACAATCATTTTGCAACTACCTGTGTTTTTTTCAATTCTCCTTTTCCTAGTGCTTCGGCGACAATTTTCATTGTTTTCTGAAAAAACTCCTTATTGATTTCTTCAAACTGGTCTCTGGTTATGGTGACGCAAAATGGTTCGTCTCCGTTTAGTCTATCAACTTTCACACTATAATAAAAAGTTAATATAGATTTAGTTTTCTTATTTTTTCATATTTCTACTAATTTCTTTCAAGTATTTAACATTTAGCTTGTGGGTGCACATTAATGACTCATATAAACATTTAAGGCAAGGTAAATGATCAAATGCTTTTTTAAAAAGCAATTAGCAATTAGTTTGACAATTTAAAAACGTAGATGTCAAAGATAACCTACTAGTCATTGCGTTATTCAAATCGTATTTTTCAATGATAATATATCAAGCAAAAAATTACCGTGCTCGACAAGATGCAGACAGAGCCCGTTTAGCTTTCTCACATGATGCTCGCAAGCGACAAATATTTTTTCTTTCAATGGCATTTTTTTCAAGGTTCAAGGTTTTCAAAAAATGGGCAATCAAATGGGCTGTCAAAATTGTCGCCTGTACAATGTAATATTTTAAATTTCAATTACAGGAATTTGTGCTACCCGTGAATTGATTTTTGTCACTTTTATTCTCTTTGTAATTGAGACTGCTTGTTTGCCTATTAGTATTGCTCTATATACTGAAAGTTCAAATTAGTGACAAATAAAGTTTGGATAAAATTATTTATATGATAAATATTATTAAACCAAACTCATTAATAATACCTTGTATAAATAACCATGCGTCAGTGGAAGGTATTTACTGTTTCATAAAAAAGCACTGTTCAGAAATTACTTTTAGTTCTTAGCGAAAATAATAAAAATAATGTATGAAATACTGAAAATCTTGGAAATAATTTCTGGAAATAAGCACAAAAAACGAATTGCGTTTGAAATCAAAAAAAAAATATTCATTGAATCTCACCACCAAAGCTACAATCTCCTGCGGTAGATATTACTTCAAATTTTCTTTCAATGATTTTCACCACCGATACTTCACAGACCCCACCACCGAGATTGAATATCAGAACATTTCTATCCTCTTGTTTCTGAACGATAAATAATAACAAGATTTTAAAAAGCATATTATTGCCTAAAACAACTTGTTTCAATGTGGTATACAAGTACATGAATTGCATATGTCTTGTATTTGTTAATATGTACATATTTCCAATGTTATGTTTCCAATGTTATATGTGAATTTCTCATTATCAAAGTAATGTATTTATTCAAGGTATATATTGATACGATTATTGTATAGTATCTTATTATTGTCACTGCCATAAGAAAGTTTATGTTTTTTTAATGTTTATTGTTTATCATAAACACATACTTCTTACAATTTTTTGTGCTGTTTCTTAGTCTGGTACCAAAATTTACGAAGTTTTCCTCTAATACCGGTGATGATCAGAAAACTTGAGAGAGTAAATTAAATTGAATTAAAAATTAAAAATCGTACCTCACGATCAATTCCATATGCAATTGCTGCTGCAGTTGTTTCATCAATTATGTCGACTGAATTGAAGCCAGCTATTCTTCCTGCATTGATAATTGCTTTACGCTGCAAACTGTTAAAACTTGCAGGTACGGCAATAACAGCTTTCGTTACTTTATCTCCAAGATGATTTTTCGCGATGTCTTTTAAATAATTTAAGGTCATAGCAGCAATTTGTTCAGCGCATAACTTTTCCTTTCGTCCCCTGTAAACAATCTGAATAAATTTTAAAGTATATGAATTAATATTTCACAAAGAATTTCAGACAGTGTATACTTTTTATTCATCATTGACTTAATTCAAACAAGTAGATTGTGGAAAAATCTCAAAAACAATGCTAATTTTTAGATTAGAAGCAATATAAATGTTTCTCTATGTGTAAATATTGAAGTTTTTAGTTTTTCACGAATGAAAAAATGACGAAAAATGTTGAGGTTTTATTAGACTTTTGCAGACTCACAGGAAAATATGGTTTGTTCGGGATGTCACCATTTTCGACATCAAAGTTAATGTCCAACTGCAAACATTTATCAATGATCTCTTCCTGATTTAATCCAATTAACCGCTTCATACCTGTCAAAGATAAAAAAATGTTCTTCTTACTACAGCTGTTCCACTGGTATTATCATTGAAGCGCATAAATGGAATTTCTCCTAACCTTCGCGCGTAACTGTTTGACTACTTCACGCACATTCAAAATGTTCACAATATAAGCGTATTTTACCGGTGTATATCTTGGTTATTAGTATATGAATTTAAATGTTGCCTGTTGCCTGATCAACAAAATTTCAAGCATAAACATTTATCAGATATCATTTTATACTGTTTTTTTTGTACTCCCGTAGTATGTCCACCAGGTTAGTGTTAGGCCATAATTTTATTCCAATTTTCCTCATTTTAGTTTTATTACGAGTTCGAGGACTGTCTGTGTTAACCAAGTGAATATACACCCTAGTCGTGGGCACAACTTGATGTAGAGTAGACTGAAAAAATTAGTAACCTCCATATTGGTAAACATACTTCTGGAGCGCCGTTATTTAATAGTCTGCACTTGACCAACATCAGACTGATTAGAAGAAGCAAAAACTATGAAAATAAACGTTAACATTACCTACCTAAACTGTTCTAAATACTTCTATCTGAATTACATTATTAGGCATTGGTTCCTCCCAGAATAGTAATATGCGTGTTTTAAATTTTACCATTTATCTTTGAGAATTTGCGATTTCGCTGTTACTTTGGTATGCGATCACATTTGCTTAAGGTTATCTCATTCCCCACAATCGGTATGCGTTTAATCTCACAGTGACATTATCATATAATTCAGTTCGTCATCAAAACTATTATCACTGATATCACTTAAACGCTGAATTCGCATATCAATTCGTGTATAAAAGTAACACTGATATTTCTTAACACACTGATTACCATTAAAAGTGCTCTTTAAATTAAGCGGAGCCTGATGTTTTGCAGATTCTCCAAAAAGTCTTTCTTCATCAGTAAAAGCGACATATGATGGTGTAGTTCGTTTATCGTGCTCATTTGAAATAATTTCAACCTAAAAATAAGGCTAGTGTCACATTCCTGTCTAATATTTTGGCGTTCCGGGAGCATGTGTATTAAGATGACGCACAACCTGAACTATAACAGGATACACATACTCGGTTCAGGTTGTGCGCCATCTTGGTACACATCACGTACTTCCGGAACGCCAAAATTTTAACGAAATGATCTTTTCTTTATTCAACTATATTCCAAAAATAGAAGCCTCGTCAACGGGGGGTGGGCATTTAATTTAAAGTGGGAGTTGAATAATGATAATAATTTTGAAAGCATATTATTATAATTAATTAGACATTACTCAATAATGACGATTAGTAGGTAAAGTGAAGAATTATTTTAAAGCTAGTTTCGAAGTTACTGTTGTAGAGGAATTTCAATATTATGGAGCCGATTGGATTAAGAAAAAGCTATATATTTATTTATATTTTCATACCCTTTCGTCTTTGCAAACTGCAACGCAACAGAATGACGTCCCAAAGTCAATACCTATCGCAGCCATTCTATTAAAACTAATCCAAATAATCTAAAATGTCTGCCGTTAAAGGTGAAAACAAAAAACTTTTCGTTAGTCTAATGTCCATAAACACAAAAGTCTGTATATTGTTATTTCATTCATGGAGTATTTCAGTTTCAGAGTGGACTTATGTTTACATTTATTAATTCAACCCTTAAGACATACAAAATATTTAATTGATTTATTCTACAATGCAAAATACCGGACAATATAGCCTATGATATCTCTTTTTTATGATAGTTTTTAAAAGAGATAGAGAAAAAGGAGGTAAAGTTTAAGTAGTACAAAATAAAATCAGTCATTTAATCGAATATTTTGTAACGTGGGAGGAAGGAAGTACAAATATGAAACGCCGTTAAAATTGTGAATTAAAATCCAATGGAGTTTAAGTCAAAATAAACTAATTTTCATTTGTAACTTCTAATATTGATTTGAATTAGAACTGCATCTGGAGATGAACCTCGAAATTCATAATATGTGACCTTATGCTATAATTCTTTTATTAAAATCTCACGGATAAAATGAGACTTTTGTAGAATTGGGCAGAACACGCCTCTCTCTACTCTAGTAATAAAACGGTATTTTGACCGCTGGATTTTGTTGACTACATATTATTTTATTTATTCATCACACTCCGTTAAAATCTTTTCGTAAATCTCTCAATAAAAGTCCGATCTCTTCATATCAATAAAAGTACCTGGTTTGTTTTTAGGAATAATTTGATGTTTATTTTACCACAATCGTATTAAATGTATTAATATATATGTATACAAATATAATCTTAACAAACATACCGTCGATAAATTGACCCATAATCGCTATTTCACATGTGTGAACTAAATAGGCGTTAAATTAGGCCAAACAATTAAAGCACAAAACCTTTCATACAATAACGATTTTATTTTTATGAGAGCACATTCACTTAAATTAAGTAATACATTTCATTTAACATAAAACAGTTATACAAAAAGCTGCCCTGATGACACTGGTCTAAAATTCCTCCTTCAAGCTACAACCCTGCTGGCTCAAAGTTCAAATGCTAACACATAGTATACGCTTATATACACGATCAACTAAAGTTGCCGTCTTAGTCACTGCAATAGTTGAAAATGCAAATCTTTTATTATTTAGTATATCTTTTATCAATGATCTGAGCCTTGGCAATAGCCGTTCAATTCTGCAGTAATCTATCAATTAGACAATTTGAATGTATCAGAGCCGAATTTTGTCTTGAAAATTGTCCCTCAATACTTCCTCTTTGTTGAGCCCATCTAGTTTTCTGACACGCTTGAATTAAAGTGATCCAAGCGTTACAATTAGCAGTGTTAAACGAACGCCTGTTTTGCGGGTAATTTTATACAGTACCGGTATTCTGAGCCTCGGTATTGCTTGCAATAATGTTCATATATTTAACCTATTACAAAATATGAAGGTTATTGAGTGTTGAACCAAGAATCGTCTGCACTATCGCCATCTATGTGGGCCCAGTCTTCAGCATGTACAGTCAGTTTTATACTGCCATTGAATACATTTAAAACCCCTTGTCATTTATTAACAGAGAGACAACACCCGCTCATGTTACTAAAAGTGTGTACGAGTAGGACGATTGTCTGGGACTGTGTTTGCTCTATTTAATCTTAAGAATGTCGAAAGAGTAAACAGTCGAAGCAATTAAAACATACCGAATTTGTTGTCCACTATTACAGAACGTTTAAGTCAATATGTTTTTTTAGTGCTAGCAAGAAAATGATGATATAGCTTTCTTGGTAATCAGAAAGCCAAATAATTTCTTAATTTTTATTTGAGTCATCTTTATTATACACGACCAAGTGCAATCACCAATAAAATCTAAATTTTAATAATAAGCGGTTATTTGTTACAAAATTTCCAGAACCTCCAATGTAACATAATCATATATATTTTCAGGAACTCCAAATAATTTTTTTGTATAATGTAGAATGTAGCTAGTTTATTTTAGTGCATTTTTAATAAGGGTTATATATTTGGTTTATATTCGACCCAAGCTTGTGTCAAGAATATTCGTCCTATTTAATAACTTATTTGTTTATATTTACCAACTGATAGGCCTCATGTTGATTGGAACGTCACAACTTTAAACACGGATTGTTATCGCACCAAGCATGAATGATAATATGCATCGAAATAGTAATGATAAAACTATAAGAAGTCTGAACAATATAATTATCTCGAATAGTGAATTTTTTGTTTCCACGACCTACTGATTCTGTTTGTGGTAAACTTTACATATATTTGATTCTAGTTGATTACTCTAATTAGATTAGTCGTACGATACTTTCTTCAGGTGTAAATATAGTTGTGTGTTAAATCCTAAAACCTGTCTAGACTTTAATTTTGAATCATTATCATATATCTCAAATATTGTATCAAATCACATGACTAGGGTTTCTTTTTATTATAGTAATAGTGGTTCTATGAATTATATACCAAGATTTCCTAATTATATTTCACTGTACAGGGTTCTTTTTTTTTTGTCTTTAGCGGAGTTTCTAGCATGTGCTTGTTAGAATTTATAAATGTACAGACAATGCAAATATCAGATATCCTTGTACCAAATTGATTTGATTTACATACCACAAAATTCTTCACAAATCGCATGCGATTAGCTTAGCTCCAGGGGTAAAACGCGCAATCAAATCTGATTTTTATACGTTTGGCTACGCGGCAGAAGTATGTGTACCAATATGAAGGTAACTAATTTGCTTGGCCTACTGTACATCAAGCTGTGTAAAGGGACTGAAACCTGTGGGCAGGGAGTATATTCACTTGGCTAACACTGACAGTCCAGGATTCGTAATAAAACTAAAATAAAGAATATTGGAATAAAACTACGGCTAACTTCAACCTGATACACATACTACGGAAGTATCGGATTATTCTATTCCAATCTATTCAATTCTCCATTATCTAAAAGATCCGGCATATGTGATAGCTCTGGGCGTACTTTACCTATTCCTTTTGTTGCCATTAGTACTATATTACTAGTAAGACCATAATATATTCTAATCCGACGACAATTTTTCTCTTCATTTCAATCTCATCATATTACTTACTGTTCCGTCATTATCAAAATTGTTCATTGCCTTGCTTTTGGCATTTTTAAAACATTTATTATTCCGTTTTTTTTGCAGTTTCACAATTGTTTGACATTCTTTCAGGCAAAACTTGTTGTACTCCTGTAGTATGTGAACCAAGATGGCGGCATCGGAGCGTAGTATGTGTACAAGGTTAGGGTTTGCCATAATTTCATTCCAAATTTCTTTATTTCACGAGTTCGGGACTAACCAAGTGACTCCCGTAATATTTGTACCTAAAATTATGTCCTAGCCCTAACCTGGTACACATACTACGTTCCGTTGTCCGCCACGCCATCTTGGTTCGCATACTTCGGGAGCACCAAACTTGTAAACCGCCGAAAGCCACCATATAATACCTAGTACTATACCATTTACAACTAGCATGTGTGTTCCATGACTAAAACTGTTTCTAGCTGGAGGTCGAGAGGCTCAAAGCATTGTCATTACCCAAGATTAAAAGTAACAAAATATGTACACCCCGAATAAGATCTCATGGAATGGACTGTATTAATTTGAATTATTTTATTCTTATTTAGTCTAAGATCCCAAAAAATTCTGTTATTATTCACGAAGCGCAAAAAGGTAAGTAAAGGAATCATTTTGCAACGAATACTTTAGTGTTAAATATGCCTATAGTACTGATTTC
The DNA here is from genome assembly GCF_013122585.1 of Styela clava. Classification (NCBI taxonomy): domain Eukaryota; kingdom Metazoa; phylum Chordata; class Ascidiacea; order Stolidobranchia; family Styelidae; genus Styela; species Styela clava. The sequence goes on along the minus strand of NW_024102838.1, from coordinate 2,941,151 downwards.
TATACAATTTATTTCCTTAGTTTGAAATTTTGTCGTCAATCGTGTCGCCCAAACAGAGAGATTTAGTTTTATCACGCGTCGAGATAGCACGATTTGCTAATTATAATTTTGATTGTTTACAAGGTAATGCAGCCATCTTGCAGTTACCACATCACACATTATTCACATAATAAATACATTGATTGTAAATCTCACAAAAAAGGGTGCTCACGTAGTTTGTGTACTAGGTCAGGGTTAGGACATAATTTTATTTAGATTTTATTTATTTTCGTTCTTTTACGAGTTCGGAGACTAGCCAAGTGAATATGCCCCCTGTTCATAGGTTTCAGTCTCTTTACACAAAATTAGGTACCTCCATATTGGTACACATACTTCTGGAGTACCCAAAAAAGCATTTCCACGATTATTAACTCTATAATTAGGTATATGTAATGGAAATTAGAATTAATAAGGTTAATTCTTTCCAAAGGCTTGATGTACGTCGATTCGATTTTTAGAAGTAATCAACTAGTCCTTTTGAAAAGATTATCACATGAATAAAATATAAGAATTGAGTAGAAAATTTACATACATGACCATTCTATGAACTTGTTTATACTATTTTATTAATAAATTTCAGAGTGAGATACTTTATGATTGTTAAGAAATTTGCGCCAAAAACTCGAATAATACAATCACGCTCCCCTTTTTGGAAAAATGCACTCGTGTAACACAAGTGAAGAAAACGTTGTTCAGACAAGTCACTTGTTTCGGCCAATACACATCTGGGTAACAAGCGAGAAAATATTCGAATTATATCGGGAAATGAATATTGAAGCGGTTGAAAAAAATAATGATAAAAAGAAGTCTATTAATGAAGGCCTGAATAAGAAAGACTCAATAAAGTATCTGATCACAGATTAAATTAAGGCAGCATCACGAATAAAAAAATATTCATTGCAATCTATAAGAATATTTGACAATTTTCTAACACAGACGTTCTCTAATCTCAGCATTTCTTTAATTACCTGCATGGCAGAGTCAAGGGAATTACAACTTCAGGTATTAAAATTAAAAAAGGGGAGAATCTTTCCCGAATTTCAACAATTTGATTCAATTTATTCAATATTTTATATATTTTAAGTAGGTCGGAAAACTGCCAAATGTATTTATCAATACATAATAATAGTTAAACCTATATTTTCAAGTACAAGATTTTTAAGTTAGTGGAAGGACCATAATTTTTTCGGTAAGATATTAAAATTAATTTATATAAATAGGTTAAAATGAACAAATTTTGTCACACGTCATGCAAATAATAATATTTCTTTCAGCTATAGGAATTTATGGACGATTTAATAGGAAATTTTGCAGAAAAATTTTATTCATATTAATAAAGTATAATGTTGAGATAACGATTTGATCAAGTTCAATAATCCAAGAGTTAAAATCATAAAGTTAGTTTAGTAAAGTTTATATTTTAAAAAAATTTTGTACATAAAAGTGGCTAATAATATATATATAGAGTTTATATCTATGCTATTCTCGTTGAATAAAATTAATTTGAATTTATATCTTCATTATTGATTACAGATTATCTCTGAATATCATTTTAGTCTGCAATCCCGAAACGATCTGCTGAATTAACATTTTAAAACTACAATTGTGTTTGTTTTATTTCTTCTGTTTTTGTCACATCTTGATCTATTTTGGTTTTTCTGTCTTTATCATTGCCATCTTCTGAAACCTGGAAAGAATGAAATAAAAGCTTTAAGTGAGAGACAGTACTGAGTGCTTTTATGATTTTCTAAATAAATTTATGTATGTTTAATACCAAAACCGACATTATTTAACAAATATAAAATTGAAATCCCGTTAAAATCTAATAAATTCTACCAATATTGTAGTTTAACTTTTATTTATCGACTTCTGTTTCTAATTTGTAGAGGATTTATGTTTTTTTTTTTATCTAAAGTCTACAACCGTAATTTATAATCATAAGTTGCAACAAAATCGTTGAAGAAACCAAATTAAATTGCTGTATTTTTTGTGAATTATAGCTAATACGATAACAACCTCATATTAAATAACCTGATAATTATAAATCTATCATAACCGTGAAATGAATTAATAAACAAACCAACTAATGATTGTATATCTCACATTCTTTTGTTTTAAATAAATAGTCGACACTTACAAACTTTTTGTCAAATTGCTTAATTTTTATTTAACAGATTACGCTGAAAGGTGTAGTTAATGGTATTTCTATACAAAGCCCAAACAGATAATACCGATTCTATGACATTTCATTGTTTCTGTGTTACTTTTAAAGTTTTATAGTGTGAACAGATGTACAGAGGACAGAGTCAAAATATGATAGGAGCATATTCCTATCAAAATATTTTTCATTTCTGATAATTTTGATAATATAATAAAACAAAACAAAACCTGTTCGATTGGATTATTGGCTGTCGATGACGTTGGAGATTTTGAAGTACCCGAGATTTTATTAGTTTTTCGTCGTAAAGATAAACAACTGCTGTTTTTTGTCTTCTTTTTCTGTGAACATATTTTACTGTTAGTTAATAATTTTTTTCTGTTTCTACCAAACCCACTTAACGATATCTTTACTACCGTTTTTTTTTTTCTGCAGACTTAGTTTGGGCTATTGAAAGTGTGTACGGCGATTTAACCGGGATTATTATATAGTACACTACAAACTATTCACAGGTTATTGTATAACAGAAAACATCTTTATATAAACAATAAAACAGCGAACAAAATTTCAACCTTTGACACTTTTTCTGCACCAGCCACCTCTGTATGAAGTTGGTCCATGCCACCATGTATCCCTGGTGCAATAGTTTTTTTGCTCTTTTTGTTATTCTGCAAAGTTAGTAGACGCTTTTGTAAGTGTTTACGGTGATTAACCTTTTCGGGATCAGTATATAGCTCGCTACAAACTATTTACATGTATTTGCACTACAAGAAACTTCTTTATATTAACAATAAAACCGTGAACAAAATTTCAACCTTTTGTTTTGAATTTTTTCCTGCACCTGCCACGTCTGTATTTGATTGGTCCGCGCCATCATGTTTCCCTGATGCAAATTTTTGTTTGCTTTTTCCTTTATTCTGCAAAGTTAGTAGACGCTTTTGTAAGTGTTTACGGTGATTAACCTTTTCGGGATCAGTATATAGCTCGCTACAAACTATTTACATGTATTTGCACTACAAGGAACTTCTTTATATTAACAATAAAACATAAACACTCAATAAGCTGGACTCAATATAATATATAATAATAACCTGGTGCAGTCAACGCTCAATGAAAATGAGTAATCAATAAAACGTACAATGAATTGCTTTACATCGTGCCTTGACAAACAATGATATTATTAATGTGATGTTGAAAACATAACGAAATATTCAGATTTATTAATTTAATATATTTAATTCAATATGAATTAATATTAAGAACATTAAGCAACCAATTGTATTGTAAATTCCACATCTATGAGCTCAACTCCATGAAATGTTTAAACAAACCCCCTTTTCAGCTTGTACTGCAACAGTATCAAAAAGATTCTTGTTTAAAATATCATCCCTTGTCGCACGAAAAGAAGTTACTTCCGATTGTGTGGCTTCCGGTGTCTTCTGCAAAGTAATTAATTCATTTTGAAGGTTTTAAGTAGTTTTGATTTTTCTTCTTGAGATTTTGTGTGTATGTGAGTAAGCTTGACTGCTAAAAAAATAATTCAGCTATATATTGTTCAAAATTATGCAATATTTTCCCAGCATAATTTAAAACGTAAAATAAATATTTGAATGAAGTTTTAATGCTTGTCAAATTTTGTTTTATTCTATATATACGCAACACAATTAATTTGTAAGGAAAAAAGAATAATTTACTTAAATAATATAAATCAATTATGTTAAAATATTTCTAAAATTATTTAACATAATTGCTCATGATCAGGAACCACTTGGAAACAAAAACGTGAATAGCGTGTATTGAATAGCTTTTCGTTAAATTTTATTGAAGTAGAGAACAGTTGGAAGATCTCAGAATTTAGAATTAGTTTATTTTTGAATTACAGCCTTTTTAAATTTCTAATAAATCACTTCTATCATATACAACTTATTGTTACTATTGCTTCTAACAACTATTACTATTTGTCACAAATTCGTTTGCTTACTTAGTATGTTTGAATTTATGACTTTTAATTGAGATATGAGCTTTGTGGCTCAAAAAGCTTATATAGAAAATTCATATAGTCAGAGTTTGTTGAGCATCAAACCAAATCCAAGTGTTTTCTTTTTCGAGAACGGTATAGAAAAAAAAATCAACAAAATATAGTTTTACCGCAGTTGGAGTTGAGTTGTTCATGTCACTAGATGTAGTGTTTGGATGTTCTTCTTTCATACTCGTGTTGTCGTTTTTTCTTTCGTTTTTGGCGGATTGTTCTGACTATCATCAACAAATAGGACTGTTAGTTTTTATTGAGAAATCATTAAAACATAGAATTCGCATTGTAACTAAAATAATACCTTCGAAATTGAGCATTCTAGATTATTTTGACCGTTATTTTTGGCTCCAGTATTTTTGGGTGCTCCCGTAGTATGTGCACCAAGATAGCGCACAACCTGAACATAGTATGTGTAGCAGGTTCGGGTTATCAGGCTGTGTGGCATCTTGTTGCACAAACTACGGGAGCGCCTATTTTTGTACAAAATAATTTATATTTTTTTCGCTGGTTGCCTTAGAAATTAGAGATATAAAATTCAGACGCGTTTTTACATATTAATAGAGTAAACAGGACAGTAGATATATTTTTTTTTTAAAAATTTTCAATCAATGTGTTGTTGTTTAAACTGAATATTGGTATGTAATTGGACTACTTGTATTCTATTTGGAGCACAAAATTTGCCCTCAATTGTCACTCAAATATCGACCATCTAACTAACTGCGGTATAACATAATTTTTATTATATTTGAGAGGTGAATAAAATGGTAATGTAAAATGAATGTTAAATAAAATTTATTTTCATTAAATTTAGAAATATACTCTTTCGATAAATATTTCTTCGACTCACTTAATTATATTCAATAGAAAGATTTTTATTGTGTAGTTATTTACGTACTGGGTTTTCATTTACCAAAATGAACTCATATATCCGTAACATAGTTTTTGTAACATTGGTTGCTCTCATGGGCAAAATAAAAATACCGTATTAGAATTGTGAACGAAGAATCAAATTGATATATTACTGTTTTTGGTATTATCGACTAATAAGTATCAGGATTTCTTCAGTAAAACATATTTTGTATTGAAATAAAAAAAAAATGAGATACTACTGGATAATTGGTAAAATCTTATCACAAATTATAACGACAATTATTATAAAAAAAGTTAGGTATTTCAAAAATCAATATGGAGCATATAAATTAACTTGAATTTACAGCTAATAAATTCCATTACCATGCCATCGCCAGTGTCGGAATTGTTACGCTTCTGAAGTTCGTCGCTTTCTTTTGTTTTTACCTACGAAATAATGTGAGAAATATTTTAACATTAATAAAAAAGTGTAAATCAAAATATATGTAAGGTATGGCGATCCTGTAACATATTTTATCCATATTTTAATGGAACATCTAGTTATCCGTATCATTTTTATTCAACTGGTAACTAAAACCTTTTTATAAATGTTTAAAGTAGCGGAGTGTTGTGAAATACATACCGGAATATTTTTTAACAATTTTAAACTTTTCAAATGTTTCTCTTTCTTTTCGCAATCCTTCACTTTAGTGTCCTGTAATATGTTACAATACTGAGTTATAAATTGTATGCTCCCAGAAGCGATTTAGTTATAAGTAAGCATTTTTATAATATTTATCGTGTTCCCAAACGTGCCTTGTTGTAATTCAATAGGTCGACATAAGATTTATAGAAACGATATTTGGTATTATCTCAATTCCAAAATTTACCACTCATTCTCCCAATATTCCATTTTATGTTTTAAATAAGCAACTGGTACTTATCTATTTAATATCAAGGACAACATTAAAACTTGAAATTTAAAAACTCTTTACTTTGTTGTTTTCTAGCCATTTTAATGCTTTATCGCACTCGTTCAATTTTGTTTCTTTTTCCGATAAGTCAGACGATTTTATCGCCAGTTTTACAGAATATGCCGTATTTTCCAAGCTGTTTCTGGCGTTGCTTAGCTTTTTAATTGTTTCATCGTATTCGTCGAACTCTTTGTTTATTTTGATCTTAAAATAAGAAATATTCTGTAAAGGCAAAACAGAAATATCAAACTATTTACAGGCACCTTAAAAGAAATGATTCAAGAAATGTTAGCACATTTTGTTGGTAATTTAAACCGGCATATGTATGAATTCTTTTGACCGACATCATTTTCCAAACCTCTTCTCAAGTATATTTGGGTAAGATATTGAATTATGTCGTGCGACGTTATATCATAAATAATTCTTACCATTCTTTCGATTACCTCTTTGTTTTTTACTTTGCCACAATCGTTTTTATTGACTTCGTGAATGGTATATCTAGGAATCTGCAATTAAAACAAGACTTAGAATGGAAATGATATTATTTTATAAATTCATTTTTGCCGAGCTCAAGTTCAGGGTAAAGACAAGTTGAAATTGTGTAAGGTTTTACGTTCTATATATATTACAAATTGGAATTTGCTGCGAAATTAATAATTTGGTATATTGCAAAAAGGAATAATATATGCTCTAAAAAGCATAGACCAATTGACAACTATATTTTTTCATATTGTTGAAGCATAGTTTACCTAACTTTGTATATATATATAAATATATATATTTAAATAAGTACAAAAAAAACCTTTAGAGCGTCAGTCAGTCTTGCTGCGTGTATGGCAGCGCCAAATGCAACTGCTTCATCCGGATTGATAGTTCTGTTTAATTCTTTCACGTTGAAATATTCTAAAAGAATTTTTCTTATCTCCGTAATACGAGTTGATCCTCCAACAAGAACGATGTCGTCAATCTACAATTTATTATTCTTGACTTGAGATATCAAATATTGTTGTTTTAATACAATGAAACTATTTGTTGAACTCAAATTGAAAACAATGATTTATATTTGCATTCAGTTTAACGCGTAAAATTTGAATAAAATGATATAACAACGATCTTTGATAAAATGTGTACTCACGACTCGTTTTGCAAAATGAATAGTAATAATTTTGTTGTTGCAATGATTGTGGCTTTGTTGTTGGGGTTGTTGTTGTTGCTTTTCATCGCAACTAACTGGCCAATAACTAAATATATATGAACTCGCTATGACCCTATTTTTGACCTTGCCATTTTTTTTTTTGGATTTTTGGTGGGACTTATACCAATGAATCGTTTTGCAAAATTATTGTTGGTAAGTATCTTCTTATTGCGATTATTGTGGCTTTGTTGTTGTCGCTTTCATCGCAACTAACAACCAATATCGCAATATACAAGAACTTGCTTTTCTATTATTTTCCTATTAAAATGCAGTTTTATTTATTTACCTGTTTTTTAGCATTTGCATCACTTTTGGTAACTTTTTCTACTAGACTTTTAAACTTTTCAAACAAATTTTTGTTCAGTTGGTTAAAATCACTTCTGGTAAGAATCAGAGAAGATGATTCTACTCCCAAATCAGCAGCCAAGTCTTCTGGTATTCTATTGATATAAAAAGTGTTAAAAAAAAGAATCCCTTTACAAGTTAAAATTTTTTTTTCATGACTAACCGAGCTCGGGTGGCTGCAGACAAATTTCTTTTTACTTTTTCACAAGCTTCTTTCAATCTTATCTCTTTTTTTTTGCTTTCTGACCAGTCAATGTTTTGCTCCTTGAATTTCTTGATGTAATGGGTGAATATATTGTTGTCAAACATTTCACCTGAAGTAAAAGAACAGACTTCGGTTTCACGTATTCAAAGAAATAAAAATATATCTATATGAGACAATAACAAACTTTCCGAAAAATATAGCTTATTCTTTTTAACATATGTATATTTTAACAATCCACAGGGGTTTCGCGAGACCTATCCTTTTCGAGGCTTTTTACCCTAATTGATTCATATTCATGAAGGATGCCGAATAATAATGATTACTGTATTTGGAACTCTTGAATCACGTAACATACATGTAAGTTCGTTAAATGGGAATGTTATATTTTGATGAAATACGTAATGAAAGAACTCTTATACCTCCTATATTTGAATCTCCATCGGATGTTAAAATTTGAATGTCATTGTTGCCTACTACTGCTGTACTTATGTCAAAGAAACCTCCTCCTAAGTCAACAATAACGATTCGTTTTTTCTTTTTTACCTGATAGCAAAAGAGACAATACTGTATATGGAATATGGAATAAAAATATAAGATACAAATATTTGTCTGCGAAACATTCCCCGGAATTTACAGAAATGTGGCAAGTACAATTTAAGTATTGTTGATAATGGAAATGTTGCTGAATCTCCAATAAAATCTAAAAATATCAATAATAATACCTAAAAATATAATAATGGATGTCCTAGTTGATAAAACTTGAACGAAATCTCTTCTTCCGATTATCATCAAAGTATAACGTGGATTTTCATACGAAATAAAAATAAAGGCAGTTTTACATTTCAAACTTCCATTTTAATTTTGCATTGGCACCGATTTTGCATTGTCGGCATTTGCCAATACGACTTTACTTATTTTATATCGACTGCTCTCAATAATTTGCAACATTTATTTGCGTTTATGCTGTTTATCAAATTAAATAAATATGACCATTTCGTAGACATTGAATACAAACGTGCAAAGATGGGATGCATTAATGCCCTCCATAAATAAGGTAATGTGTATCACGATAAATATCATGTTAATTGCATGTATGTTGAATGAAATATGATATGTCCGACTCCGAGTGTTAAGTATATCGATAAACTCCCTGTTGTTGCTTTTTTATGTACAAAATAGCGTGAAGTGCCAATTTTGAATGGTGTGCGGATAACGAATTGAGTTATTAAATTAGTTTAGTCTGGTACGGGCGAGTAATTCCAACCCTATTGAGTTGCAAATCGTACACTTGAGTCCAATTTATTATCTATGTCTGTGACGTTACACTGCACTAACGGCTAGCTTGCGGAAACTTATAGAAAGCTTATGATAAATAAATGTGCGTTCCGCGGTTATTTGTAACTGGCTCTCATGTTTTAGGCAAACACTGCAATCCATTATTGTCTGATTACTGCTAAATTTTACGAATTCATATAATTGTGATCAACAGATGGAACACAATTTTAAAGCATTTGATTATTAGATAATTGGGGTAGCAATTAAGCGCTTTCAATTTTGAAGTTTATTGAACTCGAAGTAATAGAAGAGTAAAATAAAATGAAATTGATTATGCTAGTTTTTACGAGCAATGTGCTGAACATCATCAATGTGCTGTTGTTCAGAATGTATGTTTTAAACAGTATACTACAGTATACATTGTAGTGTATATTAAAAATGTAAATTCTTCAGATTGTAAAAGCAGATTTCAATAAATATATCACCTAAATATTTTAAAATATTTCCCTGTTTAGTGCCCAATTTTTTTTTTTCATGGTGTTTTTACATGGTCCCAAACAAAAAACAGGTAGGCGCCCAAGATTTATTTTGATACCTGATACCCGCGTCAAATACGGGCTATTGTGAGAGTCCATTTCCTAGTCTCTGTGGCTTTCAGCACTTGGGTACTAATGTTTGAAAATTAGTCTCCTTTATTTCCGAGAGAAACTACGATCCATAATACTTCTCAATGTTGCTAAATTCTGTCGAATATCGCTCCAGTTTTCCGTTACCATACAAAAATTGTAAAACTAATACGAAGCGTACCACAATGACACTGCTACCGAAACTGTCATTTCATTTTGAGCGCTGCGCGTCTCTTGGGCATTCTTGCATGACTGTATAAATATTTGCAACAAGATTCCTAATGCTTTTACAGTATGTGGATTATCGAGATGAAAAATAGTCCATCCGAGTGAGAAATTCTTTACGCGTAAAATACCGTCTCGAAATTTTAGATTTTCTTGTAATTGAGAAAATTGCTGCAAATTATGTAAAGTAAAAACTGCTCAACGATCGACGTGTATTGAGCTGCTGCCATGGAAACGAAACATCAATTCGGACTTTAAGTAAAAAATAGATTACTCGGGTGACAGGATAACTCATTCGAAAAATAATTAATTAATTCGGTCCAGCCGGCTAGGTTCTACAAGTACACACATACAGATAGGGTGATTGAGAATAGGGGATGTAGCAGAAATATAATAACTAACCTCGTTGTCGAAGCAATAAGCGATTGCCGCTGCAGTTGGTTCGTTTATCAACTCGATCACTTCAAAGCCGGCTATTTTCCCCGCATCATATGTAGCCGCTCGTTGATCATCATCAAAACTTGCAGGCACGGATATGACAGCTTTATTTACTTTAGTTCCAAGGTGATCTTCTGCCATTTTCTTCAGTCTGCCCAGAATCATAGCACTTACTTGTTCCGGATATAATGTTTCTTCGATTTTTGTTTGATTCTTGGTATAAGATACCTAAAGAAATTTAATCTATAAATACTTATCCAGTGATGAGTAATTGGTCATCATTTAGTAACTGTTAGCACACTATTACAGCGAACACAAATACTAATTATTATAAGAAACAACGGCTATGCGTACGGAGTAAAGTGCATCGAATTTATTAAAATACTACACACTATAAATATTTTTGTTTTGTAGTCTGTTTTCAAGCAAATGCAGTTCAAATATAAAACCTATCTAGGACATTTTGGGCGGTTTTACTATTAAACGTACATTTAAATGCCTCAAAATTGTGTAATAAAATTATAATATGCAAAAAAGGATCAATCAAATCGAAGATATCCATAAACTATATTTGGTCTCTATGCTGGTAAAATATAAGCTATAACAACAGAAATTACCTGTATACAAAATCGATTCTTATCATCTGTTTTGATTAAAAATCCCCATGTTTCATTATTTCCATTTTGAATTCCATTATCCTTCTTTCTTCCAATTAAACGCTTTACATCTGTAGTAAAATGAAAGAATCAACTTAAAATTCAACTGAAAGTTTTCTACGGCATTGTTAAACATAGTTTCATTGCATCGACATTTAGAAGATTTAATGATGATGTTTATTAAACAATTTATTCATAAAAACTTTTTCATTGAAAGTTATCAATATTAAGTGTCCCCACTATATAAAGTGTTGTCCAAATTGAGAGGGCCTTGGTGTTTTGCAGATTCGCCAAACAAACGTTCTTCTTCAGTAAACGCGACATATGCTGGTGTTAATCGTTTGTCATGTTCATTTGGGATAATCCTCACCTAAATAATAATACATTTAATTCATGTATACGCATTATTTTCAGTCTAATAACAAGAAAAAAGTGTGATACTTAGTAAAATATCTATTATTTTTTTGTTTGTGTGAGAAAAATAATGGTCGCTCTAGAAGTGTGTGTACCAATATGGAGGTAACTAACTTTATTTGATTACTTTACATCTGTTATATAAAATGATTGAAACCTATGGGCATCATAATAAAATGATGGCTTAACCCTAATCTGGTACACATACTACGGGAGTGTCCATGTAACTATGTATGATGGTGACCGTACATTTGAACCCACGTACATTTGAACCCATACGTATATCCGCGGGTTCAATCTATATGCGGGTGCTAAAACCCATGGGTTAGGGTGAGTATGGGTTCAAATATCCGTAAAACAAAGAAAATTCCATAGGTGCAATAGTATGCAAGGGCAACTGTCATGGGTTCAAATGTACGTGGGTTCAAATGTAATGAAACCATGTATGATACAATCATGCAAGAGTAGTCACATTAAATATGCCAAACTATCCAACCTCCAAATTTTCTTTATGAAAAGTTCAACGTTTTTTTTTTTAATTTCTCAACTTTGTGCATTTTAAAAACATTATTCTGAAAGATAAAATATTGGGTAGTTGTTGTTTGGCATATGCTTTTAGAGTGGTTTATGACTTAGTTGGCGCCACTAAAATGTCAATTGTATCAATAGGCATTTTAATATTAATTTTTAATCATGTCTAATTGTTGAAATTTGTAGCTATAGTTTGATATAATGTTTTAAAAAAGGAGTATGTTCTCAGATACGATTTCCAAAGTGTGTATATGAAATATTTGATCATGAGTTAACCAACGTGTTTTAGCAACTTCTCCTTGCAGGCATTCTAGATCATCACTAGACTAAGCATGTGATGTAATTTTTTTTTTCAGACTCATCCAGTCAAGTAGACCATACGCCATCCAGACACACTACGGGTGTACCAAAGAATGTTACCAGTGTTACCGTGAAATTTAAACTTTCTCGCACTTACCGTTCCATTTATGAATGCTCCAACGCAAACAAAGTTTGTTCCAAGATCAATCCCAATTGCGCAGTCACTACTCATGCTCAATTTTCTCGATTCTATAAATAATGAAACTACGTGATAGTGGTTAACCAACCAATAAAGATAATTGCTTTTATCTTCTGTTTTCGGTTTTCTCTATTTACATCGATACATATTACAATCACAGAGAATTGAGATCAGTACTTTCTGTCCATAAATTTACCCAGTATTTGAGAATTTTGTTTTTTATTCTATATATCAAAAATGTATTAACCATTACATCTTTAGTAATCATGATTTTTTATATTTTGAAATTTTCTGGCATGATTCGTCGGAGGATCAAATGACAAGGGCAACAAGCTGGCCAATATTGTACAAAAATATGATAATTAAGAAGTTTTAATTAAAACTGTTATTATTTCAGTGCGCAATCAACATGCATACACATATGAGATAATTATTCAAGTTTTAAAATGCTCCAAGCCTATGGCAGCTATATCAAATGGCGACCTTAACGACATCAATCTCTATGGTTGAGGACCCACATTGTGAGCGAATATTCATTATTGTCACTTGGGATCAACAATTAATGCTAATAATAATACCACAAAGTGATAATTTCAAATTTCCAAACTGAGTGACGATTGCCTGGGTTGTTCTATATATGATACTATGATGAAATCTCATGTTTTTTGAAATAGAATTCAATCGATCGAAATTAGCGACAGTAATACCAAAGTATCCGGTATTTAATTTGGAAGACTTCGATGAGTTAACACGTTTAACATGTTTTTCGAAAAACATTGGTCTTTATTTTAGATGGAGGAGAAACTATATATGTAGCTTGAAACATATCTGTAGCTTTTAAACATAATGCATGAATGCATTTTTAACATAATCTAGATTAATTGATTTGAAAATCACACATGATGTCATGCTAAATATTCACCATTCAGGTTTGAAATTAAACCGTCTATTGATTGAACTGCCCATGCCCATGCCAACTTCTGATTCACAGGGGCAATAATCCAGTGAGAAAAAAGTTAATTTCGGAAAAATAGCATCGATATAAACACAGAGCGTAAAATAGACGAGCTAGCCTACTCTCAGTGTGCTTTCACCTTTACAGACACCAGGAATATAACTATTTTTGAGGGAGAATTCTTCATAATGATATGTACCATGCAATTCTTTGCTCTAGCTTTCGTAATTCTACCAGAAACATCACGACCATAAAAGTTCCGCATTTTGAGAATGGATTCTTTGTCCATAACTTATATATCATCTAAATGCCTGATTTATATAATCCAACTCACCAATTTACATATATCCCTTTTCGTTTATTCAAAAACGTTGTCCAAGATAGCACAGAATGAATATGCTACCTACCCACAAACCTCTCGTTGAGCTCGATATAATAAAAGCTGTATCTCGAGCATATTTGTTTCAGCCATACAATCGTTTGAGGTGGTGCTCACTCGAGCGTTGTATAATCAGATTGAGTAAACTTTAATCTTGTGCGCCACCTAACCGGACCATTTTTCGTGGCACTGTATTCTGCAATGAGTTGATAACGTGACAAAATATATACATTTGATACATCAGATCCTCTATTATGAAGTATGATGGGATGACAAATTTTAAAATGTGCCTCTAACTAAACGTTCAACAAATAGTCATTTAGGTATGTTATGTCATGACTCAATCCACTGATTCAAGATTATTATTAAAATAATTGAATATTCAGCAAATAAATGGATCGATAATTTTCGAGGATACACAAAGATTTGACTTTAATTGGATCTCTAGGTGACGACTACTACCTTTTTCATTTCTTTTCCTTGTAATAAAGGGATGATGTAGCAATATTAACACTACTGTTAGTGATTCCATAGTCTTGTCGCACACTAACACGAATATATAATTTATACAATTTTTTTGCTCATATAAAGATATTCCAACTAAAATATGCTTGTCAGATGATGTTTGGCTTTGTTCTGACGATACTTATATAGCAATATTGCTGAATCACAAAGTTCAATTAAAAATATGACAAATCTTTTATCCACATTACTTTAGTTTCAGATCAAATTAACTATATTTTTCAAGCAGTAATATGAAACACATTACTGTATAGCTTGCGCAACAGAACTTTGTTTGCTGACAAACAATATTCAGGGTTGTCTGCGTCTAATTCTTCTTCCTGACAAACAAAGTAACTGCGGCAAATATATTTAAAGCGCTCTACTGTTTGCATAAATGTCACCTCACATTGTAACGCACATCCCGTGCACATTTATTTGTGCAACGTGATTTGCAGCGATGATTTGTAAGGCGATGGTAAGGCAACTCGTTATATATATATATAGTTGTTTAAAGTAAACAGTCGTCAAACGATGACGCCTATTGATTCAATTTGCTCTCGAAAACAACTGCCACTCTAGTGCCTATAAAATATATAGCAATGAGTAAATTTGAAATCCCACTTTCATGTCCAATACCAGATCAGCAATCAATATACAATTTTTTTATTTCTATTAGTTGGTAAAGGATGCTCATAATATTTTCAAACGCACGATGAGTAAATTCTTAGTATGTCAATAGGCTTTAAATACAAACACAGAATTTAAAAAATGTTGAAATTCTAAAAAAGTAGTGACGTTGCGGTTTTTCAATGTGCTTGTAATTGTAAGTAACATTTCTGACAATTATATATTATATTTTAAATCCTTAAAGTATTTTATTTTAAAAAATATAAACATTGTAGCAATCCAAATAAAATGATGCATTATCACTGATAAACTATAGACTATTTATGGACTGATTAGTCATGACTTGTAAAATCAAAAGCCTTAATTTAGACTTCTAGGCATAAAAGTAAATATTACCATAACACAATAAAATTGGACACAGCTTATTAACAGAAATTTATAATAAGTTTTAAAATACTCAAGATTACGAATACATTTATAATAGATTGTATTTAATACTTATCAAGAATTAGGAGATCAGGATATAGATATTTATTTCTACCAAGAGCCGATGGAATATCCCAATATTTGTAAACGCATGATGAGTTAATTCTCAGTATGTTACTAGGCTACAAATACAAACACAAAATTAAAAAATGTTCAAATTCCAAAAACGCAGTGACGTTGCGGTTCCTCAATGTGCTCATAAATTTTTTTTTAATGAATTGTATAATTTGTAAAACGAGAATATCGGTCAGAGACCGAAGACTTATCGATCGAATGTTAGGGGATCCCCCTGAACAGCGCTCTTACTTCAAAGTGACACCATGTGCCCCATCACTAATTAATTGATAATTCGCTAATTATACGACATAATTCGCCCAGAATCAATAGGATTCTGGTACGAGATATGATGAATGCACATATCTCGCTTTCGTGAGATATCGCGTGCATCTAACAGACAGACTAACACACAGACAGACAAATACCTATCAACATACTTACCGATTAAAATCGATAAGTAATAACAATTCTGACAATGTAATATAACTTTACTTTATGAATTCTTAATGAACTCTGGACTTTTTATCAACTGATTTGCCATGACTTATAAAATCAAAGGCCCTAAATTGTGACCTCTAGTTCTCGGGGATTAATTGGATATGTACATTATTTAAACCGGCATTTACATCTACTCCAACTCTTTGGGCCGTAAAAATAACTGAGGAAATATTCAGTCCTTTTTCTCCAAACTCTCCAACAAATCTGTCCCACCAGATAATTTGGAAAGCACGGGAAGACAGAAAGATTTCAACTCTTCTTTCTTTGATTCGAAGGACTTTTTCAAAGTGTTCTAAAAAAAGACAAAATAAGTGTTTGATGAGTAAATGCAAAGGCATTTTACATCCTAAAATCTCTGCATTATCTGCATTGAGTTATTTTTAACTTTTAAGTAAAATATTTTATATAAAAAAAAACTTACAAAAAACTTCGTTCGGTTCTGTAAGCGTTAAAAAAGGTAACGGGAAAATATCAACTTTTGAAATTACCATTACCAGGTTAACGCATTTATATGTAATAGATATAAATACCTTGTTATTATCAATCCAACCAAGTATTTCATTGCATTTATCAACAACTTTTGACTGTTCCTTCACTGTGATATCACCACAGTTTTCGGGGTTTTCTATGTAATGCTTGATTGCGTACGTGTAGTTTTCTAGCATGTTTCTGGCTTCACTTTGTTCTTTCCATAACGCATCTTCACTTCTGTAGCGTTCTGCCTCAGCAACCTTTTAAATATTAACAACAATCAGATATATTGAATATTTTGATATAAGATTTTAAAATTTGGAAAATCTAAACACGATAGCGAAAGATAAAGGATCAAGGTTCCAAAATCGAGATGATTTGATCAGTTTAAATTATTTGGAATTTATTCAACTTCTCCAGGCAACGAAATGTATTTCAAGTAGGTAAAATTCGTTTTGAAAGAGCTGTAAACTTATGCATGAGAATGACCTATATATTTCATCTATCTGCCCGTTTCCATTTTATTATCACCATATGAGTTGTGAATATACTTTTTTGCGACTTGTATCAACTTTCAAATTGTTTGTCGGTGAGTAATTACTCTTCTTTGCGTGTTGCGACCCTGCTTTAAACTTTCACGTTTGTCTACCAAGCGAAAAAGGTAAATGTATGTTTAAAATGTAGACGCTCCCATTACCATTCTTGAAATTTCTTCTTTGCTTAGTCGTCCTCTATCGCTGGAGATGATAATTTGCTGATATTTTCCCGTTGCTCTGTCACGTCCACTGACATTCAGAATGCCATTTGCATCAATATCGAAGCACACATCAAAATGGGGAATTCCTCTCGGCGCAGGGAGTATTCCATCGATTTGAAAGCTATCCAAGAGTGTGTTGTTTTTTGTCGCTGCGCGCTCTCCTTCAAATACCTTTATTTTATTTAACAAGGTGTCAGTTGTTACTTATTTTTAATTAGCAATAGTCTGCTTTTTTGTCGCGCTAGCTTTATTTATGTAGCGATAAGACGTTGAAAATCTTAAACTTGAGAAACAGTAAAACTATTTAGGTATGAAGAGTAGCAGTATTATGTTACGTATGATATATATATATATATATTACTCGTTCAGACTTTAGTAATTGTAATAAATCTATACTGACTTTAATCGACACCCCAGCAAATTTTATAACGACACTTACTTTGAACAACACCGAGCTCTGGTTGTCTACTGAAGTCGTATAATTTTCCGTGTTTTTAAACGGTATGTTTGTATTCCTTTTGACAATGACTGACATATCGCATCCACCCACTTCAACACCAAGTGATAGAGGTGCAACATCATGAAGTTGAAATTCCTTTATCTGCGTAAAGCAAATAAAAAGTCAAGGTGAATAATTTTGATCTATAATAAAGTCTAATGGAATATAACACGAGGAAAACACATTAAAAGTATTTTATCCATCTTCTTGGCCTAAATGTTTAAATCAGAAGAAATCATTCATTTTCATATGTAAAATTGAATGATCACATTACTTGGAAATGCCATGCAAAAATTAGTTTTATCCCTCGGTGGTATTTTTCAAATTTATTGAACGATAAACATAAAAACATCAAGAATACGTTAGTATATGCCAGTGAAAAGTTTATCCTGATTTAGAATTATTAATATCTCAACATTTGACAAAAAAAATTCTGTTGACTAATTGAATAATTTATAAGGTAATTTTACTAGCCCATTTTGCTTCGAAAATATGAGGAATGAAAATGTATTTACCAGGGACGATTCGTCGTTCGACAGATTAGCAGCGTGTGCAGCGGCACCATATGCAACAGCTTCGTCAGGATTGATAGTTCTACAAAGATCTTTTCCTCTGAAGAAGTTTTCCAATAATTCTCGTATCTTTGGAATGCGAGTTGAACCACCAACAAGAACAATATCCTCAATCTAAATAATTTTGTTAAAAATTATTTTAATATGTTCGGCAAAATATGTTATAATTTTAAAAATATTGCAATAATGAAAGTGAATTCTGAGTATCAACTTTCTTTACCTTGGCTCAGGACATATATACATATATTTACCTCTTAAAAAAAGTCTCATTATGTGTTTTGAATTTTTTGCTTAGCTTCGATTATCAAAACGTTGTCTAATTGCTTCGAAAACAACAATGATTTTTAAAAGTTATCTCAAACAAAATATCATGAAATTTACTAAATAGTAGAGTAAAGTTTGTTTAAGATTGAAAATCGGGTAACTCTTCGTAATTGGTGAGCGTATTTTTGCTATACCATATTCAAACCCTCGTTTTCGAAACTTAGTGCCAGCGATTATTGCACACAATTAACACATCTTTTGAGCATTTGAGTTGCAAGAGACAGTTCAAACATTTTAAAAATTCCATTTACCTCGTCCTTTGACATTTTTGCGTCTTCCAATGCCTGTGCGACAGTCTCAATTGTCTTTGTAAACAAGTCCTGATTCAGAGTCTCAAATCTAGCGCGAGACATCGAGCTGCGGAAATCAATTCCTTCATGAAGAGAATCTATCTGTACCCTGAAAATGCGGACATACATTTGCTAAACCATGAAAGTTGATAACCTTTGAATCACTTTGAATTTCATTTCTATGCACTGCTTATGTGTTATGCATTTAGATAGCGTATATGCATTTTAACGCGTTTAGGTAAATGTTATCAACATTGGAAACTTACTTTGCCTGAGTTGAGACAGACAGCTTTCTTTTTGCAGCCTCACACTGAACTCTCAGTCTGTTCAAGGCTCTTCTGTCCACTGAAACATCTACGTCATGTTGACGTTTGAATTCCTCAACAAAGTGATCAACCATTCGGTTATCGAAGTCCTCACCTTTGTATTAGTTTACAAATTTAATTTGATGCTCTTATTAATAAATGGTATTATTTTTATTTGGTCTCGTATTTCTAGAATCTAGCATGAACTTATTTGAAGACAACTTTTGTAGTTACGCCATTCCTATTTTAGTACCATTTGTGAAAAATCGGCTAAAATCCACCGTAATTTGGAAGTATTTTTGCATGATACACATACAGAATTGTTGAAATGAGGTAAGGTCTCGCAAACGCTTATGTAACAGGATTGAACTAGAAATACTTATACAGCAGTTATTATTGACTTATGTTTGTGTAAAACAATACAAAATTAAATCAGACTAACTTTATCAAAAAAGCAAAATATAAACGCGTACTTTTACTTTGCGCATACCAATTTTGTTTGTTCATATTCTGATATAATTTTAATGTCGTTGCTCCTACCTCCCAAATGCGTATCACCGCCAGTTGCCTGAACTTCAAATATACTCTCTTGAATTTTTACCACCGTGACGTCAAATGTTCCCCCTCCGAGATCAAATATTAGAACATTCCGCTCGCTTTCATTCTGTTAAAATAGTGCATATTTGTATAGATAAGTGATTAGGGGTGTAATTAGCTATTTATTTAATATAGCATATTATATAATCAAATATCACATAGCTCTTAGTTCTCATTGCCCTTTCCGAACAATTCATCGTTATGAACTATGCGTCTAATTGTTTCAAAAATTGACTTTGAATAAAATGCAAATATAATAAAATGCAGGTAAAACTTACCCTTTTTTTTTTAATTTGTTACATTTAAAAATAGGACCAAACAGTTGTGTTTTTCTTTTATGCTAGATGATTTTGCTATGTTCTATATTTATTAATCCGAATATTTTGCCATTCAGTAACATATAACAAATAATACAGTGATATATTCAATTCTGAAGGCTATGCTCATCGTGGCACTTTTATTGAGGAATATAAATAACAGGCTTGCTTTTATTTTTTTGTTTATGGAATCATTGAAATTTTAAAATAAGGACCAGAAACTATTACTAACCATACGATCTAATCCATACGCCACCGCAGCAGCAGTGGGTTCGTTGATCATCCCAATAACATTGAGGCCGGCAATTTTTCCAGCATCTTTTGTTGCTCTGCGTTGAGCGTCATTGAAATAAGCAGGAACAGTAATAACAGCATCAGTGATTTCTTCGCCAAGGTAGTTCTCAGCAGTCTTTTTCATTTCTTCCAGAACCATTGCGCTGATTTGCTCTGGGTAATATACCTTTCGTTCGTAGCATTGAACAACCTAAAAATATATCAGAACAACTTCAAACAGTGATTTCTTCAAAAAAAATAACCCGAAAGCTGAAATAAAGGAGACTGATCGCTTTGCGGTGTTACGGGCGACCACGAAAATTCCATGTAGCATAGTAATTGCGCTTTGTAAATACCGATTGACCTGATACTCGAAGCAGTTCAACTATGGAATAGCGAATTCTGCAGAAACCTTAACTTGAAAAATTTGGTGTTGAAAAACAAATAATATTTTTTTGTTTCCTGGGATAACTGACTGGATCAACTGATTACAAATACAAAAAAATAAACTATTGTATGTAGATATTTCAATTGTATGAAATAATAACATTTTCTTTGTCCAAAATTGGGCCTAATAATTTACATGCTACGAGTTATTTGAATGTGGTATTGAAAGGATATATTCTTAAGGCTTAACTACGTATTATGAGTGTCTGATTTCCCCGTTATTTTTTAGGGAATGTATAACGCGAATGGGGGGTTTATTTGACCGTTATTTCTTAAAAAACCATGTTTTTCACAAAATATATTAAAAGGAAGAAATATACAAACCGGTATTTTGGGTTTATTTCCATCATTCAGAATTACGAATCCCCAAAGTTTCATATCTTCTTGCACCACTGGGTCATCGTATGTTCTTCCAATTAAACGTTTGATTTCTATGAAAATATATGTTGTTGTTACATGGAGGTCAAAATTAAGGAATAATCAGTTTTATAGACATGACCCTATAAGAACAATTATTTTAGTAATTGTTACTAATGTATTGTAAATAGTAACGTACAAGCATGGGACATACAGGTTTTAACAAATTAACTACCCAATAAGTTGAATATGTCTTCAAGTACATAAATGGATATTTTATGTTCTATCTGGAAAAATATCAAATACAAATAAAATATACTCTTTAAAAATTGACTCAATCATATTCGTGAAGAATGAACACATGATATATCTTACGAATCAGAGTGTTTTCAAAGTTAATTGGAGCCTCCTGTTTCGCCGCATCCCCAATTAGACGTTCTTCAGATGTAAATGAAACACACGAAGGTGTTAAACGGTTACCCTGTTCGTTGGGAATAATTTCCACCTTTGAAAGTAAAAAAATATGAATGAAAATAACACTTTATTGGTTATCACATTATCAACGCCTTTTTGATTGTAACGTTGTATCGTGGATTGATATTTTCGATGTTATAAGCATTTACTTATGCTTTCATTAAGCAGTGGGAAAATGAGCACTAACTTTTTTAATTAAAATAAAATATTGAGAACATGAAGTAAGTTAATTCTGGGCCAAACTGATATTTGGTACATGAAGTAAGTCTAGCGGATATATATTGCTATAATTTTGAGACTTAATTAATTATTAAATCATTCCTAATTGAGTATTAAATTGTTTATTTCTTTATTAACCACATACAATAGTTATAAGATAAAAACAATATCGATTTGATTGAATAACATGTGAAAATGATACGAAATTCATATGGTATAGTGATTTTTACATTTTACTCTAATGATATAGTCACTTATGAACGTGGCAAGGGCGTGAATGACTAAAATATTTGAAATTTAAACTTAGGTTTATGCCAATTAATTGAGTAATGAAAACAGAATCAAATACCTGTCCATTCCTGAAAACGGCCACGCATGAATTCGTTGTTCCTAGATCAATCCCGATAGCAGGCATTGTTATATGTAATTTTACTTTACAAATCTAGAATATCAATATTCGTTAACATTGGTTGGTAATAGTTTTCTATATTTAAATATCTATAATACCTATTGAAGCAGTTTTAAATCAATCCAAACTATTTACAAAAGTAAAGGTTATTTAGGTTATTTTGTTTCTTCCCGATATAACTGGAACAAATCACACTTCATAAATATACATAAATTTATTCTATTTTATTTGTTTTTCTGTCATGACAAATTGGTGCTACTTTGGTAGGCAATTGAAACCCCATTGAGCAAGTGAGATAGCCTACCAAACAGACACCAATGTCTCTACAGCTAAGTTTAAAACTTGACTATAGCTGCGTCGTCACAGCCTGGGCACTGAAAAATCGAACATTGTAAAGTTCTCAACAACAACAACTTACAATACCCTTTATTTCTATAATAAAAGGGTCATAACTGTGAATATAATCTTCGCATAATCTGCTTATTTCTCCACACAGCTAACGCCCAGCAAGCACTTCCTCTTTCTTACGCAAGTGAATAACGACTCAAGGGCGACATCGCATGTGAATTCTTGTATAATAAAGAGCGACGGTATAAAGTGTATAAAATGTATTACATAAAAGAAGCATGAAATAATATGTTCTAATATTTGTACGTATTCATTATTAGATTAAACATACATACTCTCATAGAATTTATTTTGTTATTACAATTACACATCAAATGAAGATTGCATCATTTTCTATATTTTTGATTCTAGCTGTCTGGGACTTCACAACTGTACCTTGCGGACATAAAGATTCGCTATCACCCTTTATTCCATTGGGAACAACTCATGTGTTACGACGGAGACCTATTCTTTAGTCACTGGGTGCCTATGTTTACGCAGCAGTCTCATATGTACTACAAACAAATATTAAATTTCGTTTTAGGGTCGATTCGTATGGGTTGGATTCGGCCACGCTTGATCCAACATATTCAGACGGGTTATAACGATAGCCACTTTCAAAATGATATACAAGTCAAATACTGTTTCACTAAATTAGATGTATTTAAGCATTTGTTTTATCCAAAAGTTATCCTTGTTTTAAAGTAAAATTGCTAGCAAATATACTCTTCATGCATGATCCTATCATTTCCGTGAAATATCAAGCAATCAGAAGAATCTAAACATGCTTGATGCTCATTTTATAATTGTCACATACCAGCGGAGTTATAGTTTAATATTACCATAATGTAAATCGCAGTATGGTTTGTAGTAAAAGGCATAAAATAGATAGTTATTGAAATATACTGCTATCGCATCGATTGTTTGCAAGACAAACACTCATAAGGATTTATGTTTAACAAAATGCCACAGTGTGATTAATGACACACTTAGGGATGAACATAAGTTGTCCTCGTTTAACCATTGAAATAGGTATTGCACCCCTAACGTTGTCTTGAATGGGTAAATCATAACCGAGATATTTCCGTACATTTGTATAATGAATACGACATATAGTTAAAAAATACGAATTACTGAACCAGTATTTCTCTTTAACTTTTATTTTGTAAAGCGTGTTATGCTAAAGCTGGAAATGAATCGAATTGAAACATTCAAACACTATTATGCTATAAAAAGATGATTGTAACATATGACCTCAATTTTAATTACGCCAAAGATACATGTTTATTAAATTGCAAAGTTTGAAATTTGCATTCTCAAATTAAAAGTTGTGCTGAAGGGAGTATTTTTAGTCCTATTGAAATTAAGCAAATACTAAACATAACCATCGACATTTACCTGAAATCTTGCCCCTTATCCTTTTAACTTATTGGAAACAACACATGCGTGGCATTTGGCATATAATGTTTATTCATTGTCTATTCACAGGGTATCTTGACACGCAATGCGCATTTGAGGAGATATGTGATGCAATACAGTTTAAAGAAGATAGTTACCAAATGTACCAATCTGGCTCAATCTAACATATTACGTCAGTTACCAACTCTGGCCCACTCTATATTATATTTCTCAACAAAAGTAATTCAACACCTTCATTCGAGTATAGACACGTAAAACCAAAAATACTCTAAGGGATATAGATACGCATGGCAGTTCGTGCATAAGTCAGACTTGTCTCTGTGATATCAAGCATGAAGTAGAACACAAACTGACGTCATACAAATTGTTTTGAAAAATGTTCCATAACAACGAAATATAGTTCATTTATCGCTACTAGGTAAATAAAATTATACATCCGTAAGGTCTTTAAATTCCATACTTATCGAGGTATATCGAATGCCGTCGCATCGTTCGTTTGCAGAACAAACAGCAATCAAACTTATACTCTGTGTTAACCCCCAGTGAGGTCAGTGAAGCGTTTTCTAGAAAATAAAATACAAGTGAAGACATTGAGAGCGTTAAATAGACGTTCAACATTTTCTTTGTTCTGAATAGTCAAATCTATTTCAGTCAAATTTTTTACAGTGAATACAATGAATGCAAAATAAAACTTCAACTTCGAATTGCAGTACCAATACCAATATCCATGGCATTTCTAAATCTTGTGATATTTTTAAATTTTACATGCATATTATATTTGAATAGCATCAACACGAATTTACTTACTTACTAGGGCATAATTTTATTCCGATTTTCTTTATTTTTAATTCTATTACAAATTCGGCGACTGTCTCTGTTAGGCAAGTGAATATACCCCTTCCCATAGGCTTCCGTCTATTATACAACTTTATGTAAAATGGGCGAACAAAATTAGTTAACTCCATATTGGTTCACATACTTCTGGACCACAAATATATACCAGTGTCAGTGTAGTGTACGTCTCGAATATATCTCATCCACAATAACTCCAACTGCGAGTGTTGAACAAGTACAATTGTAATATTTCAAATTGTTTCAAATTTACGTCGTCCTAGATTATATTTTCATGGATTTAACAAATAAGTCTAATCAACTCTTAATCAACCAAATAATCTATAGTATAAATATGTGTATCAATCTTTTTAAAATAATTTGTCGTGTATGCTTAGAATCCTGATGAGACTGGTGAGATTAAAATACCTATGAACAATGAGTATTGATCTCCCGTACAAAAGTGAGATTACTTCATTCATTACGAATGTTGCGTTTTTGGAAAGTTAAATTAATTTCAAATTTCAAGAAATTTTTATGCCAGTATTTAAGCTTTGCCAATAAAACACTTACTGGGTATTACATTAAATAGTATCCAATAATATGGTTGGTAAGGTATGGTGGCGCATCGTTGTCACGCGTGAAATTAAAAAAAAATAAAATAAAAAATAAAAAAAACTTGAAATAAAAGTAAATTTTTTCTTGAGTAATGATTTTCTTGAGCAATATTCAATTAATTTAATATGCAAATGTTCTATAAATTCCCCATGATACAAGTTCAACTAGAAGTAATATATATATTTAAAATAATGATAAGATAATATGGAATTGAATACGAAAATTCGAAAAATTTGTTTTTACGTGTAGACTGTAGAAGGTAATTGAATTGGAGAATGCTGCTTAAATGCTCAGCTGTCCGGACACTCGTGCGATACCGATATCGTCTGATCGTACCCAGTACCCAGCATACAGTCACTCATGAAACTAGTGGAAGATACAGATAGTCTATCTAGTAGAATATGGTGAATCGAGGGATGGATTGAAATAAAAGGTAGAGCCCGCGCTATTTATCATTCGTCTGGATCGGTAAGTTACGGCTGTACGGTATGCCGTACCGTATGCCATACCGTATGCACATGCCGAAATGCACGTTCCATTGAAATCAGGTCTAATTATAATCGCCTTCCAGCCTCGTGGTTGTACGATCAGACAGTAGAGGCTAGAGCCGACGGACGAGTCTAACTAGGCAAATTTATGCACACAGTCCTTTTCTATTAATTCAAGTCTGTGCTATGTAAATTATTCACATTTTATTAACTCTAGGTTACCGGTACCGTACTTCCATGACAATTACAATAACCGGTACCATGCTGGTAATTAATATTACGTACAACCTGCAACTGACTGCGCTCAATCCATCACTCGATTCACAATATTCTACTAGCTAGACTATCCGTATCTCCCATTTGTTTCATGAGTGATTGCATGGGTACAGGTAAGGTCAGACGGTACCGGTATCGTAAAAGTGTCCGGACAACTGAGCAGTTAAGCAGCATTCTCCAATTCAATTACCTTCTACACGTAAAAACAAATTTCCCGAATTTTCGTACTCAATTCTATATTCTCTTATCATAATAATAAATATATTACTCCTAGTTGAACTTGTAGCAAGGGGAATTTATAGAACCATTTCGTTGTGAATTTATTAAATATTGCTCAAGAAAATCAGTAGTGAATTAGAAACTCAAAGAACACCGTTTGTGAGTGTAGGATTATGCATTGCAACGTTGGTCCCAAGCAGAAGCAAATTTTTCAAAATAAAAATATTTCTCAATTTTACGCGTGACACCATAGTAAGGGTCGTAAAATCACAAAAAATCGGTGAAATGTTTTCAATATTCATCAATGATAGTCCGTGAAAACCACTCTTACAAATTTACATACATGACATTTTTTTTGTGTACTTTTAACGCGATGCATGTATGACTAATCACAAAACTTTATTTAAATAATATTACAGAATTTTTTCACCGTTTTCTCGCTTTATAAGATTTGCTTTACGTTATCTATAAATTTTCTAAATCTATTTATAAATAAAATGTTTATAACTTCATATGAATTATTCGCGCTCCAGAAGTGTGTGTACCAATATGGAGTTAACTATTTTTGTTCGCCTACTTTACAACAAGTTGTGTAAAGGGACTGGAGCCTATGGGCAGGGGGATATTTACTTGGCTTACACAAACCAGAACTCGTTATAGACCTAAAATATAGAAAATCGGAATAAAATTATGGCTTTACCCGAGTCTGGTACATAAACTACGGGAGTACCAAAATACTTACAAAGATTATCATTTACTAAATAGGTCTAACTGATTCTACCCTGAAAATTTAAAATGAAAACTAGTTTTGTACTGATACAATATATTACATATATAGATAAAATAATGATTCATGGATAAACTCAATAACGATGCATATGAAAACCTCTATTACGATTTATGAAAAGATGCATAATCATATATCTTTTTATACTAACCAATGATGTTTAATATACAATGATTTGTTTAAAAAATTTTCAAAGATCAAGTTTCAAAAACCTGTAGGTAAAAATAACTCATTCCAATGTTTAATACCAAAATGGCATTTGCAAATTTGTTACGCAATTAGAAATCAGTAGTTTTTGCATTATACTGAAAATGCACTTTGTACAAAAAGAATATAGAAATAGCATTAAAATTGCATTTACAGGTGAATGGAAAACCATTGCTGGTTATGAGACCGCGATGAAGTATGACAGTAAGAAAAGCAAAAAGTTCAACATAAGATATTAAAAAGTATACTTCAACGTGTCTGATTCGATAATCCAATAAAGGACACCCACTCGGTACAGAGAAAGAAGTAAGGTAACCATGGAACAGAAGGGCCTTTACAGCACTAAATGCAGTCAGCACAGAAGAGCAATACAATAACATCTCTTTGATTTGTTTCGAAGGGCAGGGATTTCCAACATAGACAATACAACTTTTGTTGAGAAATAAGTATACGACTGAACTGTTATCATTAAGCTTAAATAAATTTTCGAAAATACATCACTATCTGTATCTGATACATAAATTCAGATTATGCATTTCACTTCATCAAGAATGATGTAAACTTTGTTTCAATGTTTAGAAAAAAAAATTCGGCATTTTTAAATATCTTCTTTAGAGTAATGACAAATATAATCACGTAAATAGAAAAACTGCGTCTTAATAAACAGTTACTTAATATTAAATTACATAAACATTGCTGTGCAATTGAAAATACTCTTATTTGTATAAAACTCTTTAAATCAGTCAAAAATCAAATATTATTCTTATTAGAGGGAAAATATTCTAAAACATAAAAATATGGTTATGCGCATATTGTAATTCAACATTTGAACTTAATACACAAAGTCGGATTTATCAATAGGCAAGGTAGGCGGGAAGTCTGAAGTTCCAAATCCATACGCGCTTCAATTTTGAACTAAAATTATTTGTTAATTCGGTTTTAAATGTTAAATTCATGGGCCAGAACTTTCATTTTTTAGTCAGGTTGAATAATTTTGATCCCAAGAATCAAAAATTTATATTAATTCCTCAGAATGACATCTAATCCATATTGTATATGATTTTACTTTTTCATCATATTTTTATCGTAAACCTTTCAAACATGATACCTTGAGCTTTATGGATTGTTCTTAAATTAAACTTATTATCCAATATACTTGCATTATTGACGTATGTATCTTGCCCTCAATATTTTTTTTATTTTATGTAAATTTTTAACAAATCATTTGTAGATCACATAGTACAGATATGAATATGATGTCGTCATAATGCCGGTCCATAAGAATAGCCTTATGACGTCACATTTGGAAAGGATCTCTCCCACGGAATAATCTAATGCTTCTGGTCTAAATCCGCCTTTGGCCATACGATGAATTATAAAAAATATTAAATAAAATTAAAATTGTAAATAAACTACATTTTTCCAACAAAATTGTCCCACAGATTCAGGAACAGCCAAAGGAGTATTTCAAATTTTACAACTCTGTCTCAAAGACGCTGGTCATCTAAAAAAAATGGGTTGATATTATACATAGATACATAATTTACATAGATTATTGAGTCTAAAATACTCTTTAACTTATATGATCGTATAAACACGCGTCTAAATTGACAATATTTTCAGGCACATTTAAGAGGTAACAGTCAAATAAAAGTATCATTACTTTGATAATTTGAACTTTTAATGACAGTTTTACGATTATGGGCTAAATTTGTAAATTAAATATACATGCAAGTATAAATGCGCAAATTTTTAAAGAACCATTTAGCATTCCCGCATAGCAAGTCTAAAATTTACAATAAAAATACGGACATCGGAAATATATAAAAGACGGGCGCGAAATTGTTCGTTTTTTATACCAATATGATTGCGCCGTTGTCCACTACTTCTTTTCATTGAGATTTAGATACCCTTTAGCATATTCATATATTTCGTACTTGTTTTTGTTGCTCTAGTCTTGTACATGATGTTTTGTAGATATGCTCAAGTTCTTCTTTCATTTTTTTGTACTTGTCCGTCGAAGCATTCTAAAGAAGATATAAGATATTATATTATCAAACAATCAAACATATTAATTTAGGAACTTTTACGAACGCTACGCATTTTCATGAGATATATATATATATAAATGTACCTTGTAAAGTTTGAGAAATTCTTGTATACTTCTGCATTTTTGGAAAATGGCATCTTTTTCTTTCTTTTCAAATTTTGCTCCAGTTCCGGACATGATTTTGATGATATCATCTACATATTTTGCAAGAGAATTTGCAGTTGTTTTTTTTGGAACCTTTTACAATAAGTATAGTCGTATTTTAACTTTTGAAGATGTAGAAAAAGATGTAAACTATGTCAAAATCTAGATTTCTGCATTTCTAAGTTTTGATAACTGGTTTTTATATTCAAATATAAATAACACTTTCAAATATATTGTGAACTTATATTAGGATGTCTAACAAAAAAGTATATTATTTAAATTTTGAGAATTAGAATTTTTATTATTGACTCCTGGTTCTGATCGTCACAGGGCGACTAAATAATTAATTAGACGTGTCACATGCGTTTGAACACGTCGATAAATGTCAGATTTTTTTATGGAAATACTTGTCTTCATACAACACATAAAGAGAAAGTTCACATTTGAGTTTAGTATATCATAATGGAAGAATAAATTGAGTTCGTTAGCTAAACCCAATATCTAATTTTAATATGAATAAAGGAGAAAAGAGAAAAGTTAGGAGGAAAAATACATAATTACATTTTAACTAAAATATAAATTAATCGGACAAAGTGTATAGAGCATCAGTGTTTGCGAACTGCTCAATAATTCCTTCGCTGATCATTGAAATATGTTAAGTTATAACCAAGTCCACCACATTAACAATTCACGTTCGTACCCTGGTTAAATATTAGTTCAGGTCTTTCAAAAAGTATGAAACTAGATTGATGGAAAGCTACATAATAGCGCAATACGAAAATATAATGAATTTCAGTGTGAAACATAGTTTGAGAACATATATAAAGTTCATAAGCTTTTAGTGATTTTCTACATATTTAGGAAATAAACAATTCAAACATTTTATTACGTCAAAAGTAACAACTTAAACAACAATGATCTAACGACTTGATTCAGTAACACTTTGTCAGAAACAAAACAACAACAAACGGAATACTAATTAATCCTTATCTAATAGTAACTTTTGAAACATGTAATCGGACTGTTTGTCTAGTTTACCGTATCATATTTTAAATTTGCTCTTACGATTTTTTTTTACCTCCAGTCTTTTTTTGATGGATGGCTTGAACACAGTCTCATAGTAGGTTTTTAATTCATTCCTTTCTTCTTCCAAAGTTTTTTGTTTGGCTTCCTATAATAAGTTACAAAGTAGTAATTTTCATCTATATGAAGCTCATTTGAAGTTAAACTTTAAGTAACTTAAAATCCGTTTTACTAAATCACGAGGTGAAAAAAATTAATGTCAACTTTGGTAATAATGGTAATCAACAACTTGAGAACTATATAGAAATATATATTCATAAAAGGTAATTGTGTATTTTTTTTAAGTTTTATCTAATCACAGTACAATATAGTTATTATTAACAAATTTAATTGAACTACCCCCATTAAGAAAATCGTCTGATAATTCACTCATTAAGGATAGACTAATGTTTGACAATCTATTCAGATCTTTTAGATATATATTTGAATATACGTTCAGCATCAATATTCAAACTTATTAAATAGGGTCTACACACGTTTAACCTTTTCATCGCAACAAACCAATTTCTCTTTGCAGCAGTTTTGAAAAAGATGTTATTTGCTGGATGTTTAAAGATTCAAAGTATTCATTATCAGATAATTTTTTTTACCATTACTTAGCGCAAAATAAATAACGGAGCCACCGGGTAACGTAATGTAATCAAACTTATTGTAAATCAATTATCGATGCATTTTGCAAGTTTTTGTTTTATTTCAGCATTTTTAAATATTCAAGATAAAATTAGGATCAGTAAACTGGATGTTCTATAATAAACCATAATTGACATTCAGCAAATCTTGCATTGTGGTGTCCCAAATATTATCAATTTAGATCTCTTGACTCACTGGGTTTTGTTTTATCCATGTTTCTGTCTTGTCACATTTGCCCTTGATCAATTTTTTGTCTGCAGGTTCCAATTTTAATTCAGAATTTTCAATATCAATTTTTACGTACTTAACGTATTCAGAAAGCAGGTTTTTGTCTCCTCCAATCTTTGTACTATTTGCATTATGTTTTATGCTTGAATTCTGAAACATAAATACATTTTTTCTAAATAGACAGATGGAATGAATGCAAACAATGTAAAAGTTCTTTTTTTAAAATGAATCAAAAAAGAATCCGCCTCATCCGGGGCAATACCGAGCCGAAAACAACATAAAACAGCATTCTACATACCAGCGGCTTGTATACATAGGTTTTTTTGCGGGAAAATGCATTTACTTACGTGGTATGTAACGTACAGTCTATTAAAACATTAAACAAAGTCTTTCTCAAACTATGCATACCTTGTTTTTTTCCTCCAATTGTTTTAATACTTCAGAAAATACATTCCAAATACTTTCAAATGTTGAATGCAGTTTTACGTGTGAGGAATCCTTCGAATTAAAATAAATGTAATTTATTTTTTCAGTTAGAATTTTGGTTACTGAGTCCAAATTTGGATATATATTTATTTTGTTTATATATATTTTTAATGCCGTATTAAGCAGTCTCAATCAAAAGATTTCCAAAACTAAAATACCTGAAATTTCATTCAATTTAGGACAGTCTGCTAAAATTCCTAATGTTGCAACTGGCATTAAATAAAGTGCATATAATCTCACAAGGTTTCTTAAAACTTCCTCTCCGTTTGTGCACAAGTCAATCAGCATTGTTGAATCGTCCGAGTTGAAATCATATTTTTTTGTCTTGACTGCATTTCTGACATGCTCTATGTACTTTTTCAGCTTGTCTCTTGCTTTCTTTTCTTCTTCACATTCCTGGACATAACATATGTATGATTTTATATAGATGAAATGCCTATTTAAAAAAAATGTAAAAATACATATGCTAATTAGCTCACCTTTATTAGTCGAAAGATTTCATTTTTTTTGTTTGTATATACCTCCTCTTCTTCATCCTTAAAAATAAAAATATCGCCCAGGATAAGTAATATAAGTAGTAAAAAAACGTTAACATAATTGCACTGAAGTAATATTTTTACTTATAATAGTCAAAACTTTGGAATGGTAGAACGTTTATGTATTATGAAAGTTAAATTACAATTTCGATTATGAAATATTCAATATATTGTTGTCTGAACCACAACAATTTCCCGGATGAATTCAAATTTTGCAATTACTTTTGAACAACAATTTATCTTAATGTTCACAATTTCAGTATTACTATACTTACCCGATGGTTTTCAATCCACTCCAACATGTCATTGCACTTTTCTGATATTTTATTTTTGTGTGTTTTCGATAACTCCAAGCATGGAATATTTTGTATTTGGCCATATATCAACGTTTCCAAATTATTTCTTACTTCATCTTGCAGCTGCATTTTTATATCATTTTCGTCAAATTTCCTGTTTTCATCAATCTAAATTATAAAAAATTATTGATACTCTACTAGGTTACACAAAAACAGGTAATTATAAATAATTTAGGTTTTTAATATTTTATTGGTTTCATATACAATGAAAGATGATGTAAAATTTTTTTGCCCAATTAAAAGTTAATATGCAATGCTATTACCAAAAAGAACTTACCAATTGCTCAATATTAAGTTCGTTCCAATCAGAATTATACATTACACCACTCGGTGTGATGTCCAGAATACCATTTTCGTCCAT
Source organism: Styela clava (assembly GCF_013122585.1). NCBI lineage: Eukaryota > Metazoa > Chordata > Ascidiacea > Stolidobranchia > Styelidae > Styela > Styela clava. Next base: position 2,907,767 of record NW_024102838.1, on the reverse strand, counting down.
CCGAAGCGTCACCTTTAGTTTTTGAGTTGATCCTTTTAATTTTGTTTGAGATATTAGCAAGGGCTCAACGCTGTAATCCAGTTTCTCATATACCTTAAAAATGAACAATTTTATAAATGCAAACTGAGTTTACATATGGATTGTTTTGATGAATTGTTATTAATGTGCATTCGTTAGAAAAGAACCGTGTGTCTCCTAAAATGATGACCCCTATATCAAATTTTCAGATAGGAGTCGTCGGAAGACGTGGAATTTATTCTGAACTTTACGCTCGATATTTCACCCCCGAAGTTGCATTTTCATTTAAATTTATAAAAACATATTTTTGTGTAAGGTAACACTTTTATCATTAACGTTTTTTGTTCGATAATGATGAAAATCGTTCTTAATAATTTAAGTGAACCCCAAAATGTTTAACATGAAATGTCATGTTCCAATAGAAATCAGGATAAAATTGACAAATATTGAAGTAATAGCCTTTTATCAAATTCTCAAATACCGGAAGAAACGACGCTCGCAGTGTCTCAAAGAAAACAAACACACCGTCAACTTCAAAAGTACAAACAATTACAATTTGTAATGATTATTAGTCTCCCAAAGTGTCCAATAAGCATATAATATAAAAAATTAAAAATTTGGTTTTGTATAGTTCGGGACAGTGCCACGCTAAATGTGCTTAGTAATCATAAGAGGTCACCGATAATAGTGGCTCAGCAGTATTTGTCCAAGACAAATACTGGAAAAATTGCACAACAGGTTGCAAGAACTGGCGAACAGGCAAAACCTAAATAACGCACATGACCTATTTATGGTTTACAGAACTAAGCAGAAATAAAATAAAATTTCTTCTCTCGCACGCAGTGAAGACGAAAAACACCCGGCTGCTACAGCCGTGTCTTTTTCGGAACAATAATTATAACATTAAGCCAAATCGCGAATTATTTTTTTATATGATCTTAAAATCAATCCCTTATTCAATTTACAGCTTCCACGCGCATGACTTCAACAGGGATCAAATTTTCGCTTTTATCGCCCATTGAATAGTTCACGAAAGCGATTGTTTTAGATAACTAATCACCTTCAAATCATTTGGTGTCTCAGGAAACTCGTGAATTTTCTCATTGGGAATTTTTTTGTTCTTTGCCAAGATTTCTTTTCCAGAAACAGATACACTGTGTGGATAAACTTCATTTACTTCGTGCCATTGCCTCATCTGGATTAATTGACTTGTAAAATTTCGATCGGCTGAAAAACTGTTTAAGAAATGCTCGAATTTTGGGAATACGTGAACTGCCGCCAACAAGAATGACGTCATCGATCTTAAAACAAATTGTTTTATTCATTAAATAATATATAATTTGATATTATGTGGCGCTTTTTGTAATAATTTTTAGGAAATTATAGATTTAATTATTCCAGAAAATGTATTCTAGTAGTCGAAGCAAAAAGATTTCATATTTCATATATAGGTTTTAATCAATGTGCACTACCAGTCACTATTGATCAAAATTTGACAAGTCGTTATACCTCACTGTTAAAAAAATTTTCCCAAATTTACTAAAAAAAAATGGCAGCAAAAGTACTGGCCCCATGTAAAAAAAATTACGAGCCCTATCAGTAGTATTATGAACAGTATTTTCAGTAAATTTACAGAGATTGATGGTAGCAAAAATTACTATAAAACTGTAAAAAATACTACTTTTTTGACGGCAGTAAACCTACCCACCAGTAGTAATATTTTTTACCTTAAAATAGTAAATAAAATTACTATCTCGATGGCAGCTACCTTACCCGACAGTAGTACCATACAATACTAGCATGATGGTAATTTCTCACTCGCGATGACCGAACCACTACGAGAGTAGCAAATATCTACTGGCACGACACAACAGTAAACACACAGAATATTACAGTTAAAATAAAAAAACGAGATTCTGGAAACGAAAATCATTTTATTACAATTAATATTTTTAGCATAAATACACACTGAATGCCTTTAAGGCTTGTAAAAAACAGTTTCGAAAGAAATTTCATCAAATTGCCTCAGTACTGATACAAGTACATTGTATGTGTAAAGCTACACACAATAATAACCCAGTATTGTAAGACTCACAGATAACTCACATATTTTTTAACCTGGTGGAAATAAGTGTGGCTTATTCACTGAAAAAACTTTGTCATCCCTGCTATCTAGCATATTCCATTTTCAAGTTTTCTCTTCTAGATTTGAGCTTTTTTGTGACTTTGAGCAAAAATAGGCATGCAATGAAAAAAAATAAAAAAAAGCTCAATGGAATCAGATTCGGAAAAATTCGATTCGAAAAAAAATGTATCCGGAAGTGGCAACCCTAGCAGTAACACCACCAAAGTTTACTTAAACATCAATTTCTAACAACGGCACATATAACGCCTGTGATAGATTCACTCTTCTTGCAAGGCCGATTACTTTTGCATTAACGTCTTTGCCTTTACTTTTTTTCGACTTAGTGCCGCTGGGGTTTATGTCACCGAAGAACCTGAAAAAAGGCAGAACTTAAATGGCGAATAGGTTTCACATATGAAATTTGGAAAACGTCCTGTTATCTCACCACCAAAATAGTAAAAACACAAACACTGGACAAAAATAGTAAAAATGTCAGATATTTATAATGTATCGTGCCTTGCCAAGGGATAAACAAAAAACTGTCAGTGGGCCAGGAATGCAATTGCCAAACCAGAAAGCTACAGATCCTCCTAGCCCCCAGTTGTCGCAAATCGCAATAGGCTCATCCGCTCGTTGACATTCGATTGCAAATGCAGCAATTGAAAAATATTGTATTAATTTCTGTCATTAGTAATGATTTTTTTGCAAATATATCAAAAATTTCCTGCTACAAAATGGAGAGCACAGTACATCGTTTTAAATTGAAGTTTCACTAAAATAGGATTGTTGTGAGTTCATTTTTCACATATGAATGTAAAACATATTAGATTAGGAGGAAACATGTAAACATGTGTTGGTACCGCCAGTCAGTCATCGATTTATTTTAACCATTAATCGGTACCCGTACCCGATGAAATGGTTAAAATAAATCATGACTATTATTAAACACCTAAAAACTGTTTAACTAAATTAAATTATTCCAGCCCTATCGTGGCCCAGTCCCCAGGGTATGGACACCACGAGTTTGTGCAAGTCCAGTCACATATTTATTTTCACAACCCATTTTTTGTTATTGTATGTCATCAAATAACCTACATGACAGAAGTAACAGGTAATTCATCAACAACGTGTACATTGTGCCAACAGCAAGAATTATATCAGCACTGTAGACTAGCACATTTTTTCTTACCTCTGAATAAAATCAAACGTCAGCGAGGCCTTATTTGGATATTCTATGTTGAAAACATAGAACGAAGCAAACTGAAAAGCCACCGCTTCAAAAAACGATCTACAGGAACACACCACTTCTCGTTCAGCGATGACGTAAAAAGTCTCAGCAGTCGCTACCGTGTTACCTGAAACACAAGATTGTAAACTTTAGCTTCGAATCTATAGGCTTATGAATAAAGTGAAAGTCACTTGACAGGTTGATTAATCTTATTATCTCAACTTCTAAAGCCAACTAATAACAAATACACTTACTAGAGGTGGACGATTAGTGATTTTTTGATAATATGCAATTACACAATTATTAATTGTATAATAGTACGATCATCTCAAAATTGGCTTTGGCTATATATTTAATATAGCAGACATGGATTTGTACTTATTTTCACTCACCGTTGATAGCGAGCGTAACACTGATAGAACGAAGGGAGAACTTATTATATTGATGAGGCTTATGATAAGCATTACGTTCTTTCAGAAATATTATATTTCATATTTCAAGCAATGCATACTGTGACGCAACAGTTAAAGCAGGTAGCATGACAGAAGCTGGTGATATCATTTTATAATAATCACAACTGAGAAGTATATGGCGACACAAAATGGCCTTTGAAAAAGTTGCAGAATTAATCACAGGAAAACAGCTATCATATCATATTTCGAAATTGTTCCTGATATTCACAATTACATCGCTCACCTCTTAACACTTACCTATGCAAGCAATAAATGGAGATTTTGGAATATCTTCTAATATCTGGGGAAAAGTGGTTTCTTTCTGAAAATAGGCAAAGTAGTGAATAAATATGCAAAAAAATTCCGTTAACCACTATCATGCAGTTAGTTTCCAATTAATTTGCAGTCGGCTCACAAAACTTTATACGAACAGTGTTGTGCACAAGTTACATTACTCTTGATGCGAAAACTTTCAAAAAAAGCATAGAACATACCTGGAAACACTTAAATATTTGGTTTAGGTCCTCTCCGAAATAATAGGCGATCAACGTGACCACCCCAGTCGATTTTGGTAATTCAGTTTTCAGATTCTTTGATTCCGATTTTGAAGAACTTATAAATTCAGAAATTTTCTTATTGGTTGAACATTTCAATGTCTAATAATAATAATGCCTGAGTAAGTGATCCACTTTCTGATTGAATGACACTAAGTACTGGTAATTTCATAGAGGTTGGCTCATCGACCTTGCGATTAGTTACATAATTTGTTCCTATTGCAAGACTGAAGAGAGATGAAAGTAACATTAAATTACAGCCTGCTTGGAAAAGAAAGGGCAATTATTGTCAAGCAATTATTACACAGACATGGAAACAGACAACCTCTAGAGCACACTATGTCGCATGTGGTACCAGCCTGCAAGAACAGGTGCACAATAACTAGGGTACTTGATTATGAAGTAAAATAAAGAATAGAAGAACTTCAGAATATTTAAGTATAGCCTAACCTCAGATAAGTTATAACCTCTTATAGGAAGCAATAAATAATGGGCACAAGAAGGCTTTCAACAAAAACTCTGCAAGGCATAGCATTCGGAATGAAATTATCTTGCAAAGTATCAGATATTTGTGCAACTTACTTGTAAATCATATGGAATTGGTCTTCAAGTTTTTTAAAATATTCTTTTTAGCTTCTGTTTTACCAACCAATGTTTCATAATGGCGCATTAAACAGATTCCATCGAACAAGTGTGGCCATAACTCTTGATCCCACTGATGCTTTGATTTTGATTTATATGCTTTCGTTGAAGAGGGAAGGTCTGTTTCATATATTCTTCACTTTTCCCAAATCCTGATCAGACTTTGATAATGTTACTCATGCTTGAGCCACATTCTAAGTTGTTCAGTTCCCCTTCATTCATCTGTTCAGGACCCCAAAGCACACAGCCATATCTGTCACATCTACTTGTTCTTCCACCTTAGGCTGTTGGCTCTCTTCTTTGATGTGGACTTCCGCAAGTGTCAATACGCCAAACATTTGTTGGGTCAGGTAGGAATAGCCAGACCCAATGACTTCACCTTCAGGTCCACTTGTATGCTTGAGAAAGACTTTGGATATCTACGTATGACCCTTTTAGCAATAGTCGACAATTCTGCCCTTGACGGCTTGGAACTGCCCGACCACTTCAGGACAGAGTCCACAAGAATGCGAACAAACTCACTTCTTCTGGCTGATGGAACAACTGTGCCATTTTTGCACATTTCAATTATGTCAGTGGGAAAGTCTTTCCAAGATATCACAAAGTTTTCTGCATTGCAAGATGAAGAGGAATCGCTGAATAGTTCAGTTGCATCGGATGAAATATCCAGACATAGACTATCTTTCCAGTATGCAACAATTTTCCGGGCCAAATGACAGACACACACCATAGAGGTCTTCCTCTTTAATAAGCAAGAGATCAGGAGAATCTTCGACGCCAAGGTCTCTTAATTTCACATCCAGGTCTTGTATTGCTTGGTTATTCAAACCAATTTTAGACAGTTCATTCAAATTTATATTAGCCATTACTAAAATCTTCAGCAGTGCCAGCGAGAACTAAAACATTTATTGAAATCACAGCCAAAAATAAAAAATAAATTTTCAAAAAATAAACCTGTCAATGTAATCACTACTTTCCTATATTTATTTACTTTCCTATATAAACCTAGGCAATGGGAAGGGCCAAAAATGTTGAACAGGTTAACGGTACAATTAACCAATTTTATGTACTCAAGGGTTACAATTCTTCCGAGCATAAGTCACTGAAAACAAATTTAGCAATAGAACTAACAGACGCAAAAAAACGCAATACTTCATATTTTCATCCATGTTATTATGTCCAACTAAACCATGCTTTATTTTATTTTTCCAGTATAACAATAACTTGTAGCTATAATTGAATTCATCTGTCTGTTACCGGTACCGTACCTATTGTTGCCACCGACTTGTAACGTTTGAACGTATCACATCACCATAGGCTTACCGGTAAGTTACATCTATTCCGAAACAAATACTGAAATAGCCAATTCAGATTTTTACTCTTGGTCGTCGATAGATACTGGTGCCGGTAACACGGCGAAACTAACGCAGTGTGTAAGCATGTCGCTGTATACAGGTACGGTACCATTAGATGCTGATGTACACGGTATTTAAAGAATATTTTGGTCTACCAACTACAAGTCTACTACTGTAACACAAACATGCTCAATTAACGCATGAAAAGCTACAAAAACCAACCGCCTAAAATAAACATCTACAAAAACCAACCGCCTAAAATAAACATCCACTAACGACAAAGAGCCTCGCTTACCGAGTCCTAATTCCTAAACCAGAAAAAGCGCGGGCTACAGGCACGTGACATTTGAGTGATGTCATAATTGGCACATTACCGGTACCAAATGACCTGTGACGGTAAAGAGAAGGATTAAAATATAGGAAACTTTGTTCTCTGCAAAAAGTACCAGTACCGGTACCTCAATAATCAGACCACTACCCGTGGTAAATCCGCACCTACCGTTGCTAACACAATCATCAAACTCAGACTCAAGCTATTGCATACTTAACATGCGTACCGCATTCAGTTTTCATACGCACGCAACCGATGCTGAGCTCCCAAACAGCTTAGCGGTCCCAGCCGAGATGCGCGGCACAAGGAACTCGAAATCAAAAATGCTGCGCACGCAACCTGCCCCGTGGAGTTTTTGCGGATGAATATTTGGACAATAGGTCCGCTTACTTCCGGAAAAATAAGATATAAAAACAATATCTTATCTTGTCTAATGCAATAGCAAAGCAATCAGAATTTTTGGGTGATGAACCAAAATAATTCTAGAATAAAATTAATTCAAATTAATTTGATACCCAGAGCAAAATTTAGATGAAATTTTAAAGTATTTAAATTTGCTTCGTGACTATATCGCATGCGTAGGTAGATAAATTCGTTCATTGGAAAGAATAGTTACTCGTAAATTAGAGGAACTTAGATTTTTTTACTTTTTCCAAGTATACAAATCTTTTTACTATTTTTCTGTTATATTAATTACTAACTGATCAGTGAAATTACTACTTTTTCCAAGTATACAAATCTTTTTACTATTTTTCTGTTATATTAATTACTAACTGATCAGTGAAATTACTATTCATTAGTAAACTATTAACAAACAAGCACCCTGATTGGCTTAGCTAAGCAAGTCACGTGATTTCAATAAAATACTCGAAAAATTAGTAAAAATTTACTAGAAAAATTAGTATATTTACTAATTTTTTTAACAGTGCTCCTCTTTTCCTAACTTGTTAGACTCGCAAGCTTCTTTTATAATTTCTTCGACTTTCTCGAACAAGTTTTTATTAATTTTTTCAAACTCATCTCGATTTAGTGACAATTTGACTGACTTATTTTCAGATACGATATCCACTTCCGAACTGCAATAACAAAAACTTATCGATAAATTTATGCAAAATTAAATAAGCTAATTGAAAAAAAACGTGGCAACCCCGGTAATGTTACTGTAATAATAAATTTAAATAGATACATGCGTTGCGTTTTTATGCAGGAGACAAGGGAGTAAGTGTGATAATGCTTGTAACACCAACATTTTGTCTTGGAAAATTGATGATGTTTCTCTGCTATTTGCGGATTCGAGTGTAAGCAACATATATTCGCACAAAGACTACTTGAAGGGGTATAAAATTGCAAATTAATTTCCCTCCTAAATTTGCATACGAACAAAATATAATCTTAAATTGTGGTTGAGTTTTTTGACTTTAAAAGCGACAAATATGTCAAATGAGTCTTTTTGTTTTTGGATGAAAATGTTGCAAATAACATCTTTAAAATAATCATATTTCCAATCAAATATTCGTTCCTAGTTAGCATATAGTTTACGAATTACGACAATAAATTTAGTGGTAAGTCATATTAAATTACCATTCGGTTAATTCGTTTCATTGTTAAAATATCCACTAATATCTCAAAGTATGAATTTGCTTGCTTATAATGTGCATAAGTTACTTCCATAATCTTGCAGTTGTGGGTATTTTTGAAATTATAATTAGTGATAAAGCTGCATAAGAATACAATATTAACATTCGTTTTGTGCAATAGAGCTTCTTTTAGGCCAGGGGTTCCCAAACCGCGGCCCGCGGCCCAAATCGGACCCGCGTAACGATTTAAAATGGCCCGCCGAGCTTACGTGAAATAGTGTTCAACAGATTTTATTTCTACCTTTTTGCGATCTAGATAGCGCTAATTTATGTCATTATCAGAGTTTAAGCACGTGTTTATCGTAACAATTCAATTATACCAGTATATCACTTATAGGTACCGCTGTTAGGATTACATAGGGCAATAATTTAGTTATCAGCCATATAGGAAAGCTTAAAGATGTCAGAAATCAAATGAAAACTAGATTCAGAAAACTAACGTTTCTTGGATAAATGGCAGTGTTCGTATTTCTCCTTTGAAAAGTATCAAACTTTAGAGATTTGTCTTCTTTGCCAACGAACTATTCCAGTTCTGAAGGAATACAACATTAAGCGCCATTATAAATCAAAGCGTCATTATGTTTCAAAATATGTCAAATGAAAGTGAATCCACGTTTAGGCACTACATTCCTCCGGCCCGCAAACATCTTTCCGATTCTAATTTTGGCCCGCGGCCAATAAAGTTTATGAACCCCTGTTTTAGGCCATCGTCGAGCTGATTATAATACTTACATCTATTTAACAAAACAAAACAATAAACACAATATACTTACTGAGCATGAAATGCCACAGATAAATTACGTTTTAGCTTTTCACACGAGTTTTTTAGACGAATTAAATTTCTTTTTTCTGCGGTTTTGATATTGAACTCCTTGCCAAAATGTTGGGTCAGTTCATAATCTATACTCTCGCCTGGGAAAAAATGAACAATTTAATAATATTAATTTACAATTTAAACAAATTGTGAATTGAATATAAAAATCTGAGCAAAATGCCCGACTGTCTATATCAGGGTTTCACAAAATTTTTGGGCCGCGGAGCACTGTATATAAAAAAGAAAACAATCTCGATTTTCAAAATCGGTTTTGTTTTATATAATATATCACGAACACATTCTTATCTGACAATATTTATCAAATATATTTTTGTTTTCACACTAAACCGCGTGTGTTTAATTGTTACAAATACCTCCTAGACTGCAGTCTCCATATGACCAAACTATTTGTATAAGTGGGCCATGTATTGTGGCCAAGCTTATATCCAATGAACCTCCTCCAAAGTCCAAAATAATTATTTTTTTCTCCTGATTTGCCTGCAATATTGAAAACAAGAATATTAAAATTTAAAGATTAATTATCATACCTAGCAAAGCTAAATTTGTTTTAGTTAAATTTCACCATTTTTTCTTCCCTGTTTTAGCAAATTGAAGCAGAAATGCTGCCAATATTACTAAATAATGTAAAAAGATGTTAGTGGTATTACCTTATTCATATCGATAACACGCAATTTATATTTTTTATGATAACATGGCTATGATAACAAGGCCTATACAATTGAAATATTATCATATTTTAAAAATAAATCTAAATTTCGTAATTCTTTATCATGACTAAATAGGACTATTAATTGCGGATTACTTTAGCTAACAATTTGTGAGATGTATATGTTCTGTCTACAAAGTTTTACATTTTGTGTAAGAGCAAAATTAAAAACATTCAATAAAGTTTGAATGTTAATGCCTGGTAAATTCAACTAGGATAATAAAATTTAAAAAAGAGATATCTTTCAAATAATTTAATGAACGGTTTGGATGTAAATTTAATCTTTGTAGTATTCATTCGCTAAAATGTAAACGGGAATAAGCTCATATTCATTTCATGATATTAATGAAGTTGGAAACAATCAAAAAAATTTTAAGTAAAGTTAACTATAAAAACATATCAAACCTGCCCGTCAAATGCATAAGCAAGTGCAGCAGCCGCCGAATCAGAGATCAATTTAATGTCTTCAAAACCTGCAATTTCCCCGGCATTTAAGGTAGCCTGACGTTGTGCATTGCTAAAACTTGAAGGAACGGAAATAACTGCTCTTTTCACTGATGCATTTAGATGCGATTCTGATAACTTCCTCATCCTTTCTATAATCATGGCGATAACTTGTTCGGGATGTAACGTCTGTGTTTCAGTTTTTTTTTCATAAGATAACTGTAACAAATTTATTTGCCATTTTTTCATTATAATATGTTTTGTTATTCAATCCAAAATATTTATAGAACAATGTTTATCCGTTTTCAGATGGAGGAATTGTCGTAATTTAATCTTATACCACCATGAAATATAATGATCACAATTTTGTGATTTTAACTGTATAATAAGAAAGGTTCTGCATATTACTTAGAAATGGTTGAACATCTTTTTATCAAATTATGTGTATAAACTTTTGACTCAATTTATCTGCTGTATAATTGTAGAAAGTCAAATTTAAGAAACAAATAAAAATTTCAAAAATGATTTGAACAAAAATCATATATGAGTCATTGTCCAAATGTTGGTTTACAATCGATTGACGTAAAATCCTCATCGTAATGACAACCAAACTAAAAATAAAATGATTATATTTGGATGATAAGCCCACCGGAATCTTAATTTGATGGGCTTCATTTCCAGTTATCGGGTAGCCGACCATTATTTGAATATTATTCACAACTGGATCATCTGCCAATCTTCCAGCAAGCTGCTTTACATCTGCAAGAATATTTAAATAAATAAAGACGCGAGAATAGAAATATTAAATTATATTTTCAATGGCCTGCAAACGTAAAAGGAAAACAAAATTGAAGCTAAAAAATATCTTTTTTTTTGGAATGAAATTCACGAGAGAAGTTTGAATAAACGATCTCAATATTGTATTTAAATTGCATAGCTAAGCAAAGTATGATACAGCTGTTTTTGTTTAAAACTAATCGGCCATGACAAAAAAATTATTTACAGATAAAAAAATTGATAGCAATTAAAACAAATTAAAAATAGATCAACTGTTAAAAATGAAAGACAAATATGTCCTGTTATCTAATCTTAAGAAACGTTCTAAAAATACCACTTAGTATTACATACGTTTTTAGCATTGTTACACAACCATGTATAAAAAACCATCGAAAAACGTCGGAACCCTTTCTTACGTTTTCAATACAATCTTTTACTAAGACAGCCTGTGAGAATTGGATTGCTAAGATTTTAGAGTGTATTAGATATATTGTACCCATTCAAGCGAAACATTAGATTCATTTTAAATCTAATAAAAAGTATTTAGAGTTATCTTTTAAATTGTCCAAGCTGCCCAAGTTTGGCATTAAGTGTGTAAGATCAGCTCGAATTAGAAAAAACATTACATATCTACAAATATGAATACAATAAATTTTCATACATAAAATGGGTTGTCGAGGAGCTAACTAGTAAGTTTTGAAAATATATCTTACTGTAAAAGGTGTTGTCTGGATTAATTGGTGCTTGATGCTTTGCAGATTCTCCAAACAGACGCTCATCATCGGTAAAAGCAACGTACGCTGGTGTTAGTCGATTTTCGTGCTCATTTGGGATGATCTCAACCTAGGAAAATGGAATCTATATAAAACTATACAATGTATATACTTAACGCAAAATATCAAAACGCCATATAAAGCTTTATAAAAAACATAAACATAATATATAGCATGAAAATGAAATATTAAATAAAAAAAATACTACAACAATTGCTTATCAAAATAAAAATAAGATGAAACTACAAATGATGATAAACGTCACAAAAAATATATTAATTTGGCAATGTTTCTGGAGCCGGTTTAAACGTAAAGTAAATGTCTAAGAAATGTTATACCTTTCCATTAACTAATGCACCGGCACATACAAAATTCGTCCCAAAGTCGATTCCTATGGCTATATCTTTACTCATGATGTGCTGGTTTCTTAGCAGTCAAAACATATATGTAGCAATATAATATATGGCATAAATAATTTAACAAGTTCTTTCTGAAAAAAAATGACATCATGTTGGTTAAATAGAATAATTAAAATGAAAAGAATTTTTGCTATACACAAAAGTTTGTATTTTTGTAATGTTAAGTTTGATAAATCAGTCCGAATCGTGCAAGTGTATAACACCTATATAAGAAGACTTAGTCGATTTTATGCATGCACATAGTTTTAGTGTAGAAGAGAACCTAGTATTAGTCCGCAGATTCAATGCATTATACATCTAAATTCACAATAATTTTAAACAGAATACAATAAATACTAATATTGTGCAAAGGAGATTACACAATTGAAAAAACCGAAAATATTTTGACTTATCCACGCAATTCACTATTAATTACTGCAAAAAATAAAACGCCGGGGTCAAATGATGCTACAAAAAAGAAATTTTTCTTATTATACTTCCTCATTTTATAGTTGTGAGATTAATAAAGCGTCTAATTTCATATATCAGATAACAAATATATACCAAATCAACCTACAAAGCTATCCTATCCTAAGAAATCCTATACAATAGATATTTCTAACCTCAAATAGATAACAATTAGATAATAGATAACAATTTTTAGATAACAATCATAAAAAATTTCATTTTTCTGTCGTTATTAAAGTTTGTTACATAGAAAAAAAATTCAAAGTCGTAAGCAGATACATTGAATAAATGCCCAATAAATCACGAGTGATACAAGAGACAAGAACACATTTCCTAGGGTGATCAACTGAGCGTGGAGAGAATTAAAGCAAACAAAATATGTCTAATGCGATAGTACATCCATTTAACAAGCAGTGAACAGTTTTAAAAGGATCAGGTAAATTAAATTCAGTTTGTGAATTTGTTTTTTATCATTTGTACAGAATTGAAATTTAAGATACTTCTATAATAACCTCCATAATTCGTGTATGTAACATAAAATGTAAGAGTTCCAAGTATAGTTATTAAAAATTAAACTTCATTTATAAAAATCTGTCGTTAACCACAAGCGGTAAAGCATTATGTTCGCATCGAGCCTAAAATATTTGCAGCAGACAATCGTATAAAATAACGTATAAACTAATGTTAGGAAGCCGAAAAATTTTTGGGTATATATCAGGTTTGGTGTGATTTGAAAAAAAACTTAACGAAAAAAGTATTTAGCTTCCTGACTACTTTTTTCAAACTACGGTAAAAAGAGCCCATTCCCCAAAATAACAGCAACAAGAGTAAACTCAACAGAAACAGCAATAATGAAAAATGATCACTGTGATAAAATTTTCAATAAAATAGAGAAACACAGTGAATATATGTATTTTTATGTAATGAAAAATATGCGACATATATCCGTCTATCTGGGGGAACCGTACTGGCAGATTACCGGCATTGGGATAGTAAGATCGGCTATCAAATTGGGAGATGTTTTGAATATTCCCATTGATTCTAATGTGCTATTTTAAACGCATTTAAGTCATTTTAATCGCGTGGATACCTGTACATTTTAATATAAAATTATTTAATACTTTCAAAAGTTTGTCAAAATTAACCTTGATCACATTAAATACAAATCGGGTTGTTTTAATGTGGTGTATGGTGGCCCATCGTTGTCACGCGTTAAATTTAAGAAAAAAATGAAAAAATAAAATGAAAAAGCGAAAATAAAAAAATAATTGTGAAAAAACATAAAAATAATTGAAAAAAAAGAAATGAAAAAAAAATTTAAAATTAAAAAAAAAAATTAAACATAAAAACGAAAAAAATTAAAAAACGAAAAAAAAAAAATTAAAAAAAAAAATTGGATAAAAAGAAAATAAAAAGGTTGACAACGATGGTCCGCCTCGTGGCCCATCGTTGTCACGCGTTTTTATTTTTAGAAAATTCGATGCTGCTTGGGACCAACGTTGTCAGGCTTAATCCTACACGCACAAATGTGTTTCCTGGGTTTCTAACTCACTACTGATTTTTATGAGCTATATCCAATAAATTCAACATGAAAATGTTCTATAAATTCTCCATGCTACAAGTTCAACCCCAAGCAATATATTTATAATAATGATAAGAGAATATAGAATTGAATACGAAAATTTGTTTTTACGTGTATAAGATAATTTAATAGGAAAATGCTGCTTAACTGCTCAGTTGCCTGCACACTCGTGCGATGCCGGTACGGTACCGTCTGACCGTACCGGTACCCATGCAATCACTCATGAAAGAATGGGAGATACGGATGGTCTCGTAGAATATAGACTACTGGATAGGATAGGATTTACATATTTATCCCTGGGGAGAGGAAAGCCGATAAGACGGCTTATCCATATGGCAAACCACGGCCTCTCGTCCGGTTACCATTCCAAGTCGGGTATGGGATTAGTTAGTTATACTGTATTGTTTGTTTTCGGAAGCATGGACTTGGTGGTGGAGGAAGCCGTAACCGACCAGCGGTTACGTGAACCACCCAACGACGGCGAGGAGTCCAGCAATCCTCTCGCACATAACCATCCCTGCATGGGAATCGAACCTCCAAACCCACGCAGAATAATTAGAGGTGAGGTGGCGAGCGTATTTCTAACGCTTAACCCGTTGAGCCACACCGCCGCGCCACTCTCTGCGCCTGCCCCATACCGTACAGCCGTAACGTACCGATCCAGACAAATGAAAATTGATAATCCTAGTAGTATATAGTGAGTCGAGGTATGGATTAGAATAAATGGTCGAGCACGGGCAATTTATCATTTGTCTGGATCTGTACGTTACGGCTGTACGGTATGGGACAGGCGCAGAGAGTGTTTCAGTAGTCTATATTCTACGAGACTATCCGTATCTCCCATTCTTTCATGAGTGATTGCATGGCTACCGGTACGGTCAGACGCAAAGCGACTATAACCGACTACCGGTATTTGGTAAGACGGTACGGTACCGGCATCGCGAGTGTTCAGACAACTGAGTAGTTAAGCAGCATTCTCCAATTAAATTACCTTCTACACGTAAAAACAAATTTTCCGAATTTTCGTATTCAATTCTATATTCTCTTATCATTATTATAAATATATTACTTCTTGTTGAACTTGTAGCATGGAGAATTATAGAACATTTTCATATTGAATATTGCTCAAGAAAATCAGTAGTGAGTTGGAAACCCAGGGAACACATTTGTGCGCGTAGGAATATGCCTGACAACGTTGGTCCCAAGCAGAAGCAAATTTTCTAAAAATAAAAACGCGTGACAACGATGGGCCACGAGGCGGACCATCGTTGTCAACCTTTCTATTTTCTTTTTATTCAAATTTTATTATTTTTTTTTTTTAAATTTTTTTTTTTTTAATTTTTCGTTTTTATTTTTAATTTTTATTTTATTTTTAATTTTTTTTTTTTTTAAATTTTTTTTTAAAATTATGTTTATGTTTTTTCACAAATATTTTTTTATTTTCAGTTTTTTATTTTATTTTTTATTTTTATTTTCAATTTTACGCGTGACAACGATGGGCCACCATAGTGGTGGGCTAACTAGACTCAGTAATTATATATCATTTTGACTATATGATGCATTGCGTTATTTAATCAACGCTCATCAATTAATTATCAGGAAAATGATGTACACACATATAGTTGCATATTACGTAATAATTCAGCATGAATATGAATAAATCGTCTATTTAAAGAAATTTAAACGAAATATTATATAAAAATTATATTCGTATTTGTTATCATTAATTAAGGTGGTGTTTGCGGTATCTGAAATAAGTATCATTGAAATTATTTTGGTATTTAAGTAATTTTTGATTATCAATGAGATGATTGTAACAAAATCGATTAAGTAAGAAGAAACTTAATCTCCAGTGGAATTCGATAAATTATAGAAACAAAATTGGCAATATCATTTTGTCATAGTGATTGCCAAGAACGACATTCGAAAACGTTATACTTTGATGAAAAGGTTAATGAAAAGTTTCATGAATCGTCTTTTGTGTCTGTTTCTTTCTGTTAAAAATAAAAACAATTTTTAATGAAAACGATTTTCAAAAACTTCAATTTTTCATCTAATACATTTTTTTTCTTCAATAAAAAAAAGAAAAATTTTTCAATCGAAAACATTTAAGGGGTCTCAGGGGGTCTCCAACACGCGGCCCGCTAGGCATTTTTTTCCGCCCCGCGTCATGGTTGGGATTTTTAAACAAAAAACTAAAATAGTACGATGTCAACTACTAGTAAGTTTAATCGTGTCATTTATCATAAAGAGTCAGGTCTAACAAACTGTGAAAAGTGGAGCAAATATTTTTCCCTTTTATCCAGGTTCATGTTTTATTCTATTGTTATAATTCAATTATAAATGCAATAATTTATTTCGCAAGTTCATTATTACAAAATAAACTAGTTTCGGTCAGTCCATTGTGCCCGAAGAAATATTTGCAAAGCTAATTGCACATTTACGTCGCATACCTGCGATGCTTGGCAGTTCTCATATTCGCGACCAGTTTTTTTTTTCAACTACGAAAGTTAGCAAGTCAGCCCTCCGCACACGACTAACGGACGAGCATTTGCATGTTGTCTTAAGACTAGCAAACCAACGCAATATAAAGCCAAACATCGAGACTAAATATCCAGCACAAGTAATCGAATATGTTTCATGTCTCGTTTGCTCTAAGATTCAAGTGTAATTTCAACACAATTCTTCAGATACCCATTTTTGTATCTAATTTCTTGGTTTGCGGCCCGCGTGGTCAATAAATTTTCCGCGACATGTTTTGAATTGAAGACCCCTGATTTAAAGCGTTATTCTGCAGCAATACTTAGTATCATTGTCTTGATAACACCAGTAGTGATCATAAAGTCACTTCTGTTCGGTTAATAATGCTATCAATTGCGCTACACAAAAGGCAAACACTTTACAAAGTACGTAGTTTATTCAAGTTCATATTAAATGGAATACATTTATAAATCATGGCAACAATGCACGCCTTTTATAATATATTTTGTATGAATATCAGAGACAAGCTTTAAATTTTGATTGCAAAACTAAACCATACCTGAATGTAACTATGTCGAAGTTCACGACTGAGGAACACGATTGTTCCAACATCTCATATTATTATTTTCAATTTATATAGAAAATTGGTAATACTTTAATTTAACAGTATTTTACTATATTACTACCATACATCTAAATATTCTATCTTAAACTCATATGTTAAAACATGAACTTCAATATTCAGGGCCTAACTCGTTAAAAGTTTTCTTATGACAAATTGCAGAATGCGTATTTATGATAATACCAGTTGTATTTAATGCACTGAATCATTTTTGTTTGACTGCAAAGCCAGTAGCTAACTTGAAATAAATTCTAGGTCAGTTCTGATAAAGTTTATATCTAGTTTTTAATTATAACTGTAGTTTTATACCAATGTCATTCAAACACGCACCATATTTCATAACAAAGAAAGAATAAAATACTGACCAATTTATGGCGTAGACTTTTCAGTACTTGATCAAAGCTTGTCACTTTGTTTAAACTTTCCTGTTCATCCTGCCCGCTACTGAGAAATGAAGCGCGGAGAGTACCTCTCCCTTTTCCCCAATTCGATGGCCGATCCATAGTTGCACCATTCTCATTTTCGGAATCACTGGAAGTTGTGCTATCATCAGTCTAAATAAAAATCTGGTTTACTTTCATGTTGCTTCGACATTCTACGATATAAATCTCTTTGTAATACTTTTTTTGCCATAATCGGCTTCCACATTATTTACTGTTGTTAAAATCTTGAACACTTATACTTGACGCTGATGACAAACTAGTTGCTGCAATAAAATAATTTTCAGAAAAATTATCAATTTCCTCGTAAATATGAGCCGAGACAATAGCAAATTCTTCGTGCCCTTCCGAGTTTTTTCTCAAGTCACTGTTCGCCTGAACGCAGGAGTTTTATACAATTGTGATTTTCATAATTGCACTAAAAAGTATTTGAAAATTCAAAAATCTTACACTAGGATATAACGAAAAGGAACAAGTTGCAGCATTAGAATCATCATCAGAATCTTCATCGACATGTTCGTAGTCAGGACTGAATTCGTCGTCGGACTCTGCGCTATTTTCAGTGAAATCCGTCTCCAAATTTGGGTTTATCTAAGTATCGAAGTCTTTTATTAAAAAATTTTACTTCCACTTCGCCCGAAAAATGAAATTTATTAACATGATCACAAAGCGTGGCTGTAGTTTACTGAATCAATAGTTCAAAAATATTTGAGGTCTACCTGATCGAATAAATATAATCGCGTAAAGATGGGATGAGCTATTGATTCCAGTTCTCGTTTCTTCTTCTTTATTACTGCTGTATCAGCTTTCTGAAATTAAGAAAATAAAATGCGTTTATAAGTATTTATCATCAAAAGTACACTGCTGTATATATAAGTATAAAAGTTAACTAACGTAATAACTGTTATACACACAATTGAATGAAAACAAAACAAACCTGATTTTTTTTTTTGGGGGGGGGGGGGCGGTAATAGGAGCAAGATCTCGAATAGATTCATGACGATATGAGATGATGACTGAACAAAATGTCGAGGGGTGCGGGACGGAAAACGGTGTGATAAGTGTGTGACTGTTTGAGATGAAGGTGTAATCCGTTGTTGGCCTTCTGCCGCATTTCGAAATTCACTTACTTGCCTTGTCATAATGATAAATATAAACTTCTTTGCAGTTTTGATGTGCTATCCAAACTTGTCAAAGTTGCTGAATAATGCCAGATTATACTCCATAAATCTTTACTACCCAATCGAAATTGCAAACTAATAACGGCTGCGTACTGTAGTCTCGGTGTAAGCGAAACTTCCAGTTCATTTAAACGCTGCGCCTCTAGTCTGCATCTTTGTTTGAATAGTTTACAGTCGCTTACAACTGAAGAATGTTCACTATAATTCCCTAGGCTTCCCTGGTTAACGAGGTAAAACACGACTCGTTATAAATCGCAGCAAACATCAGTAAAGGCATTCTAACTGAAGTGCAAAAATAATATTTTTTACCTTATTCAAATCTAGCCAACTGAGCGTTTCTGTACATAATTCCACTAAACGACTTTCTTCATCTTTTGTGATTTTTTGGTCAGCTTGTAAGTCTTGAGCGGATTGCTTAGTTCTTAAAGCTAAATCTTCAAGCTCATTCTTTGATTTATGTTGATTTTTTAATTCCTCGTCAGCCTGTTTAAACTTTTCAGCATCCGCAGTCTAGATAGAACATATATTTTCAATGAAACATATTGATTTTGTCAATTTTTGTTTCTTTTTCAACTCAAATGCAAATATTTTTGTGAAAACAATAATTTTATGTTAGCATGAATGTAGTTCTGTTATTTAACGACGGTAATAACTGTGTGTGGTCTAACTGCGCTTTTATGTGTTTGCCTGGGGTATATTTGGGACCAGGTCTCTGAGTCAGCGTTAATTAGGTATTTTATGAGTCATGTATTTGTACAACATAATCTACATACCATTCGAGCAATATCTTTTTCCGCCAGTAATCTTTTTTCCTCAAATATAGTAATTTTATTTTTTCGACCCGAATTCTTGTCGTGAGCGCTCACATTCAAAATACCACTTGAGTCTATTTCAAAGCAAAGTTCTACACTAGGCACTCCGCGCGGAGCTGGATGTATTCCTTCAAGTCGAAACGCTCCCAGAAACATGTTGTCGGTGGTAGCTGCACGCTCTCCTTGGTAAATCTAAGACACAAATTTTACAAAAAAATTAATTATCTTAATTGTATATTAAACTAAATACTTTCAACTTCTGAAATGTTCGAATCGAATAGTTTTAAGTTTTCGTATTTGATCAAATTTCGAACCAAAATAATTACAAAGTTTCAAGATTAGTCATAGTAATACAAATTTAATATGAATCTGATCTGATCAATAAAACACAACTTGAATTTACCCCCAATCTGCAATAATATCTTATAAAAATAACCAGGCTTGTCCATGGGACATATTTTCAGTCCCAATCTCATCCCATCCCATAGAAATTATGCTTGTCCCATCCAATCCAATCCCATCCCATGGGATTCCCATTGAAACAAAATTCAATAAAAATTGTTTAATTTAGTTTTAGCGTCCACTAAATAGGACTACATATACCAAGAGACATGCAAAACAACAACATTTACGGTCTTTTTCAACTTTGTATTCATAACTAGTCCATCAGCCCCTTCACGAAGTATATTTCTAATGCTGAATATATTTTGCTCTTTATGACTAACAAGAGAGCTATGCTCAAATATATGGACACGAATACATAACGAAATGTTTTACCATCATTTCCCCAAAAATCATACGGTTTTTGTGTCCCACGAGTCCCATGGAAATTACAAATTTGTGCTGTCTCATCCCATCCCATCTCATGGGACGTTTCGCATGAGATTCCCATGGGAATCCCATTTCCATGGACAACCCTGCAAATACCATTTCTAGAAATATTTATTTTCAAATTGCTTTTAAAAACAAATGGAAGACAGAATATTGTTATAGATATCTAGGTATCTGAAAAAGTTTTGACATCAATCAGCAGGAAATGTTTTTGATTTTAAATTAACAGCTACCAAGGGGAAACAAAAATGATTAATACGAGAAATAATTAGAAAATTTTCTATACTTATCTACTAAAACTATAAAATCGATCTTCAATCCAGTTTGTGGATGTTCGAAGATAAGTGATTAAGAATGCTTTCGCAAAATATTCGACATATCAACAATCGCCTACTTACAGAAATGGCCAGAGTTGTCTGTTGGTCACGCGCTGTTGTAACGTTTATGGTGCGTTTAGTTGGGATTTTTGTGTTTTTCATGATAACTGCTGACATGAAATCTCCATCTACTTCAACTCCGAGTGATAAAGGAACGATGTCGCGAAGAATAAACTAAACAAAAATAGTATGTTACATTTATGAAATAAGACAATTTAAAAATCCATGTGGGTCCATTTGCGTCAGCCACTTCAATATGGTAACAATAAAGTTTCAGAAAAAACAAACAGGATAATTTGCTGTTAATATTTATTTAACACTGTATAAAATATTGCTATATAAAACGGACATAATTGAAACAGTCAATCGCTTATTTGCCTTCACAAATAAAAAGTAACTGTACTGAAATTCATGCTTCAAATAAATACCTAATAACTAAAAATACTATTTTTATACTATACAAAACTAATATTATTATTTGTGTGACCGGAGTCGTGAGGTAACTCGAGAGGTCTTCAAGAAGCCACACATAAGTTAAATTAAGTAGGATTAACCTTACAGTTATTAATTTAGTAATCTTAGTAAATTTAAACGTTGTCTCCCGATTGATTGATAAATTACCTTTCCTAACTTTATGTTTTCCGCCTGCGCTGCAGCGCCATGTGCCACCGCCTCATCTGGATTAATGGTTTTATACAGAGTTTTTCCAGAAAAAAAATTTTGCAACATCTCGCGAATTTTTGGAATTCTCGTAGATCCGCCAACAAGAACTACGTCGTCAATCTGATAATAAATAGTTTTCAAATAGTACTTTCTGAAGTTTTGATCCTAAAGCAATCATTTTGTTGCCGATTTGAAACAAAACAATCTGACTCTCCTTAATTTCTAATATTCCATACCTTGTTTTTGTCCAACTTCGCTTCTAGAAGTGTTTTTTCAACAGTTTTAATTGCCTTTTCGAAGTAGTCATTATTTAGATCTTCGAATTTGGCTCTACTGAGAGAAACTTTAAAATCAATTCCGCTATGAAGGCCATCTATTTGTATCCTGCGAAGTTTACATCAACTGATTGTATTGTGCATTGTCTCAAAAAATTGAATAAACTTGATTTCATTCGTGTAATAGTATTTGGTTCAAAATGTCAACTAATTTTTCAAACTCATATGCCATATGGGTATTAAGGACCCTTTTCTTCGTATTAACACCTCCCGAAGATTTTGCGCAATACACTAATCGTTTATAAAATCTATAAAACGAATACTTGCAATAATTTTGTAATAATTATTTATTTTATGGAAATTGTGTATTGTTTCAGTAAATTAAATAAATAGGATTTCATTTGTGTTTGGATATTAGTTAAGAATATCAGCTAATTTTTGAAACTCATATCAGGTATTTATGTTTTTTCGCATTGAAACATTCCGAATCTTTTGCTTAATAGACTGATCGTATATCAAACCTATGAAACGAATGCTTGAAACAGTTTTGTTCAAAAATGATTTAACATCGTTTCATCATGATAAATATTGCAATGCAATATAGATAGTATCGGTTACACTATACCTAATAAAAAGTAAGTTTAAATGTAATTGTACTGTAACCAAACAAAGTGATTACTTTGCATATGTCGCCACTGATAGTTTTCTCTTGGCTGCTTCGCAAGCGACGCGTAGTCGACTCAATGCTCTTTTATTATCCATCATATTTGCACTGTGCTTTTCATTAAACATTTTGGAAAGGTAATCAACCATTCGATTATCGAAGTCTTCGCCTAAATTGAACAAATAAAACAAATATTTTTAAAAAAACATTAGCCTATCCACATGTTTAAAAAGAAGTGGTCAATTCCACTAGAAATTAAAAACGAAAAGTTTGAAAAGAGCATTTCGAAGCTTTCCCTATCAAAAGTGACAATACTTTATGAGTAAATTCAAGATTCAGAAATTTTAGATTGATTCAGTTTGTTTTTGAGGTAAACGGGAAATTATTTTTCAAATTGGTGGCGTGATAGAAAAAGATAAAAATTTATGACTTATATATCACGAAATATGCCGTGTTCTTCTGGCATAACTTACACATTAAACTTAACTCGAAACAGAGAATGAAATTACATAAAATCCTAAATTCGCAAGTGTATCGGCTCTATCTTATATGCTGTATAAACGATAGTAGATTTAGCAATAATTTTGATAATTCAAAAAAGATATTGAGATATTAAAATTATATAAAACAGGATCACAACGACATAAAACGTAATTTACCTCCTAAATGGGTATCGCCTCCTGTTGCTTTCACCTCAAATACATTATTTTTTATTGTCATCACCGTAACGTCAAACGTTCCTCCACCAAGATCAAATATTAAAATATCACGCGGGCCTCTATCCTGTAAGTTGTTGAAAAATGGCAACAATTTAGTAAATATACTTTACGCAGATCACTAAATCGTTTTGGTTCTTGGTATAAAAAAAATTATAAAAACCTTATTTTCAATTCCGTATGCAATTGCGGCTGCAGTGGGTTCGTTCAATAATTGAAGTACGTTAAACCCAGCTATTTCGCCAGCATGTTTAGTCTCTTTTCGTTGCGAATCATTGAAATAAGCAGGAACTGTTATAACGGCATCGGTGACTTTACTCCCAATATACGCTTCTGCAGCTTCTTTCAGAACACCAAGCACCATAGCGCTTATTTCTTCTGGATAGAAAGTAGTCACTTTGTTCATATAATTGACCTGTCAAATAGAATTATTATAATCGCATCACAAAACAATACAAAGAATACAAAAGTGTGTGGAAGTTTCTGACCTGGCATTAGCTAAATAAAATAGTAATAAATATTGCGGGTTAGAAATGAATAATGTTCACTCTCAACATATGTAAAAAACAAAAATGCGAGTCGATGTATAAAACAAGTCAACAATTTTTACCACAATAAATAATCAAATTCACTGAATTAGCGACTGAACCCGAATCCATTTATTTCAGAGAATAAAATAAAAATAAAGATGTTATACTTTGTCAAAATCTATAAACCAACTACTTTTGAAGTTAACTCAAGCATTGGCATAGCTTCAGCTTTGACTTTCACCAGCTGATTGATATCAATAATTGCCGAAATAATTAGATACAAATCATATTGGAACGAAATCATTATTATTTTCAAGTTTCTTGTCTTAATATTCTTGTTTCGGTATTATTGTCTACGATTGGCTTGTATTTGGAATGCTTTATGTCAAATTAAAAAAACTGAGCCTAAATTCTATATTCCATAATTGAAAGTTACTCTACCTGTATTTGTGGTTTGTTGTCTTTGTCGATTACTTTGAATCCAAGCAATTTCAAATCATTTTGGACGTTTTGGTCGTCGTATGTTCGACCAATTAAACGCTTGATTTCTGTAATAGGAAAAGAGATAATATATATGTATGAATACACAGTAAAGATTCTATAAACAAAATCAATTGGTGATTTGAATTTTAAAATAAAAATTAGCAACCTATAATTTTAATTTACTTCAGTTAACAATTATCGCTCCTTATTTCTTTTCAAGAACTGGTTAATTTGCATCGATAAAATAACATAATTAAATAAGATAGAGATACATTTGAGATAATGATTACAAAAGCATATGTCAATCAAACACTGATAAAATATCTTACGTAACAATGTATTCTCATAATTTAATGATGCTTCAGATTTTGCTGTATCACCAATAAGTCTCTCTGTATCTGAAAATGACACACACGACGGCGTAACTCTGCTGCCTTCATCGTTCGCTATGATTTCAACCTGTTATATTCGAATGTAAATACAATATTAGAATGACAGAAACGATATGAATGAGAACATGTTTTATTTGTGTTATTATAACAAGCCCATATTATCAATGACGATAGCTTCAGGTTTAAAACCTACTAGTTATTCTAAAATATCAATTAATGCTTCCAGAATTTTACCGTATTACAGGTGTTAGACGATCCGCATTGTGATACATAATAGAGCTCTACGCTTGTATGGCATAAATAATATAAAAGTTGACACAATTTTGGATGCCTACTAAGCCTACATTATAACGCCATAAGCCGAAATCGTCAGCAAGTATACGTATTTTGTACTAACTCAATAAAATTGGCGTACCCGATCGTTTCTGAAAACTGCCACACATGAATAGGTTGTGCCAAGATCGATTCCAATTGCTGTCATCTTTTTAGCGAATCCAAAAGTACTGAATCATACCCTGCGTTGCATAGCCTGAACTTACAGTCCTGAGTTACTTCCCTTTTTACAATACAATATACCCAGACGAACTATTTCGTGCTCCGAAGCAGCGAACCGCGTCGTTGTTTGCTCGAGTTGTTGAGACTAACGCCCCACCAACAAACCGCGATGGAGTCAAAATAAGGAGACCGGATTGAACCGGATTGCTCATTTGAAAACAGAAAACGTGATTTACGTAGTTTCTGAGGCAAGAAATAAAACGGGAAATGATCCTAAATAGTAAAGTGTTTTGGTAGAAAATATTCCAGAAAGTTTTCATTTTTTGTATATAGTTGTTAAAATCAGAATTTTATGTTGTGTCAAGCCTCGCTGATTTTATGGAATTATATTCATCTTGAATGAAATGGATCTGGTGTATTCATGTTGACTTCGCTTAAATTTGGTCTTTGCTTATCCCAAAATAATACAATTAACTAATGTCAATCTTTATGTAGCCATGCATGAAACAATCTGGAATGGTATATAAGGTATCTCATTTCTTCATATTGTCTTTTCTTTAACAATGAATAGTCTACTTTTGTAAGTTGTGACCTGTTCATCCAACTGTAATATTATTTACAAGTCGAGGTGTTGATTTTCTCATGCGTGAAACGACCATATATGAATTAATGTTCAAAATGCCTGAACGCGACAAACGGTGCATCACACCAATAGCTCCACAGCGGCACCAAGTATAGCTTATCCATTTTGGGTATTGAGAGAAGCCACCGATCAATAATACATTGTGTTTGCTTGTAATAATTGAAGATTTAAAATAAAAAATTAGACAAAAGTTAGTTTGGACATATTATTTCATGACAAAATGCCTACTATTTAGAACAATCTCAAGCTGGATGTATATTATTGGTATTCGTCACATAACGACAGCCACTATCTCTGTATTATCGTCACTTGACAAACAGAACAATAAATTCCGCAAACAACAATAAGCTCATAAGTTTTAATTTAAACAGGCGTCAGAATTATATGAGAAATCAAATATCTTAACTCCGTGTTAAAATTAACCCTTTACATATTGAATACTAAAATGATATCTGTTTATGAAATGCACTTTGTTTATTTTCCTTAAATTATTTTAATTTAATCGAAAAGTGGGACAGGACTTTTATTTTATTTATTTATATTCAAGTTATTAACTTATTCGTTGCCAAAAAAAAAATTTAACTATGTAACACTGAATTTGAATAATGATCATGAAATATCTTATGATTTTTTGTCGGTAATACTGAATAAAAATCTAAAGTTATTAGAAGAATGCGCTCAATAATCAAGTAATTTTACTAGGGGCTAAGCAGCGTCATTAAGTTAAATTTTAATTTATTACTAAGAATTTAAAGCCTATCTAGCTATAAATGTAATGAGTGTTTATATGCAGAACATACGTGAATCGAGTATACTTATAATAAAATTTCCAGTTTACCCAACTCCTGAAACGATTCTCGCGTGTCAGCAAAGTTTGCTGCTATATCCGAGCGACGCTTGGTAAACAGATTCAGTATTTACAAAGGTCGTATAAAGTATCAAACGACGGACGGGTAGCATCCTTTATTATCAGCGCAAACAAAGCACGAATACCCATTTGCCAGTTAAACATTTCAAAGAGGACTTAAAAGGAAAATAAAAGTGATTTTCAGTGATATTGAGGACAATGCAACTTTAACCATCCTTATGCATTTAACAGCTTCCGATTCTGTAAATGTCCTCTATACTGCAAAATGAAATATCCATGACAAAATCAAAATGGGCATATTGATATAGGATTGGAACGTTTAAACAACGTGTTCATATGCAACGAAATTATTACAGGCCACCTATTTAACTGTTGTGAGGGATAAAGGTCAATGAAATGAGAAAACCGTAATAATGTTATCTGATATTGATTATATAATACTTCATTCCTAACAAAGCTAAATTATAAATTTAAATTTAAATCATAAATGCCATCATTTGAAATTTAATAATTTCTAGTGTGTCTCATGGACTCGATAGATAGCGCGAGAGATTTACAAATATCGCGCTGCGGTAAATTTATACGCTTCAATAGACAGAGACGCGACCTGTGAAAACTATACCCGTCGACTGAATTGAAATGTTTGTTAATCGTTCCGCATTCGCGATTTGAATCATAGGCGAGTAATGTTGTATTTAATATAGAGATATGTACATCATGTATATAATGTAGAGAAGACGTGAAGCCAATTCATATAAGGAAAAGTTTGGTGAGAAATCTATGTGGTATTTAAAATATGTATATATAACCTATATATGTTATCAGGGAATCCAAAAACTTTTTACGGCTGGAATAGCCAATGTTACTATACTGAGCAGATAATGTATGCTCTCTAGTTACAGAGAGCACAATTGCTTGGTTACAATGAGCAAACCATATGTTCTATCATAGTAATATTCTATTTTTATAAGTGCAAATTTGATCAATAGTGCAGAATTTGTATTTTATCCTGAATATATTTCTGAATTTGATACATATAATTGTATAATATTATCGTAGTATTGTCGATAGTTGTTGCCGATAGGAAAATCTTAAGATCTGATATGAAATTCCGTAGAGTACGATTGGATATAGGTTAATAACTAGGACGTTACAAAAATTCGGTTTTTGTAGAGCTAGGGCTCTAATTCTGCATGGTTTGGTACATATAACATCGCTCCAGAAGTATTTATACCAATATAGAGGTAACTAATTTTTTTCGCCTACTGTACATCAAGTTATCAAGTTGTGTAAAGGGATGGAAGCCTATGAGGGGGGCATTAACTTAACTAAAACAGATAGTTTCCGGACTTGTAATAAATTTAAAATAGGGAAAATCGAAATAAAATGATGGTCTAACTCTAACCCGGTACAGATATTACGGGAGTACCCATATAACTATGTATGATAAAATCATGCAAGAGTGGTCACATTAAAACATTAAATATGCCGAACATCCAACCTCCAAATTTTGTTTATGGAAAGTTTAATGTTTTTTTTTTTAATTTTCAGACTACACATAATAATACTTTGCATAAATGATCATCAGGCATTTTGATCATATATATGGCATAATTATGTGTTTTGTGCGCACTCTGACAACCTTATTTTGAAAGATAAAATATTGGGTAGTTGTTCTTTGGGATATACTTTTAGGATTTTATGACTTAGTTGGCGCCACCAAAATGACAATTGTATCAATAAGCATTTCAACATTTAATTTTAATTATCTCCAATTGTGGACTTTTGTAGCTATAATTTTATATAATGTTTCAAAAAAGGAGTATGTTCTCAGATAAGATTTCCAAAGTGTGGATATGATATATCTCATCATGAGTTAACCAACGTAATTTAGCAACTCCTCCTTGCAGGCATTCAATATCTCCACTAGACTAAGCCTTTGATGTAATTTTATTCAGACTCATCCAGTCAAGTAGAAATTGCTCATAAGAAAAATGGCGGCAATTGGAATTGACCTCGGTACAACATTTTCTTGCGTTGCTATTTGCAAGAATGGAATAGTGAGTATAAGATTATTTTTTCGGCGCGTACTTCAAAAAGTCAAAATCTTGTCTTCAGATTTTCATCACTAGGAGTTCTACAATAAAACTCAGCGTACTTCTTCTCTTTCTTATATATGATTGCTCTACTTTAAACATTTTATTTTAGTATACCTCTTCGATTTTATCTATAAGTCGTTTTATTGAAATATTGTTGTTATTGTTCTGTTACTAATTGGGCGGTGATTGTTGCTGTATAAATCAAAAATCAGCCTTTTACATACACCAATATACTTTTAATTCTTCGTACAAAAAGGTGGTGTCACGAAGGAAGTTACTCTAACATCTTTCAGAATTTAAATTCGGAGCACTTTTTATCACGTATGGGGTTATTTATTTTGTCATGTCCGCACTAGCTATCTGCTCAGCTGAGACCTCAGCAGTGGCCATGATGGTCATTTGTATCAATAAATTTTAACATCCATCTTATGTTTCGTTTTTATTTCTTAATTTTTCCTTTCTATTGACATTTTATTTACTATTTATTTACTATTTACCAATTCCAGGTGCAAATTATACCCAATGAACACGAAAAACGGTTGACACCAGCATATGTGGCTTTTACCGAAGAGGAAAGATTATTCGGAGACTCCGCAAAACATCAAGCTCCGTTGAACCTAGCGAATACTGTATATAGTAAGTGCAACATTGAAAATAAAACAAAGAATGAATTATGTTTGAATTATTACCTAATGACGGATTTTATTTTGAATTTTTTTTTTCTGAAAATTAAAAAAAGAAATAATGTAACAGCACTGATCTTTTCAATAACTACAAAAGGATTATACTCGAGTGCAGAAAATATGGTTTAAATGTGTACGTAATTTCTTACTATATCGATATTTCAATTGCGTCTTCGTTTTATCAAAGTCGTGTACAGGGTGTCTCAAAAGTAAGTATACACTTTTAATTTTGATTTGCTTTTCAGGTACTCATCATAGAGCGTTCATTTTTTCAGGGAACATAGTATGGATAAGTAGTAAAATTTAGATATTGTTTGTATTTTTCAACAACCCACAGAATGACAAGAAGACTAACCCCAAAAATGAGAAGCAAATTGGTGATCGGCATGGAGCATGTAAATCAGTAAGGCAAACTTATCTCCTCTTTAACAGAGAATTTGAAACTGATTCAGCTTCCTCAAAGCATCCGCTGCTTGGTCTTCCTGATCTTACAGATCAAGTTTCCATGAATTGCGTAATTCTTTGTCGTGAAGTGCTGATTGCCTCAATGTTTTATATGCTTCTTGCCAAACAGCAATTTTCACCCCATTTCTTGGGTCAATCTTCTTGTCATTCTGTGGGTTGTTGGAAAATGCAAACAATACCTAAATTTTACTACTTATTCACTATGTTTCCTGAAAAAATGAACGCTCTATGATGAGTACCTGGAAAGCTAATCAAAATTAAAAGTGTATACCTATTTTTGAGACACCTTGTATAGAGAGCATAAACAATAAATAATTGGGTCGATTCAAACAACAAACATTTGTAACGATTAAATTCCGTTAGTGTGAGGGATTCCAATGAGTACACCAATTGAAAGTAAGAGTACACTAAAAATAATAATAAAAATCCTAAGAAGGTCTTATTGCACGCGCGCGATGAAGTAATCTAGTATTTCAGGTCCACCGGTAGCACAGTCCATTTTATGTCGTCCAGCAGAGATTTTGTTTTGTTTGTTGATTTACCCAACATATTCAGTGACTACATTTTATTTTGCCACGCTGTTTCGCCTAAATAAAAATACTTTGGAATTATCTTTTGATTACTCCCTAACCACAGCGGCGTGACTGTTATGAAATTTATTTGTAACATCTTAAATATCATAGCGGGTGCTCAGATTTTCACGAAGATAATACGTTCTGGTGAATTTCATTTGAATCATCTCCGCAAATTATATTAATCATAAAAACACGTTTCTATTTTGTTTCCAGTTGATACATGTTTACTGTTTTTGCTCCACTGTGTAAATAGAATGTAAAAAACATTTACGAAATTAACGAAAATGAGATGTAACTATTTATGCTGCAAATATGACTTAGTCAGGGATAACTTCAACTTTTGAAATCATTAGCTAATTTTTTTTATTTTTGAAGCTGATATTTTGAACCAATTCTTTTTATACTTCTACAGACATCAAACAAATAATCGGAAGGTTATATAACGATCAAAAATTGAAACAAGACAAAAAATATTTGGGATATACTATCGAACCTGACAGAAATGGATATTGCCAAATACCAGTAAGAAATTTTGCGATTCTCTGATATCAATTTTTTGTAATATCGAATAGAATCTGCTTGAAATAAATGTAGATTATATTGTCATGGTAAAATACATATTTTATTGTCGTTTTAAAAATCCTCCATTTTGGCATCACCGAGTAATTAGGAAAAGATGAAAACCTTTCCGTATTTATTAGTTACCATAATGCTTGATGATGAATTTAATGATTTTTGAGGTTATATTACCTAGTTGTCCTTCAGCGCAAAAAGTTTTTTCTCTCAATACCTGGCTTTGTCATTGCGCTCAATTTCAGGTATAAGTTTAATTTTTTCATCTAGAATTCGGGAATTTTTATTTGAAGAAGCATAACAATTGTAAAGTTTTCGTTTACATATTGGACAAACGAGCCCAATTTTTCTACCTACCCAATTTTCAGGTTTTTAGATTCCCATATTTACTTGAATTGTAGATTTGATTCAAAATTAAGTAAATATTGCTACACTTCTTTGGACATAGCATCAAATTTATTACTTTAGGATCTAGCATTTATATTGACTTAAAAATCACTTTCAATATTAAAAGTGAAAAACTCGCATACCGGTATTTCAAAATTTCACTTTTCCAGATATCTAGCTACGGAAAGCAAGTAGAATTATATCCAGAACAAATTACGGCAATGACAATTGGTAAAATGAAAGACATAGCAAAAGAACACATTGAGGAAACAGTATCTAGAGCTGTTATTTCCGTCCCCGGATTTTTTAACGAGGCGCAGCGCCAGGCTACAATAAACGCTGGTAGGATGGCTGGCCTTGAAGACGTCAAGCTCATAACCGAACCAATGGCATCAGCGCTGGCATATGGGCATGATAAACAGGTTATTAAAATTCTATGAAAAATTATATCAAAAAGGCAAAATATTGTTATGTTATTAATTAATATCACACTATTTTCATTCTCGCCTAAAAAATTGTAATAGCGTGTTTACTGATGATGAAATGGAAATTTTTGATTGGATTTGGTAAACAAAAATTTTCAAAATAATAAATTTTATTTTTTATATAAAATATATGTCATTTCTTCAAAACATCAAAGGCAATGATAATTTATAGTGAAATAAATCATAATGTATAATACAAAATTTGGAAACGCATTTAGGGATATCAATTGCAATTTTTTTATTGACACACATTTTTTTTCTTTCAGCTAAAAACAATCGAAAACATTTTAATTTTTGATTGTGGTGGAGGGACAACCGAAATAAGTCTTGCAAAAATAACAAGCAAAGATGTTAAAATTATATCTACGTTTGGAGAAAATTTTGGGGGTCAGTTTATTTTCAAGTTGTTTGATTTTTCTTTCATTTTTTTTCAATAAATTGAGCTTATTTTATGAGTATGCGAAAAAAGGCTCATAATCAAATATTAATAAGTTGCAAGGAGAGCGGATTAATTTAGGGTTTTCAAAAAAAAATGAAGATCGCAAAAATATACCAATGCTTTAAAATATTATTCGTCAATGAAATTATGTTTTCCTTCTTGTTATTCGGCCATAATTTAATCGTGTCCAATATATCCAATATATTTTGTTTTGTTGAATCACGATGGATCAAAATAACCATTGTCTTGGATTAGTTACGATATTCATCAGCAAACAAATAGGGATTATTAGAGGATAGGGTAACCTTTTTCTGTGAAAATATTTGAAAGTGATAAAGAGTTTATAAAAAAAATGCATACATTAAAAAATAGGTTTATCGCGAAAGAATGGATTCGTTCATAATTTTTGTATTCGAAAGCTTGCGAATGATGGATCTTTTACAAAAAGCCCTCGCCGCTAATGTGGAATTTGAAAAAAAAAAAAAAAAAAAACTGTCGTGTATTTATTTTGCAATTGCGCACAAAGTAATTAATTGACGACCTATCCGAGTCTCTTCCTTTATTAATTTAATTGTGCGTCGACAAAAGAACATTACGACGAAATGTTACGACCAAAAAAGTGTTTAAACTTTCGGATATCTAGTTTTGATTCGTATTTTTGCGATGTTAATGATTATACAAATTTGATATGTTCTTGCAACACTGGCTTTGCTTTATCACAATGCTACCACCAAATTTTATTTTCAAGATATCAACGTTAGAGAAATCCCCAGATCTGCTAGAGAATATCAAAACAATAATAATTGATTGTACAGTGATACCTCGATAGTCAACCAGTTCATTCGAGTCAAAAATGCTGCGGTATTCCAACTGAAATTAGGATCTCAAATACCCGAACCGAGCGGAGCTCGCGGCCGAGTGAAATGACGCCACCCGAAAATGAGCTCGATCGATCCTGGCATGCCGTTGGAAGCTTCCGAATCGTCAATTCGTCCTAATATTAAGCGTTTAGTGAAGCAAAAATGTTTCCAAATATCACTAGGAAAAACATGTATCAAATGTTCTATTTTTATTTTATGCTGCAATATAACATCAAATTACCTTCAGCTGTATTGATGCAGTTGTTTATTTTTGTTGAAGAAAATTAATAGATATCATGCGTGCGGGCCGCTTACTCATCGGTACTCGACTGATAAAATGGCTGGCGATAGCAAATGGGTTCGCCCCCCCTTGTTTTAAATGAATAATCAACATGTGTGATAAAAAAGATATTTTAAATTTTGTATGTATCTAGGCCAGTGGTTCCCAAACTTTTTCGAGTTGGGACCCACTATTTATTACCACAGCTTTTGGCGACCCATTTAAATTTTTATGACATAACACAGAACACAGCAATGGCTAATCATCGCTAAACTATCGTGTTTCCCCGAAAATAAGACCTGGACTGAAAATAAGACATAATTTGAATTTTGAAAATGATTTTAATTAAACCCTACCTTTGAAATTTGAAATGTGTGGGAGAGGAAGGGTTCAATGACCTGAGTGAGATAAGGTGAAGATTGCACCACTATTCAAGATTACCACAATTATGATATTTGACACTTGATTTTTGTATAGAAAATACAAATAGAAACAATGGATGTCGAATTTTATATAATGTTTATTGGAAAATCTCGTGATCTTCTACAATGTAGGGT
This sequence comes from Styela clava, assembly GCF_013122585.1. Classification (NCBI taxonomy): domain Eukaryota; kingdom Metazoa; phylum Chordata; class Ascidiacea; order Stolidobranchia; family Styelidae; genus Styela; species Styela clava. Next base: position 2,873,566 of record NW_024102838.1, on the reverse strand, counting down.
TATTTTTGATAAATGAACACAAAAGACCTCTTCCAAAGAAACATAATGTTATTCTTCAAAAGAAAATAAATCTAAATCCTATTTAAATTTAGGGTGAAACACAGTAAGAAGTGCTGTCCAGTGTACAAAACTGCTGTGCGTAAAAAAGCCACATGGTCATTCTTTGTGTAGCAAATTTTTGTTCCTTTGAGAAGATCGTAAAAAGTACATATTAGAATTTCACAGACAGAACTTTCACATATAAGAATTTAAATTCAATTTAATTTAATTTTTTTTTTTTGAAGATTTGCGTATTCGAGTCGCCACCGATCCTAAAAACCAGTGTAATTAATCAAAGCTTTCCACATCTTTTCACGACCCATTAAGATTCCTTTTGCGACCCACCAGTGGGTCGCGACCCATAGTTTGGGAACCGCTGATCTAGGCTATGTGTATTATTTCTTTAGACTATGTGCATAGACACAACTGATAAAAAGAACATTGGCTTATTCATCTTAGTCTTTTCAAACAGGTGATGATTTTGACAACCGATTGGTTCTGAAGTACGGTAAAGACTTGGGAATTGAAATTCACGATAAAAAAGCAATAACTAGACTGAGAAACGCTTGCGAAAAAGCAAAACAAAGTCTGTCAGCAGCTTCTCGCGCTCGGTAAGCTCATTTATTGCTAATAATTGCTAACAAAAAATGAATTTTATGATTGGTGCTTGTCCAAATACTTGAAGCATGTAATGATTTTAAGATCGCATTTATAAAGTCTGATAAATATTGGTCCCAATAGGAGGTAACAAACGAAATGCAAATTCAATTAGGTATTCTCAATGTTTTGCAAGAAATATTTCTGTACTAGTTTATGTCTGATATATGTCAAACAATTTAAATGCGATTTTGTTATTAGGAAACATCATTGATATTTTAAAATCCTTCAGACATATTAAAGCTGAATTGTAATTTATTTTAATTTTATTTTTCAATTAATTCAACTTTTTTATGTGCAGGATAAAAGTTGACAATTTATACAATAATGAGCCGTTTGAAAGCACTATAACACGAGAAGATTTTGACAAAATAAACGAGGAATTGTTTGAAAAAGTTACTTCCATTGTTCAAAAAATGTCGAAGTTTTTGACAAAGAATCGTCATAAGGTTTCCATTCTGTTTTTATAATTTTTGTTTGCACAAGGTTTCGCTAGTAAAACTGAAATGCCGTCAATAGCGTTCGTCATTCCTTATTTGAAAGAATGCTTATAATTTTAATCGAAATAAATAATTAAATTTAAAATTTTTATTGCAATATAATTCAATCGCTGTTAAACGCTAATATTTGAGAAAGTTGCCTCCGACGTTTGTTATCATACTTCTAAGAATAGTTTAACAGATTATTTTTTATTATAAATATTAGGTTGATGAAATAATTCTCATCGGAGGATCAACGCGTATCCCAAAAATACGAAACATTCTTCAGGATTCTTTTAACGTCAAACACTTGAACAGAACAATTAACCCAGATGAAGCTGTTGCATACGGTGCAGCAGTACATGCGGCTAATGAATTTACTAACTGCAAGGTATTTTATTGGTTAATAGTTTTGCTGCGAAAATAAGCAGAGTATACAGACTAGTCCACGGAACGTATTTTTCCGTCTCATTCCATCTAATACTGTGGCAATTTTTACCCGTTCCACTCATCCCCATTAATGGAACGTTTCGTATAGAATTCCCATTTCCAACTCTGGAAAATCACCTAAATAATGAATCTATGTATAGGTGTCCCAACACAAAATGAAAATAAACAATAGATGTAAACAGCTCATGGGAAATAAAAAAAAATGACTTTGACGTTTAAATTGCCAGGAGAAGTAAAATGTCTGCTGTCCCATTCCATCTCATGCGAAAGACAATCCAGGGCCATGTCTGAGAATACATATATATATAGTATTACGCTAAACAAAAACATATAGTTAACAAATGTTGTATAGTGGAATGCCGTTTTAAAATAATTCCAGAAATAAAATATCGAATTTGTGAAAATTGTTTTAAAATTTGTTTGCAAATATTGATTTTTAAATTGTTCTTCTGTAACTCTTACTTAGTCTTTCGTACTTTAGAAAATAGTCCAGGTTCGAGAGATGACTGCTTTGAATAATAGTAATACAGTACCTGAAAATAAAAAACGTAAAATAGAAGAAACGAGTCAAGCAAAATTGACGGAAATGGTATGTAAATGGGCTACTCAAGTATAAAGATAGTTACGACGAGTAAATAATGTTTATGTTAAGTTCTGAAATATTTTACATGTTGTAATGTTTTGGTGGTGCTCCCGAAGTATGTGCACCAAGATGGCTCACAACTTGAACATACTATGTGTACCAGGTTTGGGTTCAGGTTGTGCGCCATCTTGGTGCACATGTTTTCAAAGCGCCGTTTTGGTTAGTATTAGCCATTAATATTTCTGAAATTTAAAAAAAAAAACTTTTTTCAAAACTACATTTTCACAATTTTGAAAAGACAGACGGATATGTTTTATTTATTTTGCCGAATCAGATTATTAGCAAACTATATAGTTCTTCTAGTATACCGTGTTCTAAACCGTAACATTAATAGCGAAGGGGTTATTCTGATAGGTTGAAGCAATGAAAACCGCTTTTATTTATGAATTTTTCATATATAACTTCACAATTTTTCTTTAACTCAAATATTTGCCCTTGTTTCAGTTGCAAACCTATTTCTTGCTTGTTAAAAAATTTATCTTTTTGTTTTTCTCTTGAGACTCAAAAAGTGCTGGAATTTGATAAACATGACAAAATGCTCAGGGAAGAAAGTAATGCACGGAATAATCTCGAGAAATACGCTTACAGTACCAAGAAAAAGGTTCACACGGATAAATACAAAGACAAGTTATCTGCTGAAGACAAAAAAAAAATTTGCCATGAATGTGATCTAGCGATAACATGGCTTGAAACAAATAAAGTAAGTATGAATCAAATGTATATATCAAATGATTCACAACATGCTTACTAATGCTTTCAATATACGACGAAAGTTTTTATTTATAAAATTATGCCGCAGAGAATTTCTTGTATTTTACTTTACGTTGGCTTAAAGCAGGGTTCATTAATCTATTGTCGTCAGAAGCATGGAATTTGTACAAATCGCGTTGTTTGGTAACATGGTTTAGCTAGAGGTATAAAATGTAATTTTTTTTTATTTTGAAGCGGAAAAAAGTAGTAGAAAAAAAACTTGAAGAACTGAAGCAATATTGCGAAGCGATATTTGATGGAAAGTCAGCAACAAAGGTCGAAATTAGATGATTTTTAGTGCTTGATACCCTCCTACATCACTATTGTAACATACGTTTTTTTCTTATTCGTAAAATGTGTAAATATTGATTCTGCATTGTTGATTTAAGTTGGCACTATTAAAAAATCTAAAACTAAAAATTATTTAATCGACAATATTCTCTTTGGCAGGACAAATATGACGTAAGTGGTTACGGCCATTTCACTGTTTGATTAGGTTATAGAGTTTTACAGAAGCCTAGACTGCAAATCAATTTAAACATGTTATTTTTAAATATAAAGATTTTCATAACAAAAGAGCTTAATTTAATTTAATGATATATATATTGGTTACATTTGAATTTGATAGTGGGTGTTACTCTTTCAGACGTTTATTAAAGTTTATTTTAGTTATAACAACATGAACGAAATTTATTTGTATTTTTAATATCCATAAATTCTGTACCATTTTTTCTAATTTAGCAAGTGGTAAAGAGTTCATCATATGTGAGATCGGAGCGAAGTCCACAAGGTATCGTTACAAGAAAAATGCAGGTGATTACAACGTGCAAACAATAGTTGTCATATTAGATTGCTTTATACGGTACTTTCGTAGTGTTTGTTCTAGTTAGGCCATAATTTTATTCCGTTATTTCTTATTAGTTTTATTACGAGTTCGGGGATTGTCTGTCTTATCCAAGTGCATATACCCCTTTCCTATAGGTTTCAGTTCCTTTACAAAACTTGAAGTGAGGAAGGTGACCAAAGTAGTTATACCTCCATGTTGGTACACGCACTTTTGGAGCGCCCTTTATATAATTTTAGGAAAAGCAGAACTTTAAATTTGACCTTTTTTAAATCCTTGCAAAACAGTCAACTCGTGCAAAAAAATCTACTAAACAAGAACTGGAGAAATTTAACGCAATCAGCGAGCTTCAGAAATATGTTCAAAGTGTTCAATCCCATTCAATATTCGGAAAGTTTGAGGAATTTATGACGTCGGACATCAAAGAAAAAATAGATATTAGATGTCGTGAAATAGAGCAGTTTTTTAACGCAAGTCAGGTATGTTTTCCTCACTATATCACCACTACCGTTTTGTTGTATTCTACTAGGGAAATGGCGTTGATTCTTTGCAAATATGGTTGTCAAAAATATATAATTAGAGATTCTTAGTTTGGTTTATGCAAAATAAATTTGCGTATCATGTTCAGGATATGGAAGTCAAAGTGATAAATGGCGAAAGATTGCAATTAGAAATATTTGTTGAAAGTATACTGCACAGATTACAACATAACGAGGTAAATAGCATTTTGAATAGTTTTTTTATTAAAACAATATAGGAAGCTTATATATTTTTTTAAATGTTCATAGAGTTCAATAAAAAATGTTTCACTTATTTCAATTTGATTCATCAAAATTCTAAACTTTCTAAACTTTTTATTTCACTATTGTGTGTTCCACCAGATAATAAACAAGATAAATGAAATTAATTTCGAAATAGTAGAAAAGGTACATAAAATACAAAACAGTTTTAACAAGTTTTTTTAATTTTCAAAAATTTCCTGAAATATTATAACTTTGGAAAGTAAATTTAACGTATATTTAGATGATCCGTCTACAGGAAGTTGACAAAAAGAAGAACGACGAGTACGTAAAATTTCGCGAATATATATCTTATCTCCGGAAGTCAGAGGAAGGACAAAAACCTGACAAATTGACGTTTCAGTGCATGAATGACATTAAATATGAATGCGATAAAGCGGAACAATGTCTTGAAATAAATTACGTAAGTATAAAATACTCAATTCTAAATTCTATATTAAATATTCTTTTATTTCAATTTATTTTGTATCCCATATGACTTGAAATTTGATGTAGCACATCGAAATATAAGAGAATAAGTCACTAGTTTATTAAATCAATAGCTAGATCAAAGAATTAGTCAGTTTTTTTGTTTCCAGGCGGCCTTGCCAACTGTGCATTTGGCCTAAATATTATTTGTGATCTTTTCAAGTTTTGGCAGATTTGAAAAATATTTTACTCGGGTAATTTTGTTGAAAAAACATTGCCGAACCGTAAATTTTTTTTTTCCAAATGATAGTAGTTTCCTACGCGTTACGTGGTTCTTTGTGCAGGGCTTTGGTCATAATAAAAAAAACATAATACGTCGTATAAACGGTGTATCCAGTGACTAGATTTAAATTTAAAATTAAACGATTCTGTTGATATATATTATAGTATGAAATAAAACAAAAAAAAGGTCATTTTATTAATAATCAGTATTGTTTATTTTGTTTTTTCAGAGTTCAGTTTCAGTGAAAATAATTAAATCCAGACACACGGAACTTCGAGTATGCGTTGATGGAATTAAACGAAGATATGAAAAATTAAAAAAGGTTAGTGTAATTAGAAAAACACCAGGATTCAGTGTTTTAGAATAATTTTCAGCATAATGTATAACAGTCTGTAACAGATTTGAACCATCCAATTTATTGGGTTTAATAATTATCGATTTCGTTCAATTTTTGCCAATATATCATGAAGTTCCATACCGATGAAATGAATAGCTAATATGTTATATAATTTTACATTATTAACCACAGTGATTTTACAATAATGGAGCATGGGAAATAAAGTTCACTTCAAAGGATCATTCATATTATAAACACACAAATATTTGTTGCTTTTCAAATTTATGCTCTTGCATGGCCATTGGATATTCATAAAGATTTCTATGAATAATGAAACTGTTATTACAGATTGAAAATCGCAAAGAAGTTGAACGCGATGAGTCTTACAGTAAATTAATAAAGTTCATCAATCAAGTAATCGAATATGTTAATTCTAAAAAGGGTGAATCCGATATGAAAGATAAATATCTAGAAAGCATGTACCAGAAATGTATGAAAACACAACATTGGATTCATGAGAATTACGTGAGTAATAATGTGAAATATAACTTATGAATCGATTTCACTTCATTTAATATTTTATTCCTTCAGTTTAACTTTGTTTAATTACGGTTGACAAATCATTCACAACCATTTTCAGATAGTTAAACTGAAAGTAACATCCTGTTTGTATTTTATGAAATGGTGCAACATGCTTTTAATGATTTTTAGCATGAAATCACATCAGGCAAAATAAATTCTGAAAAACTCGAACTACAAAAAAGGGTTAATGGCATTTTGAGTGACTGGAAAGCTAAAAAAGAGGTAACAATTTGAAATCTTCTCTTCGAGTAACCATGCGTGGCATAAAGTTTAAATTAGATTATATATGAATGGATAATTTTTAGAATTAATGAAATTTTGCATAGGATTTATTGGAAATTTGCTTAGCGAGTATAAAGTACGGCGCTCTAGAGGTATGTGTACCAATATGGAGGTAACTAATTTCGTTCGCATATTTTGCATCAAGTAGTATAAAGGGACTAAAACCTATGGACAGAGGGTATATTCACTTGGCTAACACAGACAGGTCCGATCTCGTAATAGAACAAAAATAGGAAAAATCGGAATAAAATTTTGGCCTGACCCTATTCTGGTCTACATACTACGTGAGTACCTAAAATACAGTGAATCAGGAAAAACATTCGCAAAAGGCCTCGTACATAACGTAAAACGTCAGATTTCTCATTAAGATAACTTTTATTTTAGTTTGTAAGTGGAGTCATTTTAAAATTAAAAATAAACAATAAAATAATACTGAGTAATTGTAAATTATTTCTCGTAAATGTATGATGTAATATCAAAATATTTTTCTAAAATATTTCCAATAGATTTCAAATAAAATCCAGGAAATTTTAAAACAATGGGATGCAGAATATGCAAATCTTTGACATTTCTTAGTCTTAGTTCGTCAATCTATCATGACTGACAAAAATGGAGTGGTTATATAACAGATTGTACATATATAGCAGGAGTGGCCAACCTGCTTTCGAACGCGAACGACTAGATCAGCGTTTCCCAAACTTTTTCGGCCACGGAACACTTACACTTTTGATCTCGCCTCGCGGAACTCCAAAAAATGAAACAATAAATTGATAGACAAAACCGGTGTAATGTAGCGGTTCCCAATGTAGCGGAGTTGCTGAATGCGCCGCAAAAACTTACAGAATTGTGTTCAACATGCTTAAAATATGATTGAATATTTTACATATTGCATTTAATATACCTGTTTTATTGTTTCTTAGTTTAAATGCTGTGTATAAGAATCAATTCAGTCATTTTACAATTCTATGTCGTTTACTTTCCATTACGTAATGTTTGCCTCTAATGTTACGTCTAATGGAGATAAAAGTACTTTCCGCAATTTCGCGAGCTCCAGACCTGCCGTTTATTTATTTTCTGAATAGAGTTTACCAAAAATGATTAATTTTTTCAGCATTTTAAAGTAGAACCAGGCAGAGATGGAGAAAAAACAGTTGACCTTTTGCCTTTATTCTTTAAATCTACTTGTTTGCCTATAGATAAATCAAAAACATTTGATAATGAACTTAACAGTCAACAATCTGGGCCGACGGTTAACGAAAATGCCACTACTTCGCCCTAGTTATTAGTATTTGTCTACAGTTAGTCCACTTTAGGCCGACGATGACGCGATATAGAACGGTCAGTTTGGCGACAACTTCACGATTCTTAAATCGTCATGGTCCTCATGGCGACCATTTTGAGACGTATTTAAGATTACTTTTCTACGGAACACTTCGAAGACGCTTTGGGAAACGCTGGACTAGATCGACAAATTAGCTCGCGATCGACTGATCGGTAATAAGATCATACAAAGACACGTATGAGTACTAAATATTCAGATAACTTCGCATAAGCTTACAAAAAATTCTACGACTGACAATAAGCTCGGCTCTGTGGAACATTACTTTCCCTCAATTGGTTAACTGGATTATAATTTATGTAACTGTACCGGAGTAAATGTTTTATTATGTATTGAAGATTCATTATAATTGTACAATTCAGATATAAAGACTGTCTAATGTTTGGACTTAAGTATGGGGGAAGAGTCGCAGCCAGGATTTGGAAGTGGGGGAGTCAATTCATTCGGTCACGATCGCTTCTAGAGACAGACTTGGCGATCGACCGGTCGATCACGATTGACGTGTTTGCCACCCCGGGTATATAGGGTTAATATTTATGTATAATTGTACTATAGAATTTTCTGTACTTAATTAAAATCCAGGAAAATGAAAAAAGATTGGATGACGAATATTCGAATCTCCGCAACTATATCACATCAGTACGCCAATCTGTGGTGTATGAAAGAAGAAAAGACAAATTACCATCAAAATTTATTGATGATATCTATGACGAATGTAATAAGACAGAAAAGTGGCTTCACGTAAATCAGGTACGGATTTGATAAATAAATAAACGAAAATGTCACTTTAATTTAAATAAGTAATTAAATTTATTGAAGTAATTAAATTGATCGCTGAAGAATGATCCCAATAGCAATAATAACAAAGCGATAAATCCCAGAATCAAAGAGCATTTTTTTGAACCTATCGAAAAAAACTACTTTTGAATGATTTTCATTTGAGAAATATTTTTTGTTTTTATTTCCAGAGTGAGATTTCTGTTGATATGATTATATCGAAAAGAACCGAATTGAAAAAGAACATTGGAAAAATTAAGATGGATTTTAAAAAATCAAAAAAGGTTTATTATTAATATTTCTAAATTTTGTATAACTGGAAATGTACACGGAGTACAGTCGCACGAACAAAAATTCAATTCAAATAAGTTTATTTCACGCAAGTTCGATTAAGTACTATTATATAATAATTATTTCTATTTAATTACGGCTGAATTTTAGGAAATTTCAAAACATTGGGATGAAGTGTATGCAAATCTTCAGAAGTTCATTGCCTCAGTTCGTCAATCTATCAATACTGACAAAAGAGACAGTTTAACATTGAAGTTTGTCAGCGATAACGAATTAGAAGTCCGAAATATTGAAAGATGGCTCAAAACTTATTCTGTAAGTGTATATTTGAAGCAAATTAAAAAATGATTTTTTCATTTTTAATGAATAAATTTACATAATGTAATATTCAATTATACTTTTGTAAACATGTAAACATAAAACATACAATAAGCCGATTATTTCCACTTTGAAAATATTGCTTATAAAGCAATGTCGAGAGTGAAAATCTATCTTTCTAATTCCGGGAATGCGACCGCTTTAAATTATTAGGTATTAATACTTACCGCATCACTGTGTAAAGACTAATGTTCACAATAACTTTTATTCCCAGGGTCAAATACCTGCTGAAATGATTGTATCTCAACACGAAATATTGAGGGCAAATTTAGAAAAAATCAAAAAGAGTTTTGAAAAACAGAAGAAGGTTTGTAAGATTATTTTATCGTCTGCCATCTATGATTTCTATTGGTCAAGATGTTAATTGTCTTTTACGTATTATAATTCAATCGCAAAATTGTCAATTGGATTACTTCAGTAGGTAATAATAAGACTGGTTTATACATAGCATTAGGTATTTTATTTGTATAACTCTAAGGCAGGGGTTCCCAAACAGCGGCCCGCGGGCCAAATCCGGCTCGCGTAACGATTTGAAATGGCCCGCCGAGCTTGAGTGAAATAGTGTGCAACCGATTTTGTTTCACCTTTTTGCATACTAGATAGCGCCAAGTGTTACGCCATTATTACACTTTAAGCACGAGTTTATCGTAACAATTCAATTAAAGCGTTATCTGAGTTATTCGTACCGGTATTATGATTACATAGGGCAGTAATTTAGTTATGAACCATAAGAGCTTAGATATGTCACGCACTTTCGGGCGCTACACTCTTCCGGCCCGCGAACATGACTCCGATTCAAATTTTGGCCCGCGGCCAATGAAGTTTGGGAACCCCTGCTCTAAGGTATATAAACAAGGTATTTATTTAAAATCTAGAAAATTGAAAAAAGATTGAATGAAGAATATACAAATCTTCGCAACTATATCACATCTGTCCGCCAAACTGTACCTGGTGGTCAGAAAGACAAATTATCAATAAAATTCATTAATGCTATAACAAATGAATGTGATAAAGCCGAACACTGGATTTGTGTAACAACGGTATGAAGTTAATGTAAAAATACAATTGATGTTTTTCAATCAAAGCTTATAATACTGTTCGACCATAATTTTTCAACAACATCTGTTTATATTTAGGTTTGCTTACATTTATTTAAAAAATTTGCTATTACTATTTTGCAAATTTGAAAATTCAATAGTTACATAAAAAAGTAAGTTCGAACAGCAATAATAACAAAAAGATAGGTCCCCAACTCAAAGAGAAATTATCAGAAATGCCAAAAAGAAAATTTCATGTAAGTAACAATTCATGGAATAATTGATATTTTCATTTTCAGAGTGAGATTTCTGTTGATATGATTATTTCCAAACGAACAGAACTGAAACTAAACATTGAAAAAATCAATGAGGAATTTAGAAGATTGAAAGAGGTTTTTTTAACAACTTTAAAATTTTGTACTTGTATTGAAACGGGTAATTTAGTTCAAGTACGATGTTACGAGCGATAATTATTAAATTAAATTTTTATTTTTCATGTTGGTTTGATAATAGTTTGTTTGCAAATTCTAAATATAATTCTGGCTCTGCGCAGCAAATATTCCAGACAAATTTATTAAAAAAAAGAAAGCTCACTATGATACTCGATATTGTGTAGCTATTCTTGCTATTCAAGCTATTTTGTCTTCATAAACTGGTTGTTGTCTATATAATACCAATAACAAATACGTTAAACATAAACTGAAATGGCATGCAACATATATATTTTTTATTAAATTAAACTTTTTGTATGATTTCAGGCTTTCGGGACAGAAAAGAAACTGCGCGATCAAGTTTACAATAATTTGATGACGTACATCAATGATATTTTAGACTTTGTTGCTGCTGAAGATGGGAATGACATTATAACTAATGATTACCTCATGAAAATAAAACAACATTGCAATGCAACGAGAGAATGGTTGAAGAAAAATTATGTACGTAAATTTGCTACAATTTGTCGTACGTATGTATGTTTTTGGCATTCACTAGTTTGATCTCGATAGATATTGTTAGAAAATTCTTGCTGTTCTGCATACATACTGTAAAAAAGAAATGGAAATGCTACAAAATATCTGTTCACTACAAAAGTTATAAAATGTTTGAACAATGTTATTTATTATGTTAACATTTTGTTACAGTATCATATCACCAAAAATGAAATTGCCGAAAAAGAAGCTCAACTTCAATTAACATTCAATGAGATTTGGACATCAATACAGGCAAGAAAACAGGTAAAATACTATGAACATGGCTATAACTAAACTTAATCCATTGCCAATGTAATGAAATTTATATCAAGTTTTGCTTTAACCAATCGGATAATCATTTCATGCTTTCCAAATAGACAAATAAAAACATAAAATTTATCTGAAATAAAAAAAATTCAATTCAAACGATTGGTACAATTGCTGAATTAGCACAGTTGTAAAGTTAAGTGGAGAGGTCGGCCTTTTCCTAATATTACAAATAATGCATGATATTATCATTTATAGACCAAACACGGAGAAGAAAAACGGCGGCGTCAGGCATGTGATAGATTAATGACCTATATAAATCAAGTGATAAATACCGAAAAAGAGAATGACTTTTTATCACAAAATTTTTTTGAAAAAATGGAGCAGAAGTGTTTTGAGACGATCACATGGCTTGAAACTTATTATGTAAATATCACCATTTTTATTATATGTGATATATATTATACATATTTATATATGTTCATATTTATATATGTTTTTTGGAACTAATATAATTAATAATATTCATTGCAAAACAATTTTCTTGTGATAAAGTTTCACATACAATCATCATTTTTTTTTTGAATTATCCAATAATTTGATTTTCAGAATGATCTCACTCCGGACGAAATATTTTCAGAAAAATCCAGATTGGAATTTGAGATAAATAATATGTTAATAGAATTGAAAGCCAGAAAAGAGGTATATTTTTAAAACATATTGTTAGAATAGATATAGATAATATAGTACAAATTAAAAGCAATGATGTAATAGTGAAGGGAGTATTCGTTTGCTCAATTTAAACAATAATGTAAACAAAATAATTCAGCTTTTAACTAAAATACATACTGAAAGTGTAATTAATGTGAAAAACTTTGACAGGCTATTAACAATTTTACGGAGCGCGTTTCTGACGTTGAATCTTTAGAGTTTTTCGATCCGTACAAACAAAAGTTAACGTTATCGGATAAGAGAAATATAGAAAAAATGAGCAATTATTGGAAACAGTGGATTTTTCAGTCTTCCGTATGTATAATTTAAGATTTTTGCGTTTGGATTAATTTTGACATAAATCAGTTTAACTGAAATAATAATGTTATGAATTGCAACAATAGAATTCGTAATAATTGTCATTTTTCCCACAGAAAAAATATTCATCGGATCATATTAAAGCATGTCTAGTTGAATTTGAAAGGTTTGTCCAAGATATTCTAAACAGATTACAAGAAGAGCAACAGGTGACAATGAAAATAATAACATAATTTCGAAATAAAATGCTTTGTTTAATTTTTTTTTGTTTTCTGTTGTATTTTATTTGGCGAAATCGTGTCTGCTTGTACAAAATCTTGCTATGAGTAAAAGCGTTACGGATTTAAAACGACAACTTGTTTTTAAATAATCCACCATTTTCAAACAAATTTCCATGTCCAATTTCTTTTTTTTTGGTTTTATTTGTCGCGGACGATTTCCGAAGCCAAATAAAGTCAATAAACTAAAATAAACATTGTTTTTATTTATTTATTTGTAAACAATTTAAAATATTTCTTAATATTTACAACTTTCAATGTGATTTTTAATCTCTAACCTAATTTTGATATAGTTTTATCTTACAGTTTAATATTAAAAAAAATTAGCGAGTTTTCTAAACTTTTGAACACGCTTGGTATATTTATTGTTCCTTCAGATTCACAATTTCAGATATACAAATCTCTGAATTTTTCATCACCATTGAAATTTGGAAATTCCGACTCCAAAGAGTTTGAAATCATAAAGCCTTCTCTTGTAATATTACATATTTTATCATGTCATTCTTGGATTTATATTCGAACTAATAGAAAAACGATAGAAGACAACAACAAAAAGTGTTGAAAGAAGTAGCCGGGAAACTCGGGACTTACATAGTCAATGTTAAACATTTTTTTGAGTCTGCGGAATATAAAGAAATGATTTCGGCCGAAGACAAAAACTGGATTGATGACGTATGTGATGAAGGGGAAAAAATAGTCTCATCATATACGGTATAAATAATTTTTAAATTTCGAAGTTTTGAAATTTTGAATCTTGCTAAATTGCAATATTTAAACGGAAGTGGAACCGGTAATTAAATATTTATAATTTATTTGTGTTTTAGAACTACAGCCTAAATGCAATAGTCCACTGGCACACAGGATTAGAAGAAGAAGTATGCAAAATATGCAAAGAATTGAATCGCAAAAAAAAGGTTTTTGGAAAGTTTTTTTTTCAATAGTATGGCATATTTTGATCATTAATTATCATATCAATTTCCTATTTCTAATTTCTACACTTTAAATATTTTTCTCTAATGCGACGATCAATCAATAAAGTTAAAAATAAAAATTGAACGTTTTTAAAGTGTACTCACCGTTGATTCTGAGACTTATTTTTGCGAAGTAGACTTTCTTTTGCGTAAGTGCACTTTTTTTTGTAAATTGAATTTGTTAGAAAACAATGTTAAAACAACGTATTACACAAAACCATGGATACATTAAACCGAACAAAGAAATAAAAAAGGTTCAAAAGTTCACTAACAACATGAGAGACGCTATCAGAAATAAACGAGCAGTGACCAAAATGGAAAAAAATAACTTATTGGATGAGTGCCAAAGTATTGATGATTGGTGTATAAAAAACCCGGTAAGTGTTTTGTATAATATTAGCGTATTTTGGATAGATAAAAAAGGCGCTCAAGAAGTATTTGTACCAATATGGAGGTAACTGATTTGGTTCGCCACTCACTTCGCCTACTTCACATTCAATTGTGTGAATGGACGGAAGCCATTGGACAGGGGATATATTTACTTGGCTCACACGGACGGTATTCAAAATTCTAATATAAATAAAATCTGAATAAAATTATGGCCTGACCGTAACATGGTACACACACTACGGAAGTACCATGACGAATGCCTAGTAGATAGAACATGTAATGTCATTTGTACTATCATGGATGAAAAACGCAAGCATTGCGTGATGATGTCAAAGACAAGACTGTTTCAATATAAGAAATTCCATTTGTCAAATATAAGATTAAAGGCTAATAAAGATTGAAGAAAATGATAAAGTAATATTTTGTTGAAATATATTCAGTCGTAAATCAACACACATTATTCCCCCCGTTTAAACATTGCAGAATGCCTCAAAACATGAAGCAGATCGCAGAATAAATATATTAAAAGAAAAGTGGAATCATGTTAGTTTGTCAATACAAATAGGGAGAGAGGTAATGAATATAAAACGAATTCATAAAAATGTTCACGAATATTTAATTTAATTTCAATTTTATACTACAAAGTTTATATTTTATTTTTGGTTTCATTGGAATAAACGAGCACAATAATTTTTTTCCATTTTTTTCAGACTGGAGATCAAGTACTATCTCCGAATTCTAATTATAGATCTCCTAGATCTCAAAAAAATCGTTCTTCAGCATCATCTCATTATGAACGTCAGAATCAATATTCGCCTGCAAAATACAAGGTTAAACTGTAGATGTTATTTAATATATATATTAAATTTTAAGTATTTGATTATAATATCAAAAGCTTTATACAATGGATATTTATTATAATAGAGAAATAATAATAATTCTAATATACCCTTAGTACAATCAATACAATTGATCTTTTATACCCAAAAATATACTTCATATTGTCACAAGTATTTTTCTGATAGTTTATTATTTCCAGTATAATGATCACCATGAAAAGTCAACACAAAGACATTCATACCAAACACATTCAGGTGTTAAGCATCACTCGACTCCACCGAATAAAGCAACTAGTTTCGAACATGACGTTCAAGCAAAAGTAATTTGCAATTTTCATATAATACTAGGATACAACCGTTAATAATCAGTAATATCACAATAATTATTTTTTCATAATTGTACTGTTCTAATGAATGGATACGCATATGAATGAAGACAAGGTATAATTGTCTATTACTGATACCGCTTTTTATTCAACAAAAATGATGTATATAATATGTATCTAAGATTATGGTGATACATTGAAATTCATAATGTTGTTTTGCCTAATTATGTATATATTATATGCCCTCACACACATATATTCTACATTATATTTATTTTCAAATAGAGCACTCGGGGAAGTCCATCAAGAAAATCAAACTCCACAAAGATTGCAAAAGAACCTTCATACGAACAGAGTCGATATTCGAGTGAAAAAGTCAGTACACAAATAATTTCAGAATTAGTCTATATGTTGTATTAGTAGATTATGTATATATTATGCATTTACACAGTATTCACATAATATATATTTTTATATAGAAAAGAAACAAAAGTCGTTCAAAATCAAACTCCAGAGAAAGAAAACCAGCGAAAGAAAATTCATACGAGCAAAGTCGACTTTCGAGTGAAAAAGTTAGTTACTAAAGCTTTTCAGAATTAGTTAGAAAACATCAAAATATAATCCTAGAAACTCATGAAAAATAATTATGAAGAGATAGCGATCGGAGACCGCCGACTTATCGATCTAGCGGCGTGTATCCATCGCCCTAACTCAATAGCAACTCCGCGTGTCCCATCTCTAATTAATTTTTAACTCTAATTATAATAAATAATTTATCATAAATCGATAGGCTTCTAGTCCGAGATATGATGAATGTACATGTAAAATTTGGAGCATATTCCACCTCGCTTTCGTGAGATATCTCGTAACATACGAAAGTGTCTAACAGACAAACAAACAAGCAAATACCTATCAACATACTTACCGATCGAGATCGTTTAGTAATAAACCTAATTTTAAATACTTTGATAATTCTGAGATACTTTTTTGTGAAATATTTATGTAACTT
This sequence comes from Styela clava, assembly GCF_013122585.1. Lineage (NCBI taxonomy): Eukaryota > Metazoa > Chordata > Ascidiacea > Stolidobranchia > Styelidae > Styela > Styela clava. The sequence goes on along the minus strand of NW_024102838.1, from coordinate 2,857,113 downwards.
AGAAGCATTTAATCTACATTTTTGTTCCAATTTTGGTTCCTCGATTCCAACCACTGCGCAAACTTCGAAACTAAATATTACAAAATTGGATGGACGTATAAGGCGGTATCATGACGTTGGAACTGATTCAAAGATTTTTTCCGTTTATTTAATTAACTAGATTTTTATTCAATCGTACAGTCTAGAAACAACAAAGCGGAATTGCTTGCTTTAGCAAAACTTGCTAGAAAACAAATCCACGAACCCATGTATAAAGACAAAGTATCGAAGCGAGACAAGAATAGAATCAAGATTAAGCATGAAAAAGTTATAAATTGGTCATGGGTAAGATTTTAGTTTGTGTATCCTCCGCTCATTTTATTAAATGATTATAAATTTCATATCCATATTGACGTTTCCAACAGGATAAATCATTCTAAATGTTCTATTTTCGCCAAAGATTTTCTTCTCATTACACGTCTCCAACAATATCCACCCAAAAACAAAAAATAACATTCATGCATTTTTATTGACGTACCGCTTACAATACTTCTTAGTTCTTACCTACACAGTTTTATTTACAATGATTATCGTTTGCATTGACTAATTAGCATATAATAAACTTTTGGATAATCTTCTATGTAAAATTCATCAGATGCTATCTATAAACTGTAATTCAAAGCTAAAATGAAATATTTATTTTCCTTTCCTCTATTGCTCCAAGTATTATAAACTATTTATTTTGCACTGTTAACTAAATTTGTCATTTTGATAGAACTTAATAAATTGATACATATTTTTTACCTTAGATAAAAATGCGTCTTGAATATCAAGCTAATTCAATTCAATTTTTATTTATTTTTTCCTTAGTAACAATTGATCTTTTACATTTATGTCAGACAAACCGAACCGCGGAAGAAGAACTACAAGGTTTAAAAGCTTTATGTAAAGAGATTTTTGAATCCATCGATTACAATGCTGACCCTAAAAGTAAAGACAGTGAAAGGAGATGGTACTATTGAACCTTTTTGAATCTGATATGAACTTAATTACTGCAGTAACAATGAATTCGTCTAGTATTCATGGCGTTGAAATCATACAATATATATTTTACCAGCGTAAAAGGTACCAATACAAACGTTAGAATATCAGAGAATGAGCATATATTTGTTTAGCATTTGGTTAAAATCGTCTTATGGTGTTTGTTCGATGATTTGGCTGCGGCTAGATTAATCAAAAATCTTCGATTGTGTATATTTGAAATTTAGGCTTAAAATTCTAAAAAATTGTAAGTGAATCTTTCTAATTTTTACTGTATTATTCATTCTACGTTGTTTCATGTGTTTATGTTTTATATTTTAAAATAATTGTTTTCAAGATTTTATCAAGATTATCATTCAAGTTCTATATTATATCTTTTTAATTATATTATTATTATTAGTGGAACTGTGTTTAAAAAAAAAAATTCGAACGTTTATCACTGATTAATAAATGTTTGATAAATTCCTTCCAAATTGATATGTTATGTCTGCACTTTGTTCTTTGTTTAGTCTAACAGAAAATAGATGGAAGCGACATAGCTTCACAAACCTTTAATTTTTTGTGAATTATGAGATAGTAAAATGAAAACTTGAAATAAAATGATGAGATGAGGATGAGTGAGATGTTTCTGGTTATGAATAAAAAATAGAGAATTAAGCTTGTTGTGTAAATATACCTTCTATAGCCAGATAGCCATAAAAAAAGTGTGAAGTATAATATTTTTCTGAAGTTGCTAGATTTACTTGACACACTAGGCACTGTCCTTGAGCCGGGACGCTTACTGAAAACAACGATAAACTGAATTTATTATGTCCGGCGCCACTGTCGTGGTTACGACATTTTTCTTTGAAAATTCTGAACAAAAAGCTAGAAGTTTGTACAGTCGATCGTGGTGGTACTCACGCTACTGCCCTTATTGAACGTCAAACAGTCAGATGTTGCTAAAGTCGATTGGGCTACTGCCAGTGGCGTAGCAGACACCCCCGCAACCCCCGTGGTCGCGGGGGGGGGGAGTTGGGCAGAGTGCAAAGGGGCCCCAAGCGGTTAGAATTTAGAAATTTAAGCCGCAAAACCAAAAGCTGTATTGTAAAACCAGTAATGCACATCTAATTATAATGTTGATTTGAGTTCTGCTCAAATCGTATTGTTACGTAATATTGCTGGAGTCGTCGATTTTCGGCGTCATGTGGTTTGATCTAGAGCTGTACCGATGTATCGGTATCGGGTATCGGCAATATCGGCCATTTTTCGGTATCGGCCAAGTATCGGTTAGATTAAGGCCGATTGTTTCGATATATTTATCTTTTTGATATGATCCAGAATGTTTTAAAAGATAAGTTGGAATACTAGTTTTGAATTTATTTTTTGTCTGGAGAGATCGTGAGGTATTAGCCATACATGTCCCCACCCCTGCGAGAGAATAGGATGCACGTGTTTTTAGCTATTTATCAGCCAAACTAGCCCAACTAATTTGGCTATTTTCGCTGTCAACTTTTTATATTGACATTTATAATATTACATAGTAATTATGAAGAAATATATCAACACAGCACATAACAAAAAGCAACTAGGCGCCCAGTTTTAAATCATACAGTGGAATAGACCTTATTCATTAAAAATGTGATCATGTGAAATCATGGGAATGTGATCACCAGAGCAGAAATTTGCATTTTTCGTAATTTTCTAGATATCTTGCATTGTATACGTGAGCAGTTTTGGGGATAGAAAATATATTACATCTATTTTGATATTTTTATCATGATAAACATGGTCACGATTTTTGATAATCGTTCATTGAAATTTCAATGACCGCGGTGTTTCCGATGACGTCATTCTCACTAGACCATGAGATTCTGCCAACGCCCCGTGCTCTGTGGAAACTGCTTGTGATAACAGAATACTGGAATACCGTAACCGGGACCACAACTGGCGTTCAACGAAAGACCTATTTTGGTTTTTATTGGATGTTGAATATTTCATGAATTCCATGCAACTATGTACATTTCTGGTACACCTTTCAAAATCCAATGGCCTAACTCAGTTCATATGTTGAGTCTTGTTGACACCATGTACCTATCTCAAAATTGGTGATGTTCAGGGCTGGATTTAGACCATGAGAGGCCCCTTCATATTTTTGAGCTCGGAATTTCTGTCTAAACAAAACCACATGTCATTGCTTAAAATTTAAAAATATGAGTGCATTAAATTTTTCATTCTCCCCATTCATGGGTGTGAATTTTTAATTAAAGGAATAAAAATTTACTTGAGGCAGTTTTGCTTTCAATTTCTTTGATCAAACAACCGCTACAGTCATACTTTAACATAGAAACTTCCAGCAGAATGCGCATAATAATAATTTCCCTTATTATGATGCTGTGGTTGAAACCAGTTGTGTACAGAATTTTCTACTCTGAAAAGCTTGATATATATATATACGTTTCGTAGGGTTTAAACTTGTCAAGTTTTCAAAAGAATTACAAACTTCGAAACCGAATTTCGAGGCTCTAGGTTTCAGCCTGCCTCGCCTATTGGTAAATCCAGCCCTGGTGATGGTCCCTACAGCAAATTTCTGGCCCTAATCACTCAGCAGACTGAAATAAATGGTTTTCAGCATTTATTAGCAAAGATAGATATTTTAATTAAACATATAGTTCAACTTAAACCTGTAGAATGATATTATAAATATACTCGTATGTCCCATTATTACTGCATTGTGAGAAAGCTTTCCACACTATCAAGTCTATAAGGTTTTAGCGTCTTCCAATGTCTCAGATAGAAACTTCATTCTTCATTTCGCATATTCTTTTCATTAATGCCATTAGCATTTGAAGCTTGAATGATTCCAATGTACCTTTTCCATTGTTGTTTAATGTAATAGCCTAAACGTGACTTCAAATTTTTTTCTCACTTCAATCATCACATGTTTGAATACCCGAGCTGACTTCTACTGATTTGTTATTAATTTATGGTTTTTTAAAAAAAATTAACTGTCGTACTTGCTAAGTGTCCACTAAGTGAAAATCCATAAAAAAAAAACAGTGGTTTAATAATGGACTACATGTTTGACCGAATCCAGAAACATTCCGTAACTTAGTCAACCCTTCCTCCAAGGAGTTTTTGTTAAATTGTACAAACATCTTAATTAATCGTTAATCTTGATAGCGAACATGGGGAGCAGGGGCTTTTCAACCTAGTTAGGAGACCGGTATTGTACCATTATAGGTTGGAGATATTCATCTTTTTTGTATACCGGTACCTTACGACTTATCCTGTTTGTTGTCAGGCTGGCCAACATTTTTGTTCGTAGGCCTATTTCAGTATTTACTAAATAATTTAGTTTAGCTACGGTATTGGTAGTTTAAATAACACGTCAGCATGCCTTCAGTAAATGATTGCTAGCGGTACAGGTATAGCCTAAATGCGTAAAACCAGTAAACAAACGTGATAGAAATGGTATGGGTTATAGATTGTCCATGTCAAACGCTGGGTACCGGTACCGTACCCAAAGTGACATTAGCGCCGCATTTGCAGCGCGTATCCCACAGAGCACGGCGAGTTGGCAGAATCTCATGGTCTAGTGAGAATGACGTCATCGGAAACACCGCGCTCATTAAAATTTTAATGAACGATTATCAAAAATCTTGACCATGTTTATCATGATAAAAATATCAAAAGTAATGTAAAAAATATTCTATCCCCAAAACTACACACGTATACGATGAAACATATCTAGAAAATCACCAAAAATGCAAATTTCTGCTCTGGTGATCACATTTCCCATGAGAGCTAATGTTAAAAAAAAAATTTTTACATCACTTTTATTTTTGCGCGTAGGATGGGTTTTAAATGACTAAGGTCTATTGGGGTTTCTATTAACGGCACATGGACTTTTGGCATGGGTATAAATTCAGACTGTTTGTCGTCAAGTACAAGTGTCATTTAATCCGTCGACATCGATAAACTAAATTCCGACACAATTATCCCTCTGCGCAGGTATTCATTTTAATTTTGTTTAACTACACAATATCTTTATAGAAATATTGACATGACCGCTTAGCCCTAGACTGTCTCAAAATATATGATGGCAATTGTATAATAATATAAAATAGTAAAATAAAAAAACATCCTCGACGGTTATAGGTAGGCCTTCTTTTGGTCGGTGCTGATTGATATTCTTTCATGTTAGCTTTGACTTATCGCGTCGACGATTTCGATTAGCCACGGAATAAAATATTTGTAAAATGCTTTTAATTTGAACGTAGGACGGCGGCGCTAGGATGTGTGAGTGATATTCGATATTCTTTTCAACACGAATAACAATATTCGAAGGTCGCGATATTAACATTAAATTCAAATTGGACATCCCGGCATATGAGTTTTCTAATTGAACACCGAGATTACTAGCGTTACTGTACAATGTATCTTAATCAGTTAAAGCATATGTATACCAAACATTAATTTCATATTATGTGATATATCTTTTTTTTTCGATCTGAAATAATGTGTACTATGAACAACGCTCAAAAACCATTGTTTTAACCCGCCTGCCTTACACAGCACAACTAATTAAGTAATAATCACATATTATCGGTATCGGAATATCGGCCTTATTGTAGTATTGGCGTATCGGTATCGGCGTTTTTAGCTAGTATCGGATCGGTATCGACGACAAAAGGGGTATCGTTACATCTCTAGTTTGATCGTACCGGCACAATTACGAAAGCTGTCATAATGATGTCGAAAGCAAAACCTCTCAGTGGCGCACAGAAACGAAGAAAAAGGGCAGAAGAGGAAGAACGTATGAAAAAAATCAAAGTAACCAAGATAAACGAAATATTTAAACCAAAATTGAAACAAGTAGACTTGGGAATACCGAACGTAATTGAGGAGGAATTAGGCCTAGCACCGGTAGTATCGGTAGAAAACGTCCAGATACGTGTTCAATCTCCAAAAGTGATGGCGGCGGCGCGGATGAATTTTCTTCTAAAACTTACACGACAATTATAACAGGTAAGCTACTGATTTTTGAAGCAAATTGAAGAAATTAATATGACAAAGATGTTGGATGAGTTTGCTAACGCGAAAGCACAAAAGCGCAAATTTTAGGTTACCATAACCTTTATATAGCGACATGTTATGCTTTTTGACGAAATAAAAAACGTTGTTTTAGCTTATGTCCGAGAGTTTTTAGGGTCATTTCCACGAAATATTTTTGCGGGGGGGCCCACGAGAGTCTTGCTACGCCACTGTCTACTGCCACATACCTGGTTTGCTTATTTGCGACCATGACTGTTTCACACGTCAGTGATATTAAGCAATGATATGTATCAAAGACGAAGACAAAATAAACGCCACCTTGCCAAGTACCTAATAAATATATATCTTCTATGTACCGATAATATACAACATAATAAAGTAGACAGTTGTTATACTGCCCATTTTACAGTATTTGTAAATGTCATGCAAATATCACAGTAGTTGCATTATGATTATTAATCTATTTGCAACGTATATCTGGGTGCAAAGTTGACATACAATTTTGGCACAATTTTTTTAAGTGCAAGTGATAATATTTCCTATATACCGAACATAGAAACAGACGCGCCCTTTGCGCGCGCGATTCACTTTATTCGTAACGTAAAATTCGCTTTGGGGACGATATTAGAGTTGAGATTTGTTTTAACTTGGGTGGGATTGTACCAAGTACATTGATTTGTTCAAAAAAAGGTTGAGTTCCATCGTACAGTGATGTTGATGGTAGGTGTTTTAATAATAATAATAAATCATATATGGGTCATAACAACGAATTTCAGAACTGTTCGAATCCTTGCGGACTCTGTGCTTTTTTGCAGGGATTCCGATACCTGGACTATCACTGAATTATTGTGGGTTTCGCAACGCCACTCATTTTAAAACAAAGATTTAAATTTTATTGTTATAAATGTCATGAATCATGCCCACCCGATTACCAGGTATGTTTGCCTAATTAACAAACAAATGTTAAGCTGATAAATTTTATATTATTTTCTCTATGTTTTGTAGGTTGCTGGCTGGGTATGAGAACAAATGGCCGTGTCCTGAACAAATCTAACCTAATGGAATTATTCAAGAATTTTATTTTTTCATACTTGGCAGATCTGCCAATACACGGATACTTTAAATATAATTGCCTTTTATACTGGAATGTTTGCTCTTGGTGCGATTAAATTCTGGTCAATAAAAGAAAGATCGTTAATGCGCTATTGCATTCGTGTTAACTTTGCGCGTTTTGCTACAAGGCTGTTAAGAGTTAAGGATTATCGTTGACTAAGATAGATGTAATAAATTCTCTCCAAATTATGATTTCTGTTATTCGTTTCTAGTCTGATGGAAGATAGATTTAAGCGGAATGAATGCACAAACGTTCGATATTTTATAATAAGCATTATATAATAAGCATTTTATAATTGAGCGAGTGAAATTATAAAGAGTCTGAATCGATAGTGAAATGAATGATCTTGATCTTGAATAAAAAATAGGAGACATATGCTCATTTTAGTAAAAATACCCATTCGTCAGATAACTCTGAAAACGGTGAGAAATATTAGATTTTTCGGAAGTTAAGCTTAGTAAATAGACAGCCTTTTAAAAAGTTTTTGGTCCAATGGACCGAAAAAACAAAAACAAAATTCAATTATCTATAGATATAAAAGCCCCAGAATAACAGCATTGGCGTAGCGTACGTAGTCAAAATCTCCGATGACTTACCTAACACAGAGATGTTCAGATTTACTGAGAACAACGATACATAATAGATACTGTATGTCTTACGCCACTTTTCGAGTTAAGACACATTTTTTTAGAAATAATGAGAAGGGCGAGAAAGTATACTAAACAGTCGGCTGGTTTTAAATTAGATTTCGATTATAACTGGCTCGGTTGCGCTCGATTATGTCCTACTTGCCAGTTTCATTGAACAATGTTTATCAAACACAACAATGAGATAAATTCTGTTTTTCTCACGCAACTTTTCCGTGTAACATTTTTTCCTTAGAGGTACTTAAGTTCTAATATTATAATATACATCGAATATGTAAAAAACACTTGCTGTTCATGTTTAGTCGGTTATTGTATTATTCATTTTGCAATGCTAGTACGCAAGCAAACACGTAATAAAACGCTCAAGAACATTCCTATTTGATACATTTTTCCTTTTACCTTTTTAAGTAGTAAATGAAATAGGTAGACGGACTACCTTTGCACGCCTCAGTCATTTTTCGTTTTTTGAGGGACGACTTTTGTGCAAAGTTCCCTTTGAGTGTTTTGTTTTGTCTTCGGTTGGGTTAAATTTCTATTTTCCGCAGCCAGGTACGCGTGACTTATCAACACACACGTTGCGAGATTTCACGCAGGGCGACCAACCGCGTTTCGTCCGACTCAGTGATTACAAGCAAACCTATGTCGTCACGCTAATAACCGAATTGGGTAGCAGTTTTGAGAAAAACGTAAAAAACTTCCTAATGATATTGTTATGCCATTGAGAGTCAATAATTTGTCATGGTTCAATTTTTTGATCGTAACGGATTTAAGTTAATTTGTATGACGCAGTTAGGTGAAGTCATAATGGCGCACTGTGACTTAGGCAGAAATGTGTCTATGACTTGGGGACATACGCAATTTTGCAACTTTACTATATGCACCAGTCCTGGAAACTGAACATTCCAAAATCTATGTAATTCTCAGTATCTACAATGTCTAATCTCCGAAATGGCTAATCAGTTTCAATTACATTATTTTTTATGTTTAAAAATATATATTTCATCAATATAACACGTTCTGCACACCCACCAAAATAAGACTAAGATTAAATATAAAGAATAAAACAGCAATGCACCCAAAATTTAAAAGCCAACCAAGGTGAATTGGACTCGGAGAGTAAATATCACAAGTGCATGTCTTCCTATACTGTAGTATAAATTCGAATTAATACCCGCTAAGCTAGAATCCGTGATGCAAAAACCCCGAAATACCTTGATATTGTGACGTCACAATAGTCTTGCGGCAACGATGATAATTCATTATGACGAAACAATTGCACAAATGTGCATGTCATACTAAATCTTCATTTTTATGGGTTTCGGAATTCTTGAAATAAAATCTAAGTTAACAGACAGGTGCGCAGCATTACATAAATACCTATTTTATAAAAAAATCAAAATCGCTAAAAATGACTTACGCAGTTCGGGTATTTGCGTGACGATATTGTCGTACACAACCCTTGGCAGAAACAGTTGAATTGTACCCTGTGCCTCTCGAAGGTAATTTGATACCGAAACCATTTGCGAATCATTGTGAGTTTATCAACATAAAAATTTTTTCAACAAAAACTCTTTTTTTGTATTTGTCACATCGAATAATAAGGTAATTTAGAGATGACTATTGCTCACCCAACTACCAGGTCTGTTTGATCAGCAAACAAATGTTAAGCTGATATGAAAAATTTTAATTTTCTATTTTTGTCGATTGCCGGGTATGGCCGTGTCCGGAACACATCTATCCCTGGTAAAGTACTTATGAATGTTGTTGTTCCATACTTGGCAGACACATATATATAGATGTCAAATAATGGCTGGTATTAAATTATAATTTCCTTTAATACTCGAATGTTTGCTTCTGGTGTGTACGAGACGGCCATAAATGGCATAAATAGAGATCGTAAATGAGCTATGAGAGTATGCCAAATTTTGCGATTGCCTACACGGATATTCAAGAGTTATTTCCGGATCATGCGTGAAAAGCTAAAACGATTGGGCAACTACTCGCTTGTGCAAAACAATGTACGCGTGAGTGCATTGTTGTTATAAAATGATAGTTGTCAGAATGGAGGATAGTTCATGATTCCTCTTTTATTTAAAGGACCGTTTTTTCGATTGATATGGCACGTATTCCTTGTTTTAAAGCATTTCACCAAGTCAGACTATGAACAGTGGTTTTATCGAAGGTCTTCAAACTGCAGAATTGAGATCAAAATGTCACGGGATAAATAGAACTTCAAAATAGTTAGAGATTTTAAATAGTTAAAGGGTCAAATATATGCCAGGTTAGTCAGAGAGATTCCTCCTATCATTTTGAATCAACATGCTATCTTGAAACCAATTATTATCTTCAATGGCACCTTATTGAAAAATAGATTCATTTTTCATTTTGTATGCGTTTAAATACCATCTTTCATGCTCTCATTCACGAAATATTTCCGGTACAAAGTTTTTGCATAATCTTCTTGTACATTTTAAGTTTCAATACCGGCTAAAACAGTTTTAAAAAATATTAGGATTTATTTCTCAAACCAGAGACTGAGTTAAAGCCGTTTGACAACGCTAGTTGAATGATCATGTTGTATTGTTGATGAGCTATGCTTTGTCATTATTTTAAATAAAGCATTGTGATAGAGCTTTGAATTTGACCATGGCTGCTATAGGAATTGATTTGGGAACAACAAATTCTTGTGTCGCTGTTTACCGGAACAACCGAGTAAGTATCAAAGCTCGACGTGTTATTTGTATATTGGGTTGAATGGGCTGATAAACAGACCTGCTGATAAACAGATCTGAGTTTAAAGTGAGCATATAATTATGAATGAACATAATATAGGTATATGCGGAATACGTTACCAATTGAGTCTCACAAAATAAAACAACGGGTGATATTAATTCACGTTGAACATACCTATGCCAGCAGTCTTATTTTGTTAGAATCAACATACATAATATAGGGTCAAATTGTGATGCCTCAAATATTTATTTCGTGAAAAATCAAATTATGGTATTAAAGGAATATCAAAAAGCCGATTGATGCGTTTAATAGGCAAATTGTGAGCCCGATTTTGTTTTGGGCATGGGTATGGCGACTCACTCTGGCGTATATTTCAATTTTTACAGAAATTTGTGACCCCTAGATGGATATTGGATACGGATATTTTTTACTTCAAAATCAAAATGTGGGTAAACCATGTGATTTCTGTTTATTTGTATTGAACTTTTATCAATTCATTTTCGAGGCATTCTCTCATCCGGAGGAGATAATTTATTTAATATTATATGTAAAATCATTATTTCATCCATCAAACACTTTTAAATCATTGCCAATGATCAAGGAATGCGAACAACACCTTCGTGGGTTTCCTTCACGGATACACAGAAATTGATTGGGGAAGCAGCAAAAGACGAAGCAACATTGAATTGCGAAAATACTTTATTCCGTAAGATAAAACTATATATAACAAACAAAAATATTTTGTATATATGAATTTTTGACAATTTTATAGTATGTAAAGTTCTGTTGTTTTAAAGTTGTATTCGTTCATTGGGCTGTTAATTTTTTCCAAACTTTTTTTTTTTTTCAATAATTTAGACCTTATCATCCTAATTGTACCATGGAAAATTGCAAAATTGGAATAAACAAAATAATTTTATGATCGGACCTAATGAAGGATGTATTATTCATCAGAGCAGAAATTTACATTTTTTTTTCCAATTTTTGGTGATGATTCATCACGTACTTAGTATATTCCAATATCACTAAAATGATAAACATAGTAATGATAATGATCGCGCATTTTCTACTATTACATCGACCTAGACGTCGCTGAGGGCATGTTGGCATGTTATTTAGACTGCCGGCAGATAATCTAAAACTTTGTAGGCGAGTTTGTAAAAAACTCTATATACGACATGCCACGTCAGCACGCATAATGTGTATGTCAGTATTAAAACTTAAATCGCTGGTCGGCTTCCTGTATGTAAAAGCCTGAATTAGGTTTTTTCTTTTAAATTCGAGTTAGCAAAAAAGTTAGATATATTCTTTCATATTTTAACGAATTTGTGTTAACTTTTTAGATATCAAACGATTAATCGGCAAAAAATTTAATGATTCGACCGTTCAGGAGGATATGAAACTGTGGGGGTTTAAAGTCGTCAATGACGGTGGCAGCCCCAAAGTGCAGGTTATATATGTTGATTATATTTAGATATGAAAAGATAAAAAAAAAATGTTTATTGTTCTATGTTATGCATTATTTATACATCACAAACAACTTTTATACGTATTTATGAAATCTTGAACGGGTATGTGATGAAGTCAAATCTGGTACCCAACTCATTTGTTTTTTTAATTAGGTAACATACAAAGGGCAAACTAAAACGTTTCATCCCGAGGAAATTAGCGCCATGGTTCTGACAGAACTAAAGGAAGCAGCAGAAGCATTTATGGGCGAAAAAATCACTGACATTGTCATCACGGTCCCAGCCCACTTCAACGACGATCAACGTACAGCCACAAAAGATGCAGGAAGAATTGCTGGTTTGAATATTCTATCAATGATCACTGAACCGACAGCAGCTGCAATTGCATACGGCCTAGAAAACAAAGTGAGTGAGAGCGTTATTTAAGCACAAACCGACTATTTTCAATATTTTGGTAATAGAATTATATAGGGTATGTAATGCATTTTTCCGAATTATTCATTTTAAATTCAAACACTATAAAATACGATTCCGACTTCAATGTTATTATGGTATATCAGGGTGGTCCAAGGTTGTCGGCCTCGCTGGTCACACTAATATTTTTGTATTGTTCGAGGGCCACAGTAGCGCCAAGAATAGGTGGACAGTTCGATACCAAACAAACACTCTTTTTGTACAAACAAATTGATCATTATTTGTCATTTATCAAGCTAAAACATGAAAAAACAACAACAAAAAAACTCAGTAAAACGTGCAAAAATCTTACTGTATCTACATTTAGTGTAAGATTTCAAACTCATAACGGAGAAAGTTCCATAAAGAGAAAAGTCCGTTTCAGATTGTCTGTTTGAATTGGTCAGTTCTCTTTTCAAACTCATGTTTACAAAATAATTTACTTCTGCAGATTGATTGATTATCGAATTTTACCAAATTTGAGATACAAGTGGTTAATTATTGAATTTTCTGACCTATAGGCAGCATTCTTGTTATACTGCTTAGGCTGGTTGCTAAAAACCACCCGACAGAAATTATATTGTTCGTCATTCACTTTAATAATTAGCTATAAGGCATTAGCATAACCAACCCAGGATAATAGATTCCACATTCAGTAATCATTTTTTTATGAATACTATTTTGTTAGCATATATTCCCGACAAAAAATATAAAAAGCCAGTATACAATTTAAGACTAGCCAAGCACATTATTCAACTTCGATATTTGCTTCAGACATAACAGCCATTTAGTGACATTATTGATGTAACAATACGTCACAAGATTTTTCTGGTTATGTTTATGACGAAACAGCACCAAATGCGTTTTTTGTTTACCATTTGTTTACCCACAGATAATGAAGAGGCGGGCCACTTTTGGCCCGCGGTCCTGGGTTTAGAGTCTAAACTTTAGACCACACTGTTCTATATATTAAGAGAACTGACAGAAAGTTTCAGTAATATTCAGGTTTTGTTTGCTTTTAACATAATTGTATGTGTGATTATGTTTTCATTATTTTTATGCTTGCAATGTTTAACGAGGATATGCTTGCAATGTTTAACGAGGATATGTGTAAATCAACTTCATATCAAATTATGTGTGTAATTAAATATTTTAGATCAATGACGTACGAAATGTTTTAATATTTGACCTTGGTGGGGGAACATTCGATGTAACTATCGCAAAAATTGCAGAACAAATATTTGATGTCAAAGCAACTGGTGGGAACTCTCATTTAGGCGGTAAGTTTTATCGTACTACACCTAGAATTTACTGTATTTACACCATTTTTTTATATAGTAAGCAAACACAAAACCTAGTATATTTAAAATAATACTTTATTTAGAACATGCTGATCCTGTAATGTAAAATTATGCCAAATTGTGCATTTCTATTTTCGGTAATATGTAATTCTGATGCTGACCGAAATATTGGGTTCAGTATTGCGATGTTGAAATATATTTTATATAATTAAAATGTTACAATACTCCATAATTTGTTTTCACACGAATGTGTTTTGGAAAAACGTTTAAATTTGACTTGATTATTTTTATTAATGTATTAATGGACTTCAAAATAAACATTGACAAAAAACAGGTTGTTTTCATCTTACATGCTATATTTTATTAAGTTGAAGAGGGTAGTCGATTGTGACGTTGATTAATAAACAATAATCTTTATCCTTGGAGCTTAGTGGAAAACCAGGTGGTGAAACAAAACAATTTTTTTTTTGAAGAATTACGAACGATTATTATGATTGCGAAAAAATAAGTGAACGCATAAAATGACTCAATATGAAAAATTATTTTTTCATAGGTGAAGATTTTGACAATCGTATGGTTAAACACTTCATTGAAGAGTTCAGCAAAAAGCACGGGTTTGACATGCCGAATAACAAACGAGCTGTTAGTCGTATGAAAGTTGCGTGTGAAGCTGCCAAACGAAGACTTTCTGTTTCTACCAATGCCAAGTGAGCAGAAGATATCTTTGATTTATTAAACTCGAATTTTTTTTTTTTTTTTTGTAATTTCTAAAATCCTAAATATTTTTTCCGCTTTTCAGAATCCAGATAGACGCCGCCTTCATGGGCCTGGATTTCAAAAGCAGTATAACTCGCGCACAATTTGACGACATGAATGCCGAACTATTCGAAAGCACTCTCATTTCTGTGGAAAATGTTCTTTTAGAAGCAGAAATGAATAAAAATGAGGTAAGAAGTAATCAATCACACAACTGTTGTTGTCGTTTTTTGGGGCAAAAATGCTAGCTAATAGATGCCATATATATACATACAGGTCATGTTAAATACAAGATGAAAAGTGAATAAAAGAACATATCCCGTCAAAATTGTTTATTTTATTTTTGTTTATTTATCCTCCAAGAAAAATATCAATTATATGCATATTAGCCAAACAAATTTATTTATAAAATTGAGTTATTTGTAATATTTTTTTCATTTTTGTCAATTTTTACCGATATTTTTATATGAGAAATATGTATAGCTATTATTATCGTAACATCAATTATTAATTTTAAATATTTCAGATTGATGATATCGTTCTTGTAGGGGGATCCGGTCTCGGATTGTCAAAATTCGAAAACTTTTGCATGACTTCTTTAATGGAAAAGAGATGTGCAAAACAATAAATCCAGATGAAGCTATTGCATATGGTGCTGCAGCCTTAGCAGAAAAAATTAGAAACGGAGAATCTCCTACCGTAAGATACATTTTATAGGAAAACATGATCATTCTGACTGAACATAATTTAATACCAAAGCAGAGTTGTTCTCATATTTCAATTATACAGAGTCATAAAACTACAAAAATGTACCAACAAATTATATTTTCATATAATATATAAAATGTTTTTTCCAATATTTATTCGATTTAGCAATGTTCAAATCGATGTATTTTCTAGAAAAAAAACTGTTACGATTTATTGGTATTTTACGCATAATAAAATGCTTAATTAGCATTATACAAAAACATATGTAATTCAACAGCAAGGTTAAGCAACTTTTAGTGCAGGTGACCAGGTACAAATAACTGGGTAAAACCACGGGCCGCACCTTTATTTGAACAAGGCCTTCTAGTAGTTTCAGGCACAAAAATTTGGTTATTGATCTTATGATATGATTTGTTAGTAATCGAACTCTGGTATAGAATTTGCAAAACAAATCGATTGGAATTACTAGAACGTACCAGATCAAACTACAACATCATTGTCACTCGTTGTGAGCCGCATTTGACACGCGGGCTACAGGTGTCTCTCCCCTGCTTTAAAGTATTGCTTCAACCAAAACTACATTTTTGTATTGTCACATATATAGTTTTCCAAAAATTATCGTTAAACAACCTATAAAACAACCTAAAGTTATTTTTAATATTGAGTAAAGCAAAAAAAAAATAAAACATTGTTTACTAAATTTAGTCAGAAATGGTGCGAATGTACCGAAACGCGACGTATTCGTTGTAAATTATTTTATTGATTTATTAATACAATATAATATAGAAATCGAATTTTTGTACTATTTTGTTCTGATTAAAGTAAACCTTTTGCAAATTTTTCAAATGCAATTTTCTAGTGATGATGACCTTTTAATTACTAATGATATTTTCCAGACTGAAGAGGTAATAAAATTTGCCAAACACGATGAGGTTCTCAGGAAAGAAAAAATAGCGAGAAATAATCTCGAGAGATATGCTTACTATACAAAGAAAAAAGTTTATGCTGCAAAATACAAAGACAAGTTAACTCTCACAGACAAGCAACGAATTTGTGATGAGTGCGATCGAGTCATGAAATGGATGGAAACAAATAGAGTAAGTATTCGATTAAAAACATACTCCCATTCGTTATTTGGAGAGCATAAGAAATTAATGACGTCGGTAATCAAAATAAAAATTGATAACAAATGTCGGGAATTAGAGCAATTTTTCAACGGTAGTGAGGTATTTTTTCCTCGCTATAACAATATTGTCATTCTGTTATATTTACATGAGATAATGTCGTACATTCATTGAAAATATGGCAGTTGGTATATATAATTGATTTAAGGAAAATATACATAATTATAGGACAATATATATTCTTACTTCTTATGCAAAACACTAGGTTATGGAAGTCAAAGAGATAAATGGCAAAAGAATGGAATTAGAAATATTTGTTGAAAGTATAATGCACAAATTACAACAAAAGAAGGTGAATAACATTTTGAATTTTTTACATATTTTTAACCTTGCCACTCTGCATATGACAGAATCTTGCAATTAACAAAAACAGCAAAAAAAAACTTTATCATTTTTTTAAAATGTTCATAGAATTTAACAAAGAATTGTTTCAATTATTTCCATATTAATTGTCTAAATTTGTTCCAAAATTCTTTACCTCAATATTGTGTGTTTCAATTAATAAATGAGATGAATGAAATTATTTTTGAAATATAAGAAACTAGCATTACGATTTTGACAATTTTTATTTCAAATTTGATATTTTCAATTTATAGATTATTGCTTTGTCGATCTTTAAAACAAATACTTCTGAAAAACAATAACAACGTAGAAAATCCTTGAATTAATAAAAATTCTGAAAATAAATATTTTTTTATGTTTAAATAATCTTCGCACAGGAAGTTGACAAAAAGAAGAACGACGAGTACGTAAAACTTCTCGAATATATTTCTTATCTCCGGCAGACGAAGGAAGGACAAAAACCCGGCAATATGACATATTTACGCATGAATGACATCAAATCTGAATGCGATAAAACAGAACAGTGGCTTGAAATAAATTACGTGAGTATAAAATATTCTTAATGTTCATTAAATATTTTTATCTGAGTCTATTACTTTGAATCGAATATGACTGAAAATTGACTTTACAAATTAAAATGAGTCTCTAGTCATTTAAATAAATAGATGGAGCAAGCGATCTGCCAGTTTGTTCAATAGAGCGTTTGCCATCTCATCGATGTTTCCCAGTTTTGACCGCCATAACAAATATAACAAATATTTTCCGTGGTGTTGTGACATGTTGAAAATACATGCCCAACCGCAAAAATTACGGTTCTTTTAAATTTTAGTAGTTCTTTATATGACTGTTTGTGTAGGGCCTTGTTAAAAAAAAAACATTAATAGCGCGTTGTATGAACAGGTACTAGATTTAAAAGTAAGTTGATGTGATGATTGTCTATGTCAGTGTTTCCCAACCCGAGTCCGCGATCTCAAATGAGTCCGCGGAGCGTTTGAAAGAGTCCGCAACGAGCCAGAAATTCACTGCGGGCCGCAAACGTTTTTGCGAAACTTAACTATCAACCAAGTTACGATTTACGTTGGAATTTACATAAAACAAAGAAATTTTATTCACGTAACATTATTCGAGTCAATAATTACTGGTTACTGAGTAGGGCTGGGCATATATTCGAATATTCAACTATTAGAATAGCAATTTACTATTCGAAAATTTGGTGACAGGTGACGCGACAGGTCACTTGTGCGTCGCTTTAAACAAACGATTGTAACACCAAAAGTTTTTTTTTTGATGATCCGCGACCGATTAAAAACCATTTTTTTTTACATTGCAAATCGCAAAATTTCGGGTGCTGTCGTAGTATACGCACCAGCAACGACATGTTCAATGTCATTGGTACCATGGCGTCTTTTCTTAGGATTCTTTGCTTCATGGCCTCCACATCACTACGTAAAGTACTGGAGCGCAGTAACTGCTGACGGACATCTCAGATTTGTCGAATTCACAAAAATACGAATCAAAACAAAACATAATCGGGCTCTTTAACACGCATTTCTGTGTCCACTGATTGTCATGATATTTCCGAGTAGTATTGCATTTATTTCGTCAACACAACAGAAGATTAAAATGCGACGCAGATCACAATTAAATTAATAATAAAGCAAGGCGATGAATGTTTATTTTTGATTTACTAATATACATATATTTTTAATAAGTGCTAAATCAAGTTGTACCTTCTGGAAATTTATAGCAGTTAGCAGGCGATAACAAATTTGCAAGATCGCAAAAAATATGTATAAACACTAAATATAATCGCGCAATATATTCTCAAATTAATATATGCGTAGATTGCTGTGGCATTTTAAAGAAGTAATTCTCTCATCTTGTAAGTCGACGCGCGGCAAGTTACCATGAACACAATTAAATTAAAATAGAGAGACATTTTAAATTCTCGTTGTTGTCATGGATTGAATATTGGGCGACAGAAAAGGCCATTCATTCATTATACATCAAAAAAGTCGGTTCTTTTTACGAACGCGTAATTGCGGCCAACTTCCGATTTTGATTCAATAAAATTCGGTTGTGTTTGGTTTTATTGCTTCTTCACACAGAGTGCGGTTGCAATAAACGCACATTGAGTCCGCAAAGGTTTTCGCCGGTGAGAAAATAGTCCGCGACCAAAAAAGGTTGGGAAACTCTGGTCTATGTGATGATTTTGTTGATATACAGAGAAAGAAAGAGTACACTTTTAATTTTGATATGTTTTCAGATACTAATCATAAGGCGTTCATTTTTTCAATAAACATTGTATAGATAAGTAATAAAATTTATGTATTGTTTAAATGTTTTTATCAACCCACAGGGTAACATTGCAAAATTGCTGCTTGGCAACAACCAGTAAGGCAAACTCAGCGCCTCTAACAGGGAATTTAGAATTAATTCAGCTCTGAATGTTTTCCTCGGCGTGTCCGCTCCTTGGTCTTCCTGATTCTTGTGCATAAATGACAGATCCAGTTTCCATAAACTTACTATGAATTGTATTAATTGTTCATCGTGTAGTAGCCAAATTAATTCCAAATTCTCTGTTAAACAGGCACTGAGTTTGCCCTGTGAATTTATATGCTTCTTACCTAACAGCAATTTTTCTCCTCAATTTTTAGGTTAATCTTTTAGTCATTTTGTGGGTTGATAAAAAAATGCTAACACAAGCTACCTGGAAAACAAATCAAAATCAAAAGTGGATACCTATTTTTCATAAACCCTGTATTGTGTCTACTCAAAATACTGGAAAAGATCTTTGCGGCACATGCTTTATTTACGCGTCTCGTGGCCCCATGCAAGGTCGCAACAAGTCCATATCTTACTGAAATAATATACTGTTCTTCACTGTTTTCTGGTTTAAATATAAAAATATGCACAAGGTTTTATATGGATGGTCATATTAATCAGGCAAAGCACGCAAAACCGAAAAAGCACGAGTGCCAATTTCCAGGTTTCTCAATCTTGAGAGATTTTATGGCGATCATTCGTGATGAATCGAAACCGAAAAATCGAAAAGTATGATTTCTTGGCGCCGGAAATTTTGCGAAAGACGTCGCCAAGATGTCGCGAAAGACTTCGCAATATGACAGCAGAAGAGAAATTGCGTAATAACCCAACGCAACCCCGTCCTCGATAAAGCGTTTGAGACGGCATAAAATCAACAAAACAACGACATTTCTCCCGGACCAAAAAAGAACGCTCGAAATATTTTCTTTGAAAAATATTTTTTTTTTTGCATTTTCAGAATGATATTTCTGTTGATATGATTATATTCAAAAAAACCGAATTGAAAATGAACATTGAAAAAATTGAGCTGCAATTTGAAAAATCCAAAAAAGTTCAATAATATTCTCGAATTTCATATATCTGGTAATGTACTCTGAGTACAATTGTAAGCACAAAAAATCAAATTGAATTTATTTAATGCAAGTTCTCATCGTTCTGTTCTGCGTAATATTAATATAGTAGAATAGCAACAAAATAGAATGGATTCCAGATATCTGAATCAACATTAAAGAAATGAATAATGGCATACAATAATAATGCATGCTTGTAATTCTTAATTAATATTCGAATTAGGCTGAATTTTATTTTTTTCTAGTCAGTTTGATGAAGTTACATATTAACAATCGGGTACTTTATGTAAAAATTATTTCTACTCAATTACGGCTGAATTTAGAAAATTTTAAAATAATGGAATGAAGAATACGCAAATCTTCAGAACTTTATTGTCACAGTTCGTCAATCTATCAAAACTGACAAAGTTGACACTGTAACATTGCAGTTTGTAACCGATACCAAAGCAGAAGTTTAAAAAATTGAAAGATGGCTCAAAACTAATCCTGTAAGTATATAAAGCAAATTGGAAATGATTTTTTGCGTTTTCAAATTATTAAATTTACAAATTATAATGTAATATTAAATTATACTTTTATAAACGTGTGAACACATAACATAAAACACGCCGATAATTTTCATTTAATAATATTGCGTTTCATAAAGCATCAACGAGAGTGAAAGTCTATCTTTCTTATTCACAAAAGGCGACCGCTCTAAATTATTAGTTAATACACAGCGCATCAGTGGGTAAACAAACACTGCTGTCTATATACATAGATAAAATTTTACCGATCACAATAACTTTTATTCCCAGCCTCAAATTCCTGCTGGAATAATTGCATCTCAACACTTATTATTGAAGGTAAATTTGGAAACAATCAAGCAAAGTTATGAAAATCAGAAGAAGGTTTGAAAAATTATTTTTCTCTCTGCCATCTATGATTTGCTCAAGGTCTGTTTGCAAACATAAATATAGTTGGTATATCTGTTACATGGATCCATGTATATGTTAAAAAAGCAAGAAAACATCTTTTTCAGAACTCCTAAATATTATTGAAATCTTCAGATATTTGCTATTTATAAACGAGCACAAAATATATATACATAAAATGGGAAGAAACCTTCTTTCTTATACTCGAATAGTCTATTTATTGCGACATTACATCGACTTTATACTAGTTATAGAAAGAAAATTTTCACAAAAGTAAGAATAATGGATATATTGTAAAATGTGTTTAGGATCAAATCACTGTAAAAAAAATTAAGAAAAAATCGTTAGAGGTTGAATCAAAAGTTGAAGAAGCAAGAAAAAGGGTAAAATACGTAATGAGTTAATGGTTAACATTTCACATATTGACTGTGTCCCAACAATGAAAACCTGAAAAATTTTAGCCAATTAGAAAAATTAGGGCCAAATATAATTTTTCAATAATCAAGCAATTTTGTTTTGCTGCCTCTGGACATGCGTAAGGTTAATTTGAGGTTTAGCAATTTTTCTTTAAAGTTTCTAAATAACTTACCTTTTATAAAGCCTAACTTACCTTTATAAAGACGAAAAAGGAGGAAGAAAAACGACGCCGCGAAGCATACGACGAGTTAACGCATACATACAGCAAGTGTTTAACTATGTTGATTCCAAAAAAGGAAATGATTATTTATCAGATCAATATTTTGAAAATATGAAGCAGCAGAGTTTGCAGTTAAAAACATGGATTGACACTCATTACGTACGTCCCAGTAATTTTATATATTTTGTGTTGAACTTTTCAGCCATGAACTTTATACTTTTTAATAACCTTATATAACTTTTCTTACAAAGATATTATACTTGTTATTAAACTATTTTGTTTAATAAAACCGTTGCAAATGATAAAGCAAATAACATAAATTATTTCCAAATATGATCACATTATTTTTAGTTTGATATCAACCCAGAGGAAATATATTCAAAAACAAATAAACTGAAGTGGAATGTCAAAAAAATTTGATGACTTAAATGAAAGAAAGAAGGTAAAATGTTTCAATATGACAATTTGAGTTGCATGATTTGGATATAAAATAATAAACTTTCTTAAATGAACACACTTTTGGGTGCTTAGAGCGTGCCAAAAACGACCAAAACAGTCTGAACCAATCAAATATTCACCTGAACGTGCAAAAATACAATAAAACCGTAAAAACCCTTAAAAACTAGCTAAACCTTTATCTTTGTAATATCTATTTGTTTTAAGGTTTGTAAACTAAATATATTGTAATTCAGAGAACAACGGGAACAAAACATATTCCGCGAAACCATGAGTTCATGGAACTAAACAACTCGATTGAGAAGGTTCAAGAGTTCAACCCTTCAACCCTTCTCATAAAATGAGAAATGCAATTAGAAATGAACAAGCAATACCCAGATCGGAAAAAGAAAAATTATTGGAAGTGTGTCAAAGGAACGATGAATGGTGCATTAAAAATCCTGTGAGTATATACATGATAGTAAGAGATTCTTTTCAATATAGTATAGAAATAATTACCTTTAATAATTACCAACGTCTTTTGTAATCCGTGCCATCATTTTTTGGTTGAATTAATTAAATGTTCGTTTTTTATCAAGAAATAAAATCTACTCAACCTATTATTAGTTTGCAGTTTTAAGAAAACAAATAAATATATATTTTTCACATAAAATTACGACGTTTAAAATACTTTTATTCATCAATTAACATTTCGCTATTTCTCTTCTGTCCATATTTAAGAATGCCACAAAACATGAAGTGGACCGCAGAATAAAAATCTTACAAGGGCAATGGAATAATGTTATTCATTCTTTTCAAATAAGAGCAGAGGTAATGACTAAAAGCTATTTCATGAAAAATTGAAATTTCAAGAATTGTATACAAATGAGAATTTTTTTTAAATTTTCATGGAATATACGAGCACATTTACGATTTGTACAATATTTTTTCAGGCTGTAGATCAAGAACAATCTGCGAATTCTGGATATTTTTCATATTCGGGGTCTCGAAAGCAACCGTCAACATCTCGATATGAATATCATAGTAAATATTCTCCTTCCGAGTACAAGGTAGGAAAAACGATTTCATCCATCTTCAACATTTGTTTTCAATATAGAGTACAGAAAGAACTCGGTCAAGAAAATCACATTCCAGAGAAAGCTCACCAGAATAAAAAAAAAATCCCCATACAGACAAAACCGATATTGGAGTGAAAAAGTTAGAAAACAACTTATTTTAGAATTAGTCAGATAAACGTCAATGAGAATCCTAGAAATTCCTAAAAAATACCTAT
Source organism: Styela clava (assembly GCF_013122585.1). Taxonomy (NCBI): domain Eukaryota; kingdom Metazoa; phylum Chordata; class Ascidiacea; order Stolidobranchia; family Styelidae; genus Styela; species Styela clava. Next base: position 2,833,674 of record NW_024102838.1, on the reverse strand, counting down.
AGCAAATTCAATTCAACAATCTTTGTCGATCCTGAAATCGTTTTTTCAAATATTCAAACAATTCAAATGCACTAACTTATAATCAAACAATTAATTTACCCTTCCCAATTCAGTGAAATTATACTAATGCTGAATTGATTTCAACTGTTTGTTCTTGAAAACAAAAATAAAATATGTTTATCCAATATTCATCTATTGGTGTATACAATGTTTGACTACCTATTTATTCGGAGCTTGTCTTAATACAATGCCATTTATACATTAAATAATACCATACATTACATTTTTACAAGATCTTTTTTTACATAGGGCACTGGAAGAAGTGGATCGAAAAAATCAATTTCCGAAGAAAACTCACCTGAAAAAGATTCTTCATACGGGCAAAGTGGATATTCGAGTAAAAAAGTTGGTACACAACTATTTTTAGATGTAGCACGAATTCATGTAAAAAGAACTTCATTACTGTAGCAAATTTAATCCAGCATTCGATATCGGTGTATAGAATGTTTGACTACTTATTTATTTGGAGCCTGTACTAATACATTGCTTTTTTATTAAATAGGGCACCGGAAAAAGTGGTTCAAGACAATCCCATTTAAGAGAAAGCTCACAGGCAAAAACATCTACATATGATGAAAGCCGATGTTTGAGTGAAAAAGTTAGTAAGCAACTTATTTTAGAATTAGTCAGAAAGCGTCAAAAAGAATCCTTGAAAATCTTGAAAAATAACTACAACAAATATAAATCAATAACCTTTCTCAATCTTGGAATATGTTTTTTAAATATTCAAGCAATTCAAATAAATAATTAATATAAACTTTCGCATCCAGTAAAATTAAACGAAAAGTTGAATTGATTTCACAAGTTAAAATATAACGAAAATATATGTATCCAGAAATAGTAAAGTGTTCAACAATGGTGTATACAATGTTTAATCAAATATTTATTTGAGCTTGTATCAATAAATACATGTTTTACAAGATCTTTTTCATATACAGGACACTGGAAAAAGTAGATCGAAAAGATCAAATTCTGAGGAAAGTTCGCCTAAAAAAGATTCCTCATACGGGCAAAGTCGATATTCGACAGAAGAAGTTAGTACGCAACTATTTTATGATTTAGTCAGAATTCATATAAAAAGAGTTCCGAAAATATTCATAACCGTAGCAAATTTAATTCTAGCTCATTTGTCGATTCTGGTATATATTTTCCTTATATCCAAGCATTTCAAAAGCAATTCACGAATTTTTATTTCTCGACTTGATATTAAATTTTTCTAATGCTTTTGCTAGTGCATTCAAAACTAAATGTCATCTTCTATGTCATGGTGGTCCACGTCTGTCGGTGGCGTCGTCGGCCACAATATTAGTTTTGTGTTGTTTGCGGGCCACGTTGGCCCCAAGAAATTTGATTATTTTTTTATCATAACAGTTATGTTGGTCGTTGAATTTCATGAATGAAGCGCTCTCAAACACCGATAGCATGCCGTTTTGGATTATATTTTTTTAGCCCCGACAAAACTTGCAGAAATATCAAGCATTGGGGAGGCTTTGTTTTACGTTAGCAATTTTATTTTTCTGTTCACGGTGATTACAAAACAACAATGCTTCAGAGAGTATTGTGCCAGGCGGATCCAATTTTCTATGTAGGGTATTAAAATATTGATTACGAATATTCCCGAAGGAAGAGATCAATTTGTGAAAGTTTTAGGTCATCCCAGGGTGCCGAAATTGAATACCTGAATTTTAAATCAATTCAGGATGGCCGTACACACTGTTCAATTAGCCTACAAAAATCAGTTTTGTCCACTGACCGACTCAGTTATCCCTGTCACGAGTAAATTCAACGATTTTTAACGATCAATATCGCAACAATGTATAAGAATATTTTTCGATTAATTATATAACGGAAATATACCATGGTTATTTTAGTTACCACTAATTGTTTCCTATATATCAGTAAATGCCACGCGGGCCATAGATAATGACACAGCGGGTTACATGTGGCACGCGGGCCCAGGTTTAGACCACCCTGTTCTAAGTGATCATAAAAAATAACAAGGCAATGAAACACATTCATCGTTATTTTCTATGTCATATGAATTTATCTAAATTATACTCTTATATGCACTCATACAGCCTAAAAGTAGCAAGAAGGAACTGATTGCCTTAGCAAAAAAGGCTAGGAGCAAAATACATGATCCCATGTATAGCGAAGAGGTATCGAAACGAGACAAGAATAAAATTATTTCCAAAGAGAAAAAAATATTAAATGGCGCATGGGTAAGAGTAAATTTTTGTATCCTCATCTCATTTTTATATATCAATATGTTTATATGCTTTTTAGGGATTCCCTTGAAACAAAATCGTTCTAGCAACTGGAGCCTTAAATACTTCACAGAAATTGTGCTGCTTATGCTGATTTGCTGCAGTTTTACGTGCCGCTTTCCATTATTTCTCATCCACTCAGTTAAATTTGAAAAAAAAAAAAAAAAATTTTATTTGTAAATAATTTTATAGTTATAGATAATCTCATATGCGACATTTATGAAATAAAATACCAATCACGCATACATTTAATTACTAATATTGTATTTTGCAGACCTTTTATATATATTCTGTAGTAAGTCATACTATATAGAATATTGAAATTTTATTTTTTTACGTAGTAACATTTGATTTTTTTACGTTTCTTTCAGACAAACCGAAACGCTGAGAAAGAACTACGGGATTTAAAGACTTTCTGTAAAGAGATTTTTGGATCCATCGACTATAATGCTGATCCTAAAAGAAAAGACACTAGGAGGCGTTGGTACTATTGAACGATTTTGTACCAATTTGAACTTAACAACTGCGCGTATTAAGCAGAAACAATATATTTGTACATGACGTATAAAGCAGACGACGATATAAACTATACCATAATGACCAAATACAAACGTTAAAAGCTGTAAGGCGTTGACATCATATGGCAATAATGCTTATATTATGTTAAATTTTGATAATATAAACACGAATAAATGGTTTGTGCACTACATGATTTCAAAATAAGTACTCTATGATCCAGGAAACTTTTTCCGTCTCAATTACGTGAGGTTTAACGACTAACCATCTGGGCTAAGTTTTTTATATTGTATGTTTACAATTTAAGCTTAAACCCTTATTTCTTTGACCAAATTCAGGGTTGGCCAAAAATGGGTACTCCCGTAGTATGTGTACCAGGTTAGGGTTAGGGCATACTTTTATTCCGGTTTTTCTTATTTTAGTTCTATTACGAGTTCGAGGACAGTGTGTGTTAGCCAAGTGAATACACCCCCAGCCCATAGTAACTAGGGCTTGTTACACAGCTTGACATTTTAACATATTTTGGACAACACGGTATTTAAAAATATTCAACTGTTTATTTCAACAATTTAATGTTTTGTTCATTAAACATCGTTTCGTGTAAATTTATATTTTTGATAATGCTGTCTATGTCATATTAGAATTATCATATGCGGTATATATTGTATATAAGGTTATTATTATGATTATTATTATTATTAGAACTGTGTTCCAGAATATATAATTTGAATGATTATGGTTGACTAATATAGATGTAATAAATTCTTTCCAAATTATGATTTCTGGTATTTGTTTCTTGTCTGGTCTGATAGAAGATGGATTTAAGCGACGTAACTGCACAGACGTTTGATATATATATATATATATATATTATAAATTGAACATTTTATAATTGTACGATGGAATTAAAAAGAGTATAAATCGATGGTGAGATGAATGTTTCTAATATTGAATAATAAACAGAGACATAAGCTTATTTTAGCAAATAAGATAAAATTTGAAAATTAGTGTGAAACATTAGATTTTTCGGAATTAGCTAGAATAAATAGACAGCCTATGGAAACGTTTGTTTGGTTCGGTGGAATAGCCACTAACAATCGCTTTCAACATAAAAATCCGTTAAATACGGTATTGATTATCGCAGCCAAAAGCCCGTTGCTGGGCACGCCATATTGGTTTACTGTGTATGCTTAGTCAGCATTATTTCGCAATTCTTTGTTGTCATTGAGGCATATCCTTCTTACAGATGTCGCTGTTAAGTCATATAATACGATGTAATCATTGTAGTATCTAGGTGTTTATTTCGATTTTATTTTGTTCTTACTCTGTATGATCGAGTTTAATTAGGTAAATATCTAATACTCCATAGTTATTATGACATCCTGTATTTTATTTTTCAAACTTTGTTTTCCTTTTTGTGATTGAGGCTAATTAAGTTAATGTTTAGGTAAATTTTCGTGGTCATTGTGGCATTCTTTTTGTTGTCCCTTTTATATATATGATTGTGTCGAATTTAGTGACTATTTAATATTGAGTTGTTCGGTTGCTATATTTGCTGCTTCAATGCAGCTACAAGGTGTCGCTGACTGGATGACTCTTTGAGTCTTTCGCGATGCCTCGTCTATTGCAACAAGCCGATATCTGTCTTCGTAATTTGTTATATGTCTTTTTTTATTTTTTCATATCGTATATTGGTTTTGCATGACGAAAATAAAATCTGAATCTGAATCTGGAATAGAAAACCACAAATTTCGATTATTCATAAGTATCAAATCACTAAAATAACAGCGCTGACTTCGCAATTGGAGCCCAACTTCCGAAGTCTTACTCGACACAGCAAGCATGTCCCTTAGTAGAGATGTTTGCTGAGAACAATGATACAAAATAAATTGTGTGTGTCTGACGCCACTTTTCAAGGTAATGACACATTACTTTATGAATACTGAAAATGGCGAAAATGTATACTAAACTGCCGGCTGTTTGTAAAGTATATTGCGATGATATCTGGCTCATTTGCGCTTGATCATGTCTTACTTTCCAAGGCAGTTTCATTGAGAAATGATGTGTTTCAAAAACAGCAATACGATAAATTATACTTCTAAGGCAACCTTTCCGCGTAATAATTCTTTACCTTCGAGGTCACGAAGTACCGATAATATACACTAAATATATCAAAAAACAGCTGTTTGTTTGGTCAGTTGTCCCATTATTCATTTTACAGTGCTAGTGCAAAAGCAAATACGTACGGAAAAAAGTGTTCAAAAACATTTCATATATAAACATATTTTTACTTTTACCTTTTAAAGAAAAACTTATATTTTATGTTACCGGTCGTGTTAAGAATGTTGGATACATGCATATGTAGCAGTACTTGCATTATAAATATGAATCAAATTGCAACGTATCTCGTGGTACAAACTAGACATAACATTTGGCACAGTTTCCTTAAGTATAAATGGGTAAAACTGCCATGAATGAAAAATAAGTAGAAGGGCGCAACAAGCAGTCCGTAGGATTGTCCAGTTTGGATGGATCGACTTTCGGACAAAATTAGCTTTGAGAAGTTTGCTCTTGTTTTGGAGTATTGAACAATGTTGTGGGTGGTAGTTTCAATACTCATACTTTTCGTAAAATGTCTTCAATCTCCCGATGTATGAGTGACTTATCAGCACGTACGTCGGAAAATTTTATGTAGGCCAATTAACCGCGTTTCGTCCAACGTAATGACCTGAAGCAAACTAATATTGTCGGACACAACAAACCACAGAAATGATTGAAATGTTACAGGCCCTGTGCCCTCTCGGAGGTAATTTGATACCTGAACCATTCGCGAATCATTGTAAGCTTATCAAAATGACAAATTCCTGAACAAGGACTATTTTTATTTATCACGTCGAATAATAAAGCAATTAAGAGATAAATCGTGCTCACCCAAATACCAGGTCTGTTTGCCTAACAAACAAACGTTAACCTGTTAGGAAGAATTTTAAATGTCTTATTTTTGTAAGTTGCAGGGTATGCAGTATCTGGAACACATCTATCCAACGAAACATACTATGGAGGTTTGTTGTTCCATATATGGTAGATTTATAAGTCGCATAATGGCTGGTATTAAATTAGAATTGCCCTCTATACACGAATGTTTGCTGCCCGTGCGTATGAAATGGTTGCCAATAAATAATGATCGTAAATGATTTTTTAAAGTATAAGGTTATTCGAGAGTTATGTTTGACTCATGTGTGGAAAGCATGAGGGATTCGACAACTGGCAGGTTGCGCCAAACAATGTTACGCGTGAGTGCATTATTGTTATAGAATGATACTTGTTAGAATTGAATGGGTTTGATAGTTCCCTTTTATTGAAAGGCTCGATTTTCGTTTGATATGGCTCATATACCTTTTTATTTTAAAGTGTTTTACCAAGTCAGACTATAGACTAGGGTTGACGAAATCAAACGTATTTCAACTGCAGAATTTAGGTCATAAGTTTCAAGGTATGTTTGGAAAGAACTTTGAGATTAAAAAAAGTTAAATGCATGTTAGGTCAGTCACAGGAATTTGATTTATCATTATAATTCAACATGACATCCCGTCCATCTTCAATCCAGTTATTTTTTTGCGGTGGTCCCTTCTCAAAAATAGATTATTTTTCATTCCGTGTGGGGTTATCTGCTAACAGTCAGGATCTTATTCACCGGATATTTTTGGTACAACAGTGATGCATAATCTTCTTGTACCGTCTGATTTTCAATACTTGCTACCCCAGTTTTAAAAAATATTAGGATTTAACCAGAGACAAACTTTGAAAAATCTGGTTGAATAAGTATATTGTATTATATATGAGTTGTGTTTTATCATTATTTTCACAAATTATACCTTGCATACCTATTGAAGTATTGTTATAGAGCTTTATATTTACCCATGGCTGCTATAGGAATTGATTTGGGAACTACAAATTCTTGTGTCGCTGTTTACCGGAACAAGCGAGTAAGTATTTAAGCTCTACGTGGTATTTGTATAGTTAGTTGAATGGGTTGATTAACAGCTCTGCACAGATTGAATGAGCATAAAATTATGATTGAACATACTATAGATATATTGAATAGAATACGGAATACGTTACCAATTGAGTTTCAAAAAATAATACAACGGGCATATTGATTCACGTTGAACACACCCCTGCCAGCTGTCCAATTTCATTAGAATTTCCATATATAATATTAGGTAAAATAGTGATGCCTCAAATATTTATTTCATGAAAAATTAAATTATGGAATTTAAGGAATATCAACAAGACATCTGCCTTTTGTTAGGCAAACTGTGAACCCGATTTTGTCTTGGGCGTGGGTATGGGCAATCGGACGTATATTTGATTTTGACAGAAATTTGTAAGTGCGATAATGGATATTTCCCTCAGAATGTGTGTTAACTGTGTGATTGCTGCATACTTGTGTTGAACTTTGATCAATCCATTTCCGAGGCGTTCACTCAAGGAGATAAATTATTTAATATTAAATCTAAAATCATTATTTTTTCCACCAAACATTTTTAAATTTTAAGGTCGAAATCATAGCAAATGATCAAGGAAAGCGAATAACACCTTCATGGGTTTCATTTACGGATACACAGAGATTGATTGGGGAGGCAGCAAAAGACGAAGCAATATTGAATTGCGAAAATACTCTATTCCGTGAGATTAAACTTTATAACAAAAAAAAATTGTATTGTATTCTAAGTTATGTGCATTGGGAATATTAGAATATTATTAATTCATAAATTGGCTTCTGGGCTATAGAACGCAAAATAAATCAATTGGGAAATCAATTTTTGTTTTATTCTTGGAATAGGTTTCGAATGAGCAAGGAGTATCAAAAACAATGTAGTATACGGCGTGGTTATACAGTAATTTTATATTTCTAAAATGCTTTGAGTGCTATTCGTTTGAACGATTAAACCAAAGCAGTTACTACCTCTTATATTGTTAAACTCGCAACCAAATACGATAAAAAAAATTATTTTAGCATATTTTTTACTCGCCTCTTTTATGAGAGTTTGTCAAACAATTTAGACAATTTATTTAATTTTTGAAAACAATTTTATCTAAGTTTTTTAATCCATGTATTTTATTTTCTCGAAAAAAATTACATACTTAATGTGTAATTGCTAACTTTGCAAGGCGTGTTTGTAAAAACTCTATATGAAAAATGTCACGTGAACACACACAGGGTCTATGTTGGTATTAAAACGCAATGATAACTGGTGAAATCTAGATGGAAGCTAATACAGGGATAAATTGAATATGTTTTTTCATATATTATTTCATATTTTAACAACTTGGTGTTACCTTTTCAGATATCAAACGATTAATCGGCAAAAAGTTTAATGATTTGACCGTTCAGGAAGATATGAAACTGTGGGGGTTTAAAGTCGTCAATGACGGTGGCAGCCCAAAAGTGCAGGTTATATATGTTGATTATATTTAGATATGAAAAGATAAAAATATGTTTATGGGTCTATCTTATGCATTATTTATACATCACAAACAACTTTTGTACGTATTTATGATATCTGGAACGGATATTAAATGAAATCAAATCTGGTATAGGTTTAACTCGTTTTGTTTTATATAGGTAACATACAATAAAGAAACTAGAACGTTTTATCCCGAGGAAATTAGCGCCCTGGTTCTGACAGAATTAAAGGAAGCAGCTGAGGCATTTATGGGCGAGAAAATCACTGACGCTGTCATCACTGTCCCAGCCCACTTTAACGATGATCAACGTACAGCCACTAGAGATGCAGCAAGAATTGCTGGTTTGAATGTGCAATCAATGATCACTGAACCGACAGCAGCTGCAATTGCATACGGTCTGGAAAGCAAAGTGAGTGGTAGCGTTATTTATCACAAGTCGATTATTTTCAATATTTCAATAATATAATACTAGAAACTACGTATTTTAAAGTTCAAACACAATAACATTCGATTCCGACTGCAATGTTATTAGTTCATATCAGGGAGGTCCAAAGTTGTCGGCCTCACTGGCTGGCCACACTAATATTTTTGTATTGTTCGCGGGCCACAATAGTGCCAAGAATAAGTAAACAGTCCGATACCAAACAAACACTTTTCTTGTGCAAACATATTGATCATTATTTGTCATTTATCAAGCTAAAACATGCAAAAACAACAAAAATACTCACTAAAATGTGCAAAAATCTTACTGTATCTACATTTAGTATAAGATTTCAAACTAATAACGGAGAAAGTTCCATAAAGAGAAAATGCCGTTTTAGATTGTCTGTTTGAATTGGTCAACTTTCTTTTCAAACTCATGTTTACAAAATAACTTACAAATTACTGCAGGTTGATTGATTGACGAATTTTATCAAGTTTGAAATACAAAAAGTTAAATATTGAATTTTCTGACCTATACGCAGCATTTTTGTTGTACTGTTTACGCAGGTTGCTAAAAACAACCCGGTAGGAATTATATTGTTCGGCATTCACATTAATAATTAGTTATGAGGCATAAGCATAACCAACACTGGGTAATAGATTTCTCATTCGATAATATTTTTATGAAGCACATTTTGTTAGCATATATTCCCGACAAAAAATTCATAATGCACTAAAGTAAATCAACTTCATATCAAATTATGTGTGTAATTAAATTTTTCAGACCAATGACGCACGAAATGTTTTAATATTTGATCTTGGTGGGGGAACATTCGATGTAACTATCGCAACAATCGCAGAACAAATATTTGATGTCAAAGCAACTGGTGGGAACTCTCATTTAGGCGGTGAGTTTTATCGTGCTACACGCAGAATTGACTGTATTTACACCATTTTTTTATATAGTAAGCAAACATAAAACCTAGTATATTTGAAAATAATACTTTTTTTAGAACATGCTGATACCGTAATGTAAAATTATGCCACAGTGTGCATTTCTGATTTATACATAATTTTACGGTAATATTTACATTTTGTGCTGTCCAAAATATTGGTTTCAGTATGGCGATGTTGAATTATATTTCATATAATGAAAATGTTACAATGATTTATAATTTGTTTCTACATGAGTGTGTTTTGGAAATTACGAACGATTATGAGGTTTGCGAAAAAAAAAAAAAAAAAAAATAAGTAAACGCATAAAATGACCCAATATGAGAAATTATTTTTTTACAGGTGAAGATTTTGACAATCGTATGGTTAAACACTTCATTGAAGAGTTCAGCAAAAAACACGGGTTTGACATGACGAATAACAAACGAGCTGTTAGTCGTATGAAAGTTGCGTGTGAAGCTGCCAAACGAAGACTTTCTGTTTCTACCAATGCAAAGTATGCAGAAGATATCTTTGATTTATTTGATTGGAAAAGTATTTCTAAATTTTATCCACAGAATCTTAAATATTTATAACGCTTTTCAGAGTCCAGATTGACGCCCTTTTCAAGGGCCTGGATTTTCAAAGCAGTATAACTCGAGCCCAATTCGAAGCCATGAATGTCGAACTATTTGAAAGCACTCTCATGGCCGTGAAAAATGTTCTTTTAGAAGCAGAAATGAATAAAAATGAGGTAAATAAGAAGTAATCAATCACAGAACTGTTGTTGTCTTTTTTGTTTGGGCAGAACAAAAATTCTAGCTAATAGTTTAATGAGATGCCATATATATTCATACAGGTCATTTTAAATAGAAGAAAAAAAAAGACAAAAAGAACATATCCAGTCAAAATTGTTTATTTTATTTTCGTATCAATCATTTAGGCATATAAGCAAACATTTTTTTTTGTAAAATTGATTTATTTGTAATATTTTATCATTTTTCAATATTCATCAATATTTTTATATGAGAAATATGTATAGCTATTAGTATCATAACATCAATTAATCATTTTGAATTTTCAGATTGATGATATCGTTCTTGTAGGGGGATCCACTCGGATTGTCAAAATCCAAAAACTTTTGCATGACTTCTTCACTGGAAAAGAGATGTACAAAACAATAAATCCAGATGAAGCTATTGCATATGGTGCTGCAGCATTAGCAAATGAAATTAGAAATGGAGAATCTAACATGGTGAGGTACATTTTATGTGAAAACAGAATCATTCTGACTGAACATAATTTTAATACCAAAGCAGAGAGTTATTTTCGTATTTCGATTATAAAAAAAATCATAAAACCACAAAAATGTATCAACAAATTATATTTTCATATATTATATAAAATGTTTTTAACCAATATTTATTCAATTAGAGCAATATTCAAATCGATGTATTTTCTAGAAAAAAATTGTTCCGCGTTATCGCTATTTCACGCATAATAAAAATCGTATTTAGCATTAAATACAAAGACTTGTAATTCAACATTTCAAACGCTTTAGCGCAGGGGTATGCTCAACAATTTGGTTATTGATCTTTTAAATAGATTTGTTATCTTTGCGCAAGCTAGTTTCAGTGCATTGTAACGTCACATGGATTTATAATAAATCGGACTCTGGTATAGGATTTGCAACGCTAAGAGATTGGCATTGTTAGCTCGTACCGGATCAAAATACATCATTAAGCATACCGGTAGTCACTTCTCCGCGGGACCAACAATATTTCGTTCACAGGTGTCACTCCTCTTCTTTAGAGTATTGCTTCAACCAAAATTACATTTTTTTATTGTCTTACATTTAATTTTTCAAATAATATTGTCAAATCAAACTATAAAACAACCTGAAGTTTTTTTTTAATATTGGGTTGAGCAAAAATAATTAAACAATGTTTACTAAACTAAGACAGAAATGGTGCGAATAACTAGAAACGCGACGTATTTGTTGTAAATTCCTTTATTGATTTAATAATACTATTTGGTTCTGGTTTAAGTAAACCTTTTGTATTTTTTTCAAATGCAATTATTTAGTGATGATGACCTTCAATTATTAATGCTATTTTTCAGACTAAAGAGGTATTAAAATTTGCTAAACACGATGAGGTCCTCAGGAAGGAAAGAAAAGCAAGAAATAATCTCGGGAAATTTGCTTTCTATACAAAGAAAAAAGTTTATGCTGCAAAATACAAAGACAAGTTAACTTTCACAGACAAGCAAAAAATTTTTGATGAGTGTGATCGAGTCATAAAATGGCTGGAAACAAATAGAGTGAGTATTCGATTGATTAAAAACATGATGACTAAAATAAATGTAGTTATGTAACGTTTCTTCCAACATTGCGGTAAACTGCTTCTCTGGGGAAATCAGATTTAGGCCGGATGAAACTTTACGGAAATACATTTGCGTTAGCGTGCAGCAGGACTCATGAAATCGCATAGAATATTGTGTTTATTCCTTCTACATCATCCTTGCAGTATACGCATGTACGAATCACCTAACGGCATAGTGTAAGAAAATGAAGTTAGTCACAAACAACTCAAAGTTATGAATAGCCTTTCATATTCGCCACAAAAATGATGCCACAAAAAAAATCCACGTTTTTTATTTCACACTAACCTGAAACCGGGTATACTAATTTGTTGCTGTGAGATGCAAAGACAGAATTCATGCACATGGATGTTTTTTGCCTTGATATAATGATTTACAGTATAATATATATTTTTTTTTTATTTCAAAGCGGAAAGAAGTAGTAGAAGCAAAACAAAAAGAACTGGAGCAATATTGCAAAACGATCTTTGATGAAGCGTCATCACCACAGGTCAAAATTAAATAATTTTATTAGGGCGTGATTCTCTACAGTCTACATTACTATTGTAAATTATATATTTTTATTATATTGTTAAGATGTTTAAATACTGACTCAGCGTTGTTAATTTAAGTTGGCACTATTACAAATCTAATACTAAAAATTAAGCGATCGGAAATATCCATTTTGTCCGTACAAATATCAAATAATTCGGCATGGCTACTTAAGTATTCCTTAGTTTCGAGGTGATTAGAAAGTTGCAGACGCCTAGACTGCAATGTCATTTAAGCATGTCTTACCGACAATTTTCTAAACATAATGGTTTTTGTAACAAATGAGCTAATTTTACATCAATGATATATATCGGTTACAATGGAATTTGATAGTGGATGTTACTCATTCAGACGTTTCCTTAAATTTATTTTATTGAATATTTTTTAGGTTTTTTAATAAAAAATGCAAAAAAGTAAAGCAATATCAACACAGTTACCTTGTAATTTAATATCCAAATACAGGCAAGATTACAACGTGTAAACATTAATTGTCATCTTAGACTGCTCTATATAATATTGTGAAAGTGATTTTATATTTGATCTTTTCAGTCAACGCATTCGAATAAATCAACTCAAGAAGATCAGAAGAAATTTAACGCAATCAACGAGCTTCGAAAGTATGTTCAGATTGTTCAAGCCCATTCCGTATTTGGGGAGCATAAGAAATTTATGACGTCGGAAATCAAAACGAAAATAGATTCCAGATGTCTTGAAATTGAGCAGTTTTTTGACAGAAGTCAGGTACATTTTACTGGCAATATATCTGTGTTATTCTTCAGTTATATTCTACATATGGAAATGTCGTTTATTCATTGTAAATAAGGTGGTCGATTTATATCCTTTATTCAATGAAATGTAAAATTAAAGATAAATTTGTATTCCTAGTTTATTGTTTTATGCAAAATTTTTAGGATATGGAAGTCAAAAAGATAAATTGCAAAAAAATAGAATTAGAAATATTTGTGGAAAGTATACTGTACAGATTACAGCATAACCAGGTAAATAGCATTTTGAATAGTTTGAAATTTTTTTTATTAAAATAATATAGGAAGCTGCAAATGTCAAATTGTTCAACAAAATATGTTTCACTTTTTTTCAATTTTTTTTTAAATTTTTTTCAAAACTTTTCATTTTAATATTGTGTGTTCCACCAGATAATAATTAAGATAATGAAATTAATTTCGAAATAATAGAAAAGGTTCATGAAAGCAAAATAATTTTAACAAGTTTTAATTTCAAATAAGATATTTTTATTAACAAATTTATAATTTTCTATCATTGTTTTGCCAGATCTTGACATATATGCATATGAGAAACAAAACAAATTTCTGAAATATTATAACTTTAGAAAGTAAATTAAACATATATTTGGATGATCCGTCTACACTCTACAGGAAGTTGACAAAAAGAAGAACGACGAGTACGTAAAACTTCGCGAATATGTTTCTTATCTCCGGCAGTCAGGGGAAGCACAAAAACCTGACAATTTGACATTTCAGTACATGAATGACATTAAATATGAATGCGATGAAGTGGAACAATGGATTGAAATAAATAAAGTAAGCTTAAAATACTAAATATTAAATATTCCTTCTTCAACCTATTATTTAGAATCCGATATAACTTGAAATGTGATGTAACAAGAGAGCATAGATCTCCAGTCTATCAAATAAATAGCTAGAGCTAGCCATTTGCCAATTTTTATTTTTGAGATTAATTGTTAATTGTGCGTTTGGCCTGATTAATTCGGCATAGCATGTGAGTAATCTTTCTGTGTTTAAACCCTCACACCAAATGTTGTTACGCATATTATAAGTTGCGAAGACTTTGCGGAAACAGAATTTTTTTTTAATTATAGTTGTTCCTTAGGTGTTGTTGGTGCAGGGCCTTGTTCGAAGTGAAAAATATTAATAGCGCATTATATAAACAGTTACTAGATTAGAATGTAGATTTAATGATTTTGTTGATATATTGTCATATACAATGAAACAAATAGAAAGTCAGTCTGTTAATAAGCTGTCTTGCTCTATTCCGTCTTTACAGAATTCTGTTTCAGTGGAAATAATCAAATCCAGACACAAGGAACTTCAAGTATGTGTTGATAAAATTAAACGAAGATATGAAGAATTACAAAAGGTTACAGTAATGTTAAAATTACAAGGATTTGTAAAACTTTGTAACAGATTTGAACCAATTTATTGGTTTTAATTATCGATTTCTTTCAATTTTTGCCTATATTTCATGAAGTACTGATAAAACCAATGGCTAATATGTAATATAATATTTTGTTATTGACAACAGTGATTTTCCAATAATAAAACATCGGTCATAAAATTTACTTCTAGGTATTATTCATATTATAAACACAAATATTTGTTTCTTTCTTTATGCTCTTGCATGCGCCATCGGATATTCATAAAGATTTCTAAAAATAATGAAACTGTTGTTACAGATTAAAAAAGTTGAACGCGATGAGTCTTACAGTAATTTATATAATCACTAGGCTAACACAGACAGTCCCCGAACTCGTAATAGTACTAAAATAAGAAAAATCGAAGTAATATTTTGGCCTAACCCTTGCCTGGTACACATACTACATGAGTACCTAAAATACAGTGAATTGGGAAAAAGCATTTGCAAACGGCATTGTACATAACGAAAACGTCATTTTTCTCATTAAGATGAGTTTCATTTAAGTTTGTAAGTAAAGTAATTGGATAATTAAAAGAAATTCTGATAAATGTATGATAATTTTACATTTTTCCTAAACTATTTTCATTCAATTGCAAATAAAATCCAGGAAATTTTAAATCAATGGAATAAAGAAATGACAAATATTCGAAACTTCATAGCTTCAGTTCGTCAATCTATCAAGTCTGACAAAAGGGACAGTTTAACATTGCAGTTTGTCAACAATACTGAATTAGAAATCCGAAAAATTGAAAGGTTGCTTCGAAATAATTCTGTAAGTTTATAAATGAGGCAAATTTAAAAGTGAGTTTTCGCATTTTAAATGAATAAATTTACAATTCCTACAAATCATGATAAAATATTCAATTATATTTTTGTAAGCATATAAGCAATAAACAAAAAATAAGCCGATTATTTTTACTTAATAATATTGCGTTCTATTATAAAGCATCGGGGAGAGTGGAAATCTAACTTTCTAAATCAGAGAAGTCGACCGCTGTAAATTATTAGTTATTAATACATACCGCATCACTGTGTAAATACTAATGTCAATTTATATAGATAAAACTTAATAGTCACAATAACTTGTATTCTCAGCGCCAAATACCTGCTGAAATGATAATATCTCAACATGAAACATTGAGGATAACTCTGGCAAAAATTAAACAGAGCTATGAAAACCAGAAGAAGGTTTGCAAATAACAAATTTGGTTTTATTCATCTATAATTTTTATTTGATAAGATGCGGATTGATATGATTCGATTGGTCATATAAGGAACAATAACAAAATTATCAAATTAATTTATATGAAGAATTAAGAACAATATATTGTATATGGCGTTAATTTTATTTGTGTATAACTGCATTATAGAATATTCTGTGCTTAATTAAAATCCAGGAAAATGAAAGATTATGAAATGACGAATATGCAAATCTTCGTAACTATATCACATCAATGCGCCAAACAATATTTGGTGATCAGAAACACAAATTAACATCAACATTCATCGATGCTGTAAATAACGAATGTGATTATAGAGGGGTGTCAAAATGGCCATTGATCAGCCGATTACATTAAAAACAAGAACAAAATTTTCGTATTAAGTTGCCTGAGTGTTTAATATCGAATAGATTGTGCATAGCATTAACTATAGTTGTATATAGCTATGTTATAAAATCTTCCACTCAATTAAGACCCAGGACAATGAAAAAAGTCTGAAAAAAAGTCGATTAATGTCTGATTTTGTGATATAAATATACTGTAGTAGTATAATCACAAGACAGAACGTATTCCAGATATCTGGACGAATTGTGAAGAAAATGAATAATGACAAGAATCTCTTTAAAATAATGCATATTCATAATTCGTACTAATCAAATTAGACTTAGAATTAGAATCAACAATTGGGTACTTTTATGTTATAACTCTTTCTGTTCAATTACGGCTGAATTTTAGGAAATTTCAAAACAATGGGATGAAGAAAATGCAAATCTTCAAAACTTTATTGCCACAGTTCGACAATCTATCGAAACAGACGAAGTTGATAGTTTAACATTGCAGTTTGTCAGCGATACCAAATCAGAAGTTCGAAAAGTTGAAAGATGGCTCAACACTTATTCTGTAAGTTCATATTTGAGGCAAACTGAATGGTGATTTTATTGTATTTTTAATTGATACAAATATTAATCTAATGTTCAATTATATTTTTGTAAACATGTAAACATAAAACATACAATACGCCAAATATTTTTATTTAATAACATTTGGTTTTATAAAGCATCGGCGAGGGTGAAAGCCTATCTTTCTAAATCACGGAAGGCGACCGCTCTAAATATAGCGCATCACTTTTTACACACTATTGTAAATTTATATAAAATTTATTATTCACAATAACTTGTATTCTCAGCGACAAATACCTGCTGAAATGATTATATCTCAACACGAAACATTGAAGGCAACTCTGGAAGAAATCAAACAGAGCTATGAAAACCAGAAAAAGGTTTGCAAATAATTAATTTGGTTTTAATCATCTATAATTTTCATTTGCCAAGATGTGGATTGGTATGATTGGATTGGTCATATTAAAATCAATAACAAAATGTCAAATTATTTTACATGAATGATTGAAAATATACTGTATAAAGCGTTATTATATTTGTGAACAACTGCATTATAGAATATTCTGTACCTAATTAAAATCCAGGAAAATGAAAAAAGATGGAATGACGAATATGCAAATCTCCGCAACTATATCAGATCAGTGCGCCAAACAATAACTGGTGACCAGAAGGACAAATTAAAATCAAGATTCATTAATGCTGTAAATAACGAATGTGATAAGGCAGAAGAGTGGCTTCAAGCTAATTCGGTATTGAGTTTATTTTAAATGCAATTGCAATGTTTTTAAACTTATGCAAGTAAATCGAACCTTATAATACAGTTAAGAAAAAATTGGTCGATAGTTTCTGTCTGTCTGTCTGTCTGTCTGTCTGTCTGTTAGATGCACGCGATATCTCTCGAAAGCGAGATTGGATCTGCTGCAGATTTTGCATGTGCATTCATCATATCTCGTACCAGAAGCCTATTGATTTTGGGCGAATTATGTCGTATAATTAGCGATTTATCACTTAATTAGTAATGGGACACAAGGTGTCACTATGGAGTAAGAGCGCTATTTTGGGGGATCCCTAACTTTCGATCGATAAGTCTTCGGTCTCTGACCGATATTCTCGTTTTTCTATTTGTTCTGATTTATTCAAAAATATGCGAACAATATCTTACAATGATATATCAACTTTAAATAAACGCATCCGTCCATATTAGTTCGTGGAGAAGATTGTCTCAGCGGTAATAATAACAACAATATAAACTCCAACATCAAGAAGAAAAATTATCAAAAATGTCCTAAAAGTAACTTTCAGGTAATTTTCATCTGACAAATAAACTTTGTGTATTCATTTTCAGATTGATATTACTATTGACATGATTATATCCACAAGAACCGAATTGAGACTGAGCATTGAAAAATTCAAGCTGGAATTTAAAAAATCGAAGACGGTTTATAAATATTCTTTAATTTAATTCACTTACAAGCATAATATACTTATACTGGTAAACTGGTACTCGTACTGGTGTCGTACGCACAACAATTTAAATTGTCTGTTTGCAAATCCTAAATATATAAGTATCTCAGTTAGAGTATGGATTCCTGACGGCCGCATAAATGCTGGAAAAATATCGAGTACAAGCATCTGTTTCATAATAACTCAATATTAATTAAAACTTATAGCCTGATAATTTACTTGTAAATAATTTGAAAATGTTTCAAAAAGGAAAAACTTGTCAAATTTTGATAAAAATGTGTGGATTAGGGCCAAATTGAATTTATCATAAATCAAATTTTGTTTTGACGCCTCTGGACATGCATGCGTAAGATTAATTTAAGGTTTCGCATTTTTTCCTTTTTTAGGTTTTTTTTTCCTTCAAGTTTTTATTTAATGCCTAATTTATCTTTTTAAAGACGAAAAAAGAGGAAGAAAAACGACGCCATAAAGCATACGATGAGTTAAACTCTTACATACAGCGAGTGGTTGACTATGTTGATTCCGAAATAGGAAAGAATTATTTATCTGATCAATATTTTGAAAAAATGAAGCAGAAGAGTTTGGAGTTGAAAACATGGATTAACACTCAATACGTACGAGATAGCCATTTTATATATTTTGTGTTGGAGTTTTTAGCCATAAACCTTTTGCTTTTCAATAACCTTTTTCACAAACATATAATACTTGTTATTACATTATTTTGCCAAATAAAACAGTTGTAAATGATAGGAAAAATAACATACATTTTTATTTCCAAATGTGATCACCTTATTTTCAGTTTGATATCGACCCAGAGGAAATATATTCAAAAACAGATAGACTGAAGATGGATGTCAAAAATATTCTTAATGACTTAAATGAAAGAAAAAAGGTGAAATGTTGAAATATATCCATAACTGCTAACTTAAGTAAGGTTTTAAGAAATAATTTTTATGAATTTTTCAAAGTATGATACTTCGGTGATTTGCTATCAATATATCTATATTTATATCTAATATATATATTAGTATTTATTTAATATCGTATTATTAATTTTTATTCTAAAAATGTCATCACTTGGATTGAAAAAACGGGATTTAACCAAATATATAAAATATCAATATATTACTCTCAATGTTTTTAAAGACTGATGAGACTGAAAAATTATCCACTATCAAAAAGGAAACAGCTATCAACAATTTCACAAATTGTATATCTGATGTTGAAACTTGGCGATTTTTCGATCCGTATACACTAAAGTTGACTTTGTCTGATAAAAGAAAAATTGAAGAAAGATGCAAATATTGGAATCAGTGGCTCTCTGAATCTTCCGTATGTTTATATTGTGAATTTTATAAAAATTTGCACTAAAATATACTAATTTTCCAATTGCATAAATAGCTCTATTGCTTGCTTTTCAAAGAATTTTCAATTTTCTAATTAGTGCAAAGATTACTAACACTGTATTTTTAGATATGGTTGTTTTTGCGTTTTGCGCAAAGGCAATGTTCATGATGTACGGGATATTGCGTTTCAATTAGTTCTAATTTAGTAATTTGCAAAATTACTAAGGATAACAATTTCCATTAATTATACAGAGAAATTTTTCACTGGATCACATAGAGGCATATCACACTGAATTTGAAGAGCTTGCTCAAATGGTTCTTAGAAGATTACGTGAACGACAGCGGGTAGGATTCTTAATGAGTAAACATATCGAAAAAATTGCATAAATGTATAAATTATTATGAAAACATAAAAAATAAAATAATAATAAGATCATATATTTATTTATATCATTTATTTACTTTGATAAAAGAAAAATTGTTTTTGGCGTAACTGATAATTACGATTAATCAAAAGTTTTATTAACTATTATGAATATAATGAATATATTATTACGTTCAAGACTTCGTTTTTTTTTTTATCTGAGCAATAACCCTATAACTTTTGACTTTTAACATCGGATAATCAAAACTACCTAAAACAAGTAATTTTCAGAAATAGAATAAAAAAATATATTGAACGTTTTATTAGATCGCCGGAAGGAAGCAAAGACGAAAATCATTAAAAGAAGCAGCAGAAAATCTTGAAAGTTATATCGAAGATGTTAAACAATTTTTGTGGTCAGAGAAATATAAAGATTTGATTTCGGAAAATGACAAAAAGTGGATTTATAACGCGTGCTATCAGGCAGATGTAATGGTTTCAAATTACCAGGTACTGAAATTTAAATACTGACTGATATTGTAAATTCATGGCAAAAACTTTCTGCAATTACGAAGACTTATCTCAAAACTGGGTCCCTTCATATTGGCAATTCAGAATGTAGGTGTTTTCTTGGCTTCATGCAATCACGTAATGCCAACATTAATAATGCTAGCTCTGTTAAATGAACTCTCAGAATTAACAGTCAATAGTTGGAAATCCAGTTTACGACCAAAAACACGTTTATGTGCGCGCCTGGTTGCTCTAAAATCAAGAACATATTTTTGCTTTTCGATGATAACGTCACGGAATCCAAAGATTCGATTCTAGTCTATCTTTTATTACTCCGATTTTCCGAATCAGACAAATAATCCCTAATATCCTTAATATATACCCAAGAATGAAATAAAATACACTAAAAGACTTGGTGTTTATTTTTATGATACTTTGTAATTTCAGAGTTACGGATTAGCGGATATAGTAAGCAGTCACATAGAATTACAGGAATCTGTATCTAAATTATGTGACGAATTGAATCAGAAGAAAATGGCAAGAACACTTTATTATGTCCATTTTAAAGTTCCTTAGACATACAAATTATATTAAAATAAATCGAACTTTTATATTGCCTAGCACATTCATTCACATTACCACGTATTGATGAAAATAATATACTATATTAATTAAGGTACAAATAGAAACAGAAAGAAGACGACGTCACGATGCCAAAGTAAAAGTCTACAATTACATAAAACATGTCAGATCCGTTTTGACTCCAAATAGATGCAATAGGAAAAAAGTACCACAATCTCTGACATATTGTGAGGAAGCTGAAAGGTGGCTCCATGTTTATCGTGCTGTAAGATTTACTTTTGTATATTTGATGTAAATATGTAGAAATTTGTAGAACGGATTTACACATAACAGCACATAGTAACTCAGTATATCGAAAAATCGTATAATATTGAATAGTACACTTCTCATGACTTTGGTTACAAAATTGTCTGAACAATAAATAATTATGGTGGCATTCCAAAAAAAAATTTTTGAAAAAAATTTCTTTATAAAATGTTCGACTACAGTTTTGTCTTTGTCATATTTACATATCTTCTTCTGATTCGCGTCCTAATTATAGCGTAATGTTTACAGTCAAAAATATATTTCCATGTTATTCACGCATAAGTATTTTAACACTATTTTTGGTTTTCTTCGGAAGACTCTATCAGCAGAAGACATTATAGAAATTTATGAAAATATTTCCACATATTTTGAAAATGATTGTCGCAAACATCACATAAAGTTTCAGGTATAGTTGAGCGTGTGTTCTAAATTTTAATTGTTATAGCTTACATAATATTACTGAAATTTTGCTTGAAAACATTAGATCATTTAGCTGTCTTTTTCGAGATTGTTTAAAAACTTTTAATGTATCTTTTAGTTATTTTGTTATTTTTATTTTTAAGAAGCTTTTGATGCTGATGCGAATTTGTTCGTATGAGTTCATTATTGCAAACTTCTATATTTACACAAAATTCTGTATTGTGATGCAAACCTATTTAGTTGCATGATTGGGATATAAAATTATAAACTTTCTTAAATTAACCCAATTTTGGGTACTTAGGACGTGTCAAAAACGACCAAAACAGTCTGAACCTAGCAAATATTTACTTGAACGTGCAAAAATACAATAAAACCGTTAGAACTCTCAAAAACTAACTAAACCCTTATCTTCGTATTTTCTATTGGTTTTAAGATTTGAAAATTATTGTAATATATTGTAATTCAGAGAACAACGGGAAAAAAAATATTTCTCAAAACCATGAACACATTGAACAAAACAAATCGATTGAGAAGGTTCAAGAGTTCACTCACAAAATGAGAAATGTAATTAGAAATGAACGAGCAATGACTAGATCGGAAAAAGAAAAATTATTGGAAGTGTGTCAAAGTAACGATGAATGGTGCATTAAAAATTCTGTGAGTATATACATGATAGTAAGAGATTCTTTTCAATATAGTATAGAAATAATTACCTTTAATAATTACCAACGTCTTTTGTAATCCGTGCTTTCATGTTTTGGTTGAATTAATTAATTGTACGTTTTTTATCAAGAAATAAATTCTACTCAACCTATTATTAGTTTGCAGTTTTAAGAAACAAATAAATATATATTTTTCACATAAAACTACGACGTTTAAAATACTTTTATTCATCAATTAACATTTCGCTGTTTCTCTTCTGTCTATATTTAAGAATGCCACATAATATGAAGTGGACCGCAGAATAAAGATATTACAAGGGCAATGGGATCATGTTATTCAGTCTTTGCAAATAAGGGCAGAGGTAATGACTAAAATTCACGCAATTTTGATCTCGAAGGTTTTATTCATCTAATACGTACATTGTTCGTTTTATCTATTAAAAGTTAAAACCAATAAGTTAAAGGTTTTAGTAATCAATTTATTCTGTGAATTCAATTCTATTTAGTCCGATTGTTACGAATAAATTTTGATACGCGAAAATTTATTGGTAAACATTCGTATATATTTATCTAATAACTTATTATTTTCACAAAATTAGACACCATGAAAAGTCTAAATCACGTTATCCTATCAAATAGATTCAGGTTTAAAACTTCATTCCACTCCAATGCAACTCGTTCGAAACAAGATTTTCAAACAAAAGTAAAAAACACAAGTCAATCGTCTTTAAATTAATATTAGAATACCAATGTTTTTATTAGATAACCACAATAATATTTGATTTATATCCGTAGCTTTATAGAGAGTTTTTTTTTTATGAAAAAGAAAATAAATTATATTTATCTAGTGCAGGAGTGTGCAACCTTTTTTCGGTGGGTCATATAACCAATTTTAAACATCTAGTTGGGCCACACAAGTAAAATTATATTTCCCATGTATATGAAGACTTAAAAAATTAGCGACAAACATAGGTCCGCGGGAAAGTAATGGAAGATAATACGGCTATCGCTTAGGCTTTCGATAATAAAGGCACTGGACAAAACGGCCAACGACTGAACGCAATGATAACAGCAAAAATCATTATGTTTTTATCCGTGTAAGCGCCTTTTTGAACATAAACTGCCGGATTAGGAATTTATCCTTGATGGGAGAAGTTCTGAGTGGTGTTGGCAAGGGCCACAGTTAATGACTGTCCGGGTCAGGTCGTGTCCCGCGGGACGCCTGTTGCACAACCCTGATCTAGTGATAGTAACGTATTCAGATAGAAATCCTAGAAATTCATGAAAAATACCTATAGTAAATATAATGCAACAATCTTTGTCGATTCTGATATAGTTTTTTCGAATATTCAAGTAATTCAAATGCACTAACTCATAAATAAACATATAATTTTCACTTTCAAGTTCAGAGAAATTCTATTAATGCTGGATTGATTTCAACTGTTCGTTATTATTAAAAGGAAAATAAAATATGTTATCCAGTAATAGTAAAGTTTTCAGCTATCGGAGTATACAATGTTTGACTACTTATTTATTCGGAGCTTGTACTAATTAATGCATTACTAATTAATGCCATTTATACATTAATTAACACCATGCATTTTTTTTCAAGATATTTTTTTGTATATATAGGGCACCGAAAAAGGGGGATCGAAAAAATCAATTTCTAGAGAACACTCACTCGAAAAAGATTCTTCCTACGGGCGAAGTCGATATTCGAGTGAAAAAGTTAGTAAACGACTATTTTTAGAATCGGTCCGAATTTTATGAAAAAAAAAATCATGAAAAATTTATTAATATAGCAAATTCAAGTCTAGCTTCTTTGTCGACTCTGAGATATTTTCTGTTGAATATTCAAATAATCCATTTCTCCTGCTAATACACTTGAAAATAATTGTCAAAATGTATGTGATCATATGGTAAAAAGTTGGCGATGGGGTACCCCTGAAATATGCGCACCAACATGTCGCATACCCTGAACCGGAGGTCCGGCGATGAAACTTATTTCATCGTTATTTTCTATGTTGCCTAAATTTAATTGGATTATATGTTCACTCATACAGTTCAGAGACAACAAAGAGGAACTGATTGCCTTGGTAAAAAAGGCTAGAGTAAAAACTCACGATCCCATGTATAAAGACAGTGTATCAAAACGAGACAAGAATAGAATCAAAATCAAACACGGAAAAGTAGTGAATGGGACATGGGTGAGAGTAAAAATTTTTGTATCCTAATATATTTTATCTTATCGGTTTTATAAAACATATCTTATGAATAGTGTCATATACGACATTTATGAAATATTATACTAAACACGCACACATTTACAACTGCAGCTAAAAGAAAATATTTATTTTACTAATATAAAATTGGGTGCACCCGTAGTATGTACACCAAGATGGCGCACAGCCTGAACATGGTATGTGACCCAGGTTAGGGGGATCAGGTTGTGCGCCATCTTGGTGCACATACTACGAAAGAGCCTGAAATTGTAGTCTTTCGCAATTTGTTTTTACACACATTTTCTAAAAAGACATAATATATAAAATAATGAGATCACTTAAGTTTTTATTAGATTGTTTTGTTCCCAAAGTAACATTTGGTTTTTTACGTTTCTTTCAGACCAACCAAACCGCTGAAAAAGAACTACAGGATTTAAAGACTTTATGTGAGGAGATTTTTGGATCCATCGATTATCATGATGATCCTGCAAGAAAAAACAGCGGGAGGCGTTGGTACTATTGAAGTTTTTTTGTACGAATTGGAACTCAACGACTGCGTGTAATAGGCAGAAACAATATATTTGTTGAAAGTACATGACGTGAAAGCAAACGACGATAAAGATTATACCAAAATGAACAAATACAAGCATTAAAAAATTAAAAAAAAAAAACGTCAGATTATAGAGCAATAACGCTTATATTATGTTAAAAAATTTGATCATACTAACATATGTGCACTACATGGTTTATGGACAAGTACTCTGTGATCCGGGAAACTGATTTCTTCTCAATTATGTGAGGTTTAACGGTTACCCGGTTCGAAATTGTTTTTTACAATTTCCCCTTTAAACCCGTTCTATCTACAATTTATTGTTTTGTTCAATATTCCTTGTTTCGTGTAATTTTATATTTTATGATAATGATGTCTATGTCATATTAGGTATACGTTGTATATATGTCAATTATAATATTATTATTGAAACTGTTTTAAAATATATATATTTTGGATGTTAATCGTTGACTAATATGTATATGATAAAATCTCTCCCTAATATGATGTCTGTAATCTGTTATTTGTCTAGTCTGATATAATATAGATATAAGCGACGTAACTGCACAAACGTTCGATTTTTTTTATCAATTAGGCATTTTATAATTATACGATGGAATAAAAGTAGGAATCGATAGTGAGATGAATGTTTCTGATATTGAATAATAAACAGAGACATAAGATTATGCAACATATATACCTTCTTGTCAAATAGCTTTGAAAATAATGTGAAATATTAGATTTTTCAAAATCTGGTAGAATAAATAGATAGCGTATAGAAAAGTTTGTTTGGTCCGGTGAATAGAACACCAAAAATGACGATAACGAAGCACCAAAATAACAGCGTTGCCATTGCCATGTTGTTCGTTGTCAAAATCCCCGACGTCTTACTTGACACAGTAGGCTTTCTCTGAGCATATACGTTTACTGAGAACAACGATACACAATAAATTCCGTATGTATGCCGCCACTTCTCAAGGTAATGACGCATTTACCCAGCTGATTTGTAAGCTCGGTTGCGCTTTATCATGTTATACTTGCCAGGACAGTTTCGTTGAGCAATGATGTGTATCAAAAACAACAACACGTTTAATTATGGGTCCCTTACGCAACCTTTCCGTGTAATAATTCTTTACATCTGAGGTGCTGAAGTTCCGATAATATAATATACACCAAATATATCAATTTATATCAGGTATGATATTATCCATTTTGCAGTGCTCGAGAATATTCCAATTTGACATATTTTTCTTAGACCTTCTATCTAAACACTAAAGTACCAAACTCTAATTCCCTGTTATCAGTCAAGCTGGGTATATGTATATGTTACAGTAGATACATTATGATTATGAATCTAATTGCAGCGTATCTCAGGGTGAAAACTAGACATTACATTTTGGCACAGACTCCTTTTTTATGTATAAGTGGCCACCAAATTAAATAGGTGGATGGACGCACTTTGCACGTACTATTCATTTTTTAAAGATAAACTTTCGGGAAAAACTAACGTTGGGAGTTTTGTTGTTGTTTTATGTTTTGTCTTCAGTGGGACTGGATCACGGTCCATTTACTTTATTTGACAAAAATCTGAAAAGATTGTGCACCGTAGAACTGTTGTGGGTGGTGGGTTCGCTCCAATCCTTATCTTCAAATATT
This sequence comes from Styela clava, assembly GCF_013122585.1. Classification (NCBI taxonomy): domain Eukaryota; kingdom Metazoa; phylum Chordata; class Ascidiacea; order Stolidobranchia; family Styelidae; genus Styela; species Styela clava. The sequence goes on along the minus strand of NW_024102838.1, from coordinate 2,806,696 downwards.
TTAAATCTCCCCAGGTACGCGTGATTTATCAGCACATACGTCGCAAGATTTTATGCAGGGCAGTCAACCGCGTCGGACATAATGATAATAGCAAACTTATATTGTCGGACACCATGAACGATTGAGTTGTAGTCTGTACTCTCTCGGAGATAATTTGATACCGGAATCATTTGCGAATCATTGTAAATTTATCGACATAACTAATTTAGGACCAAAGACTTTTTTCTGTATTTGTCACGTTGAATGATTAGGTAATTCAGAGATCAATCGTGCTCACCCAAAAACCAGGTCTGTTTAATGAGCAAACAAATATTCAGCTGATAGAAGAATTTTAATTTCTTATTCTTGTGAGTTGCAGGGTATGGCCGTATCCAGAGCACATCTATCCATAGTAAAGTACTTGTGAATTTTGTTGTTCCATACTTGGCAGACACATATATATAGATGTCAAATATTGGCTGGTATTAAATTATAATTTCCTTCAATATTCGAATGTTTGCTTCTGGTATGTACGAGATGGCCATAAATGCCATAAGTCGAGATCGTATATTAGCTATTAGAGTATGACAAATTGTGCGTTTGCCTATACGGATATTCAGGAGTTTTGTCTGGATCATGCGTGTAAGTAAAGCAACTGCGATTGGACACCTAGTCGGCTGTACAAAACAATGTTACGCGTGAGTGCATTGTTGTTATAAATTGATAGTTGTCAGAATGGAAGATCGTTGGTGGTTCCTCTTTTATTGAGTAGATTAATTTTCGTTTGACATAGCACATATACTGTAATTAAAAGCGTTTTAGCAAGTCAGACTATGGACTACGATTTGATCCAATCAAACTACAGAATTGAGGTCATAAATGTCAGGGGATAAATTGAACTTTAAAATAGTTAGAGATTTGAAATAGTTGAAGCGTCAAATGTATGTCACGTTAGTCAGAGATATTTCGCCTATCATTTTGAATCAACATGCCATCTCGAAACCACTTATTATCTCCAATGGTACCTTATGGAAAAATAGATCGATTTTTCATTTTGTATGCGTTTATCTACCACCATTCATGCTCTCATTCGTGGAATATTTCCGGTACAAATTTTTAGCATAATCTTCATGTGCATTTTGATTTTCAATACTTGCTAACACAGTTTTAGAAAATATTAAGATTCATTATTTGAAACCAGAGACTGAGTGAAAGCCATTTAAAACCATAGTTGAATAATTATGTTGTATTGTATATGAGCTATGTTTTATCATCATTTTAAATAAAGCATTGTGATAGAGCTTTGAATTTAACCATGGCTGCAATAGGAATTGATTTGGGAACAACAAATTCTTGTGTTGCTGTTTACCGAAACAAACGAGTAAGTATTCAAGCTCGACGTGTGATTTGTATTGTGGGTTTGTGGGTTGAATGATAAACAGCTCCGCAGAGTTTAAATAAGCATATAATTTTAAAGGAACATAATAAATGTATTGCTTATAATGCAGAATACGTTGCCAATAGAGTCTCACAAAATATTAACAACACTGCATTTCATTTCACGTCGATCATACGCATAGGCTGTATAATTTGAGTAGCATTATTATATATAGTATTAAGTCAAATTGTGACGCGTCAAACATTCATTTCAGGAAAAATTGAATATAGGACTTTGAGGAACATCAGCAAGACGATTGCTTTGTCTTATAGGCAAACTGTAAACCACTCGAACGTGTATTTAAATTTTCATGAGAATTTGTGAGCTAAATGTGATATTGGCCCTTAATTTTTGGATCTCCGCTCCAGTAGACCTTCACATTCAGTCATTCTGATGGATCTCCGCTCTAGAAACCCCCATTCTCAGTCGTCGTGTACAACTCTAGGTTTAGCTTTAAGCGTTTGACCTAAGGTCGAATTGATATTTTGTTTACATGGTAGCAACGAAAAAAAACATGCCGATCGTTAAAAATTTTCCACTTTTTCATAATATTTTGTCATTTATTCGTTAACTTAAGCAAGTCGAATATTAACATTCCGAGCATTCTACCCTTCGCGGAAAATGAACAATCTTTCGAACAAGTCGTCTTTCATCTAGATAGTCCATGAATTGATGAAGCTTTAAAAATTATATTTTAGTCAACATGTTACATTTATCAGCCACAGAATAACTTATGCACAAAGATACCTAAGAGATGCACAGCGCTCAAAATGAACTGACACTTTGGTACAACGGCGCTCCATTAGTATGTGTACCAATATGTAGGTTACTCATTTTTTCGCCTATTTTACATTGAGTTGTGTACAGAGACTGAAATCTATGGGCAGGGGGCATATTCACTTGGATATCGCAGACAGTCCCCGAACTTGTAATAGAACTAAAATAAGGAAATTCGGAATAAAATTATGGTCAAACCCTAACCTGGTACACATACTACGTGAGTACCTACTTTCTCTGCACATTATTATTGGCTGATTGCCTCGAATTAGCGGAGATCCATATCGGGCGCATACCAGCTTACTAGTTTACTTTAAAATCAAAATGTTTGTAAACTTTGTGATTTCTGTCTATTTGTATTGAAATTCTATTTCATAAATCCATTTTTGTGGCTCTCAATAAACAGGAGAAGCCGACGTTTCGAAGCAATGCGTCGAAAACAAATGATATTTTATTGATAGTTTATTTAGTCTATGTAAAATCATTACTTTTATTCATCAAACAATCTAAGGTCGAAATCATAGCAAATGATCAAGGCAGTCGAATAACACCTTCATGGGTTTCATTCACGGACTCACAAAAATTGGTCGGAGAAGCAGCGAAAGAGGAAGCATCAATGAATTGTGAAAACACCCTATTCCGTAAGAAAATTTTCAAACTTTGACAACATTGGAGTTTTCTATTGATCTCTGAAGGTTACCATATTCTCATCAATCGTTAATCAATTCATTTTTTGCAGATTAAGACTACAGAAATTCAGTCAGACTTTGTATTAGTATTTGATCCTTTAATTTTTGTCATTTGTGGATTCATTGTAAGAATTTTATATTAATTATCATGAACTTTCATTCCAAATAGGACTTACTAGACATGACATTTGTTCAAGCAATTAGTAGATATTTGTTCAAAGAAATGAACAATTTTTGCTGTATTATTTTGATATCGATAATGACGCTATTGCTAAGTTTAACAAACTTATTCACCAAACCAATGCAAAGTCATGATTCTTTGATCATATTAATATAATATTATAACAATTTTTCGGGTTCATGCGCTGCGTGTGGAGATGAATTCATATTTCAGCATTTACTCCTAATTGATGTTGTTCATGGAAACCTAATAGGAAAATATTGTTTCAATTCGACATTGAATGTATGCTTACCTATTTTTTTAGAGATAAAACGTTTAATTGGCCGCAAATTTAACGATCCCACTGTGCAAAAGGATATGAAACGATGGGGATTCGAAATCGTAAAAGATGGTGACAGACCAAAATTGCAGGTTATTTTATATAAATTATTATGCCAAATGCAAATTTTCGTTATTCTTTCATATTCATTTTAAACGTATTTGAGACATCTAGAGCGATCACTCAAAAATAGAATTAAATTTTTTGTTTTGTTTCTTATAGGTAACTTATAAAGAAGAAGTTAAAACATTTTTTCCAGAAGAAATAAGCGCCATGATTCTGGCTGAGTTAAAGGAGGCTGCTGAAGCATACATGGGAGGCAAAATTACTGACGCTGTCATCACGGTCCCAGCTTATTTTAACGACGCCCAGAGAACAGCTACTAGAGATGCAGGTAGAATTGCTGGCTTGAATGTTTTATCAATGATCAATGAACCAACTGCAGCTGCAATTGCGTACGGCCTGGACAACAAAGTGAGTTAATGCACTATATAGCACAAAAAGACTATTTTCCTTATATCAGGAATCAATAAATGATATGGAAAAACATGACTTTCGGTCCAATTGATAATTTTGATTTGAAATAAACTATTGCTATATTGTAAGACACTGATTGTAATTGACTGTGTTATCAGCATTCTGGCGATGGCAAATAATTATAAGAGGATACTTTCTCCTGTCTACAGTTATATATTGAATGTTATATTTGTCAATAGCATTTATTAAAACATCGACAAGGAATGCCTACGTCTCTATGGTATAAATTTCCCTTATCTCCATTCACTTTTTTTTATTTTTTATTTTACGGATCAGAGTTTTTCCAGTCTCGGATCAGCGTCTTAAAGACACGTCATATCGGTATTACGCTTCATAAGCATGCCACTGCTTAAGCAGCGGTCACACACATAAGGCGGCTTCCGTATCCGCCATGCATTGCAAGGCAAAGACTTTCGGCCCCGAGCATCAGTACATGCTATGTGCCAAATAGCAGGACGTCTGCCCACGGCTTCCGCCAATGCCATGCTTAACACAGCTCAACTTCCGCCACCCCCGGCTTCCGTACATACGGTGAGGCGCGTAACACGTACACAGCATGACATCCACCGCGAAGCTTCCGATTCATCATATCCGTGGAATTGCCAGATGGTCTTTCTCAGAAGTATGCTACCCGTTATGGGGAGCACAATAAAAATTTTGGTTGTATTTGTTCTGGTTTGGCTATTTTTTTTTTTTTTAATAGTCGTACCCAGCGAGTATCTCCTTCCAGTTTGGATTCAGGTCTGATGTGTAGGTGTGAGGGAACTTATGATCCAATTGTTCAATAAATTCCAACCATTTTAGAATTGTTTTTTGGATAATTTTGTCTTCATTTGGATCAACCATCTTATTCTCTATGTCTAATTTGATTTTGTGGTTGATGGTTATTAATTTGAATAATAGGAATAGTTTCGTGGTGATGATCTGATTGGACACGGTGTAGTGGTTATAAAATATATTTTCTTTGGATATTTGGGATGGTGTTTTAAGTGCCAGGTTTAGTTTTTCAACGATTCTAGTGATGTGTCGAGTAATATATGTGCAGTGTAGGAATATGTGTTTTGTATTGTCTTGGCGGCTTCCACAGAACTTGCAGTTTAATAGCTTTTGTTTTCCATGTATGTCCCGGAGTATCGATCTTATGCGGGCTTTGTTTCCGAAGATGTATCCGTCCGTCACTATTCTGTATGAACATATTCTTTCCTTGTTTGTTAATTTATTCTTTAAGGATTTTTGCGTAGCGTGGACGTCGCTCCAGTCTATTCCAGTAGGTAGAGGTGACTCATTTTCCGGGTTGTGCAAAAGTTTTGCGTATATGTCTTTATGTTTTAAGGTAGCCCATTGTTGTTTTGTAAGGTCGAAATTTTTGGTCGGTTCTAGGTATTTCTTCGAAATTTGGGGGACGAAAGGAAGGTGGGGAGTCGAATTTGTGTATAGGTTTTGGTTGACTGTTTTGATTTTGGAGCCTAGTGCGTATATTGCCTCTTGGTGCCAAAATTGTTGTGGTGAGTCTATATTCTTTAACGCTATTGTTCTCTCAGCTATACATGCCAATATTTTCGTTTTGACGTGTGGCATATTTATGCCGCCTTCTAGCCATGGACGTTGTAAAGTACTTCTTTTGATGGCCACGATTTTTTCAGGAAACCATATGAAGTTGGCGATTTGCTGTTGTATTTTATTAAGGTGTACTGGCGGTATTTCTATAAATCTTGCGTGGAATATAATTTGGGACATTATTGCAGAATTTGGGACCATAAGTTTTCCAATCCAGGTGAGTTTTCGTGTTTTTAGAAAGTTGAGTTTCCGGGTTATTTTTACGAGTGCTTCGTTCCATGTGTGAGCTTCACGTCCTTTCCCGTAGTAAATACCTAGTATTTTTGCCGTTTCCTTGTGGTATTCCTTGTGCGGGGATTTTAGAAGTTGTTGTTCTGCGCCCAAAGTGAGGCTTAGTATTTGAGTTTTATCTATATTTATTTTTTGACCCGCTGCTTTTTCGTACTTTTGGAGTTCAGAAAAAATTTGTTTAATCGACGTTATGTCTCGTACTGCGTATGTGGCGTCGTCGGCAAATTGGTCCAGTTTGTGTGTAAATTTTCCAAGTTTGATGCCATGTATGTCGGGATTAAGTTGGATCGATCGAATCAGGGGTTCCGCGTTCAAAATGTATAAGAGCATGCTGAGCGGGCAGCCTTGCCGAATACCTCTATTAATTTTAATAGGGTAGCTCATTTTACCATTGATATCGATAATGTTGTATATGTCCATGTACATATTTTTTATTACGTTAATTATTTTGGGACGGAGTCCAATTTTGTGCAGGACTTTGAATAGGAAGTTATGGTCTACTCTGTCGAAAGCTTTTAGGTTATCTATCATGATTAGGTATCCAGGAATTTGATTTGTTTTGCAATAGCGGGAGACCGCTTCTAGATTATAATGCGCATTAAACATGGTTCGCCCTGGGAGGGTGCTTTTTTGCGCGTGGCTAATCAGTGTGGTGAGCGGGGTTTCTAGTCGTTTTGCTAAAAGTCTTGCAACCAGTTTATAGTCGAAATTAAGGTTTGATATAGGTCGCCAATTTGTAAGTAAGTTCTTGTTTCCTTTGTTTTTGTAAATTAGTTTCACCCGGGCATATTTGGAACTACACGGAAAACAGCCAAAGCTTAGGATGTTGTTTACCATGATTGTCAGCTTTTCTTTGATGGTACTCCAGAAGGTTATGTAGAATTCTTTACTTAACCCGTCTGGGCCAGGGGCTTTGTTATTCTTCATGTCCTTGATTGCAGAAAGGATCTCGTCTTCATTTGCCAGTTTTTCAATCTGCTCATTTTGATTTTGGGTGAGTTGGGTAGTTTCCATCTGGTCAAGATAGTGGTGCTGGTAGGTGTTGTCAGTATCGCACTTTTTGCCCCAAAGATCGCTGTAAAAATCTTCTACTGCTGTTGTTATCTCATCATCTGTGGTGGCTTGATTTCCCGTTGCGTATTGGATAGCATCCATTGTTATTTGCTTGGTGCGCATTTTCATTTTATTGTAGAAGTACTTTGATGGCTTTTCCCCTTCTTCTTGATCTTCAATTCCCGCCAAGATTGCTTTGTATTTAGTTTTTTTTTCCAAAAGTATGTTGAGCTCTGCTTGGAGTTTCTCGAGTTTTCTGAAGTCAGTGTTTTTGCCCTTGGTTAATATGTTATCTATATTTTGTCTTATCGTTTTTTCGGTTCTATTGTTTTGTTTTGTTCTTTTTATTGAGTAAGCTATGGTTTGTTTTCTCGTACTCAATTTGAAACTATCCCACCAATCCTGAATCGTTTCGAACCTTTCCAAGTTGATGACGGCCCTGTTGTATGTGTTTTTAATTAGTTCCAAAAACTCTTGTTCTCTATATAACGAGGTGTTGTTTCGCCACATTCCCTTGCCCCACCTTGATTTTTTCAGAGTCCTAAGCTTAATAAGTTGGCAGAGAGCATGATCTGCCACTGTGTTGGTAGTGTGCCCTACATGCGTAATTAAAGGATCTATTTCTCGCGAATCAGTGATTCAAAGTGAATCTCCATTCACTTTGAAATCGAACTTTAAGTCAAACCTACTGAATGTTAGTTGGAACCTACTGTAAAAAAGAATTAGTCTAACATGATCTAAATATCGTTTCGCCATAAGCCAGGAAAGAAGAATGAAGTCATTGGAAATACGTGATAGGGAAGATTAACTTCATATTAATAAAAGCTTATTTTGAATTTTTCAGAGCAATGACGAACGGACCGTGTTGATCTTTGATCTTGGAGGGGGAACATTCGATGTAACTATCGCAACAATCGAAGAACAAATATTTGATGTCAAAGCAACTGGTGGGAACACTCATCTAGGGGGTAAGTTGTGCTGCAAATACCTGTAAAATTGTCAGTATTTACACAAGTTTTATATATTGAACAAACACAAACCCATCTCAATTCATGGAACTATAATATGATAATATTCAGAAGTGTATTTAAAGAGGTTGAAAGGCTGACAAGCCAACATTGAAGGAATAATCTATTTTATTTGCAGCAGTTCTAATATCATGTATCAAAAATCTATTTGATTCCAATAGCGGTTGATATTGTCATTTAGGAAAAGAGCAAAATTGATCAAATTGGCTTTTTAATTTCTTCCAATGAACATAATGTTTATCCCAATATACCCATGTCAATCTTTTAGAAGTTATAAACGACGTTACCGACATCAGTTTAAAAATTTGATCAAATCAGTTCAAACCTTAATGAATATTCAGATTAATTTGAAAGAAATTAAATAATAAATATCTAAATGCAAAATGTATTACAACACAGGTGAAGATTTTGATAATCGAATGGTCGATCATTTTATCAAAGAATTTAGTGTAAAACATGGAGTTGATATGTCAAGCAACAAACGAGCTGTTAGTCGATTGAGGGTGGCGTGTGAAGCAGCAAAGCGAAAACTTTCTGTGTCTACCAATGCAAAGTAGGCATAAAAATAAAAAATGAATTCATCTTTTTATGTAAGAATCAATATTATTATTTTGAAAATTAATCGAATAGGACAAAGCATTCTTTTAATGTTTGAGCCACACACAAGCGAAATTTCTATTGATATATCTGAAACTTAATACCGAATAAAATATTCCAGAGTTCAGCTTGACGGACTGTTCATGGGATTAGACTTCAAGAGCAACATCAGTCAAGCAAAATTTGAGGCCATGAATGCGGATCTTTTTGACAGCACTCTCGATACAGTTAAAAATGTTCTTTCTGATGCAAAAATGAACAAAAAACAGGTAAAGAATATATTTCTGCAATGTACATTCAATGGAATGTTTTGTGTCTCATATATAATATTATATTTAGAAAATTGATTAAATAATAACATAATAATCATCGTTATGTTCAATTGATTATTGTTCAATTTTATTAGATTGATGATATCGTCCTTGTAGGAGGGTCAACTCGGATTCCAAAAATTCGGCAACTTTTACAAGATTTCTTCGAAGGGAAAGAGATATGCAGAACAATAAACCCAGACGAAGCTGTAGCATATGGAGCTGCAGCATTAGCTGAAAACATTAGATCCGGAGGGTCTGAAACGGTTAGTCAATAATTTCTATGAATAAATAAACACATTACATGGGTTGAGAAAAAAATAGGACAATCAATCAGCTCCCGTTTGAATAGATATCTAAAATTTTGGTACTCCCGAAGTATGTGAACCAAGATGGCGGACACCGGAACTTTGTATGTGTACCAGGTTGAGGTTAGGCCATAATTCTATTCCGATTTTTCTTATTCAAGTTTTATTACGAGTTCGGAGACTAGCAAAGTGACTCCCGTAGCATTTTTACCTGAAACTATGGACTAACCTGGTACACATACTACGTTCCTTGTACGCCATCTTGGTTCACATACTTCAGGAGAACAAAATTTGAGATATACATTTAGGTAGTTACACATGTACAAAAGCGCCAAGAGAATGCTGATATGAATATAGATAAACCATATATTGAGAATACTATTCGAAATGTAACTTTGTATTTAAACAAATCTCTAAGTGTAAATGCTAATCCATGAATGCAGTTCATTTTTCAAAAGAGTGCATTCCGTAAGAAATAAATCCGTAAGGTAGATGCTCTAGCGCCACTTTGCGATTGAACTATTGTATCACGTCAGTATTGTATCAAATTTCTGATTTTTGTTAAGTTTCTATTGCAAGCAATTCATCATCAATTAGCGTGTGTGTCGCAACAGGATGCCCATTTCATAAAACTCAATTTCAATTCACTTAATTAACCCGTGATAATTTCTTTAGAAAGAGCGTTTCCAGCTAATGGATGTAACTCCGCTCTCGGTTGGAACCGACGTTCGAGAGACAGATATGTTTATCGTTATTCCGAGAAATACAAAAATTCCGACAAGAAAAACGGAATCTTTCATAACTTCTAGCGACAATCAAACGGCACTAAATTTTAAGGTTAATTTAATTTGTGTCATTTTCGAGTGGTTGAATTATAAACCAATCAGCATTAAAATGCCACCCTAAACGATTCAATTAAGTCATTGTATTTAGGGTAGCAGTTTCAACAGTTTATATTAGATTAGACAATTTTTAAATAATATCACAGACTTCAAAACAAAAAATATTTTTAAGCGCAAATTGGTAATTACCAAACTTTACCAGATGAATTTGTTATCTTCGTAAGGAAAGAGGAAAATATTACTAAACATAACTTGAAAAATAAATAATATGTACTTATACTTGAAGTGCTCCGTGCAAACATTTGCAATTCTACATAAAATTACGATCCTTTGTAGACGTTTGAATGTACATTTATACTTTTTAGGTGTATGAAGGTGAACGACCTTGCATTCACGATAATCATCATCTTGGAACATTTGTTCTTAGAGGAATTCCACCTGCGCCGAAAGGAGTGGCGAGTGTTCAATCAGTTTTTGAAATCGACAGATCCGGCATCCTGACCGTAACAGCCTATGACCCAATTTCAGGCAGCGAAAACAAAATAAAAATCACTAATGACGAGAAACAAATGGCAAAGAATGAAATTGATAAAATGGTTTGTGTGCACCAATGATTATGATTGTCGTATTTGTAATTAATCCCAATTTGGTAACACTCATTAGACAACATCAAATAATTCTATTCAATAATAAATGAATTCAAAAAGTAAAATCAACAATTCATTTTTTAATCTATCACCACACTATAAATAATACTTAATTTTACACTGTTAAGTAAAATAGCTATACAAATCTAGTACGCTACGCTATCAAATTTTTATATAAATAATGTAATATTTTACGTTATTCAACTTGGGGATAAGTGCAAATTTAAGTAATATTTTTTCTTGTTAATGAAAACAAAAATTATTCAGATAAAATTTTCATAAATTGCCCTGTATTCAAGTCCTGCCTTTGTAGTTGAAATGCAGTTAGAAAAATCGAATAATAAACCCTGGAAATACGTAAATATCGTTCTATTTCATCTCTGACGTAACAAACCTTAAAGTTTTGTATATTTTACTTTCTTGATCAAAAAGACTGTATTTTATTATGACCGGGTGTCCTCATTCAAACTTCAGTATCAGCTTCTTTTTATCATTGACAATTTTTGGCTTGCCGTCTATTTAGTTTAGTATTAACCAATTACTCTATAACAGGGTGGTCCGAGGTTGCGAGGTTGAAGGGCCGCAAAAACTTTTGAGAAGGTCTCACGGGCCGCAATCGGAGAAAACTCAAATATGATCAAAACATAGCAAATTTACCATTTTAAATATATTCAGAAATGAGAGTTTATCGTTCTAATCAGTGTTTCAAGAAAATTAGTTATTTTAAAATTGCTTCCCGAGAAATATCCCGAGTGCAACCGTCAAAAAAAACTAAGTTCGTCCAAGTTGGTACCTCAGACAGAAAAAAAAACTGGATCGCGCGGCGCTAAGTCAGCTCTGCGGTACGTCTCTGCCGTCACACGACACACGCGTAAGAATAGAGGGTTTTGTGTTTTGACCTAAATAAATGCACAAAACGTTTCTTCAAATTAGGAGTTATTTGACGCGAGATCATTACATCGGCTTGGTCCAGTCTGCACAAGACAATCAATTTTCCTTTTACCGATCACAAAACGTCATTCTAATATAACAGTGGTTTTCTACCTTTTACTGATTGCGTACCACTTCAGGGTCGGAGATATTTTATTTGTCACCTAAAAAAACAATAAACAACAAAACATCTGTAATAAATAAATATTGAAATGATAGGTGCTGTGAAGGAAGGAATGATCCGTCATCAAGTCTACAGCACTTCTAGATTGAAAAAAATGAATGAATGTAATGAATAGAAGAAACAAATGAAAAGAGTAGTAATAGTACATGGCAATAGAACATGGCATTACAATAAGAAATTGTGTTTTTTACTATGATCTCGTACCACCGACAAAACTCCCTTCTCGGGTTGGGACCTATGGCAAATATAACTCGCTATAGGAGTATTTAATATGGCACTACATCCATTTTAGACCTCCGTGTAAAGGTTCAACGTATTAATATTATGTAGTAATAACGTATTAATTGCGTGCAAAATCGCGAGAGCATTTGCGCTGTCTGCCATCAGAGCTGAAAGGCTTTAACCGTTGTTTAGTTTTAGGTGGGAAATGGCGGTCGAGGGCGATCTCAAGACAATTACTGGTAGCGCTATAAACCCATTCAGCGAATACATACAATATGGAAGATGAAGCGTTGTCGCCATATTTGGCCAACTCAAAAGTTAATTGTTGCAATGATTCAAAGCTGCTCGCTGTGGTTCGCGTACCACAGATTGAGAACCACTGCCGTATAGACACCGTCTTGACGTTCATAAATTCAACAATGAAATTCCGTGATTTTAACAAACATGAATACCGACATCGGGTTTAGGAAAAGGACTATTCCCAGTTGAAATAGTTTAAAAATAAATCAAAATTGTTCTGCTGATAAATACAAATATCTACCAATGGTTTAGTAGTGTACGCTAAAATTGTTCTGCGGGCCGCACGGAATGTGTCGGGGGGCCGCAGTTTGGACCACCCTGCTCTATGATATCCACAGATTGCTGCGGCAGAAAAATTCAAAATAGAAGACATGGAGTGGAAAGAGAAGAGTGCTGCTAAGAATGAATTGGAGGATTTGGTTTACAAAATCAAGCAGAAGGTTCAAAAAGACACAAGTGTAAGCCGTGGTGACCAAGAGAGAATTCTGGTTAAATCGCAAGCGACCATGGATTGGGTCAAAACAAACAGGGTATGTTTACTTCAATTTTTCAATTTGGGTTTATATTTACTCTTTAATAACGAATACAGTTGAAATGTCTATGAACGCGAGTATAGTTGTAAAGTCTAAATGAGTTTGTTTATTTTATCCTTATAAATTTTTCAATTTATACATTGAAATTTAATTCTTGTTTCATCATTATAATATGATAAAAATTTAATTTATTAATGAATACGGTTGAAATGTCTAAAACTGAGATAAGAGTTGCAGCACCTGAAAACGTTTGTTTTGATTTATCCGTATAACATTATACAGTAACTAATATGTTTTCCAATTTTGCAGATAATTGAAAGTAAGAGCATACGCCAAAAAACTAAAGAACTAAGAGATCTTTTCAACCGCATGGTTGGAGTTTCGTCAGGTACTTTAAATATTTCACCTTAGAATCGGTGCTCCCGAAGTATGTGCACCAAGTATCTGTACCAGGTTAGGGTTCAGGTTGTGCGCCTTCTGGGTGAAATTATTCATTCCGCCAGTTATATCTAAGTTTATACTGTCTTGGTGGTAAAAAGAAATTTAGCTATTATTTACCAGTGTTTAAATTTTATCAAGATAATAAACATTTATACGGTAAAGAAATACTATTTCTCTTAAAAATGTATACGTTAAGATGGTATGCACAGAATTTTTCACTGGTAGAATACTTGATGAAACCCATTTTTAACACATTAATCAACTAACAACTAATCCAAATTTTTAAAATGTTTACTACATACGCTGTATATTTTCAGATTAAAAACATATTCACATCAACTGGAAAGAGCATGATGTTGCTGATTGTTTCGAACAAACACTTCATTAGTCGTAGTTTTATTCATTTTGATTTTTTTATGTGGAAAGTTAATTTCAAGCTTCAAATATTTGCATATATATATAGATAAGTTTCTTTTTGTAAATATAAAATATAAATTCATGCCTATTTTATCTAATTTACCCGAACTTTCTTTAATATAGTCGTAAAACCATATTATTTTAATTTGATTATGTGAATAGTACTTTATTTGAGAGGGTTTTGCAGATATTTCCAAATTATCTTTTATTTCTCATAGTATATAGAGTTTATAAACAAAAATTGTTATTTCCAAATTATCCATATGTTTAATTATACATTCTCCAGAAAGCTTTAATTTTGGAAACAATTTTACATATAGTTTACAATCAAAATGAGAGCTTCGGTTTTTGCTATTAAGCAATGTTAATTTTTCATGAATTTCAGTTTGTTAAACTTAAATAATGAGTGATTGTTAAATGTGCACGACAATTACAACTATGAAGGAATTAAAGTTTTCGCATTGTTATAGATAGACCGTACATTCGAAGCTCAAATGTTATTTCAGGCGAAGTTTGTAACAGATTAAAAATCAAGTTTTCCTGATATTTGTAAAAAAGTATTGATTTTAAAAACACGGAAAAATTCAATAGCAGCTTTGAATATTGCGCTTGCAGCCACATTGATAAACATCATATCATGTTATTTGAAATGATTTTGATTTTATTTCCAAATAATGTGTTATTTTGCATGTACACATAGTTTATAAACAAAAATAGAGACTTGGCCTTTATAGTAAGCAATATACTAACATAACATATCCGTGTTTAGCCGTCAGAAAACCTACATTACAATACATTAGAAATGTTACAACTTCATTGTTTATAACTCATAACAAGCTAATTCAATATAATTCCGAATCCTATCATATTCCAAAGCTTAAGCCTTAGGTCGTCTCGGTAATTAAATCCCTACGATTCCTTTGTTTTATTTGATTGCTCGACGGTGTGCCATCTATGGTTCATGGAACACGTCACGTTAAATTGAACACGCGTGGACAGATATTGCCATACCCACAATATATATTACTAACATTTCTTGCCCATTAAAAAAATAAAAAGTCTGATTTTAGTTTTTAGATAAACAGAAAGCAATGCGAAATTTTTGCTTGGCTTGAACAACATTGAACATTTGTTCCATATCTGTATGAAGGAGATAGCCTGGTTTGATGATGCTTCTCTTTTATTTTATAATCTTGTAGACGAAAATTTTATAATTGAAGTATAGAACAGTCATTATAACAGAACAAAAAATGTTTGGAGATATTTTGTAATACAGTTCAAACGATACCTAAAACCTAAATTGCACCTTTGAAAAATACTGTTAATTCAGTGACATATAAGTTATTTAAAAAATTCAAAGTTTATTATTTAAAGTTGTTTCTTCTTCTTTATTATCACAATTTAGTGACTTCACACGGATCTACTTTAGACGTATTGGTCTTTACCAGAAGTGACAGTTGCGCAAACAGAAAGAATATCGAACCTGTAAAAAGTTAATATGTATATAGAACAAAGGTTATGAACATGCACTGAAAATCAAATGTGTATAAATTATAATATATAACTAATTTCCCTCGGTACTGCATTCCTTGCCACTGAGAATGTGCCAGGTGAGATATTTTGCAGTATGGTTTTCATTATGTAATTCATTGTATTAGCTATAGTTTTGATCAATATTCATTTAATATCATAATTCTACGCTGCTACAATTATACGTCATAGAAAAAATCAAAAAAAAAAATATTGAGACACCTATTCGAAACCGCTAGATTGTTGCCAATCTTATTATGACAACTAAATAAAAACTTGTCATTTGCTACTTAATCGATATCACTTGAATTTATTAAAACCACGTGGTAAATTGCAAATATTTATTCAACATTTGAGCTTACTTGTCAAATAAAATCCTGGATAAACAAGGTACAATGATTCCCTGAATCCCATCAAATCTGCTAGAGGAGGAACAATGAGTTGTGCATTTCCACCAATATTATTGATGACGAATATAAAACAAGCCACTGCGCTTGCACGAGCGTGCGCTGGATAGAATTCGACAAGAATTGTAAATAAGACTCCAAACCACATCTCGGCTGCAAAAAAACACAACAAATAATTGATCAATT
This sequence comes from Styela clava, assembly GCF_013122585.1. Classification (NCBI taxonomy): domain Eukaryota; kingdom Metazoa; phylum Chordata; class Ascidiacea; order Stolidobranchia; family Styelidae; genus Styela; species Styela clava. Next base: position 2,790,992 of record NW_024102838.1, on the reverse strand, counting down.
CAATGGAAGTTTTGGAATGTTCAATCGTTGCTGCAACAATCGTGAAATAAAAATTTTGTTATTTACGCTAATCACGCATGCATTTAACAGTATATCACGATGGCAGTCAGCGTGCTGCCCATAACTAGAAAAAAAATTCGATCGGATACTTTCGTTTTGAGCTCACAATTTTGAGTGAACAGTTTTTTTACTAGTAGTGTTACTATATGAATAAGACATGAAAAATTCCAAACGTTCCAAGTCTTTAAATATAATATAGCCTGCATAGTAAAATAAAATTAACTTACCAAATAAATAGGCGACGAGAAGGGAAATAAAACATTCAGGTGGTTCAACTAGTAAAACTCCGGCGGCGCAAGGTGCCGCAAGTGCTTGGGATACAACGAGGACCCAAAGTCTAGTTTTGACGCCTTAAATAAGGAGAGGTATGTGATTAAAACTGAAAGAGATTAGTCTAACTTTTCTTTCAGGCTTTTTCTTTATTTAATATAATATCAAGTGTATCTCGTTGTAAAATTTTCATTCAATTTTAACCTTCGTGTTATTAAGTACTGCACCAGTTTATCAACACTTTCATTACGCAACAATAGTCTGTAAATAGACGAAATCTTGTTACTTACCATATTTTCTTGCCAATATATCGGACGCAAGTCCGCCAACCACAATTCCAATTGTTCCCCCAGCTATCGATGTGATTGACATGAAAAATCCAACTTCTGTGCCAGGATAATAATCATCAAAGTATAATTGTGCATTGTAGGACCAGCAGAAACTAGCTGAAATATAAGAAATAATTTAATTATTACACATATAAATAAAACTTACATGTTGAATGGAATTTTTTTTTCTATAGAGATTGAAATCAATTTTGGATAGTTTCTGATACATATTTTTTTTTCAACTTGCTTGGCTGTACACTCTCATTCGTTTACATTCGTTGTACCTACCAGACAAAAGAATTCTATGCCGAGAACTTCAGTTATGCGGAATCCGCTACTTGAACTGTTTTTCTGATTGTAATGACATGAACTGCTTCAAGTATAGCTACAATGGTATTTACTAACGAGCAATGCCACAAGATTTTTTTTTATATTGTCATTAGCACTTGTCCTTATAATGGTCGCCCGTGGCTCATCCCGGGGTCAGCCAGTCAGTAGTTTATTCTTCACCAAAATGAAAATGCACTCACAGTGAAAATAAACTTAAAAAAAGTTGAAAATGACATTTCATGGTGAAAAACCGCAAAAAACCAAAGTTTGTTATCGAGCAGCGACACCTGTGATAAGAGTCTAACTTTGATACAAGTTTAAGAGAAATAAGACGAACAATATATATTTAAATTAATATATCAAACGGGGACCGTTATCTTTAATTCGGATGAGTTCTCGTGACCTTGCTTTGGTAAAATATCCTAAAACAAATAAATAATAATCAATAAACCAATAATTCCCGAAATTTATATACCTGAATGGCGAAAGCACGCTCCAATTAGTAGCAATGGCACAGTTGCGTTTTTACATGTTAATGCTGCCACCTCGCGGAATTTTCCTTTTTTCTTTTCTAAAATTTGAAGAATTTGAATGGTTTAATACATAAAGTAATAAAAGAAGAAAAATAAAGAGAATAGAATATTTATTATTACCTTTTATGAATTACATTTAATTTGAGGTAAAATAAGTAATCAGATTAAAATAGTCTAGTGACAGGGGTATAAAAGAAAATTTTTGTGGTACATTACATTATAAACAAGCCCATATTTCAGAAGGGTGACAAAAACAACTCAAAAAATTGCGATTTGCGGTATTTTAGAACAATACAGATTAAAAAAATCAACCTTCTGCATTAGTTCCCTCTTTATAAGAAATGCTGGTCTGAAATTCTATTGTTCCTCGTGGTGGCTCCCGTATAGCTATGATTATGACTACTGCCATAACAAATCCAGCAATTCCAGTCACTACGTACCCGCTTCGCCACCCCTGAAATTTAAAGTTGTTTTAAATAAACAATTTAAGTGATACACAATTTAAAAGAAGCTGAATGGCAAACTATCAAAGACAAATTTGAGCCCATTCGAAGCTAAAATTTTTTGTATTAAAGTATTTGAAGAATGGTCACAGTTAACTTTGATCAGGGATGAGATTACGTTTTTTTGTAATAATCAAAAATGTATTAGCATAAACTGTAATGAATGTATGTATCACAATCTTTATTACACAACACAGCAGCATATCCTAATTGATGGGTAGATACACAAAGTGTTTCCGAATTTTCAGATTTGATGATTGCTTCATCTTGTCGCCAATTTTGTAATTACAGAAATCACCGATTCATTGTTTTTTAACTATTAATATCCGATCATGGTCTAGGGCGAATTGGGTGACAGTGAGTAGATTATAGATCGGAATGTTTATAAATTAGCATAGTCGTTAGGCTATGGTAAAGCGCAAAATATGGCTAACGCTTCAAAAGAAAAATAGACCCCTACAATCCTACATGATTACCTCACCGAATCAAGTATATCCGCGTCAGTCATATAATTTCCAACTGCAAATGCAAGGCCGTATCCTAAATAAATTCCCCAATTATATATACTCATTCCGCGACCCCGTGATCTTGCTGGGAACCAATCAGCAACTAAAGACGATGCTAGTGGAGTGCAAGCTGATTCTCTGAAATTAAAAGATATTTTTGCCGTGTTATTTTTACGTGAGTATGTTATAGGCAATTAAGATATTGTCTATACGGAAAAATGAATGTAGGAATCGAACATTTTTGGATTTTATATATATTTATTACCCAGCTCCAAATAGGAATCTCAGCGTCAGTAGTTGCCAGTACTGATGTGAAAATCCAGTTGCCAATGTCATAACGGAAAAGAACACGACGCTGATAGCATACATACGAACTCTGTAAAAAGGATTAAATATAACATTTCAGATTATTAAAATAACATTAGATATGAGTAAATCGATAATAACAATACGTTTCTAAGTGGTTCGAAATGATAAAAATGTAAAATAAAGAAAATTGGGCTTTCATATGGGTCACGTGACAAAGAGCATGTGGTGTGTTGCAAGTCCTATAGTTATTCGAAATGCACGATACTGAGGTTTCGGTATTTATTTTGAATGCATAGACATTACAGTAACATATTCTTGATGAAGAAAGTTAGAAATTTAAATAAATTCATCGAATTATTATAATGATACGTAATTTCAGGCACAGCGGTACTGAGCTGGGCTAGGCCTTGTAAATGTTTAATTAAATTTAATAATATAAAAACTAAATATTATTTGAAATGAATTTCGTTCTTGAAACAGGTTACCGAATGAAAGTCGAGTAAACCAATCATGACAACTTCCAAAACAATACCACTCTATATTTGTGTCATATAGAAGCGAATACTATAGAAACGTTGTTTGAAATATGATAAACATGTTTGAGCAGACCGCGCATTACCACGCTTCCAATATAATGTGTCAACAAAGACAATATTTATTTTTTGCTGTTGAAAATTATGCCAAGTCATTGATAAAGCATACACCGGAATATACCTTGATATTGCTTTAGTCGTTTATTCAGTTTTTCATCTGATTCACATTTGCCAAACACGGTCATCAATAACACTAATTTATGTTTAAAATTATTTATTTTTCAGTTTTTTATAAAGTTTTTTTCCAACATTAAATATAAGGGTCAACGTTTACATAATTATACCACTTCAGGGGTTATGTTTTAGAAAGAAAAAATACCAATATTATAGGTGTTTGTTTGATTCCAAACTGTTGTAATGTTTTCACTTCATTACAAATTATCAACACCAAATTGAAAATTTCACTTTTTGGCAATGCATATTTTTCAAAAAGGTTTTCAATTTTTTTGCTGTTTATTTCACAAATACCTGTTATATCTATCACCTAAAATTCCAAAAATGACACCGACGACTGTAAAGATAACCACATATGTTGGTCCGGCAAGAATCTGATATTCAATTCCTTGCCCAGTGTAATCCCATGAGCAGGTCTTGCTATTCGACGCATTGATACACCTGGAATTGTCAAAACATAAGATTACTATGCTTTAGTGCAGGGGTGTGCAAAGTGCGGCTCGCGGGCCAAATGCGGCCCGCAAGGGAAAATTGTGCGACCCGCGGAGAAGTGCTAACTTCGAATGGTGTCCAGCCAGCGGAACGATTTATTTTAATCCGGTTCCCTTTCCGTGGCAAAGCTTATATCCGACTCCAATTCATTATCTATGCATATGGCGTTACAATTTCGGCTCAACATATTTTTTCCAAAGTGGGCCTTATAAAACCGCCTGAATGACAAAGCCTTGGAAATGGATATCGGATTACTAGCACTTATATTAAAGCAAATTTGGATAAAGGTAGTCGGGAAAATAATCCAGCAGCAAATTTCTCACTCAATTTGTTTGAATTTGAAAAAAGGATTTCAAACATTTTTGCGTTTCAACTCATCTTTCCTGCAAGGACCTCCGATAACGCCATAAGATCAATACAAAAAAGACACTATTCTGTGTCTGCAACTGATAGAGAGCTTATGTTAAATGAAGGTGCGGCCCGCGGTTTTACCCAGTTATCAATATCTGGCTCGCCTACGAAAAAGGTTGCGCAACCCTGCTTTAGTTTATTAACTTTCGAAGATTGATGGATTGAAAATATTATCGAATCATACGTACAATTGAAAGATAGGGCATACCCAGATAGTAATCTAATAAATCATTGGTATTCATCATTTCATTAAACTGATTATTCGGTTTGGAAAAATTGCGAACAAAAATGATTTTTCTACTATACTATAATACTATAACTAGTACTATAATTCTAGCGGAAAATCAAGGTAGATTCATTTGGGGCTGGCCTTGCGCGGCCAATACATAATTTCTAATTGAGATTTATCAATATATACTAACGTATTATCATCACCGAGTCGGCAAATTATGACATTCTTTCAAATCAATCATAAAGTGTTTGCTTCATGTCATCTCCAATTACACACCTCTATCATTTTCGTCAGTGGAGGTTTTATAATATTTCCTCATATTTAGGGTAGTGGATATATTTTCAAATTTGATCGTATTTTGTCCTCAAAATCATCGAAAAATATGAAATTGCGACAAAATTATTCCAAAACTGATTCGCAAACTACATTCAATTCGATGACTCATGCACGCAAAATTTTAAGTTTGTTTTTCCAAGAATCTATTCGTATCTGTCTCAGACTGCATGGAACAAGTTGGCGCAGTCTGATCACGTTTGCAAATGAAAAAACAAAGAAGGTCATTGAAGGCCAGACAGATTGGACTTTACGTACGTTGTATACGTAGAGGACGCATCACATATAGACGGCCACTGCGTCATACATATCATGAAAAATTACACCACCTTGAAATGCATTTAAACTTTGGCGATATAATTAATTCCATTCAAACTTCAGTACCGAGCTACCACTTTACGACCGTCGACAGTGATAAATTTCATTATAAAAAGAAGTTGACAGGATATTTAAAGATGAAGATAAAGATAAATTATTATAGGTTCCAGTCTTGTTATACTTGCCTATACAAAGTATTTGGCTACAAAATAGTTTTACAGACAAATAGTTCGTTTACCGATATTGGGTATTTATTTATTGTTACCTTGATTCATTTGATATCGATGTACACTGCTTTTGATAATCTTCTTCAAGGCTTTGATTTTTTGCTAAACACCCTTTGTCGCCAAATCCAACATCTTGTGCCATGGGACGAGACGTCACAGCAAGAAGATAATGTCCGAGTTCTCCACATCCATATCCCAACATTAATGGTATAAGATATAACCACATAGTTTTTCAGTCTTTTACATTCACTAAATTAAACACAAACTAGCTGACTGGATCTTTTACAACTGAAAAACGTTTCAAAATTATAGAAATCAAATTCATTCATCATTGACTAATTTCTTTCAATAACAACGGTAACATCGTGATATCAGCGGAAAAGTATCTGCGTCACTATGACAGTACATATGTTACAGAAATTGCTGTTGTAGTGTTTGTACGAAAGATACGGATTTATTTGAAAGCAGAAAGTTTGAATTTTTCTATTAATGTCGTAAGACAATCTCTCGAATCATTGGTTTTTTATTAAGGGCATGATATTCTTTAATCTATTTAGAATTCGAATAAATGAATATTATTGTAATCTTGAAGCTGCAGTGAAATTCCTGGCCGAATTGATTAACCCACTAACCCACCATTAACTTCAAGATGTCAGGTAATTCGTAAAACCAGACTTGCGATCTCATTTCCGTATTATCAATATCGACTTAAAACCCTGGGCCTGCCCTTTTCTGGCGATTACAAGTTCTAAACTATATTATCAAACTTCATATTTAAAACGCTCTAAGGTTTTTTTTTTGCCCGCAACGTGAGAAGACGTAGCAAAAATTTTGTTTGATCACCAATATGAGTAAGACCAGCTTCAATTAATCCATGCACAGCCCAAGGCAGAAGTGGACAATTTTTAGATTATTATCTGTAATCAAATATTTAGCCAATGCAGGCTATTTAGCGTGTTATTTATTACAAGATAATAACTTTTCCTACTAATTCACGCCATAGCGTGATACACGCTTGTTTTGTGGTGAAAAACGGACTGAGGAAGATTGAACATCCATTGGCGAGATTACAGACAAATTACAGTCGCCAATTGTGGGGTAAATGAATATTTGCAGCTTAAGGTCGATATACATTTAAACAAAACCTTCCTGTGGAGCATGAAAATAAAATAATCTGAACTGATATTCCAAATTATTCCTGTGACTCCGGTTTAACTTCTTTCCACCTATAAGATATACTGTACATCTTTCTCGGCGCCAACTGCATTACTTAACGCCTCTTAAAATTTTGATTTTGCTTTTAATTCCAGTGAGCTGTTACGTAACATGACCTAAACCGGACATCTGAACGTTCGTAAGCGTAAGCTGTACGCAATATTGAATGGTATAATAAATGAGCATTCTTATAAAATGGCTACATAGGAAATGTTTGTTCTGAATGAATGAATGAATGACGTCGCATGATAATAGAACTGTTTGTTTATCGTATAACTTGTTTGCAAGGCAGTGAAACAAGAACAGGTGAGAAATTTTTACGATACGACGATAATCCGTACCATTATAGCTCACTGTGAGGTCATTCATATACGTTAAGTTACATACTATAAAAAAGTTGGATTTTCAGTGATGCATTCATGGCCATGAAATAGGTGCTACACACTCACGGAGCTACTATAATTGTGATAGTAGATAATATCATATCCACTAAATTTTACAAATTTTATCATGATTATGGTATTAACTTCCGAAGTGTCTAAAAATAAAATGCAACCGAGTTATATCCACGAACCTAAGGGGTTGCCCAAAGTGACAAAAATTCTTTAAAAATAACTCAAAAAAATGTCAGAAAAAATCTTACTCCATTATTCCTTTAATCAAAAATCTTATTTTTGAATAAAGGAATAATGGAGTAAGATTTTTTCTGACATTTTGATATTCCAAATTTTTCCATAAATATTACTTGGCAACACTTGTTGTGCGCTCATATAACATATTAGATAATTATGACATTTTTTAGATCTGAAATTCGCGAGATATATTTGTGGTTTTCAGAAATGCCATTAATTTCCTAAATTACTTTTATGCTTCGGTGTTTATTGAAGTATTGAAGTTGATTAATTGGAATATTAGTTCCGACACACAATGGCACAAAACCATTAACACGACTTTTAATTAAAACAAAACAATCGGTTCCGAAAATCACATTCATTATAAAATCGATAGCTTTCAATAAATTCGCGACAGCCACTAACCTACTAAATAGATAATTTTTGACTTTTATTTATCATGAAAAAATGATGAAACGTTCGAACAAAGCTGAGCCCAACTTGTCTATGAACTTCCGTGTTCCGCGTCAATTAATTAATGGAGAATATTTGTTGTGAATATGGCATTTTTTGCAAAATACCAATAATATATTAGAATGATTGGTAATTCGAATAATAATACACCCAGGCTTACGTGACATGGGTGAATTCTTCTTGAATATACATAATAACTCTATATAATTCAACGAGATGTCATGTTTCAATTAATGTTGTGCAAAACTCACAGAATGACATCATTTTACTAATACAATTTTCTGTATTAACATAAATGTCAAATGTCGTTATAAATTTCGGTATGGTTGATATCATTTACGTCAAAGGGCCAAGAAGTTTCTTTTTCCACATGTATTCACATGCAATCGTGAATAAATTTGTGACATCTATTCCAGCGGAAGGGTATTTTGTCAAATATTTTGCCAAAAATATATCATGGATTTGTGATGCATCTTATTTAGTAAGAAAAAGTTTGGAAGCATATGCATCATGCTTTTGAGTTCAATGGTATAACGAACCTAACATCTGAATAAAAATAGACATGTCAGTCGCAAAACATAATTAAAATATATCAAACATATGGTAATGACGATATCTAATCAATGAACTAAATACGTGGAATATTGTGAAAATATAGTGGAAGTACAATCAAAATAGAATATTGAACAAATCAGAATTTCAACTTCACGATCGTTCTAAAAGTAATAACATCAATGTACGTAGGTTCATAGAGTAATTCATCAAATATGTAGGCGACTATGAAAAATGCGTAATCCGAGAGAATTGTCTGATCGGTCGAGACATTACTTAACGTCACAGAATAAATTATTGGAATACGAGAGAGACATATATAATATTCCTGCCATGCCATGAAACGACAGTTTTAAAACCGATTTCTTTTGACATAGACGTTGCGACATTCTAACCTTAGAACGAGAAAATGTTGAAACTATTGCAATTGCTCGTAGTTTGTCTGTTAATTATATCAGTATTATCGGCAAAGAAAAAACCAGCTGCTAGGAGAAGCGATGTACCGAAGCGAATTCAGGCTATGAAGAAGGAGTCGAATATCAATATACAACTTGTACGAACGACAAGGGTAGAAATTGGATTTTCTTTTATTCAAGGAGCTTCTGGGTTTTTGTAAGCAAAATTTATTATTTTACCCATGATATTAGATTCTCAGTTGAAATTGATAAATAGTGAGCTCAATTATTTAAATATTTTTGTTTGCTCTATCACAAATAATTTGATATAACTATATGTCTATGTATTTGTTATCAATCCATCGATACTACATAAAACTAGTATAAAAATGTTGAAAAATTAATTAAATTTTATTCCCTTAGATAAAATGTAGAAAATATGTAACGATATGTTCAACTTCTCTTACGATTGAAAATTTAAGAACAGGAAATTATCTGAACAAACATTTAATACTAATGTGGTAATGGTATTGTGAGTTGAATAACGTGATGATATTATACTATCTCATTCAGAGTTTCTGCAAAGGAATGGATTGATGGAAAGTTTGAGCAATCTGTAGCAACGGATAGTCAAATACTTAGTGTACAAAAAAGATCTGCCGTTTTGAGAAATCTCATACCCGGGGTAAGTGTATGCTATAAAATTGAAAAATTGGAATAGTAATATTCAATAGATGTATAGTAAGCTATTTTGTACTCGCGTTGAAAATGCTGTTGTTTTATTTGTTTGTTGTGTTTTAGTTGTTCATTTAAATAAAAGTAAATATATCTCCAATAGCATCAACTCATTCGCCCTATTTAAAATGTGTTATAATTTAATGTGCTATTGGTACATTCTACATAATAGGACTCAAACACAGGTAAACTTCAACCGATTGTATTTAAATTCAGAGAATTTTACTAATTGAAAGTGTTCCATGTATGTGCAAAATTTTAACCCAATCCATAGTTTTACCATTCGCACCGTTGCTTTTGAGTTGCGTTTTTTGTGTTAGTACTTTAATTGAACAATTTCTAAAATCAATATTTTGCAAAAAAACAACTGAATACTGAATTTAAGTTTCAAAGTGAAATTTCGCATCAAATACGACAATCAGTTAACCAGCAACTTTCTTTCATTGTAGCGAGAATATGTCATACAAGTCCAAGGCACAAACAAAAATAGACAGCCGATGGGCGCGGTACAAGAAAAACTTGTCCGAACAGCACAGATGTGTTATACATGCAATGGAGTAGAGGCCAATGAAGGTTAGAAAAATGGAATGTGAATGATATCAATAGAATCAATCAAATTAATAAATTTTATGATGAATATGTTATTGTCTTAACAGCGAGTATATATACCGATTAATAATAACAGTAGATCAACATGTGTTCTGTTATCTCGAAACCAAAAAATAGAATATGTAAAATTAGTCATTAAAAACGTACTACAACTGCAAATGACTTAAAAACCATGGGAAAATATATTTAAAAATCTCAATTTCTTGATTTCCTCGAATCAGAAAGTTTTTTCTATATAAATATTGAATATTTTAACATGTATATTACATGAACCATATATGCCTATGCAGCCATATGATTACAAATCCTGTTTCTGAATACAATACACAGGGTGATCAGAAATCCCAATAATAATTTAAAAAAAATTCATTCGATTGATGAACACACTGTATATTTGTTTATTAGTACAAATTATAATTTACCAATCTCATATAACATAACAGACGTATTTTATTTTATGAGAAGAAGAATATTTCAGAATATTAAATTGATTTCAGATTTGATAAAATTGCATGATAAACAAAAAAAATTGTTTGTACGAGACTAAGCTAATCTGCTAATGTACCAGCAATAGAATATGCAAATGCAAATGTTTTTTCTTAATATTAATCTCTTTAAATTCGCAGTTGTTTGTTGTTTGCAAGCTTCTCAGGCACTTAATCTCCTGGCTTAGACATTAATTCTATTACTTGACGCCAGTCAAATGATTTTTAACCTTATTTGGCCTTTTCTGGAATTGTACGAAAATATCAAATAATTTAATACAAACATCGGAAATTGAGATAGCACGCACGAGATTATGAGATTGTTTTTGAATTTTTGATTTGCTATTGTTTGTTTTGTACACAATTTTATTCAATTTCACATTTAAATATCGATTTTTATATTTGGCATGTAGTGGAATTGATGCGAGAAGTATTTCTATGTTTCTTTTTATCATGGGTTAATTATGTAAAATGTGGATTTCTGATGTTTAGGCTTGGACACGTCTTTGGTAAAGATAAAACTATTAAAGTTCATGTAATCGCATTTATCATCGCGATAACGATTAAGAACCTTGTGGGTATGTATGTTTTGATATCAAGTTTAACAAGTTTGAAAATAAAGTTAAGATTAATTATACCAATCGGTAAATATTAATGACAGGCAAATACTGACTCAGACTACTAATTCTTCAGTTGTTAACTGATATTGATCTCAAAATAAGGAAATACGATCCTCTTCATAAGCGAAATTCGTAATTTTTTCCGATATCACATGACGCATATGTAATGAATCAACTTTAGGCATTATGTAGGTGTGCCCACAATGTATTAATTTAACAGCAACATACTTGAGACCGGTTTTGACTTTAGGTCGACGAATTCGTCGAAATATTGTAAAATTAAATTTTCCATGTAATTTTGCAAGTTTACAAGTTTTGATATTTGATAATACGTTAATACCACAAACATATGTAAGTTAGTACCAGTCACATGTCCGATTGTTTTGGGTTTCAGTAGGCGCGGTGTAACAAATTAGGAAATTTGACTAATGAGTTCAAGCCGTCAAGGTGCTATAAAATACCATGAGGAATTTATGCGATCCGCTCGTACCAGTCATCGTGTCGGCATACGCCAGATGAACGCATCATTGTTTCGTGTAGCGAATCGGCCATTTCATATTTTATTAAAATTTTATAGCAAAAAAATTACCTAGTCTAGTGTTCGGCTTATTGTTTGATGCAAATTTTTTCTGTTTTGATGTCATAGGTCAGAACCACCTTATTTTATGTGACGCCTTAAAATAGACGTTTTGGTGCCGCATCGTTTTCATAATTTTATTATTGTTGAAATATATCTATTAAATTTAATCAAGATGCGGTTTTGCCATTTCATCAACATTTTACTGATGTGAAATCATGGCATAATATTCTTTTGGATTTATTATACTCTAACTTCGGGCTATATTTTAGAATTTTATCGTACCGCAATTTATAAACACCAGACAGACGTGATGTTATCATAACAATAACCGAAAGCCCCTCTCACTTCCTAAAATATTTAAAATTTAACAAAATGGATTCGTTCATCACACGCCCACTTATTGGCTGGAGAAACTGAGTCGATTAATACAAACTTCATTTCAATTAATTCTGTACCTTATAATTTTTTATTGTGCATAATTTGTTTTATAGTAATTGTACATATTTGTGAAACATTTATTTTCCCACAGCCAAGTTTACGATTCGTAATGCTGGCCTTTTCAGCAATAAGTGACAGTGCGTACTTTAAACGGTTTAATCGAAAAAGCAATTCACGTGACATAAGCCATATTTTTATATCAGATTACAGTTCGGTTGTGATAGTTGATGTTATTAGTGCAACAAAATATGTAGAAATACATTACCGCTCAAAATCTGACCCTGGGCGAATATCTTCGATTACAGCATGTTAAACTTTACCAGTAGCTTTAAGTTATTTGAATAAATATTCGACTGAATTGTTATATCATTTTAGTATTACCGTTTATGCAAAAGTACATTATTATTCTTTTTGTACAATTTACAATTTCAAATTAATAAATATACACATATATATATGCCTGAAGTTTTTATTAACATTTGGTAAATATTCTTGAATTGGGTGTATAATCCAGTATTATTGTTGAATATGATAATGAACCTGACTGTTTTGTCTCAGGACCACTAATAAATATACAGTGGTGTTTGTAAAATATGCAAAAATGTGAAACATACCACAACAAGTATTTCTATTATTCAGAATGTGACGCAGCAAGAGATGTTGTGGAATGTCCTGCGGATAAAGATGCTTGTCTTAACGTTGTGAGGTTCGATAACGATAAAATGTCGATTACCAAGAGATGTGCACAATATGATCCAAAATTATCAAAAAGTGTCGGAAATTGTGGTAAAACGTATGTACTTTGTCCTGTATATTCAATATTAATACTGCTATATTGTTCTAGTAGAAATATATTAAAAACAGAAAAAGATTTCAACTGTTTTGTAAAAAGTGTGGCGATTTTGTTATTTGTTGTACTTCAATGATCCTTACCATTGAAAGTGTTTTCGAAAAATACTGTCACGTTAGTATTTTTTACATAGATATAATAATCCTCAATATGGTAAAACATTGAAAAACAAATTAACATTCAACAATTTTATAACATTAAAATTCAGACATTAACGTTTATGATACGCTGTATTTTGCTGAATTGTGTGTCTACAAGTTCGTAGTGTAAATTGGGATTATGGAAATTATTAGATTAAGAACGTGATAAGAACCAAAGGTATGGCGCCTGAAGCAAAATAAAAAAGAAAACAAATTAGCATCTAACGCGTTGCTAATATTGTATATTAATATTTTTGTATTGAAGGTTCTGCAAGAATATTCCGCTTTGTCAATAATAGTGTTTTGTGTAATAACAATCTACATCAAATTGTTCTGTTTATCAAACCAAGATAAAATATACAAACATTTTCTAGGTTATGTGTTGCAGGAGTTTGAATAAACACTTTCTTATTGATTATATGACGGTATAAAAACAATTTATTTTTATACCATGCAGCCGATAAAAAAGAGGAACACTTCAAAACTATGCTGTAGATTGTTTTGCTTAATTAGTTCAATCTGATCGCAATTACTCGTGAATGTGCAATAATAATAAAAAAAAATATTAAATAAAAGAAGCTTCACTTATGTTTAGAAAGTTAAACATTGGAATTTTTAACATGACGCGCAATTTATTGCAGTGAATTGTTGTTTACTGTATGGATCTATTTACGATTGATAACATCTGTTTATCAGAGGTTAACCCAAGTAAATTTTTATTGCTGGCATTTTGTCAAATGTGTTTCTGAATTCAAAATGATAGAAATCTTCATCCGACATTTGCGTAAACGACAGATAAACAGTTTAATAGTAAATTACCTTTTGCTCGGGTTATATAGGATAAATTCGTTACTATGAAGAGCCGCACAAGTACATTTTATAATATTTCTGAGTCATAATATTGTTTGTGATTTTACTTATTCTAGAAGAAAGAATTCCGTTTGTAAATGCATGTGTAGAAGTAATAACTGCAATCAACTGATGTTACCCTGTGTTGACGGTGAGTTAATTTTCTCTATCTATATATATATCAAAATATCCCTATATATCATGTCTCACGATAGCTAAATTTCTTCATATCAGTCAATAGGAATGTTTCTAGATTTTCATCAGAAAGTTGAGCGATGAAACACTTTGATGCCAAACCTATTTTTATTTTATTTTTCTGATTTATAGAAAATGTAAGACTTGCGATCGCGGATGAAAGTTATTTTTATCTGATTTGTAAAATATAATTAATGAATACTATGCACTACTATGAATTTTTCTTTTATTTGAAAATATCTGAATTCGCACGAATTTATATCCACGAGTTTCAATGACGTTAACGTTGACATTTAAATATGACGTTGATCTGGTTTGTGCCCTGAAGTATTGCAATGGCATAACATTTTTTAACAGTTTGGCCCGCATTCAAAGATGCTGGTTTGTAGATTTTCATAATGTCCGAGGGCCTAAAAAATATTCCGAATGAGTACATTTATAAAACAATTGGTGATTCATTGGAGTAAATTGTAAATAGGCAAAATAAGGAATATTTTGTCTCATCCTTCAAAATGTAAATAGTAAGTTTGGCAGCTCGGAGGCAATCAATTTTGCATGTTTACTGACAAGCTTATCAGAATAATTCTCGAAATTGATCCCAATAGAAAAATTAGTCAAAGTAAATTTGTGAATGCTCATGTAGCAAAATTATGGCAAACAATAAAACGAAATTGATTGAACTATGATACTCATTAAATGTATATCGCAAATATAAATATCAAACCAACTATGTAACCTCAAAATATATGTTTTGTTCTATACTTTACCACCATGAATGAATAGTCTGTATTTGATATAAAGTATATAGAACTTATCCCTTTTTCCGAAATTTTTAATATCCCATAAAAATCTAAAATAAACCATTACGTCAAAATATTTTGATAGTCATTCGCATTTATTATAATAAGTTCACACAACTAACAATTCGACTACCTTGAACCGAGTTGATTGTGGTTTTTGTTGTTTCTAGAATGCATGGATGAACTCCCGAATCCTCTGAGAAGTACTATAAAATGTACAAATAAGAACAAAGTAGGATCCGAGTGCAATTGGGCATGTGATTTGGGTTTTAAACTGAAAGGATTGAGGGCAACCAAATGTAGACCAGATAGGACTTGGAGTGTTATGAGTCCACCAGAATGTGTTATCGACAGTAAGTATATCATTTTATGTTTTATAGTTTTCTGTCTGACGTGGGCTAGTAGGTGGACACGGAGAAAAATACCAAATTGATCTCTGAATCATTGATACTGTAATTAAAATAGGAAATTTACAATAATGTGTTTTGAATTGCAATTTAATTTTATCTTCTCAACATAGTGTAATTGAAACTGTCGACAAGAATAAACTGTCTGTATTGCGTTGGAAATATGTCTATTTTATCGCAAGTTCTTCGTATTATCTATATTTGACTCCATGTTATAAATTTTCAGCAAATCCACGGCCAATACAACCTCGTAAATGTAAACCAGTTCCACGAAATATTAATGCGAATGTCAGGTGCACCAGGTCGTTCAATCAAGGGTCGGTTTGTAAATTCACCTGTAAAACGTGAGTGTCTTGATTTTTGTTTCCTTAAAGTTTGTTTTAATAAAGTACTGATATAGGTTATGTTTAAGTTGATTTGAAGTAATTAATATTCCTACTTTAAAATAATTTTAGTTATGTTGACATCAAAGTGAGATGCTCTGAAATGAAAGTGCGTCACTTTGTGGTCTGTATTTTATTATAGGTCGAGAATATATTAATTCGGTTCACAATTCATTCTATATGTGTTGCTTTTCTCGGCAGCATTATTTCTATGATTTGACTCTACTTGTCTAGACAGGTCACAATACGGCATTATATTAATACATTGTGTCATTAAAGGTGATTTGCCGTCCGACAGAAATACAATTAGGAAACATATTGGTGGTATTTTGAAATGTCTATTGATATATATATATTGCCAATCATATTTGGGATTTCAATTATTTTTCCAATGACTTTGACATAAAAATATCACCAGCATAGCGTGTGAGCATTGAAAATACACTATTTCATATATAGCTATTCTCGAGTAACAGTAATATATATTTTTTGTACCCTTTTTTGTTTTCGAAAAACATTAAATAAATATCTTTATATTTTAGTGGATTTTCAAAAGCTGGTGGTTCTAACGAGATGATATGCAGGAACAAAAAATGGACAGGCTCTCCAATTTTATGTGCAAGTAAGTTACTAAAAATTCATATTAAATAATTACAATCTTCAAGCTGGACAACTTTATGTAGATTTTATAACTCCTCATGTTGTAAGAATTTTGATGAAAGATATAGAAAATAAATGATATTTTTGTACTATTAATAAACCATAAGTGAAACAGGGTGGTAATTTTGTTCAAACATTTCTGACATGTAGCAAATACCAACATCGTCCAAAATATAATATAATCAATTTTCAGAGTACTATCGAAGTATTAATTCTAGAGAACACGAAGGGGATATTTCTTTTGGATTGAGTTTTATGTTTGGCTCCAAGCCGCATGGAATTAGTTATCAGACATCCTGATTTAATTAATATATTCAATACAGCAAAATTAATAACTTGGCAATCAATAATTTCACATCGTGTTTCCGTTCAAAGTCAAGATATAACTAATTTGCGTTAGTTAATTTTGATCATTGATGCATCACTTTATCATTACATACAAAATGTTGAAAATATAGAAAGTTTAAAATTATAGTTAGCTTGCTTATTTAATGTTTATCTATGCTTATTACACCAAAGTAGCATTTGTGACTAGGGTTTCGTTCAAGCAGCCATAGAAACAATTATTATCATATGTCTCGGTATATAATAATAATTGCTGAGATTCATTATTAAATTGATTATTTTTCTTGTGATTGCTATAATGATTGATTGCCAAAACCCAAAATTATCGCATGCTGGCATCCTACCCAACTTTTGATGAAATCATCAAAAGTTTTTGTGATTACTTTCTTGTTTCACAATTTGTGATTTTCCTATTCCAACAGAATGATTTGAATGGAATTCACTTTTATGGCCTTATAATCAATTTATCTTTTCAGTTTCAAACCTTTAAAAAATAGCTTCAAAGTTTTATCATCTTAAATATTAAATCACAGGATTTATTAAAATCAGTTTTTGCACTAGTAGTAAATTTTACAGAAAAGAAACCAAAAACGACAACAACCACTACTGAAGCTACGACTACAGCAACAACAACGACTACAAAATCTACAACAACAACAACAACAACTACCCCAACGACTACTACAACCACCGAAGCACCGACTACGACAACTACAACGCCAACTACTACCACAACCATAACTACTACACAAGCTCCTCCTACTACCACAAAGCCTGTGCGGGCGACGAGAAAAGTTCCAAGGAGAAGAACAAGTCCTTCACGTAGACCAAGACCCAAAGGCGCATTAAAACGTCCTCGTGGAAATGGTCCTTCAAGGAGTAGAACCAAAACAAGTACTACGCTTAAGCCGACTACTATAAAAATAACTACAACACAAGCGCCAACCACCACTTTATCTACTACCACTACGACTATACCCAGTACTACAACTACCATAACCGCATCCACTACTACAATAAAGGCAACAGTACCTACCACCACAAAACGGCAGCGAAAAACTCCGCGTGTCAAACCCACAAGGAAACCACGAAAGAATCCAAGAACATTTATTACAACAAGACGTGCCCGTAGAAAAACAACCACAGCAAAACCAATTTTAACAACTATGAAAACTACAACAACACCAACAACAACCACAACTACGACTACACCAACAACAACATCGACTACAACCCCTACCACTTCAGCTCCAACAACAGTCACTACTACTCCGGCAACAACCACTACACCAACAACTACTATCAAAACTACTACTCCGGCAACAACCACTACACCAACAACTACTATCAAAACTACTACTACGGCAACAACCACTACACCAACAACTACTATCAAAACTACGACTAGTACTCGCAGAACTAAGCCTCGTACTACATCTGTTACCACTACTCCAACGACTATAACTACAAAACCCATCACAATAATAACAAAGACCAAAAATCGTAGAACAAGGCCTCGTACTACTCCTATTACAGATGTGCTTTACAGTTCAACATCGGAACTCACAACTGTAACAGATATTACAAAACGTATCAGACGAACGAGGAAGCCGAAAACACTTCCTACAGAAACAACGCCTATGATGTTAAATACAACAGTCCTTGAGTTCAGTGCAAGATATCCAGTTTTAGGACCTGTCCACGATGTTGCTTTTATGGAAGAAGGTATCAGCCCAGAAAATCCTAATCCAAAACCTGCTTGCAAAATGAGTTATGTTATGTACAGAAATGCGTATCTCAAGGGTGTCGTGGATCCAAATTATATTAGTTATCGAGGAGGAACATTAGAAGATTGTGAAAAAAGGTGTTGCTACGAAACCAAAATTCCATGCAAATCGTTCACCTACTATGCGACAGTCAAAATGTGCTTTATTATGGATGTTACCGAATTTGACAAGGGCGTTAAGCTCAGGCCAATTCCTGGGTACAGACATGCCCTGCGGGTGGATGATGCCCAAATAGCAGAAAAACTTGCGAATAGGGCTCCATAATTTTCAAATGTGGTATTAACCAGGGAATAATATACATAATGTTTGCTTTTTACTGTCGTTTTTTGTATATATTTTAAATTCATTTTAGTTTTGTTTATTTTTTCTTAGAGCAAATAATTTAACTGTATAATAAATTCAGATACCGGATATTTATAATTTTACATTCGGCAAAAAATTTGTTAGGCTGACAGTTGACTGAGACATATTACAAATGTAGTCCTGTAGTCTGAATGAACGCTGGAAACATTATTCTTGAATACAAATTTTTATTAAAGCGAGAATACAGTATTTAAAAAACTTGTAGTGGGGTGATTAATGTTAGTAATCATTATACTATCAACTCTCCAATATTTATATCCAATTCTTTTGTTTCATATCAATGACTTTTTGTTATACCTATTTGTGTCTTCCAATTTTTAAAAGTTGCTTTCAATTTTATCATTTTACCATTCTACTTATTCTGCATATTTTGTGATTAAAACTATCCGAAAAATGGCTTATGAATGGCTTATTCTTATGGCTTATGCTCTTTCGACTGGCAGCAAATAAGTTCAAATCTTTCCTAATCAACATTTCTCTACGAAACAGTGTATCGATACAAGCTGAATATGCAATCTAAATTTCTATGAAGATATCTAAATGTCTTTGCAATGCTCTTAACATATCTTTTCCTGTACAATAGTAAGTGATGTTGCATGAACTATTTCTATACTATAAAAATAAAAAGGACGACTAACGACAATCACCTAGTCATGTCGGTAATTGTTCTGAATTTTTCTCTTAATATCAATGTTTTCGCTAGTTTCGTTTCCGCAATTTGAACTTTGTTGCACACGGTCAAACTGCCAGTGCTTTCTTCTGAGGAAATTCAAGTTGGCAGAAACGGTAATTCGCGAAAAAGCATACAACATTCTTCCTGCAATTTTCTGAACTGAAAAATGATTTAAAAGATTTCAGGGTGCTGGTGTTCTATGATTTATATTTTAATTTGGTGAATAATATATATCAAACATAAAATGATATATCATGAATGCGGATATTCCAATCAAACAAATAAAAAATTTAGCATAATTTAATGTCAAATTGCAAACTTGATAATAAATAATTTCGAAACAATTTTTGCAATCAAAAAAATGAATAAAAATATTTTTTTTATAGAAGAAAGTGGAATTCTTTGCCCTTCTGTATCCATGACTTCCGGTCTCGTGGAATGCAGCAATTCCAGAAATGTTGGCTCGATATGCAACATTGTGACGCCCTCGACAATGACTTGTCAGGGAGACGGACATTGGCAATCATCCCACACATGCACACAAGTTGGTGAGTTTTACAATGTTTTATCACCTCCGCAGTCATTGCGTTTTTTATAAATGCATATATAAATATTCAAATGTTAAAGATAATTTAAATTTTTACTTACACGAAAAAGGAAATCGAACATTTTTTTTATATTTGTTGATCAATTTCTGACAATAGTCATTCACTTAAGAATTTGTATATTATGATAACACATTACGTGCTAAATTTACTTACAAGTTGCCAGAGACCCGAATATACATACATATGGTATGATCATTAAATAAAATAAAATAAAATATTTTTCCAACACTCAGGATACTATGATGTTAAATCGATGTTTGGATCATGCGAAACTCTCAAGTCTCCAGACTTCGGATCGATCAAATGCTCAAAGGAAAACGATAATGGATCAATCTGCAAATATATTTGTGCAAAGTGAGAAAAACAATTGTAAATTTTCTTCAGTTTAAGTATTTTTTCGGTACTCTTGTAGTATGCGACCAAGATGGGAGACACCGGAACGTGGTATGTGTAGCAGGTTAGGGTTGGACAGTAATTTTAATCAAATGTTCCTTATTTTAGTTCTATTACGAGTTCTGGGACTAGCCAAGTGACTCCAGTAATATTTGTACTTGAAATTATGACCTAACCCTAACCTGGTACACATACTACGTTTCGGTGTCCGCCATTTTGGTTCACATACTAGGAGGAGTTGGTCCAGATAAACAGAATTATAAATTTTCTTCTGTTCAAGTTTTTTATCAAGTGACTTAATACGTTTTTTCCAATTTAATTCACTCAATCTCCTTACTACATTAAATCGAGTAAACAATCTGTTATTTGATAACAAAATTCAATTAAGTCTCCTTTCTGACTTTGTGCTTCAAAATCAATCAATCATTGAAGTGACTCTAATCTTATCAGACTATTACGTTATAAATCCAGTTTACATTTTTATATTCAAAATTACCAGCTCATTTTATCAAAAAACTTGCAAAAATACGAACTTAAAAGATAACTTATGACTTTGCGAAGTCTACGTTCATAATAGCAATTTATCAGTCGCTTCTTTAGTCTAAATTTGCATATAGCTATGTGAGCAAACGCTGCGGGAAAAGTCGCGCTTATCATGCTATTAATCAAAATGCTTCTGGCAGAAATAAGACAAGTTCCAAAAATATTTTCTAATACCTTGATTTTTTTAATTTTAATCCAGCCTTACCATCAGTGTTATAATTGCTTGGTTGTTCTGATAGATATATCAATTTGCTGGCAGTTTAGTAAATAAGGTTATATAATATTTTCCCTTAATCAGAAGAAGTCGCAAACATTGGAAGAAGTATAACATATAATTTTTATCAAATCGATGTCATTTTATAAAGTCGTTGATCCTTATTTCTAGTTATATAAATGTTATTGGATTTGGTTCGAAGTCGATAAATAATAACTAAAACCTTCCTCACTGCTGATGTATGAATTGGTTTGCACGAATCCACATGATTCACATATTTGTATTAAGTATTTCGAAAATACAGCATATAAATTGCCTACAATAAGAAAATGTCAAAATGCCATAATGTTGTTGTTGCTAATGCTTTATCGATTTTTCTATCGATAACATGTGTCAAAAGGATATAGTTTTGTGAATAAAAGACCTAATTGTGTAAGATAGTTATCTAAATAACGCAGTATTGGTCAATGCTCAACATGAATTGCGATTATAGTACATATTTTGTATTGAGAAAGTCATCTAGTGACATTTTAATGCTGTAATTGGTCCATTTGGGCATAACAGTAAATCTAAAAAATTTATTGGCGCAGAATTGTTGGTGAAATATAATGAACTGTCAAAGAAGTGCTTAAAACGGAGTAAATTATTTTTTTAAATCTACTAAAATCTATGCGTCAGATCTATGCGTATACAAATATATATATATATATATATATACGCATAAATCTGACCTTGCTCCGAAAGGATGTGTGTATCTATAAAAATGACGTTGTACCTGTATTAAATACACTTCTTCAATAATTTAATGCAGGGGTGCACAACCTTTTTGCTATTGGCGGCCACATTGCATTTATTTGTATTCAATAGGGCCCCCAGGACTACTTGGAAGTATAATATTCGCATTTTAAACGGATTTTTCTTCTCGGTAGACCTATTCTTGAGCAGATATATTGCAGCAAGTTGCATAATGGTTGCACAATTTTAAAAAAAATCGAAACTTAGGGAGGGTGGGAGGGGCGGTCGCCCAAATTGTGACGCATCGTGTCCTTTTTTGCAGTGCTTTTGTTTTGCTTCAATATACGCCAGCATAGCCGCCAAATCCTATATTTTGAACCTTTTTTGAATTTATTTTTATAGGATTTTGAATGTGGACGGCCGCATTATTTTTTCCCGACGGCCGCAGGTTGTGCACCGTTGATTTAATGTTACACCCTTATGCACGTGAAATTAATGAATATTTTATTTATTGAAAAATGAAGCTGACTGCAAAGTGTCAAATATTGACAAATTACTTCCGTATTTGGCGTAATAGTTGGTTTAACAACTCTATTACATTCTTTTATCAATGCAGTGGCTACACCATGCTTGGAGAAACTCCTCATCGTGAATGTGTAAATGGCAAATGGACTGGATCTCCTGCCATATGTCAAGAAAGATTATGTGGCGATGTTGCAAACCAACCATTGGTTGAAAGTGTTCTGAAGTGTTCACATGATGACAGAATTGGATCAGTTTGTGAAGTTCTCACACCAGCAAGCATGACTTGCCAATCGGACGGCGTATGGTCAATGCCATTCAAGGCCGCACCAAAATGCAAAGGTAAGCTATTGTTTCTGTTCGTTTTTTATAATTAAAATTAGTGCGCAAATCATTACAAAGCTGCTTTATATTCATAAAACAAAAATATATGTTATATGATTTGTTTTTGTTTTGCTTTAAATTCATTTACCAAGCCAGGGTGTTGTATTGTTATTACTGCTGTTGTATCGAGATATCATAATTTGGATTCTTTGAAAATTCACCACTTAAATATAAATAAAATAAAGTCAAAGTTTATTATATAATGCAAATAATAGTATCACAATACCTATAATAAACAAAAAAAAATTAATTTCAGAGTGCAGCTGCCCATAGACGAGAAGTAAAGAACGTGTAGAATGTTGCATTTTTGACAACAGTGAATATTATGTTATTGTAATTTATATCGTACCATATTGTTATCAAGTGAATGTTGTAGTTTATGTGTTAGTAGTCATTGTAATAAATAAATAATTTGAGAAGAAATGTGTGCACAATTCATTGCAAAATATTTACTATTATTGATTACTCTCGTTGTAGAAGACGCGAAAACATCAGTATTAATTGTCTTGTCATTCTCAAGTATGCCATTTTTTTCTAAAATGGTTTAATTTTGTCTTATCTAAAAATGAAATATTGATCTATTTTGTAAGGTGCCAAATTATATCTACCATCGAGACTTCTAGAATATAGGACGACGTCATATATAACCGACAGCTTTGCATAATGATAGCTTTATTTACAATCAGGCATTTCTATGCAACATTAAATAAAAATTTATATATCAAATATACAAGAATTAAAATTTGCCTCTATTTCAATACTTAAAAGTAATGTTGCATTAATATTTTAGCCGTAGCATAAATTCAATGTAACACACAATATAATAAGACAGGTGAATATCAGCTATAATAAAAATGGAATGAATAATTGCTACATTTACTAGCAGAGTTTTGAACTTAAACATGTATTGTTAGTTTTGAAATACTTCAAAGACATTGTTTCGAAATATTTAAATATAGAACTAAATGTAGCAGGCGTGGATTTGAATCAGAGATAAGATTGAGAAAAAATTACTAAAAAATGATTTTAGAATGTGAAATTTGAAATTTACAAAAGAAATATGAATTAATCATTTTCCTTATCTTTCACTATTTCAAAAAAAATTTAACAAATACTAGTGAATATTTTCATCTCTCTATTTCGTCATCATCAATGGTAATCATGGCTTCAAATTGTGCTTTTGATCTGCGCAAATCTTCTTTCATGAAACCTAAGAAAATCGAACAAGAATTATGTAGGACATCGATAATTTTGTTTTTTATTTAAGCGAGAACAATTTTAAAACTAATCATTTTGGATACACAAAATTGTTGTCAAAGGTCTTTTTTCTTGGTAAAATAAAAAACATTGATAGCATTATTGAGTAAACTAGATATAAAATGCGGCCTTGGTTTGAAGATATACATATTAAATTGTGATGATTAATTATGTTATTATTGGTAGTTTTTTTGGCCTTTGAATAGGTAAAGTGATATATAAGTTAAAATTAATACATAAGATCTCGTTATGCACATATTTTTCAGGTAAATTGAAATAAAATGAAAAATCCAAATTAGTTTAACCTTATGACCGTTTGAAACTTACTATTTTTTGTAAACCGACACGTTCCCAAGAAAACTTAGTTTGGGTATAATACACTCACATGACGTCGCTCAATATTTGATTGAACATTTTACTCACGCAAAATAGTTGTCGAGTTATTAGTATCGTCCAATAAATTTTTATAATGAATTAATTAATATTTAAATCATTTAATTCAACTACTCACATGTGAAAATGAACGCAATAATAAGACAAGAAGACACGAAGACATTCAGGTATAGATTGGTGAATGTCAAAAGAAAACGGAAAACTTGTATGAAGATTGTTGTGAACAGCTGTAAAACAATTCACTGTAAAATAACGGCATCAAATATGTAAATATAAAAATCTGTCTTAATCATTACCATTTGGAGCACAAAGTAAATAAATGTTATATCAATAGGCGCATTTCTATAAATTGGGAATTTATTATCTACAATCTACATGGTCATAAGTTGTTTTAAAATGACATTTAATTAGTTGATTTTCAAATACACATACAAATCTATAACATGTCAGTATCAAATAAATGCTTTAATATACTCCAGCAATAAACAATATTTTACTTTTGACCCGACAATAATTATCATTTTCTTACCGACATGGACCAAACAAGCAATCCTGATGAAGTTCCTTCCGGAATCGGGTACGTCATTTCCGCTGCGGTTTCCAAGCCAACTGACATTTTACCTGTCAATCCAAATCTACACAAGAGAAGCAAATGTAAATAGATTTTTAGGGTCATCAATTTATAATTTGCAACAGCATACAATGCACTCGATATCACGAAACTATGAAAAACTAGCATTGGTGTGATCCATTTGTAATGCACGGCCTTTACTAAAATTTTGGCAATGAAAAAAGGTATATTTAAAAACAATTGTGCTGGGGGCCAGTTTTCATTATCAACTTTTTTGATTCCCGGGCAAAAATCAATTCAAATCATTACGATATTGTTCGAGGTCGTTATCATTTTTCGCTGTGAATGCACGTAGCATTTCGTCATTTCAAATCAATGTAATATGGCCCAAAATCGTTACTATACAATATTTTGGCCCATCGAGTACTGTTCATAATAATAAAACTTACCCAAGCAGACCCACTGATACCCACGTCAACCACATGATTTTTGTTTCCATAGCAAATATCAGCATCATCGAAGATAAAATAGAGATAAAATGGATCAATCCAAGGATCCATCTAAAACAAATTTACTGGATCAGAAATTTATCGACAAATTCACAATAAATGTGGATAAAAATTATCTTCCTTGGCTTGAAATTGTAATATCGCTTTGTATAGTATATCACAGAGTAAACTTGGGCAGATTAATTTGGGAAGTTTGAACAAGCATCTGTTATAGCATAATTCAAAACATATTCTGGACATCAAAACATAATCTAACAATCACTCACATAAACTTCTTGGTGTAATCCAATAAAAGTCCAAAAATAATTGGAGCAGGCGTTCCCACCAGAATCATGAAAGCCACTATTTGACCTGTTGTAAAATGATTTATTCCCTCTTCCTAAATGCAATGAAACACTTAGTGCACTTATGACCTAGGATATTTCGTAGAAAACATCCGCCAATAAAAACACCCCCACCACCACTAAAAGGGCGATCGCATTCTGAAGTGCTCAATGGGGGTGGGGTATTATTTAAAATCTCACCTTTTTGCACTATTGGCGGGTACTTTCTACACATGTACAAACACAAAATATACTTCAGTTATACCCTCTCGTTAGCACCGAAAACTATCGATGGCGAAATGTTTCAATATTATCGAAATTAAAAATAAAATTATATCATGAAAAGCACATGATCCTCAAACTGGGGGAAAATTTGAAATACAGAGATAATTTTTTTTTTTTCAAACAATAACATGTCCAACAATTAACAAATTACCGAACGATCCGAAGGTGGACTACCCAAGCCGCAAGCTCGCAGGATATTTGAGGTTTGCATTTCGATAATTGAATATATATGCACGATGGTTAATTTTTTGAATATAAGCATTCATTTATAAACATTCATTCATTCATCAGGTTCAACTAACGAGTTATCAATTTAAAGTCATATAAAAAATCGATAGTTTCATCTTAAACTTACCAGAAAGTTATGATAGACTATGATCTTGAAAAGAGAGTGCAATGCACTGAAGATTCCGAAGTCAATGCCTGTGATATTCATTGTTGAAAAATGTTTAATAAGTTGCATTCACAAATAATAAATATTTAAGACACATAATATAGGGCAAGTTTAAGATAAACGTTCATGTTCATCTCAGTACTGTCTTTGTTTACATACATTATTATGAAAGTAAAATTACGTTTCAGCAAATTACGTCAGAGAAATATTCTGGATAACAAAAGCTAACGGTAGCATGATTAAAAAAAATAATTGTGAATACTTCCGAAGATTGAAATCAATATTCGAAAAAATTAAATTCTGCACGGTTCTAGTAATTTGAGTTTACCATAGGAGAAAAAAAGAAGAACAAAATTCTTATTTGTCATAAGATCCTTCAATGATTGTAAATAAGATGGTATCGGTTGGCTTCCACTATCGTCATCAAGCTGAACTTCAACAGCTGGTTCTTTGAATGCTACAAAAACATGAGAAATTGAAAACTGAAATAGTTTTTGAAGTTTAGTTAGTAAAGATACATGGTGACCAAAATAATGGCACCTACGCCATTTTTCAGGCCACCCTGTATATTTATTAACAATAATTTATCAGAATAAATTAGCATTTCAATATTATATGACATACATTATTTTATTTATATTTGTCACAATAACATTTAGCGGAAAAGACGGGAGTTTTTATTGTCTCGATACAATTATAGTCACACTACGCCCTATAGCATAAATTTTATTACGGTAAACTTAAATTTCAGTCGTCAAGTCAAAAGTTCGAAATTCGATTGATTTGATAACTTGGACGCCCGAGAAAAAGGTAACGAGGTAAATTTTTATTATATTATAAAACCTATATGAGGATAAAACGTCGTATTGACGGTTACGTAGAGTTTATACAACATTTCGCATTTCATACTTAAATACTGCAGAAAATTATACAACTAACAGTGTTTTTATTAAACTTTATTTCGACATTTAGTTTCTGTAATAACCTACCAATTTGAACAAAAACATAAACAATTATTCCACACAAGGCGACTGCTGCAAATGTTGTCACAACATTTTTGCCCAGTGTTCCATGAAATTCTTCAGTCTTCTTTAAAAATGGAGGTATTAACAAGGCTATTCCATTCCCCAGCTAAAAACAATATAAATTACATGAATCAGTATTGTTGTATAACATATGTTTCCTAATAGATTTACATAATGCTCAAAATTTCTGAACAGCTTTAGCTGCTAACTTGACTTCTGTATATAAGATAATAACATATAAACATTATTAGCTGAAAATTATCATTGGTAAAAAATGAATGTGTTGCAAATTTATTTGATAATCGGACTACAGCGAGAACCAAATTTGACTACCAAAGTTTTAGAAAATATAACCTACTTCATAGAAAAACACAATCGTTCCCGAAGCAGTTGAAACTTCATTTGATGGAAACCAGCTTCCGGCAAGTAGAGAAGGAAGGCAAAGAACAAAAACCTGAAAAAAAAAAATTTCTGGTGAAGAGCTATTTTTTTTTGCATGCAATTAGTATGTTGCATAAATTTCACAAGTTTATCTTATGCCATTACATACAATATTGACATAAATACTTTTGGTGATAAAGGTTGCAGAAAATATATTTTATTACGACTTACCTGTGCGACTCCGGCAAAGAATTCAGAAATGAGAGCCACAGAATACAATTGATTGTTTGTCGTTGAAACCACAGTTAACATAGCGCCGATTGCAGATAGAGCTTAAGGTATATATGAAAATATATAATAAATATTTTGAAATGTTGTTAAGATTAGTATTCTATAATTATTTGATCCAACGATCTGGCTTACATAAATCAGTTCTAATCAAAATTTTCTTCGCATAAATCTTTGTTTAGTTGCTTTCACGTATTCCAAATTTACTTACCTGCCGCGCTTATAACCGTGAAACGCAAACCTTTCTTCATAATCAGCCAAATAACAGGAAAACCAAGTATGACAAATGATATGTAGTAGGTTTGCGTCAAAAGATCCCCGAGAATTGGTAAAATCTATAATCAAAAAGGTTCAAGTTAGCGCATTAATTCATTCCCCTGAAGTCCTAGACGCTGTTTATTGTGATACTAAAAAAGTACCCATCTTCAAGAACAATTTGAAATATAAAATTTTTTTATTCGTACGCAACATATAGACATTATAGAAAACGGCTATATATACTTATTTCTCTATTTAGAACCCAGCTTCCCGTAAACTGAATATATACTCCGGATAAACTCAATTTTTCAAGTTAAAAATAATGTTATTATTCTTACAGGTAAAAGACTATGTAGAAATTTTACAATAACAAAAGTTAACGCAGGTCAGTAAAGTTCAATGAATCTTATGTCGTTGCAGGCACTTATGCAACGTTTCTTCCAGGCTACCATTTCTCGGACTCGGTTTGTGACTCAAAGCAGCGGCGACCTTAATTAATAGACTTGAATGCATCGACAGCATTCGCAACTCGCGGTTTAGACTATGTTAGGACAAATTCCTAAAATAGAGGATGATATATTTATACATATACGGTGGGTTAATAATAAACTTATATAATGAACAACCTGTGTAGAAAAAACCTTGTTAAATTGAAATAATATTGTTTTGTATACAGTATTATGCTCTAGTCAGTGGTTCCCAACCTTTCTATCCTGGCGGACCGGTAAAATTGAATTTAATTTACTCGCGGACCGGCAAAGAATTGAAATGACCGTTACAGATAATATATTGCAATGTCGGGCTCTCAATATGATTCTAGACTAAAAAGGCACACTTAAAAACATTTCACACGAAGAAAAATTGTCAAGTAACGTGTTGGCCAAAAATTGAAATGGGTGAAACATAAAATAATAACATTTATTTTCGTAATAAAATGCAGTACTGGGCACCCATTATGCGTAAGGAAGGCACGCAGAAAATACCTCACATAAAAACATGTACATGCCAAATCATGTATAAACACAATTAACTCTAGTGAGAATTATGCTGCTGTTTCGTTTCCGATATAGGATTGCAAACGAGGCCTCAAATGAGTTTCTGCAACACGTTGCTCAGCAGCGGCGATTTCTTTGCTTCGTTTCAATTGAAGTTAGAGATGAAAATGTTTATTTTCGCAAAACGCAGTAACTGGTTGAAAACACGGACAACAGTTTGATTGCTTGATAACATAGCGATGGGTATTCGTTATAAAGAGATATCCAAATTTGAGTCAGTTATTCTTTCTTAATCTGGACTGCAAAGTAGTGCGCGTCTCGTGACCACATGTTGTGTCGCAACAAATTTATATCTTACTGGAATATTATACTGTTCTTGACTGTATTCTGATTTGAACAAAGGAAAATATACATAACGTTTTATAGGATGATCATACTCATCAGGAAAAATGCGCAGAACAGGAAAGCACGCTTGCCGATTTCTAGGTTTCTGAAACTTGCGAGATTTGATAGAGCGCATTTGCGATGAATCGGAGCCGAAAAAGAAAAATGTGTCATTACTCGGCGTCAGGATGTCGCTATATGACGGCGGAAGAGAAATCGCGTAACAAACCAACGCAACCTCTTCTTCGGTAGTGCGATTGAGACGGCATAAAAACAACGAAATTTCTCGCGGACCGACAAAAAAGCTCCGGGAACCACCGGTAGGATAGAAGCATTAAACGTTAAGATTAAAATCAAATCGAGAACTTAGAGCGTTTGAAATTCGTCATTTCTAATTGCTAAACATGGACTAATCATCCATTCCAACTGTGTTTTACATGAATTTAAAGTTCACGTTACATGACCATTATTTGGGTAAAGATTTCAAAGTGTACATTTACTTTGTGTGTATTTGAATGTGTATTCAACTATAGTTGAATTGTTTAACTTCAGTACGTATAATATCACAAAACATAACCTTATAATATTTCACTATTTGTGGTTCAAATCCAGCAAATTGTAAATTCTGGAAACCGTTAATTAGAGCAACAGCAGAACCAAGAATGAGTGCGATCCATCGCTGTGATGACACGACAATATGCCTGTAAGAAACCAAGAAATATAGGTGAAACATTTATCTGATTTTATTTATTTAAGTTTCCCAGTAGTTGACTACTTGACTCAGAATTAGTAACAAAAGTAATTTTAGACACTCATCTGGACCTACTAAACAACAATCCTAATATAGAAAATGATTACAGCTCTCTATACTTTGAACAATTATCATTCGGGTTTATTTGTTGAAGGCGCTCAATTTATAATATCTATTGGTACTAAGATAGTGGAATTAGAGAAGACAAGACCCATACATTTACCACTCAATTGTCGCATTATGTGTTAGATGTTTTTATAAAAACATAATGACTCGGAAATATTTTTAACATATGTATTTTATTTACAGGTATATAAATATGAATTCAAAAATGCATGTATGCCAAAAGACTATAGAATGTCTGACATTTACTGTTTCATTATTTGAGCTTCCTATAGCTTTATTGGTCTGAAAAGTATTGAAATAAAAATCTGATATGGGAAGTAAGTTGATATGACAATATTTATATAGCCAAACATTTAGCTTTTCCCATTTAGAATTGATTTTAGGTATTGCTATTTGTCAAGAATCTGACATAAGAATATATGTTCACTTAAGCATATAACTGAGCAATAAATCCAAATCGTAAATGAAGGTACAGATTGAACATATCCAAAATCAGAAATACTTTGTATTAATCAGGTTTTGTTCTTGTGAAAGAAAAATCAGATTTGCATGGTTCTTCCAAAAAAAAGTATGATTCGTTGATTTAAAAATAAGGTTATATAATCTTTACTATTTTTCTAATTCAATTACCTTGAAAGTATGGTATTGTACAAATTGAAATATTATCCGGTTTTGTTAATTTAATATTTACTTACGATCGTCCGCTACGATTGCTCAGGAGTCTTTGTCTTTCTTCATTATTTTCATCGTCAAACGCAAGATTTTCATTTGGTGTTATTTGATCCATATTTATATATATCCAACTTTAATATATATACTTAAAATAAAGCAAATAAACTTTAGTATTGCTGCCAACTCTAGAAGCACTCCGCAACTACATCAACTGTATTTTCTCTTCTTATTTTCAAGGATTTGCTAAAAAAATAAAAAACAACAATCTAAAGGGCGAGGTCACGAGCAAGCACCAAGAAGACGGAGCTACTAATGTATATAGCAACACGAATGCTCTGAATATACGTCGCAGTAATACAGATATATATTTCTTCGTAAGGCAAAATATTTTAAATTTTGACAAATCAATCATAACATAACTCTTAACATACATGACAGATGAAAATACAAGAAAATAAACACATAATGACGCGGCCACGCATGACCAAGTCTGCTCGATAACAGGAAGTTCTTTGCTTTTTAGGAACACTCTGGGAAAAGACTTTTGTTGAAACGGAAGTCGGAGGAAGCAATGTCTCAACGGTAAATTTTCCCAGACTAAGTTATTCCTCCTGTATCCTAGGTTGACTGTGCGTGGAATGATAGAAACCGGATGATCGACGCAAAAAATTCCTTCTGAAATATTTTGCAATAAATTCTTGATGCTATCACCAACTTTCTCCAAAAATAATAAATATACTATGATACCAAAGGCATTGCTTATCTCATTTGAATAAATGTTCTCATTTGAAACTGACAACCTCATACATAAAAATTTTTATGGTATATTGTTGTTAAATATAAATTTGTTAATATATTATTTCAACAGTAGCTAATGTTAAACAAAAATTGCTATTCTTAGCTTTATTGACCTGTAAGTGAAGCTAACGAATTATTGAGGTTCATATACTACTTAACCTTTGATTGTTTCTCGTATCCCTACGTTGTATTTGAAATTAGCTGTCTAAAACTTCCATTTGAAGATATGAAACGGGGTGTCGCTAAATACTGAATATATACAAATTATAACAAAGATAATGACGTCTGTAAGATATAAATTCATGGTGCGAAATCTCACACTTTTGTTTGTTAGTTCCGTCAATGTTTGAATTTCAAATTCCAATACAAGATACAGGTTGCTAATCGCCAATACATCCATTCGTTGAAACGCGTACGCGACGTCATGTTGATATACCAGGCTACGTTGACGTCCGAATTGCAGATGATAAAATTTAATCAATAAAAATATTTTTTTTGCTATTCATACAATTGCATATATTTGGTTCAATTAATAGCTATGTGGTATTCAAATTCACGCACTCTAGTAGGCAATATATATACACTGGACCGCAGTTATTTAAAATCCTATTCACTGGGGAAAATTGATAGTGGCACTAACAAACAAATTTAAATAATATACCATATGGTTAACAAAGTACAAGTGTTGATTTTTTGTAATTTTGTGGTGATTTGTGTCTTAAATCCCGCAACGCGTTATACAGAGTGTCTCAAAATAAGTATACACTTCAAAACTTGTATAACAATCGAATGGTATATTCAAATTTGCTAAAAGTTTACAAAAATATTCTATATAAACTATTAAAAACAGATTATCATCTTAATATTTTGTTAAATTTATTTATTGACAGAGTATTAGACCTCAACGTGGAAACCACCAATTTCGAGACATTTTAGCCACTTTTTGACGCATTTTTGTCCGATACTTTGCAATGAATCTTGTTTAACTAGTCCACATGTTGCTGTAATTTTTTGTTCCAACTCTTCAAGGTTTTGATGTCGTGTGGAGTAAACTTTACTCTTAAGAAAAAAAAGTCCCATGGGGTCAAGTCATGTGAACGTGCGGCTAATTTCAGAAGACCTCTGCGCCCGATCCACCTATCGAAAAAAAATGATTTAAATAATCTCTGACTTTCCTGGCAAAATGAACATGAGCTTCATCTTGCTGAAAGTAAAAGTTTTCAAACGAAGCAATATTTATCAGCTCTGGTAGGAAAAAGTTTTTTCAGATAGTTTTTTCCTTTGACAATTGTGGTTCTTCTGGCATCATCACAAAAAAATAAGGGCCTATGAAGTCTTCAACGGAAATTGCACACCACACAACAAGCTTCGGTAAATCACGCTTTTCTTCTCGATAATCTTGGGATTTTCTTTCCCCCATATTCTAGTGTTGTGTCTTTTCCAGAAAAATAAAAAAACAGCTTCATCGCTGAACCAAAAATTGTCAAGGTTGGATCGTTTTCGTAGTGATAAAGCAGCGTTTCACACTCTTCTATCCCACGGTCATTATCTTCTTCCTCAAGTTTGTGTACAGTTTGAAACTTGTAAAGAAACGCTTTAATATCTTTGCGTAACATTCGTTGAATAGATGATCGGCTGATCTCTAGTTCCACTGCTGCCTTTCCTTGACTCAATGCATATGCCTCTACTAAAACCCGAAGGTTTTTCTCTCGTCATCCGATCTTCAGTCTTTCTGATCTTTGTGCATCAATTTTTAGATCCATTTTCTATATATTTACGATGATTGCATAAGTTGTTCGTTGTGTAGAAGCCTAATTACTTTCAAATTTTTTTTAAAGAGGCGCCGAGTTTGGCTTACTGATTTATATGCTTTTTGCCAAACAGCAATTTAGAACCTCATTTCTTGGGGTAATATCCTTGTCATTCTGCGATTTGATGAAAAATGCACACAATACCTAAATTTTACTACTTATTCATACTATGTTTTCTGAAGAAATGAACGCTCTACCTGTAAAGCAAATCAAAATTAAAAGTGTATACTTACTTTTGAGACATCCTGCACAGCCATGACACGTGACCCTGCTTATGTATACTGTTTGTCCTTTAAAAACATGGTGTTTTGATTTGAAAGTCATGTTTTTTTTTGGCTTGACTTTTCAGCTTATGAAAGCTTAGTTCACAAGCTTGTTTATTGGACGCGAAATGTACATATGGGACGTTCTGTCATGATGTTGTTGTTGTTCTCGATCTTCAATTACTCGACCAATTGCTTAGAAATTTTCACAGATTAAAGATTGTTACAGATATTTTATCTAACAATTCCGCTGCTTTATTTTTATTCGCATTAACTCGTTTTTATGACAACCTGGCGGCTGTAACATGTGGTCCTCAGATTTCATTCATTGGATTTGGTGTCCATATATTTGAGCACCGTTCTTTTGTTTATTTATTGGACACGAAGTATACATAAGGATCGTTTTGCTATTATGTTGTTCTTGTTAGTCATTTCTTTTTGTGAAAAACTCGCTTTTTTCATTTCCCATTAACTCATCACGTCCAATTGCCTTTAAATTTATAGTGGATTGTTGTTAAAGATTGTTGTTGTCGTTAGAAGGCATTTACTCTAATTTATTTCAAACAAATTTGCAAGCTCCGTATGTGCGTTAATTTCACGACCAGGCACAGTTTTGCCGGTATCTTAGTGTAGTCTCACGTGCTGTCAGCCCATTTTTGCTGCCAGTGGTTTTTATGCACGAAAATTGAATTACACATAGATAATTTTTTCTATGGTTTAGTTGTTCATAACATTTTCGTTCATTCTAGGCTTGCCTTGCCACAGTCCGTCATCATGCAAGTGAAATTCTAGTCCATGGCTTAGTTTTTCATGAAATTTTCCGTCCACAAGGAAACAAAGCTACTCGTTGATAGATAAAATTTTAAAATCATAAGCTTTTCTTGGACCAAGTATTTGCCTAAAAATTTGCCTGACGAGCTCGTAATTCTTTTATGTTACTTTGTAACTTTAATCACTTCTTCGTGTAAAGTTGAATTCTCCGTACGATGAGTTCAAAAATTATCGTTGAGTTGAACAATTATATATTCATTAAATACTATGAATACTGCTATCATCCAAATTACTTCAACGTGAAGTTAAACATGTGCATTCGTATTTACAGTAGATGGTGTCCCAGCGCACTAAAGTTCATTTCTCAATGATATGGGTGATGCCATTGATCATTATTCATTTATTTCGTCTTATTAAAAGGTTCCAAAATACACTTATCTTTACAAGTGGTCTTTTAAAATTTTTTCCAAAGTTACACGCCGGCACCATGTATATCCATATTAATCTCACACATTACACATGTGTGATCGTGCACATCACTAAATGTGAGGAAAATAAAAACAAAATCGTTCGAGTAATGGCAGTAATGGTGCAATTTATATTTGTTTTTCTCCTTTGGCCATAGATAGCAATAATAATGAGCCGTGGCCATTTAAACGATATGTCTGGCAGACGTCATATATGCCATAATTTCTCTGAATTATATGTGAAATTATTCCTTTTCCCCTAAATGTTTTGCCCCAGGCAATGATATTCTACATCACTATCAGAAAACTTACCAAAATGCTGGAAGAAACCAAAAGATAGACTAGGTTAGATAAGAGCCATTTCGACAAAGAATAGATATTACACTTAGAATGATGACACATTCTTCCAAAGATTAGTAAGCTTTCTTTAAAATCAATAATTAGTTTATGGGCCACATTAAGAAGACCTATCTCAAAGTGTACAATTTGCTAAGAAGGTAATTATTTTATCGTTCATCAAGAATATTGATGCGAAATGCGCAGATTGTCAGGTGGCAAGTATAGTCCAAAGCAGAAAATTTTAGTTATATACATTAAGTTTTACCCATCTGACAATTTGGAATTTAGCGGAAAGACGTCTGTCTATACGTCACATACGTATCATAAATTCGGCTAGCAGTCCCTAGAATATATATATTAGTCTTTGATACATACTGTGCAATGTTCTTTCTGAGCGGGACATAGGTTTTAATACAAGAAAATCATTAGTTTTAAAACATATAATGAAGTAATAGTCTTCCAATCAAGTTTGGCGGAGTATCTAGAATTCTAGAGTATATGCATCATCCAAAATTTATTTGCTGAATTTATAATTATAAGATTCAACGAACTAGATGATTGATATAGATTGCCATCATGGCTAGGCTATCTCATGGGAATATTTACGCTTAAACATCTACATTTATTTTTAATTAAATAATAATGTCCTTTTTTATACCAATATGACGTTCTTACGTGGTCCACATCTGTCCGCAGTATGAACTTCATGTCACGGCGGAATTCCCAGTGGTCACCCCTGATAGGAGATTTTGTATAATACTCTTCAGAGTCATCAAAAATTTGAATTCAAATTGAATTTAAAAGAAACAAAACGCAAAGATAAATATAGGCCTATAATACTTCATTGAGAAAGGGGGATAATGCCGCAAATTTGAATATAAATTCAATATTAAGGTAAATTATTTCCTAGAACTCGAATATGCTTGTGTAGTACTGATATTCGAGGTACATATTTTGCTTATTTATGTTGCATATTAATTTTAACTTAGCCCGGCAAGGCCTAGCAATTATTGGAATATGTTGACATAACCTAAATATAGATTAACATGATGTTGCTGTTTGTACGCGCAATTAGAATGAGGTAATAAGATATCAGGTTTTTTGAATGCTGTAAGAGAGTGTTTTCAAACAGTTATGTTTGTTTAAATATTGCTATATGTCGGAACTTTTTAATCTCAAATCTCTATTGTTTTCACAATTTCATCGAATTTATGTTCTTTTATGTTAGAGTAACAAGACATCAAATTCGTAAATCATAAAGAAACGTAAGTTGAAAGGCATTAGGTATATTGTACACTACTTCTGAACCCCGGTGGAAATACCACTTATTTTTAAATGAAATATGAAAAAAATTTCCAGCAAGACTTTTACTTTGGTTTTAGGTACGCTTGATTCAAAGATTCAAATATTATAAATTTAACCAATAAAATTCGATAAATTTTAAGTCAATAATTCTCTTCCCCCTGCGTTTAAAGCTCTAGCCTGTTTGCATATCTATTACCTTCCTGTTGTCCCACCCTGTTATTAAAAACGAGGATGGGGTTCAGATCATTTGTTTGCGCAACTCAAGACAAACTAAATATTACAATATTCAATAATAAATATTATACCTACATAGAATAATTGTAAATTCAAAAATCCCAAGCTTATCACTTTTTCCTTCATGGTACCAGTTTCGTCGTATTGATAAACTTCCAAGGTCGTTGGTAGACTACCCTGCAGCTAATATAATTTACATAGATATTATGGTCACAAGTTCAAGTTTATTTAGCAATTATGATATCGGGTTCGGAAAAATATTTTC
Source organism: Styela clava (assembly GCF_013122585.1). Lineage (NCBI taxonomy): Eukaryota > Metazoa > Chordata > Ascidiacea > Stolidobranchia > Styelidae > Styela > Styela clava. Next base: position 2,752,942 of record NW_024102838.1, on the reverse strand, counting down.
AGAGATCTCTTCATGTTGCCGATTGCGTACATGACATAAGGTTAACGGTTTCGAATTCCCTTTTTATGAAAATTTACTACCTGGAATCAAGAACATGTTTGTATTTCGAATCCTCAGTTATATAAGTTAATTACTTGAAATGTTCGGTTTGAAATTTTTCGCAATGCATTTTCGTATTTATAGAAGGGTCCACAAACATTTTTATTGAGCTATATATTTTAGACACAATTCATTAATAGGCCTCACGTGAATTGCGATAAAATTACGAACCTTGCTTTGCAATTCATGAATCGTCAGTTGATTTACAATACCAATATAAATCGCTGTGACGTATTGTGTAAAATGTTGTCGAAATATTTGCACAGGACACGCTGTTGCGTAAGGAATGCTTTTACCGATAGCAACGGATCAAATCTTCACGGAATGAACTAACGTGACGTGACCTACTGAAGAGGGATCTATTGCCCCCAGAAGAACAGTTCAGTTTTAAAAATGTGTGCTGACCGTTATAGGAATGACGAGCAATTCAAAAAATTTCGCTTAGATTAGTTCGGCACGAATAACTGTTGGCTCAAAGCACATTTGATTCTTGCGCTTATCGGGGCCAAGTTATAGACTTTATTATGGCATTATGCGGTCGAAAGTCTATCAAATATGAGTCAAACAGTTCTGTAGAATAGCTGTACCTAACACAATGCTGAACTATTAGGGCAAATCTGCAGATCGAAAGCAAACTAATAAATATATTGTTGTGATTCATGTATAATATTATATAGATGTACCTTCAATACCTAGCTGTTTCCGTTCACTACGATTTATTCTGGTTTACTTCAAATGTCTACGCATCCCGCTATATTCTCTCAAATCCATATTGTTTACTCTCTGGCTGTGTGAGAATGTTTTCTTACCGTATAAGCCGTAAAACGTTGTGACTGGCTCTGTTGACATAGTATTCTGCGAGATTGGTAAATGGCTGTTAAATGATGGTTCGAGATTTCGGTACTGGAATTCATAGCTCTGAATACTATTTACTGCTGAAGATGTGGACTGCGCTAGGCTACATTAGCCAAAATAAATGAGGATGCTTTTATATCTTTAGCGTATGTGACCTAATTCTCGATTACAAGCTAGCTAAGATACATAGTCAGTACGCTGTGATAATAAATAATGTTAACCAGAATAATATCTAGAATAAAATGATTTATTGGACTCAATTTCCTATAATATAATGCTGTAACTACTATTAACGTGAGGCAGCTTATATTATTTGATGCAGTCGCGATCGTATGTTTTCAAAATGTTATGTTTTTTTTTCGACAAATGTTGTTTATGGGACTGAATGGGGCTCTGATAATGTTTGCACCAGTTCAAAAGCTCAACCGTAATCTATTATTGTGTATTTTCTTAATTTGTATATGTAATTGGATAATGCTCGGTTTAGCGGTGTTTGGGGATTAGCAAAGCTTTTTCTAGACTGGTGCTTATTTCAACAATGGAAATAGAAAAATGAGTCCAAGCGGCCGATTCGGTTTATTTTGATTTCGCAGGTCGGTTACAAATGTAAGGTGGTTGTATGAGATTTGGACATGGTCTATGCTTCATCAAATATATTTATATGGTCATCGTTACTATCCAACGCAACGTTAACATTTTATTAACAGTCTTAGGTTCATCGATGATTTTAAAAATGTTGTACGACATAATACATTTACGAAGCCCCGTTTACTATGCAACAACCGAACAAATGGCGGAATTTTGATGACTAAAATGTATCAATATTTTACAGTTAAATATTTCGTAAGCACACCTCACAACATTTGCGGACAAGCATTGTCTAAAGATGTAGTTTTATAGCGATACCGTGACAACACTGGTTTTTATAGTTAACCTAGATGTAAACACGCACGCGAATGAAAAATGTAAGCACTCACCTGTACGAGGAAGTGCCCGCTTAATGCGTTCACTGACCCGTCGAGTAAACCGATCCATTTTTTACATCAAAACAGGTAGAATGCGAGGTACGGTACGGGCGATAACCATCTGCGCGTAGAAACCATTGGTCTCTAGTTACTTTATTTAAAATACGATAAATAATGCAGAAATCTGCGAGTTCGCAATGTGCTATACGAAAATAGCGGCTGTGGATCGAGGGTTTTAAATTGGGTGCGTTAGTAGTGTCAGAATATTAAATTGATTGACAATATGTATGATAACAACACATGTAAATAATTTACTACATTTTTCTGAGTTTCAAACATAACTGGAAAGTGGGGAATACCAAAATAGCTACAATCATGCATGCCTCGCGTCATTACCTTGAGTCATTTCTTCATTCTTGACGTTTTTGCTATATTTTTATGGTTATAATGCATATATTTGTGAAGCCTTTCTGTCAAATTCTTTCACTCCGTTTCGTACTTTTCATTCGTAATTATCGGGTGCAGAACATATAATTATGGCGAAACAAAGACGGCAATCATGAAGGCTTTCTTCGCTTATGTCTGTCGCATTCCGCGTTATCTTTTGATAGGCCATAAATTGGCACAATGCTTCGCGTTTCATATTTCAGAATGGTATAGCATTTGACTATGTTATGTTAGTTTAATAAACAGGATTAGGGAATGGCATTTTCGTTTACTACAATATAGTTACTATATGCATATCGTTATTAGAATTCACCTACATATTTCGCGGTATCGTGTATGAGTTGTTTAATATTCTATATGTTTTGAGACAAATAGTAGTTTCCAACTTTTGGAAATAACCAGTTTCTCAGTAAAGCATGCACCGCATTCAAGCGAACTCAATTTACCGACTTTGGCTATCATCCGTGTGGAGATATCCGATTACATTTCAAGGGAAAATAATATGCCGGACACTCGTATGCGTCGAGTGAAATTCTCCTTTTCATTTTCTGATTCTAAAAGTATAATAGACATTTTTGTTCAGTCATTGACGAAAGTAGTTTGATATTGACAGGTCAGATTTTAGCACGAGTTAGAGCTTAGTGGAGACTGCCTTGACTTTGTGTCATTATTTTTCACTACTCGCCTTCGCAACCGCTACTGAATATGAATCTCATATGTGGCGCGTAGCCAATAGGGTTGCGAATTCGTAATTGCGTTTTGGCCACAGCCGATGAGTCGTGAATGCCAGTGCCAAAGCATTTATACATCTATCTTGATTAATGGTCTAGTTCAACTCGATACATTATCTGATCTCAATTTGGTCATCTGTCAGCTGTATCACAGAATGTTCAATTCCAAAGCAAATGTATTGATTTGTACAGAGGTAATTGAATTATTTATGTTGATGTAATGCAATTTTGCTTGCATGACCAACATATGTGACCCGATATTTATCCGATATTTTCGCCGTTTTTTATATAATGGAAATGCAATAAAACGTCATATGTTCTTGGAATCGGAAATTGTAATTTCCGCTTCTTCGGCAACTACATGCGAAACATATGGTTTACGACACTTTTTTGTCGTTGCTAATTAAGGGAAATTTGCGGCCTGATTGCAGTAATTAATATACATAGTCATGCTCCTGCGGAAGCCATTAGTAAATGAACAGTAACTATAATTGATAAACGAGTTATTTGATAAATAATTGTTGGTAAATGATTTGTTTTGATAGCTAATGAACGACTTGCGTAATTATGAAATAGTTTAAATATTCCATTCCAATAGGTTATTACTTATATTCATAAGCGTACACCATAGTTGCCATTAGATCATCTGCATGTATGATTGTTTTGAGTTTTCATTGATTAATTTAGTATAAGTACAATGGAGTTTTGGGGCTGTCAATGTTGCAATATACAACTTAAAGTGTTTGGCATGGCTCAGAACGTTTGAAAATTAGCCAAGAACGGAACTGGTTGAATGAATGGCATCGAGTCATTGGAGTTTCTGCGCGTTCATGACTGATACCGTGCTGGTTACTTATGGAAAGCAGTGTTGCATAATATAAGTGAACTCAAAATGAACCCTCGCGATTAAGAAGGCGCCTCATTGGTGGCATTCCCAATTGTTAGTCATCAGAGTTTCGATGTTGCCTTCCATTAAAGACTAAACGAGGTCGTGAATTATTTATTCGAAAAATGTTTAGAGTTCTATCTCTACAATATATTTCATCCTGGCAATTATTTTACTGTTTTGTTTGTTTTTAATTGTTCAATTATTTTGTTTATTTGCATCACTGGCTTCGGTAAATTTCACTTCATGGCTGTCACCCAAGCGTGATGGATTGTTTTTCCTCGTGGTGCATTCTAATAATTTTAATTAGGTTTGTGGTCTCTGCGCCCCATGCTGGGCTTATGTTCCAAAGACCGCACAAATTACAAAACATTACGTCGACTGAAAAAATATCCCTTTCTCTCGAACACGTCAGAAATATAGTCGCTGGCACGAGACGAGCTGTTTGTTTACTTAGGTTGAAGATAAGGTGCCGATCGCTAAATATGAGTTTCTCTGTGTCGTAGAAAAGCTAACAAGTGTGGAAAAGTGTGGTGGTCAGGTAGAACTACAGTTAGACTCTTCAATTTATCTATTTGTTTTTGAGAAAAGTTAGCATTACTTTACGCTCAATAATATTAAGATTTTTGTCGTAAATTTCAATCTGTTGATTCATTTTAGGTTATCCAAAATTTTTGTAAACAAATACAAAAAAAATGAAATACTGAAATGAGATATAAAACTAAGAGAGTGCAGCTGAGTTCAATGTACAATAACCTAAATCTTTATAGGAAATCAATTAGCAAAGATATATCGATCTTTATATCGGATCAAACAAGGAGTACACAGCTTGATGGCGCCAGGCAAGTGAAACGCCAAGATCAAGAATACATGCAGATACAACATGCTATGCATTCTGGCAACATGTCCGATAAACTGAATCAAAAATGGATATATCTATGCAAAAATACGCAGGAGGAATGCGGAGTTCATGGGAAAATAAATAGTCGTGAAAAGAATCATATGGAATGGAAACCATTGAGTGTTATCAGACTCTCACAAATGTATCTAACAAGGTGTTTGTTTCGTGGAATATTACATCGAAAGAATAAATACAGATCGAAATTATTTGCCCAAAATGGATTATCAAGTTGGATTACCTTATTCACATTCGTGATATACGTCATTTTGTCTACATCGCCACCAACAGCTGCTGATTACTATTCAGGTGTGTTTATACGTGTATATTTTGACCCCGGAACAGTATTTGGAATGAACCATATTTAAAACCTATTTATGGAGTTGCAGAATCTTTAAAATTGCAACTACAGCTGCATGAAAGTAGACTATTTACTTATTGTACACTAAACCAATCGCAAAATTGGACCATTAATTATTTGCAATTTCACTGAATAGTCCAGATTACTGTAACACAATGCTAAGTCATTAGGAACGAATTGTTTGTTATTAACATTGGAATAAATAGGGCGGAAAACAATATTATTGAATGAGGACATCGTTCGTCAAGGCTCACTTGCCACGGATTATTTCCTCATGACGTTGTTTCAAAATTTAGGAGTATTATATTTATATTTAAAAACGCAGATACGAAAACTTGCATTTCCGTTATTTGCGATTTTTCATAAATTGAAATACAATTTATGTATTTTGGTTCATGAGCCTTATTGCCAATTCAATATTCAATGTTAGATTTTGCGCGCACAAGAAATTCGCGAAAGTATTACACTACTGAATAAATAGGGATTTTTTAATACTCTGTAGTTTTATAGTAAAACTGAAACGCATAATTTGTTATATAAATAAATTCGAATTTAGTACCAAGTTCTGTTCTAGGTCAGCCCTACGAACCTAAATCAAGACACACGACCTCGTAATGGATTTATTGTACAGCGTGAAATTTCTAGTGAACCTCCTCTATGCAATATGTACAATAAGTTTCGGTATTGATGGAATGTTTCCCGCTGCGAAACCGTTGAAAGCTTGGGACTTAATTTTGATCGAGCGATTTCTTCTTGTGAGCAGAAAGTAATTGCTATTTCGCTGAAGTATAGTTTGATGAGCATTATCGTGTAATAGTTTTCTGACATCTTAAAAGCATGACTAAAATTAATGGCATTCCACACACCGATGCGGTGCATTGCCAACCTTGGTCAATTTGGTCAAAACTAAATTCTTTTGGGGTGAAGGGACTTGATATCAGCCGAAGTTTTAGAATAAAAATTTTCAGTACATACTATGTGAAAATGTTTTTGGGTAATAAAGGCACCCCTCAAATTTTCTAGTAAATGAATTTATTTATACAGCCAAGTTCTTGAACATTACATAACGATTTTTGCATGATAAATAATGAAATTTAGCGTCTCATCTTTTTATTTCATCGAATCATTTAGTGGATTGCACCGAGACAGAGTTATTGTAGTATCACAGTAGCGTATCATGGTTCTAATTAACATGGAAATACCATACGTTGACTAATCCGAAAAATAGAATAATCGCTTTTTTTCTGAACTTTGTTCTGTGCGTCACTCGCTTCCGAAACAGCAAACTTCCCACTAGTTGTTGTGGTTGAAATAATACGATTACAGAATCATCGTCATATTATTGTATGAATCATTTCTAGTTGTTTACTTCTCATTGATAGAGAAATACTCTCAGTTGTAACTGTATACAAACCGCTATTGTTTACACCCGGCGTATAGTATGACTCATTCTCTATGGGTGAATGACCGGGAGTAAGAAACGGAAAATATTAGGCAATTTACACACTAGCTTGTACGGGGCATCAAAGATGTGCTAGTATTTATCTTTAGTTTTTAGCGATGTTTAAATGGTGAGGATACAATTCTCCTATCTTCTTCATATGGCAAGAAACCTTGTTTGAGTAGATTGACTTTCCATTTTTTAAATTCTGTTAACTGTGTCATTCCGACAGTTACATGTAAATCATGCGTGATTAATCGATAGCCCGTGTAATTGATATCGCTTTAAGTGTGTCATGTCGGCAACTTTGATATTTGTTATCTCCACTGCTTTATCAAGATAAATTTGTTCAGTATTTGATATTCATGGTTAAGGTTATATGAATTAAAACATTTAAATATTTCTTTAAATGTTACCTTTTTGCGTTCGTTTATTGCTAAATGTGCCACAAAAAATGGTTGATTATTAAGTAAATCAAATATCATTTTGAAGATATTTCAAGTCGACCTTTCGATTTTAAGTAGCAACCCTATCCACATGTTAATATCTGAATAAAATATTATCAAATACTCTTTTATTTGATATTTATTCTAAAGGTCGTATTTTCACAGATTACGTCTCAGTTATCATGAAGAATTACAACTCAAGCGCATGCGATGGGGAGTATTTGAGAATTGATTGTCCTACGGGAACATCTATAGATATACAGGTAAATGTTTATAATTGTTAGGATCAGTGATGTATTCTGGATATTCCTAAATATTCCTAAATAACGGTAACAGTACAACGGTTAGATAAAATAAGCTTGTTTTAGGTAATCCAGCAAGACATTTAATACACAAATCCCTATTAGATAGTTACCCTATTGTTTTGCCGCAATAATTTGTTCACAGGTGTATCTTGGCTAAATTACGTGCCTTTGTATGATGTTTGTGGGATTTGAACGTTTTAAAAATGTAAAATTCTCACACAAGTTTCTCACGATTTTCTGTCTCGAGCGTTACCAAAGGGCCTGTTGTCCCTGTTTCAATAGACTATGATCGTTTAAGTAAACACTTCATCATAACCAACCCACTTGCGAGCTATTAAAATGATGTTGAACACAATTTCAAAAGTTTAAACTGGTTATAGACTGGCACTGTTTAGTTTAAAAGTACTCGTTTATTTCAACGTAATTTGGCAATGACTCCGCTGTTTTAATTCTTTGCCTTAGCTCAAATACATCAATTTTAACTTTATATTTTATTTCTGCACCAAAATTGCTGTACACCCAAGCGCCGATAACTACAATTTGGGACGAGAATCATTTTATTTAACTTGCTATTCGCGGTTATGACCATAAGGTGCATATTTCTAGGAGTTGTTTTTAAAATGTGACTTCACTTTTCACCGCATATATTTATATTATAGTGGAACAAGCAAATTTAACTTGCATTCATAATTTTTGACAAAAGTAATTTGGTATTTTTGCAGAAAGCCATGTATGGAAGAAAAGTTCCAAGCAGTGTGATGTGTCCATCTACTACAGAGACTGGATCTGGATCGAGTGAAAAAGTCGACGAAGACACCGATTGTGAAGCGGTAACATCATTTGAGGTGGTTGCTTAAGCGGCGATTCACTTTCTAATATCAAGACTCAATGGTTAATGTAACCAGTACAAATCTTGATATTAAAAAGCATGTATGCTCATGCAGATTGAAACGTGATTGTTAAAGGAATATTACCATCTGCATGTTGTCTCTCTATACATGAGGTTAATACTTTCTTCAGATAACAATTTACCGCAAGAACACCATGTAAAATAAACAACGTATAAAACCACAAACATTAGAAATGTGTGGCGTAACAAATTTAGTACCACGTCCCATAACATGTCGACGACGATTCGAATAATATGATTACATTTATCAAATCTCAATCAAATACAATACCATTCAAACACCATAGCACACTATAATTGGTTTGCAGCATCTCAAATCGAATCACATTCGTATATATAATAATATCACATTAATTTTCTCCGTGATGCACTTTTGACCTGTGACGCAAGTCATAATTTTTGCTGCTTGTCATCTGCTAATTTAAAAATATTACTTCGCTAGCCGTATTTATAAATCAAGTACGATGTGGTTCGAATACCATACCAAACCAAACCATAATCAATTTATAACAGTAACATTGATTTGCCCCGTGATATACATTTCACTTGATTTTTGCTGCTTTTCATCTACTAATTAAAATATTACTCTGTTACCCTCATTTATCAAAAACTTATCAAAAACAACATTCTAAAATTTTATACTTCATTTAAAGTTTGATATCGACTCACACTTTTTCAGAAATTGTACCACTGATCAACCTCGTGGTGGCTAACATGGACCTAAACGCGGTCAATATTTTTTTGAGTGGATACATTTTAATCGCGCCATAGTTAAGTCTGCCTAACTACATTGGTGTTATTAAACCAGGGTACAGTAACGCATGGGCGATTTGACTGACTGATTAAAGTGATTATTACGTTGGTGACTATTAAAAACTGCTTGGCTTAAAATATCATAATTTGGATTTAATGCAATTGGCGTGTACTAGCACAATGCTCTATCGTTAAGATAAATACCCAAATCGGGTTTAGATTTTAAATCCAAGCGGTCGATGTTTAAGTTTTAGTGTTTTGTTCAAATCCTTGCATAAGGCAAATGCCATATGGAATACGCATTATCCAAATTACTTTCGCCATTTTCTTACGGTTTGTATGCGAGTCCGTATGACTCCAAAAACAACTATGTTTCGGCAAACCCAGGTCAGCATTGTTTGAACAGCAAACACTCGAGTTGATAAATTGACGAAATATTATCAGGTATTAACAGAAGTAACGGTCGAATGGAATGTTCAGAAAACGGGGTTAACACTTTCTTCGCTGCAGTATAGGTTGAATAAATAATTTTCCCACATACCCAATGTTAGAATGCGACGTACGTGTAAATATTTTGACCGGTTATTTCAAATATTCGTGTTGTAAATAGTACAGCGTTGTACAAATACAGAATACATAGGTTTTAACCAAAATACATATGTATGATAAGGCTTCGGCAATGATATGCTGCAATTATTGGTCGCAAATATGCATGGCATAGTTTCTCTCTGCTTCAATCTCCGTAACGCTCTTTTTGCTATTAACCTCTGTTAAGCATGGTACATGCGTAAACATTACTATAATACATATTAGCACAAACAATTACATGCAGATATTATTATGTTTATTACATTTATAACATTTAGTACAACACTTACATTTTACCTTTAGAAAACTGGCGCCGAATGCCAAGACAAACGAATTTGCCGATTACTTGTTCATAGAAGAGTATTTGGACAGGATCCATGCCCAGGAACCAGTAAATATCTAACCGTTCATTACAAGTGTGCGCCGAGTAAGTGATGTTGGCCTTGAATTTATTTTTAGATCATAAATATATGGATACAAGCGTTCCATATATATATATATATATATATATACTAAATGCCATGATGGCGAAATATTTTTAGCAGAATCAAAACGGTAAAAGATTGACCGTGAAATCAAAGATCTGCTAATGGTTGCAATCAATGGGAGTGACATTTTGACCTCAATAGATTCGCAATGAACGAAACCTCCAAGTGGAATTTATAAACTGACCGAACATATACTTACACATGAAGATCTTTTAGTTTATGTTTTGTCGCGAAATTAACCCAATTGATTTGAACGGTTATCCAAATACTGCCAAAAAGTTATGAGCACTCCCTAGTTTTTTGTAAAATATCATTAATATATCTTTTTATAATTATTTCATTATTTTTACAGAGGATTTTCACGAGTTGTCTACATGCTCTCGACAAACCGTCAAGCTGAGATGCAGATTAGATACTGTTATATCTATTTTTGATGTGATTCCATCCGACAGAAATAAGTGTTCAAAGGCCATCAACAAAACCAGTATGTAGATTTGAATCATATATTGTATTAATCTCTATATCTTGCGTTTCACATAGTTCCAAATTTTCGAGTTTTCCTATGGTGATTAAGCACGGATCGAATTTCGCGAAGGTAAATCTACAATTATAAAAACATGGCTCGACTAAGCTGTCTGGATAGAATTTATAATCTATTTCGTTGGAATGACCTTTTATTTTTTTTCATTACCTTGTTCAGCTGAAGTTATTTCCCTGTTAAGCTGGAATTATGTTTAGCACATCCCCCGCCTTCCCAATGTGTTATCGAATTTAGCAGCATTTGCTGAAATGAAGAATTCGATTTGTAAAACTTCTCAGTTCTCTGTTCAGTGGCTATTGCTTGCCTATCACCACGTTCGCCTATTTTTAAATAATGTAACCTAGGCTAAAGAGTCGCAATTAAGATTTAGGTCTTAAATTTGAATTGAACGTGATTCTTGTCACGTATTTCAAATACCACTTGAAATTTTGCTGCACCAACAGAGATAGTTTTTATCTTATGGCAATATTAAGTGCTTACCCTGCTCAATAATAAACTCTTCAAAATATACCTCTAACCGCTATGCCAATAAAAAGGTTAACAACAGACCACCAAAGGTGAATAGTTATTTGATAACGTTCTCACATGTTGTTCTAGTATTCTAAGAACCGATCAGACGTGTGGTTAAGTATAAAAACAAAATTCAACAGAATACTGCAAGATATGAAGGGCATCTTATACTTCGCCTGTAAACTATTTTTCTGACTTTTTTTCTAATTTATCTTGTTGTTCGTAAAGCTACTGATAACTATGTCAAGTGTTTTGCATCAGAAGTGTATTTGATTTGCACGATTTAACTCAAATATTACTAAAACTTATTCGGGTGTAAATAATATGACCTCATAACGCTTCTTCATATTTCTTACAGATTGTGTTATGAGAAAGTCGGCCGTTTTAGAAGACGTCACCTTGAACTGTCATTCAAAGGAAAAGTGTTCCTACATGCTGCCAAGTTCATCTTGCTTCAACCATATGAAGATAGTACATACTTGTGGTAAGCAACATGTAGTGAATACATTGTATTGCATTGTATTGTATTGCTTTTATGGTTGATAATTTTGAACTTGACAAAATGGTGAATATACCTGTTGGAAACAAATGAAAACTTTGCATTTTTCGTACATGTGTATTCATTTTTGGGGAATAATTTTTGCGCCATCCCAAATACCAGTATAGAATGTGGTATTTTTATATTTTCTTTGATGATGGACGACACCTGTCACCTTCCTTTTACACTCTCTCTTAACCCCCTCTTAATTCCCCACCATAAGATAACAATGATGATATATAACAAAAACGAATTTTCCTTTTAACGAACACAAATAGAGGATTAGCGACGATATTTGTTGGACAAACAAAATAACGTCATGCTCTAATAAACCTTAAAAGTTGTCTAAGTAATAAGCTAAATATAGGGTTTCGGCAGATTAGAAGTTTGGTATATGTGGAATAGAATAGCAGCTACAAAAACTTCTGCAATGCCCCTGTAAGTACAGTATATGTAAATATGGATAGGAAATAATACTCGTTAACAATGGTTCCAGGGTGTATTTCATACATATTTTATCTAATTTTTTCTATTAAATATTTCAGTTAGATGTTGAATACATGTATTTCATTTTCTCAGTGTCAAAAAAATTGTGGTTTCCTCATGTATTATGATAGTTATAATATTATAAATAGATAATTGTATCCTTTATCTTAACTTGTACACCTGAACATAACATATCAAACCCCATGCAAACCAGCGCATTTACAGTAAAATGAATTAGTAGGTCGGGGCTACTCAACTATTTTTATCGAAGGTCCGAAAACAAAACTTCAAAATTATTTGGGTCCGGTCTTTCCAGAAGTGATATTTCGGCATCCTTAAACGAGCACTTCCTCGACCGACTAATGATTAGTAGCAAATTAAATTTTTTTATTATGGTGTTATAATTCTTTTCGTATATATTCAAAACTATGAAAGTCATTTTATAATAGGAAATTCAAAAAGTGGGGCTAATGATCCAAAATAAATAATTAGGTGCGGTCCAAATCCAATACTCGAAAGGTCCGGATTCGGACCGCGGTCCGCCAGTTGAGTAAGCCCTGTAGTAGGTGATATGCAAAGCCAAAAAATGTTTTGTTGTCCATGAAAACATGGTAGCACTCTGCACTGGTTATTGCCTGTCAAAAATTCGTTTCGGAGCGAAAGTAATTTACATTTTTCCATTGAACTGAGTTGAACTCAACCAGGTCTTGCTTCATATCACGTCAACACTTGATAAATTTTTTAATATAACAGCTATGAAAAATATAACTGGTTCTAGAACTCTTGTTTTTGCGACAAAGAACACAAATAGTTGATTTACATCTGATGTCAATTTTATGAATGGGAACTGGATACGCTCTAAAACGCACGAATGCTCGAAACTATTATTGTCTTCTTTCATATTAATGGATTTGCCGCCTTGAGTTATTTTGGTAACATTTCGGATTTGTGAAGCTTTTTTGAATATTAAAGTGATTTCGTATTTGAAATGGAAATTGTTTTAGAACAAGCATCCAATCTTCAATATTGTAAAACAGATCGCTTTTTATAACTTAATTTAACCCTATAAATTTAGATTGGTGTTTATTCCAATAGGGATTTTTTTCGGGTTGGGACTTTAAATTTTACGTTTATAGTTCAGAACTCGTTCCTTCTGTAATGTTTCACATTTTAGTGAACCCTATACCGAATACAGGGATCAGAAATTTTCATCTATTCCGTTGTTCGACAAGGTATAGCGCTTTCTACGAAGCAAACCATTCAACTGAAGATCGGGGCTATATATTCCCATTCCCTATTTGTTTGGTATGCGTCAATATAGAAAACTGGCGATCAAGTTTTATATGTGTACTGAATACGACTTTGAATTACCAGTACGACTTTCTTAATCTTAAAATATTCAATGCAATTGCTTAAAATACTTTTAAATATCAGTAAATATAGCCTGAAGTACGTAACTCATTGGTATGTCCGGAAAATAAAAGGGAAAACATCCTTGCTTGTGAAACGGAATTTGATACGTTATTTATCTTAAATTGGTTCGGTTTTAGTTTGGAGGGAAAAATAAACAAACAAGAAAATTTAGGTCGGTGTCAAATATCACTTTGAAGCGATAAAACGTAGTAAAAGGACTACGGAAAGATAGGTATAGGTACTAAACCATACCTGGGAGAAAATAATTGAGAGCAACACAACAGAGAATCGCGTGGATACAAGTGAAGGGCAGAAAGGTTACAAATTTGGAACCTTCATTTAAGAATAGTGGGGAAAATTTGAAAATGGAGTGTTGTTGTTTATTGGGTTATTTCCGTTACGTACTCCCACTGTAAAAGTTGACGATTTTGTTTCGTTAAATTGTTTGTTGTTTGTTAATATATGATATCGTGTGAAATTTCAGATGTTATGCAGGTCATCAAATATTTTCTGAAGACGTAACAAATCCTTTTTTAGGAGAAGTTCCAAACAATAGTATTTCTGTTCCCATGTTCTCGCTATGCTTGATATGAAATGTAAAGGAAGGATATATGGACCGTCAGTAACGTACTTGATAACACGTTTGACAACAAACACTCGTATTCACTTAGCCGAAACTATCAGAAAAAAGCTTGATGTTGGATTTTTTAAGTGTTCGTTAGATGTGTGTTACTGCTAATTTGTATGTGATCATATTTATTAGGAGATTGGGGTGTTGGAAGGCAGTTTTGTTGCAATGTTTTTTTTACATTGTTCAATAGGATTTTTGCATGTCAATTTTATTTGTATCGCAACAAGATAGACATCTGGTTGCCGACCATGATTGTAAAACAAGTTCAGAAAACTAATGGCAGGTGCGCAACAACTGCCTAAGATATTCACTACACCTGGCAAGCGTTAATTCATGTTTAAACATATGTTAAAAATTTAGGCAAATAATTTTTTGTACGTCAGTTTGCTTAGCATGTGTTGGACCAATCTGAAAAACTGAAGAATGTCTTATATCTATTTTTTTGGTGAATATGATACGAGGGTGGTCGTTCTAACGAGTTAAAATATTTACCAATTATGATTGAATGAGCTTGTATTTTTACCTCATTCGATTTCGAATGAGCTCAGCTTTATAAAAAAATGGAAGACGACACGACACGACTGGCCATAATTCAAAATTAAGTGTCGGAAAAATCAAAGTCTAATTATATTAATATATAAACATGATGAATGACATCATGAAAATCATCTATTGCTACTATTTCATCATAAATAAAACAAGTCCAGATCAAATAGATATATAGTTACATGACAATCAATACGAGTGACAACAATAGAATATTTTGAAGTTATTCCCATGGCGTTCTGTATCATGTTAGCATGATGGACAGTTGCTAGAACAGGTTTCAGAAGGCGGTTAGCAATAGTGAATATGGGAAGAAAAGTTTTTGTAGAAATTATGATTAATGTAACTCTATTTAATGTAGAAATTCGCACTTTGTGTTATGTACACAATATCAGCAAAATGTATACACGTTGAAGCATTCAATACATGTAAAATATAACTTCTTTCGCCTTCCATATGCAGATCATTATGATTGTTTCTGTGGAATTCTGGGTGGTACTATGTGTTCTTTTTGTATTGTTTGTTTTGCTTGACCACACGTTTCCTTTCACATGGAGAAATATAATCTCACCAATAAAATAGTGTATACCTAAAAGAGAAAATTGTGAATCGACAAATAGTTACGTCAGAAAAAATTTTCGTGTATGATAATTGATAACCAATATTTATCAAAGTTTGGTTTAAAAGTTTTGTTTATTTGAAAATTCCAGTATTTTTTCATTACATGAATGTCTTTAAATATTCTGATACTTTTTAGGTTTACCTTTAGCTTATTTTAAGTTTCCATCAGTGACGACTTTCAAATTGAGTGGAATATAGGTCACTGGGATTTTCTGCAAAAATGTCTTTTGCTGTTTTTAAATTTTTGTTCATAGTTTTAGTTACAGGTGAGTTTTAATATAATTTTGACTTTGGCATTTTTCGAATTTCACTATCATTTATGAGGGTATTCTCAGGCATAAATATATACATAACTAAGTAGACCACAACGCTTGTGTGAAACGATAATCTTATTTATGGTAAAATATGACAAGAGTTCAGATAACGTAACGAGAAATTAGCGTGGGAAACGATAACTTCCTACATGGTGGCGATGATGTACACTATTTTTATACATACTCCCGCTGTATTAATATGTGTTTACCAATAATGATGCCCACTAAATTCGAATTAAATGTTTCAATGGTCATATAAGAATAAAGCGATTTTGCTTGAAAATCAAAATAGTCTGAGTGATCTCATCCTACCGTTAACTCGAATCAGGTACATATTTATCAAGTTCTTAATTGCCAGGTATATCATCAGAGAATAGGTATAGACATGTTTCATTTCATGGCGCGAGATTTCAATCGAAAGTAAACATTTTACGTCGTGAAACACAGGCTGACAAATAGGACTCAAACATCAGTTGGCTCGCAATGCGTGTTGAAAACTTACTGACTAATGAAATATTATCGTTGTACGCAAAATAATATGTCAGTTTCAAGGCTTATTGTATGTTAGTTTTCCGAAATGAGTCGTAAAAACAATCTGAAAGCGGATATTATTTCATTTAATAATAGTGTAATTATGCACAGCATCAATATAGTTTCCAAGTGTGGTTTCCTCGTTTATCGCAAACCATTCGAACGTTTTTTGGAACTCACTCACCGACAATTAAATGTGTCTAAATTACTACCTACACGTAAATCCACCTGTATAACTGAATAGATGAACGTCAAATTTGGAGTTTTAGTTCGACTCTAAGATTGAGACGCAGGAAGTCGAAACAGCCTATTATTTGTCCTAAGTTTGTTTGGTCAACGCATCAGATAAAATAGTCAGTCAGGTAGATTTTGTATGAGAATGGTATTGGTGTAGCTTTAGAGGCGTATAAAATATAATATTCTATCTTCCTTATTTTACCAGGTTCCAATGGGTTAGTTAGCACACAATTCTTTATTATTTTGTTCTAACAATCACTGTAGAGCTTTTCATTTTATTGATCAATTTAATTCTTGGAATTGTTAACATTAAACAACGACTCATTATAGTTTGTAAAATTGAAAGTATTTGACAGATATCATTCGATTTTGAAAGAGAATGCGAACTAACAATAAAGAAATTTAGTTTAATTGTATTGGAAGAAATCTTATAGTTCAGATATTTATTAACTTAATAATATATTTATAGTTGACTCGTGCTTTCAAGATAATATTTCAATGTACTGCGAGTGTTCGAAATACCCGGCGATTTGTATGCTCGCCAAACTGTCTATGAAACTATTTTGATTTCACGTACTGCCGCTTGTTTTGTCCCTAGAATTCGTATGGGGTAGAGTAACTGCGTAGTGAAGAGGTTCTGTCTCAAATAAATTATCCGAGAATGTGGGTGGCCTCTGTGTGTGTACTGCGAATTGTAGTCCACTATGTAAACAATTGACATTACTATTTTATTTACTTAGAACGGCCCGGAAACTAAACTGATAAAAATGCTTCTTGAACTCTACTTGAAAGATCAAGTGGGGTCATTGAAAGCAGGTAGACGTCAGTTGGGTAAGCTATGCCACTGTTATTTCAGATCATTTTAATATACTGAGAAATTAGATTATCATCAGACATTCGTAGGGCAGAAATAAGAAGTTTTACAACTGAGAAAATGTTTATGTTAAATTACGCCGAAAAGGTAATATTTCCGAAATTGAATTGAAGAATTCATTCATATAGGACTTGCTTCTGTTAGTTTGAAAATAAAAAATTATATTCGTTCCGCATTAGTATGAAACTTCAACAGTTTTACTTATCTAAACGTAGAATATGTTTTAGACTTCGACTAATATCAGACGATTCTAAATTACGATAAAGATAGGCTCTGTGTCCGTCAGTAAATGGAATTTAATGAGTTTAGTTCGGGGTTGGAATATGGATGACCACTGACTTCAGATGCCAAGCGCGATGACGCAACAAACGCTAACTATTTGTTGAGCAAACATTCTTGGACACATACTATAGGTATCCATTAGTTTTATTTGCAGTTTAATAGTTGCTTTTAAATGATATGAGACGTTTTTAAACTTTTTTCCAACGTGATGTAATAAAAACAGGAAACTAAGTGTCTTTGACAAATAGAGCGTAGAATGTTGTCTGAACAGAAGTGTTGAGATTATATTACCCATATCTTAAAACTCTGCCAGCTGTTTTCAGTCACACTGTCAGGCGGTTTGTACAGCAGGCAAGTTCTGTTCAATTGCCCAAGTGCTGCATGTGTAAGCAGAATGTTTTTTTTTTTTCATCACGAAATCTTATTTGAGAACGTTAAACCAAAACAGCAGAGGCAACCAGATGTAATAAAGTAGATAAAAGATGTTCAGTTATGTCTTTCAATGAAGATTTATGGTGTATATTCATTAGAAAAGTGGTCACTACCAAATCAGCTGCTAATATGAATATACATATGTGATTCATTTCCGTTGTACCTGTAAATGACATGTGGTTTTATTTTTCTCAAGCAAAATTTCTTTTGCGCAAGATTATTGCCCCACTGTGTTGTTTTCTGGAGCATTTTGTTAATAAACTTCATTTGCGATTTAAGAAGGTATGCCCTATTAAACGAATATCATCCTTACACCACATAGCTTTGTATGTCTCAACTTGTCATAGTTTGCTTATTTCTTGCTATGAATATTGCAATTGATTCAATTTTCTGGAATATTCATAAACTGCTATTTGTAAGATGGGCATTAAAATTCATGTGAACAAACGTCATGCTCATGCTAAACGTGTGTGTGGTTTCGAATTACGGAAAGTTGAGCTTCATCGTATAGAATTACGAGCCTACTTTAGTGAGGAAGTTTTTGGGTAAAAGATGACTTAGATATTACACGATTCCAATCAGCAGGTTTTACACATTGATGTGGTAAGTGTAATTTTAATTTTTAAATATCAACCTCTCTCTAATGGAATCGTGGTTGACAGATATAAGGTTATGAAAACTACCTACGAAAACTTGATTCCCAGCCTTCGTGTTTTCTATGCAAATTTCTGTGGCCAGTTCACTAAATGCCATATCACACGTCATTCATTGCTGATATAAATTGTTAAACCTATATTAGGAAAATTAAAGTCTGAAAATCAAATTCTTGATATACTGATATATGATTTGCGGGAAATAGCGACTTCAAAGTACTTGAAGTTTTTGCGACGGTATTGAAAGAAAACGCATTTCTCATTACCTAAATAGCTTTTAACAATTGCCATATTACCCACTCAAGATAGCTGTTTTGATACGCTCTATATAAAACTTCATCACTCGTTTCGAGTTTTCAACCATACAACAGGCAGGTCCTATAAGTTTCTTCCTGCGTGACATTTTGAAAACGACTGATCTTCAAAGATGGCCGCTTTTACAGCTTCCTGTACCCACAGTACTCGTGAACGTGGCAAATATTTTTGACAATATACGATAATATAAAACAAATTTCACTTTTAGTATACTTTTCAAAAAAACTACAGCAAGACTTCAATTTCATGTACTGTTTTACTATCAAGTACTATTGATATTCAGATTCGACATATTTTCGGATACATTTTAAGATGTCATATTTCATACATATATACATGGTATAGACTTGGGTATTATATGGATCAACATTTGTTATAGTTCAGTTCCGATTCACGCAAAACTTTTCAACTGATTATTTTTTTAGTTCAATAATTGAACAGACCCCCAAGTTGACGATTCCATAAACATGTTCACAGCGAAGAGCAAATGCAATTTCCAAATATAGTTTCTATGTGACAATTGACTAAATCTCTAATCTCTGTACGTCCGTTTTATATTTGTTCATGAACCGGATATTATATTTGTTTTAACCCTGCTAAAACGCTTAAAGATGAAAATCTTTGATATACATCTGTCTATTTGAGGAGAGATTAATAAACGGCGTTTGAATTATTGTTCATATCTTTCCTGAAATATTAAACGATATCGTTAGCGGACTGTGTTATATTTCAATATATTTATGATAGATTTTGTACCTTTGGGATGTAGCTTTAGCAGTATTATAAAACTAAATAATTCAAATGTTAAAATCTGCAGAAATTCTTAAGAATTGATAATTGGTTGTTGTAGGTTCACGCCTGTCTAACCATGGAGATTTAACGTTTGTGGGCCATGTATTTGAGACTTGGACAATAGACTCATTGGAAATGTTTAATAACTATATTTCAAAAATGATCATACATGAAATTTCAAATATTTTGGCCAAATTGAAACAATTATTCGAGTTTGGACCGAAGAAGCAATATAATTAAGCAGTTTGCAAGAAAACGTTTCAGTTTATGTGCTTTGTTTGACTAAATCTAAAATTAAAATATCGTTGAAAATACCCCAAATAATTTTGGTATATATACAGTTGTATAGAATTATACTCAAAATGACTATTCCTGTTTCGAACACAAATATTGACCGTGGGGGTTCTGAGTGACCTTTTTGTTGGTTTACCGCGCATTTTCTACTTGACTGCGTTTTGACCCTGCGTATCAACCAATTATCTATGCTCAAATCATTGCCAATCTATGGATCATCTTTATGACTCAAATTACTAACCCATTGGGTCATGTTAAATCGTTTGGATATGCTGCATATGCACCAGAACTCAATTACTGCAATGGTGATCACTTAATCGATCGACCTTAGTGGTATCTATATTGTACAGTTGAGTGAAGTAAAGAAAACGATACGGACATTTATGGATATATGTGCTTGAAATACACATTGAAGCTTTTAAGGGCTGTCGTGGTGATTAGAAGTTATTCCTAAACTATTGACTTTAAAAAATAAGGGGAAGTGCTTTGAACTCAATACATATACATGTTTATTCATTTCAAATAATGTAATGTATGTTCTATATACGCGAATCACGAAAGAGTTTTTTTTTATCTATTATCAAGTACCTAATCGACTAGGCTTCGGGTTCAGTAATTTAAGTCAAATACTTTTTCTGTTAGTTGGACTAATTTATTGGCGATTTATTGAACTGTAAGATCATGTTATTTCCAACAGGTGCTTCGGCTTATCAAGGCTTTGAATTGACACGACTGGCATTCAGCTTGAGAATACAATGCTTTGTAGCATAAATAGGTCGAGGTGGGATTAACTTCACGGTTTATATTCGAAAAAAGCACTATATTGTCGTAGATACTACATTGTAAATTGATATCCATGTATTTACTTGTTTGCAGCAAAGTAAATTACGTTGAAGGTAAATACGCTATATATATTCTTAGAGCATATAAGATTGAATAATTTATAAAAATGATAGAAAATGCTGAAGCGTAACATTCAATGTTTTGAAAAGAATGCAGCAAGGGCAAAGTACTGTGTTTTCATTTTGACTCAACGCTTCACGCTATATCATAACGAAGGTCAAAGTTGACTCGGTAGTGAATACTCTGGCACGTTTTGTTGCAAAACAACAGGGTCGACTCGAGTTAAATAAGGTGTCGCATTTCGTGTTATCTTTAATTAACGAGCTGTTGCTTCTAACCAAATTAGAGCGTGAACACGAGCTGTTCCCAGTCTGTGGCCTGACTTGGTGAAGCTCCTTTTACAGTCACTCGCTCGTTTGTATAGTTTTAACGTTAAAGGCTAGCTTTGAAGAAATGTTATCACATGTAGTACACGGTAACATGTTAGGGTTAACACTACAAGTTTCTTCTTGCCATAGGAGTGTCATTATTTTGTTACTTGCAATCGAAGTTCGATGCCTTTTACTATGGCCTACCCTATTTACCTCGCCATGACAACACTGTGAGACTCTGGTCTGGCACTTTACTTTCTATGGTTACGTAGACTGTGGTGCATGAAGTCGACATTCTTTTGTTGAAACGGCAATTGCTTGGTATGGACCACCACGTCGACTTGACGTACCTATTTTTTTTTTATCATTCATTAAATACCATATTTAGTTCGATTTCATTCTATTTATCATGTTTCTGTTAGACTTCTCCAGGGGGGCCACCGCCCGAAAAACTAGTATTGGGTTTCGGCGTCATCTTTCACCTTGAATGCATGTCTTGTGAATAATATTGACTATATGAATCACTCTGTTGTTTAATATATCTTTGAAATTTGTTTTTTACATATATTATAGTATGAATTTATTATTAACCATGCTAACTTTCAAATATGAATAGTCAAATTTTTTAAATGCTCCAAATATCGTCTATATACAAAATTAAAGACGTTGACCGCACATATATGTGTATGCTCTTACTCTGTATTTTATAACTAACTATTTAGTACAATGCATTTTTTAACTACTGTTGAAGCTTGAAGAATTTGCAGTAATTGACAATCAGTCAATCTGGTTTGTTGTTAGAATTGGAAGTTTTTGTTATCACTCTCGTTATGCTGGTATCAATCGATCACGTATATATGGCAGATGCCCTTTTTCTGCATAGTTCGTAGATGTTTTTAATGAAAATATTGCTTGTGAAGCCAATTCACTTTCACTGAATAATTCAGTCTGTGTTTATATAAAGTGTAATGGCTAATCGAGTAGAGCCTATCCGGCTTCTATATACCACACTTTAGTATAGAGTAAAGTATTTTTTATGTAGTGTTTTAATACTAGCTTTAGTAACGTTTGTATTAATCAATGTGCAAGTAAAAACTGTGGATATGGAAAGATTATTCATGAGTTTGTGACGTATTTTATCAAGAAGTTGTATTTTTCACTTAGAGTTTGTAATATTTACGTCAAGTCAAGACGCGAGAGTCAAGTTGGAAAGCATTAAGAATGACTTTTCAGCAGTAGCTTAGTTTTTTGGAGCTAACCTCTACCTAGATTGAGCATTTATGAACTTCCTCTCTTTGAAATTCGTTTTCATAAAAGTGTTTCCCAAGTAGTGTTGACTTGAGTTGTTAATTACAATCATAGTGCCAAGTTCTATGTACCAATATATCTGTCATTAGTATGAACTTATATTTAGTTTTACCACTCCGGTGTAGTTTTGGTATTGGTAGCTTTGCAACTTCAGTTGATTGGTTGAGCCATAGGAGCTAAGTTGCAGAAGTATTATATTTAGTACAACTTTGCACCCTAGTTTACCACTAGTGAAGCTAAATTAATCTTTATTGATCTTTTTAGAGGCGGGTCACCATCAGAGTTTTGTGTTCTGAAAATATAATTTTGCGTTATGAATTTTATCATTACAAAGCATATATGTGTATATCAACGAATCTTCAGGAATTGGTATTATTAGTAGTGGTCCAAGTTAATGAAATAATATTATCTTTAATACAATTATATATAGACAGAAGGTTATGCTTATTGTTTTTATAATTTCATTCCATATTTCCTTTACAGTTCCTAAAGAGTTTTTAACCTCGGAATTACCTTCTTCTGTTCGCTTACTGACCACGACATCTCCTGCCTTGGACACTACACAAGATTGGTCAACTGAGCACTCTACTGTCGTACATTCCACTGTGACTACATCTATAAACAGCAAAGGTATGTTTCATACACTTGAGTTTTATTTGAAGATTATATATATTATAATTTGATTTATTAATATTAATAATAATAATTTGCGGTTCAAACTGTTTTCCATTAAACCATATTGGGGACTAGTGCACAAAACAGACAATTGCCGCACTCAGTTGCTCCTGACAAGATCTTTAAAAACATATGTGAATAATAGTCTTGCTTGCTCTTGGGTATACATGCACTAAATCATAATAAGGCAATTATAATATAATAATTATCATAGTTTTCAGTTGTCCTATTTTAATAATATTAATTTAATTTATCTTCGTGCATTTTTAAATTGTGAAATGGATTATCGCATGTTTAGAATTTTACATCAAATTCATTTATTTGTATATCTGTATATAAGTGACCAATGAACAATCATCATATAAATAAATAATTAGTTTGAAGATCATTTGATTAGGAGTTTCGTTTTTTATTAATTCCAATATGAAAATGGTGTCTTAAATTCCCAATGATATACATCGTTGTCAGTCCTCAAGTTCTTGAATTTGGAAATCTTTGACGATTCAAAGTTTGTTATGTGATATTGAAGTATTGTTGGGGACAATGTTTTTATTGAATAAACAAGTCAATAAATGACCAACAGTCGTTTTAACTCATAATTTTCAATGATATCCATAAATAATATGAGTTTTTTTTCATGGACATTCAGAAATGTGTTCTGGGGCTAAATTGATTTAATTTTGTTGTGTGTGTCACTAAGTTTATTAATGAGTGCCTTTTCCACTATTATTGTCTATGGGAAGCCGACATGAGCTATTCTTTTATTGGCCTTTCGTAAACGGATGTTGATCTAATATATTATTAGTAGAAGTAATGGTCTTCCGTATTTCTAAGTTTAAATTGCTTGTGGTCTTTCATTATAAAGTACACAGTTTTTATTACGCAGGTGAATCAACATCGTTCTCTCCGACATCTACCTCATTTATAATTGAAGATACCAGTGCAGTAAATTTATCAAATACAACAGGCGACATTTCAGGTGTGTATGTTTGTTTTCTGGCGTTAAGTTGGACCCAAAGTCATATTCCAATTTCTATTGTCATTCTCCAAGATGAAAATATTACGCAAGGATTGCCACGTCATTCAATACCAAATATTGTCACATTAATTAGGTTTCCTTCAGTAAAAGCCTCCCACATAATATCCGTTTCTCAGTCGATATTTAATCGACTTGATACTCAACATCATATGGGCCATTCCTAATAAGAACAGTTCATCTTGTTTATTTTAAGTCGCCTATTTGTACCCAATATAATTTTTATTCTGGTTTAGTGTTGTTCATACCATACAAATGTTTGAACGCTTCATTTGATTTTCAAATATTCGAGTTTTAAGGTAGGGTAAACGTAAGAACACTTCGACTTTGGATTTAATGACACCGTTATCTTGTTTATTAATTAACGTTTGAGTCACAATTGGGTATATGGTATTTTACATAATATGCGTGAGCCAGTTTGAAATTTCAAAAATCTAGAACTTTGGCTGTTAATGACATTCTTTCTTGGAATACATTAACAATATTTTAATGCCGGAAACATTCCATTATCGTTATTTGTGTATTTACTGTAAAACGGATTAGTCTGGCTGGTTTCCAATAATCAATGCGCTTAGTGTTTTCATTGTTCGGTGTACGGATACATTTCAATTAGGGGAATATTATTTATTTATTACCAAGGCTGTGTATCGTGTAGTTTAAAAAGTTACTTTTACGTAAATGATGAATACTGTAAGGCAACTTCCAGGTAGGTTGTCTACGTCTTGATTATGTTGTTATGAAACAACATTGCTTTGCGTGTGTGGTCGCTGTACTGTCATACCTCAGAAAGAAAATAATGATTGTTTTGAAATTGTTTTTACAAAATTGTTTTGAAATATTTTTGTTGAATCAAAAACGTCGCTGAGAGTACGGTTAGTTACAGGTTGCAGAGATATAATAAATCGCTTGTGAAACTTCATAAACTATCGTTTCCTTATAGAATAAAGACCCAGATAAGCATTGACTTTAATACTGACCACCGTTTCAGCTCTACGTAACATTGAAGTTACATTATCTTTGTTATTTGAACGATGAAATATTATAATCAATCGGATATAAGTTCCATTATACGGTTGAATAGGCTTTTTGCTGATTTACAAGTCAAATATTCAAAGTATATTTTAACACAGTAATATGCATGCTTGCCTTTTTTTTGATTTTACAGCAGGTCGAACAAGATCGCCTCCAGGGAATTTCACCACCACGAGCTACATTTTGCCAAATAATACCTCTGACTTCACGGGGAAAATAAATAATGAAGATGACGTAATTATTAACAACGACTTTCCCATTATTAAGGATCAGAATATGGATACTAGCAATAACTTTTCACCATGTGTCAATTGTACCTCGGTCAACGTAGCAGGATCGGGAAATATCTATGACTCGATGATGGGATTATATTTGTTTCTCAAGGGTAATTCAAAATTTTTTTCATTTATGATATAGGTTTAATTTTACAATTTTATGTTATAAGTTAATTAAGGAGCATATGAACACCCGCCTTCCCCAGTCTCTTTTATATGAATATCCGCATTGGGAGATCTTCATATGATTCTTGGATTTTGTAAAAACTCCTTCACTCCCTTACCATTCCATTCAGGCATAGCCATATGAAGATACATCCGCCTCTCCAGGCTGGATATTATGTAGATACTCGCCCCTAGTAGGTTTGGGATCTTTATATGAACCTAAGTTAATACCACTTGATAGATTGATAAGCGAGTGTAAATTGAAATTGAAATAATTGAATACAGCGCTTTGCAAAAACAGAAATTAGGAAATTGAAAAAAAATACGGCTTCACAGATCAGGTGGATATTGCAAAAATGTTTTTTTATGCTATCTGCAATTCACAATTATATGTTTCCAAAATACTGATATTTAATTTTTAAAATACATTCTATTTCATTCAGAAAACAGCGACGACATTGTTATCGCAATTCTTCTGGCAGTAGTCCTCGCTCTCCTTCTAACTATTTGCGTTCTGGTTCTACCTTGCAAGTTCAAACACGCAAAGAAGAAAGAGAATAAAGCTGAAGAACCTACAGAAAATAGCAGACTAAACGTTCAAGAGGAATATTCGCCACCTGCTGTTCCAGTTGAAGAGGTAATAAATACAACATAGAACAGCAATATGCGCTTAGTAGAATTTTCTACAAGTCTAGTGGGGGATTAGATTCTATTTGGATTATTAAATGAAAACATTTCCACATTATTTTATCACTCCTTATTCTATTATGCGCAATAAACAGATATTCGACCGTGCTAACAGCTTAGGTAAATTAGGAAATATTTTTGATGAATAATTGCTTATTTCCAGCGCCATCTAGTGGGCGTGACTCAAAATATTTCCCGACCTTATCCCGTGGACTTATTTTTGCAATATATTATAGTGAAATCAGCGGAATACTATATATTTCAAATTGAACATACAATGCAAAATACAATCAGAATGAAATAGAACCAGACAATGACTACCGATCAACAGTTGGCTATCAAGTTGTTTAGCAAAATTAATCATCAGCATGTTATCATTTTTTCAGGATGAACACGAGAATATGAGTCTTATGGGTTCAATTCTTCAACGATCTGTTTCTTCTACGAATACACTTCAGCGTCAACAGATCACTTCCACTACACCGCAGAAGAAAAAGAAAAAACAAACCGTCCAAGATGAAAGTAAAAGCAGCTGTGGTCCTCAATCAATTTTTGCCAAAATTTGTTGCAATTGTTGTTGTAACAATGCACCATGGCAACGAACTCGCATATTGAAACGTCATCGTGGAGATGTATACCGTGTCACCCATCGGTATTCGTCGTCCTTGGAAGACGAAGAACTTGCCGGTCGTTTTCAATCGAGGGAAACTTTTCCGGTATTTAGTAGGACTGATGACAATGTTGATAATCAGTCACCAATCCCAGCGTTAGAAGATCATGCCAATCGTTCAGAAAATACAGTTGCTTCGTCAGCACCTCCAACAACACAAGAAAATATAAATTTTAGACCGATTTCTAGATCGACACAAAGACATTATAGTGCAACTCCAGAACCCGATTATACAAGAAGGACTAATCAAACGTTTAGGCCAGGAGTACGGCATGAAAGCCAGCGCAGCGATCCCGCGCTCAACATATACAGTGTTCATAATCAGTATAATACTACACAACCCATGACAGCACCAACCTCGCCAATAATAAGCCATCAAGCAAAAATTCCAAATAATTACTTGAACGGTACTCATAATCACTTCAACAATCACGCGCAAGTGGCATCGACACCAAAGTCTCCTCAAATGGGTATATCATTGACTCACAACTCCCAATTGCACATTGCAGGAGCACATGTTGCACCACCCCAGTCCCCTCGGACTCCAAAGTACACTCCGCCACCAACTCATTTTTATAGTACTCAGCAATATACTCCTAGTTTTACGGAGGCATTTGAACAATATGACAACGCGCAACAACGTGATATGGCCGTCCGAAAGAAACAATTCCATCGGCCCCAATACAGCACCCAGTACAGTCATGAGTATAATCCAAATAATGGTAATTACTCCGGTTACTACACTCAAAACAATTATGGTGATCAATTTGTTCAAGCTGTACAGAGAAGAACAATTCCGTCCAATGCCCGGACGGTTGACCTTGCCGCCAACGCACGCACTGTGGACTTATCTCATGATAATTCCTTATCTCGAAATTCTTGGTTAGAAATTCGCCGTAGTTCAATTTATGATAATTCTTTGCCAAGAAACAGTGAAATGTACGAATATTATAATCAACTTCAACAGCAAGAAATGCATCATAATCTTGTACAACATCACGATTTGCCTGGTTCTAGAAATTTGAATCATTACTATTAAAGCTAAAAACAGCTAGCTATCAGAAAATTATGCACTTTTTTACAAAAATATGGAAATATTCATAAAATAGCTAACTGCTTACATTTGAATTTCAATTTTTTTAAATGTTGTATTTTATGACAAAATTTGGTCTTATTACCACCCCTTCAATAACATCCTGCCACAATAGTGACCAACACATATGACGTAACAAAGTCGATTTGCGAAATGTTTTGCGATTTACGAGATTTTCTTATTTAACTAATTGTAAATAGATTTCGTCTAAAGTTATCCAAATAGGCAATAAAAGATACATGTGTTATTTCGGATTGGAAAATTTAGATATCAGTTTAAAAAGTAAAACGCAAAAATATGAAATGTAGCTCTAAATCGTGTTCATATCTGTACTTTTCTAATTTACATTTTGTTCCTTCTTAATTTTATGATTCATTTGTTGCGTTGAATCATTGTGCACAAAGCAGTGTTTTCATACTTATTTTTTTTTACTATTCTCTGGTGTTTGCACGGTGCATACAAGATTAATTTAAGAAATAAATCATCGTGATTCATACTTGTATTTTATAGGTAAAATTGGACACCTCTCCTTAATTGGTACACATGTCTGTAAAAATTTAATTTATTTCGGAACTGGTCATGTTTCAAAATAGACAAGAGTTTTATTCCGTACCGAATTCCATGACTTTTCAAGTTATATATTGGGTTATCATACATTTGTGGCAGTAAAACGTTTTTGAAATACCCAGTAATGTGTACAACACGACGACCAAATCCAATACAGAAGTTTTGCAATGAATGATACTAATACTAATATGTTTAGAGGAGCAATAATTTATCTTCTTCTGTTCATTTACAAGGTGACGTGATAATTCATTTTCTATCCCGTTTTTGTGCAAGTGATTTAAATCACAAAAATTAGCTAATTGTTTCCAAATCACGAACAAGAACCAAATTATATGTAACATCAATTGGTAATTATTTTGAGTTCGTATTTAAAACGACCATTTCAAAATTTTAGCATCGACGAGAGATTTACTATACGCATTTTATCTGTCCCCATTTAATAAAGTGATCAATGGCACTAACATTTCATATTTTTTCCCCCACATTTTGCGAAATATTTATTATTATTAATACTTTTAATTTTTGCTGCTTTATCAGTAACATTCACCTGAAATCTCAATATTTGAAGAAGCGTTGTGCAATTTTTTTATGTATCGCAGGTGTATTTTCATGTTTTTTAATAAAATCTCCACACAATACCAGACTACGTTATGAAGAAAGCGCAGTATTACATTGTTAAACAGCTTGAAAATAATTTTATGCATTTTGATAGTTTTATGTGTGATTACCATTCCGATAAATTTATTCCTAATATAATGATGATAAGTAATGTGACGTTTTGCCAATTCTACTAGCCACGTATTTATAACAACCAATTAGAAAATGATAATTGAAAGCCGGACGTAAAAAAGTACGCTACGCAGTGTTATATATAACTATTATTTAAAGTAATACAACACGAATATAACTATGAATATGGATATCTAAATTTAGATGATTTTTTATTCCTACCTTAAAATCGTGTCTTTTTCCAAGGGGTCGATTTGAAAAGTAAATAACAAACTTGAAAGCTTTTTAATATTTGGCCAAAACAGGTTTAATCCAGCCACGAATCACCAGCCCAAATATCAATACACCATGAATGGACGAGTCAGTAATTTGTAAAATCAAGATAATCAACCACGCAACTAATAGTGATCAACATCATTAACTCGTTTCGAGCCAATATGTTGCAGATATTTACCAAAATCCGTGCAACTAAAATTGCTCTATTTGAAAGTTGTAGCCACATTAGCTTTGTCCGATTTTATAAATATAAGATTCCCTGCAACCTATAATGTGTTTGAATTCCTTCAAAATCGGCTTTAAAATCGTGTGTGTGTGGTGCTTGGAAATCTATCCAAGTTTACTAAGATGAGTCTATAGTAACTGGGACTTTTTATGAATAAATGAAAAATGAGGCATTTATTATCCAGCGAGTAAACTATATCTAAAGATGATATGGTTTTTTAGGGCCATGCTCTGCAAACATATATATTCTGTACGCTATCTCGCTGAAACCTGTTATTTTTCAGCATATTCAATACCAAGATTTTGATTTCTACTCACCAATTGACACGAATTTAAGAAGTGTTGAATATATACGGGGAGTGTTAGTTGTGAAAAGATATATTAGGTTTTGCAAAAGTAAGTGAATATTAGGAAATCAAAATATATTCGGTTGACTTTAACAAATAAAAATACCTGGTTAACTTAATATCATACATTCCAGAATTTACATTTACAATTATAGAAATAACTAAGCCTATTTTGCAACTAAATATTCTTATGGGCCACCAGATGTTATAAAAATAAAATATTCATCAATTGATCGATCAAATAAATACGCTTAGCTGGGAAGATTACCTCTAAAAGGTAATTTTTATTCATCTATCTGTTTCTGAGTTTAGGGTATAATTCCACTGTTCTTGAAATAATAATACTCGCCCTCACTATTCAAACTAATGGCTATGTAGGACTAGGCTATCGAACGAAATATGCTCCATAAAATTGTTTTTATTTTTTCCAACCAGGTAGAAATAAATCATAGATAATATTTAAAAAAACGTTATAATCAAACAGTTTTTACTGGACTGATAGCCGTGTGAAAGCGTTTTAACAAAAAATTTACTAACATATCACACAGAATATAGGGCGCTCCAGAAGTGTGTGTACCAATATGTAGGTAACTAATTTTGTTCGCCTACTTTTACATCAAGTTGTGCAAAGGGACTTGTCGGCGATAGAAGTTTCTTTTCAGTTGATTATATTTCGAACGCTGTTCTTCCTTGTGTTCCGACCGACAAATTTTTATCGATAATTGCTTTTCTGTTTTGACGCGAGTTTCGCGTGCTTTACTGCATCTGACGTGTCACGCGTGGCTCTTGCATCTAGACTTTACGCGTCGTAGGACGTTCTTGTTTAATCTTGTTATGATGTTAGTGGTGTGGTTTCGCATTATCCGCATTACCGACTTAGCGTGTGGGTGGCATTTGGTCTCGTTAGGTAGAACTGTGGTGAGGGTATCGTGACCGGGGCCCCATATGACCATCGTCGTCATTTATTGCTTTAATTGTTCATGTATTTTATATTTCATTCTTATTAATTGCTTTCTAAATTTAGTTGCTATTTTTATGCCAATAACGTTATCGTTCACGTTTCCTGTCAGTTTCTTGTCGATTTAGGCCTTTGGAGCGTTATCATATGTAAGTTTATTTCCTATTAACTTCTGGTTATGCATTTCTTTCCGCCCTCATCTTGTGGTTGTTTATTGATTATTTCATTTTATTTACAGTCAACCGTTTTACAATAAACGCGTATGACAAGGAACATCTGTGTGCCTAAATCTGACAGGACTGAAACCTATGGATATAAAGTATATTCATTGGTCTAACATAGACAGTACCCGAACTCGTTATAGAACGAAAATAGGGAAAATCAAAATAAAATTATGGCCCAACCCTAACCTGGTACACACTCTGGTACACGGGAGTACCGAAGATAGAATATTCTCATTATGAACAACCAATGATGTATATGTAATTGTATATATTTGTTCATTACTCATTCTATTTATCGATATGAATTCTGTCAACAATAATCATGATAAATTATGTTCCTCACAATCATGAAAAGTAAAATTACTTAATGCTCGCTAACAAAATTGGGAGCTCCCGAAGTATGTGCACCAAAATGGCGCACAACCTGAACTTAGTATGTATACTAGGTTAGCGTTCAGGTACTTAGGGAGCACCCAAAATTGCTAATGTCGTATTTGATGTCCATATTTAATTAAAGATTGAAAACAATATATGTACATAATACAGTTATATAATACATGAAGTAAAACTATATGCATTCGAATCAGAACAGTTTATGTTTGCTTAATCCACTAGTTTAATTTTGGTCATATTTGATTTTCAATTTAAAACTAAAATACTATATGTACAATAGGACAGTCTGAGTAAACGTAATGCATAAAAAGTGAGTTATAGCCAGCTAGACAGTACCTGTCTGCTACTACCCAAACCACTAGCTCGATATTTGGCTCGCAGCTGATGTCTCTTTCTTTCTATTTCTTCTAATGATACATTCTGAAAATATGAGAATTTATCTTAATAAATCGCCACAAGATTTCACGCATATACAAAAGAAAACAAATAGTGCAAAATTGTGATCTCAAATGTCACGGTATCTCTAAAATGCAACTTAGAATAAAAACATTGCTAAAGTTAGTTGTTGTAATTTTTTATTAAACCTCAATATGACTTTCAGTTTGTATAAAGCACAAAGATTTCTTTTCCTTATATTGGGCCAATCTAAATTGGCATATCTAAGGCAGTCTTATATGATAACCTTCCAACCTTTAATCGTATAGTTATTGAACAAAAAGCAAGAAAGAACAATAATGTTCTGCGTTTTACTATAAATCAAAGAGTCTAATTCAACAAAATTTCAACATAAAAAACAATGTAATGAAAACTCGTATCCTAAAATTTTTAAATAATTCGTAGTTATCATTATTATGACTACACCTTAGTTTCATTTAGCCAGGATATAACTTCAGCGCAATTTCCATACAATCGATTTCGATCTGAAGGCGAAAGCAAAATTCCTATGCTCGCATCACCGTTTAATTCCGTTTTAATTTCGTTCGCAAAGGATAAAAGATGAGCTTTGGCCTCTGTAATCTGTATAGACCAGAATAATATGTATATACTAGAATTTTTAAATGGGCAACCTTCAAAGATATTATAAGTTTGAAATGGGAAAGTTAATTAATAGTGGGTTGAAAATGGTTCGAATACCTAAAAACACATAACAATTTTGATTGAAATTTGCAACAGCACACCTGCGCATATTTCTGTAACTTTTACGTAACAGTGTGAAGATCATTTTGGCGTGGATACATATTGCACTACTTGAATTTGTCTTATTTGTATATTGCTGAGCATTCAATTCAATTTGATTTCAAATTGCCCCAGTGGTGCAAGTGCATTTGTAAATATACGCAATAACAACCCGAGATGCAGTGACTTGCAAATTGATAATTGATGCATTCGTTGCTAATATCTATGACCAACATTCATTTTTTATCATGATGAGCCTAGTGACTACAGTTTGCTATCTTTTCTATCCAGCATGTTGGCGTTTCAGTGTTCTTTTATCATTTTTTCTCTTCTATATTTAGGTTGGGTATTTTGTGAATTTGATCAAACCTGCTCATTCAAAAAAATTGGGAAAGACTTGAGTGATTCTGATTCGGAAATATTCAATTCCAAGATTTCTGATTTAATGATTAGAATTGTAAAAATAAATATATCCAGAATTGGCAATCTTACTTACGACCGTGATTTTTAGATCAGCAGTTGAATTTAGACATTTTTTTTCAATATTTTTGGGTTGAAAATCTTTATATTTTATTTTTACAAAACACTGTAATGTAGGATTTAAACATACTGATGTCTGTTTTCCGGTTCTATAATTTGGAGAATGAAGGCTTTTTGAAATCGGTCTACTTGTTTCGTCAATGGTTCGAAACTCCCTTTGTGTTTTCATTCGTTGATCTTTCGTTGATCTTTCGTTTCGTTGATCATGTGAATGATATTCTTCCCCGTGTAGTTTGTTTCGCGACTATAATAAATTAGAACAATCAGAATATTAGATAATAATATTATTCGAAGTTTATTTTGCACAATATATACAGTTTAGACTGAAAAAATAGGAAAATCTTTCAAAAAAAAATCATGGATATTATTCGCCCTGTAAAATTTCAAATTAAAAGCTCTTGTTTGTAATGACTATAAAGATTTGAACAAACATTCTTGGATTGACAAATAAAGCATTCCGCACTCTATGTGTAAGCTACAGCTGCAATAAGTTCTTTATGATAGTGTTTCTACAGATATTTCACAAAAAATTTTCAAAATCGAACCCAGGGTCTTTGTAAAATTGCAACTAACCATTCACGAACTAAGAGCTATCTTTACATACATTGAAACTTTTCTGTCGGTAGAAAGTGTTTTCAATATTTCAACACTGTAAAACGGCATGAATGGATTTAATGATAAAAATATTTCAGAACCTATTTAGAATATATTTCAGACATATAAGTTTCTGTATGCTTACAATTCAAATAAGAAAGATATTTTAAACTAATTTTTACATTTCAAGATAGATTGGATATAATACATATTATAAGATTTCGAGATTTAATATATCTGTTATTTACGGTTTTATTATATGATAAAGATACCAGTTTTCGTAATGATTGTATGTTTATTAATATCTAGTTTACTTATAAAATACATCGTTGGAAATGCCTTTTTATATTTCGCTATGAAATTAGATGCATCGGTGGATATTTATGGATCAAGAAATTATATACAACAATTTGTAAATACCGCCTAATTTTCTAATCAAGTTTTTACATTTTATATTTAAGAAATAATTAAAAAAGAGTTACATGCAATAAAAGCTATGATTTGAAACTGTACCTGTGTGTTAGCTCCATATTTTACGCTATTTCCGGTAACATCTAGGGTCGACAAATAATATTCTTGTTTTTGAATGTAGCTTTTTCGTTCTGACGACTCCTAACCGAAAGAATACATGTAGCATATCACACTTTTATTCTATACTCGAAAAGCTTCAAAAACACAACACGTGTACAGACAAAGTCAATCAATTGTACCCATAAATTTCAGCTATCACTCTGAGATATAATTATACCGGCAATCGCCTGGGATTTTATATCACTGGAATGCAGTTGTCAAATTTTAATGTCATTTCAAGGTAAATTTTCTTCTAGTCCTGGATAATTTGTGTTGCTAACGTACTTTGAAGTGCTTGCCCCTGAAAATCTTTGCCGGTTATCAGTTTCTGATTTGATAGGATCTTTCATGACTAGTTTAGGTATTATTTTCTAAAGGCATATAATAAAAAATCGTTACTAATTTAAAAAGTACGTTTATGGATCAATGAATGTAATATTGATAAATCAAATTACAGAATACTCTTGGTTTTATATAATCTACTCTCAAGATATAGTATGATCTATCATATAAAAAGTGTTTATTTGAAATTAAGACTGCTTTGCCTTTGGAGCATGTTTAAAACAACTATACTTAAGTTAATTTTTAGTACTTATGATTTCCTAAAATTGGTTTGTTTATATACAAATTTCGTTCTTCGTAACCGTCTTGTTTTTAAATGTTTTGATATAATTCCACATCATGCATTTTACCTCTAAGGTCGCGATGGG
This sequence comes from Styela clava, assembly GCF_013122585.1. NCBI lineage: Eukaryota > Metazoa > Chordata > Ascidiacea > Stolidobranchia > Styelidae > Styela > Styela clava. The sequence goes on along the minus strand of NW_024102838.1, from coordinate 2,717,295 downwards.
GTGTCTTTGTGATTTACCTTCACTGTTCTGAATAAGATGTGTACGAGACTGTGTACAATTAGTTCGAGACTATTAGTTCGAAAGTTTTGATAGACTTTAATTAAGCTATCGCTATACCATGAATACTGGCAGTCGAACTTTTGATATAGTTAAGAAAGCTTACCAGGTCTTTTTCAGCTTCCTCGAAAAAAGACCAAAATTAATATACGAGTCCTGGATAAAGTATTTTGTTTTCAAATCGAATTCCGAATCGGTATGTTCTGATTTAAATATTTCCGAATCTGATTATATTTAGTATAACATCACATTATAATTGAATCGATGCATCAACTTCTTGATATAATTGAAGAATATTTAATATTGCTACACACTGTAAAAAGTAGTGAAGGAAAACCGTATATTTATATTTATCATTGTAGGCTTACAAATTGTACAACAAAATTGGCTTACAAAATTCAAATCAGAAAGAAGTTGTAAACTACTCTTTAAATCTCACGATCTTTTGGATAGTGCATATTAAAAAATTTGATATTTGATATAACTGTTATTTTCAGTTTGTTTTAAATCATGGTAAATACACTATTTTTTTTGCAATGACTATTTGTTTATTATTACTTATAGTAACGGTTTACTTAAAATAGAGCATCATTAGAAATGCCATTTTGTGAATAAAGTGTAATTGTCGAATTAAGTTTTCATAATTTACGTATAAAAGACTTCTCATTGCAATTAGATCACTTTGAAACTCTACAAGCGTGTTAGCTTCATGCCCATATTCGTCTGCGTCTGGTAAGTGCCTTGCGCTAGCAAAGCTTAAGGGATGCCGATTGGGAAGGATTCAATTTGAGAGTTTCTGATTTCAAGATTCAATTTTTAAAAAAAATATGTATCCAGAAGTGGCAACCCTTAACTACGACTATAACTTTTTAGATCAGCACTTAAAGTTATACATTTTTTAAAATATTTCCGTGAGTGAAAATTACAGTTATATTTTTACAAAGCACTATAATGCGGCAGTGGATAATAATGTGGATTGTGGATATTTATGAATTAAGGTCTTATACACAACAAATTGTAAATAACGCGTAATTTTCAAATTCAGTTTTCATACTTACTCTATTTACGGCCACCTCTCGACGCGATGAATCATATTCTCGTTTTTCTCTGTGGCTTGTTCGGTCAGACGACACCTTATCAAAAATATACAACATACTATCACTTTTTCTTATATATGATAAGAACACAACAGTTGTACTACAGACAAATTCAATAAATTGCACCTACAAAACTTAGAAACTGAGCTATTAAGTATTGTCACGGATTACTACATTATTTTGTAGGGTCCCAACGACCCTTGTGGGCGTTTGCGATTACTGTGGGGGTGCTGACTGCGTATTGGACAGTAGGGGCGCGCTGGATTGGTCGATTGGGTGCGCAAGCAACAAATCGGATTGTTACAAGAAAATTAACAATATTTGACATATTAATTTATAAAAGTTTCTTATTTTGAGCTAGTTTAATTTTCCGTGTTTTTAATTTCTAAACGTAAAATATCCCATTGTCTTACATTGGCGCGACGTGTGTTACTGCTTGATAACCAGCATCTTTTTTTTTGCGATTCCTGAAAATTATTTTTACGTTTTCTTCTATTTAATGTTTCTATGAAGTGAAATTGTTTTGGTCAAAAACTAGTTTTTGATACTTTTGTTGAATTCCTGCCAACTATCGACGCGAGTATCAAGAAAGATGTTCAAAATGTTGTGGACGTATTAACAAAAATGTATCACTTATAACTCTCCTAAAAAATCTTACTTGAAAGTCATATTCTATAAATTCCAGATGTATCCAGAAGTGTCAACCCTAACTACGTCTACTGTTTTTAGATCAGCACATAAATTGAAACACTTTTTTAATATTTTCGTGGATGAAATTATTGTTAGTTATACTTTAACAAAGCACTAAAATGCGGATTTTAAACATACTGATGTCTCATTCCTTTCCTATTATAATTTGAGAAAAGAAGCCTCCCTAGATCCTGTCGACTTACAAAGCAATCAGAAAGAAGTTGTAAGCTATTTTCACATATCAATATCAGTTGGATAGTACATATTATGAGATTTTGATATTCATCATAATTCTTATTTTGGTATTCAAAATACTATGATAGATATCTAAATTTTGTTTTCGCAATGACTATATTTATGATTCCCCCGTAAATGTTCACCATCATTGGAAATGCCTTTTTATAAATCGCTATGAAATTAAATGCGTCGGTGAATATTCATGGATATTCAAGGTCTTATATAAAACAATTTCTGAAGATCGCGAATTTTCAAATCAAGTTTTTATCATTTATATTTGAGAATTATTTAATGAAAGATTTACATGCAATAGGAACTATACTTTGATACTCTACCTGCGAGTTAGCTCCATATCTTACAATATTTGCGGTCACGTCTAGGGACGATGAATCATATTCTCGTTTTTTTCTGTTGATTGTTCGTTCTGACGTCACCTAATCAACAGAATACAGCATATCAACACTTTTTTCTATGCTATATTTCAAAAGGTTCAAGTACACAACAGTTATACAGACAAACATGTGCATTTGCAGAATATTAAAAGTAATTCTTTCCCGGTAATATCTACCAACGCTACAATTTTTTTTGATAGTTTCACTAACCCTTCGATTCTAAATACATAGAAAAACAATTCATCAATAATTTAGTAAGTATGGTTTGAATATTTTATTGACAAACCAAGTTCCAGAATACCCTTGTTTTTATATCTACTACTCTCAATATATATTCCAGAATATATCTATCAAAAAACTTTCATTTAAAATTAAGAATGTTTAATTAGAGCTTGATTTCACACATATATATATTATTACTTCTTATGATTTCTAAAATTTGTTTGTATGTATGCAACCTTTGTTCCTAATAACTGCAGCCTACTATCAAATATTAAAATCAATATTCAGCCTCTTTTTGTAAAGTTTATATAAATTTTGTATCATGCATTTTACCTTTTTATTCTCGCAAGGATGTCTTTGTCTTTTACTCTCACTGTTCTGAATAAAAAGACCGAAGATAAATGATGATAGTAAACGCGAATATTGTTGTTTATAGTTAATGGACTTTTTATTTCAGCTTATGCTGAAATATCATCACTCACGCGAGTGGCAAACATCCAAATAAAAGAAATTATTCTGGTTTTGCCTTTCTCAATATTCTCAATACCGTGAAAACAATTGAAATTATGGAATGGGGATCTTGTGATTTCAATTTATATTTTACCAGTGATTTTTAAAAAAATTCAAATTTATTCAATAGATTTTCCTATTGACTAGAATAGAAAGAAATTATTTATCCATACACATGTGCAACATAAATCTTTTTCTCAAATGCACACAATATTTCTTATTGTGTAATTTTTTTTTATTTTGAACACGATAGGCAATTTTACACTGAATAGAATATTTGGAAATATTAAACTTAAAAAAAATTTCTATCGTACCATATTTTGTCGTTTTTCCAACTCCTTTATAGGTTGATAAACTTCGGAAAGGATACCATAATACTTTTCATAGTCTTGACTGGTTTTTATCTAAAATTTGTATACAATGTTTTATTGATGCATTTAAGACACGTTTGATCTAGGCAATCATTTTTTTAAATATCATATCACACACCTCTCCGCTCCTTATCTGGTCTGATATTTTATTGCATGCTGCAATGACAGTGTTTCCTTGATTTGAAGTTATTTTATTTGTGCGGAATAATTTATATGTAGCATCAAAAACTTTTTTTCTAAAATTTTCAAGTGCAACTAAATCAACTTTTTCAAGTTTTATCTCTGTTTGTACCTGGAGTGAACAAAAGTTCTACATCAATAACAATTTTATGAAACATTATGCAATACGACTAATTGATTTATTAAATTGAATCGAGCTGCAATTCCAACCATGCAGTATTTATAAAATTGCTTAACCCAAAATTTTTGAAAACGTCCCACAAGTTTTAGAAACAGTTTGGCAGGAGTTTACCTATTGCACAAATTTTCTGAATCAGTGATAAGCTTATAGATAACATACCACATACTTACTATAGCCAATGCCTACTCCTAATCACAACCTAGCATTGACCATAGAAATAGGCCCAGTAAAATACTCTGTACTAAAGTGATAAACCATGTGAAGGATCATATACCGACAAGAAAGGCCTTATACAATATATGATAATAGTAGTCTATGGATTGTGTGTAAGATTTTAGCTTATAGATTTTTTTTTTCTGAAAATTATTTTTTACATTTTTCTCGTTCAGCTGAACGTAAAAGATGTTTTCACCTTGCTATCTATTTGAACAAAAATTGAATAGCAGTTTTGTTCAAGTAATTTTCTTCTTTCATCCATCTCTTTTTGACTCGGATTCTAAAAAGAATGGTAGTTTTCAATTTATAAGTGCTGCTGTGGATGACATAGTAGATAATTGACCCATTTAGTAATATCTACAAACATCAAATTAATAAGACGGAACATCACATTGCAAAGCGATTTTAACTCAGAGGTTTATGTTAATCGTCCTAAATTAACCAAAATGAAATATATACCTAGTGCGCCAGTGAGTAATGAATTTTTTGCCTTCCGCAGCTCATAATTGTGACGAATTACATTTTTTTACACGTTTCGTGGTTGCTGTGATCGGTATTTCTGTAGTGTGTGTACCAGGTTTCAGGCCATAATTTTATTCTAATTTTCCGCCCATAGGTTTCTGTCCCCTTACACAACTTGATGTAAAGTAGGCGAACAAAATTAGTTACCTCCATATTGGTAAACACATTTCTGGAGCGACTATGTGATCTATCCTAACCCAATTGTATTGTGCATTTGTTTATTATTCTGTTGATTTGACACTCAAAATGACCCGACGCAAGTCATTTTCAAATAAAATAATTCTACCTATATTATCACTTTAAAAGTTGGTTAAAGAATTCTTGGTTACGCTTTCAATAGATCAAGTTAAATTGTACATTAATTTATTATTTTGTATTCAAATATTTCTGTAAATTTGGCACTCAAAAGAATTGGACACACATTTTAAATTGAAATAATTCTAGTTATTTGTAAATGAACTGTTTTTATTCAAAATTTCATTTATGAGTTTTGAGTATCTGATCCAGTAACCAAGTCTATTATCTGTAACTGGCCCACTCGACCCAGCTCGACGAACTATCGGCATTTAACCAAGTTCACCGAGATCATTAGACTTGTGATAAACGGAAAATAATTTAGTACTATTTAATAGTCATAGGAGCTTCTATTAGCCATAAGGTCGTCGAGAAGCATTACCGGAAAAAAGTTTGAAGCCTTGTTCGGAGCAAAAGGTGTATGCTTCGGCATAAAAATATTATTTTCCATTTATATGAGCATGCTGGCATGCTATTATCAATAAAAAAATTGAGGAAATGTATAGTATTCTGAAATAAATCCGTGTCAGCTACTGAATCTCACCGATTTGTCGAGCAATGCATATGCATCGACACAATAAGAATTTATTTCCTCTGCTTCCGCATTGCTAAGGTTGTCTGCGTATTTCGGATCAGTTACAGCTTGAATTATTTTGCCTAGACATTTCTCAAGTTTTTGTTTTGATTCGGAAATCAGTTGAAGTTCTTTTTGATTTTCTGTCTATGTATACAGAAATATGTTACATGTTAATCAGTGATTATGCTTATTTAAACAAAAATTATTAAATCACTTAATATTCTTCAATCAATAGTTTCGGAAACGATCATGTGAGAATCTGCTTACTCAATATGTCAGATACGTTCTTTTTATTATTATTAATCTGTAAATAGCCATCATTTTACAAAAATATTTTGCTAATGTTATTGCAATTTCTATTGCCAATCTTTTGTCCATACCTTTGCGGCTTCTTCCATTTTCTCAAACATTCCTTCACTCCATTCTCGAAATTTCTTCAAGTTGTCATAAATATCCTTTTCCTTTGCGTTCTGAATTAAAATCAATCAAAATGTTGATGTATATATATAATACCTTTTTGTACATGCTTTGTGAGTATCCCGGGTTGTGCAAAGCGATTCTGTTTCATATGTTCAGATGGGCAATCTTACAAATAAATCTAAAAATCCTACCGTGCGTATACACAAGTAATGTTATTTACTTCATTTCTGTTGATGAACATTACATCTTCAATTTTCAATTTTATGTTTCTCAAAGCGTTGATAAATAAATATATTTGACTTCAATTGAAGTTCGTCATGCCTTTACACAATACATAATATATGACAGAAAAAATACAAATTCAAAGAAGATGATAAAATAAAAACTATTAGAACCTGGTTGCTTTCCGCCCATTTTTTCAGTCTTTGACAATAATGAAGCAGATGAAATTTTTCCTCGGTTATTCTCTTGAAATGCGGAAGCTTGGCTTTGCTCTCAGCAATATGGATAGAACGTATTAAATCCTCCAGAGCTTTCTGGCATGGTTTTCGTTCCTCTTCTTTCTTCTGCTGTTCAAAATGTTTTGTCTAAAAGTATTTAGGGATTCAAGTCTACAGTTGAAAACTACATAAACAAACAATGAGGCATTTAGATTCAAACTATAATTTGGTGATTTAAATCAAAAGTTGTTCATTGACATAATTTTGTCATTAATTAGCAATTTGTTCAACATATGAAATATAAACATATATATATATCATCTAGAACCTAGGTATTTCATCTATTTTAATATCCGAACAATGAAAAAAGAGTTAGAATTTTTTGAGTAGCAGCTCCAAGAATTTTATTTAAACAATATATTCGATTTTGACTATTCATTTTTTAAATCTTATTTTTGATATTTTTTTAAAGCATAGCGCGCGTCAATTGCTTTTTATATCATATCATTATCTAACAAAAACTTTGAACTTTTATTTATCTTCAAAATACAAGAGACAAAATACATCGCTCAGGAATAAGAAAATGAAAACAAAGGTAACGATTTCCATATACCATGGTATCATACAATACCCATACCAAGTTTCCCTATATGTCGTAAAAAGCGTTCCCAAAAATTTGAAGTAGTTAACAAAATTTGACATAAATATCCGATTAAAAATAAAGGAAACTATCCTCCTCATATAATTTATGAAGTTTCAATTTTTGAAAGTTCAAATTTACACAATATGCAGAGATTTTAAATAATATATTAGCATTGCAATAGAGGGAGCAGAAAGGCGTGGCCCCACTATATATTTCTTCATCCGTTATATATTTGTGTTGACCAAAAAATAAGCTAGTTATTGATTTTGGGTGATTATCCTTATTGCCATTTCTTAGAAAACTAGTAGATCGTATATCAAAAAATTACGTTTACAAATGAACAAAATCAAAAGTAAGCTACCCCTTTCATTTTGTTAAAATTTATCATAAACAATGGGAGCCGAAAACTTTTTTTTATCGAGCATAAACACGTCCCTTATAATATACAAGTCCGTGTACAAGATATATAACAATTTGCAATTTTCATTTGGCTAGAAAATTTATTTGTTTGTGGATTTTTGTGAATTTTTTGAGTCGGATTCCAATTTTAAAACTTAATTTCCTATTTTACGCTACATTATAATAACATTATATTATTATTATTATAATAATTTTAATAATAATCACATTATATTATAATAATTTTACTCGACCAAAGTTATATTTAAAGCACCATTATGCCAATACCCCATTATATCATGATTACTTTTAGCAATTCATCAATTAGTAACGTCAAATTTAGATTGAAATATTATGAATAAGTTTTGAAATCAAATTGTCCAAAACCTGGTATAATCTGTTTATTTCAAAGAATACATCACAAACAAACAAAAAACATTTTGCCATAAAACTTAAAAAGAGAATTTACTTGGAACACCTGTTTTTCTCTACATATTCGTATGAATATTGGGTGGCAGCAATTCTGAAATTTAATTTGTTGGTGGAATAGAGTTTCTTTTGAAGCATTCTAAAAGCAATGTAGAAATTTTAAAGACAATCAATGTAAAAAAATATTTATAATGTTTTGCTATATATGTATGTACTAATACTCTTTTAAAACGTTTCTCGTGCTTTGGAATGTACACGGATCAAAATTTCTTAACCATACCAACATCTTCGATTTTGCCAATTATGCTGAAATGTGCTAAATTAAAACAAATAAATCATTTTAATTTAAATACATTTTAAATATAATTGAATCACCTTGTTTCTGCTGAGCCAATCAAAAACAGATTTACAATTTTGCAACAATATTTTTTTTTCTTCCTTGTTCAGTTCTCCTTGTGAATCCAGAGATATCGCAGATTCCTCTGTGTTGAAAACCAAAGTTTCCAACTTTTCTCTCATTTCTGCGAGGTTTCTGAATTCAATATCCTCCAATCTATATATTTCAGCCTCCTGTACCTAAGAAGAGTACAAATTTCAAATTTTAAATTATTTTGTCTGATTTTGTCTATTCTATGAAGCATGCCTCGTACATAGTACATTGAATTTATTCAATAAAAATATTATTGGATGGCAATATCTTACCTAATGGCATAATTTATTGCTATATTTTGTTATTTTTCAATCTCAATATATGAAAAAAATCGAAGAAATAGAGTTTTGAAATTAGATACTTCATGGAAAAATTGTACACCAGATCATAAGTAATGCATCAGTTATTGAATTGATTTGAAATTATGGATAAACGAGGATTACGCTCAAAATATTAAATAGCAAATTACCAGGCTTGACTCTGATGTAAATTAATTGCACCACCATCTTTAAAAACAGAAGTTTGAAAAAGACAGAATTATAACAACTTTGTTTAATCAAAGTTTTGTTTCATCCCAGTACTAATGTCTATAAAAATTTTAATCTAATATTGCTAGAATGAACCAAACGTACCATGCGATCTATTTCTTCCACAGTAAGTTTTAATTGGGCGGATTCAAGTTGTAAATTGTTTTTGTTTCCAGTAATATTATCTTTTGCTGTTACAGTCAAAATTCCACTGGAATCAATATCAAAGCATACATCTATGCGGGGTACTCGTCGTGGGGCAGGACAAATTCCCGATAAACTGAAGGAGCCCAGGTGTTTGTTGTGTCTGGTAGACGTTCTTTCGCCTTGGTATACCTGTATTATAAGTTAATAGGAGTGAAAAAAAATAATAATCAGTAAAAACTAAAATAGGTTTCAACATGAACAAACTTAATTGTCTCTGATTTAACTCGCTGACTAATCAAAGCGGTAGGAATACGCTCGCCACGCATATCTGATTACCCTACGTGGGTTCGCAGATTCGAATCCCATGCGGAGATGGTTATGTGCGAGAGGATTGCTGGACTCCTCGCCGTCGTAGGGTGGTTCACGTAACCGCTGATCGGTTACAGTGTCCTCCACCACCAAGTCCATGCTCCCGAAAAACAAATACCTAAAACTAATCCCATACCCTACATTGACTGGTAACCGGACGAGAGTCCGTTGTTGGTCATATGGGTAATCCGTCTTATCGGCTTCCCTCTCCCCGGGGATAAATATGTAAATCCTATCCTAACTAGAAATGATGAGAACACTTGCCGAAAATTTAATAGTAGTTTGATTATCAACATCAGTAGTGACTGATTTGTAATATTTAGAAGGAATTTTAGAATTTTTCTCCACAACTACTGACATGATATCTCCAACAACGTTGATGCCGAGGGGCAAAGGTACAATATCATAAAGAATAAACTCTTTTATCTGAAAGAAATATTAAAAAAATAAATAAATCTTATAGAACCACTTATATGATTGCAAACTACCAATAAATCGGTCCTCTTCCAAAATACCAATTAATGAAAATGTATGACTATTACCAAAGAAATTATACTTATGTGGGCACAAAAGTGATAAGTTGTTGTTTATGACATTTTTCAATTAATCGTTACTCAAATAGGTTATCGAATTTCAAAAATATATATGATTTTTGCAGGTTGCGTTGATTATTGCTGACTAATCTGTTATATAAAGTCAATGTTGCTATACACAATGAATTCGTAACCAAAATAAATGTTTAATGCTAAAGGAATAACAATTACTACATATTTCAAAAAATATGCCTCAATTATGATAAATTTTATTTTATTTTTTCAATATTTCTTGCTTATAACGAATTTATAAAACTTTCATATACAAATAAAATCAAAAGCTGTATTTACTTTTGCAGATGCACCAGTACTGAGATCAACTGCAAGTGCTGCAGCCCCATGTGCCACAGCTTCATCCGGATTTATGGTTTTATACAATTCTTTGCCGTTGAAATACTCTTGGATCATTTTACGCAGTTTGGGGATTCGAGTTGATCCACCCACTAATACGACTTCGTCAACCTATAATTATAATGAATGAACAAACACTGAAGTGTAAGAAATGGACTTAAATTTGTTGTATTTATAACATTACCCTTTCTTTGTTGAAATTTGCGTCAGATAGTGTAGTATCTACTGTTTGGAGTATTCGCTCAAAGTAGTCGTAGTTCAATTCTTCAAATTTAGCTCTACTAATAGTTGTTTTGTAATCTTTCCCGTCGTGAAAGCCATAGACTTGAACTCTGTAATATAAAATTAGCTTTTATCTGTATTATATAATTCCGCGGTGTATCGCTGTTTTCTATCAAAAATGTCATAAGAAAACCCACATCAGGGGGAAAAAAGAAAAGGTTGGAAAAGAATGTTGCATAAAATCAAAATCTCAAATAATAAATTTGACTTGCTGTCAACATTTTAACCAACTACTCAACTGGCGGACCGCGGTCTGAATCCGGACCATTCGAATGTTTGAATCGGACCGCACCTAATTCTTTATTTTGAATCATTAGCCCCACTTTTTGGAAGTTTCCTTGTATATTTTTGAATATTTATGAAAACAACTATGACGCCATAATAAACAATCTTGATTAGCTAATAAACCTTGACCGGCCGAGGAAATGAGCGTTTAAAGATACCAAAATATAATTTCTGGAAAGATTGGACCCAAATAATTTTGAAGTTTTGTATGCGGATCTTTGGTAAAAATAGTTGAGTAGCCCTGCTTTATACCATAAAATATTTTATTGCAATAAAAGTATACTATCACTACTAAGTATATTGGAAGATTTATTGAGGTAATTAGACAGAACAAATATCAAATACTTGAAATTTCAAAAAAGTTCATACAAAATAGAAGTTGGAAGTCATTGAATGTTAATTTAAAAAAATATTTCCCCACGACGTTGATTTGAAATCGATTGCTTTTTAAACTCACTTTGCTATCATAGATACGGATAACTTTTGTTTTGCTGCTTCACATTGGATTCTAAGTCGGCTCATCGCTCTCTTGTTTTCTGATATATCAACTTTATTTTGTGTATTGAATTCTTCAACGAAGTGTGTCACCATTCTGTCGACAAAATCCTCCCCTACAAATTTATTTTTGGAGTAGCAAGTAGTAAGAGCAGAGAAAGGTTTGGAATATAGTCTAAAAATCTTTTATACTTTTAATAATTGATTAGGACATTAATTTGTAGCCAATGACGATGTAAATTTATACAATTTTTAAAGGGGCTATCTTTAATAATAATAAAATAAATTACCTCCCAAGTGGGTATCTCCTCCTGTTGCTTTGACATCAAACACTCGATCTTTTATTGTAATCAGTGTCACGTCGAATGTTCCGCCACCGAGATCGAAAATCAAAACATGACGCTCGTCTTTTTTCTGCGTTAAACAACATTTGATCAAAAGTTAAATAAGTAATATCTTTTTTGTAGATTTAAATAAATAAGCCATATCGTGATATATTGAGAAAAATTGCCGGATTAAATGATTTTTTTGCAGTAACTCATGTAAGTAGATATTATTTTACCTCTCTATCTAGTCCGTAGGCAATTGCAGCAGCCGTTGGTTCATTTATCATTTGTAGAACATTGAGACCGGCTATTCTTCCAGCTTCTTTTGTAGCCTTACGTTGAGAATCATTAAAATAAGCTGGCACTGTTATAACAGCATCGGTGAACTTGCAACCCATGTAAGCCTCAGCGGATTCTTTGAGCTGCTCTAATATCAGGGCACTGATTTTCTCGGGGTAATACGTTTTCTTTTCGTGTTTGTATTTCACCTAAATATGGGTAGTTGTATTATCAGGTATTAATTAGGTAAAATAAATGTTTACATTATATGATGTCAGGAGTGTCATTATAGTTTTTAATGTCAAAATGCGAATATATGTTAAATAAAAACAAACGTGCATTTACTGATTTAGATTAATCCAGCATACCTGTATTTTAGGTTTGTTATCTTCGTTGATTATCTTGAATCCCCAGAATTCTGAATCTTGTTGTACATTGGGATCATCAAACTTTCTGCCGATAAGTCGCTTAATTTCTTCAACATATATATAAAAAGTGGAAAAAGATAACTCTATTTCCATTAATCATTTGTTAGTCAATTAGAATTATTTTAGTTGTATTTCGATTTGAGAGACTTACTGCAAGTTTGCCTCGATTCGTTGCAGAGGTTATGCTTGTGAGTAATTTTTCTAATTTTAAAATCCGTTTCGAAAAATTGTTTTCCACCTAGATAATTTTTTTCGGTGTTTACTTAAATTGAATGAAGTAATGTGTCATACAGTATGTACTGATTTCTGCTTGCCACCAGTAGGATCACAAGTTGCTTATCATCGTTCCATAAAATCACATCTGCTTTGTGGTGAGGTCAAACAATACCAATACAAAAAGAAAACTATTGATTTATCAAAATTTTAAAAAATATGGTTGTAAAAGCAATATTAATAACTCACGAAACAAGGTATTTTCAAAATTAAATGGTATTTCATCTTTTGCCGCCTTCCCGGTCAATATCTCGGTATCAGAAAATGAAACACACGATGGTGTTAATCTGTCACCTTCGTTGTTCGGAACAATTTCAATCTAAAGCCAAAACAGTTGGTTTTATTCGGCATTTTTTATTCAAATACAATTTAAAACAAGTATTAAACTTTTTTTTTCAATATTGCATTATAGGTTTTACTGCTCCAACAGATGTGAGATGAATTATCTATAAACAAAATAATTGGATTGAACCACTTTTAACTGAACTGGTTTTCAAATTGCTCTTATATTCACTTTGAACAAATTCTGGTATATTCAAAATGAACATAATAGATGTATGACGTGAAATTTTGAATACTCGAGCGTGATACAAACTTTCCCATTTCTGAGAACAGCGACACATGAATATGTTGTCCCAAGATCAATTCCAATAGCCGTCATTTCTTTGTGAATTAATTTTAAGTTTTTTTAGAGTTGCAATCACTTTTCAATATAGATAAGATACTGAAAAAGATTATAAATGTAACTCATAAATTTTGTTAAAAGTCTGCACTGTTGTACGAATACCAGCATGTTCTGTACCTGGAATCAAATCCGAAATGATTCGCGAGAATTTGAGCAATTAACTTAACAAAAACGTTTACAAACAACTCTTTTTTATCTTGTCAGCTATTTTTGTTAATTACCTGCAATTACCTCTTTTTATTTTTGTCTAATTCAGATTTTGGTAGATTTTATATCGATACCGTTGATTTATTATGAGAGGAACATTTATTGATATTCTATAGGTAACTGTAAGTCGTTCACCCATAATAAAAAGGGTCATTTAAATATTTAGTCGTCGATTGCGACATAACGTACATACCGGAAAACGTTCTTTATTTGTTCATTCATTAAAGTATAGCAGATAATATGCGTATTATGTAACATCGCTCTACGATGCTATAAATACATGAATCATTGAGTGGAAAATGATAAATCATACGTGACAACATCAAACAAGAGAGCCATGCTCAAATATTTGGACATGGAGGGCAAAACGAAATATTATATCACCGAAAATCATATGTGGCAACTTACCACACCTGTATAGGGGTGCCAAGGCGATGCCAAGTTTTTTCCTGGTTCTGTAAGAATGATCCTTTCTTTAAAATTCAGTTTCAACATGAATTAAAATACCAAGTGATCCGAGTAACTTCATATTTGAAATAAATATTTGAAATAATTAAAAGTTATAGCCTTTTAGCGAAAAATTCAATCTTTAATTACTTCAAAGTTCAAAGCAATTGGACCATTAGTTGAAGCGAAAAGCGATTTTGTCATAACGATATGAAGAAAAATACCGAAAAACAACAAAAGGAATAGAAACAACAACAAAAGATACTAACAAAATATTCTATTGGTCCACTTCGTGTTCAACAATGAGTTCCAGTGACATACATTTTGTGTAGATATTATTAATATTAAATTACTTCCCTATTATCATACTACCGTGTTTTACAAATCATAAGGCATATCGGGTTTTAAGGCGCACCTTCAATTAATTGCTTAGATTGGGGATTTGTACATTTATATATATACAATAATGCGCACTGGGCTATAAAACGCAATGGGTACTGGTACGGTACTAGTTTAGTTACGGTACTAGTTTTAATGTAGGAGGTAAATGATGTTTGAAGTATAAAAAACTACCTGTATCATACATTACGCTCACAAAGCGCACTATCAAATTTTAGAAGACGGAATTTCCGAACGGAAAAAATTACGTAGGTGATTATTAAGACTAAACGGTATTTTAGACGTTGTAAATCTCCAAACTTTTGTTAGCCTACGGTCAGGTGCGGACTTAGGGAAGTATCATAAGGGCAGCTGCCCTGGGCTATGGGCTATTTGAGGCATGGATTCAATTCTTTGAATATATTTAGCGTCCCGTAACAGATGATCGCATAATAATGAGTTTTTGAAATGGACGCAACGAGAAAATTGAGTTCCGCGTCTTCGTGTCCATAGAAATACAAAAAATGTGCGGAAAATTGTTTACCGACGCCCAACATATGTACATGGCCTCCATACCCTCTCCATTCGGCAGGAATAATAGGTGATTTTGATAGAAATTAGCCACATATAAAATTAAACATATTGGTTTATTCATTGGTTTATTGATGTTCTGATAACTCGTCTAAGAGAGGAACACACGGATGATATATAGATTGACCTTTGCTTTCGCTCTTTACTTAAGTCTGCAAAATTTGTCTCTCGTGTTAGATAATCACCAATCGAGCAAAAAGCAGCGATATCACGCGCCTCCGAAATAACGTAAACATGTTTTGTATAAGCTTAATCTATTTATAGAAGCTTGTTAAAAATTTAATTCATAGCGATGTCATTTTGTAAATAGAAATTCGCCCGAGAAATTTCGATTTTAATGTCTCCACATACCGATCTTGGTGGACATACTTCTGGAGGTCCCCGTTATTACCTACAAGAACGCTATTTAACGTTATTTAACCGTTTTGCCCATCCAGATCTAATTGAGGGCGAATACAATTTTTTTCTATGGGTAAAATTATTCATTAGCATTAAACGAGTGGTGTATTTGTTTTTGATACCGAAATAACATTGGGCGTGACAAATAGACTGATATGTGAAATTTTCACCTACAGTACACATAAGTTAAAAGAATTAGCTACTACAAATTGCAAAAAAAATTGATAATAATTACAATTAAAAAGCTTCTTTGCGTGCCATATATATCGACAATGATAAATCTCTAAAATGAATTAAAATACTAATAATTGTGACGATATTTCTCACATTTAATTTATTATCGTCTGGATCGTTTTCACATTGTAGCACATATTGAACGGTGAGTGCATAAATAAATGTCTAGTATTATCTATACTCTATATATGAAAAAAATAATATCTGACATTCTAAACAACAACTTCAACTCTTTTCTAAATTGATCAAAATACCTATGCGAACTTTTGGTAATATTCACCATCATTCATCCCTGTATAACAGACATCTAAACAATCAGACGAAATATATATGTTGTGCTGTAATCTGTATGCTAGCTGACTCGCCTTTATTTGTTCAATAGCTTATCTATTCTCAAAATATTCTTAGCAAACTATTCTTAACTATCTTTAAATATTTTTATGTGTTTTGTAACAACGCAATAAATTGCTCGACAAACACGAATTTTACCGTGTGGAATGTGCTTCAAGCGTTATTTAGCTCGGTCACAACTAACTGCACGTTCTTTTCTTAAATGGCCCCTGTACGGATATTGTGAAATAACAACTAAGATGGCTCATTTTTTAAGTCTGACTGACCATGGCAAATTTAACTTTGAATATTGACCAAAAAAATAAAAATATAATTTACTAGTATGAATCTTCAATTGCATGTTTTAATATTATAAATAAGTCCATTTGCACAAGGACCGTTTCACGCCAATACTCAAATTAAAATAACTAGAATTGGAATAGCTAGAACCACGTATTCCCTTTCGACGAAAATACCTGCATCTGCAATGGACTTATCATAATTTATAACTGGATACACATCTGCTCCTGAGTCTCCATGTATTGAATATTAAACACAAAATGCTACACATCTAGGGTCAGGCTTCTCAATGTACACAATAGGTAGTTACATTTTTTCCAAAAAAAGGGCGATGAATGGAAAAAAGACATGCGAGTACGTGACAGAAAACTTTCAACCATTGTCTTTGTTGTTTGGTCATACTCTAAGATGGGGGGGTAATACGAGAAGCTTTAATATTGCTGGAGTGGATCGCCAACAATTGTTACACTACGAAATTTTTGACAACTGATGTTGGCCACTTTATTTGAAAATGAAATGTTTGCAGAAGTATCAAACGCTAAAAAATAAACGATAACAATATCGAATCCGTGGCAATGGAGTATATAGGCATAAAACAACAGGATAAAGAAAAGTATAGTGATATCGTCCTGCGTTTTGTAGAAACATATCCTGTAAGACAGCGGTCCCCAAACTTTTTGTACTAGCGGCGCACTAACAAATAAAGAATCGCTGCTACTTTCAAATAAAACTCAATTCTGTGATCGTTCATGGGTACATTGCGCTTACTTTTTAAAATTTTAAACATTTAGGCTTAGGAAATAAAGGCAGAAGTTCAACTCATCTCCGCCTAAGTTTTCGTTAAAGTTCTAAAAAATTACTCAGATTCGCTAAACTCCGTTTTCTTCATAGCAGATGAATTAACAACTGCTGATTATGAAATTGCAGCAAGTAGTGTCTATCTCTATTGTTACGTAACAATTGGGGCAGATACCATGTAACATCAATTAAACGGTATTTATAGAAAGATAAAATGAATTTATTGATTCATATACACCGCATTTAAAATACGAAACAACAAAACATTTATAATAAATACAATTTATTAAATATTCAATCATATATTAGTTATGTTTAACAAAATTTTTGCGGCGCACCTGACCACTCGCCGCGGCGCACTTTTTGGGGACCGCTGTTCTAGAGCACCGTACTCCGTGTCTTCTAGTAATAATTTGTCATTTCAACAGATCAACATTGCCAACTAACGGTTGGGAATATTGCCATGGGTTAATTACGAAGATAAAGCACATTCTCTGCCACGCGATGTGTGTCTTGAGAAAAATGTTGAAAACAGATCGCAGGCCTTCGAGATTGGGCTTACCGTAATTGAACCTTGCTATTTTCAACCTACATGGAACTCCATATTTTGATAATGTGATTTAGCGTAGGTCAACTGTAAGTCTGTGATGGAGTTTATATATATATATTGAATGCACAATTTAAAATACATGTGCCCATTGAATTTGCCCTAAAGCCCTTGGTTCTTATCCGCTCCTTCAATCATTTATGCCCGCTTCTTAAATACAACGGTGTCCTGGATATCGGTATCCAACCCCAGAGTCCGTTTTATATGTCACAATATGCAAATATTATCGTAAAGGAATCCGGATTATAAACAATTGCAAAAAGCAATTCGGTAGCGAGCAAAAAACTCGAAAATTCCGAATGACATTGTTGTTGTCATTTAAGAATGTTGGTATTTTCGTTTCCTTGATCAGTTCTAGTTTTATGAAATACTTGCATAACCACAAACCACAACACAATCTTTTGAGCTATCGGGCAACATATGCAAATTCTAGGATATACACGTTTACTCTGTAGTAATTATTCTACAAATTTGGGGGTCCTGTCGACTCTTTTCACGTACTCTTTTACCTTCACGTGCACTTATAATACACATACTCAAGAATCCAGGCTCTAGACCTGAAATGGGCAAACTACGACGCGGGGGCCTAACTCGACCCGTTTGGTACTTCAACCTGGCCAGCTTGATGCTTCTACAACCAAACTTAAACCAAATTCTGAGCTAAAAATAGCTCAAGAAATTTCTTGAGAGTGGGATCCAATCTAGTTTTGGCACGAGGCTTGTTGTTTCCCACTTATACTTTGGTAACACTGTAAATATTGTTCGTAAATGTAACTTTTTACGTCACATCCACATAGCCCGCCAGTCCTGATGAGCAAAATTTTGGGCCCCTGGTCCAAAAACCTGGCCCACTCCCTATTTCTAGACTGTAATGGATGTCATGATAAAGGATGAGGAAAGAGCACAGCACAGCAAAACCCAAGCGTGTAACCTCATGAAATCAAAAATACAACATTGGATGATATAAAGCTGATATAAATGCTGTAATGCGTCAACATAGTTTCACACTCATTAGTTTTCCTATAAAAATCGAAACGATATCATTTGCAGCAATTAAGATAAGTCAAGAAAGCAATTAACACATTCTGACATCATTTATTCTAACTCATAGCAGAAATCTCGGGGCCTTGCACAATTAACGTGTGATGGCGTATTCACAAAATTACATCAATTTGAAATGTCGCAGGTAAATAAGCTTACATAACTTTCCAAAAAAGTAAAATACTTGAGCTTCTATTTTTAAATTAAATTCGAAAGCAAAATTTCAGGCAAAAGTTAAAATAAATAAATGATTTTGAGTATAATACAAGGAAATTATTAAAATTCTTCATCTTGATAATAATATGTGATAAATTTGTCACTGAACAATCATCGTGTAATAATAACAGTTTAATTTATAGTGGAAATGCAGATCTCATTGAAATTTATCTCTGAAATTTACTAAAAATTTCAAAACCATCTGGAATCATTGCAAAGATCGGTCGGCAGGTTTCTTCTAATTCCTCTTTCTTTTCTTCAGAATCATAAATTTGTGGATTCTAAATTAATAGAAACATGACAAAGGTGAGAATTTCACCAACTTTTAATATTATTTTTGTATGAATTGCAAGAAAATTTTTTTCAATCTTACGCCTGTATCATTGAGCCAGTTTATTATTTCATCACACTTTTCGATTATCTTTTTCTTATCCTTGTCTAGAAGATTCCATCTCAACTGCGGTTCTGTGACAGCGTGTTTGACAGCGTACACAAAATCCTCAAGCTTGTGAGTTTCGTCACTGCGTTTTCTCCACTCCGCGTCTTCACTTTTAAATCTTTCTGCATCTTCTGTCTTGATAAACAAAAATTATAGTCATCCTTATTTTTCACAACAAAAATAGGAATTTATCCAAACTTGAATTTACAACCCTACTGCGGTTGAAACCTTTTTCAGTAACTGGCTATTAGTTTGCAAGAGCAATTTGCAATTATGTGTGAAATGTGCTGACCATACTTAGAACTCAAATAAATAATTTTGAAAGTTGGATCAAAATAATAAAAGAAAGTCGGTGCTGCCGAAGTATGTGCACCAAAATGAAAATATTATGTGTACCAGGGTAAAGTTATCAGGTTGTGCGCCATCTTGGTGCATATACTTCAGGAGCACCGAAAAGTCTGTACATTTCTACTATATACGCATAATTTTGGTAGCGATAAACAAATCAACCAAAATGACTATTTAGAATTTTCACTTACTCTTGAACAAACAAAAATAGCAAACCATTCTTTTTATTTCCATTTCACTGAGATTTCCCCTGCTGGCAATATTGATTTGGTTTTCTTTCCCTGTACTGACATTGCGTGCTCTAACGGAAAGAATTCCACTTTCATCAATGGAAAAGCAAATTTCTGATCTTTCAACACCTCGTAAAGCACAAGGAATTCCTTCGATGCTGAAACTACCGAGATAATTGTTGTCGGTAGCAGCAGCACGCTCTCCTTCATATATCTTAAAACATGGAACACATAAGTTTAACTTCGAAGATTTGGAGTCTATATTTTAGACTAATGTTATTTTTTCGTAGTCCCA
This sequence comes from Styela clava, assembly GCF_013122585.1. Lineage (NCBI taxonomy): Eukaryota > Metazoa > Chordata > Ascidiacea > Stolidobranchia > Styelidae > Styela > Styela clava. The sequence goes on along the minus strand of NW_024102838.1, from coordinate 2,697,088 downwards.
CAAACGCAACCATTTTTCATTCAGAGTCGCAGACGTGATTGGGGCTTGAGAAATAAATTACCGAAAAGCAAATTTATATACTCAATATTTTGATAATTCTATATTTATCTACTTTTACTTTATCTTGAAAAAAACATTGGTTTAAGATTGGATGATATAGGATGAAAAGGGTATTATCTATAGCATAGGTTCTCAAAGTGCTCCGTACGGAGCCCCAGGGCTCCGCGAAAAAACCCAGGGGCTCCGCGAGATATTGGATTACTTTTCAAAATACTGACTAGTTTTGTAACTGTTCTAATAAGAAGCAATAACAGCTTTGATAAAATCTGACAACAAAATAGCCTCGAAAAATGGCAAAGAGGCGGAATTAAAAAATGACATTATTTATAAGCAGGAGCGCAGCCAGGATTCTTAAGAGGGAGGTGGTTCAAAATTGGAATCAGAAATTTCCGCGCAACATTCTTCGCGATTAAAAAAACGGATAACGAGATTTCTATTGGGTAAAATATTTAATCCATGACCGATGCGAGCATTTAACGAACAATTGAAATTTATTTTATTGCATTCGGCTCCGTCGGTAGTTTCAGAATGAAAAAAGGTACATCGCGGAGCGCGCACAATTGATTGCGTGCGGCTCCGTCGGTAGTTTCATAATGGGGGAAAAGGTACATCGCGCGCACAATTGACTCTGTTTCGATTTCGCAGTTACTACGATGAAAACCTAACATAACACCAAATTTTGTGGCTTACAATGTCTATAAATACGTTTTCAATCTGAGGTGAGTCTGCTGAAACCAAACCTGTGATCTTCCATTATAAGTTTCAGTTTTATTATTTTAGAATGCCGCTTTTCAATCAAGAAATTTGAGTTGCGGATTTACCTCTTTATTAATTATTATTTTTAGCATTTCGTCACCGATGACTATAATATGGTAACATGTTTTTCACATTGAACTCATAATTCCCCACCAGAACAAAAAAGCAAATAACGTCGTCATTGTGTAACAATACATGTATATATAATAAATACCGGCGTAAAGATGTTAAAAGGTTCAAAGACACGCCATGCTGACGAAAAAAATCGGCGATTGTAACAAAATGCAATCGCGCACGTTATTGGCGGCCTTTTAAGTCTTCCAAAAATGTCAAAGGGAAAAGATTCGACCCCTTATTTATTAATATGTTTGTCAAGTGTCAAATTTACAGCTTTAGTGTTTATATAATTTATTTTTGAAATTTAGATTTATGTATGACTTGTATTAACCCTAAGGTTCAGCATTTAAATTAAGTAAAGTACTTTTAACTTGCTCAGGAATATTAATCTGAAAGTAACAATTTTAACATTTATTTTGGGGCTCCGTGAATAATAGTCAACCTTTTCAAGGGCTCCGCAACACCAAAAGTTTGAGAACCCCTGATCTATAGGACCGATGGCGTAAGACAACTTACGCTAAAATGCGAGCTTCTTTGATAATCCTCGCCAGTCTTGGAGCTACTCCACTTTTCGGTTGGTATCGTAGTATTTCGTTTCACCACTGTAACCATGTCTCCCCTTTTGTTTTTCCATCCAAGTGACAGAGGAGTCACGTCAGAAAGTGACAACTCTTCCATCTGCATAATAAGATAATTTGATTATGTTCAACACTAACGGGAATAGCAGAATTATTAATTATATATCTTTCAGCGTATATAAAAACGAATGTAAAAAGCATTGTTAACTATCTGTTTTACCGTGACTTTCACGCTATGGATGTATAAAAGATATGTTAAGTCGCTTTTGGAAATTCGAATGTGTTGCAACATTTTACAAATTTTATTAATTTTACAAAAATAGTAATTTCTATAAATCCTGAACGTAGTTTCCCTACCTGGAGAGTTACATCCACCATTTAACACAAAAAGAACGATTGTGAGTCCTGCGGATTGTTAGTTAATCATATATATTTTATTTGGAAACGTCTTTATACATTATTTCCCGAAATTTTGTTTTATGAGCAGGCGTTCATTAAATTATTAATTTCACCTCAGATGAAGCATCCCCAGATAGAGTGGCTGCCAGTGCAGCTGCGCCATACGCAACTGCTTCGTCTGGATTTATGGTTTTGTTGATTTTCCTTCCTTCAAAAAACTCTTGTAAGAGCTCCTGTATCTTTGGGATGCGTGTTGATCCACCAACCAGTACAGTACTATCAATCTGTTTGAGGAATTTGTCTAAATCAGGATATGATTATATGCAGGATGAGTAATTTTCCGTAGGTTAAATTCGTATAGAATATTTCCAATTTTTCAGCTTTGTAAAATTGTGAAATTCAAATATTCATGTCAAAGACGCAAAGACGCAAAAACACTCCACTAATCGAATCTATGTATATTATCGTCATCACATTATACATTTTACAATTATATTTTCCCGATAGTCGTTATTTACATTTTAAGACAAGTATGAAAAATATAAATAAATAAACAATCTATAGCTCAGTAAATTTTAAAGTAGGGTCGCGGAAGGTCTAAAAACGGATCGCAACAAGGTTGTCTCTGCAAATGCAATCTGAGGGAGGGCCGAATTTATAAGCTGGTCCAATTACCTTTGGCATTTAAAAACAATAAGATATTGAATGTCTTATCCCGGAAAGAATTTTCTTAAACGCTTGTTGCATAACAATTTATATATGTATACCAGTCACGTGTCTTGTGTTAGAGATAATGTGGTTTCAGCTCGAGGCCCCATTTACTGTGAACGAAGCACTGTCACTGTGTGCACATGTAATGAGTGCATCTTAGACCGATGATAGTGACGACTTGCGCGCATTGCGCTCAGTAAAATAGAGCCTTGTAAATGGTGAGAAATTTCAGTTTGACTAATCACACTAATTAGTTAGTGGATTGTCTCTGATTAATGTATTAGTGTCAAAGAGTAACAAGAGAGCTATGCTCAAATATATGGACACGTAGCGCCACCCAGTGACAATAATTTTGATGACGTCATACCAAAAAGAAAAGTGATAGCCTTCTGGAGAAAAATTTTATCTTTAACCACTGAAAATATCAAAGCAATTGGTCCAGTATTCGAAGAGAAAAGCGATTTTTTAAAAATGGAGACGGAGACAAATAACAATAACAACAAAATTTTGAAACGATCGTTATGGCCACTAAACCTGTCCAATAACATCAAAAATACATATTGCGGTGTTTAAGATTGGGTCCTGAGTATTCATAAAACTCAAAGTTGGGTCGCGCTCCAAAAAGTTTAAGAACCACTAATCTGGGTGCGAGAACAAACTCGATTAAAAGTATAACTTTGAAAATCAAATTCATACTTCGTTTTTATTTATTCCTGCACTGGAAAGCGTGTCCTTCACGGTTTGAATTGTTTTTCCAAATAAATCATAATTCAGTTCCTCAAACTGCGCCTTGCTTATGCCTCTTTTGAAGTCAATACCATTGTAAAGTCCGTCTACTTGCACTCTGCGTGAAACAAGATACTAAAATGTATAATGATAAGAATGGACAGCGATAAACTTTGACAAAATTGTAAGAGATTATTTTGAAACCGTATTTTATGTGAATGGGGTTTTGAAAAAAAAAAGAACAAACGTTGCTCTAGAAGAAACAGACAACTTTCTTTTTGCGGCTTCACAAGCAATACGAAGTCGGTTGAGTGCCCTTTTGTTTTGAGACAAATCGCAATAATTCTTTTGATTGAACTCAGAGACGAAATGGTTGACCATCCTATTGTCAAAGTCATCACCTAGATATACAATGAAAAAACTTAAAATGGTTTGCACAATAAACACCAAAGCCGACAGCCATAATATCAGACTACTTGGTCACGTATCATGTTCAAACAAATATGAAGATGTCGCTTATTGTCATTTTCGGTTTGTTTCCATCTTCAAAGTTTACCTAAAGATACCTTGTTTATATTTTCCAATCATTTTGCAGAAATGATAGTTGTAGTGGACTTTGGAATAACAAACGACCAATCACCAAACTCATTAAATAGTAATCACCCTTCAAAATAACATCAACGGGTATCTTGGTGAGTTACTATCATAAGTTCTATTTTAGTCGATGTTCAGGTTATTGTACGGTTTACCTCCAAGATGACTGTCTCCGCCTGTTGCTCGGACATTGAACTTCTTATTTTTTATAGTAACAATTGTGACATCGAAGGTTCCACCCCCAATATCAAAAACAAGCACAGTCTGCAATTCATCAATCTAAATGTCAACAATAGCAAAAAGATAATGCGCATTGGCGACAATTCCTGGATCTATTAATACAGAGAGTACAAAGTTAAACGGCAGGATGTTTCATGTTCGCATGATACGTATTTGCATAAATATTGATGAATTGACCTTGTTTCGCAATAAGGTGAACGCAAAACTCACCGCTCTATCTAATCCATAAGCAATTGCAGCAGCTGTAGGTTCATTGATCATTCGTAGTACGTTAAGTCCGGCTATTTTTCCTGCATCTCTTGTTGCACTACGTTGGGAATCATTGAAATATGCAGGGACAGTTATTACGGCGTCTGTGACTGTTTCACCCACACGATCTTCAGCAGTTGTTTTCAAAGATTCGAGAATCATAGCACTTATTTCTTCAGGACAGAATAATTTGTGCTGGTCTTTATACACAATCTGTAAATGAAATATTAAGATAAAGACTATAAAAAAAATTTGGCATTCAAATTCCAGATCGATATCTAAGATATAACCCATAAATCATCTATTTATTACCATTATCTATTTAAAAATCTATTTATTCCATTACCGGTATTTTTGGCTTGTTGTTTTCGTCAATTATGTTGAATCCCCATAACTTCATGTCCGCTTGTACAATCGGATCATCGTATGAACGTCCAATCAATCGCTTGATCTCTGCAACAAGGCATTCAGGCATCAGAAGGTATATTAGTGATTATGTCAGTAAGCATTTTCAAATCACCATTAAACAGTCCTCGATTTTTTGCAGTTTCTTTTCCGAATAGGACTTTTCCATTTTTTTTTCAAATTACCTTACTGTGAGCAAGGCCATAAAATAATTGGCATATACTTTTTATCCGCGGATATATATTTCCAGTACTTTTGTTTCGTTATGATTATTCACTATCATGTTATTGGTTTGAAATAGGCCCAATCAAATACATCAAAATTGTCTAGAACAGTGGTTCTCAAACTTTATGTGCATGTGGACCCCTATGCTTCTCTGGAGTAACCGCGCACCTCCACAATTTCCTGACCAAAAACATATAAAAGGAATATAGCAGAGAGATATTCGGACAAATTTTCAAATTACCGGTAGCTGCCACTCCTCACGTACACAACACAATTAGCTTACTGATTTACCGCGTGTGATTCTGCGGATTAAGTTTGTTCCTTGTTTTCGTCTTGATTTAAATAATTGTAAAAAAACCCGTCCACATAAGTAAGTGAGACAAAGGAAATAATGATTTTAAATGTAGCGACGTTATGCTCAGTACTATTGGTACTTGTTTTGGTGCGTTATATTCATCAATATGATGTCAAAATAGAATTTCTGTTTTTCCTTTCTTTCAAAACCACTGCAAAAAGTGCAGATGTAATGGGAAAACAATTCAATATTTTTTATACTGAAGGCCTAAATTAGGATGAGTCTGTGGTATTTTCGCTGTTCAGCCATTTTGCTGCTAATAGAACGAATGCGAAGCTTAACAGCAGGAGTCGGCAACCTTTTGTCGCTCGCGGGCCGAAATACTGGTTGCAAGTCATTAGCTAGCCGCACATATTATTAGAAAGTTGAAAACCGAACGGACGATACTTTTTATAATAAAAATGAAGCAGTGATACATCTCTCGAATCTAATATAGATTTATTTCCTCATTGTATTGCATTTTTGGCGCCATTGAACCCTTTACACTTAGCATCAACTTTACTACGTTTTGTTGCCATTTGTCTGATTATAATTAAATTATAGGCTCAATAAACGAGTAATTGTGAATTTTATACTTGTTAGATTATAATATAATTTAATCTACACGCGTCTCAGAATGAATTGTGTAACGTGAAAAATATAATCTTCAAAACAGCTGTTTTGTTACTATAATTCAGTGAAGCGTCGCGGGCTGGATTATGTTTCTCCGCGGGCCTTAGGTTGCCGACCCCTGCTTTACAGTATCGGAAGTCTGACGAGATCGCTGATATGCGGTCACGGAACCACGTCACGGTGCGAATTTTTTAATTAGTGAAAAACTAAATCTAAAGAGCACACAGAATTTTCAAGATGAGTAAGAGTAATAAACTTCCAGCGACAATAACAATTATAAAACACTGAAAATTTCGGAAATTTGATCCCGTAGTTAAGCAGAAAAGATTTATTTCACAACGACAAGCAGAAAATGCAGAATGACAACGTTAACCTGTAACGGAAAAACTGAAGGATCTCGCACAAATCCCCACATGCCCCCCCATGATATTCACTCGAGTACCCCAAGTTGACAACCGCTGGTCTAGAATAACAGATATAGGGTGAAACAAAGACTTCCTATTACCAGATTATTAGACATTTAGATATTATTAATTAGCAAATCAATGTCATGAGATCAAGACTTGTTCAAAAAAAATGACCTCGATTCATTTTTACTTAATCAATCGCATTGCAAATGTTTGAAGAAAGATGATTAAAGGCTTAATCAAGGTATAAAAGGGTGAATAAATATCATACGGAATAAAGTATTCTCAACATTAGACGGTACTTCTTGTTTGGCAGCATCACCAACCAGTCTTTCATCTTCTGTGAATGACACGTACGATGGTGTTACCCGGTTTCCTTGGTCGTTGGCAATGATTTGGACCTGTCAAGAAATTGAAGATGATATAAAAACCTAATCATTAGTGGAGGTAAAAATTGACTTGTACAATTGGAAATTCCACAAATGTTTGATGGTTAACAATCTATCGCAATTAAAACAAAAAAATATATGCATTTCATAAACAGCTGAACATTGTTAAATTGTTTATCACCTGATTGTTCCAGTACACAGCAACACACGAATTTGTTGTACCGAGGTCGATTCCGATGACTGTCATTATTATGAATCTTATGTTTGCTACAATCAAACACAAAGATAAAAGATTGATGAAATTGTGTTTAAAATATTCAAAATAAAGAAATTTAGGAATAACAGGTCACATTTTAGATATGCCCGTATCTGTCATGGATTGATTACTTTGCGGATCAGAAAAATCATTATCAGTTGAAAACATCGGTTCTTTTATATAGTGGCATAATTGCGGCGGCTTTCTCAGAAGCGCTTCCGCAAGGATTTCAAGCGATGAATATGTATTTTTAATTTGATAAAATACTTCATATGAATTTGTATTGTACTAAATTAAATTGTACTTTATGAGATTTTATATCATATCTTCAGACTTTTTTAACGGCGATAACGAATTTGCAAGATCGCAAAAATACGTATCAAAATAAAGTACAATGAGGCAGATTATCTTATATTTTTATTTTCACAGATTACAGGTATATTTAAAAGTAATTAGTAATGTTTTTATTTTGGCGTGGGGAGACGTAACCGCGAGATACGTTGAACCCAATTAAATTAACATAGAAAGGTATTTCAAATTCTTCGTAGTTGTCAGAAATTGAAATATTTTGCGCGACAGAAAAAGCATTATACGATGACAACAACGGCTCTTTTGAAAGAAAGGGATTTTCCAATTTTGAACTACATCCATCTTTTGAAAATCCTAGATGCCTAATTACATTATTTTTGGCAGAATTGTAAAACTACGTAACATATATTTTTGGTCCATGCTTTTAGTTTCTATTTTGTATTCTGGTTACGCCACAAAATTGAAAAAAAAAGTGAAATTAATTTCACATTTAGAAAAAAATTCCTTTTTAATCAATTCTTTGTCTGTTGGTCGCTAAAAGGGTATTTAAAGTGGGTTTTATTAATTTCTTCAAGATTTCTTACATAGAATACAAGAACAACTTTCTGGAATATCATAAACACTGAAAAATATCACCGGACTATGCTATAATGAATGTTTTAAGTTGTTTCATATCACAACAACACAATTTAGGGAAAATCCCCTCCCCCATTTTCACAAAACCAAAATTTACAAAGAATTGAAGTGATTTTCTCGATGTACATGTCGGAAGATAACAAGAAATCTAAGTTTAAATCTAAGTTAAATATTTTTGTTACTCAGTCTCATATATACAAGCATTTCGGACCAGGCTCGATGTGGGTTAGAGATTGAATTTGAAATACCCAAACACTTTGTTCAATACATCATTGTAAAGCATTATTATATATTAATATAAAAAAAAGTAAGGACAAACTTGACTATGTGCTATGATTACTATTGTGGAGTTAAGGTTTTGTTGTGAAGATTTTTTCATTTCCTACACAACATTGTCAGAACGAGCTTGTTGCGGTGATTGAAAGTCAAAATATAATGCATGCATTTATAGCGCATACACTTCCAATTAGGGCGGTTGCGTGACAATACACAAGCGCGCCTGTCAGAAAATACAACATTCGCAGTAAATTCTCTCACATGATTCATGCTTGTTCTATTGTTACATAAAATAATATATTTGTTCTATCACATCAGAAATAACATACTAGACAGCAATGGCCCTCAGTTGACATCTGAAAGAAATGAATCGTCGCATACATTACGCCGCCTCAACCTGACGGTATACAGATTGACATATACGACAAGGGGCACTAGCGCGAGTAGTGGGAAATAAGGCTCTTTGTCGTAAATTTTCTTACCTGATTCATGTGTGTTCTATTGTTACATGGAGAACGAAACTATACGTATGACCTCGAAATAAACAATGACCTACATCTGACATCAGAAAGTGGTGCTTTCACAGAGCAAGCCTTAATAAATTGATTTTATTTGTCCGTTTTTGTATTTGTGAATAAAATGTTTCCCGGCAAATCGGCAATGTTTTCATACACGAAATATTTAGGGAGTGATACTATCAAAGACGATAAAACACTGCGTGACCGATCAATCAGACTCAGCTTAAGCGCGACTTAGCCGAGTCGACAATTACATTCACTACGGACGTATCACTTGCTTAAAACTAGCACTTTCAAACTTGTGGCCCACTGATTAAGTCAGAAATTGAAATCAATTTCTAGACTCTTACAGTGTTCGATTTGTTGTGAAAATGATCAAGATACATATACCAATTAATACAAAACAAGGTTGGTATACGATCTAAAAACTAAAATCGTGATTCGTTGCTCAATACCCGATAAAAAATCCATTTCTAATTGCTTCATTTCCTCAACTCCATTGTAATGAAATTATTTTTATAACTAAATGTGGTTGCTATTTTCATGCTATATATGGTGTCCAGTATTTTTTTAAATATGCATTACATATCTGATGTATATCCAGTAAAGAATCTTTTTATTTCTCTACACAACCTAACGCTATTTACATGTTCAATATAATAAGATGATAAATATTTTACGATTCTGTTTTTGTGCCAAAGATGATAAAAACTGAATCTGTTGTTTGAGAAGCAAAAATAACGTTCATATTGAAAGAAGAAATCAATGAAAACAATTTTAATCAAACTATCCTATGTCATTTTATCAGTTTAAGTTCATTGCAGCTTGCAATGAGCAATATTTTCTTACAAAAATGTTCCTATTTCACGACTGTTCGGTATTATTTTATCACTATGACACAGTAACTAGATTGCAGAGTGTGTTGTCGAGAGGTCACATTATCGTTGTATCCACATACATTTGCAAGCGAAGTTTTGCACTCACATAAATGTCACCGAGGCCATTCGCCGATGTATTCTTTCGCACCCATGGATGATTGCACCAGTACATTTGCACCCTCAGATTTTAGCTTTTACATACAAATATCACCCTTGATTATAATAGCAGTAATAGAGTGTTCCAAAATTACAACTTATCAAAACCATTTAAAAATCTTCTTTGTTTGGTAAATGCACTTAAATTTAATTCAAATATGGTTTATGTCGAGCGTCGACTGAAATAGCTTGAACATTTTAGGGCGCCGGTTGGGGACGTGCACTTGTAAAATAAAGCTTTAAAAATTTAGCATTTTGTGCGTAAATCGTTAAACAATGTCATATGGGCGCTGTCGAAAATACAAACAACGATCAAACAAACAATATTTTGAAATAATACTTCTTAAAATCTACCCGCAGTAATCTCATATACGTTGAAGTGGGCTTATCACAAACAAATGCTGGAGCACTATTCGATTATTAGGCAAAGACGAAAACAATATATACAAGCACAGGTGAAATGTAATTAAACGCAAAACTATTTTTAAAATAGACGACAGCATTTTATCAAATTTGAGCATAATGCATTTACTGATACTGATATCAACACACCAAACAGAGGAACTTAAAAAGCACTTTGTCTACAATAAAATAATCTCTTTTTTAAACAAAAGATTTTCTGAAAGCAACGTCAGTAATAAAAATACATTACAATTTTCAAGCTTGATACAAATATGAACCACGGTTTATAAATGCTTTTATTTCATTGATTGGGCAGAAGTTGTGAAGATTGAAGTGCCCGATTTTTATCTATCTTTATATATCATAATTTTGTCATTTAAGTAAGTCTAGTCTTTGATCAGCATTTAATCGGCAAACAACTTCAGTAAAAGATATTAAGGACGTTCAGGAGGATTAAGCACGTTCAAATCTTAAGCCAATACTGAGCCACGGAAGACTTGGTATATTATTAAACTGCAGGCCTGCACAATCGACTGTCAGTCAATCTAACCATATATTGTACTAAACTGTGACCGAAACGATTAGCATTTCGAATCGGAATTTGACAATTCCTTATATCTCCTAAATCAATTACTTTAAACAAGCATCTATATCAGGGTGGTCCCAATCCTGCCCCGCGGGCCGCATATGGCCCTTAGCTACAATATCTGTGACCCTCGACGCATTTGCTGGAGAATAATTTAAAATCGCATATATTGTTGCTTCATCATATAAATACGCGACTAATTCATAAATAATTTTGTGGCTCCCAAAGCCGACAACCTTGGACCACCCTGATCTATATGGTAAACTTAAAAAGTCACTCGACTACCCTCAAATTGCAGCTAATTCAAACTCTATAATCATCCAATTACAATCATTTTAGTCTTCCCACACAGGAAAATCATCAAGATTTTCACAAAGTTACATATTATTACTTTGATAAAATTCATTTAGCAAAATAGCAAGTTGCCGTCTTTGCGTGACGGATAAAATGTGCACAAATTATCATAAGTTGAGATAATAGTTTCTGCATGACACACTACATAATATATTACGCATTTATATCTCAGATTTATCATGAATTGTTATAACTTGCAATTGAGTGATGAATTCTTAACAGCGGTGGTTACTTTATATACCTTTTCTAATCATTTTGATATATAATATCAGCTCAATTGATAATAAAATACCTATAGCTAAAGGCCGCGTCCACGAAAGTTTGTTATTTGCATCGTAAATTGCAAAATTTGCGTTTGGTATAGGCCTATTATTGCATAGTGTTTGCCTACTTGTTAAAAAAATTAGTAAATATACTAATTTTTCTAGTAAATTTTTACTAATTTTTCGTTGAATTTTACTTTCTACAAGAGTATTTTATTGAAATCACGTGACTTGCTTAGCTGAGCCAATCAGGGTGCTTGTTTGTTAATAGTTTACTAATGAATAGTAATTTCACTGATCAGTTAGTAATTAATATAACAGAAAAATAGTAAAAAGATTAGTATACTTGGAAAAAGTAAAAAAATCTAAGATCCTCTAATTTACGAGTAACTATTCTTTCCAATAAACGAATTTATCTACCTACGCATGCGATATAGTCACGAAGCAAATTTAAATACTCCTTTAGAATTTCATCTAAATTTTGCTCTGGGTATTAATTTGAATTAATTTTATTCTAAAATTATTTTGGTTCATCACCCAAAAATTCTGATTGTTTTGCTATTGCATTAGACAAGATAAGATATTGTTTTTATATATTATTTTCCGGAAGTAAGCGGACCAATTTGTCCAAAAATTCATCCGCAAAAAACTCCACGAGGCAGGTTGCGTGCGCAGCATTTTTGATTTCGAGTTTCCTTGCCCATCTCGGCTGGGACGCTAAGCTGTTTGGGAGCTCAGCATCGGTTGCGTGCGTATGAAAACTGAATGCGGTACGTATGTTAAGTATGCAATAGCGTGAGTCTGAGTTTGATGATTGTGTTAGCAACGGTCTGTACGGTAGCTGCGAATTTACCACGGGTAGTGGTCTGAATATTGAGGTACCGGTACTGGTACTTTTTGCAGAGATCAAAGTGTCCTATATTTTAATCCTTCTCTTTACCGTCATAGGTCATTTAGTACCGGTAATGTGCCAATTATGACATCAATCAAATGTCACGTGCCTGTAGCCCGCGCTTTTTCTGGTTCAGGAATTAGGACTCGGTAAGCGAGGCTCTTTGTTGTTAGTGGATGTTTATTTTAGGCGGTTGGTTTTTGTAGCTTTTCATGCGTTAATTGAGCATGTTTGTGTTACAGTAGCAGACTTGTAGTTGGTAGACCAAAATATTCTTTAAATACCGTGTACATCAGCATCTAATGGTACCGGTACCGTACCTGTATACAGCGACATGCTTACACACTGCGTTAGTTTAGCCGTCTTACCGGTACCGGTATATATCGACGTCCAAGAGTAAAAATCTGAATTGGCTATTTTTAGTATTTGTTTCGGAATAGATGTAACTTACCGGTAGCCTATGGTGATATGATACGTTCAAACGTTACAAGTCAGTGGCAACAATAGGTAGGCTACGGTACCGGTAACAGACAGATGAATTCAACTATACCTACAATTCTACAAGGCGGCCATCTTGTTCGGAACGTATTTGGCGATTTCACAATTTACACTGTATTATTTGACTGTTTTTGAGCGTTTTAGCAGGGTTCTTGGTGTTTTTTGACGGTTTTTCACTGTTTTTAAGCGTTTTAGCAGGGTTCTTGGTGTTTTTTGACGGTTTTTCACTGTTTTTAAGCGTTTTAGCAGGGTTCTTGGTGTTTTTTTACGGTTTTTCACTGTTTTTAAGCGTTTTAGCAGGATTCTTGGTGTTTTTTGACGGTTTTTCACTGTTTTTAGGCGTTTTAGCAGGGTTCTTGGTGTTTTTTGACGGTTTTTCACTGTTTTTTAAGCGTTTTAGCATGGTTCTGGGTGTTTTTTGACGGTTTTTCACTGTTTTTAAGCGTTTTAGCAGGCATTATTATTTAGAACATTGAAATATTCAACCAATAAGAAAATTTCTGAATTTATAAGTTCTTCAAAATCGGAATCAAAGAGTCTGAAAACTGAATTACCAAAATCGACTGGGGTGGTCACGTTGATCGCCTATTATTTCGGAGAGAACCTAAACCAAATATTTAAGTGTTTCCAGGTATGTTCTATGCTTTTTTTGTGTAAAGTACTTTTTTTTGAAAGTTCTTGCATCAAGAGTAATGTAACTTCTGCACAACACTGTTCGTATAAAGTTTTGTGAGCCGACTGCAAATTAATTGGAAACTAACTGCATGATACTGGTTAACAGAATTTTTTTGCATATACATTCACTACTTTGCCTATTTTCAGAAAGAAACCACTTTTTCCCAGATATTAAAAGATATTCCAAAATCTCCATTTATTGCTTGCATAGGTAAGTGTTAGAGGTGAGCGATGTAATTGTGAATATCGGGAACAATTTCGAAAAATGATATGATAGCTGTTTTCCTGTGATTAATTCTGCGCAACTTTTTCAAAGGCCATTTTGTGTCGCCATATACTTCTCAGTTGTGATTATTATAAAATAATATCACCAGCTTCTGTCATGCAACCTGCTTTAACTGTTGCGTCACAGTATGCATTGCTTGAAATATGAAATATAATATTTCTAAAAGAACGTAATGCGCATCATAAGCCTCATCAATGTAATAAGTTCTCCCTTCGTTTTATCAGTGTTGCGCTTGCTATCAACGGTGAGTGAAAATAAGAACAAATCCATGTCTGCTATGTTAGATATATAGCCAAAGCCAATTCGGAGATGATCGTACTAATATACAATTAATAATTGTGTAATTGCATATTATCAAAAAAATCACTAATCGTCCACCTCTAGTAAGTGTATTTGTTATTAGTTGGCTTTAGAAGTTGAGATATTAAGATTAATCAACCTGTCGAGTGACTTTCACTTTATTCATAAGCCTATAGATTCGAAGCTAAAGTTTACAATCTTGTGTTTCAGGTAACACGGTAGCGACTGCTGAGACTTTTTACGTCATCGCTGAACGAGAAGTGGTGTGTTCCTGTAGATCGTTTTTTGAAGCGGTAGCTTTTCAGTTTGCTTCGTTCTATGTTTTCAACATAGAATATCCAAAGAAGGCCTTGCTGACGTTTGATTTTATTCAGAGATAAGAAAAAATGTGCTAGTCTACAGTGCTGATATAATTCTTGCTGTTGTACACGTTGTTGACGAATTACCTGTTACTTCTGTCATGTAGTGTTATTTGATGACATACAATACAAAAAATGGGTTGTGAAAAGGAAATATGTGACTGGACTTGCACAAACTCATGGTGTCCATATCCTGGGGACTGGGCCATAAGTAGGGCTGAGAATAATTTAATTAGTTAAACAGTTTTAGGTGGTTAATAATAGACTGACTGGCGGTACCACACATGTTTCCTCCTAATCTAATATGTTTTACATCCATATGTGAAAAATGAACTCACAACAATCCTATTTTAGTGAACTCCAATTTCAAACGATGTCACTGTGCTCTCCATTTTGTAGCAGAAAATTTTTGATATATTTGCAAAAAATCATTACTAATGACAGAAATTAATACAATATTTTTCAATTGCTGCATTTGCAATCGAATGTCAACGAGCGGATGAGCCTATTGCGATTTGCGACAACTGGAGGCTAGGAGGATCTGGTGCTTCCTGGTTTAGCAATTGCATTCCTGGCCCACTGGCAGTTTTTTGTTTATCCTTGGCAAGGCACGATACATTATAAATACCTGACATTTTTACTATTTTTGTCCAGTGTTTGTGTTTTTACTATTTTGGTGGTGAGATGACAGGACGTTTTCCAAATTTCATATGTGAAACCTATTCGCCATTTAAGTTCGGTCTTTTTTCAGGTTCTTCGGTGACATAAACCCCAGAGGCACTAAGTCGAAAAAAAGTAAAGGCAAAGACGTTCATGCAAAAGTAATCGGCCTTGCAAGAAGAGTGAATCTATCACAGGCGTTATATGTGCCGTTGTTAGAAATTGATGTTTAAGTAAACTTTGGTGGTGTTACTGCAGCTTACATCACTTTTGACCAGGGGTGAAAACTCGATCAAATTTTCACATGCCTTTGATTGAGTTTCTCAAGTTCGAGTTCATTACCCTGGTCAGGGGTTTGAGTTCATGTATTTGATAGAGTTTTTCGAAGTTCGAGTTCGCAGCCCTGCTTTTGGCTGATCGATTAATTTGATAAAAATGATTTAGCTGTGTGTTGGGTGTGAAGTCTGGATAATTTTAAACAAACTCTGCTCCGTAATCTTCTTCAACCACAAAATTTCTGGCTTCCACTCATGACTATCAACTCCCACATTTGCAAATATATGACTCCGTCTTCTGCTCGAGACTCTTTCAAAATATGAATTAAAACTCTTGACTCCCTGATCTTATAAGATTTGACTGCTGCTATGCTAGCTGCTTTAGTGTAACTTTTTGTCCAGTTTTATCAATTTTAACATTTTCGAATTTGCAACTTCTGCAAACTCTGCTCCTAGCTCATGAGCTTTAAAAATGTCCAGTCAAACTCTATTCATAAGTGTGGATAAACTCCGACTATGATTAACTCTATAGACTCTGCAAGCTTCAAAATTTAGAACTCCCACTCATGCTCCTACCAAAATCCTCAAACTCCCGCTCTTCGACTTCACGCCCCTTGAAATCTTATCTTGAAAATTATCTTGCATAATTATCTTTGAAACTCTTGCCATAGCTACAAAATAGGTTGCATGATATTTCCCAAAATTTTCATTTTGAAACATTATAATTAGAGTAAAGTGCAAAAAATCGTGAAATTCTTACAATAGTCTCGTTATTATGTCACGTTTGCCAGCGTCTCATAGCCTGGTATCCAGAAATTTGATTTCAAAATAAGTTTGTCAACTAAACAACCCAGTCCTAAAACGTTTTCTTGTTTGACTTTATTTGGATCTATTGAGATAAATAAATAGACCTCGAAATGTATAGACCAGATTTCTAACAAGTGCCAATAGAAACTCGATTTTGATCCATTACATACAGAATTCCTATGTCCTACAAGAACTTGTGCCCTCATTTTATTGCATGGATAGCCTTCAACGTCTCCTAATAGGTGTTTAAATTTGACTGTAGACCATATATTTTCTGAAATTTCTTTCGAAACTGTTTTACAAGCCTTAAAGGCATTCAGTGTGTATTTATGGTTTTATAAAAATATCAATTGTAATAAAATGATTTTCGTTTCCAGAATCTCGTTTTTTTTATTTTAACTGTAATATGTGTGTTTACTGTTGTGTCGTGCTAGTAAATAGCTTTGCTACTCTCGTAGTGGTTCGGTCATCGCGAGTGAGAAATTACCATCATGCTAGTATTGTATGGTACTACTGTCGGGTAAGGTAGCTGCCATCGAGATAGTAATTTTATTTACTATTTTAAGGTAAAAAATATTACTACTGGTGGGTAGGTTTACTGCCGTCAAAATAGTAGTATTTTTTACAGTTTTATAGTAATTTTTGCTACCATCAATCTCTGTAAATTTACTGAAAATACTGTTCATAATACTACTGATAGGGCCTGTAAATTTTTTTACATGGGCCAGTACTTTTGCTGCCATTTTTTTTTAGTAAATTTGGAAAAAAAATTTTAACAGTGTATGAAGACAAATAGAAAATTAGGTATCAACTCCTAGTGTGAGTCATAACTGATAAGACTAATGGTAACTGATAAGACTAATGGTAAAAATGACTACCTTCAAAACTTTTATGTTATATGTTTACTAAACCTTAGTCTAAGCGAGGTTACCAGGCATCTGCATATATAAGACTGGCAGTTTTGAAGGGATTTTATATGATACGCAGCAATCTTACCATATTTACCTCTGTCATTCTTTGACACACTGTAATTGCCTGGTGAAACTGTAGTCTCTGTTTGCCCGTTTCAAACAGAGATATATATATTTCCAGTTCAGTGCTTTCACATCACTTGTTTGTCAAGCAAATTGAGGAAGTAGAAGCTTCATTTCATTCTCGGGTATTTTTTAGATTGAATATAATGTATTCGACCGTCCATTGTAATGATTTACGGGCAGTATTGTACATACATGAGTTTCCTCATACGCTTTAACTGTCAAACTACAAAAAAAGCGAGCTAAATAAACTAAATATTGTAACAACTTCGCAGAGTTAATATTCATAATCGCATTTATCATTCAGTTGTGTACATGATATAAGTTTCATATAGTCATTCATCTTGGTCAAATTTATGTCATGGGTTCCATTCTTACAGTATACGATTATTGTCTTTGACACCCATGTACGTGAGACATACCTGGAATAGAACAAAATTTCGTGAAAAAATATTACTGCTGGTGGAATTGATATTCAAATATTATAATGCAAAATGTTGATAAATTTAGTATTCATCTGTTTTAGAGTCGTGGAAATTGTCCATCGGTTGAGAACCCCTGAGATAGACGAATTGGACGGTCATTTCCTAGCACGTACATTTTATCATAGTGCTCAATTGGTAATTGCAATTTCACGCTGATTTTTACCTCTGCCTCTTTTATCCCTTGCTAATTTAATATAATAGTCAACTCTATTTCTAGCCCTTGTTTATCGTGAAAATTGAGGAGGTAACCATCGCATGCAACTTTCTTCATTTGGTATTTTAGAGATTATCAGCTATGAAGCATATCGTAAGGTAGCTTGAAATACTTGAAAAATAAAGTTCTGTTCACATGTGTATCTTTATCAAATTGATAAGAAACACTAAGTAGATATCATAATCCTTTTCTCGTGTTAAATGTCTTTACTGATATTTAGCTGTATAGGGCAATATTACATGTACGTCTACCTAGGAAAAATCTATATTCTGGGTAACAATGTGTAATAAATATTTTTGACCCTTTCAGGCAATGTACAATTCACTGAATTTCGTGGTATAATTTCTCTGGACGACACTTTAAAACAGTGTTCCCGAACCCGTGTCCGCGGTCTCAAATGAGTCCGCAGAGCGTTTGAATGAGTCCGCAACGAGCCAGAAATTCACTGTGGACCGCAAACGTTTTTTGCGAAACTTCTCCATCAGCCAAGTTACGATTTACGTTATAATTTACATAAAACATAAAAAGCAAGTTTATTCACATAACATTAATGGAGTCAATAATTACTGAATACTGAGTAGGACTGGGCATATATATATTCGAAAATTCAACTATTCGAATAGCAATTTACTATTCGAAAATTTGGTAACAGGTGAAGCGACAGGTAACTTCCGCATTTTTGTGTCCCTGGATTGTCATGGTATTTTCTGAGTAGTATTGCTTTTGTTTCGTCAACACAACCGCATATTATAATGATCACAATTAAATTAATATTAAAGCAAGGCGATGAATAGTTTTTTTGATTTACTAATATACTTTAATTACGTTTCTAATAGGTACTAAATCAAGTTGTACTTTCTGGAAGTTTATAGCAGATAACAAATTCCCAAGATCGCAAAACTAAATATAATCGGGCCATATATTCTCACATTAAAATGTTCGCTCATTTTCGTGGTATTTTAAAGAAGTAATGCTTTTTTCATAGGTCGACACAACCGCGAGCCATGGACACAATTAAATTAAAATAGAAAGACATTTTAAATTCTCGTCGTTATCATGGATTGAATATTGTGCGACACAAAAGGCCATTTATACACTAAAAAAGTCGGCTCTTTTGACAAACGCGTAATTGCGGCGAATTTCCGATTTTTGAATTTGTTAAAATTCTGTTGGGCTTGGTTTTATTACTTCTTCACACAAAATACGGTTGCAATAATCGCACGTTGAGTCCGCAAAGGTTTTTGCCGGTGAGAAAATAGTCCGCGACCAAAAAAGGTTGGGAAACGCTGCTTTAAAAACAATTTATCGATGCAATATATTGCTTTGTACAATTAATATGAGCTTCTCAATATGGGCGTTTGACTTGGCCAACTGATTAATATGAGAGGTACAAAATCATTAAAATGAAAAATACCAAATAAACCAGTCGATATTATATTTGGTTTCATAAATGAACAAGGATATAATTGTTATAAGTACAAAGTGTTTCTTTTCTTATCAGTATGTTCAGACCACACCTACCGAATAATTATTCCAAAACCAAACAAACCATATTGCAACATAAAGTTTGTCGAGAAAACTGATTCGTGATGATACCCGTGTGATCTGAAAAGATTAGAAAATAAAAATAAATTTGCGATGTCTGCCAAATATTCTCGGATTTGTGCATCCATATTTCCATTATTTTGTTGGACATAAGCTGAGACTAACTCAGCCATAAATCATGCTGAACTTTTCTTACTAACCTTGTACATTTAATCAGACCTGCGATAACAGATCTCTGTGTACATATTTTTAAAGCTATTAACCGGTATTGAAGTTGAAATAATTTCGGGCGAGATTTAGTTCTTTATTTTTCGATTTAATTGAGTGACATCATTGGCCCAACAGTTTGTTATTTAGAATTCGAATATAAATCTGGATCTGGGCATATTTTTGCAGTTTTGTAATGCGCATCTTCCGACGACGTTGAATAAATTTACCGAAAGGGCATTAGTAGTTATTGAATGTTATTTTGCATTTGAATAATTTTAATAAAAACAATTCTTGGTTGAAAATAATTTTAGCAATATAGCGTCAGCGTCAAATTATGCTAGGAATTTAACCTATTCTAATATAAGTAAAATGAACTTATTATTTAACCATATTGCAAAATATCTAACCTGTTTATCTCTGAGTGTCTCGCAATGCCATACCAATTTACTTGTATTCATATTAGGTCATGTTTGTCTTACAGATAATATTTGGATTACACACATTTATCTTTTTACATATTCGGTATTGCTCGTGTTAGTGCTGTCACTGTTGGCAAGAAGAAATACGTCTGGAGTAGATCATTGTGAAATCACTAAATTGTAATATTAATTAAAGAAAAGTAAAAAGGTTTAATCAAAATTGTATAGATAACTTACATATCACTTAACTGACAATATGTTTTAAAGATGCAATTTAGTTTTTTGGTTGTACTGTTTTTAAACCCTGTAAAATGTACACATTTTGTCTTCTGTATTCATGATTGTTCTGTTTAAATAAATTTTGCTATATTTTGGTCTAAGACGAATGCTCTATATTGTTTGAGACAAGCAAGAATTTAGAAATTCTTTTAAAACTAGGTCCTTACTTGGTATCATGTTTATATGAATAGAATGTAAATATTATTTATCGTGAGTCGAAGCATGGCCAATTCATCGTGGCAAATGAGCATGGATCTCGCTCAGAATCAAGGTTCCCTCTAAACTGCGCAACTGCGTAATTGCACAGTACCACCAGAACATTTGCGTAGTAAAATCTCATTCTCGCTCAATTGCAACATTTTGTTTTCAAATTGTGGATCATATTTCATATGTCCTTTTCGCTCAACTAGAATGCTCGTTTTATGTTTCACGATTTGATTTTAAAATTTTCATCGCGTGCTCTGAATTTCGTGTTGTCGACCCGGCAAGATCTTGTTAGTGTCCGTGATGTAATCAAACAGATGAAGATATGGGAAGGTTTAGAATTTTAATAGGTATCAAATGTTGCAAAGCTGGTGCCCATTGTTTGTTACGGAAAATTTGTTGGTTGCTCGTAGCCGTATGGTTAGGCTAAACTAGTTGGAATTTGAAGAAGGGCTGAGTTTAAGCGAGTGCTAGCACTGTCGGCTCTTAAATCTCTAGATTGGTACACACGTGTCCAGTTCAGCTATGTATGCCTGAAAAAGTCTGACCTTGGTCAGACGAAACGTTACAGAAATATATTTGTTATTTGTGTTAGTGTTCAGCAAGACTCTCGTATCACTTGAGATAGTTATCTTTACTCTTGCTCCAGCATCCTTGCATTATATGCATACGGATCCGCCGGCACAAAAGCATAGAAGACGAATAAGTAGTTAGCCTCGCAGAAACCAAATCCTTAGCACAAGTTAGCAAAAATGTGTGGCATTTACAGGAGACAACTGTAAATGAATGTGCCCTATTGAAGAGAATTAGATCTTCAGAAAAATATGCATGGTCAGAAGAGTAAATTAGGCACACTCTAATTCTTATTAATATTTTTCACTCTGAAGTTGAGATTTATTTAGAGATGGCTTACCCGCCTAGTGTGAGATTCTGCTTGTGACTGAAGACAATACTTTTCATTTCGGTAGCTGGCGCTTTAGAATGAGTATCGTACAACGTTAGCAGGAGTATCGTACAGCGTTTGCAGCCTTAGCATTTAGGTAGTGCATATATATGGTCTCGTGAAAATACGGAGCTCCCGAATTATGTGCACCAAGATGGCGCACAACCTTAACATAGTATGTGTACCAGGTTAGGGTTCAGGTTATGCGCCATCTTGGTTCACATACTTCGGGAGCGCCGAAAATACTCATGCACTGTCCGGAATTTTGCTTTTTCAAATATGGTAATCCTAGGCTAAATACAACAGTGAAGTGTTCGACACTAATTTGCAATCTTGATACCGGTATGCATAAGCTAAAACAACTGCTAAACTTTGCGAAATTTATTGCTATTCCCCGTCAAGGAATGTGATAATCCACAAAGTTTGTCGTGAAGTGGCACCTGATAGTGATCTGGAAAAGGAAAATCATGGGAGGGAATAAGAAGTTGATTATTTAAAACGCTATTTAAATCATAAAAAGCACATTGACGCACTAGATGCATTAACTCAGAAGTTAAACGTGGAAGCAAGAGGAGGTTGTTCGAACTTTTTCACCCCAATACCGACCGCTGAAGAAAGTGAAGTTTTGAAAACCCCATCAAATGAAATGAAGCCTCACATAGATAGTTCCACCACGTGTTAAGCTGAATTGATCAATATTGTCCCGCAAATTAATAAATATCGAATGTCAACATACACTAAATTACCACATTCATGGTGAAGCAAAAATTACGGCTTCGAATTTTTGATAAGCATAAACTTTGTCGCCAGGGAAGAAAACATGCGGGGCATAAGACAAGCAAAATTTCATACTCTGATTTTGATGAAAGCAATGATATTTCAACAACGAAAATATCGAGATTGTACATCAAGTATTGTACTTCGGATAATTATCGCTTGATTCAGCAATAAACACAACAAACACGGACAAAACTTATAAACCTTGGAAAGGCACGAAACCAAAGAGAAGCTATTTGAATTAAACGTGTGCTTTGTTCGTATTCCGATAATACATAATAAGCTACTATTACTACATTTCACAAAGTTTGCAAATAATTTAGGATTCTGCTCAGCCTTAGAATAGTCTTGCTCAGTAAAAACAATATTTGCGTAGTGTGAAATTTTCTTAGAGGGAACACTGCTCAGGAGTAATATGATACACGTTTGAAATTATTGTAAATAATCACGTTATCAGGTAAATATTGAACCCAACATTATACATAAGAAATCAAAATGAATACTACGACGAAGATTGACGGTTCCAAACTCTCAGCAACTTCATCGTCACCCTTGATTAAACTAACAAAATTAATTATGGCTTCCGAATTTTAGTTTAATAAGATATTCAATTGTAATTACTGTGCTCTAGTTTCCCGTGCTCTGTCTAGTGCAGGGGTAACTTGGCACTATTGAAATCGTCACTAAAAATGATTTCAGCCAATTTTTGACATCGTGAAAATAAATATAACAAAGTCGTTTTATTGCAATTCATCATTTTATTTTCAAATCAGAATAATCACTCACATAATGTATTTACAAAAGTCTTGTTTTTTAAATATATATTTTCATCTTGTATAGGTTTGGTTTGATGTGCATTTGATTGCAAAAAATAGAAAATAACACATTACAAAGTCGTTTTATTGCAATTCATCATTTTATTTTCAAATCAAAATAATCACTCACATAATGTATTTACAAAAGTCTTTTTTTTTAAATATATATTTTCATCTTGTATAGGTTTGGTTTGATGTGCATTTGATTGCAAAAAATAGAAAATAACACATTACGAAAAATGAGTCGATGGAATGTACCCAGTTTTTCTTTCATCAGTTAGTACTGTCAGTAATCTACAAAATGAGATGCAAAATTTAGACAATTAGTACATAATAGTATTGACCGTTAAAATTTAATTTGAAAAATAGGTATAGCTAGAATCATTTATAATTTGAATATAAAATAAAATAATATGAAGTATGAAAAAATCATGAGATTTGTTTGAAACAAAATATTTAAATATGAATAAATAGTTAAAATAAACGAATTATTTGTTTATCTAGAGCAGGGGTCACCAAACTACGGCCCGCGGGCCGGAAAATCAAAGACCAGATAATAGTTTATTCATGTCGAAATTTCATGGAATTCCATGCTACAGCAGGCAGTCCGTAATCGTTTTTATGAGCGGTATTGCGACGCGGCGTAACGGTACTTAGCAGACGTGATGCGTACATTTTTTGGCGCGAAAAAGCGGATTTTGTAACATTCCTAACTTATGACTGCAACGTCTTGATAACAGGTAAAGTCAGGATAGTTGTCTAGATATAGAAATCTTGTATAATTGTTTTCCTAGTATGTTCTCGATCTATATTCTACGATACCGGTATAGATAGAATTTAATATTCGAGTCGAGTCAGAAATATAGCATATATATTGTTGAATAAATTGAATGGATTTCCCAACTTTTGTGAATTTATTGTATTGCATTGACAAAAATATTTGTCCGGCCCGTTTCAACACAGTTTGAGTCATATCCGGCCCGCGGTCAAAAAGTTTGGTGACGCCTGATCTAGAGAATAACTAAATAAGTGACAGTTAGTAAAAATTAGTCTTGAATTGTCTTTGTTCGAATTGTCTTTGCCTTCATAGTGAGAATTTCATCGCTATGTCTATGGAATTAAATTAGGACGTGATCGTTTCTTTAAAATAATATTTAGGAAATATCAATATAATTTTAAATCAGCTATTGTGTTGTAAATATTTAAATTAAATTGTTTAAATACCTCATTTCTTTTATTTAATTCTTCAAAGTCTGTAAGTCTTTTGATTCCGATTAAATAAAATTAACCTGAACTCATGCACCAACAAACTTAAAGAAAATGCAAACAAAATCAAATTATTTTTACCCCTGCGGTGACTTCAAGTATTCAGAGTATTCTCGTACTTTGTTGTAATAGTTTTCTAGTTCTGATGTTTTCTGGCGAATACTTTCAGGATCAGCATTCTAAAAATATTGTAAAAATGTTTTTATTCTAAAAGTAAACATTTGGTCTTTAAACTAAAAATATTTGTCTGCACTCAAAGACATACGAATCACACAGACAAATGACATATTTTGGTGGACGTGAAAATTGAATTGGAAAATTTCTACCTTTACAAAAATTACTTTCAGAAAATTTCAAGCCTGAGCCAATAAAAGGGATTAGAAAAACTTCAAAATCAGGTAGAACATCTATATTTCAGAAATATAGTTTCGATTGGACAGCGAACTTTTCTTCAAAAGTTGATGAAAAAATCCATCCAATATGATTATTAAAAATTCGTGGTTAAAACAATTGATGATTCAGGAATACTATTTTTAGCATGCTTTTCACTTACCTCGTTAGACTTGGCAAATTCCAAAACTTCTTTCGATTTTGCCAGCAATCCTTTCCTTTCTCGAGGAGATATTGTTTCTGAATTCAACTCGACTAGTTCATTGATTTTGAAGACCAATTCTTCCAACTTGTTTATCGCATCACTTTTTTCCTTGGCTTCATTGACAACAACTTTTATTGATTCCTCTTCATCATTCTGTCGAGCATTTAAAAACGTAAATATAACATTGATAATATAAAAACAGAAAAAAATTTGGCATACTTTCTTACGTTAGTTACATCCGTCCAATTTTGTTGATAATCTTTGGCATATAGCAGATAATTCAACAAATATGGAATTGAAATCTTATAATTAATAGATTCAACAAACAATGTCCCCTTCATTGACTATGGCCAGATTAAAATCTAGCGTAGTCTCAAATTTGAGCCTAACTTTCTCCTTACTGACCATTTACATTTAATCAGTTGCATACAAGCACATGAAATAACTTATTTAATTTGAAAGCAATACTCGTTTTTAAGTTATTTTCATTTGTTCCTATTGAATTTATTTTAAATTGTCTTTGATTTGATTGTTTTTAATTATTTTGTTGATTTTAATAGTGCAAATAGGTTTGTTCTTGCCACGTTTATAAGGAATAGGATTTAGGAGCATTTCATTGATTCACTGTTAAATTTCGTCAAAAAATTTTTATTGAAAAAAATATTTCATATATATTCTAGAAATAGCTTTGTAGGCTTATAATTAAAAGCAAAAAAAATATTGTAGATTTTCAATTTTTCAAATCTCAGGATTCGTTGGATTGTATGTGTCTCATTTTACGTCGCAGGTTTAGAGATGATTTGTCCAGAATAAATTGATAATCTTTGGCATAAAGCAGATAATTCAACAAATATGGAATTGAAATCTTATAAATATTAGATTCAACAAACAATGTCCTCTTCATTGACTATGGCCAGATTAAAATCCATCGTAGTCTCAAATTTGAGCCTAACTTTCTCCTTACTGACCATCTACATTTAATGAGTTGCATCTTTTTGCGTCACAATTTTTAGAAACGGTTTTACAGGATTTTACCCAAATTTGAATCTACAATAACACTCTAAGAAATGTTCGGTAAATTTTACCCTCATTTTGTGGGTAAAAAATTACAAAAATGAGTCGGTAACGGATTTTACGAAAAAAAAACCGGTAAATATTACAGGCATTGGGTGCGGGGCAGTATATAACACTGCGTGCGCACACTGCTAAAAGACAGCAGCCAATAAGAGGCGGTATTCAATCACGTGAATTATCACGCCATCCGATTCTTTGTCTTTCGACTTGTAAAATTGGACTTTGAGCGATGCTCTTTGTCCGTTTGTTGGTTATCGTCAGTTGTTATTGTTACCGTATACCGGAAGCAGGATAGTTGGGCGATATGCAGATTTGGGTTTGCAAATGTCAGAATGTATGTGTTGCGTTTGTTTTAGTGTCAACTATTACTGTCTAAATAGGATTCGATACTTCTGTAACGTAGAATACGGTACTGGTCTATCGTACCGTACCCTGGTACGTTACCGTACCCATCACTGCATCATGTTTTGGATACCGGTATGGTACGGTACCGTTATATGTTTTTGAGATCAGACAAGAGCTAGGGTTTCCTAGTTTATATTTTTCGGACCTGCGGACTTGCAGCATTGCTTTTTACCCATTTCTGCATTTACAGATTTAGACTAACTGTCTGACTGTACCGATATCGGCCACGTTAAGGTCAACGGTACGGTAACTAATAAAATTTTGGTGATGTACGGTACCTAACAGATAGTCTTAACTGATTCAGTGATTGCCGGTACATAAGTTCAGTAGTTATTGAAGTATTTTTTAAACTTAAGAATAACTACAGGTACAATGACTTTATCAGACTGTATTGGTATAAGGCTGCAAGTCACATTAAGTGTACATCCCTTTTAAAGTTTGATTTGTTCCAGAGTTCATATAATCTGCAGCGAATGCCGATAATGTAGTAAAAGAATATCGTATCCTGATAGACTACAGTTGTACAGTCGTAGCGGTATGTTCTGGTATGTTCATTCAGCATGAAAATGTTTGTGTATATTGTCTACTCTCTGACACTTTCTATAAATCGAAGGGCAAAAATGGCTAACAGTATGGTACCGGTATGTAAGCTGCTGTTTCTGTTTAAAATCTAGTGACAAAAACAGCCGATTGCTATTTTCCAGTGATATCTGGATATTGAGACCGCTGCTATATTGATTGATTGATTATTGTCTATGGTATTACAATATTGTAGTAGACTAAATATAAAATCACAATTTTATTTTTGTTAACACAGTAACATCACATGAGAAGTATTTAAATTTTGATAATCCATGGAAGTTAATCTAAATTGCTGCATTGCTTCCTGTAGTTTCAAAGGAGATAATTTGAAAGAAATTTTAAAGCATTTGAAAACTCATACTAAATTTGGATCAGTGATTATTTGCCCTTATATAAACTGCTTGAAAGATTACAGCAATTATAGATCATTCTGTAGTCATATTTATTGTTGTCATAAATCCATACATTATCCAATATGTGGAGCAACATCTTCATCCATAGATACTGAAGCTGAAACAAACTTTTCCGACGTGGAACCAGTGGCAATATCAGAAAATCCTTCAGAAATATTTTATAAACAAAGTGCGCTTTTTTATGCATCTCTACAATATAGACATTTGGTTCCCGGTATCACAATTGACAAAATAATACACCAAGAATCATTGCTCATAATCAATCAAAGTGAAATTGTGTTGGATGTCATCAAAAATATCTCAACCAGTGGGGGTGTTCCTGAATCCGTAATTGAGGAGCTGCAGAGTTCTGTTTCTAATGCACTAATGTCAAATCCAATCAGTGATGGCACTCTCCGAACGAAATATTCTCGTGAACAATTTTACAAACGACAATTTCCATTTGTTGAACCAATATCTTTCAATATAGGGCGTTCTACTAACCGTGAATATTTGGAGCCGGCAACCTATATATATGTCCCAATTTAACAGTCTATAAAAGCTTTGTTCAAATTTTCTTCTATCAGACAACAGTTTTTGAATCTTCCTCGCAATGATGGACATCAAGTAGATGTAAAGGATGGAGAAGCTATTATGAATAATACATTTTTTCAATGTAATAACTCGTTACCTCGACTTCAAATAATCCTATATCAAGATGCTTTCGAAATTGTTAATCCCTTAGGATCTGCCAAAAGAAAGCATAAAATTCTGGCTTGTTATTTTTCTCTGGGAAACAATATCCATATTGTCGATCCAAAATAAACTCTATTCAGCTGGTATTGCTGGTGAAAGAAAAATATCTTGAATCTTCAAGTGTTGAAGATATTTTCAAGCCTTTGCTGAATGATTTGAAAATTCTCCAAACTGATGGTGTTGATCTTGGCTTCGATGAACTTGTACGCGGTAGCATTGTTTGTATTGCTGGAGATAATTTGGGGAGTCATTGGCTTGGGGGTTTTGTTACAAATTTTGGAACTTCACAGTATTTTTGTCGTTATTGTACTATTCAGAGAAATGACTTTCACTCGAATCCAGTCAAAGTTGGCCTTGCTAGAACTCCTACGTCTTACAACAACGCTGCCGAGGCTTGTGAACTGGTTGGCGGTAATGTTCAAGGTGTGAAGCATAAGTCTATATTCAATCAACTGAGCTATTATCTTGTATGTGGACCAGGTTTACCACCATGCCTTGCGCACGACATTTTTCTTCCTAGTGAGGTTTATTTTAAATTTGTAAGTTAAATATTTGGTCAGGTCCATCTGGCAGTTAACGATATGGGGTGTGATATTTGGGAATATTCATGATATATTTTATCATATACATTACTCAATCCTTTATTTTATTCATCTATAGGAAGATGTAACAGACGAGAGAATATGTGAGGTTGTGCAGCCAACACCAACAGTTATCATTCGTGGTAAGAATGTTTTTTTTGTTTAATTTTATCAGAAAAACGTTATAACCTACACTTCATGATATTGGTCTGTATCTACACAGACATCCCATGCTTTTTGACATAATGTGAATGATCACGGCTAATATCCAGAACGCCATTTGTGCCCACAATGTGGAAAAAGACATTTTCTTTATATCCGGTCTTTACGCATATGTTGATAAAAATTGTAATGGAATATAATTTGAATATATTTTCAGGCACCTCTCTTATCAATGCTAGCAAGCTACATGTGATATTGGAAAAGTCTGTATATATTGAATGTGCAGATTTCTTCGATGCAGTGACATGCGCCTTTGGATCTTATTACGTTTTCAATATGCAATACCCGAAGGAGGCAAAGAAAACGTACGAGTTTGTACAACGGTGAGCTATTCTGAATGCTAGTTTAACAATCATATTATCACTTAATTAGATATACTCTGCGAGCATTCAGGCTTGCAAGGGCATTAGATTGGTTGGCGGCAAGTATTTAATGCTAAAAATATTAGAACTTAGTCAAAAGTTATATTTATTTTTGTATATTTGTCGTTGAACCTGTTTACACATTCCATTTCAGATACTTCGCAGGAATTGGTGACAATGCCCCCCGCTCAAAAAAGAAGACTGATGAAAATAGACTACACCCAAAAGTTCAGGCCCTACTGGAAAAATTTCAATAATTCAATATACCATCAACAATGAAAACTTCCACAAACTTTATACAAAGAAACTTGCACTGCTTTGGACAGATTACACTTTTTCACTGTTTAAATTATATTTCAGATGATAATGTGACTTATCCATTTGACATATAAAAATTTGGAATTTTCTCATTTTAAGGTTTTAGCTGTTTTTATGAAATTTAGTTTTTTTTTCCACTCATTCTATTCCTCAGTGTTTCTATTTTATGGTTTATCACTGTTTTTTTTATACAATTTTTTTCTTCAGGGTTTATTACTGTTTTCACCATTTCTTTCTTCATGGTTTATCACTGTTGTACAATTTCTTTCCGTTTCATTCGCATAGTTTCCAATTTCATTTTATTTGTAAATAAATTCGGTTTCTTATAATAGCCTGTAATATTTACTGATTATGTCCGGTAAAATGTAATGCCAGGAGGATAACGGTGAATTTTACCGGGTTTTTGAATGTAAGTTCACCGGATTTTCAACGTAAATTTACAGGATAGCGTCGGTAAATATTACTACGGATTGCCGGTAATAATTACCGAAAAAAACTTGTAAGGATTACTAGTAACATCCTGCGAAATTCACAGGTGATTAACGGCGATTTTACCGGAAATTCCTGTAATTTTTACCCTAAAATTTCTTAGAGTGAAGCTTATGGATACCTCACCATAGTCAATACTGATTCTTACTCCAAAATGTACCAACGAATATACAGTTTAGCCCGCTATAATAATATGTGGTGAAGTTATCGTATTAGCGAGAGGTATTATACCAATTATAAAGGTTTTAGACACAACACGAGGAATGAACAGATGATGAACCTATTTCACCTTGTCATCTATTCGAACAAAAATTGATTTACAGTTTTGTTCAAGTGATTTTCTTTTTTCATCCAACTCTTTTTGACTCGGATTCTGCAAAAAAAAATTTTAGATTTTCTGATTAAATAATTGTGGTTCAATAGTTCGACGTAGTTATATTTAGCTGATCAAAACTCTGGTTTCAGTTCCACGCCAAACATGTCACCCAGGGTGTAGCGAATTGGGTAGAGAGTGAAGGACCGGGGAGATTCGTTTGTTTCGAAATCATGGTAGCACCTTACGTAGCATCTGTTGTCTATGTAGAGCTTGGTTCAAAGCAAGAGATGATTGAATTCGTCTTATTAATTTTTTAGTTCCATTGACATAATCATGCTATTATCAATAAAAGACTTGAAGGAAGCCGTGTCGACTACTGAATGAATATTGGGTTCTGGAAGTATATGCTGAAACCTCACCGATTCATCGAGCAATGCGTACGCATTGGTACAGTAGTTATTAATTGTTTCTTTTTCTGCGTTGCTAAGGTTGTCAGCATATTTTGGATCAGATACTGCTTGAACTACTTCGTCGAGACATTTTTCAAGTTTTTGTTTTGATTCAGAAATCAGTTGAAGTTCATTTTGTGAGGCGACCTATGTATAAAATAATATAAAAATAATAATTTTGCAAAACAGTTACGCACAAATTATTGAAGCTCCCAATTTCCTTTCAAAAGTTTCAAAAACACTCAGGCATGATTCAACCAATTCATTCTGTTATGTTATTTTGTTTAAATATCAATCTCATACCAGCAGACTTTCTTCGACAATATTTTGCTAATGTTAATGCAATCGGTGTTGCCAATTATTTGTCCATACCTTTACGGCTTCTTCCATTTTCTCAAACATTTCCTCACTCCATTCTCGAAAATTCTTCGAGTGGTCATAAATATCATTTATCGCTGCGTTCTGAATCCAAATCAATCAAAATTTATAATCTAATTTTCGTATATATACTAACCTTATGTTGGTTAGTACGTCAGGTTATGCAAAGCGACTACGACATAGAAAAATTAATCACTGTTTAATAATATATATCTGTCAAAATTAGTAATCCTACAAATAAATTTAAAAATTTTGTTTGTGTCAATAAATGTTACATCCTCAGTTTTTAAGTTGAGAATATATGTTATAATTGAACTAATCTCTAATATTAACTTTAACCGTATTTTTTTCACGTCCCCACAATTACATAAAATATGACAGAACAGGTAAAAAGTCAATGAAGATGAGTAAATAACAACTATTTGGACCTTGTTTTCTTCCATCCAGTTCCTTAATTTCTGACAACTTTGAAGAATTGCTAATTTATCATTGGTAAACGTTTTGAAGCACAGCCGTTGGACTTTGCTCTCAACATCATCAATAAGCCTCTTCAAATTATTCTGCGCTTCTTGGCGTAGACTGTATTCTTCTGCTTCTTTCTTTTTTTGATGTTCCAAGATTTTCGCCTAAAATATTATAAGCTTTTTGGGGATTCCAATCTAAAGTTTAGAAATCCATGAAGTTATGATACTTTTAGTTTGAAAATATAATTAGGTGAATTAAATTCAGAAGTATACATTAGCATTTTTTGTAATTTAATAAACCTAATTTTTTGTATAATTTAATTATGTTACCGAGTGAAAAAATTCTTGAAGAAATAGTAAAACTTCGATTTATTCTTTTATATATGAAATATAAATATCATTTTTATCTATTAATTTCTAAGCAATGAAGTAAGAGCCTCTTTTATACGTCTATGTTTCAGCTGCAATAATTTTATTTTTATTTTTTCAGACAATATACGAGATTTTGTATAAGCATTTTGTATATGATGAAATTCTGCTGTTTTGAAGATATTTTATTCATTTAGGGTAATTCAGATGTGACAAAAAGGACATTTTTGCTAAAAGTGCAAGTGCAACTAAATCGTGCAGCAATTCCACTTTTTGGTGTAGCATTTCTGTTAGTTGTAACTGAAGTGTTAAAAAGTGAGAAGTATTTGATTAATAACAATTCGATGGATTATTAATAATTATGGAATAAGACTATGAGAATTTATCAACTTGAAATTGGCTAAATTATAAAATAGAAGATCTCAATATTTCAAAGCTATAAATTTCTTTCAAAGAATAGCTTATCTCAAATCTAGTTGAAAATTGGGACCCACAATTTTTAAAACGGTTTTACAGGATATTACACAATACACAACTTTTTAAAACCTCAATAAGCTTATGGATACCTTACCATAGCCCAGGGATGGCAAACCTCTTTCAATGAATGGGTCAAAAATCATATTTTTATTGCGGAACAGAAGAGAGTGGGTCACAGATATTTAATCAATGTTTGTATCTATAAGAAACTTCTGATACAAATACAAATACAGAAACTTATACAGCACTTCCATCAGGGACTTTTTATGGCACTCGATATTATGAAATTATAGTACGAAAACACGCATATGAATTACGTTTAGGATGATGTGGCAAATTATTTTATGGTTCCAAAGCGTTTGAAGGGATTCCACTCTAATAGTCTCATATTTTTCGATCAGCTTCCAACCACATTAAAGCACTTTTACACTGCCCCATTGTTATTTCAGATTTCTAGGTTTTTATTTCAAGTCTGAGAGATTTTGTATTAACAACGGCATTGTAGGCGAGAAACTAATAAAATGCAAAGTAGCATCTAGTTCTCGTATAACCCCTAAAACACAAGACGTTGCGAGAAATGAACATTAATTGCATTGTTATGTCATAAACGATGTCAGAGCCAATAGCTGAATAACGGCACACGACGGTGCAGATTGCGTTCAAGATTAGGGATTTTGACGATTACCATACCGGAAATTAACAATTTGAATATAAGCGATCGTAGCCCTGACTGCCCAACTGACGGTATATTATAATAGTTTAGTTGATGTTAGATTAATTAAAAGCCGGTTTTATCAATTTTTATCACTGATATTTTAGCATTTTATTTTATTTTATTCATGCTTTAACGGGTCACGAAAAAAACGCGATGGGTCACTTCGTGAACCGTGGGTCAGTGGTTCGCCATCCCTGCCATAGCCAATAGTCCGAGTATCACTCCTAGTCCAAAAATACCAATGAATAAAAGTAAGCCCACCTGAACAATATGTACTAAAGTGATAACATTATCGAAAAGTAATATACCGATTATAAATGCTTTAGACACAGTTTGAGGAATGAACAGATGATGAACTTATTTCACCTTGTTATCTATTCGAACAAAAATTAATTTACAGTTTTGTTCAAGTGTTTTTCTTATTTCATCCAACTCTTTCTGACCAGGATTCTGCAAAAAAAATTTGATTTTCTGATTTAATGATGGTGATTCAATAAATAGTTCGACGTAGCTATATTATCACAGCAGGTTAAA
Source organism: Styela clava (assembly GCF_013122585.1). Lineage (NCBI taxonomy): Eukaryota > Metazoa > Chordata > Ascidiacea > Stolidobranchia > Styelidae > Styela > Styela clava. Next base: position 2,663,210 of record NW_024102838.1, on the reverse strand, counting down.
ATTATGGTTTCATTTTCACGCCAAACATCTCACCCAAGGTGTAAGCAAATTGGGTAGGGAGTGGAGGACCGGGAGATTCGTGTCCTTCGAAATCATAGTAGCACCTTACGTAGCATCTGTTGCTTATGTAGAGCTTGGTTCGAAGCAAGAGGTGATTAAATTCGTCGTATAAATTTATTAGTTCCATTGACATAATCATGCTATTCTCAATAAAAAACTTGAAGAATACCATGGCAGGTACTGAATGAATATTGGGTTCAGTAAGTATATGCTGAAATCTCACCGATTCATCGAGAAATGCGTATGCATTGACACAATAGTCATTTATTGTTTCTTTTTCTGCATTACTAAGGTCATCAGCATATTTTGGATCAGATACAGCTTGAACTATTTCGCCGAGAGATTTCTCAAGTTTCTGTTTCGATTCAGAAATCAGTTGCAGTTCATTTTGTGATGCGACCTATGGATAAAATAATAAAAAAAAAAATTTTTGCAAAACAGTTACAAACGAATTATTAAAGATCATAATTTTTTTGGAAATTTTTAAAAACAATCCGGCAGGATTCAACCATTTCATTTTTTTAATTATATTATTTTGATTTAATATCAATCTCAGCAGCAGCAGACTTTCTTCGACAATATTTTGGTAATGTTATTGCAATCGGGATTGCCAATTTTTTGTCTATACCTTCACGACTTATTCCATTTTCTGGATGGAATAAGGATAGAAAAACAGTGGTCGCAAAAAATGTCTTAAAAAGTGTTTCTACAGATTAATTGTAAATTACAAAATTTTGAGAGAATTTTCGAAATAAAATAGGAATATTCGGTCAATATTTTCAGACTCTTGCAGCCTCTAGAAAGTGTTTCACTATTTTAACTTTTAAGCAATTTTGTACGATATGGATTTTTATGAAAGATATGAAGAACGAATTGTCTGTACCTACACTGCATTGATTTATTAAACAATATTGATGGCTAGCTATATCCAACCATATTTATTGCTGATTTTTGTTATTTGACAATCTCACCATTTCTAAAATAAATTTACACCGGCAAAATTTTACAACAAACCATAAATAGTGCATTGGAGATGGCGTTGATTTGAAATTGGATAAACATGACTTGCCTCCAAAATATTAAATGCGCTCTAAGTGGAATAATTATTATACCAGGCTTAATCGAAAAGTTTGATGTGAATTAATTGCACTCTCGTCTTTTGACCAAAAATTCAAAATAAAACAAAATTTTGACAATTCGATATATTGGAGTTTTCATTTTCAACTCAGGAATATATTATCTAAAAAAACATACCATGCGATCTATTTCATCCACTGAGAGTTTTAATTCAGCAGCTTCAAGTTGTAAGTTGTTTTTGTTTCCAGTAATTTTATCTTTCGCTGTTACGGTTAAAATTCCACTGGAGTCGATATCAAAACAAACATCTATGATAGGTACTTGTCGTGGAGCAGGATAAATACCCGTTAGAACAAATGAACCCAAGTGTCTGTTGTGCATGGTAGACGTTTTTTCGCCTTGGTAAATCTGTATTATATTGAAACAAAGAAAGTGAAACCCGGAACCTATTACAAGCGTTAACATTGAAAAACATTTATATAAATACATATGCCTTCATTTGTGAAGACGTATTTTATAGTATATCATATTCTGGGTGACCAAAAAACGGAACCACTAAATTTGTCAATCACTTACACAAAAAAATACTAGATTTTGTTTATGCTCTGACTTCTTTGTGCATAATTGTACCCAAATTTTTTAGGAAAATAGGACGATTTGCACAAAGTCTAGTACATGTTCCAAATCACTTTCTAGGCATAGCAGACAGACTTGCATGCGTTGCGCACAATCATCCACACACACACTTCCATGAACATATCTATAACTTTTGTTGCAGTTGTAGTTTTGAGTTTAACAATTGTTTGGGGAATAATCTGATATATATTGTCCTTTGAATACCCCCACAGATAAAATCTGAAATGTTCAAGTCCATTAAATGAGGACCAGCTATGCAATGATTGAAAATGGCTTCTCATGCTGCACACTATTTGGAGTGTAACATTCTATGAAAGACTTTTTGTCGGGGTTGTACCCAGGTAGGCCTAATCAATATTTTGCCACTGACACACCCAAGTAGCAGAAAAAGCAATTCAGCAAAAAACGGAGTGTGGATAATTGACAATTTTGCGCAGTACATACAAGTCTGTCTCCTACGCTTAGAGGGTGATTTGAAACATATTCTATCGGAACATAACTTTTATGAAAAACTTCCTAGATTCCTAAAACTTTGGGGTATAGTACAATCGTGCACAAACAGAGGTTAAAGTGTGAACAAACTCAAAAAAAAAAAAAAAATTTCGGAAGTTATTAGGAAATTTATGGGTTCCGTTTTTTGGCCAATCTGTATGTACTGAAGATATATGTAAACAATAAAGGAAAATAACTTTAAGTAAATCTATTTTTCAAATCTGATGATAATAAACTTACCGAAAACCTAATAGTCGTTTGATTATCTGCAACAGTGGTGACAGATTTGTAGTGTTTGGAAGGAATTTTTGAATTTTTGTCCACAACCACCGACATGATATCACCGACAACTTTGATGCCAAGTGGCAACGGCACAATATCGTGAAGAATAAACTCTTTTATCTTAAGAAAATATTAAAAAAAAATCCCATAACGTTGAATAAATGATTGCAAATGGCCGGGAAATTAATCATATTTTACAAAATCAATGTATGTAGGGGGAGGTGGAGCGTGGCACAGTGGAAAATGAGCCCTCCTACTATACAGTTATGCATGTATGTTTTTTGATGTTTGACTCGGGCTTTTGTTACGGTACGACGTCACACAAATCGACCGTGCAGAGCGACGCGAGCTATGAGACAAAGTTGGTTTTGAGGGGTTAAAACTAAAATTTTTCTATATCAGTCTTTTCATTTTTTCCACTTTAGCATTTTCAAAAGTAAAAACCACCGGCTTTAGTATGTTCATGACGTTGGCGAGTGCATGAGCATCTACTAACTTTGGCACGGGGCAGTCTGAAATAGTTTGTTGGGGAACAGTGGACCGGGGTTCAGTGGGAAATGCTCCACTGGGCACATTTCTACAGTATTAAATTACTTGGGTGCTTGGAAGCATAGAGTTGCGCTACCTTTGTGTAATATTATGTCATCCTTGTCCCATGGCCCGATATGAAATATATTCAGGGGTCAGAGTGTATTCGAAAAGATAAAATTGTTTTAGGAATTTAAAAAAAAATATTTCATGTTCATAAGTCATTACGCATTTATAAAATCTTTATAACGAAAAAATAACAAAAGCTGTATTCACTTTTGAAGATTTATCAATGCTAAGATCGGCTGCAAGTGCGGCAGCTCCAAACGCCACAGCTTCATCTGGATTTATGGTTTTGTACAATTCTTTGCCGCTGAAATACTCTTGGATCATATTACGCAGTTTTGGGATTCGAGTTGATCCACCAACCAAAACGACTTCATCAACCTGGAATTATGATGGATAAATAGAAAAGGCAATGGAAGGAAAATCTTGAGGCAACAGCAGTGCTACAGTCACAATTTGAAAAAGTTCAAAATGCATTTGCCAAGTTTACCGACTTTGGTATCACCGAACTCCTGAATAGGTTAAATGTACTAAAACTTAAAAATATCAGAACATAAATGTGTAAAGAAGAGAAAATAAAAGTGAATATATTTTTTTAGAATTTGTACATCCAAAATTAGTTTTCATTCGAATTATTTAGGTCCCAGCCTACACGCTTTTTTGATATTTACGACCCTCTGTTTGAAATACTTCTTGAAAATCTGTACATTACCAAAATAAGTCTGAAGGAATCGATATTCCGTCGATAAGTTTGTATCAATAGAATTGGCACTAGCTTCGCCAAGGAATAAACCTTTATTATACCTCGACAACATTCTTATACTAACGCTAAAACCATTCATATCAGCACCTTTTCTTTACTAAACTTTGCATCAGATAATATTGTATCCACCGCCTGGAGTATTCGTTCAAAGTAATCCTTGTTCAACTCTTCAAATGTAGCTCTACTAATGGTTGATTTATAATCCTTCCCATCGTGAAACCCGTCGACTTGAACTCTGTAATATAGAAATTTGATTTTTATGCACATGATCTAATTCCGCAGTGTATTTTACTGTTTCATAGTGAATGACATACAAAAACCCACAGCATGCAAAAATAGAAAACAATGCTGTGATCGACCAAGATCTTAAATTTGACTCGCTTTTCATCGCTGATCTATGAAATGTTTTAATGCTTTGAAAGTACCTTCATCTCTAAAACTGGCAGTCAGCAAATTCAATCAGATAAGTATGGGAGACAAATATGAGAATATAATATCCGGGATTTGAATGCAAATCTAGTGTTATTTGTATTTTTATAACTTGAAATAAAAATTGGAAATCATTTCAAATGAATCAAATAAAACTTTCCCTCATAAGTTATTTGATCAAGAATGATTGCTTAAACTCACTTTGCTGTCACAGATACGGATAATTTTCGTTTAGCTGCTTCGCATTGAATTCTAAGTCGGCTCATTGCTCTTTTGTTGTTTGAAATATCGACTTTGTTTTTTTTGTTAAATTCTTCAACAAAATGTTTCACCATACTGCCATCAAAATCTTCCCCTACAAATTTAACAATGGAGTAAGTAGTGAGATAAATAACAAATCAAAAGAGATATTATATAAATATCGAGTACAAATCTTTCACACTCTCAGTAGATGATTAGCCCTTCTATTCCTAGCCATGGGCGGTGCAAATTAATCCAATTCTTAGAGGTTCGACTTCTGAAAAGAATGATTACACTATACCTCCCATGTGGGTATCTCCTCCAGTTGCTTTGACATCAAACACCCGATCTTTTATTGTAATCAGTGTCACGTCGAATGTTCCGCCACCGAGATCAAAAATCAATACATGGCGCTCGTCTTTTTTCTGTAGACAAAATTTGATAAAACCCAAAATAAGTGATATATTATAAATTTAATTATGTATGCCTTATGGCAGAGTTTCCCCAAACTTTTGTGCCGCATACACCCATTTGCGAATCTTATATTGGAGGACCCTCATCCTATGCTGTATCAAGTTCTGTACCTAACCAACAAGGAAGAATAATGTTAAATTTTCAACACAACAACACAAACGACATTAATGTGATATGCGAGGTTGCTTCTCATTGCACAAGTTATCAATTCTCGGAGCGACAAGCTGTCTCACACAAATAGGTTGGGAAACTCTGCCTTATATGGTACTGCATTCAGGGAAATAGTCAGATGAAAGAATTTTTATTTATTGCAGTAACCTATGTAAGTAGATAGGAATTTTACTTCTCTGTCTAATCCGTATGCAATTGCCGCGGCAGTCGGTTCATTTATCATTTGTAGAACATTGAGACCGGCTATTCTTCCAGCTTCTTTTGTAGCCTTACGTTGAGAATCATTAAAATAAGCTGGCACTGTTATAACAGCATCGGTGAACTTGCACCCCATGTAAGCCTCAGCGGAATCTTTTAGTTGCCTCAATATCAGTGCACTAATTTCCTCGGGGTAATACGTTTTTATCTCGTGTTTGTAATTCACCTATATAAGGGTAGTTGTTCAATATTATCAGTTAATGATTAGGTAAAACAAATGTTCACATTATAATGATGTCAGGAGTGGCATTAAAGTTTTTAATGTCAATATGCGAATATATTTTAAATAAAAAACTAACGTGCACTTGCTGAGTTAGATGAATGCAACATACCTGTATTTTAGGTTTGTTATCTTCATTGATTATCTTAAATCCCCAATATTCTGAATCTTGTTGTACATTAGGATCATCATACTTTCTGCCGATAAGTCGCTTAATTTCTTCAAGATATATATAGTGGGGAAAAAATTTGCGTTAAAACAAGTATCAGCTTTTACTATTCAAATATTTGTAATAAGACTAACCGAGTTTTAACTTTAAGACAAGAGAGCGATGCTCAAATATATGGACACGGAGGGCAAAACAAAAAATTTTATCGTCAATTCCCCGAAAATTCTTATGCCTGATATTCTATTGCAGAACAGATTGAAATAGCTTAAAAACAGTGTTCCATATAGCGGAATATCAGATCTCAGATTCATAGAAATTTTAGGAATAAATACAAGTAATAGCCTCCTAGCAAAGAAAAATACAGTCTTCTACCACTGAAAATTTCAAAGAAATTTGCCCAGTAATTAAAGAGAAAAGCGATTTTTTTATAATGATAGAAAGAAGAAAAAATTCAAACAAAAAGAACAACAACAACATATTAACAAAACTATACATATGTCCACTCCGTGTCTAATAATAAACACTATTTGCATGATTCTTTTGTGACAGTCAATAAATATTATTTTTGATGGTTTTTCGAGATTAGAGAATACTGCCCAGTTTTCATTTATTCGTTGCAGAGGTTATGCTTGCAAATTTTTTTTTTTATTTCTTTCAAAATAGATTAGCAAAATTGTTTTTCACCTAGCTAGCTATCTCTCTGACAGTATTGACTCAAGTTGAATAAAGTTTAGGGTCAAACAGTATGTACTGATTTCAACTTGCCAACACAAATATCACACGTGGTAGTTTGCTTATCATTGGACGCTCGCCAATGCTCCGTAAAATTACATCTGCTTTGAGGTGAGGTCTAACAACATCAATACAAGAATGATACTATTAATTTTTTGAGTTTTGGGAAAAGATGATAATAAAAATATTACTAATTACTCACGAAACAAGGTATTTTCAAAATTAAATGGTATTTCATCTTTTGCCGCCTTCCCGATCAATATCTCGGTATCAGAAAATGAAACACAAGATGGTGTTAATCTGTCTCCTTCGTCGTTCGGAACAATTTCAATCTAAACCCAAAACAGTTGGTTTTATTCGGCACTTTTCTATTTAAATACAATCTAAAACACGTATAGGACTTTTTTTCAATATTGCATAATAATTGGAATACAATTTCAATATTAAGTTTTGCTGCTTGTGAATCAGTAAGATGAATTATTAGAAATGAAGATGAAGATGAACTAGGAAAATAATCGAATTGAACCACTTTCAATTACTCAACTGGTTTTTGAATTATTCCTATATTTATTTTCATCTAATTTCGGTGTATTCAAAATGAATATGACGTGACATTTTGAATACTATAGCGTAATACTCGTACATACTCTTCCATTCCTGAGGACAGCGACACATGAATATGTTGTCCCAAGATCAATTCCAATAGCCGTCATTATTCTATGGAATATATTTAAGTGATTTGAAGTCTTAATTGCATTCTAATTGCTATTATATAAAATAATCCTACGAATGCGACTGATAATAAATGTTAAAATTCTGTATTGTTTGCACAAGTACATGCACTGCAAGTTCTATACCTGTAATCAAACCCGTATGTAATTATTGAGAATTCGAGTGATTAATCTTAACAGAAACGTTGGCAAAAAATTATTCTGGTATCGTGTCAGTTATTCTTGGTATTCATCTGCTGGTTTTTGACTTATTAGACTCTTTACTAGATTATATAAAACGATACTCTTTATTTTTCATGAAAACAATATTTACTAATATTCTCGGAACTACTGTCGTTATCTCTGTATAAAGTTGCTCAATAGTCCATTTAAACATTTAGTCGTCGATTACGTCATAAGGTACATACTAGACTAGAGGACCTTCTTTATTTGTTCAGTAAACTAAAGCAGATATGATAATTCTGCGTCATTTGTAACATCGCTCGACAGTGCTCCAAATAAGCGAATCATGAACTAGCAAATTCTTTACATCAAGTGAAAATTGATAAATCATACATGACGATATAAAAATAGGAGTTACTGTGACATACATTTCAAGTAGATTCCACATACTATTTTTTAGGAGGAGCAGAGAGAGGGTCACCCAGATAAATGCGCCTTATCAGCTGTGTATATAATTAGTTGTTTTGTATCTTCATGATTCGAGTAATTTATGAAATTGAGATTGGTTAGGGCAAGGGTCCGCAACTACGAAGCCCTCCGCTCTGGGTCGCAAAACAATTTATATCTTTCATAAATATGAGCATCGCGTCTGTGTAGCGTATTTATGTATAACAACTTTATAAATCTCTGATTATAATAATGAATGTTTCTCCGAGTATACACTTCCTTATTTACTGCCGTAACATTGGCCAATCAGCATAAGTGCAAAATTGCAGTAACAATAAACGTTTCAGAAGCGCTCGGATACTTTTGCCATTCAGACAGATTTTCATGGTTGTGGATATTACCTCGTTTTGTCGGTTTTCGCGTGTTATTTGTTAGATTTTAGTTGTGTTTTGGTAAATATAAGTCCTAAACTTCTTGAAATAAGTACCAATAATTTTCCAATGGTAAGGTGTAAAGAGGAAGAACTCAAGAGATCAAAAGTCGAGGAAACATTCGTTACTTAATTGTTCGCATTGTTATATCCTACTACGTAGACTTTAGGTTCTCAAAGTGCTCCGTACGGAGCCTCAGGACTCCGTTAAAGACACTTAGGGCCTCCGCGAGCTATTCGTTTACTCGAAAATTGTCCTCGACTCACTGCCCGACCTCCCTCAACTTTCCTATCCTCGACCGACTGCCCTATCTCCCTCAACCTTCCTATCCTCGACCCACTGGCCTATCTCCCCAAATTTTGCATCCTCGAACCACGGCTCTATCTCCCCCAACCTTTCTCTTCTTGATCTGCTGCCCTATCTCCCTCAACCTACCTATCCTCGACCTACTGCCCCATCTCCTTCAACCTTCCTATCCTCGACCTACTGCCCCATCTCCCTCAACCTTCCTATCCTCGACCGACTGCCCTATCTCCCTCAACCTTCCTATCCTCGACCTACTGCCCCATCTCCCTCAACCTTCCTATCCTCGACCTACTGCCCCATCTCCCTCAACCTTCCTATCCTCGACCTACTGCCCCATCTCCCTCAACCTTCCTATCCTCGACCCACTGGCCTATCTCCCCAAATTTTTCATCCTCGAACCACGGCTCTATCTTCCCCAACCTTTCTCTTCTCGATCTGCTGCCCTATCTCCCTCAACCTACCTATCCACGAACCACTGTCCTATCTGCCACAACTTACCTATCTTTGACCTACGGTGCTATACTATTCAGTACCTGACCTAACGGCGCTTTATTCACGACCCGATCGCCACACTGAGCTTTACTATCTTGCGACCAACTTCCATGGGTTATGCTGGTCGTGTATGCCAATGAGATGATTCAATCGTACGTCGACAAAACATAATTAACGACATTCGTATATGTAGACTGGAATCTCAAATGGTAAACAATAACCATAAGTGGCAGTTTAAAATGTGCTACTAATTGGGCTACTTATTGTTTCTTGTTGGGAATGACTGTTTTCAAAAATTTTAACAAGCCTTTAATAATTCGCCATTTCGTGAGTCTTGTGACAGTATGATGCTGATTCGAGATAAGCAATAGTGCTCTGGTCCGTATAAAGTGTTTTTCTTCAACATTTTATAGTAAAAGCGATGCCAAAGATTACGTACGAACTGCGTCATTTGCAACTTCATTAAGTTGCAGACAAGATGAGCTCAATTTTGGGACTATTCGCTGAATTAAAGGGCAGTTGGCAACGCTAGCTACGACAAAACATTTCATGGCTTAAAAATAGTTTGGAAGGGATTACACTCACTGAGCGACTTATATTTTTGACTGCTTTTGACTTTTGAGCCTTCTCAGTCACGTAAAAGAAATTTGTATATACAACATGATATGGCAGAACATTCGTTGAAAAAGACCAAGCGTGCAAATAGTTGATTATCTCCTCATCGTTTTGCCTTGTACGGAAATACAGGCGACATTGAATGAGTTCCGGAGAGGAACCAGATATGTCGATATCGAATGGCCTGTTAAAATTTTAAAAACAGTGACTCTAAACCCGATGTCATCACTAGCCTAATTACTAGCACATTTTTAAGCCACTAATTATGGTTATTGATTACCAATTGAGATTCCAGCCTACATTCACGAATGCCGTCAATCTTGTTTTGTCGACGTACGATGGAATCACCTCATTGGTATACTCGGCCAGGATAACACATGAAAGTTGGTTGCAAGATAGTAGAGTTCATTTTGACGATCGAGTCGTGATTGTAGCGGCGTTAGGTTAGGTACTGAGTGGTATAGCGTTGTGGGTCGAAGATAAGTAAGTTGAGGGAGGTCGGACAGTGGGTCGTGGGTAGGAAGTTTAAGGCAGATAGTGCAGTGGATCGAGGGAGATAGGGCAATGAGTCGAGGATAGAAAGGTTAAAGGGGATAGAAAGGTTGGGGGAAATAGGACAGTGGGTCGAGGATAGGAAGGTTGAGGGGGTGGAGCAGTTGGCCAAGGCGAGGGAGACAGGGCAGCGGATCAAGAATAGGAAGGTGGAGGGAGATAGGGCAGTGGGTCGAGGATTTGAGTTGGGATGAATGTATAACTTCACTGGCTCTGAAGTCTAAACCAGAGGTCGGCAAACTTTTGTCGTTCGCGGGCCAAAATTAAAGGTTGCAAGTCATTGGCGGGCCGCACGTATTTTAGAAAAGTAAAAACCAAAGGAATGGCCAATGAATCACATCTTTTCACCCTGAAATTTCAAGCAGTGCGCGAAGACTGATCATTTGAATATTTTCAGCGTCATTAAACCATTTGCGCTCAGCATCAATTTTTTTACGTTCTGTTGCCATTTCTCTAATTAAAATCAATTATAGGCTCATTAAACGAGTGGTTGTGAATTATATACTTGTTAGGTTATAGTATAATTTAGTTTCGCAAAACAAAATTTTGTCACGTAAAAAATATATTCGTCAATAAAGCTGTTTTGTTAATATAATTCAGTGAAGCGTCGCGGGCCGAATCCGACCCCTGATCTAAACCCTCCAATGAAAGTTTGATCATTTTACTGTGTTGGTCGATATTTGTCCCATCACTGCATCTAGAAATCACTGATACATTTATGCATAGACCGAATTCGATATGAAGGTATCAAATATAATTGGCTTCATAACTGCAAACTCTCTCTAACAACGAAACATTGCAATAATCCTAAGTGCTGAAAGAGCAACTCAAAAATACGATTTCAATCCATTCATTGCTAGTAGACGGTTTAACAAGTATTTCATGGTTGCCGTAGTATATTAGTCAACTCAAAGGCGAGCAATGATGAAATACTAATTAAATTGAATTGATATGACAAGACATTTCAAATTCTCGGGTCGGCCATGGATTGAGCGATGAGTGTTGCTCGGGAATTTTCTATTCTGAACCCCTCCCTTTTAGAAAACCATGGCTGCTGCGCCCTTAGTTATAGATAATGTTATATTTGAATCACTACCATATTTCGACACCACCATCGTCAAATTTTATTAGTGACGTTAATGCTTCTTCACAGATACAAAATTAACCAAGTCAGTTTTTAAGTGAACGAATAGCTCGCGGAGCCCTGAGGCTCCGTACGGAGCACTTATAGCAGTGGGGATCAACGCCCGACAAAAGACTCATCTTCTCACCCTCATCGGATAGAAATACATCACTCAAACCATACATATAAGCGGAATAACAGCGAATTATGTATAAAAATTGGTTTCGCGTGTATCTTACAGCAAAGCATTCAAAATTCATTGAAAAACCAATACATTTTTCCCCGCCTATCAGCGTTTTAAAAGACGATAACAGATCAAGGCTAGAGGTAGAAAAAATATCTTCGAGTTGCCGTCTCCCAAATTAAACCTCGATTTGATATGTTGTGTATTATACACAAAGCTCATGATTTGCATTAGTCATAATAAACGCTATTATTCACAATTTTATGTGATAAGTTTCATATAATTTTGTGCAAGAAAAATGCTAGTGTCGACAATAGTCTTAAAATCGATAACTAATTACATGTTTACCAAATGCTTGGGTCGCGAGAAGTTGGAAAAAAAGTAGTTGCAGACCCCTGGGTTAGGGTACGCCAATAACCGATATTTTCTTCAGAATTTTATTTGTCAAAGGTATTCTATAGAATTCATATACCATGCGTGTATCGTAAAACCATGTTTGTTTATTTATTGATTCAGTTAAAGAAATATTTTAAATCAAAATATGTTATCGATGGAAGCCAAAGCTCAATATTTTACTCTGTGAAAGGAAGTATATATCGCAATTTGGGGCATATTTATTCCAGATAAAGTCGATACAAGGTTCTAAAACTCGACAAAGAGGAAACAAACAAATAATATATCGATCGACCTTTGCTTATGCTATTTACTTAGGTATGCAACATTTGTCTCTCGTGACGTGATCGTCATTAGGCAATCAAAATGTTTTTAGATCACCAGTCGCGTAAAAACCGATGATCCCTACGCCTCCGATACCGGAACTATATATATGTAAAGTCCGTGCCGAATCGAATATTTAATTCAAAGCACTGTGAATTTGTAAATGAACTGATGTGAGGAAGCTATGATGGACCAGAAAACTATATATTTTAATCGACCTCCATGCTCATAAAACATGATCTATCAGGGTTAACATTTACCTTGATATATAATAAAAAATCATAAATTGCGACAAAGATCCATTGGTAGCGTATAAGCCGTATATCATTGGTACAAAAAGGCGAGTTTTTTTGAGCATTTTAAATTAAAATACGAACACTATAAGCACTATAAGTTTTTGTATTGTTTCACATAGATATTCCATTTCAAAAGTTTATAAGTTTTTAAAGGTAACATAAAATATTGCCAGCAGGAGTTCTGCTCGGCATTATTACTGTTCTGTTGATACAGAGCGGCATTTTTAACTAGTTACAGAGGTGAACACGCCTCATTTAAGGCCGAAAATGACTGGCTGATTAGACAATCACGGAATATGCATTCAATCCAAATCGAAAAATGCAACCGAACAAAACATTTCATGGCTCATATAAAAGTAATTGATTCATCAGAAGTCATCCCAATAAAAACTCTTCCCATACAATAATAATCAACATTAACAGATCACACAAAAAAACTCAGTTTAGTTTAGAATAAATAAAACTATGAGCCATTCATAATTAGAAAAGATATATGAATACCAAGAACTGAATTCATAATTTTATAAATCCTGTTAATATACTTGCGTGTTTATGAAGACAGACAATTCTAGCTCAGTAATGTTCTTAATGATAATTTTCTTTGATGTAAACAGAAAAAAATTGATAGACTTTACACAATTCAAGGGTCGACACTTGTAAGTTAAGACAATAAATGATTTGTCTTTAAATTTGAATAAAGTTTGAAATAAGATAAACTAATTGAACGTGCATCATCACCTATGAAATTTCGCACTTGCAGGTAATAACGGCATGTGCAGACGTGTCACAATATGCCAACTTAGTGCCATGTCAAAATAATATTAATGGTTTGCATATTGCAAATGCTTATCTGTTGATTTCCAACGAGTAATTGGGAAGACATTACATTAGATCTAACAAAGAATATTATTGCGAAGCCCGCATCAATCTGTGGCGCAATAGTAAACCTAAAAACCTAATAATGGGAGCTCCGTATTTTGTGTACCAGGTCAGGGTTAGGGCATAGTTTCATTCTGATTTGCTCATTTTAGTTATATTAAGAGTTCGAGGATTGTCTGTGTTAGCCAAGTGAATATACACTTGGGTTTCATACCCATAGGTTTCAGTTCCTTCACAAAACTTGATATAAAGTCGGTGAACAAAATTAATTTACCTTCATATTGGTACACACATTTCTGGAGAGCCCAATAAAGGTATCTATAAATGTTTCCCTGTTTATTTTTTTTTTATAAATGTATGTACTAATGCATATGGGGTCAACCTCAATTCAGATGGTGAGTGTATAAATAAATATTTGGTATTTACTCCATATTTCTAAACAAACAACTTCAACTCTATTCTCAATCGACTAAATGTCTATGCGAACTTCTAGTAAAATTCACTAATATTCGCCTAATCCTCCTGTGTACTATTCAGCTCATATCCGACATTTAAACTTTCAAGCGATTTATAATTTCCAGTCCAATTATAACCTGCATGCTACCATACTTGCCATTGTTTGTTCTATAAACTATCTTTATGTGTTATGTAGCAGCGCTATAGATTGCTAGACAAACACGAATTTCACCAAGTTACATGTGCTTCAAGCGTAATTCAGCATGATCAAAACTAACTGTACGTTCTTTTGTTGCATGACCCCTGTACGGATATTGTGAATTAACAACTAATATTGGTAATTTTTTAAGTCTGACCATGCCAGATTTAAGTTGGATTATTGGCCCAGAATTAAAAATCTAGTTTACAAAGAATGTAATTTATTATTTTCAATCTTCAATTGTATATTTTATTGATAAAAATTTGGACTTTAGCACATTAATCGTTTCACACCAAAACTCGAAATGAAATCAAAAACGTTCATATTTATTTCAGAATCAATTCCTATTTATACAGGAAATCGACAGGTTTTATGATGAACATTTAATTGTAAAACTAGTAAAGCACTTCACGTAAATATTGCACAGATCCAGATTTCTGTTAGGCCCATGCGATTTAACAATTGATGTTAATGGGCAATTAGAATGTTTCAGTTTTAAAACGTACAAAATTCGCCTTTTAGGAATAGCTAGAACCTCATATTCGTATTAGACGGAATTATTGGCGTCCACAACAGCCTGATCAGCGATTTTAACTGGATACACATCTGCTTAAGTATTGGAAGATAAACACAAACATTATACAGCTGTAGTCAGGTTTCAAAGCCTTAAAAACTGGCGATGAATAGGACAAAGATAGGCGAGTACTCAACAGAATACTTGCACCGATCAAATGAATTTATTGGTTCATATTCACAGCATTTAACATAAAAAACGATAAAACATTTATAAAAAATACATTTTTTAAATATCATATATTAGTTATATTATTCCTTCATATATTAGTTTTGTTTAAAACACAACTCTGTTAATTTGCAGGGAGCACTTAGCAAATTGTCTCAAACAACTTTTGGCAACCGCTGCTGTAAGAAGTTATCGAATTCGTAGATTTGCCATGTTATTTCCTACTCTCGTATGCTATTCCAGCAGTAGCGTTACACGCGTGATGGTTACCTTCAATCTTTCGTAAGTCCGGATTATTTATAACATTTTAGACGTTATATTACTTTCGGTCATTCAACTATATATCATTTATTAAGTCGGTTACAGACGACAGAGTTTTTCAAAGAGTTAATTTTTAAATTAGGCAAAAGCAAAATTACAACAAATACAAGTTCCTTCAACGTATTACAAATGTTGGTTCATATTTTTATTTTACATCAATAATAATATTGAACGAATACCAGTATTTCGCCTGTGATAAATTAATTTTATCTGAAGTTGTAGATATAATATCTCCATTGTACTAATTACACTCAATTAATTGCCAATATGGCAGGATTGGGATTCGTGAGAAAAACATTGAATAATAGCGACCTCGAATTGGAGGAAGAAAAGGGATGGGATGCCTAGACATTACATCAGGTCGGTCAGCATAAAAACAACCTGAAACATTGAACCCGACTGTTTGAGAGAGCCATACAACCGTAATGTCCCGTTCTACCTTTTATATTATTCAGGCCACAACAAATTTTATTTTATTCAACAGAACTTGAAATAATGATATGATCAATACTTTGAACGGGCAACAGTTTTTGAACAGACATTTATTTTTTATCACCCGAGAATCTATGTATGAATTGATTTATATGTGAGTAAAGGCATGAAAATAACAATGAGATAATATATATAATACGAGAAAAAAACGTATATATGCGGTTCGTATTAATTGATGCGAGGTCACGAGGGACTATACGGGAATCAAGTCAGCGACACCTGTTGGCTACTATTTTAGAGAGAAAGGAATGAGTATAAATTGTATTTATCTAAACAGTCGAAAAACACAAAAAAATAAGAATAATTACACAAAAGGGACAAACACACAACATATCACACGGCGCATCAGCGCCCTCCGATGAAATTAAAAGTAACATAGTAATAATAATATTGCTTATCAATAGGACTAACATATCGTCACGCTGATAACCGGAATGCGTAAGTCATCTTTAACGATTTTCAGTTTTTTTAAAAATCAGGTATTTATGTAATGCTGCGCACCTGTCTGTTAACTCAGATTTTATTTTAAAATTTCCGAAACCCATAAAAATGGAGATTTAGCATAACATGCACATTTGTGCAATTGTTTCGTCATAATGAATTATCATTGTTACCGCATGGATATTGTGACGTCACAAAAGGAAACTAACCTCGCGAAGTATTTTCGAGTTTTTGCATCTCGAATTCTAGCTTAGCGCGTATTAATTTGAATATATACTACAGTATAGGAAGGCGTGCACTTGTGATATTCACTGTCCGAGTCCAATTCACCTTGGTCGGCTTTTATATTGGGTGCATTGCTGTTTTATTCTTTATATTTAATCTTAGTCTTATTTCGGTGATGGGTGTGCAGAACGTGTTATATTATTGAAATATATATGTTTAAACAAAAAAATAATGTAATTGAAACTGATTAGCGATTTTGGGGCTTAGACATTGTAGATACTGAAAATTACATTCGTTTTTGGAATGTTTAGTTTTCAGGACTGGTGCATATAGTAAAGTTGCAAAATTGCGTATGTTCAAAATCATAGACAAATTTCCGCCTAAGTCACAGTGCGCCATTATGACGTCACTTAACTGCGTCATACAAATTAACTTAAATCCGGCTACGATCAAAAAATTGAACCGTGGCAAATTATTGACTCTCGATTTCATAACAATATCATTAGGAAGTTTTTTACGTTTTTCTCAAAACTGCTAAAAATGACTTACGCAATTCGGTTATTTAGCATCGCAACGACCAGGGTTGCAGGCCAAGTCAAACATTCATATTTGTAACCACATGTTTGCGGTTTAAGATAGACTTTTCATAAGCAGTCGGTGACCAGGTGAAGAAAAACGAAGCCACACGAAATGTAAAGGAAGTACCCGAATCAACCTAGTGCCGCACCTTTCCCGATAGCACCTTTCCCGGTGGTAGGATAAAGATAGGAAACATTAGTGGGTATACTACCAAACCTATAAGTGATCTAAACTACCTATTGTAGCAGATTGAAAAGATACATAGGCATCCAGCAGGCCTATTTTTTTCAAAGCTTGATTGAAAGATGTCTATGAGGTCCACTGCCAGAAACAGCACGGATGGCCCTATTCTGCATTATTTCAATTTGTCTCAAAAAAGTTTTGTCAGCTGAGCCACATGCAAAAATGCCATATTGAATATGGAATAGAGAGTGGTAAACCATGGAAAAGTTGTTATTGGTATAAAATGACCAAGTTTGTACAGTATTCCAACAGAGTTAGATAATTTAGCAGCCAAGATAGTTATGTGAATATTCCATTTTTTTGACTACCTGAATATATGCCAAGATATTTAAAAGAATTGACATTTTCAAATGTAGGCAACTTGAATTAACAAATTATATTGGGTTTTACGTTTATGTGGTGAAATAAGCATGGCTTCAGATTTAGCAATATCTAATGTCAGTTTATTAGCCCTCATCCAATTTGCCACTTTTAGAATTTCAGATTTCACCCTTGACTGAATAGCTGGTAGAGAACAGTCACTATCAAAAAGAATAGTATCATCAGCCAATGGTTTTAAGAAGAATGAAAAACAGTGGGTGATCTTTTCAGTCACTAACAAACGACACGTACAAAGATTTATTCTGAAGGTCTGTTTTGTCGGCATTATGCTACTCCACACTATTCAAGGGATCTCCTTAAGATATGCAAACTATTAAAAAAGTTAAACTATGAAATAAAAATTCTCTTGTATATCACCCGTGTATTTGACACCGGAAACATAAGCTGACATCCTTGATTCAATCTGCTACATGAGAAACCCAATATTTAACGCATAATATCCGAATCGAATGTAAGACTTCAATTAGAGTTTTTGAATTTACGTGAATATTAATCACGATAATCTTGAAAAGTTTCTTAATGCAAATTGTTACACAATTGATAAAGATAATATGACATGATGTTACGGAATGAATGAGAAGGGAACTAAAGGGATACTGGTATTAAATATAATAGAAAACGTCGATTTCTGCTCTTTATTTTATTTTTTTGGAGAAGTTTCTTGTGTCCAATCAGAGATAAATTCTTAATGTAGCACCAGTTCCTTTTGTATTTTGTCTTGCGTTGTACCGTATTCGATAAACGAATTCATAAGTATCATAGTTGTAAAATGCGTGTCTGAAGAAGTCTGACCTCGGTCAGACGAAATGTTACAGAAATATATTTGTGTTCGTGTGCAGCAAGACTTTTGAATTGAACAGAATAGCCATTTACACTCTTGCTACAGCATCCTTGCGTAATACGCATACGGATCCACCTGCGCAAAGGCATAGAGAGCAAGGAAAGGTAGTTAGTTTCACGCAACCTCAACTGTTAGCCTCATAAGTATTTGCCCGTGTATTTGACACCGGCAACAGAAGCTGACATCCGTGATTCAACCTGCTACATTAGGAACCCAAAATCGAATGTAAGACTTCAATTAGAGTTTTTGATTTTACGTGAATTTTAATTACGATAATCTTGAAAAGTTTCTTAATGCAAATTGTTACACAATTGATAAAGATAATATGACTTGATGTTACTGAATGAATGAGAAGGGAACTAATAGGATACTGGTAATAAATATAATAGGAAACGTCGATTTCATGCTCTTTATTTTATTTTTTTTGGAGAAGTTTCTGGTGTCCAATCAGAGATAAATCCTTGATGTAGCACCAGTTCCTTTTGTATTTTGTCTTGCGTTGTATCTTATTCGATAAACGAGTTCATAAGTATTTGCCGAATGTGTTTTTGAATTATTGAATTATTGATGGTACATAACTTGTTTAAAAAAAAAAAGATAGTACGGGGAGCTAGGTTTTTTCCCTAGGTCAGGTTCAATTCTATAATCTTGTGTTGAGAAACATGACACAGTTTTTTTTTTTTAAACACGAATCTGATTTATGGATTTAATAATGGTATTTGAGAACCATAAAAGGCGAATAGGCAAACAATGGCGTCAAACATTAAATTACTTTGCGTTGTCGTAAAAGTTCAGGCAAGCCCTGGCAATATTTGATAGTGCCCTATAATATGTCGAATATGGGCCATGTTTTGATGCGGATATTATTCGAGAATCATACCCGACGCGTAGGCCTACAAGATGAGGATAAAACCTCAGTTATTTCACATTTCGTATAATGAAATCCAAGAAATCATATATCTCTGAATAACTTCAAAGCAACGCAAAATTGTTATTCAAATTGCATACAAAGTCGAGTAGGACTGCTGATTTTTGATATTTGTGAATGATAGTCATACAAGAACCATGTTACAAATAATTTGTGTGTTGCTGTACTAGAAAATCCAAGTAATCAGGTTATTCAAAATTTATCAATTCAAATTTATTTTGATGTAATATAAATAAGCATAAAATTTTTATTTTCATTCCCATTTAATTTTTCATTAAATTACAACGAACAAACAAATGTGGCTAAGATTCTGTTTTATGAAAAGAGATACTTCTACTAAATGGGTATAAAATGACTGATGATGACTTCAATTTGCTAGTTATATTAGTCGTAAAACAAAACTATTTTACCCGGTTACACAAACAGTGGAAAAATTTTATTTGTATGATACCAGAGATGAATCATGTCACGTGAGCTCATGTTATTTTGCACGTAATTTGATTTTCTTTGCTGTCTCAAGTACCTCAAATATAAATTATATTCGACCCGAAAATTACTTTCTGGGTTTTATCTATCGCGTTTCTACTTATCCCAATACAACGCGCAAATTTATCATGTACTATGAAAATAGAAAAACGGAGTTCACTATTTAAATAAAAATATGAAGTATAAACATACATTATCTGTGTTCCAAAGACGGCAAATTTTCGGCATCAAACTATTTTGATGATCAAAACTTCCATAATGTAACCAAATGTAATTTTGTAGATATTCTGTCAACAAATATTTGTTATCATCTTAGATATGTTGTTAAACAGTATCCAGTCTGTAATTCGCGAATGATCGTGATTCAATGGTACGTTTGCTAGTCGGGACATGTACTGTTAGCTTCCATATTTAATATTTGATAAGGAGTCTCTCATAATAGAGTCTAAAAACCTGTTATAATTGAAAGTTTTTGGGTAGATTAGCTGAGTGCCGTCAGAAGGTAATTGAGTTGAGTAATTTTTTTGAATTGCCTGATATAGGCTAGTTTGGGATAAATAATTCGGGAAATATTAAGGAGTTGTGTAATTTCGGCAGCTAAATTTAATGGTTAAACTGACTGAAACTGGGTTGTATAGGGTGGATGCGTTACAATACGGGTAAATGTGTATGGCCCAATTTATATCACATAAGCCAGAAGCAATCATGCATCATTTAAAACAATGTATTTTCTCGCCACCTTTGATAAATTATATTGCGGGCACATGAGTCTGAGATATTTGTTCATTTGGGCGAGAAATGATTTATTGTTTAGGTAATCTAAAAAAGCGCGTGGTGTTTGCATACGTAGTTGCTCGAAGAGAAATATTTGCTGTGTTTAACTGATTTATTATGTTGTTTCACAAGTATTAAAGAGTGTGTTGTTATAGCTAGCTCCTACTTTCCCGAGAGTCCTCAGATTAGTTGTTCTCAAACTGTGCTGCTCGCCCCAGAAAGAGAGCGTAGACAATATTTTGATGGGACGTGAAGCTAATTAAAAAAAAATAAGAATATTTGTTAGATATTTTCTTGTTGTCCTTATTTTGAATTGTTACATTTCTTTATTTTGGATATTCAAGTTCCATCCTCGTATTTTCGACGTGTTTTTTGAACTACGCATACTTTCGCCTTACTATATGTTATTTGTAGCTTATTGTTAACTAGTTAATTTTAAGGTGGGCGCGAGACTTGACAGATTCCAAAAAGGTGAAGCAGCTTAAAAAGTTTAGGAACCACTGTTCTAAAGCAAATTGTATATTTAGAATTTTTTAACTTTTTCATAGTTTCAAGGCTTAGATGTTTGTGCAAGTTTTAAACAGGGATTGATCCATGCGTTCAAATTCGATAGTGTCTTAATACGTAAGGTTTCAACATACCAGAGCATACATGCGTCGGAAAGTAATTTAACTGAACCTTACATGAAAAAGAATTTTAAAATCTGGAAAAATATAAATGACTCATAGTTTGTATATGAAGTTATAAGTGTTTGTTTAATAAAATAACTGTTTCCATTTATTGTCATTCGCAACCAACGAATAAGATTGTAAAGACAAGTTTTGAGTGTGTTAATTCGAGTGAAATATGATTTATTGCTATACGGTAGTTTCACGTAAAGTAAAGAGCAGACGATGTTTGCCTAGGTAACCAAATGCTTGATATTAAATATTTGTCTCATTTAACAGCTTCATTATAATTATACATCAAACATTAATCACATTTAATTCATTCCAGTGTGTGTTTCAATAACTTAACCATACGTTTCCATGAGTCTTCAGCTGGTTGTGCAAATTCAGACCAGTTTTCAATGATGCTCGCATTAAATTTAATAATGTTTTTTTATAAGTAAGGATTTCAATTCTGAGTGGATATGCTTTACAAGCGGTTGCACATGTACTCAGGTTGACAAATTTATATAAAGATAATATGCTTATATATGCGTGAATATTTTTATTACCTGATATTGTGACATATATATATACATTTATATATAAAAGTGATTCCCATTCGTTTGACGGAATAACTGTTTTTTGTTTAAAGAAATGCATCCCTCAAAACATTTATAACACCATCAATTTACCCACGTAAAATTTTCGACACCTAAAATGGTTCACATATAATTGGATTTTATCAAATGACATTTTATATCCTTACCTATGCCTTTCTGAACATGACTGTTTTATACTTTTATTATTTTATTCCCTGCTTATATTTAGACCTATAATTGATGAAGGCTAGAAAATGTTGAATTATTTTAGTTTTTTAGTTTTTTGCATATTTGAAAATAGAATTAAAAATAATTATCGGCCATAAACTGAAAGTGAAAAGGTTAGGAATAGAGAACAGTTACCGGCAAAATTTCAAGAAAAATAGCGGTCACAATTACCATGATTCTGATATATGTAGGGGCAGTAAAATAAATTATCTAATACAAACTACATAGCTCAACTGCAAAGGAAGTCATTATTGGTATCGATAAGCAGTTCAAGTAAGATAAGCAAAGCTCAATGGCAAGGTGGTCACATATGAAATTTGTGTTAATTAGTGATTTCAGTTGTTTGCTTTAATTGAAAACTTAAACAGTATGATATTCTAATATGATCTAATTCCAAGTCAGTTCGAATGTAGCATATAATTCGAATTTATGTCCCAGCGAATCACGGCAACTACTTAGCTGAGGAAATAAATACCAGCAGTGTTCAAGCTTGAACAAAATCAATGTAAAGCAATAATTTATTGTTATTACATCTTCTCCAAATTTTAGAATATAATTATTAGTTTACGTATACGATAGGAAACGAGTATTCCCCAGGTCTCTCTGATGTACAACATCGGAATATTACATTAGCCAGAATAAATCGACCCTGAATAAATTTAGCAAATACGTATCATATGCCTCGGCCCTACAAGTTTTGGGTGTGTTAATGTGAGGGAAACATGATTTATTGCTATACGGTAGTTTCACGTTATGTAAAGAGAAGACGATGTTTGCCTAGGTGACCAATTGCTCAATATCAAATATTTGTTCCATTCAACAGCTTCATTTTACATCAAACATCAATCACATTTAATTCATTCCAGTGTGTGTTTCAATAACTTAACCATACGTTTCCATGAGTCTTCAGCTGGTTGTGCAAATTCAGACCAGTTTTCAATGATGCTCGCATTAAATTCAATAATGTTTTTTATAAGTAAGGATTTCAATTCTGAGTGGATATGCTTTACGAGCGGTTGCACATGTACTCAGGTTGAAAAATTTATATAAAGATAATATGCTTATATATGCGTGAATATTTTTATTACCTGATATTGTGACATATATATATACATTTATATATAAAAGTGATTACCCATTCGTTTGACGGAATAACTGTTTTTTGTTTAAAGAAATGCATCCCTCAAAACATTTATAACACCATTTTACCCACGTAAAATTTTCGACACCTAAAATGGTTCACATATAATTGGATTTTATCAAATGACATTTTATATCCCTACCTATGACTTTTTGAACATGACTATTTTATACTTTTGTTAATTTATTCCCTGCTTAGATTTAGACCTATAATTGATGAAGGTGTTTAATGTGATATACAATATATATGATGATATAATATAGCCTAAGCCGTAGTAGATATAGGTTTGCATTGATCAGTCCATATGCGGGATTACGGACGTGATATCGTTTAACTGCCCTGACTTGTTGGTAGACTTGTTGGTGGAAAAAACTCTATGTTTAGTACCTTCTGTGTTCTTAGATAATCATGTATTCACATTACATTACAAAAAAAAATTACTGTACATTGCACATGGACCAAGTTTGGCTCTACAGTGTCTTTCGGTTGCAATTAGGACTGGGCGTTTCGAAACTCTGTTATACGAAACGAAACGCTGATATATCGAAACGGCGCTGTTTCGACTTTCTAAACGGATATTATGACGTCATAACAAATGCAACCTGAAATTAGTTATAGAATTCTGATTATCGCGCACACGTCCTAGCTAGGGCTGGGCTGTTCGAATCGAATATCCGAAACGAATCGTAAAGTAAATTATTCGAATCGGTTCAGAGCAAAATTTCGAATCCCCGCCATCTTTTTTGTTCCTACCGCCAATGGTCGACGTGAATTCCTTATTTTTTCTATTGAAGCCGTATTTTTTGATGAAATTATGACATATATATGACTATTTTCTGTGGTGAGTTATTGATAATACGTGTTTCTTATTGTGCGTGAACGCTCAGAGTTATTCATTCGTTGGAGGACCGATTACAATAAAAAAATCGCATACAATTATATATCACCCAAGTATTCGAGATTCGATTCGATTCAATTCTGAAATTATCAGGTATTCGAAAATGTCCAGCCCTAGTTAAAGCGCCGCCGTCCACATTTTGATTGAAAACATGTACAATTATTTTATTTAATGTTTTATTGCAATCGAAAACACCCTTTGCGACACGCAATGATTTAAAGACACGTAAGGATTTAAGTCAGCGCCGACATGAAGCACTTATAACACGTCGAGGATGTTTTTGATTGAAAATATTTTAGAATTAATGTCGCATATTTCGACATAGTCGAGTTAGTTTGGGTTTCGCGGCAAAAAATCTGCAATCAAACTCTGTCGTAATTAATCGTTTTCATCCTCAGTTTTGATAGTCACCGAACATAACGGGAATTTTTTTGCGTTTGTTGCAATTTATCGCGTATAAAATAACTCTTAAATATTATTTAACATCTATCGCAGATATCTTTAGACTGGCGTCGTTGATGATAATATGAAAATATTTAAATCAGAGCTGGCTTGACAAATGAAACACTATTTTCTTAATTCTCCGTCATTGGCGGACGGAAATTTGTGAATCGGGCCCACTCATTTATTCATGACTGATCACGTTATAACATTTGCGTTTTTCTGATATAACGTTTAGTTTTGTGAGCAAAATAAAAATGAATGCCTGTATTATAGCCAGGGATGGCCAATACCGAATAATTCACTATTTGGAATACATTTGAGAAATACATACATTGAGAAATTTCGAATACTTCAAAAATAAATTTACGCTTATCTTTTATTGTATGGCGTAACTAGCATGCAATAAACAATGGGATGACCGTTACCTACAAGCTGGCTACTAGAAAATTTATATTCGCCGATTGCCGGGATATTTTATAGTAGTATGCCCATTTTATTTTCGTAAGTACGGAAGTGCGAATCAACAGATTGTTGAATGGTATGAATTAGAATGATAGTTTGAAACAAATAAACTAAGCACCAAAAATTTTAAAATGGTAAAGTATAGTAAGAATTTTCCGCGGTAAAAGGTCGGGGAAAGGTCATTCAGTGAATCGTCCAGGGCCAGATTATTCAACTCCGGCCGTATTTTGCCGAGCGATACGCAAACTACCGTACCTTACTGCGAAGACTAGTCCGGCAATCCTTTTGCGTGTGATAATCGCCCACGTGATTCAAGCCTGCGAATGCACACAAAGTACAGAATTAAGTGCACGATGCTCCAAACAAAAACAGGTTTCGTGAAATCGCTCCCCTAACGCCCCCTTCGACTTTTTCGCCCCGCTCTGTATCGTTTTCGCCCACCGGGGGGCGATATCGCCAACTTTGGGAATCACTGATATAGAGCTTGTCCAAATTCGCCAAAACATAAGATTTTTAACACTCCTTTATAAATATATAAATCAGTTTGTTGCATATATTTACTTTATAAATCTCATAGTAAATAAATATCAATAAATAACAACTTTCAATGATTCAAAAAGTATCTAAAACAACATGTCGGCTATTGGAATTGATCTTGGGACAACATATTCATGCGTTGCTGTGCACAGGAATAAAAGAGTTTGTATCACACGTTCTTATAAATTATTTCAAACATTACATCAGTTTCAATAATATTAGGTTTAAAAATATTGATCTACTTCTAATAGATAAACTATATTAAAAAGCGGCTCAAACACTGATAATCTTCAAAATTTCACAAATATTAAAACTATGATTCAACAATAGGTATGCACAAAATGAATTGTGACTAGGAGCAAAGTAAAGTAAGCATGAGGATTAAATAAAAAAAACTTGGCATGAAACAAACCTACCCAATCGCAAAATTTAGAACAAATCTATTAAATCTGAAAAATTTAAATATTCTGGAGTTTCAAAATAATTCATTTAATCTACAGATTGAAATCGTTCCCAACGATCAAGGTAAGAGATTAACACCTTCTTGTGTTTCAATTTCTGACACTGAATTGTTGACAGGAGAGGCTGCATTAGAGGAAATTCCATTCAATTTTGAAAACACCTTGTTCCGTAAGTAATTTTAATTAATTTCAATAGTAATAAATAAAATTAATTAGAAACAGACAAAAAAATATTTCTTTATGAATTTTTGTATTGTAATGTATAAACATTTTACGTTTTGGTCTCTCAGTGGCTCAGGAATCTGATTTTTTTTTTTGCCAATGCAATGTCGTAAGCTATTCATTTATAAGTAGAGAAGATAAGGGGAGTATTGGCAAGGATCGATGAGACTCAAAGTACAATGTGGTACAAATTGGCAATTTCTCCACGCTTCTGGTGGTTAAAAGAGTAAATATTATCAGCAATCGAGTTGGAAGACTTAGAAACAATACTCGAAGAGTTTGATATTATTGAGTTCCTCAAATCCATGACATAGAAAGTTTGTTTGCAAGTTGGCCACAACATTAACAAAATACCAATTTATAGCATACAACTCACAGTTAAAAGATAATTTATATAGTTTTGAAGATATTTGATAATTATAAACTTTTTAAAAAAATATAAAAATGTTCGAATTCAAATATAAATAGGTAATAAACTGAAATGTCCTAAGAGAACTTAACAAAAACAGTTACTAAAACGCATAGAAATGTCTGTTTATAAGAAATTTTAAATATACACCATATGAAATCGTTTCCATGCAGAAAGTTTATTTTCTCTAATCGCTTTGTGATCTTTAAATCATACAGAAATTAAGCGACTCATCGGCCGAAACTATGATGATCCGAATGTACAAGAAGACTCAAAGCTATGGGGTTTCAAAATAATAAATGAAGATAATAAACCAAAAATACAAGTATGTATTTGAGATCTGATATTTGAGATATTAGAACTGTATTTAACGTCAAACGTGATGCCATATTATAAAGCTTACCATATAAACTGGTCCTGGATTTAAATAAATATTGACAGACATAATTTTACCACATTCAGCATCTATAAAACGGTAATATATCTTTAATATTGGGTTTGTCTTTTGAATGATAAATATTGGTTTTCATCAGGATTACACTTTTTCAGGTGAATTACAATAATGATTCGAAGATATTTGAACCTGAGGAAATTAGTGCCATGATACTAAAACAATTGAAAACTTCCGCTGAGGATTATATGGGGGAAAAAATCACTGATGCCGTCATAACCGTACCAGCTTATTTTAACAATTCTCAGCGTAAAGCTACCCTTAAAGCTGGAAGAATAGCCGGTCTCAAAGTTCTACAAATGATAAATGAACCGACGGCTGCGGCTATTGCCTACGGACTAGATAGAGAGGTATTTCATTCAACTTGTTCCATAATTCATTGTATAAAACTTTTTGTTACGAGGAAAAAGGGATTTAGCCTCTATTCTGGGAAAAACTTTAGTTTTTAAAAATGTTTCGGTAATTGGCGTATTTAGTCACTTAACTTATTGGCATCTTTTTTTTTTTTAAAAAGATATGAAACAAATGACAATTAGTTCAAAAAATACTCTATGCACTTTGCCTTTGAATAAAACTGTTTAAAACAATTGAAATATTCATCCTTAGACGACTTTGTTATTTGAAACTTCATTCTTTTAAAAATTATTTTAAATCGTCTAGTGTACAAGTTTTTAATCGCAAGTTATCATTTGTCTCTGTAATTCCTTATTGATTGATAACATGTAAACAATTGTTTGCATGATTATATAGTTTTGCATATATTTGAAAACATATCTGATGTTATTTTAGGCTATATACTACTCATAGTCAGCGACATTTCCTATTTATATTGAAACAAACATTTCAATCTTTAAAAAAATTCTTAGTGTATTTTTTAATTTATACCCAAAGAAATAATTTTACGTAATAGCACATTGATGGAATATTGAATGCAGTGAATAACGGCGTTCCATAAGATCGTACAGTATAGAATCGATTAAATATATATCTAGCTGAAAAGAAGTTTCAACCATTTTAACAAACTTATTTTTACGACAGAAACACGACAAGCGAAACGTTTTGATTTTTGATCTTGGAGGTGGAACATTTGATGTGACACTAATCACAATAAAAGATCGAGTGTTTGATGTTAAAGCTACAGGAGGAGATACCCATATGGGAGGTAGGTCTATCTTTCATTTAAAAAACTGAACTTTTTTTCTTGATATTAAAAAAGTTCAATTGTGTTTCTATATTTCCATTTACTTTATACCGCATTATTCAAATATGGTCTTTCAGGAAGAAAGGCCGGAGTTGCAAAAAAGCAAAAATAATTTAATTTTTTAGCTAAGTCAATAATTCTTGTCCAGAATATTTAGCGATTAGAAATGGCAACATTCATTTACGGCCGATTAAATGAATTTGTCTCACTTTTCAAAGCTATACCTCTGTAACCTTGTAAACAAAATAACGTGACTTAAATTGATTGACCAGTTTTTTTCACTTCAAGTGTTTCAGTGTCTTTCTTCAAGTGTTTTTTTTTTAATTTAACTTACTAACCAATATATCTGGGTGAATAGCGTACTTTTCCTGCATGTAACTAAAATTTGTATTTAACGTAATTTATTTTATAAATTGTCTATTACACCTTATATAATCTGTATTATGATATTATTATTGAGGGACAATCAAATAGACATAGTTTGGCTAATGCCTCTCATCAAATAAACTCGACCTTGGATACAGCACATGTCTTTTCTGTGGCAATTTGATTATGTAAAAGTTACACCGAGCTTTTATACTTTTTTTACAAGATCTTGATCTTAGAAGCTCATATATAATATTTATTTTGTGCTGCGACAACGCCTAAACAAATAAAAAAACTACACATAATCTTTTCAATTTGTGATTAGGTACTAGCCTTGACCGTGGAATTGATAACATTGTGGGAATCCCATGGGAAACTTCACTCATAAGATGGTACAAGCATAAATTGTCCTAACTTGCGACCGCAAAACTTTTCTTGTGTAAAAGCTTGAATATATAGAGATATACAAAGAAATAAATTTTTTTTTTAAATGAGGAGGCCGCAAGATATTTTTCAATGCCTAGGAATAAGGGAAAAAATTCGCACGTATATTCGGAATACAATAATAAGATCATTAGTTTTTACGTATAAGTGGATACAAACAGTATTTAAATGAAATTTCATAAAGAGGTCTTGTTCACTTCGATGTTTAGGAGAGGACTTCAATAACAGACTGGTAGAACATTTTGTTGAAGAATACAGAAAGCAAACTAAAGTTGATATATCAGGAAATAAGAGAGCTATGAGCCGACTTCGAGTTAAATGTGAATCAGCTAAGAAAACGCTATCTGTATCTATGGTAGCAAAGTAAGTTAGGGTTACACTTTTCGTAAACACGTCTGCAAGACTAAATCAAGTTTTGAATTGGCTGAATTAATTTTTCACAAAGTTTTTAAACAGTTATCAATAATTTCGGAGACTGCAAGTCAAACCTAACTAATATAGTGCGGTATCAATAGTATACATTACATATTGATGTGTCTTTTTTTTTGCTTTTTGCAGGAGTTGTTCTGACTTATATTACTATATAATGGTAAAGTAGTATGAAAAATTCAAATTCTTCTTTGTTTTTAACGTTATTTTCACAGAGTTCAAATAGACGCCTTATACGAAGGCAACGATTTAAAAGCAACCATAACACGAGATACATTTGAGCGATTGAACTACGATTACTTTGAACAAACAATTACGACGGTTGAAACTACATTGCTGAACGCAGGATTTAATAAAAAAGAGGTGATAAAATAGATCCTGTCAAAACAAAAAGGAGTTTAAATTTTAAATATAGCTTATAAATTAATTTAGAATAGTTTATAAAAACTAAATAAATTGCGTCCATTTCAGAATGTAGGTTTATTGATTATAGTAAGTGATATAAGCTCTTCTTCTAAACTGACCAATTTCTTATAAACTCTTTTTAGGGATAAAGTGAACAACACCGTGATTAAAATTAAATGAATTTAACAACTTGTCGCGTTTGTTGTATTTTTAGGGTTTTGAACTAATTATTCCCGGAGAATCTTATAATTACAGGTTGACGAGGTTGTATTGGTTGGGGGGTCAACTCGAATACCAAAACTACGAAAGATGATCCAAGATTTTTTCGATGGGAAAGAATTGTACAAAACCATAAATCCGGATGAAGCAGTGGCATACGGAGCAGCCGCCCTTGCTTATAATCTTAGCAAGTATAAATCTGAAAAAGTAAATACTTGGGTATAGTTTTATTTATATATTTTAATTCGCAATCAAAACTTTGATTAATTAGTATAAATTAAGAACTTGTTGGAGTAATTGGGAAATTACTTCGAAACTAAAAAGTTCACAACTTGAAACGAAGATTCGATTCAACACTTATATTTACCTTTATTAATATTTTTTAATGAATGCCACTCTAAAATCTGTTAAATCGAATGTTCTTCGAAAAAATAATGAATTGCCTTTGAAAACAGGCGAATAAAGTTTATTAAACAAGGATTGCTGATCAACTTTATCAATGTTTTCAGTGTAAAAAAAATTCGATTGCTGACTGTATATATAAATAATACATATGCATTTAAAAACAATAAGATAATTTGACACCATATATATCAATTATTTGGCACCCACTATATTCCATTGGTAATCTTGCCATTGTAATGACCTAAGAAATCCATTAAATCACATTTGAAATTTAACCGATAATATTTTAACCGATACCCAACCAATAGTACATTATTGGTGAAGATCAATATGGACTGGCAAAAGAGATTCATGTCATAATGCTGAACATGATTCTCTTAGCTTTGTTATTTTCACAATTATTTCAAGTGATTGCGATTTGGCTTTGTTTGGTGTGATCTGACTAACCTATCGATATTTGGCATTTTCTGATTCAATTTATCTATATTGCAGATATATTCCTTAAAATTCAATTAATTAAATTCAGTCATTTATTGGAAAAATATATGTTTAAATGTATTTCTCATTTTAGGTAAAAGAATTTATTCTTCATGACATTGTTCCTTTGCCACTTGGTATCAACGTTCATGGTGATATTATGTCAGTGGTTGTGAAGAAAAATTCAAAAATTCCATCCAAACACTATACGTCAGTAACCACTGTAGCTGATAATCAAACGCAACTTAAGTTTTCGGTAATTGTGTTATTACTTTGTGTTCATATTTTGAACGAAAAGACAACAAAACTAATTGAGTTCTTTACTTTATTATTTTTCTTGTATCTTCTTTATTTAAACAGGTACAAGATATGCGTAAACGTTTGTTTTCACAAATAATGTGCTAGCTATAACTTAGCATAAACTATATTGCTATTATGTTGTTAATTTCTAAATAATTACAATAAAATACAATTTTAATGTTTATTTATATATTCAACATTGTAGGTGTATCAAGGCGAAAGAGCGGCTTCCATGCACAACAAACACTTAGGGTCATTTGTTCTATCGGGCATTCTTCCTGCTCCACGTCGAGTACCCAGCATAGATGTGTGCTTTGATATCGACCCCAGTGGTGTTTTAAAAGTTACAGCTACAGATGAAATTACTGGAAACAAAAAAAAATTGCGACTCGGTGCTGACACAATAAAACTCACTCTAGATGAGATAGATTTCATGGTATAATATTTAAAAACATGTTCTTCACTCATACGTATGGACAATTTTTGTGTATCTGGTTACCTAGACAACTCCTTCTTAAGACAAATTTTAATTATTCCTTATGATGTTAAAGATTTTATTCAAAACAAAAAAACAAATAGCTGAATCCCTAAAATTGTTTAGCAAATTATACAGTGTATGAATATGCAAGGCGTACATACTCAAAAAAAAAGGAAATTCAAGATTATACATACCCATCATTTCAATTATTAAATTACTTTTCGTAGGTGCGCGAAGGGGAAAAATTCAGAATGGAGGACATTGAGCACAAAAACGTTGCACAACTGAGAATAAGACTAGAAACGTTGGTTTACAACACTGAAGAATCTGTCATATCTCTAGAATGTCAAGGAAAATTAGCCAAACAAGAAAAAGATGTATTGCTTGAAAAATGTCGGGCAGTCTATGAATGGCTTAGACTGAACAAGGTGATCCATTTATTTCGATAACGATTTAATTAATTTGCCATGCCGTTTTTAATTGATCAACTATTTACAAAAACGGATAAAATTAAAGACATTCGTTTGAATTTAACATTTTAATTATGCTATGATTTCAATGTTACAATAAGAGGAAGAGAAAATTAAAGAGAAAAATTTATGTTATAAATTATAAAATTGTAATCATTTCAATTTAGAAAGCTCCAAAGAAAAGTATAATGGATAAACAAATTGAATTTCAGAATTGTTCTTATCCAATATTTAGAAGAATATGTGGAGCTGAGAAGGTGAAATTTATGTTTTATTAAGCCTTTTATATTATACGCAGATGTAACGTGCTGCGATAATAGCTACACAGAACAAAAGAATAAGTTAATATTTTATTGTACTTGTAGTTTTGAAAAACAATCAATACAATTTTTTTTTAAATATTTGTGTTATCGAGCTTTTTAACACGGTTATTTTCATCAAAGTCGGGATAATTGTATAAAATAAATTTTTAGTAACATTTGGTAAACAAAAGTGTTTCATATTAAATATATAAGTATTCAAAGACATTTGGCTAAGTTTACTCACTTTATTCAAATCAAAAAGGATTTTTTTTTAGATTTTTTGTAAATAATACAATAAAATGAAAAATGTTCAAATTTTCGAATGTCTGATTACAAATTTTCTGACGTTTAGACTTTGAGCCTATAATTTTTGAAAAAAGGTTTTTATAATTAGACTATCAGGTGCAAATTCTATTTAACTATTGCTTTTGCTTTGTCCTATATGCAACCATAGTGAAATTTGTAAAAAAAGTAGTTTCCATTATTTACAACACTTCATTGCAAACATTGCGGTATAGTATCTGGTAAAACAGTTTCAGTACCGCTTGTGTGGTGTCTAACAAATGATGCTCATGAACACGGTAATGAACTATAATTTATTAGTTCTCCTGCAATCTGAAAGCCGTAATAAAGTTTATACGGCATACAGGTGTGTGGTGGCCCATCGTTGTCACGCGTAAAATCGAAAAAAAAAAATAAAAAAAAAAATAAAAAACCGAAATTAAAAATATATATGTGAAAAAACATAAAAATATTTGAAAAAAAATTAAAAGTAAAAAAAAAAAAATTGAAAAAAAAAAAAAAACTAAATAAAAAGAAAATAAAGGGGTTGACAACGATGGTCCGCCTCGTGGCCCATCGTTGTCACGCGTTTTTATTTTTAGTAAATTTGCTTCTGCTCGGGACCAACGTTGTCAGGCATAATCCTACGAGCACAAATGTGTTCCCTGGGTTTCCAACTCACTACTGATTTTCTTGAGCAATATTTAATATGAAAATGTTTTATAAATTCTCCATGCTACAAGTTCAACAAGAAGTAATATATTTATAATAATGATAAGAGAATATAGAATTGAAAACGAAAATTCGGAAAATTTGTTTTTACGTGTAGAAGGTAATTTAAATGGAGAATGCTGCTTAACTACTCAGTTGGCTGGACACTCGCGATGCCGGTACCGTACCGTCTTACCAAATACCGGTAGTCGGTTATAGTCGCTTTGCGTCTGACCGTACCGGTAGCCTTGCAATCACTCATGAAAGAATGGGAGATACGGATTGTCTCGTAGAATATAGATTACTGAAACACTCTCTGCGCCTGCCCCATACCGTGCAGCCGTAACGTACCGATCCAGACAAATGATAAATCGCCCGTGCTCAACCATTTATTTCAATCCATACCTCGATCTTAGTAGAGTATAGTGAGTCGAGGTATGGATTGAAATAAATGGTTGAGCACGGGCGATTTATCATTTGTCTGGATCGGTACGTTACGGCTGTACCGTATGGGGCAGGCGCAGAGAGTGTTTCAGTAGTCTATATTCTACGAGACTATCCGTATCTCCCATTCTTTCATGAGTGATTGCATGGGTGCCGGTACGGTCAGACGGTACCATACCGGCATTAAACGAGTGTCCAGACAACTGAGCAGTTAAGCAGCATTTTCCTATTAAATTACCTTCTACACGTAAAAACAAATTTTCGTATTCAATTCTGTATTCTCTTATCATTATTATAAATATATTGCTTGTGGTTGAACTTGTAGCATGGAGAATTTATAGGACATTTTTTCATGTTGAATTCATTGAATATTGCTCATGAAAATCAGTAATGAGTTAGAAACCCAGGAAAAACATTTGTGCGCGTAGGATTAAGCCTGATAACGTTGGTCCCAAGCAGCATCAAATTTTCTGAAAATAAAAACGCGTGACAACGATGGGCCACGAGGCGAACCATCGTTGTCAACCTTTTTATTTTCTTTTTATCCAATTATTTTTTAAAATATTAATTTTTTTTTTTTTATTTTTTTTTTTTAATTTCAATTTTTTAATTTTTTTTTTAAATTTTACGCGTGACAACGATGGGCCACCATACAGGTGTTTCTGCTTGTGACTCAATTGAAATATTTTCACGATATTTGTAAAAAAACAACAGTATATATTAGTTTTAAAAAATCTGTTCATTTGTAATCAGTTGGCGTACTTTGTGGAATACTTGTACAAAATAAAAAACACTAACGCATAATTGTTCTGTTTGTATTTCAAGTTTTAACTGTGTTAGCTGTTTGTGATAATAATAATAATAATATTATTTGTAATAATATTATGCATAGATTTTAACCATATATTCCATGGCCTTATTTACAGGATCTCAATAAAACAAAAAAGGATTTTGAAGACAATATCACATCGGTGGAAAGGGAAATTCAAGATATCTGGCCTTCCGGCTTGAAAAATGAGAAAAGATATATCGAAAGAGAATGCTACTATGCTAGGGAATTTCTGATATTAAACAAAGTAGGTGAACAATTGCCAGTATATTTATTATTATATTCCATTACTAACTCAAAATGGATTTTTCATGCTTATTCAGAACGCAACAATAGAAGAAATAAAAAAAAGCTACAATGCATTCGCAAGTGAAGTCTACCCAATTTTAGAAATACTTAAAGATGGAAATTTGGTAATTTTCAACTGTATTTTGTTTAAATTAACCGACATAATTTACATTCAATAACTTTGTCTTCTTTTTTTGATTTGGGCTTTTATAAAAACCTATTAATTACAATGATTGAATTAAATGATAGACCAACGTCTATTGAAAATTATTAAGCCCAATATAAGTGGTTTATCGAAATATGACACACCTTACACCTGGCGTCGGCAAACTGCGGCTCGCGGGTCTAATGCGGCACGTGTGCTAATATGTTGACAACCTCGAACGACCCGGCATGTTATACAATAAACAAATATTGTTTTTAGTATGCTTTTTATCCTATACGCAGATGTGACGTGCTGGGAAAATACTTTTACGGAACGAAAAATAAGCTGATAATTTTTCAAAGTTAAGATAATTAAATGAAAAAATTTTATAGTAACATTTAGTGTGCATTTCAAAAGAAATATATATTCGTATGTATTTGTAATAAATATGTATTTGAGGACATTCATCTAACTTCACTCACTCTAACTTCTTCAAATAAAAAGGTATTTTTCTTTATTTTTCACTGTTAAATATTGAAAGACGGTAAAAGTTGTTCGAATTCGAAGTTTAGACTTTTAGTCCATAAGCTTTTGAGGAAGAGATATCATCACTAAACTATAAGGTAGTACTAAATGCAAATTCTACTTAATTATTATTGCCTTCTCTTTGCCCTAATTCTAATATTCGACCAAAGAATTTGTTCCTAGTTAACTTTCAGATATAAAACTATGGTGAAATTTGTATAAAAATTTCTTCTTATTTACAAGTCTTTTTTTTTGCTCGTCATTGCAAACATTGCGTACGATGATAGCTGGTAAAACAGTTTGAGTGTCTGTTATGTGTTGGCTAACAAATTATGCCTATGAACGCAATAATAAACAATAATTACAATGCACTATAATTCATCAGTTTCTGTGCAATCTGGAAGTCGTAATAAAGTTTATAGAGACTACTTCATTTACTATCATATTCATGAATTAACTATAGTTATATCATTTTTTTTTTACTTATTTTAATTGTATATTCTAGAAAGCAGGGAATTCTGCTTGTGTCAAAAATAAAATATTTTTACGCTATCAAACATTAAAAACAACAGCAAATAAGAATTTTGAAAAATCTGTTTGAAACATATACTGTAATTAGTTGAAGTACTTCGGAGGATATTTGTAAAATTTAACATAGCACTTTTTGTTTATTTGTATTTTAAGTTTTAGTTGTGTTAGCCGATGTTTTGTTTGCAATGAATAGATTTTGAACCATACATTCCGTGACCCTATTCATAGGAAGATCTCAATGAAACAAAAAAAGAGCTTGAAGATCATGTCGGATGGGTGGAAAGGGAAATGCATGCATGTTCTTCCAGCTTGAGAAATGAGAAAAGATTTCTTGAAAGAGTATGCTACGATATTAGGCAATTTCTGATATTAAACGAAGTAGGTGAATATCTGCAATGATTTATATATGTATATACAGGGTACTGAAAAGACTGCGGCGTGCTCTCTCTCTCTCTCTTTCTCGCTTGCTATTCTTGCTTTCTATCCCTAGGACGAGAGAGATGAAACACACAAAGGAATAATGTAATACATATTTAAAATTAGCTCAATTCAAACTATGAATTAAATAAACTCATTAAATATTAAATTTTTTAAGAATTTGTTTTGCGTTACTTTTTTTTTAACTTTAAAGGAATACATTTTACGTTACTTTTTTTAACACCCCATATATGTGATTATATTTCATTGATCACTAAAATTGAGAACATTGAAAATTTTTATTCTCATTCAGAACGTCAAAATAGAAGAAATAAAAAAAAGACACGAAGATTTTTCGAGTGACGTCATCCCAATTTTAGGAAGACTTCAAAAAGAAGATTCGGTAATATTCCACTTTATTTCGTTAAAAAGGTACGAAATGATTCTACAGCTTAGTCTTCATTTTGTCGATCTTAGCTCTATAAAATGACAATGATAAAATTAAATGCTCGAGTAAAGTCCATTAACAATAAATAAGCCGAGAAAATAAGCAGCCCACCGAAACAAGACACTTCACTTATTCTGTCATATATCCAGAATGCTAACTACCATAAATTACGTAATAGGGTAGTGTAGTATATTGTTGTGAAATAAAGCGATAGAACCAATAAAATTATAGAAATGGGAATGATAATTCAACAAAAATTGATTGAATAGTATTTATGGATTTATTTTTCTTGGGACAGAAACTAAATTCGTAAATAAATTTTTTAGGTAGGCAACCTCAAATTATAATCTACATATTTAAATTCAAATGTTTTACATAATAACGTATTGGCCGTTTTATTATAAAGACAAAGGATCTATTTTAGGAGCTATTTTGCGTTATATTTCTAGAGGATGAAATCCCAGTCTTACGCGAGAGAGGGAAAGCTCACACCGGAAAATCCGTATTACCCACTGTACAATGAGCGTGGCAAAGTTGTGTACAATGAGCGTGATAGGGAAATAGAATCACATAGTGAGTAAAAGGAATATGAAGTATACTTAAATTGTTTAATCGTGAAAAAGTTTTGCTTCTGTAGTTGAAATTCTGATGATAGTCAGTAACCTCAACCATGTAACTCTATGTTGTTCAAAAATGTGCTGCTATTGCGTAATCTTTCAATTAGGTAAATCAAGAACAGGCCGGCAGAATGTACTTTCGACGGATGATGGAATGCAACCTGTGGAAAAACGTAAAGAGAATAAACACCAAATTTTGGTAATTTTTTCACGTTATTTTGCATACCACATGAAATATTTCAAACTCCCCCAATTAAATTAATATTATCAAAAACATTGTTCTTCTGAGTTTTTCGCACCATAACTTACTACCCCAACTCTATATTTATCGTTGGTATTTTACTGATGTTTCGGGAGACGTTGACTTGAATGATGCTAGTTACGCGTGAACACTAATCTGTTGAGAGCTCAGTTTGAACAATAAAAATAAATATTTTGCTCGTAGTGTATAGGTAGTCATGTCAAATTTTCGATCAGCATCGTTTATATTTTTCCGCCAAAAACTCGATACTTTGCAAATTTGAATTAAAATAATCACTTCGATTATTTGTCTAGATTTTGATTACTGGGAGAACTCTAACTTTTTTGGCAGATAATATAAAAAGCTTTTTTTATTTATGCGGTACACACGATTGTATTGAAGATTTCAGAAATTTCATTTTCATATTCAATTTCGGTATAAATTTATATTTCTAAAGAACGACAAAGGAAACAGTCAATATTTGCAGAGAGCTCATTCCTCAACTTACAACTTTGAACTACAGGTAAGTTTTTTAATCGTAATCTTTTTTGTCCAAATGCATATTCGTCAGAAGACTTCTGCCATGTTTGAAAATTTGATAATTTGATAATTTAAAAAAAATATGACAGTATTATATATCTAGTTTTAAATGAACCAGCAAGAATATTCATCTACATACATATACAATGTAATCTCGACTCGAATTTGTAAACTAATGAATCATTTCGAACCCTATTTCCTCAATAATTTGTTGTTATTGTTATTGTTACACATCTTGAGCAGAGACCTTGATTTTACAATTCAGGGTAGTAAATTTAATATTACCGTACCAAGTAAGCTATGCTGAACTCTGTATCACATGATGGTATTGAGTTGCTTTAAATACAAATACATGGTTTTGAACTTTTTTTTATAGTATAAAAATATAGAATACACTGTTTTACATTATTCGTTTCCACAGTACCATAGTAAAGAATACACTGAAAACTAAATCGACAATTCTTGTGTCTGGTACGTATACCGTGTTTTGGCAAAAATAAGACTGCGTCTTATTTTAATTTTTTTTTGGAAAGATAACACTATGACTTGTTTTCAGTGGATATATTTCGTTTTCAATATTCAAAAACAAAATTACAATATGAAGAATTCGTGATTTGCAAATATACAAAATAGGAAGACCGATATTTATTCACTTATAAATGAAAGGTTTTCATCTCTCATACGTTTTAGATTAATCATTTAAGACGTAGAAGATAGATTTCTTCCTATCGACTAGGAGAAAAAAAATTTGCGTTATTGACTAGTAAACACTTATAATATCCCCAATGAACTTTGCAGAATATAAGGACAGGCAAAAAAACTATTTCACCAAGGAAACATGATGGCACGGACCAGCCGAATACAGACGTGACAGAAAAAGAGTCGAAACAAAAGGTTGAAATTTTGTTCGCTGTTTTATTGTTTATATAAAGATGTTTTCTGGTATGCAATAGCCTGTAAATAGTTTGTAATATACTATATAATATCCCCGGTTCAATAACTGTATACACTTTCAATATCCCAAAACAAGTTTGCTGAATAAGTGGGAAGAAAAGAAATTGTTTGAGTGGGTTTGGTAGAAGAGCAAAAGGAAATTTTTGTTCAACTGACCTGCACTAAAAACTGACAGTGAAATATTTTCATAGAATACGACAAGAAAGATGAAAAAGAACTGGAGTTTTTTTTCGTTTAGACAAAAAACTAATACATACACGGGTGCTTCAAATTATTCAACGTCATCGATAGCCAATATTTATTAGTTCTCCTGCAATCTGAAAGCCGTAATAAAGTTTATACGGCATACAGGTGTATGGTGGCCCATCGTTGTCACGCGTAAAATCGGAAAAAAAATAAAAATAAAATAAAAAACCGAAAATAAAAAAATAGATGTGAAAAAACATAAAAATATTTGAAAAAAAAATGATAAAAAAAATTAAAATTAAGAAAAAAAAATTTAAAAAAAAAAAACGAAAAAAAAAAAGAGAAAAAATGATTAAAAAAAAAAAAATTAATTGCTTCTGCTTGGGACCAACGTTGTCAGGCATAATCCTACG
This sequence comes from Styela clava, assembly GCF_013122585.1. Taxonomy (NCBI): domain Eukaryota; kingdom Metazoa; phylum Chordata; class Ascidiacea; order Stolidobranchia; family Styelidae; genus Styela; species Styela clava. Next base: position 2,623,001 of record NW_024102838.1, on the reverse strand, counting down.
CGCACAAATGTGTTCCCTGGGTTTCGAACTCACTACTGATTTTCTTGAGCAATATTTAATATAAAAATGTTTTATAAATTCTCCATGCTACAAGTTCAACAAGAAGTAATATATTTATAATAATGATAAGAGAATATAGAATTGAAAACGAAAATTCGGAAAATTTGTTTTTACGTGTAGAAGGTAATTTAATTGGAGAATGCTGCTTAATTACTCAGTTGTCTGGACACTCGCGATGCCGGTACCGTACCGTCTTACCAAATACCGGTAGTCGGTTATAGTCGCTTTACGTCTGACCGTACCGATAGCCTTGCAATCACTCATGAAAGAATGGGAGGTACGGATAGTCTCGTAGAATATAGACTACTGAAACACTCTCTGCGCCTGCCCCATACCGTGCAGCCGTAACGTACCGATCCAGACAAATGATAAATCGCCCGTGCTCAACCATTTATTTTAATCCATACCTCGATCCTAGTAGAGTATAGTGAGTCGAGGTATGGATTGAAATAAATGGTTGAGCACGAACACAAAGATTTTTCGAGTGACGTCATCCCAATTTTAGGAAGACTTCAAAAAGAAGATTCGGCAATATTCCACTTTATTTCGTTTAAAAGGTTCGAAATGATTCTACAGCTTAGTCTTCATTTTGTCGATCTTAGCTCTATAAAATGACAATGATAAAATTAAATGCTCGAGTAAAGTGCATTAACAATAAATAAGCCGAGAAAATAAGCAGCCTACCGAAACAAGACACTTCACTTATTCTGTCATATATCCAGAATGCTAACTACCATAAATTACGTATTAGGGTAGTGTAGTATATTGTTGTGAAATAAAGCGATAGAACCAATAAAATTATAGAAATGGGAATGATAATTCAACAAAAATTGATTGAATAGTATTTATAGATTTATTTTTCTTGAGACAGAAACTAAATTCGTAAATAAATTTTTTAGGTAGGCAACCTCAAATTATAATCTACATATTTAAATTCAAATGTTTTACATAATAATGTATTAGCCGTTTTATTAGATAGACAAAGGATCTATTTTAGGAGCTATTTTGTGTTATATTTCTAGAGGATGAAATCCCAGTCTTACGCGAGAGAGGGAAAGCTCACACCGGAAAATCCGTATTACCCACTGTACAATAGACGTGGCAAAGTTGTGAACAATGAGCGTGACAGGGAAATAGAATCACGTAGTGAGTAAAAGGAATATGAAGTATACTTAAATTGTTTAATCGTGAAAAAGTTTTGCTTCTGTAGTTGAAATTCTAATGATAGTCAGTAACCTCAACCATGTAACTCTATGTTGTTCAAAAATGTGCTGCTATTGCGTAATCTTTCAATTAGGTAAATCAAGAACAGGCCGGCAGAATGTACTTTCGACGGATGATGGAATGCAACCTGTGGAAAAACGTAAAGAGAATAAACACCAAATTTTGGTAATTTTTTCACGTTATTTTGCATACCACATGAAATATTTCAAACTCCCTCAATTAAATTAATATTATCAAAAACATTGTTCTTCTGAGTTTTTCGCACCATAACTTACTACCCCAACTCTATATTTATCGTTGGTATTTTACTGATGTTTCGGGAGACGTTGACTTGAATGATGCTAGTTACGCGTGAACACTAATCTGTTGAGAGCTCAGTTTGAACAATAAAAATAAATATTTTGCTCGTAGTGTATAGGTAGTCATGTCAAATTTTCGATCAGCATCGTTTATATTTTTCCGCCAAAAACTCGATACTTTGCAAATTTGAATTAAAATAATCACTTCGATTATTTGTCTAGATTTTGATTACTGGGAGAACTCTAACTTTTTTGGCAGATAACATAAAAAGCTTTTTTTATTTATGCGGTACACACGATTGTATTGAAGATTTCAGAAATTTCATTTTCATATTCAATTTCGGTATAAATTTATATTTCTAAAGAACGACAAAGGAAACAGTCAATATTTGCAGAGAGCTCATTCCTCAACTTACAACTTTGAACTACAGGTAAGTTTTTTAATCGTAATCTTTTTTGTCCAAATGCATATTCGTCAGAAGACTTCTGCCATGTTTGAAAATTTGATAATTTGATAATTTAAAAAAAATATGACAGTATTATATATCTAGTTTTAAATGAACCAGCAAGAATATTCATCTACATACATATACAATGTAATCTCGACTCGAATTTGTAAACTAATGAATCATTTCGAACCCTATTTCCTCAATAATTTGTTGTTATTGTTATTGTTACACATCTTGAGCAGAGACCTTGATTTTACAATTCAGGGTAGTAAATTTCATGTTACCGTACCAAGTAAGCTATGCTGAACTCTGTATCACATGATGGTATTGAGTTGCTTTAAGTACAAATACATGGTTTTGAACTTTTTTTTATAGTATAAAAATATAGAATACACTGTTTTACATTATTCGTTTCCACAGTACCATAGTAAAGAATACACTGAAAACTAAATCGACAATTCTTGTGTCTGGTACGTATACCGTGTTTTGGCAAAAATAAGACTGCGTCTTATTTTAATTTTTTTTTGGAAAGATAACACTATGACTTGTTTTCAGTGGATATATTTCGTTTTCAATATTCAAAAACAAAATTACAATATGAAGAATTCGTGATTTGCAAATATACAAAATAGGAAGACCGATATTTATTCACTTATAAATGAAAGGTTTTCATCTCTCATACGTTTTAGATTAATCATTTAAGACGTAGAAGATAGATTTCTTCCTATCGACTAGGAGAAAAAAAATTTGCGTTATTGACTAGTAAACACTTATAATATCCCCAATGAACTTTGCAGAATATAAGGACAGGCAAAAAAACTATTTCACCAAGGAAACATGATGGCACGGACCAGCCGAATACAGACGTGACAGAAAAAGAGTCGAAACAAAAGGTTGAAATTTTGTTCGCTGTTTTATTGTTTATATAAAGATGTTTTCTGGTATGCAATAGCCTGTAAATAGTTTGTAATATACTATATAATATCCCCGGTTCAATAACTGTATACACTTTCAATATCCCAAAACAAGTTTGCTGAATAAGAGGGAAGAAAAGAAATTGTTTAAGTGGGTTTGGTAGAAGAGCAAAAGAAAATTTTTGTTCAACTGACCTGCACTAAAAACTAACAGTGAAATATTTTCATAGATTACGACAAGAAAGATGAAAAAGAACTGGAGTTTTTTTTCGTTTAGACAAAAAACTAATACATACACGGGTGCTTCAAATTATTCAACGTCATCGATAGCCAATATTCCAATCAAACAGGTTTTGTTTTGCTTCATGATATCACCAAAATTATAAGAAATGAATAATATATTGCTAATAATATTCTCTTACCAAATTTTGATTCCGACCTCTGTACATCTGTTCATTAACTGAAACTGAAGTAACACAGAATAATAGAATGTAATAGAATCGGTATTATATATTTGATCATTGTATAGAAATTTATTGTATACGCAATCACAGCATTCAGTGTAATTTATTGAATAAAATTTAGTAATTTGGCAAAAAGTTTGTAAGTGCCCACTATTTATCCAAAGATAAAGAATAAAAGATATACGATCATTGAATAAATTGCTTATTATTCACTTCACCGGCATGGCAGATTTCTAATTATACAGGTTAGTTAATATGATGTTGTCGTATTGAATATAATTCACAATAAAAAGACAGCAATTTAATTTGTTTTCTCCAACATTTTGTTGCAAACTTATGAATATAAATTACATTTGCAGCCTTCAGATAAAAAACATCAAGCCTCTAAAAATCAGAATCAGAAGTCGATAGAAGAAAGTGAAACTACAAAATTGGTAAAATCTAATGAGTTTTGTCTGGATTTTTTTTATATGTTAACAAATGCAACTTTTGTGGCTTTTTTTATAATTGAATTTATTTTGAAAATCATATTAGACTTCACTACAGTCTCCCCCTAAAATTTTTATTCATTTTTTTTTAGGTTCAAGAAAGAACAAAACGGAAAAACAAATATAAATCAAGATGTGACAAAAACAGAAGCAATTGAACAAACACAAATGTAGTTTTAAAAACTTTAATTCAACAGATCGTTTGGGGATTGTAAACTAAACTGGTATTCAGATATAATCTGTGATAAATAATGCACAATTAAACTCAAAATTTCTTTATTCAACGAGAATAGCATAACTAAAAAATTTCTATATATATATATATATACATATATTAATCAACATAATGTACAAAAATAAAGTATGCTGTAGTTAAAGCTAACGTGTGAGGTGATATCCGCAAGATGGCAGCCTTACCTTGTGAAAAAAATAGAAATTACAATTTATAAAATGTGCTATCTCTATGCGTGCTAAAACTAAATCTGTCACCATATTATAATCCTCGTTCTAAAGACCTTATACTTTAATTTTCTTCTATTTGTTTATTCTTGTAAAATGAAATTAGAATTCAATTTTTAGTGATACTAGCAGCTTTGATGACATAAATAAAAACTTCTTAACAAAAAGTTTGGCTCTTCATGATTACACAAAAATATGTTACATAAGAACACAATAGGGTTTATAGTATCGCTATTAATAATTTGTTATTTCTTGTCATCACGTTCGGCGACAAACCTTCAAACGGGCTTGTATTTCCGTAGCTAACGAAATTGTATAGAAGTCATTATCTAGTAATATATAACACTAAACTATCCGTTGAAAATGTTTCCTTTAGTTAACCTCTTGCACTTTGTTAATATTACTAGTAATTTATGAGATCTTAGACTATAAAGTAATAAAATATTTCAAATTAAAACAGTACATTCCATGAGATCTCATTCGGAGTGTACAGATTTTTTAGCGCTCCGGAAGTATGTGTACCAATATGGAGGTAACCAGTTTTGTTCGCCCACTTCACATCAAATTGTGTAGAAAGACGGAGGCCTATGAGCAGGGGGGATATTCACCTGGCTAACACAGACAGTCGCCGACTGGTAATAGAACGAAAAATAGGGAAAATCGGAATAAAAATATGGCCCAACCCTAACCTGGTACACATATTACGGAAGTACCGATTTTTTCATAATTTTAATCTTGGGTAATGACTAATGACAATGCTTTAATAAAGCTTGTTTATACCGATGGAGCCTCTTCGGCTCTAGTTAGAAACCGATTTGGTCATGAAACTTACATTCTTGTTGTAAAGGGTATTAGGTTGATGAGTTTTGGCTGTTAACGAGCTGAAAACACGCCAAGCTTTCGTAGAACCGCAAAAAAACGGGATACCAAAATTATAAAAAACGCCAAAAGCAAGGCAATGAACAATTTTAATACTGGCGGAGCAGTAATATGATGTGATTGAAATAAAAAAAGGGTCGTCGATTAAGTACATACTAGTAATGTGAATAGTTTTACTAGTCATATAGTCGTAATGCTAAAAAAACGAAGATGTAAAGTACGCCCAGAGATATCAAAAATGCCGAAATTTTTAGATAACGGAGATTTAAAGCAACGACATGGAAAAAAATCCTGTCAAATGCCGCGTAATTAAAAATATAAAAAATCAGATGCGATAGCGCGTTTTACACCTGGAGCTAAGCTAACCGCGATGCGATGATTACAAAATACCATTCACTAGAAGCATTTTTAGTATTGTCATATAAATCAAATCAATTTGGCACAAGGAATTTTCAAATCATTTCTCTGATATTCGCGTTCTCTGTACATTTCTAAATCCTAACAAGCACATGTTAGAAACTCCGCTAAGAACCCCTATAAAAATATAGTGGAATAGGATTGAAAATCTTAGTATATTATTCATAGAAGCACTATTGATATAATAAAAAGAAACTTTAGTCATGTGATTTGATATATTATTTGAGATATATTCAAATATTTTTTGTTTAATACAAACTGATCAGAATGAATATTATATATTAGCCATCCTCAACTTTTACATTTTGAAGTATTTAATATCAAATGGTTTTGCGCTATATCAACGTTTAATAGATAACGACATCATGAATTAAATATCAAAACCCAAAGATAAAAATTATAATTTCTCCATTACATTTTCGTTTAATGATCAATGAAATGCATTTTTAATTTCAAGCTGCTCTCATCAGGTGAAATATTCAGTTTTCAATACATATTTGACATATTTGACCACTTTCATGCTTATAGTTATATCAAAATTTATTGGGTATTGGCAAAGAAGAATTATATAGAAATGCACATGTTAAGTTTCAAAATTTTGCCATAACATTTACATATTTCATATTTACCTAAATCAGCCTTTCCCAACCTTTTTTGGTCGCGGACTATTTTCTCACCGGCGAAAACCTTTGCGGACTCAAGGTGCGTTTATTGCAACCGTACTCTGTGTGAAGAAGTAATGAAACAAAACACAACAGATTTTTAACGAGTTTCAAAAATCGGAAATTCGCCGCAATTACGCGTTTAGTAAAAGAACCGATTTTTAAGTGTATAAATGGCCTTTTCTGTTGCACAATATTCAATCCATGACAACGACGAGAATCTAAAATGTCTTTTTATTTTAATTTAGTTGTGTTCGCGGTCACTCGCGGTTGCGTCGACGTATGACAAGATGAAAGCATTAATATTTTATATGCAAAATTTGGAGCAGATTCAACCTCGCTTTTGTGAGATATCGCGTAACATACGAAAGTGTCTAACAGTCAAATTCCTATCAACATACTTACCGATCGAGATCGATAAGTAATAACACGAGAAACCACGAAGACGAGGCCAAGTTTACGACCACCCTTGAATATCTGTCTGAGCGAAAAGGGTGCCTGGGCGACTGGATGATTTGGAATTGTTACGTCATTGTTGATTTCTCGCTGATTGTTCATTGTTACGAAAATAAACAAGTAAATCGACGCACGGGTAAACATCCATTACGGTTTGTGAAATCAGTTCAAGACCTATCGATGTCGAGTTAATTCGTCGAAGTCAGAATTTTTTACTTCCAACGGTGATAAGGTCAATATTTTTCAGAAACTTTTTTTTTCTCAAAAAACCTAAAAAATTGAGCGAGTTGATAGATATTCATGAGTTAAAAATGATTAGCAATTCTTTGACTATTGAAGAAATAGATACTGGCGCATAGGGAAGCAATAATCCACGCATAATATCTGCAAATATCTGCATTGTCTTAAGACGTAAAACGCCGATGCACCTCCACAAAACTGAATAGGCCCAATTATTATTAAAGAAATAGAAATTTATAAAAGTGCGTTTCGTATTGAAAACATTTTCTGAAATATTGCGTCATCAAATAAAATTATAAAATATTTCAACTGGAATAAGTGATTCATAGTAAATGCGGAAGTCGGACAAAGTTGATTTATATTAATAGACTAAAATTAAATACCCATGCTTTGTATGTTGGAAATTTGATAGTGACGTATAAGGAAGTAATAATTCACGCATATATCTGCAGTACCTCATAAACGTAATTATTCAGCTGTTATTAGCGTATCAACTGGGAGCGTTATAGACTTATGAAGGTGTGTTCAATGTTGAGAACATTGTTTCTGAATTGGATCGCCTCGGAAGAAACCTATATAATGAGTGGGTACACTTCGTATCAATAGCTAGCTAGTCGCTTTAGTTTTAAATCTGGTCTAGTGAGAACCCGGGTATGATTTAGCGACGAAGCCGCAGATAAAGTGCGCATTTTGAAAGCTATATTTTGCAGGCGGCAGTTGCAGCCTGATTGGCTACCATTTATTCAGAATGATAAAAAATTTATTGAACATATTTTGAACATATACAGTTATATATCATCATAACAATCCGAGAAAGACGTCTAGTGTGACTCGGCAGTAATTTAAAAAATGGATAGCGGAATGGATCAACTTCAGTGACCATTCCAATTCGAATCGAAAATTTCGAAATTTTGCGGTTTTAATCTGTCGCGGAATTCCTAAAACAAAATTTATGGTGTTTTACGTTATCTTAAATATGTATATATATCAGCGTTGCCCAACCCGACTCGTGTTTTCGTCGGAAATTCGCAAGTGAGTTGTGAAATTCAATCGTTTGATTAAGCGACGCGCAAATGACATGTCGCGTCACCTGTTGGGCCGTTACCAAATTTTCGAATAGTAAATTGCTATTCTAATAATTGAATATTCGAATATATGCTCAACCCGGTGACCGTTCATTTAAACCCACTCACATTTGAACCCATGTGTATATCCGCGGGTTCAATCTATATGCGGATGCTAAATCCCATGGGTTAGGGTTAGTATGGGTTCAAATATCTGTAAAACAAAAAAGAATTCCACAGGTACAATAGTATGCCGGTGCATTTGTCGTGGGTTCAAATGTAATCGAACCGCCCAACCCTACTCAGTATCCAGTAAATGTTGACTCGATTAATTTTATGTGAATAAACTAGCTTTTTTATGTTTCATATAAATTCTAACGTAAGTCGTAACTTGGCTGATGGTTAAGTTTTGCAAAAACGTTTGTGGCCCGCAGTGAATTTCTGGCTTGTTGCGGACTCATTCAAACGCTCCGCGGACTCATTTGAGACCGCGGACTCGGGTTGGGAAACACTGACCTAAATGAATAAAAATACATTTCAACCATACCTTGGATATTTGTTAAATTACCTCAGTTTCCACATTACATTTTTTATTCTCTGTTATATTGTCGTCTGAGGCCTCCTAATATTAACTCTTATAATATATATTTATATTTTAAGATAACTTATATTCTTTATTTGTATGGAAAATGCGGTTTATGAAAAGTTTAACATAACCGGGAACAGATGTTACGAGACAACATAATATTGCACATGACATAAATTTAAAAAAATAAATTGAAAGAAATTAATTGCCCAAAGGATTTTGGACTCACTGATAACAAATATATATATATTTCAAATAACACATAGATTTCGCACCAAACTTTTCTTTATATGAATTGGCTTCACGTCTTCTCTACATGATACATGATGTACATATCATAATATAACATACAACATTACTTGCCTATGATTCGAATCAGAGATACATTTCAGAGACATTTCAATTCAATCGACGAGTTTAGTTACCACAGGGCTCGTCTCTGTCTATTGAATCGCATCGATTATCGGCACCGCTATTTGCAATCTATCGAGTCTGTAAGACACACTAGAATTTATTGAAATTTCAAATGATGTTATTTTTATAAAAAAAATTCGTAATATACTTTTGTTAAGAATAAAGCATTATGTAATCAATATCAGATAACATTATTACGTTTTTTTCATTCCATTGATATTTTTACACCGCAACTTTTGAAACGGTGTCCTGTAGTATTTTTTGTTGCATCCAACACGTTTTTAATAAAGTTTTAATCCTATATCAACACGCAAAATTTGATTTTGCCATGAATATTTTATTTTAGAGTATAGAGGGAATTTAAAAAATCGGAAAACCTTAAATGCATAAGAATGACTAAAGTTTACAATGTCCTCAATAACACTGAGATTTCATACAATTTTACCTTTAAATCCTCTTTGAAACGTTTCACTGACAAATGGGTAGTTGTGCTTTGTTTGCTCTGACAATAAAGGATGCTACCAGTTCCAGAAGATTGGGTTTACTGGGTCTACTAATTTTATTCGATTTAAGTATGTTTTGCTTATAAACACTCTTTACATTTATAGCCAGATAAGCATTAAATCATTGATAATAAATTGAAATTTACTTTAATGACGCTGCTTAGCCCCAAGTAAAATGACTTGATAATTGAGTGCATCCTTCTATTAACTTTGGAGATTTTTTATCATCATAATCCACGAGAAATCATAAGACATTTCACGATCATTATTTATGTTCAGTGTTACATAATCAAAGTCATTTTGTTCTCAACAAAAAATAAAATATATGAATTTATAAATAAATTAGGAAGCAAGTCCGCCCACTTTTACTGTTATTCAATTACATTAAAATAATTTAGGCAAAATAGGCATTTTACATTACATAAACAGATATGCATTTAAGTATTCAAAATGTAAAAGGTTAATTTTAACGAAGAGTTAAAATATTGGATTTCTTATATGTTTCTGACGTCTGTTTGCATTAATACTTATGACTTTTTTTGTTGTTTGCGGATTTTATTGTTCTGTTTATCAAGTGACGATAATACAGACATAGAGGCTGTCGTTTTAAAAGTGACGATTACCAATATTAACATCCAGCTAGAGATTGTTCAAAATATCGGTCATTTTGTCATGATGACTGATAGAATATCATTGCACAACTACATTGTGTTTCATTTTGAATCTGAAACTACAATTAGTACCGACGAACTCAATACATTATGGATCGATGACTTGTCTGAATAACCAAAATGAATATATTTTACTTGGTACGCTGTTGATCTATTTGTAAGATGCGCCGTTTGACGCGTCCAGGCATTTTAAACATTAATTCATATATGGTTGTTTCACGTATGAGAAAATCCACACCTTGATTTGTAAATAATATTTCAGTCCTGTATAATTTGATCTATTTACTTCGACCCCATCACAGTTCATTGGTGGGTCGTTATTTGAAACAACTCAAACAAACAACGAAGCGGTTCGCTGCTTTCGACTTCGTCTTTGTCTGGGTATAGGCAAAATTGTATTAAATATGAAGTAACTCGGGACTGTAAGTTTAGGCTGTGCAACGCAGGGTATGATATAGTACCTTTGGCTTCACTAAAAAGATGACAGCAATTGGGATTGATCTTGGCACAACCAATTCATGTGTGGCAGTTTTCAGACACAATCGGGTATGCCAATTTTATTACAACATAGAAGATTTCAGAATATTGTGTTAATTGGAGGCTTAGTAAGCAACTTGAACTGAGTCAACTTTTATATCATTTATTCCATACAAGCGTACATATTTACTATATATTTCGATCCGGGTGGTTTAACACCTGTATTGCAGCCCAATTCTTAAAGCATTATTTGATATTTTAGAATAACTATTAGGTTTTAAAACTGAAGCTTCAATAGGTATTGAACTTTTAAAACTGAAGCTTTCGAAAGTGATATTATTGGCTTGTAATAATATCAAGAATAAATGTGCCCGATCACACCCACTCCACCTGAATTAAAATATTCTCATTCATCTACTGATTTCATTCAACGATTCCATCATTATAATATTGTATCTGCATTTGAATATAACAGGTTGAAATCATATGTAACGATGAAGGCTCCAAAGTTACACCATCATGTGTGTCATTTGCAGATACGGAGATACTTATTGGTGATAGAGCAAAAAATGAAGCATCAATGAAGATTCACATATGCTTTTTTTAATCATTATCTCAATTGTATCCCAAAGTAATTTAATTGTGTTATTTATCGATACTAATTCATCAGTTCTTGAACAGAAAAAAGGGGCGATATTTGTTAAATGAAGTAAATTAAAATTATGGATTGCTAATTTTTACTTCAAAATTAGAAAACCCCAAAAAAATTGTTTTTGTTTACAAAATATGTACTGTGAATTCATACACATATATTATCTCTTCTCTTATAATAGAAATGAAGCGTTTAATTGGTCGAACATACGATGACCCAAACGTCCAAAATGATTTGAAATTGCTTGGATTCAAAGTAATCAACAAAGACAACAAACCACAAATACAGGTAGAGTAACTTTCAATTATGGAATATGGAATTTAGGCTCAAATATTTTCATTTTACGTAAATCGGTCCAAAGACAAGCAAATCGTAGACAATAATACCGAGACAAGAATATTAAGACAAGAAACTTAATGAAATATTAAAAGAAAATAATTATGCTTTCGTTCCAACGGTAGTTATTGATATTAATCAACTGGCGAAAGTCAAAGCTGGTGCTATGTTGATATTTGAGGTTTCTTACAAAGTGGATAAAATTTAACTTTAAAACCGATTGGTTTATAGATTTCGACAAGGTATAACATCTTTATTTTTATTTTATTCTCGAAAGAATTGGTTTCTTGTTCAGTTTCAGTCTCTAATTCAGTGAATTTGGTCCTTGTTTCTGGTAAAAATTGTTGACTTGTCTTATACATTCACTCGCATTTCCATTTTTCACATATGTTGAGGGTGAAGTAACCATTCTTCATTTCTAATTCGGATATTCATTAATAATTACCCAGGTCAGAAAATTTCGAGCACTTTCCACGTATTTTTTTTGTGATACGATTATAATAACTCTATTTGACAGGTCAATTATAGGAACAATGTGACTACTTTCTATCCAGAAGAAATAAGCGCTATGGTGCTTGGTGTTTTGAAAGAAGATGCAGAAGCGTATATTGGGAGTAAAGTCACCGATGCTGTTATAACAGTTCCTGCTTATTTCAATGATTCGCAACGAAAAGAGACTAAACATGCTGGCGAAATAGCTGGGTTTAACGTACTTCAATTATTGAACGAACCCACTGCAGCCGCTATCGCATATGGAATTCAAAATAAGGTTTGTTAAATCTTCCTATAGCAAGAACCAAGCCGATTTATTGGTCTGAATATTTACTAAACTGTTGGATTTTTCAACAAGGTACAGGATGAAGGCCCTCGTGATGTTTTAATATTTGATCTTGGTGTAGAAACGTTTGACGTTACGGTGATGACAATAGAAAAGAATGTATCTGAAGTTAAAGCAACGGGAGGCGATTCCCATTTAGGAGGTAAATAACGTTTTATGTTACGTTCCAGTTTTATATCATTTTAGTATCTAATTCCCAAAGATTGTTTTGAATTATCAAGAATATTGCTGATTCTACCATCGTGTATGCAGCTTAGAAGATACACTTTACGAAACTTCTTGTAATTTCATTCTCGTTCTAGAGCAGGAGTGGGCAACATACGGCCCGCGACGAGATTTTGACCGGCCCGCTGACTGTATCCAACCACACTCTGTAATGTGGTTCGACGCATCATTCCTGAAAGTTGCCGATCGCTCTACTCTAACCGCACTGTCAGTGCTATCTGGTGAAATGAACAATTGCTTCAGTGAACAAATAATTTTGTTAGCACAATTGTTAAACAAACAATATAAGGTCAAAGCAGAGAGCGTTGTAAACATTCCCCACTACTGTTATCAGTTATAGTTATAGTTAGATTCTAAATACAAATAGATTTTATATTAAGTTTTATTAACCATGAAATATCCCAAGAAACGTATAGTTGATATAAGCATATTTTGTAATACTCCGGCCCACCCAGAACTTCATTTACCTACATCTGGCCCGCCGACTAGAGAAGTTGCCCACCCCAGTTCTAGTAGATAGTTTAATGTGAAAATTATGCCAATGGAAAGCGTCATATTTAATTAACAATAGTCATTAATTTTTATTTCCTTGGATCACGCCATCAATAAGAATACCCTTATAATAATCAAAACTTGGGAACCTTTAAATTTGAGTTTAAAATATCTTTTATTAAAGTCTAAAAGTCTAAACGTTTTCCCAATAACTTCAAAAACAATGAAATTTAAAAAATTTTAATCTTAATTTTACTTATACAAAATTATCACTTTTGATAAGGAAACTTCAAAATAGTTTTTTCCAATGGAATCAACCATTACTTTTAAGCATGTGGGATTTCGTAAAATATTTTTTTATTTTGTTTAATTCAGGCAAAAACTTCGATAATCGAATGGTTGATCATTTTTCCAAAATGTTTGATAAAAAGCACAGTGCAAATATAATGGATAATAAAAGAGCATTGAGTCGACTACGAGTCAAATGTGAAGCAGCCAGGAAATAACTATTAGTTGCGACACACGCAAAGTAATCACTTTGTTTTGTGACCGTACAATTACATCTAAACTTACTCTTTATCAGGTATCGTGTAACCGATACTATCTATATTGCATTGTAATATTTATCATAATCAAACGATGTTAAATCATTTTCGAACAAAACTATTCTAAGCATTCGTTTTATAGGTTTGATATACGACTAGTCTATGAGCAATAGCTTAGGAATGTTTCAATGCGAAAAAACATAAGTACCTGATCGAATATGAGTTGCAAAAACTAGCTGATATTTTTAACTAAAGGTTAAACACAAATGAAATCCTATTTATTTGATTTACAGAAACAATACACGATTTCTATAAAATAATGATTGTTAACATATATGTAATAGTAGTGTTTTATTAAATAATCATTCACTTTATTGAAAATAATCAGTTTAAGCAAATTGAACAGAATTCGGCTAGATAAACTTCATAGCGGAATTGATTTTAAAGCTTCACTCAGTCGAGCCATATTCGTAGAACTAAATAATGACTACTTTGAAAAAGCAATTAAATCCGTCAAAAAAAACTCTTCTAGAAGCAAAGTTGGACAAAAACAAGGTATGAAATATTAAAAATTAAAGAGAGTCGTATTGTTTTGTTTCAAATTGATAATAAAATGATTGTTTCATAATCAAAAATTATGACACTACAATTTGAAAATTATTTATTATCAGATAGACGACGTAGTTCTCATTGGCGAATCCACAAGAATTCCCAAACTTTGCGAGATGTTGCAACAATTTTTTTCCGGAAAAACTCTGTATAAAACCATTTGTCCATATGAAGCGGTGGCATATGGCGCAGCAGTGCAGGCGGAAAACATAAAGTTAGGAAAGGTAACTTATTAAACAATTTTGATGACAAGACCTATTTACCATAAGTTCACTAAATTATTACTTCTAAGAGTCATATTCCTACCTAATTTAAATTAGGTGTGGCTGCTCGCGACTCCGGTCTCACAAATATTATTAGTATTAAAAAGTATACAAATAGTATTATTATTTCATCATTAGTTATTTATTTGATGCATGAATTTCCGTTCACTTACTTTTTATTTGTGACAAATAAACGATTGACTGGCTGACTCATGACCATTTTATATAGCAATGTTTTAACAAGTGTTAATAAATAACAGCAGCAAATTATATTGTTTGATTTTTCTGGTACTTCATTGTGACAATATAGAAGTGGCTAACGCAAAAATTGGTAATTTTGGAACCCACATAGATTTTTAAATTATCGTATTTCAAAAATACAACATCATATTTTTGTTTAGTGTATTCTTCGCGACATCGTTCCTTCATCACTCGGAGTTGAAGTAGATGGAGATTCCATGTCAGCAGTTATCATGAAAAACACGCAAGTCCCAACTAAACGCACCGGAAACGTTACAACAGCGCCTTACAAACAGACAACTCTGGGCATTTCTGTAAGTAAGCGATTGTTGGTATATCGAAAATTATGAGAAAAATTCCTAAATCACTTGACCACGTTGTCCAACAAACTGGATTGAACATCGATTTATAGTATTAGTAGTATGGAAATCACTTATTAGTCATTTAGGTTTCCCCTTGGCCGCTGTTAATTTGAAATCAAGCACACACTCTCTCATAATAACCATATACAAAATCTTTCTCCTATTACCCATAAGAAACCATAACTTACGTGGGACTCACATATGAGTGTAGATTAGGGGTGGGCAAGGTTTTGGACTAGTGGCCAAAAGTTTCGCCCATCGGGACACGCGGGTCATGTAGATGTGTCGTAGAAAGATACATTTAGTTGCAATCTCAACATATTCCTTGAGCTGTTTTTTAGCTAAAACGTTATGGCAATAGCTCCCAATCTTCACGCTTGGGGACGATAACAAAACTTCGTCGACACTAAATTGAAACTCGAGGCTGCGCGTTACCGCAGACAACAACATGAAAGTCTGTGGCAACCTAAAATACAACTTACATTGACTACGATTATGATCTCCAGGAATGGCGAATATATTTGCTATCGCGGACCATTTTATCAGTCACCGCTGAGTGAGCGGGCCGCACCACTTTTTAGTCATACTATGATACCTGTTAATTTTTATCAACAGAAACGAACAAAAAAAAGAAAGTACTCTAACGGATGCATCTATACATTAATTTGTTGCTAAGTGAGGTTTTTGAAAACTTTTTTGCTTTACTATGTTAATATTGGAACCAGCTGACGATTTGGAAACTCTCGAATGCATACTAAGATTTTCGTCTGTTGGTCTTTTAACCTGTATCGAATAAGTTCTGTTTAGGGTAAGTTTTGTTCACTTGGCCGAGCGCTGCTCCGCTTGGTTGTTCAAGATCTTAATTTCCGTTCGAATACCGCAGCATTTCTGACTTAAATATTTTGGTCAATTACTGGGGTATTACTGCACAATCAATCAGTTTTTGGATCTCCGCTCTAGAAGACCCCTATTATCAGTCGTTCGGTCTGTCTGTGTGTCCAAGCTTAATGGCTGGACTGATCTGTATGAAATTTCACCGGTAGGTTACCTTGTCAACCTAGATATGTGCGTTTCCCGGAAGCTCGAATTGGTGTTCCGTTTCCATGGCAGCAGCAAAAACGCGCCGATCGTTGAAAATATTGCCATTTTATTATAAATTTTCTCCATTTTCTCGGCAGCCAAGTCGAATATTAATATTCCGAGAATGCTACCCTCCGCGGAAAAAAATACTCTTTCTAACAAGTCGTCTTTCATCTGGATAGTCCATAAACTAAGAAAACCTTAGGGATTTTAATGAACATGTTTTAATCGAAAGCCACAGCATAAATATGCACACCGATACCGATGAGCCGCACAGCGCTCAAAATGAACTGGCGGTTCTTGTACAATTTTCTCTGTACATTGACGTCTCTCTCTGTATTACCCGTTAGTAAACTGCTATTACGCGGGCCTCAAGCACTAGCGGAGATCCACATTGGGCGCCTACCGGCTTGTTCTTATTGTTAAATTGTAGTTTTTGAAATTCAATCGCAGCCCTAAGGATTGTCTGACGTTGGTATCTTGAAAATAATATTGGTTGGTAGCATTGTGATGAACCGGAGTCAGTGTTGCAAGTACAGATCCAATTTGTATAACTCGTAACATCGCAAAAATACAAATCGAAACTAGATATAATCGGGATGTTTTACACGCTTTCTTATGGCCGTGAATTGCCGTGAAATTTCATAGTATTGTTCTCATTTAGTCGGCGCAACCGCTGGTTTTATAAAACACCCGAATATATTATTGAAGCCAGACATTATAAATAGAATCATATTGTTCGTGAATAGAATACTTAGCGCAAATGAAAAATAAATACCAAATAAAAAAAAGACTGGCTCTTGTACCGTGTGGCGTAATCGCGGCAACTGTCTAAAAAGCTGTTCTGTATGGATTTAGAGACGATGAATATGTATTTTTAAATCCTTGCTGCTAATCTATGTCAACTATGTACAATCGATTAATAATTGTACCAAAATAACTTATACAGTCTGAGAATTTATCATAGATCTTGGAATCTTTCTCACCGCGATAAAATATATAAAAAAACGATATCTCGCAAATGGGAGAAACCATGAGCATAATTTAATTATTATGACAAGACACTTAAAATGCTTGTATGAGCCGTGGATCGAATACTCATTACCTTATCTGTCAAAAAAGTGGGTCTTTACACAAGTGACCTGATTAATTGCTGCGACTGTTACATGAATATTTACGGATTCCCATTTTACACCCCAATCCCCTCTTTAGTGAGCATGGCTGCGCCTGACATTTTAGTGGCTGGAAAACTGTCAAGTAAGCTTAATAACATTTAAATTGGGAAATTGTTATATAATTGTTTTTCGAAGGTACATGAAAAAATTATAATTGTTCCAAAGTTTTGACTATTTTACGTAAAAAATATTACTTCAGTATAAACATGTTATGGATTTTACACTTTTAATATCAATTATCATGGGACCTTCTTGATAGTTATATTTTATAATCTTTTAAATAGGCATTTCATCTACCCAAAATCATACATGTGTTATGTTCAGGAATGTGAGGAAGAAAAGAAGGCAAGGGACTATCTGGCAATGTACATAAAACATGTTAGAAATGCAGTCAGGACTTCAAAATATAATTTCAGCTTGGACGATGTAACAATGCTAATTGACTTGTGCACAGATGGAGAGGAAGTTTTGAGAAACCTTGTGAGATTATATTTATTTAATGCCAATTGTAACATTAAGAATTTCAGCTGACTGTCCCAAATAGAATAAAATTCCAAGCATTTTAGTTTTGGAATTCTTTTGATTGAGGCTATTTAATATGGCATTAATATAAAATATATACAAAATGAAAATATGACAAATTTTGACTCAGTAATCAAATTTCAAACTGGAAAAATAAAATACATCCATTTAAATTTGAAGAATTCCTCACATGGAAAACTACAGTCAACATTGGAAAGTATTACGAATGTATATTCTGAAGTATTAAAACTATTAGAGGAGACAAACAATGTATGCATAGTCTGAGAATAACTTTGTTAATGATTTAATAGTCTGTACTTATACGACATTACTTTTTCCGCTAACAAGCCTTTGTACTATAAGCCGCTGGTATGTAGGGACTGTTTTATGTTCTTTTCGGCTCGGTATTGCCATGAATGAGGTGGTGAGCATTTTTCTGTAATTAATGCTTGTTTTAATTCATTTCAAACAGGACATTTTACATTGTTTGCATTCAATCAACATGTCTATTAATAAAAACGTATCTCTGTTTCAGAACTTAAAAACAAAACATATTGCAAACAATACAAAGGTTGGAGGAGAAAAGAACCTGCTTTCTGCATACGTTAAGTACGTAAGAACTGATATCGAAAATCCTGAATTGAATGTGGAGCCTGCAGACAAAAAATTGATCATAGACAAATGTGATAGAACAGATACTTGGATTGAACAAAACCAAGTGAGTCAACAGATCCAAATTATTAATTCAAGATTTACTGAATGTTAAATAAGGTTTATTATTGAAAATCCGGTTTGCCACCCCTAATTTTAAATCAACTATACAAACATGTCAAAATCAAAACAAACTATAGATTTATTTGAAAACTTGATGTATCAAAAATGGATATACAGTAAGTTTAATTACATCACAGTACCCGTTGACTCTGTTATTTATTTTGCGCTATTTAAAGCAAAACAATCCAGCTGAGCTTTCCAGCAACAAAAATTTTAACTTTTTATTTTTGACTTTTAAATCTCTACAAAGGATACTTCAACGGATAATTACATTAAACAAGAGAGCTATGCTCAAATATATGGACACGTAGAGTCACATAATTTGGATGACGTCATAGCAAAAAAAAAAAAGTAATAGCCTTCTGGAGAACATTTTTATCTTTAACCACTGAAAATTTCAAAGCAATTGGTCCAGTATTCGAAGAGAAAAGCGACTTTTTAAAAACGTGTCAAAGAACAAGAACAACAACAACAACAACAACAACAACAACAACAACATAATATTGAAACGATCGTTATGTCCACTACGTGTCCAATAAATATTATCGTTCTGTGATAAGGCTAGGACTATTTTTACGTAATGTATAAAAGAATTCAGATAATAACGTTTATGCACTGAATTATATGTAGATATTTCAGATGGAACTTGTAATGAATGCAGCGTTTGTAAGCGCATTGGCACTTTGAAATTGAAATGTTTTCTAGCTTTAGTATATTACACTTCAAAAAATAAATACTTGAAATCTTTGAACATTCAGCAAATAGCACTTTTCTCAATTTTCCAAACTCCCACAAAAAGATTGTCCTGGCGCATAGTGTTTACTTTTGATCCTATTCAATCGTTCTGAATATCCAGGTTGAATGTTCAAAAACCTATTTCTCCGTATGTTCTGGCGCACTTTTGTATGGTCTTTTCCGAACTTTTTATTTTCGTCAACCATTAGGACCTAAAAACAACACACGGCTTTTTAAAAGCGTACGTATGCTAGAATCCGCGAGATGACGTTAAAGCACTCGTATCCGATCTTATGTTCAAACATTTGTGGAAAACAGCCGTGTACTTGAATGTTATTGCGCCTGATAGACGGTTAAGAACTAATTAAAGGTAATTTATTTTAATTAGATTCTTCAAATAACATTTTTAATGAAAACTGAATTGTAGGATAATATGATAGACAAAACAAAAAAAATTGAAAATATCTAGCACATCATTATCTTTCATAAATACATATTGCTAAGTAGTAAATGTTTTCTCAATTTGTCTATTACCGTCATTACCAACGTCTAACTCAGGGGTGGCCAACCAGTCAGAGACCAAGAGCCGCATTTCGTATTTTTATTACCGCGAAGAGCCACATTATAGACAACACACGAACATCAGATACACCTTCGTTCAGCCCTGCTAGTTTATTGTAAACGTCACTAACCAACATGGTGAGGATAGAAATGTACTAGCCATTTATTGTTATGCATGCTACTTAGTGGGACTTCTGGCATTCCTTGATTGAAAAATACTCTTTATTTAAAATTGGCTTGTATGTCCTTGTAGCCCTGACATGGGCAAACTACGGCCCGCGGTCCGTTGAATAATTCAATCTGGCCGCCTGATATTGTCACAACCAAACTAAAACCAAAAATTTGATGTTTTATCTAAAAATAGCTTAAGGAATTTGTTGAGATTGCGATTAAATTTAGTTTGGGCACGAAAGCTTAAGGTTTCCCACTTGTTTTTTGTAACACTGTAAATATTGTTCAAAAAATGTAACTTTTACGTCACACTTACCCCCCCACTTGGCCCCCCAATCGAAATGGGTAAACTGTGTGGCGTCGGGTTCTAAAACCTTGCCCACCCCTGTCGTAGCCAATCGAAACAATTAATTCATATGGGTTTCAGTCAGTGCTTTGATATCATATGTTTTAGAGAAGAGTTTCCCAAACTTTTTGAGCCGCGGACCCCCGTTTGTGGATCTAATTTTTGACGGAACCCCAGCCTATGTCTTATCAATTTCTGTGCCTAACCAACGAGAAAGGATAATGTTTTCTTTGACAAGATAAAACTCATGAAAATCTGAATTAATGTCGTTTAATGCCTTCTTATTGCAGCAACGGCAACATGCTCAAGTAACAGCAGTCGCACAAGTTATCGACTGGTGATAACTCAGTAACCCATACAATCAATTATTATGACGACGTAGCTCTGTGACGAAAGTCTACCTCACAGACGCTAAAGGCAAGAATCGTTCTAAAACAGCTTTTTCACTCCCATTGTTTCGCAACAATAACGATTCGCGATTGCGTGAACCTATGACTTTTTCTCGTTTACGAATAACTATCTATGTGACAATGTATCAACGTTGAAATGTATATGTTTCAGACTTATTTTATATCGTTGCGGATCCCCTGTGCAGTCGTCACGGACCCCCAGGGGTCCGCGGACCCCAGTTTGGGAAACGCTGTTTTAGGGTATAAATCACGGATTCGAAAACGTATGTTGACCCAAACATTGACAATTTCTCACCGCAGCTGGTTCAACATTGAGGTATTTTTCCATTGGCATGCTTTTCCATAACTCAATGATCCCTTCCCCTAATTTAAAGCGCATTTTAGTTGGTCTTCGTCATACTGATCGATCATCACCAATTTAGTTGTAACCCCATCTGATATTAGAGGGAATTTCAAACTATCTGACTCAGAATTAAATTAGTCGTCGACGACGTAATCTGTGAAGTTTTATCTGCACTTCATTTACGTCACCCAAATGGTAAATTGCACTTTTCTCGCTGAACTACTTGTGACGTAATAA
Source organism: Styela clava (assembly GCF_013122585.1). Lineage (NCBI taxonomy): Eukaryota > Metazoa > Chordata > Ascidiacea > Stolidobranchia > Styelidae > Styela > Styela clava. The sequence continues at coordinate 2,601,359 of NW_024102838.1, read as the reverse complement.
TGGACGATTGCGGGGTAATAGAATGAAGGCGTATCTTCGACGTAAAAGAAGAATGCATGATGATTAAAAATAATGTGTTTAATCGAAAATGATGAATCGTAGCTTGCAACTTCTATTTTTCTCAAAATACCCAAGGCAAAAAGAGCCGCATGAAACCGGTTCAAGAGCCGCATGCGGCTCGCGAGCCGCGGGTTGTCCACTGCTGGTCTAACTAAATGTCATAGTTTCTCTTCGTAATTCAAGAAGACGGATGTCCACTTCACATGGGTTTTCATATCAATAAAATTACGACTTTGTACTTCTTTTATTATAGGACGCCAAACAAGAAACTTTTGAAAAAGAAATGAATGAATTTAGAACCTTCTATGAGAGTGTGTTTAAGCCATCCATCAAAGAGAGACTAAAGGTAATTGATGTTCACATTTATGCCAATAAAATCTATAGTATTACAAATATGATATGTATTGCTAAGCATTACGTCACTTCAATTTAAATACTTGAAATCAATAATCACAATTTTTGAAGTATATTAATATTTTAGTCGTATTTTGCTGGTAACATAACCCACGTATTTTCTGAAATATCAATTAAATATCTCTAATTTTCTGCTTTATTACAATTGATTTTGATTAATTTTTTTGTTTTATCTTCATATTGAATTTTTGCATTATCCACTGTAGAACAAGATGTGCTCAGAGGAGAGTAAACAACAGCAATCAGCACGACAAGCTTCAAAAAACTACGTTTTGGAAATCCACAATTAACTTGAAAGAACTACCGAGGAACGATTATCGTCGAGGAAGAAACGCGTGTATCTTGATCAATGCACAAAGGAACTCATTTGGATGCGAGATCATCAGGTAAAACAAGCTTGTAAATACATTTTCGTTTGTGTTGAGAGCACGTACAAATTGTTGAATTATAAAAATCTTCTTTTATTCGTCCTATTAGGAATACTTTTTTGTACACCCTTCTTTGCCCAGAAATTTGCTGAAAAACATTAAATTTTTCTATTAATGTTTCTTCCAATATAAATTTCCATTTTTTAAAAAACGTTTTGTTTAGATCTCCGATTTTACCGAGTTTGAAAACAGACAAAGCCGTTTTAAAATTAATATTGGGTCAGTTTATGACAATTTGAAGCAACAAGATAAGGTAAGATATATTTGTAAGCTGTTGTGTATATATTAAATAGTAATTTTGAGAGAATATTGTGGTGTTATTTGATATTGTAAATTACTAATTTCCTGATAAATAAAACTGAGATTTTCCGAATTTGAAGTCTATTGTACACCTTTTGCTGCACAACGCTTGCCTGACGCTTGCCAAAACCCACGGATTTCCGAAACTAATATATTCGATTTAATTCAGTTTCTTTAGATTTAGATATTTTATTTATGTGAAAGGCATTTGAAACCAATTCATCTTAGATACAATTCCAATATTTTAGTGTTTGAACTTTGAATGCGAAGATGAAAAGTTTCCAAGAAGGAAATTCTATGAAACCGCTAAAAACAGCAGAGGTCTGTGAAAAAAACTATTACTATTGATTCTGATATATATTTTAATTTATAAGAATGAATGATGAATAATAATCATATAAATAAGTGATTTAATGAAATAAAAGCGCATTTCCAAACGATTATTTAAACTGTGTTAGAAAATTCTATCAATATCGAATATGAAAGTGTTCAATATTTCTTGTTTGCTCGATTTTTTTTTGCCATCGTGAAGGAATTCTAAACTTGTCGATGGCACAATCTTTCGGTATTTTAACATATATATTAGCCGATGATGAAAAATTTATTCAAATCTAAGGTCCATATGGCCATATAGATAATATTTACACGAATGCTTATCTGAGAAACATGTGAAAATCAACTTGACACTTATCACCAATTTTCGTGTTGAGAGGCTCAAGTCATGTACTAGAGTTACCAAATGTCAAAGAGTCGAAGTGACTCGAGGTATCTATATGAAATGACTCGTACTCATCTAATCGCAAGTACTACTTAGCTTGGTGATTGACTCATAACTCGGATGACCCATGACTCGAATTGACTCGAAATTTAACACTACCTATGATGAATCCTAATATTTGTTAATTGTAGAACAAATGGATATTTCACCCTAAGCATGTCATTGTCATTCACAGCGAGTAAAAAACGAATCCTCTTGAAACAAAAACAAAATTTCACTTTTTGAAGACAATCTTAGTTCATATCATTATTTAGTGTCCGACCAAGAAGACAGAATAAAAAAATTATCCCAGGAATTTGAACACATTCAAGTAGAAACTGCACCTACAGATGAGGAAATAGGTCTGTAACATTCATTTTTTTTTTTTTATTCTTGCATTGTAGATGATAAGGTTTCATATTTGTTTGTTCCTACTTACAAATGAGAGAGAGTTGAAGGTAAAAAAGAATCGCCTTAACGTGAAATGAAAGCAACCAATTTACAAAAAAGTATTAATGAAAAATTTTATGAGAATGTGGTTTTAATTTAATAAAATTGAAGGAGTCGTGTTTCCGTAAAACTACTGCTTAAGCCAGCAAAAATTTATATTTGTAACTATGATGAATTTTGATAATATTTATATAAGTGAATCTCTCAGTCAAACTCAAATTTATTACCTTATTCTCAATTACTATTTTATCAGTACTAGTAGCTTCAGATAATGAAGATACGACTGTGATTTCTGAATCAGTCAGACATCAAGTAGAAAAAGAAGGAAAAGTAATTAAAATCGGCAAAAACAATCTTATCTTTCAACCTGGAACATTCGCTAAAAGTACTTCAGTATTGGTAAAATCGGAGTTTGACAGCTCAAAATGACCGAAAGGATATATTGGCATCACACCGATACTGCACGTTAAAGCGGATGACGATCCCCTCGTTCCAGCCATCTTCCATATCAAATCCTGGTGCATAAATGATGAATCAGTGGAATCCAAAAGCATGACAGTTCAGATTCTTCATCTTCCCAAAAATGAGTTGCAGTGGAAAGTAATATCTACCCTTCCATTCGCAGAGGAAACCAAATTTGAGTTTTATTGCGACGGCCCAGTGTCATCGTGGGCCTGCCGTATAAGAGTCATGGTAAAGAAATCTATAGGTTAGAGGGATTCGTCTTCTCAAATCCTGCAAGAAACACCTTTGCTTTAGCTTTTTTTTTCGATGAAGAAATTATTCAACGAAAGGTCGTTGAAGATTTCAAACGAAGAGGATTTACAGAAGAAATCAGCTTCAACACTCAATTTATAAAACCAGGTGACAAAATCAAGGCGGAGATAGCATGTGGAAATCAAGAGTTTAAGTTCAGTGGCAATGGGTCTTGTGCTTTTGAAATCGACGATAATTTTTTCCAATTCAAGAAATGGAAAAGATTTTTCTTCTCCCTCGAATATGGAGATCACGATTTTCAAGCAATTCAGATAAAGTGCAATTTTTACAAGAATGGCACTCTTCTAGATGGAGACCAATCTTTCAACTATCTCTGGATTTGGAAATCAGCTCATTCGCAACGTAAGAGTCACAAAAGATCGAAGACTGATTATAATCGGTCGGTTATAATAATTTTAACGGTCAAATACTTTTTTCTAAAACATAATGCTCAGAAATCTGCGGTTATAAATATAATGCATCCTACTAATGCTTCTTTTCAAAATTTTAACATTTTTACTCAATTACTTATTTTTCATTGAAGCGGTTGCCACCGTAGTTTGTATCAAATTAGTTTTTAAAAAAGCGAAAACTAATCTCAAATTTCAAATTGACTAAATCAGTTCAGTTCTCCAATTTTATAACATGATTGGTTGAGAACATAACATGATGGCAAATGTAGATGAAATTTCTTACACTAATTTCAGAACTTTTATTCCTTTGTTCAGCTTCGGGATCAACAGACAACCGCCATCTCCAGAAGGAGGAAGTAGTATTGCCCATTCAGAAAACATTAAAGAAAGAGGTAAATATTAATAGATATTAAATAGAGCAAGTATATGTATGAGAATAACACTGAATAACAGTGCAATATTAGTGAAACTATACGAAATACAAAGTAATATCCAAAATCTCAAAATAAATCTCCCGCTAGAGAACGCTGGTTTAAATCGCTGTATGAAGCATAAAGTGAGAGGTAAATATATGTGTTTTAACATTTTAAAAAATCGTATATTTAATAACTGTAAAATTGAAAATTTCTGTAGTATTACAAAATACAACTAGAACTTTTTTTGAAATTTAGAAACAGATTCCATTTTGTTTATTTAGCTATACGGAAACAACAGAAAAGCAATAACAGCAACGCAGAACAGCCTCAAAACGCCCTTCTTAGCGTCTTAAAAGGCGCAAGTTCTGGAAGCGCAACTATTCAAGGATGTCACATATTTCAAGGTTGCACGTTCAAAGGTGATTCTTTTTATATTTGTAAAAGGAAAATTTGAAACTAGAAAAGTTCAAAAAGTGGAGGTTGCGCATATGAAATCATTCCTATATATATATAGGTTACATTGAAGTATTAATTGAAGTTGCAGTATTGTTCTTATTATACTTCTGATGCCATTCCACGGGGTAATACCTACAAAAATGTACAGAACCTGATGACGTATTGATTTAATTAAATAAAAGAATTATAGAAAATTGGATTTAATAAAATTAATAGGCATAATAAGAAAAAATTCAACTTAGTATGTTTCGTGAATATTAAGTACCTTATTACCTGTTTATAAGCTTTGCTTCCAAGCGTTAAATTAAGTTTAAATTGTACAGGAATTTGGTATCAAACAACTCTCTGACTACTCGCTGACAACTTACTGATTCAAACTGAATCTTAAGCATATTGTACCCACAACAACGCTGTTAGTCGATAAATATTCATATAATTTTTAATGTTTTCTTTTCACTAATATCATTCTTTTATCAATTTTTGTATGTTTTTAGACGAATTCAAAACATCAAGACAAGAAATCAAGACGCTTGGGTCAAACACTGCGAAATACAGAAGTATCCAAGAACGTCCATCATCGCCGTCAGACGAAGTTGATTAAAATAAAACTGAACTCTACTATGTCGAAATCGTCGAAGATAAACATTTCAAACAAATACAAATATACGCTAATTCCATGAAGCATGCATTTTAAAAAACTCAATTAATCCATTCGTGTAATTTTGTTTTGATTGTTGTTGTTTTAATTTTGTTTTTGTTTTGTCAAAAGCTATTAAAAAACTATCCCTTATTTTCGTATCACTTCAAATCATTGTATATAAGATTGGAAATTTCTTTGCAATTGATTTTATTACGCTTTCTTCATTTCAATTTCTTTTATTCTTCGAATTTCAAGTATAAAAGTGTAATTAATTACGTAATATTGAAGATGAATGTATTTTGACTAGTAAAAGATTTTTGTTACAAATTTATTAATCTGTCCTCAAATTTAAATACTGGCAATTTCCAGTTGACATTTAAAAATAATTGATGAAAATGCCACTAAAATTTCTTTTTTAACAGTAATTCCAAAATTATTATCTGCATAACTGTTTGAGACAAATTTGTATATTTTTCCTGTAAATAAGATTGTATCAGCTAAACTAGGTTTCGATTCTGATCATTGTAATAAAATGACACGAGTTGCTCAAACTATGTCTTGTTCATTCTTTTTATAGTTTCGAAGTTTGTATTAGGACTGGTTATTGGAGAGAAATTATTATGCAGCATACTATTTCAACCAGAACATGCTGCATTTCAGTGGGAATTAATTATCACTATAATGTGAGAGCACCAATCCCCAGTTTTTGATATTGTAGTTGGTTCTACATTTATTGGCGGGGTTAATCCAGTATTTATTTTTGGGAGAATATGCTCGTTTCAGGCATGGGCAAAGTGTGCTATAAACTTCGTTTCAATGTAAATCCGTTGTTTACCAGGGATGTGAAATATAGGGGGTCACTTAATTAGCCAGTTTGAGGAATAAGAACTAGGCTTTGTTATAATCGTTTCGAGTAGATACCTTTGAGTTGTGAAATTTGGGCGAATAAGTAGATGGTGTGACTTTTGATGATTATCCTAATCTAGTCGAGAGCCGTAACAGCCATGATTAAACCTGACTCATTGGAACTTCAACCAACAACGAATTAAAATTTTCCAACTTATTTTTACCTCCTACTACAATCCTGAACTGCTGTGCTAATTTTTACAAAACCTCTCACTTATTCACTCCAAACAAGGCCATATATAGTCAAGTTTAAACGCGATACCTCTAGTTCCGGAAAGAAGTGTGAACATTCGAGTTTGGCATTGCTTACCTAATTCAAATACTACAAACATAGCGCGCCGTTAAACGCTATGGTCAACTAATATTTTTTGCGTTAAAACCAATGTCATTGTAAAGGACCACAAAAGGACATGGTTATTCACTGATGGTCGTAAAAAATGCAATTTTCAAATTATGCGACAAAACACCCAAAGCAACCGATGAATTTCACATTGTGTACTACTGAGAGCAGAGATCAGAAACAGTCCCGAATATCTCCGATGTAAAAGCCTTTATAGCTTACTGCAATAAGTTAGATATGCATGCCAGTCGTACCTTGGATATTCCTTCAAATCTAAGTTTTGATAATTTTACTTCAAGGCGTTTACATCTTTCAAATATAGCTGATGACAAATAGCTGTATGACTGCTAATCTTTAAATGTTGCTTCGTTTAGCTGAAGGGAGGACTGAGCAGGATAAATATAATTTTCAATATACAGGTTTTCTATAAAGTTCCTTTACAATTTCAATTTCTTTATTATGTCAGTTCACAATACATTTTCATCAGGTTTGTTGCTTTTTAATCAGTAATTTTTTTTTTTTTTTCATTCAATTAAGCACCTTAAGCATTGCTGTCTTGTTGTATTGAACATAAAGTATTCAATATTTTCGTTTCAGCAAGAATCAACATTTTCTAAAGCGAGAAAATTTGTCAAAAATGAAGGTTTCGGTATGCAGGTAATCATTAGAGGATTGCCAGCAACATTAGGAAGGCATCTGTGAAGGCCAAAACAATATATTGTATCGATAAATTCCGTTTGCAAATTAAAAAAAATTCATACTATATGGACACCCTATATATATTTGACGTTTGAAGTGTTATATCGGAATAATTATATATAAAAATAAAAAATTTTGTTGAGTTGAAGACCTGTGACAAACCTGTACTTCGGTTGGGCCCAATAATTTGCAATGCGGTGCACATACTCGCTAACCATATGAAGAACTCTTCCAACTTATTCTAACATGTTTTTATTTTTGTCATTGACATCACAATACTTGTTTTGATCTATAGTTCATTGAACATTGGTTCTCAATCGCTGGTCCTCGAACCCGTGCAGGTCAACTATACTTTTTTCGACATTTCGCAAGAAACTTGATCTAGTTGCTTTATGTCAGTGTAGCCGTTTGGTTATCAAAAATTTGAGATTGCGTTGATTTATAGTAAAAAAAAAAATTTCCATCTGGTCTTTGATTCGTGCGACACTAATTACCCATGTGTTATAACCCGAACATTATATAATTTTCAACTTTTCCCCTGAATTCTCCTTCAAAAACGTCCAGCTAAACTCCTGGAACAGCGTTGCATCAAAATAATTTAGAAAAAATGTGACAATTTATTTCGTTGTAGCGCCATCTCGAGGCCATGCTGTTTTCGTAAAAGCGTTTACTTGTTTTGTGGTAACTTTGATTCATAAGTTTTAATTATTACAGCTATTGCAAGCTAGTCACTGACAAGTAGAGTTTATTTCGCTGTTATCTTGTCCATTCTGGGCAAAAGCGTGTATAAGTATATATTTTCAATTTTGCTTTCATTTCATTTTGCCCGATTGCCTGAATGGCTAATGAAAATCAATTTGATAGAATGATTTAAAATACCAAAATAGTTAGGACAGTGATACCTAAAAATGTACAGTTAGTTTTTTTGTTAAATACTGTAAATTTCAAAAATTTAGAAAATGGATCACATATTTAATGTAAAAAGATTTCACCTTAAAATATGCAAGGACATGGTTCCGATAAATATTCAACTTGGAAAATATGCCAGTGCATATATTTATTTACATGTTGAGCTGAGCAAAGTTACATTTCATCAATTTAAACTCAGCGCTCATTTGAGACAACCATCAAACAAATCTAGATCCCGTGTTACCCAGTCGACGATTATCTCACATATGGCAATATGCAAACATTGAAGAAGATTGATAATTTGTCAAGAACGCCATTTTAAGCAGAACGGTAAAATTGCCAGTCATACGCAATTACGTTACAGTATATGTACCATATAACAGTCTACATAGGCAAATACCAAAATGATCTTGTCTTAAATATTATTAAACAACTTGTAAATATCTACAACTAAACAAGAGCTACAGCAATTCAACAAAGTATACAACATGAAATCTGGAAAGCTTGTGGTTACTATCAGACGGCATTTGAGCAAACGATAAGGTTCAGCCAAAGAGTATAAGATATCCGACCCGCCGAGTTTCATCTGGAAAATAAATAGAAAAACTAAAGTCACTAGTTTGATAGAAACACATTTTATGCTGTTGTATACATACAGTGAATTCTATCTAATACGCTGATTGAGTTTGTCTTTAGAGCACAGTGGCTCTCAACCTTTTCTCTTCTTTTTATTCGTTGCAAGAAAAAACTACAAAAAAACTACGTACTTTCAGCAGCCATACTTGTCGGCGCATTTCCGTAAATTCCCTCCACGAACCAAATAAAGTGAAAGATATTAAACGAAGCGAAAGGTGGCAGCAACGAGTTGATAAGAACACAGCACCTCTTCTCACAGAATGACGTAAAGGTAATTTCTCTCCGATTTTCAATTCCAATGCAACTTGCAGGAAGATTATATGCTTCTAAACATTTTTATTAGTCGGCATAAAAACGCGGCGGAATAAAACAGTTGTTCAAGCGTAAACTCCAAACAAAAATAGATTCATAGTCAATGTCGTAGCGGGTTTCCTAAACCTGAAATACAAAAAATTAAAAGCCATATTAATAAACTTTATAGATATACCAATTTAATTTATAAACATTCCGTTAATCAATACTTTTCAAGATACCATTGTTTAAATCAATATGTATAAGAGTCGAATCGTTTTTTTTTTTTGGTACAACTATAGCGTGAGGTCTATCACGCTGTATCTTGAAATCCACCTCAGACCTACAGTCGCTTTTTCTATTCCTAACGAACATCTCTTATTTCTACGTTTAATTCAAAGGTAAACTGGGTAACTATTTCACATTAGAAAATAGTTTCTGCAATGCTAAATCTAAACTCTTGTTATTGAACTTGGAATTTGCAAATATTGGACATTTAATACACATTCATTCGATTCTACAATATTTACAAATATTTTAACATTTGAGCTGATCAATAAATAACTATATTTGCATTACTTCATGTCCTTGAACAAACAAGCATAAAAAATAAATATACCAAATCGTTCACCTCGCTTCGTGTTAGTCAATCTATCAACAACAAGGCTATTGTGAAGTGAATATGTATTTTTTATTTTCGAATATATGTGACACTAGTTTAACACAATAGTATATGAATATTATTTTTACGATGCAGATATGTTAATAGATAGACAATCACTGAATACAATCTAGAATAGCACACAACATTATATATATATTTTGTACACTCAATAGCCAACACTAACTAAATGGAAATGCGGATACTAATATTACTTGAAATCGTTTATATACAAAAGCAATATGAATATTACTATCCGGCAAGTGATTAGATTTAACTGGTGTCCACCATGTAGACACGCCAACATTAAACAGCGATATATTTATAATTATCTCATATATCTTTAAGCTACTTAAACAGCGTTTAGAAATTAGCATTTGTCTGAAATCGATTTTAATTCTTCTTGAATCGCCATAATACTTGAAACAAGAATATCGTCCAAAATCAATAGACTCCTGGTTCGAGATATGATGGATAAGTAATAATATAGCGTTTCAAGATTGCAAAGTTAATTTAGACAACATTTCCAACTTTTATCAAATAAGCATTAAACCACAAAAACAAATATTTGTGAAAGTTAAATACGTACAAATATAACAATTACAGAAGAAATATGGATATAAAGCATGCGCATATTCCAGAAAACATCTAAAAGTTCATTGCCAAAAAAAATTTCAAATCATTGTTGATTATATTTTCATTTACATTCAAATGACTACATTGTTCATTGAACAACCAAATTGATTATTTTTCAAATTTGCGAAGTAATGCGGATCCGCCAGGTATCATCAAGAAGACTGGTCTGCAAGTTTTTTCGAGCTTCTCTAAATTTTCTTTTGTTTGTTGAATTCCAGGATTCTGGTGAAAAAAAAAATTTAATGATTTTTAAAGTTTCAAACAATGAATATTAATTTACCGATTAACATATATTTTAATTGAGTTTTGTTTTATTTTCATTGAATTCATTTTGATCTTTGAAAATTAAATAGTGTCGAACGAATGATCACAATATAAAGTTGACTTTTTATCACTTCTCAGAAGTTTACAAATAAATATTATTCAAGTCCAATTGAACAAGTATGAATGTTAATAAGTTCGGTTAGATGTCAGATTTGATATCTCATATAGATTCTTGGTAACTTGTAAAATATATAGGCTGATATACCTGCATTAAAGATACTTACTCGGTTCAACTTGACCCAAGCAATAACTTCATTGCATTTATTGATCACTTCCATCTTGTCCTCATCTGCGACGTTCTCAAAATTTTCCCCATTAACTGCGTGTTTTACGGAATAAGCATACTCTTCTAAATTATTAACTTGTTTGTTGCGTTCCAACCATGCTTCATCTTCTATCTTGAATTTTTCAGCTCTTTTCACCTGGAAAGCAAGGTATACTCAATCTGAATTTTTGGAGGTTTAACGTTTCTTCCAACATCCCGAATACAAAAAAACGACAGCCACCAAAACACACATAGCTCGACTTCGGTAAATACCAAGAATTTTTTGGACAACGAGAATCTCGGAAATCAGTAGCTAATCAAATTATCTTACAGGAAGGAGACGGAGCTTGTTGTAAGTAATGTCAAATATCAAAATACGCCGTCAGCATATATCAGCAGATTAACTTTAATAATTATAAGAGAATATTTTCTCCGAGTATCCAAAGACCTAGTGTAACAAAAATTTTAATGAGTACAAAGTCATTCTCTGTAATTCGAGTCCTGACGTTCCAAAAGACATTGCTCAAAATTTAGTTTCTTTCTTGTCTGATTCAATACCGGCTAATTTGTTTTGATAAACTTTTTATGAAAATAAAGTCTTGAAACATCTTGGACTACTTAAATTGTCCAAAATCCATCATCGAAGGAATAATTAAAACTCGTTATAGCTACAGTTTTTGGGTGAATTACGGTCGTTTCTTACATTCAAATGAGGTTATGTTTAATTTGAATAAAGCAACAATACCATGAGTGCTACTTCAGCGTCATCAAATCGTCCTCCATATCCAATTGTAATTTTCTTTTCTCTCCCGGTACTAACAATTTGTACTTTTACAGTTAAAATTCCATTTTCATCTAAAGCAAAGCAAATTTTTAGTTTCTCAACCCCTTTCGGCGCTGCCGGTATTTCATCGAGTACAAAACTTCCAAGAAAGTGGTTGTCTTTCGCAAAAGGCCTCTCTCCTTCATAAATCTAAAAAAAATGTTTTATTGAACTTCTCATTTTTCCGAAACTACAAATTTAGCATTAAATATTACATGAAAAATATAATTGAACATACAATAGACTTAGTATTTGTATGTCAATTGTTCAAAATATATACAATTTGTTTATTTTACAGCAAAGGTATTAAAAGTTTTTTATTATTTGGCTAGAACGAATGTATCTGCAACTCTAATTCAATAATATGATATAGCTAATGATACAAATATTCATTCAATTTTGGAGAAAATATATTAAAACAATTAAACTAACTACATCATTGGTTTGGAACTTTAATAAGTAAGTTGATCTCCAACAGTAGTAGTAGTAGTTTGTTTCAATCTTTGAACTATATTTTAAAATGACAATACACTTATAAAACGACTGAGATAATGACTACCTTGAACAAAAGAGTTGTTTGGTCGGCTTTAACAGTAAAGACTCTACTCCATTTTTCGGTTGGTATTGTGGTGTTTCGTTCAACTATGTTGACCATCTTATCAAGATAATCTTTCCAGCCAAGCGATAGCGGCGCCACATCATGCAGCACAAATTTATTGGCCTTTTTTCAGAAAAAGACAATGATCATTCCATTTTTAATTATCTTGATAAAATGCAGGTGCATAGAATATCATGTACACTTAATCACACATACCTCGAAAGATATATTTGGAGATATTTTTGCCGCTAAAGCAGCTGCACCATAAGCAACAGCCTCGTCTGGGTTTATACTCATATCTATTTTGCTTTCTGCAAACAAATTCTTAATAATCTCCCGGATTTTTGGAATTCTAGTTGATCCATTGATCAGCACAACGTGGTCAATCTGTTTAAAAAGTGTTGCAAAAATAACTAATATTCAATTACTTATACAAGTAACTTATATGTTTGATATAACTAACTTATATTTTTGAATATATAAATTGTAATTTTTTAGTACTGCTAAGAAAAAATGTGAAACTTATTTTACATCTTTTTTTTTTATCTTTGCATCAGAAAGTGTTGAGTTTATAATCTCTGTGATTTTCAAAAATAAATCTTTGTTCAACTCCTCAAATGTTGCTCGATTTATTCTGCTATGAAAGTCGATTTTATCGTGCAATGCATCCACATTTAATCTAATGATGGTAAAAATCTCAAAATAAATCTCAAAATAAATCTTCCGCTAGAGAACGCTGGTTTAAATCGCTGTATGAAGCATAAAGTGAGAGGTAAATATATGTGTTTTGAAATTTTGAAACAGATTCTATTTTGTTTATTTAGCTATACGGAAACAACAGAAAAGCAATAACAGCAACGCAGAACAGCCTCAAAACGCCCTTCTTAGCGTCTTAGAAGGCGCAAGTTCTGGAAGCGCAACTATTCAAGGATGTCACATATTTCAAAGTTGCACGTTCAAAGGTGATTCTTTTTATATTTGTGCAAGAAAAATTTGAAACTCGAAAAGTTCAAAAAGTGGAGGTTGCGCATATGAAATTATTCCTATATATATATAGGTTACATTGAAGTATTAATTGAAGTTGCAGTATTGTTCTTATTATACTTTTGATGCCATTCCACGGGGTAATACCTACAAAAATGTACAGAACCTGATGACGTATTGATTTAATTGAATAAATGAATTATAGAAAATTGGATTTAATAAAATTAATAGGCATAATAAAAAAAAATTCAACTTAGTATGTTTCGTGAATATTAAGTACCTTAGAACCTGTTTATAAGCTTTGCTTCCAAGCGTTAAATTAAGTTTAAATTGTACAGAAATTTAGTATCAAACAACTCTCTGACTACTCGCTGACAACTTACTGATTCAAACTGAATCTTAAGCATATTGTACCCACAACAACGCTGTTAGTCGATGAATATTCATATAATTTTTAATGTTTTCTTTTCACTAATATCATTCTTTTATCAATTTTTGTATGTTTTTAGACGAATTCAAAACATCAAGACAAGAAACCAAGACGCTTGGGTCAAACACTGCGGAATACAGAAGTATCCAAGAACGTCCATCATCGCCGTCAGACGAAGTTGATTAAAATAAAACTGAACTCTACTATGTCGAAATCGTCGGAAATAAACATTTTAAACAAATACAAATATACGCTAATTCTATGAAGCATGCATTTTTTTCGTATCAGTTCAAATCATTGTTTATAAGATTGGAAATTTCTTTGCAATTGATTTTATTACGCTTTCTTCATTTCAATTTCTTTTATTCTTCGAATTTCAAGTATAAAAGTGTAATTAATTACGTAATATTGAAGATGAATGTATTTACAAATTTATTTACAAATTTATCAATCTGTACTCAAATTTAAATACTGGCAATTTTCAGTTGACAGTTAAAAATAATTGATGAAAATGCCACTAAAATTTCATTTTTAACAGTAATTCCAAACTTATTATCTGCATAACTGTTTGAGACAAATTTGTATATTTTTCCTGTAAATAAGATTGTATCAGCTAAACTAGGTTTCGATTCTGATCATTGTAATAAAATGACACGAGTTGCTCAAACTATGTCTTGTTCATTCTTTTTATAGTTTCGAAGTTTGTATTAGGACTGGTTATTGGAGAGAAATTATTATGCAGCATACTATTTCAACCAGAACATGCTGCATTTCAGTGGGAACTCATTATCACTATAATGTGAGAGCACCAATCCCCAGTTTTTGATATGGTAGTTAGTTCTACATTTATTGGCGGGGTTAATCCAGTATTTATTTTTGGGAGAATATGCTCGTTTCAGGCATGGGCAAAGTGTGCTATAAACTTCGTTTCAATGCAAATCCGTTGTTTACCAGGGATGTGAAATATAGGGGGTCACTTAATTAGCCAGTTTGAGGAATAAGAACTAGGCTTTGTTATAATCGTTTCGAGTAGATACCTTTGAGTTGTGAAATTTGGGCGAATAAGTAGATGGTGTGACTTTTGATGATTATCCCAATCTAGTCGAGAGCAGTAACAGCCATGATTAAACCTGGCTCATTGGAACTTCAACAAACAACGAAATTTTCCAACTTATTTTTACCTCCTTTTACAATCCTGAACTGCTGTGCTAATTTTTACAAAACCTCTCACTTATTCACTCCAAACAAGGCCATATAAAGCCAAGTTTAAACGCGATACCTCTAGTTCCGGAAAGAAGTGTGAACATTCGAGTTTGGCATTGCTTACCTAATTCAATTACTACAAACATAGCGCGCCGTTAAACGCTATGGTCAACTAATATTTTTTGCGTTTAAACCAATGTCATTGTAATGGACCACAAAAGGGCATGGTTATTCACTGATGGTCGAAAAAAATGCAATTTTCAAATTATGCGACAAAACACCCAAAGCAACCGATGAATTTCACATTGTGTACTACTGAGAGCAGAGATCAGAAACAGTCCCGAATATACCCGATGTAAAAGCCTTTATAGCTTACTGCAATAAGTTAGATATGCATTCCAGCCGTACCTTGGATATTCCTTCAAATCTAAGTTTTGATAATTTTACTTCAAGACGTTTACATCTTTCAAATATAGCTGATGGCAAATAGCTGTATGACTGCTAATCTTTAAATGTTGCTTCGTTTAGCTGAAGGGAGGACTGAGCAGGATAAATATAATTTTCAATATACAGGTTTTCTATAAAGTTCCTTTACAATTTCAATTTCTTTATGATGTCAGTTCACAATACATTTTTACCAGGTTTGTTGCTTTTTAATCAGTAATTTTGTTATTTTTTTTAAATTGAGCACCTTGAGCTATGCTGTCTTGTTGTATTGAACATAAAGTATTCAATATTTTCGTTTCAGCAAGAATCAACATTTTCTGAAGCGAGAAAATTTGTCAAAAATGAAGGTTTCGGTATGCAGGTAATCAATAGAGGATTGCCAGCAACATTAGGAAGGCATCTGTGAGGGCTAAAACAATATATGGTATCGATAAATTCCGTTTGCAAATTAAAAAAAATTAATACTATATGGACACCCTATATATACTTGACGTTTGAAGTGTTATATCGGAATAACTATATATGAAAATAAAATTTTTTGTTAAGTTGAAGACCTGTGACAAACCTGTACTTCGGTTGGGCCCAATAATTTGCAATGCGGGGCACATACTCGCTAACCATAAGAAGAACTTTTCCAACTTATTCCAACATGTTTTTATTTTTGTCATTGATATCACAATACTTTTTTTGATCTATAGTTCATTGAACATTGGTTCTCAATTGCTGGTCCGCGAAACCGTGCAGGTCAACTATACTTTTTTCGACATTTCGCAAGAAACTTGATCTAGTTGCTTTATGTCAGTGCAGCCGTTTGGTTATCAAAAATATGAGATTGCGTTGATTTATAGAAAAAAAAATTCCCATCTGGTCTTTGATTCGTGCGACAATAATTACCCATGTGTTATAACCCAAACATTATATAATTTTCAACTTTTCCCCTGAATTATCCTTCAAAAACGTCTAGCTAAACTCCTGGAACAGCGTTGCATCAAAATAATTTAGAAAAAATGTGACAATTTTTTCGTTGTAGCGCCATCTCGAGGCTATGCTGTTTTCGTAAAAGCGTTTACTTGTTTTGTGGTAACTTTGATTCCTAAGTTTTAATTATTACAGCTATTGCAAGCTAGTCAGTGACAAGTAGACCAAAAGTTTATTTTGCTGTTATCTTGTCCATTCTGGGTAAAAGCGTATATAATTATATATTTTCAATTTTGCTTTCATTTCATTTTGCCCGATTGCCTGGATGGCTAATGAAAATCAATTTGATAGAATGATTTAAAATACCAAAATAGTTAGGACAGTGATACCTAAAAATGTACAGTCAGTTTTTTTGTTAAATACTGTAAATTTCAAAAATTTAGAAGATGGAGCACATATTTAATGTAAAAAGATTTCACCTTAAAATATGCAAGGACATGATTCCGATAAATATTCAACTTGGAAAATATGCCAGTGCATACATTTATTTACATGTTGAGCTGAGCAAAGTTTCATTTCATCGATTTAAACTCAGCGCTCATTTGAGACAACCATCAAACAAATCTAGATCCCGTGTTACCCAGTCGACGATTATCTCACATATGGCAATATGCAAACATTGAACAAGATTGATAATTTGTCAAGAACGCCATTTTAAGCAGAACGGTAAAATTGCCAGTCATACGCAATTACGTTACTGTATATGTACCATATAACAGTCTACATAGGCAAATACCAAAATGATCTTATCTTAAATATTATTCAACAACTTGTAAATACCTACAACTAAACAAAACCTACAGCAATTCAACAAAGTGTACAACATGAAATCTGGAAAGCTTGTGGTTACTATCAGACGGCATTTGAGCAAACGATAAGGTTTAGCCAAAAAGTATAAGATATCCGACCCGCCGATCTTAAACTGGAAAATAAATAGTAAAACTAAAGTCACTAGTTTGATAGAAACACATTTTATGCTGTTGTATAAATACAGTGGATTCTATCTAATACGCTGTTTGAGTTTGTCTTTATAGCACAGTGGCTCTCAACCTTTTCTCTTCTTTTTATTCGTTGCAAGAAAAAACTACAAAAAAACTACGTACTTTCAGCAGCCATACTTGTCGGCGCATTTCCGTAAATTCCTTACACGAACCAAATAAAGTGAAAAATATTAAACGAAGCGAAAGGTGGCAGCAACGAGTTGATAAGAACACAGCACATCTTCTCACAGAATGACGTAAAGGTAATTTCTCTCCGATTTTCAATTCCAATGCAACTTGCAGGAAGATTATATGCTTCTAAACATTTTTATTAGTCGGCATAAAAACGCGGCGGAATAAAACAGTTGTTCAAGCGTAAACTCCAAACAAAAATAGATTCATAGTCAATGTCGTAGCGGGTTTCCTAAACCTGAAATACAAAAAATTAAAATCCATATTAATAAACTTTATAGATATACCAATTTAATTTATAAACATTCCGTTAATCAATACTTTTCAAGATACCATTGTTTAAATCAATATGTATAAGAGTCGAATCGTTTTTTTTTTTTGGTACAACTATAGCGTGAGGTCTATCACGCTGTATCTTGAAATCCACCTCAGACCTACAGTCGCTTTTTCTATTCCTAACGAACATCTCTTATTTCTACGTTTAATTCAAAGGTAAACTGGGTAACTATTCCACATTAGAAAATAGTTTCTGCAATGCTAAATCTAAACTCTTGTTATTGAACTTGGAATTTGCAAATATTGGACATTTAATACACATTCATTCGATTCTACAATATTTACAAATATTTTAACATTTGAGCTGATCAATAAATAACTATATTCGCATTACTTCATGTCCTTGAACAAACAAGCATAAAAAATAAATATACCAAATCGTTCACCTCGCTTCGTGTTAGTCAATCTATCAACAACAAGGCTATTGTGAAGTGAATATGTATTTTTTATTTTCGAATATATGTGACACTAGTTTAACACAATAGTATATGAATATTATTTTTACGATGCAGATATGTTAATAGATAGACAATCACTGAATACAATCTAGAATAGCACACAACATTATATATATATTTCGTACACTCAATAGCCAACACTAACTAAATGGAAATGCGGATACTAATATTACTTGAAATCGTTTATATACAAAAGCAATATGAATATTACTATCCGGCAAGTGATTAGATTTAACTGGTGTCCACCATGTAGACACGCCAACATTAAACAGCGATATATTTATAATTATGTCATATATCTTTAAGTTACTTAAACAGCGTTTAGAAATTAGCATTTGTCTGAAATCGATTTTAATTCTTCTCGAATCGCCATAATACTTAAAACAAGAATATCGGTCGGAGACCGAAGACTTATCGGTCGAAAGTTAGGGGATCCCCCTAAACAGAAACTGCGGTTTCGATTCATACGATCTTACTCCATAGCGACACTGTGTGTCCCATCACTAATTAAATAATACCTCGCTAATTATACGACATAATTCATCCAAAATCAATAGACTCCTGGTTCGAGATATGATGGATAAGTAATAATATAGCGTTTCAAGATTGCAAAGTTAATTTAGACAACATTTCCAACTTTTATCAAATAAGCATTAAACCACAAAAACAAATATTTGTGAAAGTTAAATACGTACAAATATAACAATTACAGAAGAAATATGGATATAAAGCATGCGCATATTTCAGAAAACAACTAAAAGTTCATTGCCAAAAAAAATTTCAAATCATTGTTGATTATATTTTCATTTACATCCAAATGACTACATTGTTCATTGAACAACCAAATTGATTATTTTTCAAGTTTGCGAAGTAATGCGGATCCGCCAGGTATCATCAAGAAGACTGGTCTGCAAGTTTTTACGAGCTTCTCTAAATTTTCTTTTGTTTGTTGAATTCCAGGATTCTGGTGAAAAAAAAAATTTAATGATTTTAAAAGTTTCAAACAATGAATAATAATTTACCGATTAACATATATTTTAATTGAGTTTTGTTTTATTTTCATTGAATTCATTTTGATCTTTGAAAATTAAATAGTGTCGAACGAATGATCACAATATAAAGTTGACTTTTTATCACTTTTCAGAAGTTAAAATTAAATATTATACAAGTCCAATTGAACAAGTATGAATGTTAATAAGTTCGGTTAGATGTCAGATTTGATATCTCATATAGATTCTTGGTAACTTGTAAAATATATAGGCTGATATACCTGCATTAAAGATACTTACTCGGTTCAACTTGACCCAAGCAATAACTTCATTGCATTTATTGATCACTTCCATCTTGTCCCCATCTGCGACGTTCTCAAAATTTTCCCCATTAACTGCGTGTTTTACGGAATAAGCAAACTCTTCTAAATTATTAACTTGTTTGTTGCGTTCCAACCATGCTTCATCTTCTATCTTGAATTTTTCAGCTCTTTTCACCTGGAAAGCAAGGTATAATCAATCTGAATTTTTGGAGGTTTAACGTTTCTTCCAACATCCCGAATACAAAAAAACGACAGACACCAAAACACACATAGCTCGACTTCGGTAAATACCAAGAATTTTTTGGACAACGAGAATCTCGGAAATCAGTAGCTAATCAAATTATCTTACAGGAAGGAGACGGAGCTTGTTGTAAGTAATGTCAAATATCAAAATACGCCGTCAGCATATATCAGCAGATTAACTTCAATAATTATAAGAAAATATTTTCTCCGAGAATCCAAAGACCTAGTGTAGCAAAAATTTTAATGAGTACAAAGTCATTCTCTTTAATTCGAGTCTTGACGTTCCAAAAGACATTGCTCAAAATTTAGTTTCTTTCCTGTCTGATTCAATACCGGCTAATTTGTTTTGATAAACTTTTTATGAAAATAAAGTCTTGAAACATCCTGGACTACTTAACTTGTCCAAAATCCATCGTCGAAGGAATAATTAAAACTCGTTATAGCTACAGTTTTTGGGTGAATTACGGTCGTTTCCTACATTCAAATGAGGTTATGTTTAATTTGAATAAAGCAACAATACCATGAGTGCTACTTCAGCGTCATCAAATCGTCCTCCATATCCAATTGTAATTTTCTTTTCACTCCCGGTACTAACAATTTGTACTTTTACAGTTAAAATTCCATTTTCATCTAAAGCAAAGCTGCCGGTATTTCATCGAGTACAAAACTTCCAAGAAAGTGGTTGTCTTTCGCAAAAGGCCTCTCTCCTTCATAAATCTAAAAAAAAATGTTTTATTGAACTTCTCATTTTTCCGAAACTACAAATTTAGCATTAAATATTACATGAAAAATATAATTGGACATACAATAGACTTAGTATTTGTATGTCAATTGTTCAAAATATATACAATTTGTTTATTTTACAGCAAAGGTATTAAAAGTTTTTTATTATTTGGCTAGAACGAATGTATCTGCAACTCTAATTCAATAATATGATATAGCTAATGATACAAATATTCATTCAATTTTGGAGAAAATATATTAAAACAATTAAACTAACTACATCATTGGTTTGGAACTTTAATAAGTAAGTTGATCTCCAACAGTAGTAGTAGTAGTTTGTTTCAATCTTTGAACTATATTTTAAAATGACAATACACTTATAAAACGACTGAGATAATGACTACCTTGAACAAAAGAGTTGTTTGGTCGTCTTTAACAGTAAAGACTCTACTCCATTTTTCGGTTGGTATTGTGGTGTTTCGTTCAACTATGTTGACCATCTTATCAAGATAATCTTTCCAGCCAAGCGATAGCGGCGCCACATCATGCAGCACAAATTTATTGGCCTTTTTTCAGAAAAAGACAATGATCATTCCATTTTTAATTATCTTGATAAAATGCAGGTGCATAGAATATCATGTACACTTAATCACACATACCTCGAAAGATATATTTGGAGATATTTTTGCCGCTAAAGCAGCTGCACCATAAGCAACAGCCTCGTCTGGGTTTATACTCATATCTATTTTGCTTTCTGCAAACAAATTCTTAATAATCCCCCGGATTTTTGGAATTCGAGTTGATCCACCGATCAGCACAACGTGGTCAATCTGTTTAAAAAGTGTTGCAAAAATAACTAATATTCAAATACTTATACAAGTAACTTATATGTTTGATATAACTAACTTATATTTTTGAATATATAAATTGTAATTTTTTAGTACTGCTAAGAAAAAATGTGAAACTTATTTTACATCTTTTTTTTTTATCTTTGCATCAGAAAGTGTTGAGTTTATAATCTCTGTGATTTTCAAAAATAAATCTTTGTTCAACTCCTCAAATGTTGCTCGATTTATTCTGCTATGAAAGTCGATTTTATCGTGCAATGCATCCACATTTAATCTAATGATGGTAAAAATGAAAATAATTTGTGAATCCAACAAAAAGATAAGTATTAGCTGCGTTACATATTTTAATATTCGACATGAGAAAGAATATAGGTATATAATATTGATTTAAAGATTCGTTGATAAAGAATTCGTTTAAGATTCGATGATAGAGGTTAGTAATTAGAACACTAATATCATTTTGTC
This sequence comes from Styela clava, assembly GCF_013122585.1. NCBI lineage: Eukaryota > Metazoa > Chordata > Ascidiacea > Stolidobranchia > Styelidae > Styela > Styela clava. The sequence goes on along the minus strand of NW_024102838.1, from coordinate 2,579,582 downwards.
TTTGACGTTAATATAAATTTTGTTTAACTGAACATTTCCAGTATGACGTGCCACAATGAAAAAGTTTGGTCTCCTAGAGACCTAGAATGTGGAATCTTTTTTTAAAATAGGAAACTCACAAAGTCAATGAAATATTTCAACAATTGCATGCATGCTTTTCATGTATAACTACCCAACAAAATGAAAAATACAATCGTCAATATGAAAGCATATACAAAATCTATTCTGCCACAAGTTTTAGACAGTTTGTGTAAATAGATGTAATGTCCCTAACAAGTTTATGTTAGAGAGGTTGCACTCATATGTAATCTCCAAGCAATTTAATGATCACATAAACAAACGCTCTTGTTTTTGTATTCTTTTTTAAAATTTAGCATTTTAAAAAATATTTAAACGCGTAAATAAATATTCACAAGGTGGTTTGTCAATTAGTTACCTAGTCGACGTTTTCGATGATAGCATTCTTTTAGCCATTTCGCACTGACGCCGTAACTTTTGTTTTGCAATTTTGTTTTGGGACATGTCACAGTTGTTTTTACTGTTAAATTCGGCGACAAAATGTTCGATCATGTGATTGTCAAAGTCGTCTCCTGTATTAAATACAAACATCGAATATTGTTTCATTGTGATTGTATTTGCATATTTGAGAATTGGCGAAATTGAGAATAAGGGGATTAGAGCGATGAATATTACAAATTATACAAATTTATCAATAACGCATTGTGGCGATTTAAAGTCAATTTAGATCGTGATTTCCGAACTAGACCGAGAAACAAACTGAAAACTTAGTTTAGAGGGATAATACATAATGCAAATGCTATATATATATATATATATATGTATATGAATATTTGAAAGTATAGTTGTTTCCAGATTTTATTTTAGACGCGAAGCGGGATAGAGATACGGATATTTTGGCATTCCTAATTATGGTAGTATTTCTAATTAAATAAAATGCTAAACAAATTGCATTCATTCGAGGCGTTTTCATAAGATTGTTTAATACCATGTTGCATTATACAAGCATATGTGGGGCATTTCCATTTCTTTGGTAATGTAGTAAACACTTCGTCTAACAATAATAAAAAATATAAAAACATGCTATATCAACTTCAATATAATTGTTCTAAATGTCACTGGAATAGGAATTGTACATTTAGTTATAGAACTACAGTATCTATCTTACCTCCCAAATGTGCATCCCCTCCTACGGCCTGGACGTCAATTTTGCCGTTATTAATTTTTACAATTGAGACATCAAATGTACCGCCTCCAAGATCGAAAATAAGTACATCCTGCTTTTCTGTTCCCTGTGTTAAATAGTAAAATAACAAAATGAATCTAGTCTGTACGTAATATGTAAAATCGTAAAGCTTCAAACTTTATTTGAAATCATCTGGGTAAGTGCATTTTCAATGTATTTAATTAATGCAATTCTTTTGTATTTAATTAATCAATGATATAAAATCATGAGCGTTTTTTTTAAAGTTACCTCTCTATTCAAATTATATGCAATTGCTGCAGCGGTGGGCTCATTTATCATTCGTAGAACGTTGAGCCCGGCTATTTTTCCAGCGAGTAATGTCGCTTTGCGTTGCGAATCGTTGAAGTAAGCAGGAACTGTAATTACAGCATCTGTAACTATTTTGGGTTTGAGTTTAATCTCAGCTGCTTTCTTCAATGACTCAAGAACCATCGCGGATACATCCTCAGGACTTAATATTTCTCTTTTGAATTCTACTTTTGTTTCTCCATCCTTTAATCTAACCTGAAACAGTTTAATAGGAACATGCAGTTTGATGAATATAAACAGTTTCATTGTTCATGAATTCGATATGAAATACCGTTTTTAAATTATTTTATTTGTTAGCTTTTTATTGGATTCTGTGTAAAATTTATGGGTTAACTCATCTGCCCAAGGTTGATGCCCTATTAAAATTTCTATGACGAATATGGATCCTGCCATTTCATCTGTATTTTTTCGTTGTATTTTTAATCAATTTTAGATATTCATTTTTATCGTAATAATAAAAACAACTGTCCCTATTGATCAATTATATCATTTATTGAGCACCCCACAGTTCAATACTGTGAATTAACCCTAATAAAACACTAAATAAAGGGGAACACTTTTTATTCAATTGTATATACGTTTTTTTCTAATCAAGCTGACCGTGTAAAAGTTGTCCGACATTTTTTTCAAAAAAAATACTTTGGTGCTCGATTAAGCCTTACCGATGCGTTTTCTGTTTAGAAAGAAGATGTGAATGTGAAATTTTTTGATTCAGGGACACGATATGCAATTTGGCGTTGAAGGTTTCCAATGATTCGAGAAACTAATTATAAGATAAAAGACTTTCGTGTTCCTATGTTTTCGCATTGCTCTCTTTCTTAGTTTTACGACGTGCATTTTATCTACTGAAACTATAAACCAATTCAACGTACTTCTATTTTTGGTTTGTTGCTATCGTCAATGACGTTAAATGGCAACAACTTCGAATCTTCTTGCACAATTGGGTCGTCGTAAGTTCTCCCAATCAATCTCTTCATTTCTGTAATATTCATTTCATACGTCATACAACGTAAAAACCCAACCATCTTGTTAAAAAATCGTACTCATTACAATTATAGAAACGTATCTCCCAATCTCTGATCCATACAAATACATGTATACAAATTGTATACTGGATCTTCGCTCTAGAATACCTTTATTTTCAGTGGTTCTTTCTGTATGCTTTTATGTGTATCAGTTTAGCAGTAACGTCTGAACGGTTGAGCAGATTTCATTGACAGTTTTCCACGTGGGTTATGCTGTTACCCTATCAATGTGCGTCCCACCTAATGTCCGAATTGATAATTCGTTTCCATATTAGCACCGAAAAAACATACCGATCGTTCAAAATTTCCAAATTTAACATAATTTTTCGGTATAATTTATGGTTGTTTATTCGCCAAACAAGTCAAATTCCGAAAATGCTACCCTCTGCCGGAGAAAATTCTTATTCAAACAAGCCGTCTTTCGTCTCCATAAATCATAATTTAGTCAAGCCCTCGATTTTAATGAACATTTGTTCAATTATTAGCCACGCAGCGGTATGTCCGCGGTGAACGATGTTTCGGCCCGCTGACCGAGTTTTTAATTTAGTTTACGTGTTACGTGGGAGTAATACCAATTATTTTGCTTTTGGAATCGAATACCTGAGTTCGATTTATTATCTTTACTTATGGCGCTACAATTCCCTAACAAAAATCCTGTGCATAGGGAACAACGCTTGTCATAAGATCAATAACCAAAATTTTTGTGAATTAAGGTGCGGCCCGCGATGTCACCCATTTATTTGTATCAGGTCCTTATGTTAAAAATGATGCATTCCCCTGAGTTTCAGCATACCACGTTTGCGAGAAAGTCTACGAAACGCGCAGCACTCAAACTGAACTGACAGTTTCGGTAATCCGATCACTTGATCAATCTGCCGTTATAGATCCACAGATGGATAATGCTGTCATATGCGCTTCACCTGAAGTCGGAATTAACATTTCGTTTCCCAAAAACACGCCGATCGTTTAAAATATTTATTTTTCTTAAAATTATACGTAATTTATTCGTAAACTAATTCCGAGAATGCTACCCTCCACGGAGAAAAACTCTTTTTCTAACAAGCCGCCTTTCGTCTGGATAGCTTATAAACTGAGAGGGCTTTAGAAATTTTAGGGAATATGTTTAAATTATAAATCCCAGGATATAGCGCAAAAGTAACTCGAGATAAACAGCGCTCGACATGAACTGATACTGCTGGCCCAATTATCTGAGCAAAATATTGCGGGCGGATTCTCCTGCATTGGTGGAGATCCATACGGGGCGCCCATCGGCTTGTTTATAAATAATGACGTCTATGACCCCAGGAATAAGACATTTTAAATTTTTACAAATATCAGCAATGCTGACAGATAAAGTACAATACGGCATTAAAAAGCGTATAGGCTTTAAAGGCTCACTTACGGAACAATGTATTTTCAAAATTAGTAGACGCTTCTTGTTTTGCTGCATCACCAACAAGTCTTTCATCATCTTCAGTAAATGAGACAAACGAGGGAGTAATTCGATTTCCTTCGTTGTTTTCAATGATTTCAACCTACAGTAATGCAATAGAAAGTCCACTTTCAAAAATTCAAACATTAACGACCTAAAATATATTTATATTGGTCCCATAACAAATAACTAAATATCAAAGTTCACCAAAATACCTACTCTACAATATTTTACCTGATCCTTCCTGTAAACTGCCACGCATGAATTTGTTGTACCAAGATCTATTCCTATTGCAGCCATTATAAAAATGCAATAGTTCTAAACTGGAAATAATAGATATAAAGATAAAAATCGATTTGACAACGACAAAACTACTAATTGTTAATCTGGTGATCATTGAACTTCATTTTTATTCCATTTTAATCTACAAATTGGAAACTTGCTAAACTCATATTCTTAATTAGAATGCGGAAAAGATGTTTAAGGGGATGGATGCATTGGTCCTCAAATGTATTCTGATCAAAAATCGTGCTTAGACATTTAGTCGATATTTTGTCAACAAATATTATTAGTAATAGATATATTGGCATACCAAAAGCTTGCTAAACCCATATTCGTAATTTGAATGCGAAAAAGATGTTTTAGAGGGTGGATTGGTTGTTAAATGTATTCTAAGCAAAAATTGTGCCTGAACATTTCGCCAAAATTTTATCAACAAATATTGAATATATTTGCCGATCATTAGCAGATCAGTTTCCGGAAAATTGTGTCAAATGGTTACAATGAAGGTAATAGTCAGGGCATAAAGTATGATCTTCAAAGCATGAGATATCCAACATTACAGGTAGTAACAGCAATAATGTAAAATTCGATATAATTGGATTGCCCAATGTAGTCCGAGTTGCGATATTTTAAGTAACCCCTATTAACGAATCAAATTATGAATAATATGTGTTTACTCTAAAAACTATATCACAATAAACGCTTTTTATCAAAGTAATTTACGAGCATTATAGGCATATTTACATAAGTCGTGCCAGACACAAATTCAAACAAAAAAATAATTAAATGGACAAAAAGAAAACGAAAAACAGGCACAACGTTCAAAATGTTAGAACGTCTACAATGTGTTACGATTAATTAAGAAGAGAAATTTTGCTTCATAAAATTTAACAATTACTGATCTTCACAAATTAATTGCGGAAGTAGATTCAAACAAGTTTTTGTATAAGCTGAAATTCCTTTATTAAATAAATGGCTATACAGCAATCAGCCTACTCTATATCGATTCGAAACATTCTAAGTTTTGATTAGGACCTCATTCGGTTCTGTTTCTATTGGTTATTTATCGGGATAAATTTTTAAAAAAATGTAAATTTAGTTTTGTAGGTGGAAAGAGGGTCGCGGTTTTGGGATCCGGTTAATATGTTATAAAAATAGTAAAAATTCAAAAATAGTATTCCCACTGCTAAATGCAGAATTTTATTTGCTATATTTCATTCAAACAGTTTTCATGCTAATCATTGTCCTCCACTGGCGTATATATACCATTTCAAACAAAATCAATACGCATACGTCAACACATCAGACATAGTTTCGCCTTTTCCAAATTAATAACAATAAGTTTAGGCATTCGGCGCTCAGGTAGGGTGAAATATTGTACAAATCACTGCAAATAAAGTTGGAATTTTAAAGTCTAAATCTAGGCAGGGAATGGACTAATAAAACTAAGAAACGGACATGTTGATATGTGTATAAGCAAATTTTTAAAAAGTCCTATAAAATGCCACATTATCAGGTACAAAATTTAAATTATCTAAATCGGGAGTGCTTCATAATTACCATCTGTACAGTCCGACAATTTCATAGCCTTTTTGGTAGACAACATAGAACCGACAATATAGAGAAATATATTTTGCCAAATACTTTAATTTGGCAATTTCTTTTATTTAGAATTTGGAATGAATGTCCATTAATTGAGCGACAATTTTGAATTGAACCACATTAATCTTCTACCCCCGGGTTTCTCAAACATTTGGTGTAGCGGAGCCCGTGAAGAGGTTTACTATATTATTCACGGAGCCCCACAATAAATTTGAAGTTGTTGCTTACCTATTGATATTCCTGAGTATGTTAACATTCCTTTACTTGACTTAAATGATAAACTTTTTATAAATTAACCCCCCCCCCCCCCCCCCCCCCCCCCCCGAACCCCCCTAAAGTGCTAATTGCATGCTTCTAAATTGTTAAATCCACATCCTTTAGGTGTCAAAGCAGCCCCAAGCCGTCGGCTTTACAAAATTTCGATTCAGCGCGGATTATTGAGAATATTTTCTGTGTGTTGACCAGGCCTGATTACAGTGTGCTGACAATTATTACTTATGCCCATAACAGGTTTGATCTAGTAATAATTGGTAAGCTTTACATTCGAACGAGAGACCACGTGATGAAGGAAAAGAAGGCAGTGATTCTGAAGTTTATATACACGCTTTGAATTCATACAATTGAGTTTTAGTATAATAAAATCTTTGCTATGTGCAGAGCAAATGTATCTAAGTTATATCCCGCAACCTGCCGATTTGATATTTTTGGAAGACTGCAAAAGTCGTTAATAACGTGCGCGATTGCTTTTCAGTAAAATCGCCGATTGCTTTCATAAGTGTGACATGTTAAACATATTTCCGTCGGTGTTTATTCTCCCTAAATTACAAATTTTTCTTGGCATATGCATGTCTTGTGTTGTTCTATAATCTACGAGAACGAATTTTTTGTTCGTGCGGAATTGAGTTAATCATTGGCAACGAGATGCTGAAAATAATTAATAAAGAGGTGCATCCGCAACCCAAATTTCTTGATTGGAAAGCGGCTTTAAAAATATTGAAATTGAAACCCAAAATGGTAGATAACACCATAAGTTTTGTTTCAGAATACTCACGACAGATTCAAAACACTCTTTTAGACATTGTAAATCACAAAATTCGGTGTTATGTTAGGGCTTCTTTGGAAAATATACCCATCTAACTGAAATCGCAACACAATCAATTGTACGCGCGATTTACCTTTATCCAATTTCAAACTACCGACGGAGCCGCACGCGACTTTTTTCTCGGTATGTGGCGATATATAAGATAATAACTGTATATATCAATCAATTTTTCATTGCAAAAAATAAATTTCAATCGTTCGTATTTTGTCCAAATCCCAGGATTTTATTTGAAACGGTGGTATGAATCTGGTCGCAGACCTTGCAGGGCGGAGTCAGTGCTGTTTCATTTCATTGTTCCTTTTGTTCATTGTTTATTGTTCCATTTCATGATCGCGGATCGCCGTGGGTAATTTGGAGAAGTAATGATTTTATATTGCCGACGCAACCGCAGGTTACATGGAACACAGTTAAGCCAATAAACAAGACATTTTGAATATACCCGCATCTGTCATGCATTGCGCAGGGTTGCAATGGTGCTCAAAATGAGTTTTGCGAAAAATATTTGTTATATGCAAATATAATAATATCAATTGTTGCTAAATTTTGAATTCATACATTCCTATTGTCGTAATCATACTTTGTTTTCGGAGAGCGTTCCCAACACCTGTAAATGTCACTTAATCTTGCATTTTTATTGATTGCTGAATTGGAAAAACAATAATACGACGATTTTCAACTTTGCCATTTTAGTTACGTTGTCAATTGAATCAGGGCATGTCTTGTCGTTGCAAAGTACTCGTGGTGCTCACATTTTCGTTGTTATTCTAGATTTATAAAATAAATACCGCACTGGGTAACAATATTACAAAAAAAATTCTGGTCGTTTCAGACAATGCACAATTTACGGCACACCATAAGTATGAGTACTAAGATGGAGTTAAATACCGTTCTTCGGCTACTTGAGATCAAGTTATGTAAAGAGACTGAAACCTATGGGCAGAGGGTATATTCACTTGGTTAACACAGACAGTTCCCGAACTCGTAATAGGTCTAAAAAAGGAAAATCGTAATAAAATTGTTGCCTCATCCTAACCTAACCAGGTACAATTACTACGGAGTACCCAATTAAGTGTTTATTGTTCATTAAATTTGAAATAAGTCACATTGATCTTCTACCCTGCACAATCAACTGTCGGTCAATTCAACCAATCAGAACAATGACGATTTTTTCTGCCCGAATTTCACAACTCCAACCATCTCCTGAAAGAATTGGCTCAAACTAACATCTATTTCGCCATCCAGAAATGTCATTTCATACAACTAGTTTCAAATTGCACCCGCTATAAGCCACTCCATTGCCACCACTTGTATCACACTTTCCTAATTTTTTAATTCTGGCGACCATAACAAATATCAAATTCAGAAGCTAACAGTACAAGTTTTTAAATGTTACACATAGTAAAAACACAAATGTTCCCGAATGCACTCCCGATTACACACTGGCTAATTTTTAGCTAAAACTATATTACTTATAGCTGTGATTGTCGATTTTTTACAGAAATATCCACGAGATAACATATATGATCTTATAGTTAGCAAGAGACCGATCGCCGTATATTGGTCACATATGAAATCTGCACAAAATGTTATAAAATTATCATTAGTTCCCAGATTTATTATATATTCTTATACCCTACAATTTAGCCAGAATTTCTTGATAGCGATGATTACCTATTCACCTACAAGTACAGACCACTACAAACGGGAAATTAACTATCAGTAGAAGTTATAACGGGTATCCAAATATGATCATACAAAGTGTGAGCATGGCTCAATTGATATTCGATATTCTTTTAAACACGAATAACGATATTCGAAGGTCGCGATATTAACATTAAATTCAAATTAGACATCCCGGCTTATGAGTTTTCTAATTGAACACCGAGATTACTAGCGTTATTGTACAATGTATCTTAATCAGTTAATGCACATAGATACTAAACATTAATTTCATATTATGTGATATATCTTTTTTTGAACAACGCTCCAAGACTATTGTTTTAACCCGTCTGCCCTACACAGCACACCTAATTGAGTAATAATTACATAGTATCGGTATCGGAATATCGGTAATATCGGCCTTCTTGTAGTATCGGCGTATCGATTTCGGTATCGGCGTTTTTAGCTGGTATCGGATCGGTATCGGCGACAAAAGTGGTATCGGTACATCTCTAGTCTGAACAAGACAATTCATTCTCCTTTTACCGATAATGGTAAGGTATTCTCATATCGCAATTGTTCTCAACCTTTTACTGATTGCGTACCACTAGTGGTTGAGAACCACTGCCATATAGGCAACGTCTTGACGTTTATATGTACAACAATGGAATTCTATGATTTTAACAAACATCAATCCCGACATAGGGATTGGGAAAAGGACTATTCTCAGTAGAAATGGTTTAAAAATAAATCGAAATTATTCTGCTTATAAATACAAATATCTGCCAATGGTTTAGTATTGTACGCAAAAATTGTTCTGCGGGTCGCACGGAATGTGTCGGAGGGCCGCATGGGGCCCGTGGGCCGCAGTTTGGACCACCCTTGTTTACAATTTAGCCAGAATTTCTTGATAGCGATGATTACCAAATTACCTACAAGTACAGACGACTACAAACGGGAAATAAACTATCGGTAGGAGTTATAACGGGTATCCAAATATGATAATACAAAGTGTGTGCATGGCTCAATTTATTATTCATATATTTCTACTGTCGAAATTTATAACAATCGGGTCACTCTGGCACCTGCATTTACACGAAATACAGTTTTTATCGGATTTTAAGTTGTGTGGATCAATATTAAACTAATGCTACCTCTGTTATTCTTAGTCACGCTTCAAAAGCGTATACTAGGAATTGTAGTCTTTGTTTGCCTGTTTCACAATATTCGTTTATTGAGCAAATTGTGAAAGTTCCGCTTCGCTTTATTTTATTCTCAGATATCGTACAGATGGGGCCTATATGGTATATCTGAGAATATTGTTCATAAAACCCCTTGATATCAAATTCCTTGCGCTTGTGTTAACTGTCAAAATGAGAGGGAACGCGATAAAAATATCGCTACCATTCTCGGGGTTGCAATGCTGCTCAAAATGAGTTTTGCAAAAAATATTTGTTATGCAAATATAATAATATGAACTGTTGCTAAATTTTGAATTCCAACATTCCTATTGTCGTGATCATACCTAACACCTGTAAATGTTATCTAATCTTGCATTTTTATTGATTGCTGAATTAAAAAAACATTAATACGATGATTTTCATCTTTGCCATTTTAGTTACGTTGTCAATTGAATCAGGGCATGTTTTGCCGTTGCAAAGTACTCGGGGTGATCACATTTTTGTGGTTATTCTAGATTTATAAATTAGATACTGCACTGGCTTACAACATTACAAAAAAATATTTTTTCTGGTCGTTTCAGACAATGCCCAAGTCTTTTGCTATATCTGTTGCTGTAATCCAGCATATAGGTGTCGCTGACACGATGACTTAATAGTCTTTCGCGACTCCTCGTCAATTGCGAAACATTGTGTATTTTTGATTTATTTAAATTTATTATTATTTGTTGACAATGTTTCATGCACGACGAAATAAAATATCTGAATCTGAAATGCACAATTTACGGCACACTATAAGTGTGGTATTACTATGGTAATATACAAGTACCAATATGGAGTTAATTACCGTTCTCCGGCTACTTGAGATCAAGTTATGTAAAGAGACGGAAACCTATGGGCAGGGGAATATTCACTTGGTTAACACAGACAGTTCCCGAACTCGTAATAGAACTAAAAAAAGGGAAATCGTAATAAAATTGTTGCATAATCCCATCCTAACCTGGTACACAAACTACGGAGTACCCAATTAATTGTTTTTTGATCATTAATTGAGCATAAATTTTGAAATGGACCACATTAATCTTCTATCCTGCACAACCAACTGTCGGTCAATTTAACCAATCAGAACAATGACGATTTTTGTTGCCCGAATTTCACAACTCCAACCATCTCCTGAAAGAATTGGCCCAACCTAACATCTATTTCGCCATCAAGAAATGTCATTTCATACAACCTGTTTCAAATTGCACCCGCTATATAAGTCATTCCATTGCCATCACTTGTATCAAACTTTCCTATTTTTTTTTCATTCTTTGTCTAATCAACTAAATAAAACCATTTCTCATATCCGACTGGGAAATACTAAAGCTAAAGCTAAAGGCTGCGTCCATGAAGCGTGTTGTTTGCTTCGTAAAATTTGTGATTGCGCATACAGTATAGGTCTACTATCGCATACTGTTTTCCTACAAGAACAAACGACTACAAACGGAAAATAAACTATCATTAGAGGCAATAACTGGTATCCAAATATGTATGATAATACAGAGTGCGAGCATAGTTCAATTCAACATCTATATAATTCTACAGTCGTAATTTATCATAATCCGGTCTCCCTGGCACCTGTATTTATACGACATGCAGTTTTTGTTTTTTCAAGTTGTGTGAAGCAATATTACACTAATATTACCTCTGCTAATATTAGTCATGCTTCAATAGCTTATAGGAATTGTAGTCTTTGTTTGCCTGTTTCACAATATTCGTTTATCGAGGAAATTGAGGAAGTTCCGCTTCGCTCTATTTTATTCTCAGGTACGTTACAGATGTGGCCCATAGAGTATATTAGGAAGTATCGTACATAAATGACTTCAATATCGAATTCCTAGCGTTCGCGTTATCGAGCCATTTGGGGAAGTTACGTCCCGCTCTATTTAATTCTCATGTATGTTAAAGATGTGGCCCATGAAGTGTATATGGACGTATCGTACATGAAAGACTTTAATATTAAATTCCATGCGTTTGCGTTATCTGTCAAATTAAGAAGAAACGCGACGTAAATATCGTTACCATTCTTAATGTAAGGAAGCAATGTTGCCCTGGCCTTCCAGTTGAATATATGTCCCGGGTTTATTGTCATAGTTAAAAATAAATTCTGAGGCTTATGTGCAACACAACAGCTTTTGCAAAAAAAATTTGATAACCAAATATAAAAATATCAACTATCGCTAAATTTCAAATTCATACATTTCCAGTGTCGTAATCATACTTTGTTTTCAGAGAGCTTGCCATCACGTAAATGTCATCGAATCTATGTCAGTTTTTAATGATTGCTGAATTCGAACAACAATATGACGCTGATGTTAACCTTTGCCATTTTAGTTACGTGTCAAATGTTTGAATCAAGGAATGTGTTTTCTGTTCCAAAGTACTTGTTTATCGAACACGGGGGCTCGCGTGATACTCACATTTTTTTTTTGTGGTTATTCTAGATATAGGCCTGTGTAAAATATTTTGTGAAATAGCGTACATAAAAGACAGGCAATTAAAGTTCTGTTCACAGAAGTGATCTGTTAAATAGAAAAGAAACACAAAGAAAATATTCTAACCATTTCCCAGCGTTGAGAAACGTTGTTGAATTGATCATTATACATGTTAGAAGTGAATACTGCACTGGTTAACATTCTTACAATAAAGATTATTTTCTGTTCGTTTTAGGCAATACACAATTTACTATATTTTCTTGGTGAAATTTTATTGTTTGTGGAAATGATATCCAGTCACATCATTGCTCATGATGATGTGATTCTTATTATATAGGGATGTCGACCGTAAAATATTTTGTATGATAGCAAACATAAAGACTTAAGTATTAAGTTTCGTAAAAAATGACGTAACCATTTGCCATAATTTTAGTTAACTATTCTTTTTTTCTGGTATTTGCTGAGACGTAACTGAAACACAACCAACGTTCGTGGTAAAGTTCTACTGCTGGTGGAATTGATATCTGACAATAATAATACATATTGTTGCTAAATTTGAGATTCATGTACAGTATTTCTAGTGTCGCAACCATACTTTGTTCTCAGCAAGGCATCCCCATCACCTGCAGGTGTTATATACGGCATTTTTATAATTCGTGCTAATTGGAGATAGTAATATAACGCTGATTTTTACCTTTGCCATTTTTAGTACCGCATTTATTTCTTAAAACCGGCGTCCTGTTGGTCGTACAAAAGTACTTTTTTGCTTTGTTTGAAGAACTATTATATGAGAGGGCGGGAGAAAGATTTTATTACATTTGTCAAACCAAGAAAACACATATATGAATACATAAATAAATAATAAGGAAACGGTATATGACTGGGCGTTTTGGTATATTATCCAACACGATTACATACGTCATCAGAGTCAGTTGCCGCCCAGCACAATTTCGTATGTAATAAAATAATTGTACTGGTTCGGTGTTAATTTCATGAAAACCACTCAAGTTTATTAACTATATACAATATGTACAAGTCTCTCCTGGTGTTTCTTCTTCATTCTGGATCTATTGAGCCGATGCACAATTTACTAAATATCGTCGCTAAATTTTACTTCTGGTGAAAATGTGATTTTTCAAAATTATTGTTCATGACAATATCTTTAAATAGATTTGAAGAGTTCTTGTTACCTTTTTTTTTGGGCGATTGACTTGGAAACTAGTGGTTATGACTTATGAATATTGAAGTTACAAAATTTGATATATAAAAGACAAGCTACCATTTATGTACATGGATAAAGCATGATTGATACAGTGCAAACTGTTTATTTTTCAATCTCTATATTCAGCCCACGTCTAAAGTTTCTATAAACAAATATACACCGCCGCAGAGCCATGTTCATTTTGACAAGCACTTCGCCAATCGTGATCGGACGATGATTTCCGTGTAAAGGGAGATCTGAAGAAATACCAATATATATATTATCGCATCTAATATGAGTCAACACTTTATTTACCTGGACATTGGTTGTTACTTATGTATTCTACATGGGTCAAATTTTACAATCATGAAAGTACTTCAAAGTACGCTGTTTTTTTCGTACCAGTCTGTTTTTTTTTTAATTAAAACTGAACTAACAAATATATCGGTAACTGTAGATGAAGAGAATGCATTAGGTAATTAATGCTTCTAAACTTCTAACCGAGACTCAAGTTCAAAATAGTTTCGAATAAATTGTGTTAGTAGACCTGCTTACATATTTATTTCTGCGGAATGTTTGACTTTACCATACGTTATTTCAGAATTCAAAATTGTATATCGAGAGCAAAGCTATACAGGCATTTCAAATTTCTAGTAAGTATCAAGTTGCCTATGGAATAATAAAAAGATATCTGCCAATACAATATAAACCGTAAACAGTTTCATAATGATGCGTTGTTTATTAGTTTCATTTTATCTTAATTAACAAATATATACAGCATACAATTAAAATTGTCATCAATGAATTCAATACTGGTAAAACGAAAAATATTTTTTTCTTAATATTATGGCTAATAATATCAGACAATTTGTTTATACTTGGATTCAGAAACCAACGTTGATCACCAGACCGAGCAAACCTTACGAATTTGTTACATTGCAACAACTCCGAATCTATTTCGAAATGTATAATTTTGTTACTAATTAAATCTCTGTTCGAAAAAAAAAATCCTAAGTAAATTACCCAGCAAGTGAAAACAAGTGTGAACGTGTTTATAAAGAACGGGCAATTGCACTCTACTATTCACAGCTGAGAAAAAAAGGTGTTACTGTAGCTTGAGATCTAACGCCATATGTCGACTACGCAGGTGCAGTCTGAGGTTAAGAAAAGTGCAGTTTACCCTTAAATTAAATCTATAAATAAAAGATTAGTTGGCCACAGCGTTAAACGACGCCATGTTGGGTGTAATTGAATTAGGTAGACAATACCAAACTGGAATAAGACCCAGGTCTTTTCGAAAATATAGATCGCGCACAAAGGTTGCTGTACAGAGCCTTGTCTAGAGTGGATAAGTGAAAAGTTATGTAGATATTAGGAGGTAGCAATGAGGTACTAAATTCGACGTTGTTCAGAGTACCAATGAGGTAGTTTCAAATATGGTAGTTACAGTTCTTGATTAGAATAATCAATAAAAGTCTTAACCATCTACCGCATTGCCCATATTAGAGGCGTACTACTCAAAACCATCTACCCAAAACAATTATAACGATTCCTCGAACTGAAAAATAAAATGACTCTCCATACAACACATCCCCAGTAAACCACGAACTCAAAATGAAAACAAAGTCCATTCCCATATTGACGCCTACAGCTGATGCCAGCATATTCATACGTTTCATCAACAACGTCGTTGTTAAAATTCAGCAATCCGTGACTAGCCAAAGACGATAAAGAAATGAACGATAGACGGACCTCGTTTTATGTTTGCCCATGCTTGAAACGGGCATATTCTTCCAAAATAAATACTGAATTAACCCCGCTATTAATTGAACAACTAACTACAATATCAAAAACTGAGCATCGGTGCTTTTGTCATTTTATTACAATGATTAGAATCGAAATCAAGCTTAGCTGATACAATCTTATTTACATGAAATATATACAAAGTTGTCAAAAAACAGTTTAATGTTATGTAGATCATAATTTTGACATTCATGATTAGAAAGAATGTCTACAGGCATTTTCATGAATTATTTGAGAATATCCACGGAAAATTGGGCTTGCTTTTCAAAATGATGTAATTTGCCATTACTTAAATTTGAAGACAGATTAATAAATTTATAACAGAAATCTTTTAACAGTCGAAATATATTCATCGCCTATTCCAAGAATTTATTTACACTTTTAAACATAAAATTAAACTAACAATAAAATTTAAAATAAAGAAATTAGGGTAAAGAAAGCGTAAATAAAATTAGAGCAAATACAAATTCTTATATTGAAATAAAAAGTTATACATTATGTAATATATACTGCATTTGTACTGCAAGCCCCAACAAATTATGGACAAGGTTTTGAAAAACAATCATCAGAAGTTACATTACAGGAATTAATTAATTGAGAGTTTTTATAATGCATGTTACATGAATATTTTGTTTTGTTTGAAATGTTTATTCTCGACATAGTAGAGTCGACATCGAAGTTGACATACCAGAGTTCAGTTTTATTTTAATCAAGTTCTTCTGTCGGTGATGACGGACGTTCTTCAGTAATTTTGTATTCCTCAATGTTTGACCCAAGTGTCTTGCTTCCTTGTCCTGATGTTTTAAATTTGATAAAAGTCTCATGAAAGAATGATATTAGTAAAAGAAAACATTGAGAAGTATATGTATATTCATCGACAAAGATCGTTGTCGTGGGTACAATATGCTCAGTCTGAATCAGAAATTTGTCAGTAGAGTTGTTTGCAGGATTGTCCATGGGAATCCGAATCAGCACACTTTTTTATTTCCCATGGGAAACGTGGGACACAAAAACCGTATGATATTCGGGGAAATGATGGTAAAACATTTCTTCATGGATTTCGTGTCCATATATTTGGGCATAGCTCTCTTGTTAGTTACAAACAGCAAACTATATTCAGCACTAACAATATAAGTCGTGAAGGGGCTGATAAACACATGTATAATAGTTATGAATATAAAGTTAACAAAGTCCGTAAGTTTTGTAGTTTAGCATATCTCTTCGTACATGTAGTCCTATTTATTAGACGGTAAACCTAAATTTAACAATTTTTATTGAATTTTATTCCAATGGGAATCCCATGGGATGGGATGAGACAGGCATAATTGCTATGGGATGGGATGGGAATGGGACAGAAAAATATGTCCCATGGACAAGCCTGGTTGCTTGATACCTACACATTTTTTGTTCGAATTAAAATAAATTTAACGCTTGAGAGCATAGCATGTATCATCCAAAGTTCGTATATTTTACAACCAATTTTGAGTTGAGAATTTTTTTCTATTATCTTATTAATTTTAATAACTACAAATTTCAATAAATTTTTCATTGTATTAAATTAATAGTCATCAGGTTCTGGACATTTTAGTAGGTATCGAAAATATAGTAAGAATAAATATTACAATAAAAATTAATACTTCTCATGTAACATACTGTATATAGTAATATTTTCATTGGCGCCAAGGTTCACAATTTAAATTTTCCATATTTTTTCTACTTTTCCTACAAATATAAAAGAACACCTTTGAACGTGCAACTTTGAAATAACTGGCATCTTTGAATAGTGGCATTTTCACAACTTGAGCTTTCAGCGATGCTAAGAAAAGCGTTTTGAGACTGTTTTGCGTTGTTGTTATTATTTTTCTGTAGTTTCCGTACATCTAAATGAACAAATTAGAATCTGTTGCAAATAGTAAAAATATATTCTAGTTCCATTTCATATTGCTATCGAGATTTTCAGTCTCACTGTAATTAAATATAAGAATTTTTTTAAATTTTAAATCATATTTATTTACTTCTTTAAGTTTGCTTCATACAACCAGTTAAACCAGCGTGTTCTAATGAAGGATTTTTGTTTGAGGTGACGTTAATATTGCTCTGTATTTCGTGTAGTTCCACTAATATTACTAGATTATTTAGGGTTCTTTTATACATATGCTTGCTCATTCTATTATCTGTTGATATTTACCTTTTACATTGATGTTTTCTGAAGGAGCAAAACTACTTCCACCTTCTGGAAATGGCCGCTTGTCTGTTGATCCCGAAGCTGTAAATAAGAATGACAGCTCTGAGATTAAGGTAAGAAATTTTTATCTACATTTTCATCATGGGACTAAGTTCTCAACCAATCATGTCAGAAAATTTAACTGATTTAGCCACTTTTAAAACATCAAATTAAGTTTCATCTTTTCCTGGATTAAATTTGATACCAACTATTGTAACTAGCGCTTCACTGGGAAAATAATTCATTAAGTATCAATTTGAAAATTCTCGAAGGAAGCATCAGCTTGCTGCATTATATTTATAACCACAGATTTCTGAGCAATTATGTACGTTCGATTATGATCATTTGTTGATATTTTGCGACTCTTACGTTGCGAATGAGCCGGTTCCCAAATCCAGGGATAGTTGAAAGATTGGTTCCCATCTAGAAGAGTGCCGTTCTTGTGAAGATTGCACTTTATCTGAATTGCATGAAAATTGTGATTTCCATATTCAAGGGGGAAGAAAAATCTTTTCCAATTCTTGAATTCGAGAAAATCATCGTCGATTTCAAAAGTACAAGTTCCATTGCCGCTGAACTTAAACTCTTGATTTTCACATGCTATCTCTGCCTTGATTTTGTCATCTGGTTTTATAGATTGAGTGTTGAAGCTGATTTCTTCTGTAAATCCTCGTCTATTGAAATATTCAACGACCTTTTGTTGCATAATTTCATCATCGAAAAAGAAAGCTAAAGCAAAGGAGTTTCTTGCAGGATTGGAGAAGACGAATCCCTCTAGCCTATAGATTTCTTTACCATGACTCTCATACGGTAGGCCTGCGATGACTGGGCCGTTGCAATTGTACTCAAATTGTGTTTCCCCTGTAAAGATAAGAATGTTTTTGCCGATTTTAATTAATTTTCTTTCGTTTTCTACTTGATATCTGACTGATTTAGAAATCACAGTCGAATCGTCATTATCTGTAGTTACTAACATATGGTAATACTTTAATTTGAAAGTAAAGTAGGAAATTCGAAGTTGATAGACATCAGAAGATGCAAAAATTAAATATTATATACACATTCACTTTAGTAATTTTTATTAACATACACCAATACCCTAATTATAAATCCTTCCATTTACGCACGAAACAAATTCGATTTAAATTCATTTTTGCTTTTGAATTTTCCACAGCATTTTTATTCATCGTCTGAAAATTATTTGGTAATCGAATCACTAAATGATATAATAATCTTCATTTACAATATTGAACATTTTTTGAGATCAATAATTTTGAATGAATGTATTGAATACGCACCTTGATGGTTTTCAGAGTTTTTATAAGATCTTATTCTTTGATATATTTTATCTTTGCATTCAGTTTTCAAATACTGAAAAAAAATCCGTTTTGTAATTATTAATATTAATTACAATTATCTAAACCTATCAAAACTAAATTGAAGCAGATATATTTGTTTCGGATGTCGGCAACTTTCGATGTCCCTCTGTTTTTTTATTACTCCTTGTTATGATATAAAAACTAATATTGTTTAAATAAAAAGGTTAGTGCAATACAAGTTGATTACGTGACAGGAAGTATGATTGGTGGTTTTTGAATCGATAAAGTTGGTTGATTCATATAATTAGAGTTTTTAGACGACGTATGTATAATACCTTTATAAATAAAAGAGATGGAAGAAAAGGCCTGTGAACATACATCGTAATTAATGTCTAACAGTTCGTCCTTACAATATTACAATATCTTTTAAGTAATAAAAATAAGATGTAATTACATCAAGGATAGGAATTGATGGTTCAGTCAGAGGCGAATCAAGTCAAATACTATTTTATTATAGCAAGGTATAGGGCAATTCTTACCGCAAATTTTTTTTAATGTTCATGAAATCGGTATCGTCAAGTTATTTTTTTAAATACCTTCAGTTTCATCTCAATCTGGCTTTGAAACTTTTCTCGAATGGAACATTTAACCTCTTTTGTCCCATCCTGAATTGGTATAAAAATCAGTCGGAAGTTTTCCATCTGAATATTTTATATAATAAATTAATAAAATTGCTTAAATTACTATCTCAGTGAATCGTAAGTTTTTTGTAAATTATATGTCGCATTTTAGATACAATTCAATAAACTTATATAATGGTATTTTTTTATCAATCAATTTTGTACAAGTTTGGTGAGTAGGTCAGGTTTACAAAGTGAATTCAACGTATAAAAATTAATAATTGTATGTACGTATTCACAGTCATTGTAATATATATATACATATGCTCTAGACTTGAATCAGTAGTATTTTCAGGATTTATGTCTGACAGCTAATGTACCTTCATTAAATAACAAAAAAAATCCTAATATTCGTGTAACCCAATAGGTATTTATTTGAAACTTTTATTTAATAAGAAAATTCCTTAATAAAAAGATAACGATGTCCTAATTTCTTTACTTTATGTGATGGATATTTCTTTATCCCTATATACGTTTAAGTGGGTTTAGTACAAAGGTTTACACAAAGCCATTATATACGTTGCTATTTTGTCAAAAATAGAAAAAAATATATTAGAGTTAAATTATATAGTATATTGGTATAATAATTTTCTATTCCTAAATAACGATACTTTTCTATAAAATGAGTTTCACGCCTATTCGATTCATCTGTAAATAGCAATTCTTTCCTGTAAAATTTGTTTTTTGTAAGGTTTATAAAATTGATATTTCCAAATATATTTTTCCTACCTTTACTGCTTGTTCCATTCTCTCGAACACTTGTTTAATCCAATTTCGAAACTTCTCAAGGTTGATATAAATAACTTCTTTTGTAGCATTCTGAAAGAATACCTAAATTAGTAAAGGTACTTTATCTAATTCTCAGAATTTATAATTTCAATACATCCGTGGTGCCTAAGTAATGCAAAATGCGATTTGGTAGTTTGTTTTAAAAAGTTTATGTTCAACCAAAACAATGAATCGACTGCTGGTCTTTATGTATACATTGTTTAATCCTTTCAAAAAGGTATATTTTTTATGCAATTGTTTCAACCTGATTGTCTTCCATCCATTTCCTAATATTATGACAATGTTGAACAATAGCTGACTTTTCATTGATTAAGTTCTCAAAATGCTTAAGTTTGGTTTTTCTTTCAGCATTATCAATAAGACTTTTCAAATCATCCTTTGCTCTCCCGCTTAGATTACGTTTCCCGTCTTTAATTTGTTGCTGTTCCAAATTCATAGTCTATAATGATAACACCATTTCCATATTAAATCACTGGTTTAGAATTCAATAAATTAAGATATAGCAAGTTGTATTTAAAACCATATATGTTTTTCTTCACTTTTTCAACCAAATTTTTGTCTAATTTACATAATCAGAATCATTTACAATTTTTAAATTTTTAAATTATATTAAATATGGTTTCGAACAATTAATAATTACAAGTATTTACTAGTTTTTTAGTTTCTTAATTACTATTAAATTGTCCTATTATATTTTAAATGCCCCACTTTAACTGAGATGAGCGAAAAAGCTGTTATAAAAGTCCTCATATCATTAAACAATTCTAAAATAACTATTTTTTTGTATTAAAGAGAAAAAAATTAGATGATAGTCAGATTATTTAGTATATTACTATAATGATTTCCATCTATAAATATCAATTTTTTTCTCAGAGACATTTTTTCTTATGTTTATGAAATTTTAATTGTCAATTATTTTATCCATACCGTTACTGCTTGTTCCATTATATCGAAAAGTTGCTTATTCCATTTTTGAAAATCCCCCAAATTGTCATATATAACTTCTTCTGTAGCATCCTGACAAAATATTTGAAGCAGTCAGGGTGTTTCATCTCTATTTCCTATTATATACTCGTTGAAATTGATTTCAATTATTGTTCTTGGTTTCCACGCATATTACATATGACAGAACAGATGATAAGGCATTAGACATGAGTAAACAAAAATCATTATAACCTGGTTTTCTTCCATCCAGTTCCTCTGTTTTTGACAATACTGAAGAATAGCTGATTTTTCATCGGTAACTCTCTCATAACACTGAAGCTTTGCTGTATTCTCAGCATTATCGATATTGCGTTTCAAATAATTCTGGGCTCTCTGGCGTAGTTTGCATTTTTCTTCATTATGTTCGTGCTGATCCAGGTTCATAGTCTAAAAAAACGACCAAAAATTTCTTAAATTTGAATCTTCAGTTTATAATACAATTAGTAATTCAAGAAGAATTATTTTCAAAGTCTAATTGGCTTTGTAATCTAACCTTGTATCTTGACTGAGCAAACAATTCCTAATTATTTCTAGAACTATATATGTGTTTAGTTTACTCTTATTAAATGAAAACAATCCTGACGATATTAACTTGCTTGCTAAACTATATCCAGCAAAAGTTTAGTTGGCTTTTTCATGAATCAAAGTCTCACAATGCCCCAGTTCATTTGTTCAAATTGTGTATGCTTTAAGATTATAAAATAAATTTTAACCCTATTTCATATCAATTTAACACACAATTTATAACTAACAAATTCTTTTGAGAATATTCGAAAAAATAATCACACGGAGTTATGTTATTTATTATTTTAGTATGTAACTTTTATCTTTAAATAGTATTTCTTTCCAACAAAATATTTTATATGTTTATGAAATTGATATTTCCAATTTTTTTTTCATACTTTTATTGCTTGTTTTATTCTCTCGGATGGAGCATCCATAAAAATATGTGAATCAGTCAAGGTATTTTTCTAAGAATTTCCTATTATTTGATATTTTTTATTAAATACTTGAGTAGGAAAGGCTACAATGTGATTTTGTAGTTTGTTTCAATTGAAGTTTATGTTGTCAAAATTGATTGGTAACCATGGAAATAAGTCAAGTGTTGATCTTTAGGTATTGTTATAATTTTACATTGTTTATTCCTTTAATAAAAGTTATATTATTTATACAATTGTTTCAACCTGATTGTCTCCCGATCACTTTCTTATACTATGACAATTTCGAAGAATACCTAACTTTTCATTGGTTAACTTTTCAAAACGCTTAACGCCAGATGCCCCGTTGAGCAATTGGGCAAAAGTCTCAATTTCACCAATTTTGACCCAGTCCTATTATCCTTAGATAAGCAAAAAATAAAGAATGTAATACAATTTTTTTTTGTCATTTTAAGCAGCTTAAGTAAAACTATCATTATCTATTCATATCTATAATGAAAATTGTTATAATAATGTTTATCTCAAACAACTCAACTATAAGATTTATCACAAAATAATAAATAATTAAAAAATATATGTTTAAATTAAAACTATTCCCCTGAAATTATAAGGTGGGAATATATTTTATTTTTTAATGTATCGGATTTTTATTTTATTTGTCACTTTGATTTACAATATATATATATTAGTCAACAGTAAGACCAATTTGATGAACTATATGCTTAAAAACATTTGATATTTAATTTTTGGAATAAAAATAACTCGACGAAAATGTTCTTGAACTTAATAACCAACCGTTGAAAAGTATAAACATATTTGGTGATATACTCGTTCTAATCTGTAACTAAAATTCCCTGACGCTGAAAAAATTAGCAAAAAAAGGTGGAAATTATTCAAGTATCCGATTTACATAGTACATCCGGTTCCATTACATTTGAACCCACGTACATTTGAACCCATGACAATTGCACCTGTATGCTATTGCACCTATGGTATTTTTTTTGTTTCACGGATAGTTAAACCCATACTAACCCTAACCCATGGGTTTTAGCACCCGCATATAGATTGAACCCGTGGATATACGCATGGGTTCAAATGTACATGGGTTCAAATGTACGGTCACCAGTACATCCCTAGTAAATAAAACTATAGGAAAGCTTTTCAATTTTATTAAATTGATTAAAATTTAATTATTTGTGAATTTATTCAATTCATTTTTTGTTTATTCAGCGACTTTCCGAGGCCGACCATTTGATATAATATATTAGTTTGTACAATTCCACTTCTTAGGTTAAATGAAATTACTTATATATAGAGAGAGAGAGATTTGAATTGCCAATATTTGTTGACAGTATAAAATATGGCAGACAGTAAATTTGGCAGTTAACAATAATTTATATTTACAAACATCTTTTACGAGTTAACATAACTAAAACATTCAAAATTAGAAAAAATATATAAAATCAATCGCATAAATCCGATAGTATAGGTCCACTATGGAACTATTGGCCATAAATACCCCATATTCAGAAATATTCTCTTGTTTAACTTTCACTGTATTGTTCTCTGGTGTAAATTGTACTGTAGTTTGTTGCTCGTTAATTATTTCGCTATCTCGCTCAATTGGATGACTTTTGATAGTTATGTATTGTCATTAAAAGTTTAAACAAGTCTTACTATAAATCTAGAAATATTTCATTTTGTTCTATAGAACTTAATTTTTTTATACATTAGAAGTAATTATTATTTTTAACATTTTTCATTATGCTGTGCACTCTCAAGTGCCACTCGCTATTTTATTTCAATAAATTTTCATTAATATTGAGCTCTAACATTACAAGTTTTTATGAATTTACAGCGACAAAATTATTAGTTTGATTTGACGCAAACGTGGAATACCTAATTTGCAAAATTCAAAAATTGAACTCAATACATAAACTTCAATATTTTGTCGCCAATTTTCTCATATTTTTTTATCGAAAAATAACTTATCAATCGTTATTGCTGTCCTGGTGACTTACATATGCTGACAAAGACTAATACTGTAAATTGTCCAACCGAACAAACCTAGTAAACACGTCGCGCTAAAAAATAAAGTTTTGCGAAAACACTTCGCGACTTTCACCAATTATATACTTTTAATGATTTCGAAAACTAAATTTTATATATTTATTACAAGTTTTTTAAATGATAATTTATCAACTATTTATTTTTATTATATATGCTTACTTTGTTTTATTCTAATATGTAATAACTAATATTTTCTAACGTTAAAGAAAATAATTTAAAAAAAATATATAAACATATAATATATTAGTTTGGGAAACTTATAAAAGAACAATAAAATAAAGTAAATAAATTGCATGAGGTCGTAGGTGGAACTAAAACAAAATACCTTTTCTCTTGAAATATTTCCTCGTTTATATTTCACTGTGTTGGTCTCAGAAGGTGATATATTATCACTGATAATTAGTATTTCTTCCATATTTTCTGACTGTCATATTCAGTATATTAATTATTGAACATTTTTGCTTTTTAGATATATGATACAATCACTATCAAAATGTCATTGATTAGATTTTAAATGCTTGGTAATGGGAACTGAGCGAAGTTTAACTTTTATATAAACTAAATATTTATTTTTTTACGAGATAATTATATACTTATGTTTTCGAAAAATTGAATTGATTTATCACAAATTTTATGATAATGATGAGTTTCAAAATGTGTATACTTTTAATATAAATGCTTAATTTCTTTGTTCTAATATGTAATAACTAAATATTTTTACCGCCGACGTGAATAATATAAATAAAATTAAAATTGTAATTGATTAAAAATTAAATAAAATATTGTTGATTTGTTTTTAAATGCTTGATATTGTTAACTACGAAAAAATTTCTCTCATGTAAACCGAATGGCTTTATTCTCGACAAGATAATTAAATACCTATATTGAATCCAAAAAAGATTAGTTTTATAAATTTTTTTACAAATTTTGTTGAAGTATAATTTTCGAAATATATGTATTTTATTATGTATGTTTAATTTATTATTTAAATGTAAAAATGATTCGGCAAACAGGCCCCTAAAGCGATATAATATTTAACATTTTTGGATTCAGTGAAAACTTTGACTTGGAATGTTTGTAGATTTGTCTGTATTTAGTTACTCCCAGGTTAAATAAAATAATAAATAATATAATATATATATATATAATTACTCAGTAACAGGTATGTTGTGACTTATTTATGCAAAGTTAACAATAATTTGTCTTTTACGAGATGACATAATTTACACATATGAAGAAAAAATAAATTAAATTAAATCAATTTCATAAAGCCAATGGTGTAAGCCAAAAAATACCTCTCCTTCTGAAAAATTCCTTTGTTCAACTTCCACAGTATGATTCTCAGGGTTGAATTGATATTCAACAGTTTGTAGCTTATTCATTATTTCGGTATTCTTATTTTCTGGTTCACTGACATACTAAAATAATGACATGAGGCATATTTAAACTTCACACACAATTCTTCAAAAACAATAATAATTATCGTTGAACTGGTGGCAAAAGACGTACATATATTGACGAATAGTAGTAAAATATTGTGAATTGGCCAAACGTACAAACTAAATAAACAAGTCATGCTGACAAACACAATAGGTGATTTAAATATAATTGCCCCCGAAACATTACGCGCTTTAGCGATTTTTCGGTTTTTCGAATCAATCCCTAGCTGCACCACTTATCAGGGTTGCAATTATACTCGTATTGTTTAGTGGCCCCTGCTTCAAATAAAATATAAAAAAAAATGGATTTTTGAATGACTACACAAAAATTAAATTATGAAAAAACCACTAATATTTGATCAACTACTCCATGATTCATATTATATTTATGAGTCATTTGTTTTAAGTTTGGCTTTTCTGTCAGCAATATCAAAAAAACTTTTTAAATCGTTGCTTTGCTTTCTCACTTAGCTTACGTTCCTTGTCATCAATTTGTTGCTTTTCCAAGTTTATATTCTATATTGATAACATAATTTTAATATTGAATCACTAGTTTAAAATTCAATAAATTAGCAAAGAGCAAGTTAGTCTCACACATTATTTACATAAGCATATATTCCTTATATTTATTCAATGAATTTTGGTCTAATTCACATAATCTCAATCAATGAAAAAATTTAAATTTCAAAACTATATGTAAATAAACAGGTAATAATTGAAAAAGTATGTGATAGGTTTTTAGGTCTGTTTGTAATTTAAATGTATTAATTAATTCTAGTATATGGTAAATGCTTTGCCATACATTCATTGGTAAGTTTCTTAATCATCCAGACGGTTGAAAATAAATATTTAAAACCATAAATATACATAGCCAAAGTATCTAATTTACAATTTCCTCCAAGCTCCAATTCTTTGGATAATTCTAAAAAATCGGGATATCTGATGCCATTGCTATCGTTGCAAATAACATTGAACACTACTCAACTAAACTACTCAATAGTTTTCGCAACTTTTTGGCTATGTTATTGAATTCACTATCATCAGATACCATCATCAACAACATCAAATTTTATACCCACCCCGTAAACGCGCCAGTGATTTCCGAATGTTACTTCCCCAAACTACATATCGGGTATTTTTGAGGTAGACCGACTTATCGGGGAACAATAAAAATCGTTTTGTGTGAAGAATATCCACCAAATTACATTATAACATTATGCAAGTTTTGATTAACAAAATAGAGATTTTCCAGTAGGTCACAGATAAAGTCTACTCAAAATATTTAAAAATTAGCATGCAATGTATTTAGCCTATTCTACTACATCACATATCTATTTCTCAGATTTATTCCAAAAAGCTGTAACTTACAATTCAGCGATTTCGTCACAACGATGTTTACTACATATCCTTTGCAAAATCTATTGAATGAATAGTATCCGTTCACTTGATAATGAAAGCTAAAGGCTGCGTCCACGAAGCTTGTAACTTGCTTCGTAATATTTTTTTTTTGCATCGTGTAAAAGCCTGCTATCGCATATTGTTTGCTTATGAATAAAAGCGGGAAGTTAAGTGAACACCATATGGTGATTCGGTGTATAATAAAATTATCCAAGTGCTATACTACAAAGCGTTACTGAATTTAAAATTCTATTTTTGCTGTCTTAATCCTGCTTTCAAACCAATTGTTACATTGTGCTGTCTTTAATATTAACCTTAGCCTAGCTGTTATGCTTATTTTTCCATCAACTTTCTTTGCGCAGCTGCCATAATTTTTCAGCCCCTGTAACGAAGTCACATTAATCCCTGTTTTTAGGGATTTAACAAATGATCGTTTTGAATCATATTGAGTTTTGATCCTCCGGTCCAGTAACCAAGTCTATTATCTGCATCCGACTCACTCAGAAAAGTAATTGCCTACCCCAGCTAGTAATTCAATCCTAATTCGAATCAAAAACACACAAGTGAAAACAGGAGAGAACGTGTTTACACAATAACACACAATTACTCTCTAACATTTTAAACTGATAAAAAATACTATTACTATAGCTTGAGGTCTATGACCATATGTCCCCTACGCAGGTGTGGTCTAAAGTTAAGATAGGTTCAGTTTACCTTTGAACTGAATTTAGAAATAATAGATGTTCATTTGGTATAAAAAATACAACTGTTGGCATGAGGTCGATTTCACAATACAGCGGGTTAGACCTCGATCTGTAGTACTGCCTGAAAAGGAAACGATTCGACTCTTATACATACTGATTTAAACAATGTTATCTTTAAAAGTTATCAATTATTTTTAACAATTATTTAACAAAAGTTAACAATTATTTTTTTGTGAATTGTAACCATTCACAACCAACCACAGACAGCACTGCCGAATTTTTGTAGCCACATTTCCTAACTAAACCAACAAAACTGGTATATCTTTGAAATCCTTAAACAGTGACTACGCATGATTATCAAAAATAACAATTAACAATTAATATCTCATTTAACTAACTTCATCGCAGCCACCTTTTTTTAATCAGCCAAATTTACACTGGCCATATCGAAAAAAATCTAATTGCTAACATATTTTTATATTATGGTGGTAAACGCACCGGTGATTTCCGAATGTTTCCCAAACTACAACTCGGGTCTTTTGGGGGTAGAACGATTTATCTGAGAAAAATAAAAATTATTTTGTTCGAGGAAAATTCACGAAATTAGTACTTTGTAGTTGTACTACGAAATTTGTACTTGTAAGGTTTGATTAACGAAATAGAGATTCGCCGAATAGGTCACCCATAAAGCCTGTTAAAAATATTTTAAAATTAGCTGCAAAGTATTAAACCCAATCTACACTTCATTACACATCTATTTCTCAGATTTATCATACATTGTTATAACTCACGCTACATCTGGATTCCTATATACTTTGTCAAAGAAATAGTATCCGCTCACTTGAACTGTAATACTTAAGGCCTTTTGTTTGAAAAAGAAGACAGACATGGCATTAGGTAAAAACTATCTCGCTTTTCGGTGGGGGATGAAATGTGTTATCCAAATATTATACAATAAATATGCTAAATATAAAATGAAAGAACGAAATATAAAAAAGGCGTTACTAAATTTAAAATTATTTTTATGTCCTAACCCTACTTTGATCGACCCAAGCTTTACCAACACCTAAAGATATTATACGGAAATTTTAAAAGGGTTGCCAGAAATCTTGTTACGCTGATATTTTACCTCTGCTAGCTTATTTGTCATTCTAGGGTAAGTACTCGTTTATCGAGCAAATTGGGAAAGTAGAGATTTCGTCAGAACTCGAACAGTGATAATTTTTTGGATGCGCCACATCAAATTACATTCAGCACAGGCCACTATCAATCATTTTTTTCAATTGTGAATTGTGACTAATCACAAATAGCATGGCCTAATTTTTGCTGCATGTTCACATGTTTTCTGTTGCCCGATCTCCTAATTGAACCTACAAAACTGACATCTATTTGAACATCTTGAAAATGTCAGTAAACTTAAATATCAAAAATCACACCGAACTAAGCAATCTAATCCAAATTTTATATTATCAGTATAACTAAACTTAATATAATTCTAGAGCCGTTACCATACTGTGCTCTTTATGAGCGATGCCAGCACCTGTAAATATACACCCGAATATTTAAAATGGTTGACTGATTGTATACAGCCCATTGCGATGATTTACCCTCGGCCATTCTCAGTCTCAGGTCAATTACTTGAATCGTTGGTTTGATTGACGAACCAAACTACTTGTTTATCGAAAAAAAATGGGGGAAATACAGCTCACGCAATAATCATATATCGTTGTTGGCTGTTTTAGAGATGTTCAACCGTAAAGTACTAAGCTCGGTAATGTACAAAAAGACTCAAAAATCATGAAGAATTATTGCTTTGTTTTATATGCACATCTACTTGGGTTGTTGTATCACTATCAATCTTCTCTAGAATTAATTTGAAATTGTATATCAACTAAACATATATATATATATATATAAATATATTCAAATTCCCAGAAGTATAAATTGTCTCTCGAACAATACAAATCCGTCAGATTTAAAACTCACCAGATATGACGCGTTGCAATTAGCCGTTTAATAGGAATTTCATATTTTGACTCGGTGCCCCGGATATTTACTAATTATGCCAGAAATAATTCCGCATGATTTATTAGTTCCCTTTTTGATTAAACTACAGTGCCGTACAAGGCAATTAGAATATTTATCAAATAATTTCAATGTTTATCTGGAACAAAAAACAGAGTTTCTCTAATATCATGGCTACTCATATCAGACAATATATTTATGTTTTGGTTCGGAACGCAACCGTGGTCACCAGACCGGGAAGTGTTTCACTTTTCATACATTGCAACAAACCCATAGTCTAAGACGGAACAAAAATTTTTGTTAGTAATGCAATCCTGATTCGAATCAAAAATACACTAGTGAAAACAAGTGAGAACGTGTTTATAAATAAGACGCAATTGCACTCTAGCTGAGTAAAAAGGGTATTACTATAACATGAGGTCCAACGCCATATGTCGCATACGCAGGTGCACTCTGAGGTTAAGATAGGTGCCGTTTATCTTTGAATGAAACGTACAAATAATAGATGTTCATTAGGGATAGAAAATACGACTGTAGGCCTGAGGTGGCTCTCTCAATACAGCGTGGTAGACCTCACGCTATAGTAAAACGATTCGACTCATATATATTGGTTTAATTAAACAATGTTATCTTGGAAAGTTATAATTTACTTTTTAACGCAAATTTAAGATCTAAAATAATTGCCAGACAACACATTGCGCTGTTTTTACCTCTGTTGGCTAATTTGCCGTTCCAAAGTACACGATTATCGAGAAAATTGGGGAAGTAGATTTTCGTCATAACTTGAACAGTGATGGTTTTTCGAATGCACCACATCAAATTGCACTCAGCACAAGCCACTATCAATCATTTTAACCATTGATAATTGTGACCATCCACATATAACATGGCCTAATTTTTGTTGCCCTCCCAACTGAACCAACAAAACTGGTATCTAATTGAACATCCTCAAAATGTCACTAAACCTAAGCCATAATAGTGTCGCAATCTTTTTTTGGTTTTTATATGAAATTTGTATAAATTATATAATAAAGATACGTTTCCTTTTTACCAATAAAACTTTTTTAATATGATATACACACACATCTCACACATATCTCATCGCTACATCTGATGTAACAGCAAAGAGACTTTGTTGCAGAGTTTTGCAATATATTATGTACTACAATCAAAATCATCATATTACGCCCTATGCATTATATAAGTGAGATTTTAAAAAATTTCAGAAAGTATTTTTCTACATCTAAACAAAAAAACCGTTGAACTTAATTCACATTGTTGTTTATTCGAACAAAAATTGAATAGCAGTTTTGTTTGTGTATTTTTCTCCTTGTATCCCATTCCCTTTGACTCGGTGAAAAATATTCGTCAAGAGTCAACGTTGTTTCGATAAATGTAAATGTACATTACACTTTAGTTTGTTATTGATAATAAACAAGAGAGCTAGGATAATAAGAAACAGAAAAATATAGTAATAAGTTCTGTTTTGAATAACGGGGGACATTGCCAATGTACCATAATTTAAATGAAGTTTAACGCAAAGCCACATGCTTCTGAAGCATAGACGTATCTTTCATATACAAAGCCCTCGTCAAAAACATCCCAACGTCAAGAATACAAATATCAGTAATTATTCAGTTAGGATTAGGTGGTTTAGAACGAGGAATGCATATTGAGCTTAAAATTGAAATTTTCGAATCATTCTTTACTCGAACCCTAACCCGAACTGGATGTTTACTAATTTGCTATTTTAAAACGTAGCGGGGGTGTTTTCTCAAATCTCACATTCCTGTATTAGTGGTGGTGTCTTTGTACAAAAAGATTCGCAAAGACTAGAATCATGAATCTGAGCAAAAGTTTATCCCGAATTATATGTTTCAGTTTTCACATGTGAAAAATTTTCGGCAAATGTGTTGATAATGCCAAACGTTAAATTCCGTGTTCGCCATTATTATCACAGTACACGCAACCAATGAAGAACAATTTGATTACCGACACGGATGTTTTGTGACATCAGCGATAAGAACCCACTGAGAGATTTGTCATCCTTGATGGCTCGAGACCCGACTGCAAGAACATATACAACCACGTCCAAAGGCCATGTGCGATTTAGAAATAAAACTTTTAACTTCAAAACATTCTAAATAAATGAGCTGAATTGCATACTGACAAAATCGGTCATTGTTGAAAATGTTTCTTATATATTCTAATGAGCGCCGATAAAAAGACAGCTAACAGCTTCTGAAACATCATTCTATAAAATTTATTATCTGTTTGAATAAAGACACTTACTGTTCATATTCTGGAAATTAACTGTTCATTGAATACCCACAAACAGCGTATCCCATTTATGCGAGCTAAGTCATACCTCTTCGCCATGCCCGTGGGAAAGTAATATCAATTGTGAGGTGGAACTTTCGTATATATATATATATATATATGAGCGCATTTATATATAAAGATCTGGCTATTTCAACAGCTTATATGAATAATGAAACTGTCAACTTCCTAAGTTATTCATACTTACTGCACAAATGTATTTCTATAACATTTTGTCATACCAAGGGCAAACTTTCCTCGGACTATATTATTCAACTACAATGTTCAAATTCGCAAATAACTATTTTCGGGCGACTTCCTTTAATTTGAATACGTGCAATTGCTTTTCAAATACTTCTATGGTGGCGCCCGGAATATATTAAAATTGCCACTAAACTAACGATTTCAGTCAAATGATATAATAAATTTACTGAACAAAGGTTTTTTGTGTCTTCACGGTTACTGGGAATGGATTCTATTGGAATTTATAGTTTGCGTATATACCATGCTTGTATTTCAAAGTTTAGGAGTGGTTTGGTTTTGTTTTTAAAACAATATATTCTGTTGGATATATTTCCACAATACCAGCTTGTAGTTCTCCACAGTGGTTCATGTATGGTTCAGCCCAACTTGGAAGCTAAATAGATCAAAATCCATTTTTTATATATGATAATAGGAATATACACAAAATTGATATATTTTACTAAATTTGTTAAACATATAAAAATCATTTTCCCATTGGTTAACTGATTTTATTTTATTTTCACAAATGAGAATTTGAACTAAAAAATCATTTATTTAGCAAATGGTTTTTATCAACTCTACATTTACCATACATCCGTTATAGGCAACTATCAATCCATTCAAGAATTCTGGACTGCAACAACGCACATATAGCATGGCCTAAATTTTGTTGCCTCGTCTCCTAACATGTTGGTATTTTATTATCCCCAAAATGTCTCTAAACTCAATTTCCAAAAATGAAACAAAACTAAACAATCTTGTTTAAATCATCTTCGTCGCTATCACCCAAATCAAACTTTATTGCAAAGGATATTCAAATCCACACAGTAACAGTATATGTTTTCGTCCACATAGTAAACGCGCCCGTAATTTCCGATTGTATCCCGAATTACAATTACAACCAATGCATTTTTTGACTATAACCATGTATTTGGCAACAACTGAAATCAGTTTGTTGGAAAATATTCACGAAATTTACACTATATAACATTATCCAAAAAGTTTTGATAAACAAAAAAGAGATTCGCCATCTTTGGGACACAGTTGAAGTCTGCATAAAATATTTTAAAATTAGTTTGCAGTGTTGCAGTGTAGAACATGTTCTAAATTACATTAGAAAGCTATTTCTCATTTTAGTATATAATTCTATTACTTATAATTCAGCGGTAACTTCTTGACATCGATTGTTTTCTAATATATATCCCTTGTCAAATTAATTGAATAAATAATATCCGTTCACTTGATACTGAAATAGCTGAAGGCTAGTTAAAGGCTGAGTACACGGAGCGTTTTATTTGCTTTGTAAAATTTCCAATTGCGCTGTGCGTATCGGGTTTCTATCGCTTGTTCTTTGCCTATGAAGAAAAACGTAAAATTAAGTAAATGTCATTCGGCTTTCGGTGTGGGTTATATTGGTTATTCAGGTGCTACAGCACAAATCGTTATGGAATTGAAAATTCTCTTTTTTTTCGTGTGTCTTAACCCTACTTTGCTCCCTCAAGCTCTATTAACAGCTGCATACTGAAAACGGTAATTCAAAGTACGTTCCAAAGTACTCGTTTATCGAGCAATTTGGAGAAGTAGAGTTCCGTCATAACTTGAACAGTATTGTTTTTTTGTGCGCCACATCAAATTACACCCGGCACAGGCCACTATTAATCATTTTAACCATTGATAATCGGGACCAACCATAAATAGCATGGTCTAAATTTGTTTCCCGATTTTCTAACTGAACCAAATAAAATTTTCAATAAACCTAACTATAAAAAATAGCAATTAACTAAGCCATCTCATTTAACTCTCTTAATCCCAGCCAGTCTTTTTTAATTAGCCAAATCTACCTTGAAAAGTATAAAATCGATAAATTAAAATGTTTTAACTATCTTTCAACTGCAACGTCGTAAACGCGGTAGTGATTTCCTAATGTTCCCCAAACTACACCTCGGGTATTTTTGGGGTAGAACGACTTATGTGAGAACGATAAAAATTATTTTTTTGAATGAATATCCACAAAATTTATTTTTTTTAACATTATGTAATTTTTGATTAACAAAATAGAGATTTGCTGAATATGTCATTGTCACCCATAAAGTCTGCTCAAAATATTTTAAAATTAGCATGCAATGTACTAAACCCATCATATACGTTACATCACACATCTATTTCTCAGATTTAACATACATCAATATAATTCATCATTCATCTGGATTCCTATATTCATTGTGAAATCTATTGAATGAATAATATCCGCTCACTTGAGAATGAAATACCTGAAGCTATCTTGCCTTTCGGTGGCGATTATTATTATTATTATTATTACGCCAATTTTTACCTCTGCTGGCTTATTTGCAGTTCCAAAGTGAGTATACTCGTTACATTAGGCTTTTTTTCTTATTGCATGCGTATGCTTTCCCTAAAGTCACAAAAAAAGCTCAAATCTATAAAAAGAAAACTTGAAAATAGAATATGCTAGATAGCAAGGATGGCAAGGTTTTTCAGTGAACGAGCCACACTTATGATAAAATAGGTAGGTCAATATTTCCCCAATAATCTGCATTGAAGAAAAACTCGCTGTTGCAATTTATCTGTGAGCCTTACAATACTGAGTTGTTATTGTGTATCTTGGAGCTCTACACATGCAGTACTTGTATCAGGACTTAAACAATTTGATGGGATTCATATGAGAAAATAAGCCCGGGAGGGGGAGGGGTTGTATTGTACTGTTATGACATAAATACAGTAACAGCACTACTTTTCCTAGTCTCACACCAGAATATGTGAGTGTGACTGTGGTATTTCACTTCTAGTCATATTGAATTAAGGCCGGCCTTAATACCTATTTTTTATATTCAAAATATTTATACAATTTTACATAATTTGTGAGTTGGGAAAATACATGAAGGAGAGCTTCACCAATACAGTATTTCGGTATTTCTGTTCTTTATAGGCTCATTATCGTGATAGAGCATGCTAAACAGGGAAATACGTGGCAAATATTCATGCTAGTAGCATAGAGTAATACGACAAAAAACATTCTAATTGCATCGGAATTACTTTAAATGAGAAATGCTGACAAGGATATGCTTGAAGACGATAAAATCAACCACGAGTAAATTAAATTAATTTCAAGAAAAATAATCGTTCAACCGACTACGACTGCGAAAAAAAAGTGCCATAAATATGAGAGACACGAATATTTTGTGGCTAACAGCGTTGTTGACAAACTCGGGCTTTATTATTATCGTGGACTACGTTTAATTTCGTGATTCAGAAATCCAAATGTGCATAATGGACGCGGCGCGGACGAGCGATAATTGGTCGACGCTGTAACTCGATCAAACATGGTCGCGGAAGCTAAAGTAAAACGATATTTTCACAGCATGATTGGTCGGGTATGACACCTGGCACGTGTTATGATATTTGCTAGAAATATTTCGAAACGTTTTATTCCCGCTTGTATCGCGCTAACAAAATTGAAAGAAAATACGAAATTTCCTTTTAATGTAACAGCTGGAAAAAGAAACGTATATTATGTCCCTCTCATTTCGTTTACCGCCACGCGAGTTGAAGCCTGACAAACGCAAATAAAAAAAATATATATTTTAGGATGAAGAACATGATTGTCAATTAACATAGCCGGCCAATGAACACATTCAGTAATAGTTCTCTTCAAATGTACGCGAAATATTTGAATCAGAACGAAGTTTAAATTAAATTTGATCAAAATTAAATATTATCTAGACGTCGGTAGCCGATTCTTTATCTAATCATGCCTGTCGTACCATAACTTAGTCGCAGCGCAGGTGTGCTATTGAAAATTTTCAAAAAAAATTGACACGGATTTTCAGCTATACAGTCCATTAAAATTTGCGCATAACACTAACTTAGGGCATTCAATGGAAAACTAAACTCGCAGTCTGGGGGAAATTGCGCCAAACATAATCTCGAGTGATATGTAGAGTGTGTTGTGCTAAACTTGAAAGTAATGACGGCAGATCAGTAAAAAAGTCAATCACGATATATTCATTTTCATTTCCGTCCCGTAATTTGATGTTATTTGGAATGCCGCATGAACTCATTCAGCAGATTTGATGCCGCCGAAAACAACGTTTAACAAACGTTCGAAGTTTTGTAAATCAATCTCTTTTTCCGAATCGCGTAAATCTGATTCAAATCGATTTGGAAATGATGCTATTCGAATCGATCCGATTCGTAAATCCAAAAGTGGCATCACTAGTTATAACTTGAAAAGTGATAATTTTTTGAATTCACATCAGATTACACACAGCACAGGCTATTAACATTTTTACCATTGTGAATTGCGACCAGTCACTTGATTTATGTTGACCATTCTTTTAACTGAACCAACAAAACTTGTATCTATTTGAACATCCTGAAAATGTCACTAAACCTAATTGTCAAAAATTACACAAAACCAAGCAATCTAATTCAAAAATATAGATTACGAAGAATTACTAACTTTGAAATTTATATATTTCTAGAGCTGCTACCATACTTTGCTCTTTAGGGGTCATTCCAGCACCTGCAAATATATACCCGCACTTTTACAATGATTACTTAATTTTAGACCAACATTACGCTGATTTACCCTATGCCTTTTTTGTCACGCGCCAATTGATCAAAACCCTGGGTTTATTTGACGAACCAGACTACTTGTTTATAGAGAAATTGAGATAAATAGACCTCCGTTGTGCGCTATTTTGGAGATCGTCGACCGTGAAGTATTTTGTAAGGTAGCATACATAAATGACTTCAAGTTTTTTTCAAGTTTTGACCACGCGCGACATTTGTAAAATCAAAACGCAAAGTAAACTTTATAAACATTTCCGAGCTTTAAGAAGCATTACTGCTTTCTCTAGCATTACTGCATTACTTTAGTTATAATTTAATATAATATAGTTTATAATTTTATATGCACATCTACTTGGGTTGAATTGATGTCAATCAACTCTGAAATTATGCCGAAATTGTTCATAAATCAAACCTATATGGGCATTTCAAATTCCCAGAAGTTTAAATTCTTTCTCAAATATTACAAATCTATCAAGTCTTCGAATACAACGCGTTGCAAGCAGCAGTTTTTTGAGAAATTTTATATTTTGACTTGATCCCCCGGATTATTACTACTCATGACAGAAATAATTGCATAATTCTGCATGTTTTATTAGTTTCATTTGTATTTGTAATCAAACTCTAAACTATAATGAGATAGAATAAAAAAATACTCAACAATTAAATTCATTGTTTTGTGCAACAAAAACCATAGTTTCTCTAATGTCATGGCTACTCATATCAGACAATCAGTTTATTTTTGGATTGATTTAGACGCAACGGTTGTCACCAGACCGAGAAACGTTTTCAATTTTGATACATTGCAACAACCAATAGTCAATGACCCGAAGTATAATTTTATTAGTACTTCAATTCTGATTCGAATCAAAAATAGACAAGTGAAAAAAACTAAGAACGTGCTTATAAATACCACGCAATTGCACTCAAATGTGGAGCTAAGAAAAAAAGGGTATTAATAAAGCTTGCGGACTAACTCCATATGTAGCCTACCAAGGTGCAGTCTAAGATTAAGATAAGAACAATTTACCTTTGAATGAATGTAGAAATATTAGATATTCATTGAGGTATAGAAAATGCGAAGGTAGACTCGAGATGGACCTGCGGATACAGCGTTGTAGACCTCACGCTATAGTAGTGCCAAACAAGGAAACGATGCTCTTCTACATATTGGTTTAAACAATGTTTTCTTGAAAAAGTATCATTATTGGAATGCATATAAATTAAATCGGTATATATACTTTATTTATTTTTACTTTTTTTGTTAAGAAACCCGTTACAATATTAATTAGGAATCTATTTTTGTCATGCATTTGTACATAAACAACTATTTATATTTATATTTTACATCTCGACTCACCAAACGGCTCAGAAACATATAATCTTTCGGCAAGCTGAATCAAAATCAGAAAATCGGAGCGAAATCACCATCACGTCATTCTGTGAGAGGTGACTGTGTTCTCATCAACTCGCTGCTGCCACCTGTCGCTTCGTTTAATACTCTTTACTTTTTTGGTTTGTTCGGGGGAATTACCGGAAATACTCTTGGAAACCTTGCTCTTCTCTTTTTTTCATTTTTCAAAAAAATCTCAGTTCCCATTCTGTGTACAGAAGTTCTCAGATTTCTCCTTAATCAAGAAAGTCCGCTTGTCAATAAATCTTCAACATTTGTCGCAGCGATATATTCACTGTATGCATTCAGATGTATATATAGGGTGTCCATAAAGTGTTGGAATCTTAAAATTGCAAAGGTAATTTATCGATACCATATATTGTTTTTTTCCCTCACGGATGTATTAAATAAACTAAAAATAATGTAACCCAACCTTCCACCAGTGCTCAGGGTGTCTTGAGGCTGTATTTAAAAATTTCCTATCTTCGCGGGTCGCAATAAATATCTCTGTCACTGTTTCATTGCTTTAAATGAGCGGTCAGCTCAATTAGCTAAATGTAACTTTGCTCAACATGTAAATATGCTGTTTATTGGCTTCTGTAAATATGAGTCTATTGACTCATCTCACTTCTCGTAGCAAGCTAAAAAAAATCATTTACATTGGGGATATTCGGTTACTGTTTCTGCTCTTTGCTTAAGAGAGTACACAATGTAAAAATCATTGCTTGCTCTGAGGGTCTTGTCGCGGAATTTGCAAATTTCATTTTTTGCGACCCACATTGACTTCCTGTAGTACTTTATTCGTCACAAATGATAGAATGATTTAGCATTTTTAAAATACAAGTTTGTCGTTGGAATTAGTATTGGCGAAATATTACTTGACCACATCCCACAGCGTAAAACGACGATATGTTTGATGTAATTGAATTGGGTAGGCATTGCCAAACTGGAATAAGACACGTGTATTTACGGAAATAGGGGTATCCCATGTAAGAGTGGCTGCACAGAGACTTGAATAGGGTGAATAATAAAATGGTGAAAAACCACAACCATCAACTGAATAGGTCATATTTCTCAAACTTGCAAATCGAATTACCTTCCATACAACTCAAGTTAAAGTTAGGTAACCAACAGACTCAAGTTGAAACAAAATTCATAGTAATAATGACGCCTACAGCTGATTCCAGTCTATTCATATGCTTCGTCAGCAACGCTATTAATTAATAAAATTCAGCCACCCGTAACTGACCAAAAACCGTAGAGAAATGAACGGAAGATTGCTGCTCACATTAGAGTGATAATGAGTTCTCACTAATTGACATCATATTCTGTTTGAAATAGTATGCTGCATAATTACAGCACCCACCGATCGGTCCTAATATAAACTTCTAAGCGATAATAAAGAATAAACTAGTCAAATTTTGAGCAACTCGTGTCATTATATGACAATGATCAGAATCGAAAGCTAGCTGATACTTACTTATTTACAGGACAAATATGCAAATTTATTTTAACATATCAATGTTATTTAGATTATAATTTTGGCATTCCTGATTAAAAAACTTCTGCGGACATTTTCATTAATTATTGAAAATATCAACTGGATATCCCACTTTTATTTTGGGAACGGCGGGTTTAATTTGCCATTATTTAAATTTGAAGACCGATTGATAAATTTGTAACCAAAATCTTTTACCAGTCAAAATATATCCATCGTCAATACTATATAATTATTAACACTTTTATTTTTGAAATTCGAAGAATAAAAAAAAATGAAATGAAGAAAGCGTAAAGAAATCAATTGCAAAGAAATTCACAATCTTATATTTAATGATTTAAAGTGATACACAAATAAGGAATGGGACAAGTTTCTTAATAGCCTTTGACAAAACAAAAACAAATTATCATCACTTACATTACAAGAATGGGTTAATTGAGTGTTTTTAAAATGCATGTTATATAAAGAATGAGCATAAAAATTTTTTGTTTGAAAGTGTCGACAAAGAAGAGTTTAGTTTCATTTTAATCAAGGTCTTCTTCCGGTGATGACGATGTTTTGAATTTGTCTCAAAACATACAGATTGATTAAAGATTGATATTAGTAAAAAGTAAAACATTGAAAATTATTTGTATATTCATCGACAACCAGTGCTGTCGTGGGTACATTATGCTCAAGATTCAGTTTGAATCAAAAAGCTGTCAGTAGACTCGTTTGCTTCCTACATAAATTTTGTTCGAATTAAAGTAAATTTAATACATCTAAGTTTCGTGACATTCACAACTAATACTGAGTGGGGAATTTTTTTCTAATATGCTCATTACGTTCTACACATTTGTTTGGATATCACCGAATGGTCTGGTATCACAAGTACATTAAGAACAATATTACAAAATAAAATGAATATTTCTTATGTATCATATATAGTAATATTTTGATATGCGCCAAACTCAATTATTTTAATGTTTTCGAATTTTTTCTAATTTTTCGCCTACAAATATAAAGAGAATCACCTTTAAACGTGCAACCTTGAAATATGTGACATCCTTGAATAGTGGCACTTCCAGAACTTGCGCCTTCTAAGACGCTAAGAAGGGCGTTTTGAGGCTGTTCTGCGTTGCTGTTATTGCTTTTATGTTGTTTCCGAATAGCTAAATAAACAAAATAGAGTCTGTTGCAAATATTTGAAAAAAAGGTTCTTATTCCACTTTGTAATGCTACAGAAATTTCAATCTCAGGGTTATTGAATATAAAATTTTAAAATCCTAAAACACATTTATTCAATTTTTTTAGTTTGCTTCAGACAATGATACCAGCGTTTTCTATAGTGAAAAATTATTATTTGAGATGGGAGTTGAATATTACTTTGTATTTCGTATAAATTTACTAATATTGCTCCGTTATTCAGTGTTGTGTTTGTGCATATACTTGCTCGTTTTAATATCTATTGATATTTACCTCTTTCTTTAGGATTTTCTGAATGTGCAAAACTACTTCCGCCTCCTGGAGATGGTCGCTTGTCTGTTGGCCCCGAAGCTGTAAATAAGAATAAAAGCTCTGATATTAATGTAAGAAATTTCATCTACATTTGAAGAATTGAACTGATTTAGTGGCAACCGCTCCACTGGGAAATAATTTAATATTTGACAATGTTAAAATTTTCGAAAGAATCATCAGCAGGTTGCATTATATTTATAACCACAGATTTCAAGCAATATTTTTTTAGACAAAAGTATTTGACCGTTCGATTATGATCATTTGTTGATCTTTTGCGACTCTTATGTTGCGAATGAGCCGATTCCCAAATCCAGGGATAGTTGAAAGATTGGTTCCCATCTAGAAGAGTGCCGTTCTTGTGAAGATTGCACTTTATCTGAATTGCCTTAAAATCGTGATTTCCATATTCGAGAGAGAAGAAAAATCTTTTCCATTTCTTGAATTGGAGAAAATCAACGTCGATTTCAAAAGCACAAGTCCCATTGCCACTGAACTCGAACTCTTGATTTCCACATGCTATCTCTGCCTTGATTTTGTCTTTTGATTTGATAAATTGAGTGTTGATGCTGATTTCAGCCGTGTATCCTAGTTGTTAGAAATCTTCAACGACCTTTCGTTGAATAATTTCTTCATCGAGAAAGAAAGCTAAAGCAAAGGTGTTTCTTGCAGGATTTGAGAAGACGAATCCCTCTAACCTATAGATTTCTTCACCATGACTCTTATACGGCAGGCCTACGATGACTGGGCCGTCGCAATTAAACTCAAATTTGGTTTCCTCTGCGAATGGGAGGGTAGATATTACTTTCCACTGCAACTCATTCTTGGGGAGATGAAGAACCTCGACTGTAATGCTTTTGGATTCCACTGATTCACCATTCATGCACCAGGATTTGATATGAAAGGTGGCTGGAACCAGGAGATCGTCATCTGCTTTAACGTGCAGTATCGGTGTGATGCCAAAATATCCTTTCGGCTATTTCGAGCTGTCAAACTCTGATTTTACCAATACTGAAGTAGTTTTAGCGAATGTACCAGGTTGGAAAGTAAGAATGTTTTTGCCAATTTTAATTACTTTTCCTTCTTTTTCTACTTGATGTATGACTGATTTAGAAATCACAGTCGTATCTTCATTATCTGTAGTTACTAATACATGATAAAATATTATTTGAGAATAAAGTAAACAATTTGAGATTGACTGAGACGATTCATTTATACAAATTTTATTAAAATTCAATATAATTAAAAATTAAACATTCACAGGCTTCTACAGTAGATTTACGGAAACACGACTGCTCCAATTAATTAATTCAATCCAATCTTAATCCAATTGTATTAACATAAAACAACACTCTCTTATAATTTTTCATTTTTAAAGTTGGCGTGCTTAAAAAATGGTTGGTTTCATTTCACCTCACGGCAATTTTTTCGTACTTTTTCTTTTTTGTAAGTAGTAACCAACAAAATGTGACTTATCATCAAATTTATTATCAAACTTATCATAGCTTTTGCATGAATAAAAAAAAGAATGTTACAGACCCATTGCATCTTCTACAGATGCTTTTTCTACTTCAAGATGTTTAAGTTCATGAGACAAATTTTGTCTTCCGT
This sequence comes from Styela clava, assembly GCF_013122585.1. Lineage (NCBI taxonomy): Eukaryota > Metazoa > Chordata > Ascidiacea > Stolidobranchia > Styelidae > Styela > Styela clava. The sequence goes on along the minus strand of NW_024102838.1, from coordinate 2,536,530 downwards.
CTTCTTGGTCGGACACTAAATATTAGTATGAACTGACAATATGATATATAAAACGCAAGTCATCATGTATGTACATGAAAAAAGGAAGATTTTCACAGTGAAAACTTTATTTTTTTATTAGTTTGTTCAGCCAACGCCTTTCGTTTCCGTAAGCAAATATACACGTTCGTTCGGACAAGCACTTCGCGAATCATGATCGGAAGATTTCTGTTTGACGGGATAAATACAAATATATATATTCTCGCATTCAATATGAGTCAGCACTTTATTTACCTGGATATTGGTTGTTAGCTATGTATCCACGTGGGTCAAATTTTACAAACATAATCCTTCAATTGAGCATTCGCAAAGGTGGTCAACAGACCCCGGAAGTCTTTCACTTTTGATACATTATAACAACCCATTGTCTAAGACGGAAAGTATAATTTCGTTAGTAATTCAATATGCTGATTCAAATAAAAAAAATTCACGAGTGAAAACAAGTGAGAACGTGTTTATGAATAACACGCAATTGTACTCTAACATTTTCAAATGAGAAAAATGGGTATTACTATTGCTTGAGGCCATATGTCGCCTTCCAAAGTGCAGTGTGATGTTAAAATAAGTGCAATTCACCTTTGAGGGAAATATACAAATAATATATGTTCATTAGGGATAGAAATGCCACTGTATGCCTGAGGTGGCTCTCACAATACTGCGTGGTAGACCTCACGCTATAGTAATGCCAAAAAAGAAAACGATTTGGTTTAAACAATATTTTCTTGAAAATGTATCATTGTTGGAATGCTTATAAATTAAATCGGTATATATATACTTTATTAATTTTTACTTTTTTGTTAAGAAACCTGTTACAATGTTAATTATGAATCTATTTTTGTCATGCATTTGTACATAAACAACTTTTTATATTCCTAATTCACATCTCGACTCAACAAAAAGCTCAAAAACATATAATCTTTCGGCAAGCTGAATTGAAATTAAAAAATCGGAGAGAAATCACCATTACGTCATTCTGTGAGAGGAGACTGTATTCTCATCAACTCGCTGCTGCCACCTGTCGCTTCGTTTAATACTCTTTACTTTTGTGGTTCGTTCGGGGGAATTACCGGAAATACTCTTTGAAACCTTGCTCTTCTCTTTTTTTCTATTTTCAAATTAGTCTCAATTCCAATTCTGTGTACCGAAATTCTCAGATTTCTCCTTAATCAAGAAAGATCTCTTGTCAATAAATCTTCAACATTTGTCGCAGCGATATATTCACTGTATGCATTCAGATGTATATATAGGGTGTTCATAAAGTGTTGGAATCCTAAAATTGCAAAGGTAATTTATCAATACTATATATATAATGGTTTTTCCCTCACGGATGTATTAAATGAACTAAAAATATTGTTACCCAACCTTCCATCAGCTTGCCGAAGGATTATATGTTTCTGAGCTTTTTGTTGAGTCGAGATGTAAATTAGGAATATAAAAAGTTGTTTATGTACAAATGCATGACAAAAATATATTCATAATTAACATTGTAACGGGTTTCTTAACAAAAAAGTAAAAATTAATAAAGTACATATATACCGATTTAATTTATAAGCATTCCAATAATGATACCTTTTCAAGAAAATATTGTTTAAACCAATATGTATGAAGACAAATCGTTTTCTTTTTTGGCATTACTATAGCGTGAGGTCTACCACACAGTATTGTGAGAGCCACCTCAGGCATACAGTAGCATTTTCTATCCCTAATGAACATATATTATTTGTATATTTCCCTCAAAGGTAAATTGCACTTATTCTAACATCACACTGCACTTTGGAGGGCGACATATGGCGTTAGACCTCAAGCTATCGTTATACCCATTTTTCTCATTTGAAAATGTTAGAGTACAATTGCGTGTTATTCATAAACACGTTCTCACTTGTTTTCACTCGTGAATTTTTTTTATTTGAATCAGCATATTGAATTACTAACGAAATTATACTTTCCGTCTTAGACAATGGGTTGTTATAATGTATCAAAAGTGAAAGACTTTCGGGGTCTGTTGACCACCTTTGCGAATGCTCAATTGAAGGATTATGTTTGTAAAATTTGACCCACGTGGATACATAGCTAACAACCAATGTCCAGGTTAATAAAGTGCTAACTCATATTGAATGCGAGAATATATATATTTGTATTTATCCCGTCAAACAGGAATCTTCCGATCATGATTGGCGAAGTGCTTGTCCGAACGAACGTGTATATTTGCTTACGGAAACGTCAGACGTTGGCTGAAGAAACTAATAAAAAAATAATGTTTTCACTGTGAAAAGCTTGCTTTATTCATGTACATACATGATGACTTGCGTTTTATATATCATATTTTATATTTTCAATAATAATGAGTCATAGCCACTGTTGGCCAAGGCAATCGCCCATAATAATAAAATAACAATACCTCATCAAACAATTGATATATATATTTGACATATTGCCATAAACAAAATTTTTGAAAAATCACATTTTTACCAGCAGTAAAATTTAACAACGATAATTAATAGATTCTGCATTGCCTCAATAGACCAGAATCCTCATTCTAATAATGTTACCCAGAATATAGATTTGGCGTGACATTCCTATATTTCGTATGGTTTTCTGAAGTACAAATACAATACGTGCATAATTTCCTTGGTTGAACGAATGACATACCTTATTTCATACGGTATTCTCAATCACCCCAAAATAAAATAAATCTTGGAAATACTTGCACATAATGAATAAAGTTAATAAACATGAAAGCTATTGATGAAATTTACACCAAACCTGTCTAATTATTTTATTACATATGTAATCGTACTGGTTGGCAACTGACTGGACAGCCGCCACCTGTGAAAACCGAAAGAATGTTTCTGTTTATTATTATTTATGTATTTATACATGTGTTTCCTTGGTTTGACAAATATAATAAAATCTCTATCTTTTCTTTCTCTGACATTGACATATATTACTTTATTCAAGCAGAGAAAAAAGCATTTTGAAACAGAAAAACGAACGGCTGGTTTTAAGAAAAATAACGCGGTACGAAAATGGCAGAGGTTAAAATAAGCGTAATATTACAATTCCTAATTCAGTACGATTTATGAAAATGCCGTATGTAACACCTGCAGGTTTTGGGACGGATGCCTTGCTGAGAACAAACTATGGTTATCACACTAAAAATACTGTATATGAATTTCATATTTAGCAACACCTAGTTATTAATATTATTGCTGGATCTCCAACAAACGTCAGAAAAAAAGATTAATTTACTATAACTATGGCAATGTTACTTTTTAAGATGCTTAATACTTAAGTCTATTGTTTGCTACCTTACAAAATATTTTACAGCTGATATCCCAAATATGTGGTCGAGGTGCCCCGTATTCTCTGGTATTTCTCAATGACATTAGGTAACGTAAATTCGCAAGATTTAAGATATAACGTTTGAAGTTGAACCAACTTTGTTCGCGTCGCGTGGTTCAGATTGATTCAGATTAGCAAAGGTCCACGCTAAAACGCTTTAAGCTATTTCCGTATAACTGACCAATCCTAAATGCAGCCTGAAAAAAGTATTCTTCCCGCCGTTTCTGAACTGTTGTATTCGTGAATCACCGCTAAATGGCGAGGTCACGTCGACTTGTCTTGCGTCGGTAAGGTCTTGAAGAGTTTTGGTTATATTATTTGATTTATTTCATGTGTACATGTTTTATTTATGAATTATAAACAAAAACTGTGCAAAAACGAGACCCCAAAACTTCCCTTGTTTTACTCTGAGGCGGTCAGGAGTCAGTGTGCCGTCAGTAGAGAACCTCACATCCTCTCTTCAGAGCGTTATCGCTGAAGAACGCAATGACTCTGAAATCGCATTGAATATTTACAAAGAAGCTTGTGAAATAGCTGGCTTGAAATAGTTGACAATAGCCAGAGTAGTCGAAGTACAAGTTTATCGCACAATGTCTGTGCTGATTCAGCATCCAGCATTCAGCACTTTTGTGTCGTTTTCAAGCATGATATATGCTTGTCCGAGTTTCATGACCCGGGTTGTGCGTCACTCCCTTTTTGGCATATTTCCAATTCTACAAGTTTTATATCTATGAGTATTTGAAATCTAAGATATGCACATAGGAGTATGTTATTACTTGAAAGAAAGCTATTTGGGCAGGACAGTAATCGTTTTAGCTCGTAAACAAGGTAATAATCACAATAATAAAGTTCAGCGTACTCGCTGAGAATTTCTCGCTATGAACCCGCTCTTTTGTTTTTTGAATATTTAGCGTTCGACGCCGTCTGAAGCGGCATGTTTGGATTTGTCTGAAAGCTTACGTAATTGTCTAATTCGAGAGACTTTGTTGTCGAGTCGGTTCCGCTTGAATTGATCACACGGATGAACAATACAAAACCTTTTTCAAAAAAAAAAAAAAATTTCTCTCATTTACAACGCGCACGCGCAGCGAATATCGCACGCATCAAAAGACACAACTGGCATAAAGCGGCGAAATACCGCTATCCGATGAAATTTAAACTGAAGGTTCTCAAGGCAACCCCTCACCGGGTTAGGCCCTCGATAGCGACGAAAAACGAAGAAAACAAAGAGAGTGAACTACGCCGAAGCAGCCTCGAAGACTTCAGAGAAAGGAGAAACTTCCGTCGCAACAACAAGACCGCGTACACTCTTCCTAACGACCACTCAAGATCTGGACTTTCCTCGCCTTCTCGACATCTTGAAGAACGACTCATCCACCCGAAAGTTTGTCGACAACATAACGGGACTCTTCGAAGGTCGAAAGGGGCAATGGATTTGTACCTTCGCCGCTACGGAAGATCCCAACTCGAGCTGCCGCGAACAATTTTTGGAAGTAACGGACGGCCAAATCCGAACAGCAGACGGTAACATCACAGTCGCACTGTCAACCGAGGCCCCAACTCGAATATCTATTCGGTGGATACCAGGGGAAACATCATACAACGAGGCAGTATCAAAAATTGAAGAACTTGGATGTGGAAGCGCGAGGAATGCATTCAAAAACTATTATAAAGGTACGTCTATCTATAATGGTCATACTACCTTTTTTATTCAAAATTTTAAAAGGGACCGTTTACCTGATTATGTGGTAATTGGTAGGAACAGGTGTAAAACCTACCTACCCCGAGAGTTATACGTACCAACATGCGGACGATGCTTGTAGGCAGGACACAACTTCACCGAGTGTGAGAGTGAAGCCGTTTGCCGTTACTGCAATGTCGTGGGTCATATTCAAAAAAACTGCCCATCAAAAAAGAAAGACTTTCCATCTCTTTCTCTGCCTACATGGACAATACCACGACGTAGAAGATTGGAGACGCCAAACCCACCTCATCTGAATATACAACGTGTGAACAACCATAGTGTCACACAACCTGCAATGACATCAACAAAGATTTCGGAATTACACAAACAAAATGATCAAAACGACGTACAACCTTCATCGACTGCTCAAAACACACCGGATATACCAACCACGATCGACCAAGATGTCTCACTACCTGCAATTACTATGGGAAATACCTCGAACGGCACCACAACTAACAGCATGCTTGACAATAGGATACCGGAAATTGATTTGGTCTCGGATTTACACGAGTTTTCCTCTTCCACCGGTTCTAATGACCTAAAGGAGATTAGTAACTGGTCGGAGTGCGAAGATCCGGGAAACGTCATGAGCCCTCTGTCGACTCCACCTAATCAACTACAACAAAAACCAACCCGGCAGTCATCGAGGTTGAAGCAGACTTCAACGATAGGCAACACACCTTTCCATCCTACATCAAAAGGAAATGCCTAGGTGAAGGTAATGCTACACAACATCGAGCCTTGTGACTTATCAAACACTTCCGTTTTCGACAGCACACCGGACGAAATATCCTCAGCCCCAGCCAACCTTGAATACAATAAATCAAATCCAAAGACTCCGGACTTAACTCGACCAAAATTGGACAATAAAAGATACCGTGACGACACCACATCATCCGATTCCTCTTTCTCAACTTCCTTGGAAGTTAAGTTAGTTGGAAAAAAGAAAAAATAACAGTGAGTAAAAATTCGGACCCACAAAATCAAATTCATATACTCTGGGACATTTATTTCGGCCTTCAAAAATCACTTGTATTAAAACGACCAGTTGATGGCATTAAACTCAACAAAATTCGATTATACCATCTCACAAATAGCGGATGTGATGAAAGGAAGTCTACCTCTTTATGTGGTACATAAAATGGTGATCTCTATGGCAGAGAGATTTGATCCATAAAACTTCCGTCGGCATAGTCTGGGTATGATGGCATTCGGGCTGGATTCCAGTCTTGTCCTCCTGATCCGTGAAAAAGAAAAAAAAAAGTTATGACATTTTTCAGGAGTATACAAAATTCTCCAGCCAGAAAGGCTAGATAGGGTTAAATGTTCCGTATATCTCCCATACGTCGACGGCTCTATTCGGGGACGCTTCATTGACAACCCATCATTTTTTCATTGCTATCAATTCTTCCACCCAACAAACCAGTTCACGTGGATGAGGTAGAGCGTCTGTATTTATTGGATAACCTCCAGAATGAAGTGAGACTGTGGAGAACTTCTTTAAGTTCCGACGTTAACGACTAATGTTTGGAGGGGCTTCTTCTGAGCGCTCGAGATTATCCAAGCGTGTACACCGCAATACAGATCGTTATGACGCTATCAGCAACCACCGTTGAGGCTGATTGGTCTTTCTCATGCATGAAACGGGTAAAGACATGGCTGCGCTTATCAATGACGTCCAATCGCCTTTCTGATTTGTGTGTGCTTCACTGTCACCGTGAAATCGTCACCGAGGAGAAAATTAATCGAGTTGTGTCGAGCATAGTTGGCGGGAAGCGAAGGATGGACTTTTAATCGGGGCGATATATTTTACTTATTCAAATTGCGTTGTTAATATTTGTTGTTTCAAATAAAAAATTGTTTATTAATGGATTTTGTATTCACAAAAATCCAGCTGAGTAATTGAATCAGTTTGCTTGTTGACCAACTGTTGTTGTTTTGCGCTTAAAGAAGGGGTGTTTTAAACCCAATATAATTTCTAAAATTTTCAAATTTGGCCCCCCCCCCCAAAAAAAAAATTTTGGGCTGGCTACGCCACTGATTGCGTCCATCACTTGGGTAAATCTCCCTGTTTGTAGTAGATCACAAGTGCAAAAAGAGCGAAATCAAAATTCAGTCCCGTTACAATATTCTATTCTCACCATTTACATGTCCTAGATACTTTCAGTAGTTATGGTACTCAAGAGATCGAGATATACATTTTAATTAACTGAAGTAAACTGTTGTGTGTGATAAAACAGTTGAATGGAACACATTGTCAGGCGTAAAAATTCGAATGACGTCTCGATTTCGAAAAGGTCGCTGTAACTTGCCAATTAATCACGCGTTGAAAATTACTGAATACTGCTACTCCGTTACGAAATTGGAAAATTTATTAGTTGATAACAGGATATTATTCATGTGTTCTCACGTTGTTCATTGTAAAGCACTTTTTGTCCTATTCAATATATTTCCTAGTCAAATTATTCTGAAAATCAAACGATCAGACATCGTCCTCCTTTAAGCAAATTTCGAGGACCTGAATGGCAGCGCGTATAATATATAAGTATATGATATGACGTGGATACTCCCGAACATAGCGGACGCCGGAACGTAGTGTGTGTACCAGGTCAGGGTTAGGCCATAATTTTATTCAAATTTTTCCCTATTTTAGTTATATATATTACGAGTTCGGGGACTAGCCAAGTGACTCCCTTAGTATTTGTGTCTGAAATTGTGGCCTAACCCTAACCTGGTACACATAATACGTTCCGGTGTCCGCCATCTTAATTCTCGTACTTCAGGAGTACCCAGCGTAGAGCGCCGTACACGACTAAATTATTACAAGATTGGCATTCAATAATTCCCTATAGAAATGCGGTTGGTTCATTCATAGTACGTTTGCTATCCCGTATAAGCGATAACTTGAAAAGTGCTGAATTTCTACGTCTTTGGTTTATCAATTACCAAATGTAACGCTTTTCGAATTCCCCCAAAACAGAGACTTTGTGTCACGGGTTTTTACGTTGGGCAGATTTTGAAGATTAAATAAAGTTCTGTATATCAGTCGCATCGTAAAGCTCATAGTGTGTGTACAAAGTAACAGATGACGACTGAGAATTAGGTTGGTTGCCCAGTTACTTCCTAGGTTTGTATAACCAGGTTTGGTAGAAGCAAATTCTGGGGCGAAAAGTGTTAGTCGTAGAAGGATCGACTGTAGCCCATTTAAACTTTAACTGAACTTGAAGCAAACAATTTCTCCAAATCCTAATGTTTAGAACAAATTTTTAGTGTTTTATTCATTTATTTTAATCCTGACTAGTTCGAGGAAGTTCGGTCGATAGTTAACTATAGTAACTCAGTGATTCATGGCTACCGCTGACAGGAATGGACAGAACTTTCGCGTAAACTCAATATTTCACTCTTGTTTTTTCTCTAGTTCATGTTTGTTTATCTCATCAGGGTCTTAGCCAGGAAGTTTCAAAATGGGGTGGGCGGTTCTGAATATTCTAATTGGCAAGATAGACCAATCGTAACAGCTTGGTCTTCAAACATTTTAAGACGCGACCTTATTTCAAAAAAGTTGTTAGGTATGATAAGCACTCGCTACCACCAAAGTATATTTATTGAATTATAAAAATTGTGATATGATGATATTTTTGTTTTATGTTTATCAGCCATTTGTAAAACTTTAATATTAATATTATTTACATTAATATTTAATTTTTATATTCAATATTAGTATAACGGTATAGCGTAAAAAATGAGATTTCCTGTGAAGCAACGGTTATATCGCATTGCAGTGAAAACACAACAATGGTTTACTTTAAAATTCAAATTATGGACGTTACACAATAGCCTCATTATTTGGGTTATCTGATTTTTGTTACTGCAAAACCCTGTGAGCTGTGACTTTTTTAACTTCACATTTTCCGATTTTACTACACATGCCTACATGTCCAGCCATCCCGGTTGTCTTCTTTGACCATATTGTCATCGAGAGTTCATGCGCATATTCTCTGTCTAAATATCGGTTTCAGTTTAAAACATAGATCGGAATTGACGTCAACGATACAAAATAATTCGCATTTAGATTATTTTGTGAACAGAAAATGAAAGAATAATAATAGTAATAGCCTGTGGTTTTCAAGCAATGAGAATTTACTCATTCACCCAATCATACTTTTCTGTATATTACACCTTCATAAAAAAAACGTTTTTTAATGTTACATCTATAAGTCAAAACGGAACCAATCAGTATTGATTTCACATATGATAACGGCTTTCACGTTCTGCTGACCAACACCCTCTTGACGTACATGTTTGGAATCCAGCCCAATGTCTTCATACCCAAACTATACCGACGGAAGTTTTATGGATCATTTTGACTTAAATAGAAATCACTATTTTATATACACGTTATAGGGTATAATTCCCTTCATCACATCCGCTATATGTGAGATGGTATTACCAGGTTTGTTGAGTTTTTACATCATCAACTGGGCGATTAATACAGGAGACTTTTTTTAGGCCAAATTTTTTTAGGTCCAAAAGAAACGAGCATAGAAATTTCATTGTAAGGGGTTCGAATTTACTCGCAGGTATTTTTTCTTCTTTCCAATTGGTCTGTTATGTATACTGTTGATATTGAAGATTCTGACGACGTTGTTTCATTCCTATTGCGTTTCATTTTGTCCAAGTTTGATTGTGGTACATTGCTTTCCAGGTTTGCTGACGCGGATGATGTCGCCTCAGGTGTGGTATAGAATACTGAGGTGGTTCTGACCTTCACATATGGATTGCCTTTTACTAGTTTACAGAAAGTTGGTCTAATTCTACCTCAGCAAGCGTGCATTATGTATATTACAACTAATGAGAGCTTTGATGTTTATCTTAATTATAAATCCGGTAGGTGTACGCCTATTGCAAGATTTTAAACCAAATTTTAAACTCCTTGTCACAGATAACTAAAACAATATTGAAGTGAATTTTTCTGACACGACGTCTATTGGAGCTTTTCGGAACGATGCAAGTAGACACTGATATCCAGCGATACTTGAAAAGCTTCTTTATTTTGCAGAGCTGTAATCATTCCAGTTTTCCATCGCCTGCCCAATTTATGACACTTGCGGGAATGGCTTAAAGCAGGGGTCGGCAACTTACGGCGGAGTTATATAATTCGCTCGCGACGCTTCACTGAATAATAGTAACAGAACAGCTGTTTTGACGATTATATTCTTTACGTAACAGAATCTGTTAGACACGTGTAGACAAAATTATATTATAACCTAACCTAACCTAAGTATATATTCACAATTACTCGTTTAATGAGCCTATAATTTAAATATAATCAGACAAATGACAACAAAACACAGAAAAGTTGAGGCTAAGTGCAAAGGGTTCAGTGGCGCCGGAAATATTCAAATGGCATTTTTAAGATGCAAAGCAATAAGGAAATAAATCTATATTCTATTTGAGAGATGTATCAATGCTTGAATTTCATTATAAGAAGTATCATTCGTTCGGTTTTTAACTTTCTAAAAATATATGCGACCCGCCAATGACTTGCAACCTTTAATTTTTGCCCGCCAGCGACAAACCGTTGCCAACCCCTGTCTTAGAACATGATTTTTCGTGTTTATTATAAAACAATGTGGTGAAATTATGCAGATTCAAAGAATGTATCAAACAATAACTCTGAAACTCCATTGTATGAGATCATTTTGTTTTTGATATTTTGATTGCACAAGAAACATAAGATTACATTGACTCAACATCATCAACACGTAGGCTTGCATCTGTCACTCCAATAAACATGACACACAAGGAAATGTCTTGCAAATAATGTTTAATACATGCATGTATAATGATGTACTATTTTGAACGCACAGTAATGCAGACACTGAATGGATATTTATGTATAAAATAGACCAGACATGGGCAAAGTACGGCCCGCGGGACAAATCCGGAGCGTTGGGTAATTCAATCTGGCCCGCCAGATGCTGCCACAACCAAACCGAAATCGAATTTCGATGTTTTAGTTAAAAATAGCTCAAGTAGTTTGTTGAGATTGAGGTTAAATTTAGTTTTGGCACGACGCATATTGTTTTCCAGTTTTTCCTTGTAACACTGTAAATATTGTTCTTAAAATGTAACTTTTTACGGCACACCTACATGGCCCGCCAGTCGAGGTGGGCGAAATTGTTGGCCCCTGCCTGATATAGACGTTCGTGAAAATGGGGTCAAGAGCATAGCCATCCCAATAATTTTTTTTCTATTTTTTGGAGGGGGAGGGAGGCTTTTTTTTATAATGACATAATACGACGCTTACTCGTTCAAGAATAAAGTAAAATGGTGTTGGGAAAAGCGTAGGAATTCATGTCTCACTGGGAATGCCTCGAAATTGCAGTAAAAAAAAAGCTGACAATTGGGGGTGTTGAATGGGGTTTTGCAATATTTAAATAACTAGGCCAGTGGAGTCAAAATAGTTTTATCAACAAATGCTTTGACCATAAATTTCTAAAATTTCAGTTTAGTTAGCACCCTCGATTACATGTCGATATGACAAGCAATCTAGAGAAGCGTGTTCGTGTGTATTTTTTAGTTTGAATTTTGTTATATTCAAACTGAAGGTGCTACTAACTTTCCAAGTTCTAACATTTTAAACCCGAAGTTCGACAAATCTCGCCATATTTAATGTACACCCGGGTAGTTTAGTATGTGTGACGTTGGGGAACGCCATGTCAGCAGTCTGACGGTGACAATCAGTTTGGTATGGTGAATAATTGGTACTCTCGTAGTAGGTGTACCCGGTTAGGGCTAGGCCATAATTTAATTTCGATCTTCTATATTTTAGTTCTATTACGAGTTCGGGGACTGTCTGTGTTAGCCAAGTGAATATCCCCCTACCCATTAGTTTTAGTCTCTTTACACAACTTAATGTAAAATAAGCGAGAAAATTAGTTTCCTTCATAGTGGTACACATACTTCTGGAGCGCCAATGAATGAAAGGTTCAGCATGGAATAATTGACCTATGATTGAGTATTGAATAATAATAAATAAGTTGAAAAAGTAGTCACAGGATTATAGAGAATCATGATATTTGAATAAACAATTTTATTAATGTTACATAATGATTCAATAACACATTCCAATTTTGTTTTGAAGATGCCAGTACGCCTGCAAGTCCGGTTCGAATTACGCAAATATTCAAAATAAAAGAATTAAAATAGGAATTTGTATTTGTAAATTTGAATGAACTAATAACTCTAAAGCGTCATTGTATCAGATCATTTTGTTTCTGATGTTTTGATTGCACAAGAAACATAATATTACTTTGACTCAACTTCCTGGCACGTATCTGGAATAATCATGATGGGTTCCGATTTTGTTTTCAAGATGTCTGTCCGCCTACAAGTCTGGTTTGAATTTAGTGATTTACGCAAGCAATGTAGATCTGCTTGCAGGCTTGTCTATGGAACATATTTTGCAGTCATATCCCATAGTAATTTATGCCTGTACCATTCCTCGGAATTCCCATTGAAATACAATTTAACAAAAATTATTAAATCTATGAAAATTTCGGTTCAGCGTCTGATAAATAAGACTACATGTACAAAGAGACATGCAAAACGACAAAATCCATTGACTTTGTTAACTCCAGAAGTATTGTTTAACTATGATAATTCAGAATCAATATGGCAATTTTGTTCTGTTTCTCAGTCGCTATGCTCATGCATTCATTCGACTGATAGGAACGAAGTTAATTATGTATACATTATGTAATGTAGCCAATTCGTTTTGTCAGGGCTGATAACATGCAATGTTGGAAAAACGTAATAGTCTCAGTGGTCTCCTAGCATCCGTGATCATATAACGAGGGTCAACGCCGTGATAAGTATTTTAGAGAATTAGTCTGCGTACACAATAATTTAATTTTTAGTCTTGTCATGTTTGAATCAAATGTTTTCACTAATGACTTTCAGTGGTCTGAAATTCGAATCCAAAAATCGACTAATCGTGCGATATTTGAATTTCACGAAGGTGGTTTGACAACATGATAACTTAGGTTTACCGTACGCCCCGGTTTAGCCGGGAGATTCCCAATTTTGACGAGCTGTCCTGCCCAGTAGACTTGAATGTCCCGGCCATGCAGTATGGTAGTTATATATATATATATTTTTCAATTTAATACAATATAATATATTTGTTATTGGAGGCTAACTAATTTATTAATATAGAGTATAGACAGTCCATTTATTACTCACTTTGCGACTCATTTCACTAGTTCAGTGAGTGCAATGAGACATATTCGTGAAGGAGACCACTATGATGTTAGGTTATAATTATTACATGTTAAAAGTCAATTTAGCATCTAACATTGACTGTACTGCAGTTAAATTTTTCAAAATACATTTCCCAGTGATTTGCATGTACATAATATTCATATGAATTGAATATTACAAATCTCGGCTTGTCCAATCCGCATTGTCCCGTTTTTTTTTTGTTTCGTATATATCGTAAGCCTAGGTATACTGTATGTACGGCGTTGTGCATCCGATATCAGCAGTCGGAAGGTGAGAAAAATTTGAGCATGGTGAGAATAATAAGAGATAAGTAAAAAGATAAAATAGTCACCGGGTGACTGAGAATCAAGTTATTCAAATAAACAGCCATTTGGATGTTCCATAATGAAATAAAAATAGGTTCGGATCTTGCTTTCAAAATGTCAGTCCGTCTACTACTCTAGTTGAAATATCGAAAATTAAAAGAAAAAGCTTTGGACATGTATTTGTACCTAAATTGAATCAAATTTTAATTAAATTCGGTTAAAATTTGAATGAACTAATAAATTCTCAAACGTCAATGAATGAGATCATTTTTTTTCAAATATTTTGATTGCACAAGAAACCTAATACTACATTGACTCAATTTCCTACCACGCAGGTTCGCATACGTCACTCCAATAAATCTGGATAAAACATTACACAAATAGAAATGTCTTGCAGTTAATGTTTATTATGTTTTATGTTTCTGTATGGCGATGTAATATTTTGAACGAACAGTAAGTAATACAGGTACTCAACATTTGGTAGAAATAAAGATATTTGTGAAATAGAAGTGGGAAGATATATATACATCATTTTAGTAACCAGGACGATATATTTTTTGTTCACAAAGATATCAGCCAGAAATTTTTAGCTTGTGACAGAGTTGGATAAGTTTCAACTATACAATTTCCTACAATAATCATATGGACTATGGCTCAAAATAGGTGATTGTTACTTTTGAGTGTACCACAACCATCAGTACAATGAATCTTTATAGTTTCGCCTGCATAACATTCATATGACCTGTTTCCTTCACTTTTGAGTGAGTGTACGTAATGCACCACTGTACTTTTATTTAGTTTTAGTAGCTATTGACATTTCGATGGTATGCGGTAACTTTGATCCAGCTAGAATGTGTCTTTTTGCTGCCAAGTGAGTGCGCGCGACCAGCTAACAAATCCACAAAATATGTATTTTTCGAATACGACTTTGCACTGGCTGAATTTTTAGTATTTAGTTTTCTTCCTTTGACTGTTTCCTACCGATTTCACTTTACAACTTTTGCCTGGATGTCTTTTTTTTCACTTGACTGCGCTTCTGGACTTTTTAATTGCGCGGGGTCTGGGAATTGTATCATCACATCTTATTTATTGCTTGATTCCTTTACTTTTTTTTATCGCACGGTATTTTATTTTTTGATTGCTTGCCGTTCCAACCAACCTTGGCAGATGCTGTTTTATATGATCCCGGTGGAGGAATACTGATTAGGTCCTTTCTGTATTTTTTGCTAACTGGTCGTCGTATCTCTGGTTTACTTTTCTAAACATCTCAGATCAAAATGATGCGGCGTTATGCCCTTTTATAGATAAAAACGATATCATACACACTAAAAAAAATGAAAAATAACGTAAATTTGTTTTAGGAGCCCCGCGACAGGTAAAACATGCTACCCCATGGACTAAAGATGAAATGTAGTAAATTGCGCGTGCTATTTATCTTTCTATTTATTCTGATACTACGTCGAGGCCACGCGTCGTATTTCCCCGGATTCAGATGAAATATCAGCTAATCAATGTAGAGGCTATGGTCAATCAGTTTTCCATTCTATTAAAAATGCGTTCATTGTGGTTCTATTACGGTTCTTATATAGAAATTTTTGTGGTGCCCCATTTTCCTTGGTTCCTCGAGCACGTGCTTATTTTGCCTAATGGACAATCCAGCACAGCCTAATATATACCGTATATATTATTTATCTGTGAAATTTAGATTCATTTATGGCTTGTATTTAGGGTATTGAGCAAAATTTCGCTTTTGAACTAGGTAAAGTAATTTCAACTAAACCATGAACATTAATCGTCAAGTAACAATTTGTTGTTTTGTTTGTTTTATTTTTAAAATCCATTCTGGGCTCCGTGAATAATAATCAACCTGTTCAACGGTTCCGTAACACCAAAAGTTTGAGAACCCCTGGCCTAGACGGTAGTACTGGTATTATGTAATCTTTACCATTACGGTGACGTGGTCTTCATGACATTGACTGACTACGAAAACGGAACGAGGAGCGCAATATTTAATTTTGATGACGTCATCACACACACAAAATCCCATAGAGCCAACAGATATTTTTGAAATAAATAAAAATAAAAGCCCTATAGCGACAAAAACATTCTTTAGTCACTGAACATTTCAAAGCAATTTGTCCCGTAATTAAAGATAAAAGATTTTATCATAACAATATCAGCAAGAAAAAGAATTCTAACAACGACAACATCATACACAAAACGATATTTAGGCCTATTTCATGTCCAACAAGCCATATACAATTGAGTTTCAGAGTACTTTTGCAGTTTTCGTTTCTCAAATTTTCGAAAATTTCTCGAGATTGACTTTTTGCTGTACACTCAAGGTAACTGTAGAACAATGACCTGAGTAATTCAGATGTCTGGGTTAGGCAGACATATAATATATGTTGGGCAAAGGAGCGGATGAGAGTGAAACCACGGGCCCCATTCGCCAAACTTCGTAAAAAGCCGCGTTTACGAGCACGTAACCTTGTCTCTCAAAAACGCTGTTACGAAATCTCGTCAAGTGCGATTCACGAAACATCTCGTAAAAACTTTACGCACGGTCACGCAAGTTCTCTCGAAATCTAACGCACGGTCGGCGTTGAACTCAGGCTTCGATATATCTTAACTAGGTTTCTTGTTTTTATTCAGTAATTGTTTTAGTACTTTAACTTCATTTAATACAGCTGTGAGGGTATCGATAAATTCTCTTCAATTTTAAAATAATTTAAGACTTTATGGACATCCCACATATCGTGCTATACGTGCAGTTTTTCTGTGTTTTGTATTTTTTTGTAATTCATAACGTATGCATATATATACGCATTACAATAATGATAAATAATGAAAGAATATTAGTAATACCACACGCTAATACAAAGTAAAATTTCCTGTACAAAAACATTCAAATTCCTCTTTGGCGCGGATTTTCTCCCCGGATGGGAAACGTCCAATTGGGTTATCACAATGTTGTGAAACCGGATACCAATAAAGGAAATTACTAAATTTCATTGCGCTATTAATCAATTAACTAGTTAATTTAAAAATAGCTATCTTTTTCCATTTAATAGCAGTATGCATATATTCGTAAGCTTTCTTGAGTTTAGATCATCGTCCAACTTCTTCAGAGAAAACAATATATAATATATATGTAGGCTTACCATACGTCCCGCTTTAGGCGGGACAGTCCCGCTTTCTAGCGTCTTGTCTCGCCGTCTCGACAAGTCAGCCGAAAGTCCCGCTTTTGCGTTCAGCCATCCAGCATAATACACGAATATGTTCTCGTTACTCCTGTTGCTGTGTACCGCAAATCTAGCCTACTTACTGAAGGTGAATGCGTTATTTTGTTTGTTTTGTTGTTTCCCGCTAACATTGTTAGCGAACGTATCACATGTAAAATCAATTCTAATTGGTTCTGTTCGGCGGTTCACGTGAATGTAATATTGAGCAACGTCTTTTTGAAGGCGTTATCTACAGAAAAGCATGGTTGGGAGAATAATTAAATCTCAATTCTTTATTCTTTTTGCTGTACAAAAAAAATCTGAATTCGGATCATTTGTATCGTTAGCGTCTATTCCTTTCTATTTTTCGAACTGAACTTGATATTTGGACAAAGAATATGCGCATGAACTCTCAATGACAATATGGTCAAAAAACACAGGCGTGATGGTTGTAAATGTAGGCCTATGTAGTAAAATCGGAAACTGTAAAGTTACAGCATCCCATCGTGTTATTGGAGGCGTCCCGCTTCGAAGTCAAAAAAATATGGTAACCCCCATATATATGGTATATTCTTTTTGATTTGATTCTCTTACTTATACTAAGCTTACTAATATGCTCGCTATTTCATGGAAAAAGATTATTCCTATTTCCTATTTAGCTCTATATCTCAACACTATCTTTCAAGCATTCTTGTGGCAAAAGACACATACGGATCCGAAGTCGGAAGATACAAGGAGAAGGGACTAACAGCTCAATACCCTATTACCAGAGGCGCAGACAAGATTTTTAAATTGGGGTTTAAAATTGGAATCGGAAATTTCCAAGCAGCGGCTCTTGTAACAGTCGCTCCGATTACGCGCTGGTCAGACCAACTTCATCATTGCATTATGATTATTATGTCGCGTAAAATATTCAATTTCCGACGACTACGAGAATTTAAAATGCCTTCCTATATTAATTTAATAATTTAATTGTGTTCAACGTAACTCACGGTTGCGTCGACTTTTTAAAAAAATTAATTATTACTATTCCAAAATACCACGATAATTTGCGAAAAATGTGAGATATACTGCCGTAAAATCTTTAATTTTAATACGTATTTTTGCGCTTTTGCAAAAATCCCGGCGTTAGAAACATCTCAAGATATCTGCTATAGAATCCCAGTGAGTACAATTTAGTTTAGTACAAAAAAAATACACATAAAGTATATTGGTATATAATAATTACATATTCATAGGCGGAATGTTGCGATTCACAATCTCTTAAAAAAGCTTTTTTTAATATGTCGCGGGCCTACGTAAACAAAACTTATGTTGTATTTCATTTTTTTTAGTATTCTATATTTCCGCTTATTAATCTAAATTAGAAGGTTTGGGTTGCGGATCCACTTCTTTATTCATCCTGACATACATAGGCTTCGACGTGAAGGTGTTTGTAGTCTAAATAAAATGCCACGCCAACAAAAACAAGCAGCTATATACGACCCCAACCCTGAAGATCGCCACTGCCTATTACCGTCCTAACTAATATTCGTTAATAAATATTTAAATACTTTTTTTTGCAAACGCGATTTCCCCAATCTTCCATGAAGATATATTGTTACCATAGAGTGGATGACCTTCAACTCAATGCGAACTTGTCCGATCTGTTGAGTAAATGCCCTGGGCAAATTTTTAAATGATAAAAGTGTCACTTTATCATTCTGATATTTTATTCATGTAAATTTTCTCAATGTAAAATAGTGTAACTGACAGTTGGGGTTACGTGAAACTAACAACCGTTCCTTTCTCTATGTCTGTGTGCTGGTGGATCCGTATGCGTATAACGCAAGGATGCTATAGCAAGAGTGGAAATGACTATTCTATTCAATTCAAGAGTCTTGCTGCGCCCTAACACAAATATATTTCTGTAACGTTTCGTCTGACTGAGGTCAGACTTTTTCAGACGAGCATTTCACAACTGTGGCAAGAAACGTAATGGCATGCACATATATAATGGTATCAAATATTGGATCTGTTTACGATAGAAAAAGATAAATAAGATCAGGAAAGTGCTAGAACATTAGAGAAGCTCAATTTAAGTTACAATCAATAAATATCCAACAGTGTAGTGAGTGACAATTTATATAGGTGCATACCATTACATTTCTTGCTACAGTTGTAAAATGCTCGTCTGAAAAGGGCTGACCTCGGTCGGACAAAACGTTACCAAAATACATTTGTGTTAGTGTGCAGCAAGACTCTTGAATTGAGTAAAACATTGTGTTTGCTAATAAAAGTGTGGGCTCAGTATTGACAGACGTCGCGATTAAACACTCACGAAGCTTCGTTGGAGTTCAATAGTAGAGATGTTATTGATTGCCGCTTGGCGAGAGGCCGGTGCTGTCCGGTTACAATTAGTTGGAAGAAAATTCTAGAAAAGGAAAGTTTGAATAGCATAGAAAATTTCTATGTACAATTTTTAAACTTCTTTTTCATTCTTCTTCGTAGATTAGTTTAGTTCTGATCCTCCAAGACGCCCTAACAAGCTGTGAGATTGTAATACAATCGTGAAGTTATTATCAGTACAAAATCAAGTTCAATTAGTTTAGTTCAATCACTTACCGTAAAAGTTAACCTGAACTAAATCCACAAGATCATTTGTTGGTCAAAGAATTGGAGTTTCACCTCATCGCAATAAATGGTGAGTTGTCTACATTGAGGACTTGTTTACTCACTGAGCATTAATGCGTAAAACAATGGTTCCCAATTTAGCACTTATGGCCCCCTGTTTATCATTTCAGTGGTATTTATAGTGTCGTTTTGATTCCAAATCTCATTATGTCCAAACACTTCATACTCAACAAAGCGAAAACACCCCTAAAATAATCTCATGAAGCAATGAAAAATTAGGAAGAACAGGGAATTTTCTTGTCAAGGGAAAAGTAGAATCAGTTTTGCGCCTAGCATTGTGGCACCCCTTCAACTGCTCAGTGGTCCGCTTGAGGGCCACTGGCCCCCGGTTGGAAACCTATGGTGTAAACATCTCCCTATTAGGTGTCATAGGTTTTTGAGTTGGTGGGAACAAGGTATTTTAATTTT
The DNA here is from genome assembly GCF_013122585.1 of Styela clava. NCBI lineage: Eukaryota > Metazoa > Chordata > Ascidiacea > Stolidobranchia > Styelidae > Styela > Styela clava. Next base: position 2,516,506 of record NW_024102838.1, on the reverse strand, counting down.
ACCGACAGTATTGTTGATTACAGTCAGTAACCAATCGCGTCTGTCTTCCTTTGTGGCGAAGAAGTTCGTTTGGGGCTGGAATGTGATAAAATATGTTGCGACTTGTGGTTGTGGTGGTCAGTCGAAGTAGTATCATACTTTTCCTGAACCTACCGATTTGGACTTTGTGTCCAAATACTTGAGCATTGCTCTCTTGTTATTTATTCAATTTTAAAATATGTGGCAAATCTAAATTTAATGTTTTATAGATATGAAATGGAGAAAAATATCGAGACAGCTGTGTCGGTGTTAGAGACATTTATAACCGATTCCACTGTGCAAAATTTGAGTGTGAAAAACGCTGAAGAAGTCTCCGTGATAGCAGAACGATTAGAAATTGATCATGTGGAAGAAACATCTGTGATAGCAGAACAGGCGACTATAACGTCTGCAGATGCTGTCATTAATGCTGAACAATTCAACATCGGTAAGAGAAGTTTTTGAAAACTTGTTTCGTACAAAGCTGCACTCAAATCATCAGCTAAATTGAAAGAGCCAGTCTAGAAAATATAGGAATGAATTGTCAAAAGTCCGGAATTAAAATTTACGAAGTTGGGATTCAAAATTGTAATTCAAAACTCTTGGAAGTTGATAGTCAGGATTGAATTTTTGAACTAGTAAATATGATAATAATAATTTTTTTACAAAAATATTATTTTATTAATTTCAAATGGATAGGAATAGGAGTCAATGACATTTTTCTCAAATATTGAATGAAATATGAAAATCTGATCATGTCTATTCATAGAGGGGACGACATTTTAGTGCAACTTCGTATTCCTCGCAAGTTACATCTAATCATGTTTTCCCCTAACTTAGATACATGCTCGGCCGTATGGCGCATCGTGCAAAGCATTAGAAATGCGCTTGCAATCCTACCTTATTCTACACTGTGCGGATTCGCAGGTACGAATCAAGTGAGGGATAAATATGTGACAGAGCATTGCTGGGTACAGGTCGGTTGCAGGTCGGTTACGGCTTTCACTTCACCAATCCATGCATCTGAAACATATAACTAACTAACTAATCACATATCATAACTGGACTGGTGACTTTACGAGGGACCGTGGTACTTCATTTAATTAAGCTTTCCCCTCCCCTGGAATAAATATGAAAATTCTATCCTATCATAATTTTATTAGTAACAAATCATTGCAAAACAACTAGGCACTTCACAGTATTTTTTTTTTCCTGATTCAGAAACCAACATCACTGGTTCTACAGTGCAAGATTTGAATATTGAAACAGCTGAAAATGTTTCTGTGCTTACTGAAAAAGCAAATATAGCAGCGGGTAATGAAACAAACGTGCAAGCTGCAGAGGTTTCTGTTTCAACTGAGCAAGCGATTGTTACGGCAAGGGAGGCAATTATCTGTGCAAATGTTCTTCAACAAACCAACATCAACGGTATATATAGCATTTCCAAGATGTACTTTAATAATATTTCATTTCATTATTCGGTACTCCCGTATCGTGTGTACCTGGTTAGGGTTAATCCATAATTTTATTCCGAATTTCCTTATTTTAGTTCTATAACAAGTTCGGTGACTGTCTGTTTTAGCCACGTGAATAGGTGCCCCCAGCCTATAGGTTTCAGTTCCTTTACGCTTGATATAAAATAGGCGAACAAAATTAGTTACCTCCATATTGGTACACCCACTTCTGGTGCGCTGGATTATGTGTTAAATAGCTCAAGCCACTAATTTCATATAGCAACACATTTGAATTGAAACTTTTGTTCAGAAACAAACATAACCGATGCTATTGTTGAAGAGATAAAAGCAGAAAATATTCAAAATATACACGCCAAAAATGTTGTGATATATAATATGCCCGGAAATTACGGTATGTTGATTTACTTTGCACTTGATTCATTTATTCCGAAAAATTTCGTGATATTGCTAATGGTGAATGATGAATGAATATTGGAGGGTAATATATAGCTGAATGTAAATTGCTGCTCATAAAAATATGTTGATCGGGTATTTGCATAGTTATTTTAAATCAGCAGTGTTTTTAATTTTCAGGATATGTATATATACATTTTGGTGATAGCATATTTGCGTCCACGGACATTTTACCTGCATATATTTACACCCACCGACATTTGCACAAATACATTTTCACCCATAGATTTTAGCGCCCGCATATGAATTGCACCCGCGGACATTTATACCCTTGTAGGTTTGTACCCATGCACATTTGCATGCACGTGTGTGCAAAGATAATGGAACTATTTTTTATTAATATTGCGAAAAATAATTTCAATGAATTTGTAGGGAAAACTGGAACATCAGCTGGTTTATTGGCGCCGTCGGCATTGCAAGCAGGTTGGAATGGTAAACCACAACAGTCACTGGTTGCGTATATGACAGAAGCAGATACTGCCGGACACGCAACAACGATACCGAAGGAAATAAATAATTCAGGTGAATCAAACTTGATAACAGTACCTGACATAGTAAACGTGGCGCTTCAGAAATATGTGTACCGATATGGAGGGTAACTAATTTTGTTCGCCAATTTTACATCAATTTGTGTAAAGGGTCTAACCCTATGGGCAGGGTGTATATTCACTTGAGTAACACAGACAGTCCCTGAATTTGTAATAGAAAATCGGCATAGAATTATGGCTCAACCCGAACTTGGTACACATACTACGGGAGTACCGTAAACGTTATGTCACTGCTTCATTATCAATCGTACAAATAAACATAACAACATAAGCTCAAGGACCCTGACCTCCAACTAAATTGAACAAGTGCGGATAAGATTGCAAGCGATTGCTAACGTATAAAGAGCAATACCATGTTGCAATCAAGATATCGGTAGATTGTGATGAACTCGCCTCTTGAAATAATTCGAGTCATCACCGGTCAAGACTCGACACAGCACTCATCAGGTGGTCAGATATTTCACAAAATGGAGATTTTTGGGAGATAGCTAGTTGCACGCTGAAATACTTCATATACATTGGGTAAAAAAAATTCTTTCTGCTTTTAGGTTCCAGAAAACTCCTCAAGTCATCTCAAACACGTGAGTCTGTTTATTAAATTTGCATTTGTATCGGTAATATCATATTACATATTTATACCGGGGTAGAGGAAAGTCGAATTAACGGCTTAACCATACGGTGTACCAAGACCACTTGTCCGGTTACCCGTCCATGTTGGGGTTCAGCAATCCGCTCGCACACCGTTATTATTCATAGGATTCGAACCTGCGCATGGTAATCGGATGTGCAATGGCAAGCGTGTTCCTAACACCTAGCACGGTGCGAATTAATCTACTGTGACTTTGGATAATACACGAAGTAATGGAGGAACCAATTGCAATTATAGGGTCTCTTATTAGCGTCATTAAAAATGACATCTGCGACCTTCGCCAAGCGTCGGAAAAAAGGGAGATACTCGGGAGATTTGCTATAACACACGTCATCGAACAGGAAAATTATCGAGATTCCGAATAATAACGGGACCTCGAGTTCTTTGTTGAATCGCATTAAAAAACTTGATCAAAAGCGATCCGCGCACAATATTTCGAAATATATCTGAATAATTAACAGAACGATTTTGCGATGGACCGGAAATATAAAATTATGATAGCTTGGCAATGTATCCCGCGGAACGAAAAAAACACCTAATTTAGTGCCGTACAAATCTGGTGTTTCTATTCAATGTTATAACAATTATATTACCGTTTTTCCCCCGTCTCTTAATGCCCAGCTTCCAACACTCTGGATCAGGGGTCTCCAACACGCGGCCCGCCAGGCATTTTTTTGTGGCCCGCGTTATGGTTGTGATTTTTCCACAAAAAACAAAACAGTATGATGTCAACTATTAGTAAGTTTTATCGTGTAATTTAACATCAAGAGCCCGGTCCGACAAACTGTTAAAAGTGAAACAAAAATTCCCCCCTGTTATTCCACTTGACCACGTTCATGTTTTACTCTATTGTCATAATTCAATTATAAATACAATGATTACATTCCGCATGTTGATTGTGACGAAATGAACTAGTTTCGGTCAGTCCATTGTGCCCGAAGAAAAGTTTACGAAGCTAATTGCACATTCACGTTGCATACTTGCGATGGCAGTTCTTATATTCGCGAGCAGTTTTTTCAACTACGAAAGTTAGCAAGTCAGTCCTTCTCTCTCAACTAACGGATGAGCGTTTGCATGCTGTCCCCTCTTCCAGCGGGTTCACTCATATGAGAGAAAATTTATATTTACGCTAGCGATGGGTAACCTACTGTTAATATCGCTCTTAGCTATTTATTGACGTAATGTCCTGATATGAGAGAAGCAATAAAACCTTCCAGCCGTGACGCAAAGTGCGAATAGTATAAATAGCGTGGATTTCAAAATCGCCTGCCAGATGTCTGGAAATGTCGACGCGACTCAGACGGAAAATACGCCTTTGTAATGACTTATTATTGGTTTAGCATGTATTTTCAGTCATACATACTATCCCTGGTGCTGTGTTGATTTGATAAATATGATTTCGACTGCACCATAGTTGGCAGAGGTATGGAGATTTTTTGTATGTAAAAAAAACGTAGAATTATTGTTAATTTTCACGCGTAACTGAGCGTATTGGATTGTTTACGTCGTTCTACGCGCATTTCCGTCAAAAAAAGTAAAATTTTTTGCATTGGGGGTGGTCTGTGCAGTAATAATTAGAGCTGTGATGTCATTAAAATCGTCAGATGAAGCATTGAACATGATAATTCTGTAAATACAATTGTGAATTTCAGAGTAACCATAAAAGATTTTTTTTGGAGGAGTGTGTTTTAAAGTTATATTGCTGAATAGAACTCTAGCACACGCTTTTAAAAAGACATGTGTGAAGCTTTAGGGCTCAATGGTTGACAAAAAAAAATATTTTAAAACTACCCATGTAAAATGGCATGGGTCGAGAGCGCCGAGTAGGTTAAGATTAGCAAACCAACGCAAAATAAGGCCAAACATTGAAACCAAATATCCAGCACTAGTAAGTGAATATGTTTTGAGTCTCTTTTGCTGTAAGATCCAAGTGGAATTTCAACACAATACATTCAGGTATCCATTTTTGGACCTATTTTCTTGGTTTGCGGCCCACGTGTGTAATAAATTTCAAAAAGTGGCCCGCGACATGTTTTGAGTTGGAGACCCCTGCTCTAGATATACTATAATATACAATTTACACAGTTTAGCATTTTTGAACTTTGTTTACCAGGTTATTCGAAAAATACCCCATATGTTTTCTCGGGTCGTCTCATATACCCTCTGTGTCTAGTGGAAGCTGTTGGTGGTTCAGCTGGCAAAGATATACCCACCAAATGTAACAGTGTGCTAAAAACCCAATTTCCTGCCTTACAAATTTAATTAGATATTAAAACTGCTCAATAACCAATTTTGGTTCCCCACGGTTTTCCTTCTACGGTAAAAAAAGTGCTTTGAATTTTATTCATGTTTTTCACAATTGGTCATGCTCAAATGTTCTCTTTACCAGTTGGAAAAAATAAACTTGACTATGACTTTGAAATATATTTACAAATATTTTTACAGCCAGATATCATAAATATCTAAATATATTCATTCAAACTATTTTTAGGGAAATATGTGGCCGAATTCAAAGAAGTGATCAATCGCGACGCGTATTGGAAATCCAAGGAGTCTATTACGGAGTTGTACAAAGATCAAAGACTGGTTGAACCATCTTTTGAAGTAAATCCACGTTTGAAAGAATTGACACATTTTTTTGGAGGTGAGATGGCGCCAAAGATGAAAGAATATCGTAAAGATGCCGAATTAGGCGCTTTGATCGAAAACATCAGCGAAGGAAGAATCGTTACCATCAAACAATTGATCAAAAGTTTTAATTCAAAGAAAAATCGGTTCATTACAATTATCGGACAGGCAGGAAGCGGAAAAACAACATTTACGAAACGCTTGGTTCATGCTTTGTGCGAAGACTCAAGAAAAAGTTTCAAAAACAAGTTCAAGAAAAGTTACGGCATTATTTATTTTGTTAACATTCGCGACCTTCTCAATTCGGATTCAATTAGTGCTATGGAATTGCTCTTTGAAAAAGTCGTCACTGATTTGAGTGAAGAAAGCCTATTATGTGGCTATGAATGGATCATTGAAAATCAGGAGAAAGTTGTTTTTATTTTCGATGGATTGGATCAGGCGACTTGGTCTCTTATCGAACATCACTGCAAGATAAACCACCATGAAAGAGCCAGTACAGCAACGGTAATGTACAACATTGTCACTGCTCATCTTTTCCCCAGGGTTCAGATTGTCATCACCTCTCGCGAGCATTGTATAGCATCTCTCACTGCTGAACTTCGGCCCCATCTAATCTACGGGTTAGTAGGTCTGAGCCCAGATGACGTCAAGAAATTATTCGTTGCACTCTTGGGTGATATCGGCCAACAGCAATGGGATCGGATGTGTTTATCCTCTCCTGCAATTATTCCGCTGTCTTCAGTCCCAATATTTTTAATATACAACGCCATCGTTCAGAAGTTTAACCCGAATAATCCACCAGATACCATGACAGGAGTTATGTTGGAGATTATTGATGTTCTTCTGCAATCTCAGCATGTCAGAGATAAGCAGGTTCTGCACAAGTTGAAAGAAATGGCTTTTCGAGCAATGAGTGTAGGTCGAGTCGTTTTTACAAAAGAAGAATTATTGAAGTTTGGAATAGATCCAGATTCGATTCAAGACCTGGTAATCAAAGTTCCAGGCCGCACAAGGGCGAGTCATTGCCTGCTTGAAGGAACCCAACAAATATGTTTCTCACACCAAGTAATTGAAGAAAACTTTGCCGCGATGTTCGTGTCAGAAATGGAACTTCGTGATTTTGAAGAATTCGTGGAAGAATTCATTCATCAAAATCATTGGTCGGTTGTTCGCAAATTCGTGTGCGGAATTCTTCTCAACCCAGATTTGGCAATCGACTGGTCTCCACAAATGCTTCAAAGTAAGAAAGTACTGTTTATACGTCAAATAAACGTTTTCACAATATTAGATTTCATTTTATATAAATATGAATTCCTAGTTTGCGTTGGTAAGATTTCTGTAAATTTTAAAGTGAAAGTTGGCATTGAAAATAACTCATATTTGTTTTGGGACTCCCCGCTGTATTTTTGACTATTAAAATTGAAATGTAAGTCAGAAAATCACTGTATTCCTTTCCTTGCGTTTTTTGTTTTAATTGTATTTAAACTATTCAGATATTTTCGATAAACGACAAATTTACCTCATGCTTATTTATATAACATAAGCTGCATAGTAGCTTGATATTCTCAATACTTGTTTTTCAGTTAAAGACAAGAAAGCAAAAAAAGAAATCTTGAGACGTAGCATGAATGAACAGCTGAAAAAAACAAACGATTCAACCGCTTTGCTGGAATTGTACGGGGCTTTGTACGAGTCTAATGACGCTGGTTTAATTCAATCCCACGTTGACAATATAAGTATCGAATATACAACAATCAACTCCAGTAGAATGTTGGCAATATCATCAATTATGCGTCGAAGTGAGAATCTGAATCTTCTGCGTTTTGCCACATGTTTTCTCACTGCCGAACTATTTGGCATCATGGTTTCAAATTTAAAGCATTCCCAGCTGAAGGTTTGTTTATTTTAATATTCACAATAATTTTACTGCAATCTGAGAGCAAGTATTTAATACTTCATTTAACGCTTCATTATTGCAAACTGTATCTCTTAAAATAACACAAAAGTAGAAAGTCTCATTGAAGTTCTCAGGCAAGTTGAACTTTTAACTTAAACGGGAAAAATGAGTTTTTAGTAAAAATTTGGCGCTCCAGAAGTGTGTGTACCAATATGAAGGTAATTAGTTTTGTTCGTTTTCTTTACATCAAGTTGTATAAACGGACTGAAACCTATGAGCAAGAGGTATATTCACTTGGCTAACACAGACAGTCCCCGAACTCGTGATAGAACTAAAATCAGGAAAATCGGAATGAAATTATGGCCTAACCCTAACCTGGTACACACACTACGGGAGTACCGAAAATTTTGTGATCTTAATGCGCTATTCAAGTTTTCTAAAACCGGAGTGGACAATTTGAGTCTTATGTGATATCTTTTACCTCAGATTTAAAATGAAAGGAGGTTAAACTGCTCTTCTGGCCAGGTAATTTACCACCTGTACCTGTTGGTTTAATGCTGCTACATCATTTCTCAACGCGCACGCAGCAGATGTTATCTGCCGGAAGGAGATTTCGCCTATATATTATGCCGTTATATATTTATAGATCAAGAAGTTTGTCCTGAACAACAGATTTAATGCTGAATTATATTCCGCTGTTATTCAATTCACCGAAGATCACGTCGAGGAAATGGTGTTGGAGAATTGCAGGGGAATGGAGGAATTATTGATCATCAGTAAAAACTCTGTATCCAAGAAAGTGAGTTGATGTTACCAAATAAAGACAATACGACTTTTTCTATTTTTTAAAATGAATCCGACTGGTTTGGCGAAGCGACCAGTTCGTGTATTGATTAAAGAATAAATGCGTAGTAGAAAATACGACAGGAAATAATTTGTTAACCAGTTAAGTATTTTGGGTACATAGACTTAAATGGCAAAGGTAGCGGTTACCCTAACCACCCTACCACAACAAGACATTCATCAATCTTCCCGCTAATGCAATCCCCAAAGATGTGCCCTGCGTACAAAATGATTTGAACTTGAGAATTCAAGATTGAATAGGTTTAGATTTTCAATAATTAGGGAAACTACCATTCAATCATACCATACGTTAGGAATCTCACTCTTTGGGCAAAGATGGGACAAAGCAAAAAAATACGAGTGACTTTACTGAAAAAATACGCAATTTATTCACCTTTCGCTATCGATTTAGTTTCTGCGAGACTAACTACTTATCCTTCTTCTGTGCTTTTGTGTCGGGTAATTCGTACGCATAAAATTCAAGGATGCTAGCATGATTGAAGATAACTATTATAAGTGATTCGAGAGTCTTTTTGTGCCATTTCCTAATAGTTGATATTATAGGATGACTTGGGTGATTTTCCTCAAGTGCATGCGCTGAACTCTTGATGCACTTAGAATTACTAAACTCTGTTTTAATTCATCGAATCCACGTCATTGGAATGCTCTGTCAAACCAAAATACCTAATTAACAAACCTTCGTTTCATTTAAAAATTCCTGCTTTTCTACCTACTTTTTTACAATTTCAGCGGGAACAACATTTCCGATTAAGTTTGGCTCTACTTAGTGAATCAATGTAATTAGGTTGAATGTTCTTGTGTTTAGGTTAAGATGCGTTTTTGGTTTCTTAAAGTCATAATTTTGGTTATAATAAATAAACTGATACAAAATTATCATATTTTAGATGTTTATCAACCTGATTGACTTCTGGACGACGAAGATGTCAGTACAACTTAGCATTAAGATTGGTATCGTTTGTTTTAAGTATAATGTTGAAAAGTTGCAGATATGTAATGCTGATTTAAAAGCGACTCATCTTCGAAACATATTTAAACACATAGGAACTGGTAAAGTAAGTGAATAATTTTGTATAATCAGTTTCTACAAAGCGAGAATGCAAAGCAACTCGTGGTTAATATGAATCGCTCAGATGCAAAACAAGACGAGTTCATATTCTAGTATATCAATCAGGTTTGAAGTCGCCATTTAGCTTGCAAAAAGTATCTTAACATTGAAGAGCGAACTACACGAACCTGTAATTTTAGACTAACCCGCTGTTAGTTACATTAAATCAGCTATTCCCAACATTTTTCGTTAAATTATTCCCTTCGCCTATTTTGGAACTTTTTATTCCTCTTCACTAATCAAGTATTTTATGTATTCAATCTTAATAATTCCTTCAATATTGTTATGCAAAAGTCGAACTCCCGCTTTCGTACGGTATAATAATTTATAACGTGTGCATAAATAAGTATTATGGTAACAATAAAGAACTAAAGTACATTAGTAATCCTACAGCAAATGCCGATAACGCAAGAATCTTCCCCGGAACATGGCATTGAATATATTCGCTTTTTATGCCACATTATCGTGATTCGTCTTCGTATAACCTTCTACAAACAAGTCCTATTAGTTGTCGTTATTGTTGCGTTTTACTGTAATACACTCAATAAATTGTATTATAGCCTACTGCTCACAGTTATACGTCATAAGATGAAACATAAGATCATGGCCTTTAATGTCTATATGCGGCATGTTTCTGTTATTATGTTTTCAAACCCCATATTAAAATTGAAGGCCCTTTGAAAAGCAAATATGTTGACTATGCATGTTGGATATTTTGGACTAGATTTTACGTAAATATCAACGCATTGTGGTTCAGTTCTGTCACTCACGAATGTACTATCGTACTTTACCGACGTTATTTAAGGCATGTTCACTCCCCTGCCTCAAACTAGGCGCTGGGCAGCGTCGCGTCACGTCGAGTTGGACGTGAAGTGAACTTATGAATCGTTTTGTTATTGAAAAAACGCTTACCTCTTCAACTACTGGACTAATCGCTTTGAAATTTTCGAAACTTGTTGTTTGTTACCACTAGAAGCATATTACTTTTGCTTATTTCTCAAAATCTGTAGGCTCAATGGGTTTCGTATTTCACTTCTAAGTTTTTTGTGATGACGTCATCAAAGTTAAAATTGCGTACCGTGGTTCCGTGAATACAACTCCTCAGTGATATGTTGGTCATAGTGCCGGTATTGTGAAAAATTTAATACTGCCTCGTCATGGACTTTGTGGCCATATATTTGAGCATTGCACTGTTGTTATTATTAACGTTAACTGAATGTTACTGCGCCCACTGAATGAAAATAAGTTAGAAATGTATGGTGTATTTTATTATCGTCAATGTTATAATGCATTCAGTTGAAGTCAATCAATGTAAGCACAAATCCAAAGCTTGGGGTAGAAGGTGTTAGTGTACTCGGTTCTATGATGTCGCTATGTGAGATAGAGAATGTTGAAATATCAGATTGCAATTTGACAACAGAAGCAATGAAAGCATTCAAGGAAAACTGCCTGGGTGCAAAGGTACAAAATATTTTATTATGAAACCTTGAATATTTTAGGCATTGACACTTCCGTGTGTAATGAATTAAGTTTCGCAGCGGTATTTATCAAAAGTGTTAATCAAAATTGGGTAATTCAGATTTCCTGACAAGATCCTGCACTGTTTGGTCTAAAAATCTTATACACCCAGTACATTATTACAAATATTATTGGAATTATTGATATAATGCTTTGAAGTCGTGGATGAAGTAAACACTATAATTTACCAGTACTATAATTTAATAATTATGATAATAATTTAATTAATCAGTACTATAATTTAATGTTGAGCTGCAAATAATTTATACACATTATAATCTTTAATGTTATTATTTTTTCAGCTGAAAAAGCTAAATGTCAGCTTCAATACCAACCTGGGTGTTGAAGGTGTGGGTGTACTTGGTTCCATTGTGTCAAACAGTGAAGTAGAAGAGATTTTAATGCGTGGATGCATTTTGACTGCGGAATCAATGAAGGCATTCAAGAAATATGTTGGGGATGCGAAGGTAAAAAATATTAGTTTTATTAAAGATCAAGTTTTGTCAAAGTTTGGAGAAAAATCGTTGACGTCATGTATTTCTTGGAATGATAAATATAATCTGAAAAACAAAATCTGAGCTTCAACTGTGAAAATATTCGCATTATGTTAGGTATTTTGCTTTAATTCCAAACTTCGAAATTTTCAATTCTGAATTAGATAAAACCAGAAAAGCAGAGAACTCCTGGAGAAGCCACAGAGTCTGCTCTTTCTTCGCAATGTATTTACATATAACACTGACATATATTGGGACATGATCATTGAAAATAAATCGATACAAAATAGCCAAAGACTTACATGGTTCATTGTTTTTTCTTCTAAATGTGCATTTGTATTGGCAATTTTTATTTGTTATAGATTAAGTTGCTGCATCTGAGTTGGAACATGACACTCGGAGATGAAGGACTATCTACAATCAGTGAAATTGTTCTTCAATGTCACGTTGAAACAGTGGTGATGCGAGGTTGCGACTTCAACGATGATCAGTTAAAAAGATTCAAAGCATTGATCGCTGATACCGGAGTCAAGTTTATACACCGACGTAACGATGGGGCATTTCACAACCACCACGTCAATTAATCATATACCTTGCAACAATGACACAAATACAATTTTGTTTCCTTAAACTACAACGCAAGAGCTGTAAAATTTCTAGGCGATGTCTAAGCATCCGAAAATGTGACACTGGCTAGGATTCTAGACTTATAAATCATTCAAAAGTTTATTATTTTAAGTAAATAACATAAATTAACATGCTCAACATATCATCAAGACAGACTTCTCTTCTACAGTTAAATGAGTATTATTTATATCAGTGACTAGTGGGCATTCAATGAAATAATGACATATCAGTAACGATTACTGTAAAAATATCATAAAAAAAAAAAACATAAAAAAACTTTACTCGTTCCTGTTTTTAAGTTGAGGAAAAAACCATTACAAGTGAAACTCCAGCAAATTCTTTCAATTTGGAATTTTTATTGCGGGACCGATAATACTTAAAAATCCGACCTCCCGTGAATCAGTTAATGACTGCTATGCTTACTTTACTAGTAGTTGAAGAATGTGATGTTGTGGTCGATATAGACTGAGTTCATCTTTTTTACATGTTTCTTTTATCATTTATTGCGCCCTTGGTCGGCTGATAGACATGGAAATATAAATAGTTGGATTGCATTTAGGATTTCAAACCTTGTCAAGTATGATAAAATTCGTTGCGGGGTAAATAAAGCAACACTGGGTTCTTATGATGCTGCCTTATCTTACCTTACCGAAGTCTTACATTACTTACTCAGACGATTTTTTATAAATACATTTCATATATCTTTAACAATATTTTGATTGGATATTTGCGTATATGTAAGTAAAGTACATTGCAGATTCTTGTTTTGACATTTTATATAAGCAAGAGTCTAGACAAGCACATGGGCGCTTCTCGTCTTCATAAAACCCGAAGTTTTACACGGCATTACTAATTTATTACTTTTCATTGTGATGTCACTATATAACGGAATCCTGATTGTTTGACTTATTTATCATACAGCATAAATGCTTTTTTACCTTTCTCGTTTCTGCAAGGCTGTGCTCTTAGCGCAGTTGATATATTTGTCAAAACTTATATTGGCTAGAATATGAAACCTATTTTGAATAAATGATGATAAATAAATAACGAAATTCAGATAGTTTTAATTTTTTTACGTCAATGTCTTAAAGTATTTAGAATCATTTGCCGCATTGTACAGAGTAGCATTGCAATCAGTTGATTAGTTAGAATAGACATATGAAAAATATAAAAACACGTTAAAATATTATTAATTTTCTTCTCCAGTTCATCAATGTCAGGCTCAATAAATCTTAACTGAAAGTAACTGTATGGTATTGCCATTTTAGAAAATTAAGTACTACTCTCAATTCGGCCATTTTAATGCATCTTTGGGACCCAATGACTTCAACTATGCTCCATGAATACTACATAATTTCGAAATGTCGGAGTTGACTTTGCGCATAAAAACGCAAATTTAAGTAATCTTGGCCGAATCCGAGCGCCCCTGCTCACCTGATGTGGGTCGTGTTTTTGTTGCTTTCAGTTCTATCTGATAGATCTGTGACTTTCTTGCTGTTAATCAAATTAAAATTACGCTGATAAGTTCTCAATACCACATCATCAACAGGCTATATTAAATATTGTTAAATTTATGCAGGGTTAAATTTCAAAAATTCCAGACTCGCTAACGAAGTCCATTTTACGTAAGCGGCAAATACCTAATATCTTGAAAAATTATATAGAATCAAATTCGAGTTTGGCGATAACGTTCAATATACAAAGGCGGGGCTGTCTCTTACGATTGGAACCAATACAGTTCACTCATAATCATGGATTGTTTTTCAAGATTTAAAATTTACTTGTAATAATAATATGCCGTTTAAACTAACTCTGCCGATTCTCTAACAAGAGATATTTATTCTTCAAAAACAGTTTATTTGGGGCAAATATCAACCACCAGCAAACACAAATATTTCTGATGAATTCGAACTCTTCATTGCTAAAATAAACAACGACTAAATAAGTGAAGTACTCTAAGTAAGTAGCGCAGAAATAAAAAGTTAGGAAGTGGGCTAGGCAATATATTTAACGAAATAGGTAGAAACCACGGGAATAATGTTACAAAAACACCAAATATATGAACCCAAAAATAATACGGCCAAGGGTGGATCAATTCCATTTTAGCTGGCCTTGTTCAGCACAATGAATCGGAGGGAAAATTCCCACATCAAATTTTTTGAACAAGACGTGAATAAGATAAAATATTCAAGCTATATCTTTGTATCAGACACTGTCACATTTACCCACTGAAGATTTTTGTAGCGATCTGTCCCGTTGTTAGAAAAAAGAGGATACGTCTTTAATAAGATATATTTGAAATTTTTTGTTAGGTTCGTCAGTTTGACAGATAAATGAACACCTAGTTTTAAAAAATTCATACACCCATGTTGCTTTCACTTTTGTGTCAACCACATATCAACATCGTATAAAGAATCTTTTCTACAGCAAACCTGATTGTGATTTCTCTTATCATCATCAGTCAATCTCTACGGAAATGGCTCTGTACAAGAAGTCATTGATACGTAGGTAGATACTGTATATATGATTAAACTATAAACATAAGAAAATGGATTTATTTTTCTAATTTAACGGAGCTGCCCCAAGTTTTACGTAAATTCATGTCCTAATAGAACTAAATTGAGAAATTGGAATAAAATTAGGGCCTAACTTTAACCTGACACGCACACTACTTTCCGGTGTCCGCCATCTTGGTTCACATACTTCGGGATTTATGTGTGTACGTATATCATATAGATAATATATCTATGAACCAATGGCACGTTATGCTTTTCACCTGTAACTGCGATATCTTGAAATGTTTACTAAACTCGCCGCTGCAATGAAGAGGTTACAACGAAGGAAATAACCTTCGTCCCAAGCTAAATCAGAACAAACGCTGATAACATTCTTTGAACCTGCTTAATTTTATCACAGTGTTTTTATACTAAACACAAAACATCATTGTTTAAGGTTTTTATTCGAGTGCAAAGAATGTTGTGATGTCGATTTGTTTGACTAAATTTCTTCGGGCATTGTTTTTTTGCCAGCTCTAATGTTGATATATCGCAGGAATGGCGAACCACTGATCCGCGGGTCACCAAGTGACCCACCGCATTTTATTCGTGACCCGCTAAGGCACGAACGGAATAAAATAAAAATGCTAACATATTAGTGATAAAAATTAATAAAACCGGCTTTAAATTAATCTAACAATAACTAAACTATTATATTGTACCGCCATTCATATTCAAATTGTTAATTTATCGTTCTCGGCCGGTATGGTCATTTTCAAAACCCCTAATCTTGGACGTATGTATGCACCGCTGTGTACCGTTTTTCAGCTATTGGCTCTGACATAGTTTATGACATAACAATGCATTTGATCTGTTCATTTCTCGCAACGCCTCGTCTCTTTCGGAAGTGCATCTGCAGACTGTTTAGGGATTAAACGTGAACTAGATGCTACTTTTATTAGTTTCTCTCATACAATGCCGTTGAGAAAACAAAATCTTTGATATATACTTGAAATAAAAATCTAGAAATCACAATGGGGCAGTGTGAAAGTGCCTTAATGTGGTTGAAAGCTGATCAAAAAATATCACTTTCAGAGTGGAATTTCCTCCAAACTCTTTGGAACCGTAAAATAATTTACCCATTATCCTAAACGTTTTTTTGTAATTCATATGCGTGTTTTTGTACTCTAATTTCATAAAAGCGTGTGCCATAAAAGTCCCTAATAGAAGTGCTGCATAAGTTAAGGCCAAAAGTACACCAACACCAACAGAAGCTTTTAATATTTGTTTCAGTTTCTTATAGATACAAACATGAATAAAATATCTGTGACCCACTCTCTTCTGTTCCGCGATAAAAATTTAATTTTTGACTCATTAATTGAAAAAGTTTCGCCATCTCTGATATTTGGTATACTTGGAAAAGAGGCAAAATATATTATCATATTTAATGTAGATAAAAATGAAGCCACTATCGTAGCAAATGCAGATTGTTGGTTACCACATTTTAATACTTTTAACTACTTGGTGCTAATAGCGCTATAATGTTTGCCCTGAAAACAAGGTCATACCAAGTTTATTTTTTATGTCAGGGGTGGGCAACCTTTAATACGCGTGTAAAACCTGTGTGAAACCGCGAGCTGCAACTTTATTTAATATAGGCTATCTAGTAGTTGCAAGCCCAAATTTTTAGTTATTGATCTTGTGACATGCGTTGTTTGCACAAGTTAACTGTTGAGGCATTGTAAAGTCATAGGCATAGATAATGAATTAGACCCAGGTATAGGCTTCGCAACGCAAAGCGATTGGAATTACTCGCACGTACCAATTTAAATTTAGGTTTGTGCTGTTGATGGGCGCTAAATGCTTCCAGTCACTTCCTTCCGATTTTTTTATTGGCCTTCTGCTTCTTTTTTCAATACCTTTCCATCTAAAATCTGTACGTTTCCAACTTTACTCAAGGTTTTGTTTGCTCTCCCGATTCTATAATCAGTTTTATTTGTTTTTATCAATTACTTATCGTCTATTATGATGATTATGGAGTCGAAATAAACTTATACTTACTGAAATTGAAAACTTGTTTCGCAGGCCGCACTATTTTTATTTGAGAGTTGCATTTGGCCTGCGGGCCGCAGGTTGCACTCCCTCGTCCCATATAATTATCCTCAGATGTTTTATGTGAAAAAAATCATGATGGCCTATTCTCTCGCGCGATCACGAGTTGTGTGTATACAGTATAGCGATTGTCGAAAAGGCATCATAGTCGGCAGTTGAAAATGAATTTTCATTGACGTTAATTTATTGCTAATACTACATAGAATAACAAACAGTTTAATATGGATATAATAGCACAGAACATGGATCTAGAAACCGCGCAACATGAAGATAATTTTATATTGATCAGTATCATACTATATTGTTGAGTTAAGTATATAGGTATGCAGGTAAATCGCAAACTTTGGAAAAATCATTTTCAGTAAACGACGATTCAAATTGAAAAGTGAAAAAGGCAGTGAGTTACATTTAATACTGTCGTATTTACAGACAGCATGTTATTCTTGTACATTGAGTGAGCACTTAGTATTTCGTTCAAAAATGAGAATTTATTTTTGTCCGGCCTTGCTTGTTTTCTAGCGCTAACTCAGTTTTCAGTGAGCTGCTGTGGTTAATACATGAGAAATCCTAGTTCCCTGTTTTTATTAAATATTCACATTCTTCGAGAATAATAAGGAACTACAGCAATACTAAACTTGAATAAATAAACTCTCATTATTTGCAATATACATAATGCACTCTTGCTAATGTAAAATTTCACATTTTTTTGTAAACTAGTAATTTATCGCCTTGCGTGTTGATTATGACATATCTAACTCAAACACAAAGTTTGAAATTTCACAATATTTCTTGGCCAACAACTAAAACATTTGATTGTCTCAATCTTCCAATACTTTTAAATTTAACAATATTGCTACATAATACACACTTACTAAATCAAAAGTGTGAAAAAATATTGTAGCTGCAATAAATTTAATAAACTATCTCGTTATTTTTGATTGATAAAAATTATATTTTTATGTCTTTTAGAAATCAGATGGTTGGAGTCGGAGGTGAAGAAATTCAAAACAGAGCAAGATGAAACCAAGAAAGGTAATATCAATAATTCATCACCCACGAATTTAAATGTGCAAGAACCTTGAAGCTTGTGTAGGGGGTAGTTGACCCTACTCTGCGTGTCCACACTCCAGTGTTATTTAACACAAGTTAACACAGTGAAACCCCGACCTGCAATGTTCATATACTGTATATTGTAAAGTTGCACAATCGAATTGAATTCAAGCAGATATATATATTGGAATATACGATTGAGCCTAAATACTCTTGGGCTGATTCGCCCGGGGTCATTTTTGCATGGATCACTTTCAAAATTTCATCAACTGTTAGGCACTTAAAATTCCCTCATGATTTTTTACAAGCTTCTGCTAAGGTTCTATCTGGCTATATACATTAAAAAACCACTCCACTAATCATATTTTTATGCTACCTTATGCCCAAATGTTTGTAAAAAAACAACCTTGAACTTGAGGGCGCTCCAGAAGTTTGTATACGAACATGGAGATAACTAATTTTTGTTCGCCTACTTTACATCTAGTTGTGCAATAGGGCTAAAACCTATGGGCAAGGGGTATGCTAACGCAGACAGTCTCCGAACTTGTAATAGAACTAAAATAAGAAAAATCGAAGTAAAACTATGGCCTAATCCTAACCAGGTACACACACTACGGGAGTAACAACTTGAGAGTTTGTGTGTCTAGTAGTGGGTTAAGAATTAATTGTAACTTATCAACTCTTATTCCAACGTTTTCTTCTATTATTTTACAACAAAACATAACACAACCGCGATTATAGCTAAATCGTTACAGTGAAATTTACATTTTATTACAAAACTTACAAAATCAACACCTCAATTAGCAGTCGATGACATCACATCCTAATCATTACTGCACCGAGGCTTCCTGATGCAGAAAACGTTACTTTTTTTAACGATAAAAACTCGTAGCGAGACATATTAATGTAATTCGCGATTAAATTTACGCTCTATTCTTGTTTACAATTTCCACCGAGCATGGCCGGGTGAATTTTATTTCATTACATGATCAGGCATGGCAAAATATTTTACACGGGTTCAGTGTAAAATCGTCCCAAATATATTTATGACAATTTATTTAGTCATATCCACCATTATTGGATATTTTCATTGTAAGATAGACAAACAAGCCGTTTAGTAGCAATTGATCTTCCTTTGTTGTACTTTTTCGACTTACTTATTACATTTTTCTACAAATCTGCTCCAATTTATTTAAAATTTTACAGTAAATAGCAATATCTTTTGTGCGAGAATTTCTGTAACATTCATAAATGAAGGAATTGTTTTATAAGTTCTGAATTCGAAAAGAATCAAAAAAGAAACTTCAGCTGCATATACTGCTAGTAAAAAATAATGGGGTTATTAGGTTGCTAATATGCACTAATGGGTGTGAGAAACTAGTTCGATATTTATTGAAACTAGTGCAAAACCTAAATCTCACAATTTCGGAGAAGCGGCGCGCTTGCAGAACAATGCCGGTTTTGATTGTTAGACCCGAGAAGTGGCGTGTTTCCAAATCACCCGCGGGCCGCACAGAAGTATCTAAAATTCACAATTCCAATTTTGAAATACATTTGTAATAAATAAAGTAGTTTTTACTCCAACCAACGCCTTTTTTATTCTGGAAAATGATAAAAACCAATAATAGTTACATTTATCAGGGGCGTAGCCAGAAATTTTTAATGGGGGGGGGGTCTGAAATTTAGGTGTGTACGAAATGTCGCACAACCTGAATTAGTATGTGTGCCAGGTTAGGGCTTAGGTTGTGTGTCATCTTGGTATACGAATACTTTCGGAGCGCCGAAATTTGTAATTGCCAAGTTTGACAGCAACAGGTGGTCTGGCCGCAAAACGCGAGTTTCTAAGAGAACTGATGTTCTAAAAATTGCTATGTGTGATACAGAATGTTTCTAGAAATCGAAACTGAATATGTCAGGATTTGCCAGGAATAGGGGCATCAAATGGAAATTGCGGACTGAATGGATGTTTCCCCGAGCATCGACTTCCTTGTTTACTTCGGGAAATTGGCCAATCAGCAAGATGCAACGAGTGACGGGGTTTCGCATCCGCTCAGACACTTTTCTCGCGCAGACTGACTTTCAGGCGTCGTCGTAAACATTACCTCGTTTTCGCGTTTTTGAATTCTATTCGTTAATTTTCAGTTTTGTTTCGGATATTTTAATGTGAATCAAATAATTCAATGATCACTTTGTCTTCTTAGAATTTTAAGTTTAACTGCAGTAATAAAAAATTAGTGTAGAAATAGCTGCAATAGACTAGGCTAAAATTCTTCACCGGTACTTTTACAAAACAGATTGTTGAATGCTATGAATCAGACTAACGGTTTGAAGCAAAATACCCCATTTAACAGGCGTCAACTCGCAAAACCACTCTTTAAATAAGCACCGAAAATTTTGCGATGGTAAAGTATAGGAAGAAATTTACGGGGGTCAAAGGTCGGGGAAAGGTCCATAAATCGCCTATTAGTCGTCGTTTTTACACATTCCAGAATTGGGGGGGGGGGGGGTCGACCCCCAGAGTTATTTTATTTGTCACTTGAATCAAAAGTTTCCAAATACATATTTTGAGTATTATGCAAATGACATGAGGTGGGAAGAGCGGATTGCTTCGTCATCGGGTCTACAACACCTTTAAATAAGCAAAAAAGTGAAGTGGAGAAACAAATAATAGATATCAGTAACGTAGCAATACATAACAATAGAATTACATTGGTTTTCAGTGGCTCGCTTGCTTACTCTAGTGGTAACAATATTTAAAATTAAGTCCTCGAGTGAGTATAATAAAACGTTGCTGGAAATCAACAGCTACACCACGTGATGGTGAGGACAAAAACCCAAGTTTATAGTATACAATACAAAAATACACTACCGTATACAAGCCAAACATCTCCAAAAGAAAGTCAGAATTAGTTACCGCATTAAGAGTACTCGAATTATGTAAAATTCTTGAAAAATAATGGAGATTTAAGTTCAACGTTTGTCGGTCTGGGCTTGGTACCCTGATACCATACAAAACATTAAATAGGCTAATTAATACATTGCTTACAACTACTGTTCATTGTTTTAAAAAGTATACACGATATTGGGAATTAAAGGAGTCACAACTTGGATTGCGAAGACAGTAGGGTATGCTATTACAGACTTTAACCCAAACTCAAAGATTGTTGCGTTCGATTTGAAGTAAAACTTGAAACCTGGTATGACCCTCCACTGGCTGATCTAGTGTTATAGCCATATGATGATGACGGACAGATGAGTGAAGTAACTATGGGAAACTCTAGGCAACATATCATGTGCAAATTGGCACATGATATTGGCGGAGAATATGAGATAATTTATATAGTTTACTCAAGTTTGCTGAGCGACAAAAAATTGTCTAAAATCGAATTGCTTCGTTTTGCAAGGATTTGAATTTGCGGTTGTTAACTTTTTGGAGAATTGATACCACACTGTTATCCCATATTGAACATATGATTGAACGGGAGCAATTAATTCCAACCTCAGGAAACACCAAGGCAGCTAAGTTTGAAGTTTGCATAATATTTCTACATCTCTTGCAAGTTTTGCTAAAATAAAGTCTCAACACGTATTCCTTCGGTTCGACATTGCACCGCCCAATATAGCACACTGCAGATAGAAATTTGAACCCGAGATGTGTAATTTGCAATGCTAAGACAAATAAGTCTAACGCTTCAACAGCTAGGTACAATTGGCGGTGCTCCCGTAGTGTGTGTACCAGGTTAAGTTAAGGTCATGGTGGTATTCCGGTATCCCGATTTTACTTATTTTAGTTCTATTACGATTTCAGAGACTGTCTGTGTTAGCCAAGTGAGTATATCCCCTGTCTATAGGTTTCAGTCTATTTACACAACTTGTTATAAAATATTCGAACAAAATTAGTTACCTCCACATTGGTACACACACTTCTGGAGCGGCATTTGGCAGTAAAACTAGCAGTGATGTATATTGTCTGCGATATTCATCTCCACGACCAATATTAGGGCACAATTATCTTTTATTAAAGGTAATCCGACAAATATAAACCCTTCTCAGCTCATTAATATATGAATCCCCTTGAATTTGAAATCAAAACAGGTAACAAAAAACAAATAATCACAACATCAACCTATACACATGTGGCGCCCATACAAGTTTATTCGTTACTTTCCGATAGCCGTGCTACGACTGCTCTTTTTGTCGTTGATCGTTTTACGATGTCAACCAAGAAACACAAATTCTGCGAGGTTATTGCAGAACGCCACCATGCCATGGCACAAAATGATAAAAACACCTGAGCTTAAAAGGTTAATGCCGGTAAATCTATGATGATTTTGATCGCTCTGTTCACACTTGGCTATTTTCAAACATTCGCGGTGAATTATGGTCACATAACACAAAACATTATTTTTTGTCAAAGTTATACAAGCATTCCTATTTCATCTATCTTGTAATAAGTAGGAAGGATAGTAATGGTTGCGTTATTGGTCAAACGCTTTTAAGCAAGCAAAGTGTTGAAAACGACAAATAGGGATTGGACCTATGTCTCATCGCAAGTACCGCAAATTCGTCTTTCAGAAGAACAAAGGTTGACAAAAATAAAGGTTTGCTACAACTATGAACCTATAGCTAGTGTTATAAGCAATTTAAACTAAGTCTAATAGATTTAATAAGACTGTCAAATATGCGTAAAACCGTAAATATATACTACTACTAAATGTCCAACTCTGCTCGCCGTATAATAAACAAACAAAGGCGATGTTGCACCTCCAAGTGGCGGGCGTCACGGTTGGTTATGTTCAGACAAGATGCTTAACGACGACGACGCTCCTGCATCACAGCTCGAAAACTAGCCCTGTCCATTGATGACTGATCGAAATATTTGATGAAGGACAAAGTAATTTGATAAAAATGAACAAATAATTGTGAAATGAAGACACAGTCTGTCTTGCAAATTACCAGGATGATGTGACAACTTCCTTGTCGAAAGAAAGCAAGGCATCAAAAATGCGATCCATTGCAAAAAATGTCAGTCAGATGTAGGTAAAGTGGTGACGAAAATAAATACTTTGCACTTTATATAAAAATAAAAAAACGCTTAGTAGCACAGCATTTTGGTCTCACTCCATCTCAAGTATTGTAGCTTTCACAGAATTTTTTTTCCACTTGAAATATAATCAGGGCTGCCACAACGTCCTTATTTTTAGAATTTGTCCTTATTTTTCCATATTTCTAAGAAACATTTTAATTTTGACGTGTGTCCTTATTTTTAACCCTATAAATGAATAAACCAGTAAATTAAACTTTGAATTTAGTTTAGATCTGGAACTTCATAAGAGATAAAATGAGTAAACGTTAAAAATTTGCCATGATGATTATGAGAAAGAATTCAACGGCGTCAAACGAAACGAAGGGCCAGTGATTTGCGCACTGCAGCTTTTGTGAATGTGACAACAATCTGGAATGCATAGGTAGAGCAGCAATTTCTGTTAATAATGCAACCCAGAAACACAAGGCTCTGCTCATGAAATTAATCAAACCAAACTATAAATAACTTTTTTAGGAGTCAATGATTATACAAAGGCTATCTCAACACATGCAAGCAGCTGAAATTTATTTCCATCATCACATCATTGAACATCCGACACTTGATATAAAAGAAAAATACTTTCAAATCATTCATGAGAGAATACCTATTAAACAATGTAACTGAATGTCAAGATGTAACAACACTACTTGAGAAAGTATTCAAAAAATTTGAGCAAATGTATACGCAAAGTACTGCAGCCAAAATAATACCAACAAGATGGACAATAGGACTCATGGAATACGAAATTGAAGAAACACAGCAGCTAGAACGAAAATTAAGATGTATGTGATTACAGTCAAGTTTCCGTACTCCTGAAGTATGCGTACCAAGAAATGAGGACACCGGAATGTAGTATGTGTACCACGTTAGGGCTAGGCTCCTTTTTTCTTATTTTAGTTCTATTACGAGTTCAGGGACTAACCAAGTGAGTTTTGTAGTATTTGTACCTAAAAGTATGCCATAACCTGGTACACATACTATGTTCCTATGTCCGTCATCTTGGTACACGTATTTCTGGAGTACCCAAGTTTTTTTCTCAATAATCCATAAAAATACAAATTATTATTTTAATTACTAATGTGAATAAACACTGATTATCGAGTTATATTAATAGTGGTTTAGATGTTTTTTAAGGCTTTGGGAGTGGTTCTTAGCTGGAGTAAAAAGTCAATTTAGGTTCTATCACGTAGACATTGCTACATATTTCTTTTCCTTTGCTGCTTTTCAATCAACTGGAGCACCGATTGATTCCCAGCCCCGCGACCTGTAAAATATGCATCTTTTAAACTGAAAACCTTTTGACGATTCATTCAATATTTCGGGCGAGGCCCAAATGTGAGGCTATGGGCATAGCTGTAGATTTTGAAGGGGGGTCTGAAATCTTCAATTGACAAGTTAGACCAAAACACCTAGCAGGTCTGATCGCAAAAGTTAGTTTATAATAGTCCCGATGGTCTAACTCTAGAACGTGTTTAAAGTCAAGAAAAATTTATATGTATGATATAGTAAAACAATTTAGAAGACTTTTATCTTACACTTAAAGGGGGATGAGAGATGTTTGGTCTAATATGGTAAGCCTATATCACATGTTGAAGGTACTAGTATTTGGAGCTCTTCATACGCTGGAGAAGTAATGAAATGTTGTTGTTTTTAAATACGATTACAGAACAGGGATGGCCAATTCGAATAAAGTATTCGAATATCTCGTCATTCGAATATCGGAATTAGCGTTCATAAGAATATCGGATATTTGTGTGACGTCACACATTTTCGACGCCGCTCTCAAGACGTTTTCGTTGAATGAAAACATTCTCGATAGAAAATTGCGCGTGATTGTTTTCATCACTCATCAGCGTAACGTGTTATTCAGGCCGTAAACGCCTTTACCTTTGTGTTATTTCCTTTAAAACGAAAATTTTCCACAAATTTGTTCCACGTAACGAAGACAATTATTTTTGTACGCGCACGGAATTGTGAATCTGGTAAATACGTTCATCGGCGGCGAGTTTCTAAAGACAACGCAACTTTTTGATTGAAAAGCGGAAATTTAAAATACTGAAAATAAAACCGTAAACAATATAAGTTTTATTGAGGCCCGCGAAAATTTGAAAAACGCTTTTCTAGGCAGTGAAAATCGCAGAATTTCGTGTGCCTCTAGCACACATTATGTTTGGTCGGCGTTTAGAAACATATCGTCACGAATTGAGGGCGGGATTTTACTGATTATCCATTACTTCAAATTGCCGTCGAATATTTTCAAAGTATATTTAATCCATTTTATTTTGATGAAATAAATTTCACTCCGAGATGTTACAGAAGATTTACGCATTTTTCGAACGGTTTTATCTAAAAATAATGGCAGAGTGGCAGCATTTCGATTGAGCGGAGACACTGTTAACAAGTTCATCTAAATATTTGCCTAATTCGCAAAATACGGATCAAAAAATTATTTAATCGGGCAGTTCACCACACGTTTTTATTTTTATGACCACGGATTGCAATGGTATATAAGAGTGGTGAGGATTTTATTTTGTCGATGCAAACCGTAGGTTAAATTGAAGACAATTAAATTAATAATGAAGCAAGACATTTTAAATATGCCCGTATCGGTCACGAATTCATCACTTTGCACAACAGAAAAATATATTGTTATATTATTTGTTGTAAAAGTCGACTCTTTTAAGAGGTGGCATAATCGCGGCGATGAATACGTATTTTCAATTTACTGCTAAACTTTATATTTATATTCATTGTATGAAATGAATTATACTCTACACTTAACAGGTTTTCATATCATTATTCGAGATTTTTCTAACGGCGATAACGAGTTGGCAAGATTGCAAAAATACGTATTAAAATTAAATACATCAGGCAGTTTATCTCGTACTTTTAGGTCACAGATCGCCGTGGACCGAATAGTAATGTTTTTTTTTTTTTGACGTAAGAAGAAGCAACCGCGTTAGACACATTAAATTAATATATAAAGATATTTTAGAAACTCGTAGTTGTCATGGATTGAATATTTTACGTAACAGGATGATCATTATACGCTGAAAAGACGGCTCTTTTAACGAGCGCGGAATCGCGGTGGGTGTTACCAAAGTCACTTTGGGTGTTACAGGCGGCAATGGGAATTTCCGATTTCGAAAATCCTGGCTGCGCGGCTGGCAGTGGTGGTCATCTATCCTCTACTAATTTATTTCTAATTTCAAACACAACAATATGTTACACATAATAACAATATGGTTCACATAAATTAATATACAAATATACTGGTAGGTAGTAGAATACTCTATGCTTAAATATTAGAATTTGTAAAGACATAATGGATTTTCGATTGTTGTTGCTTGTTTCAGTTGCCTGTATTGCCAATAAATTTTATTACTCTCAGAAAATATACACAATTATCTGAATACAAGTAGTATTTTTGTCAACAGACTTGACTATTATCATAATATCATGGTACCCATGATAGAAAGCGTCAGACAACTCCTTGGCTATCTTTTCATATGGTCATTTGTACAAAGTGAATAATTTTATTAAACTGACTGTGTCACAAGTTGCTATTATTTTTATTGATAGCTATAAACTATCAATTATCTTGTGTACATATATTGTTGGTTTGTGGCTTTATTCTGATATTTTTATTGAAGCTTATTTCCTAATTTACTGGGTTTTAATAAACTAAACAAAAATGTGTTATTTTCGATTTTAGAATGTATTCGGAATTCCAGATTCGAAAACATTATTTTAGAATGTATTCGTAATAGTTTAGTATTCGGAAATGGCCATCCCTGTTACAGAATGTGTTGCATGTAGCTGTATAGCATTTATTTTGTTACAAAAATCCTTGAGGTAATCACCTGTTGTAGACTTCCAGTGTGTAAAATAATTTATGAAATTTTAGCTGATCTACTGCAGTCTTTTGTCTCCAGATGTTTCAGAGAGTAGTAGTAGTATTTCCGTTTTTGAGGGAAGCCACGTCAGTAGTGCTGTTGCATACGTCAAAAAAGGTATTTTGCAGTTTGCAAAACTTGGCGTTGCTTCAAATTCAGACATCTCCGAAATCCTAGCAACAGATGCAGGATAAACCTACAAAGAAAAATTTCCCCGGTTCATCTGTTATTAATGACCTGAATACTGTTGGTAATTTTAGAAGTATTAATCATGATCTAAGTATTCAAATGCTCAATAGGAGATAGATCTAATAGGAAAATACAAATGAATTAATACCCAAAACAATTCTTTGTGCTATAGCTGTGCTTAATATTAAACAGACATTTTTATCAAGCTAGTCAAACATGTTGGTCTGTTAGTTTACATGGCTGTTTCAAATGTTTTTTCTAGACATATCTTCATAAATTCCCTCTAGATGTGTTTCCATGCCAAAACCCCATCTGGTGACAGCAAATCATTCTTCAAAAGTGAGTTTCGAGACGTCTGCAAAAATCTATATTTTAGTTACGATATTTTGAAATAAATTGCCCACAACGATTGAACCATGTCCACCATCTAAGCATGTATGTGTTTATATATACGTATAACAGCCACTTTGGCAAAGTATTATGTGAAACAAAAATGTGAATACCCCACAAAACAAATTGGAATTAATAAAATGTAAAGGTTCCAGAAGAAATATTATTGCAATCAATAAATGTGGTGGATTTTGCAGTAGCAAAAAAGTTATTGCTTTTGATCACAAATCAATAATTTAAAAACACTCGACAAAATAATTCAAAACTTTTTGGCACATCTAAAATTATAAATATATATATATATGTTGAAGCCATGTTTAGATAATGGCAATAATAGGTATCCATGTTTAGATAATGGCAATAATAGGTATCCATGTTTAGATAATGGCAATAATAGGTATCCAATTTATGAGAAAAAAGTTATTAGTACCAGCCTGAAATCAAGCAAAATGGATTATCATGGCAAACGTAAAACACCTCTTATGTTGTAATATGCAGCTGGTGACTTCGTGTACAATGACAGAATGAGTCCGGGAAAAAATTATCAAGATCAGTAAACTTCATCATAAAACACTAATTAATTGAAGTTAAAATATGCGTGTTTAATTTATGTTTTTCATACAGACATCACAATTTCAATCACCCATCAGTCAATTTATATTCTTGCTTACTGCTTTGATCACACAGCATAAATCCTCACACTGCAACTTTTTTATGATCCGGAAATACACATATCTCTTATCAAAATTTACATTCCTTGACAAATCATTACTGTATTGGGTACCTATAAGAACATTTACAGCTTACTCTTTTTTATGCTGAACAATCGTAGCACAAAGCGGCTCTCTACTAGACTACATCTACTCATGGGAGCTTCAGAGTGAATTTAAAACCTTACTGTCAATGTGCTTTCGAGTGCTGAACCGGTCCTATGACCTTCCCACTCAATTGATTGTTCCTCTATTTTGTTTTGTAATTTGCATTCTATAGTCAAGTATATCGTGTAATATTCCATGTGCACAACTAACTTGAATATTTATAAGTCACTCACTTAATCTTGACGCGAGCGCCGTCAGTACACAGAAAACGCAGGAAGTCGCACGATGATTTTCGAAGTAATAATATTCTGTCAGCACCAAGTCAAGCGTGTCGGCAAATTTAACACCGGGACTAAATTTCCGGAGTTACGCGGGGTTGATTATACACTAAAAAGGTCGGCCCTTTTAACGGACGCGTAATTGCAGCGAATTTCTGATTATGAAATTCGTTCAAAATCCGTTGTGTTTGGTTTTATTGCTTCTTCACACAGAGTACGGTTGCAATAAGCGCACATTGAGTCCGCAAAGGTTTTCGCCAGTGGGAAATTAGTCTGCGAACAAAAAAGGTTGGGAAACGCTGCTCTATACAAATTGCTCACTGCAGACAAATCCATTTATTGCTCAATTTTCACCTCACCACCTCCCTATCAAATAGACCTTAGTCATTTAAAACCCATCCTACGCGCAAAAATAAAAGTGATGTGAAAAATTTTTTTTAACATTAGCTCTTATGGGAAATGTGATCACCAGAGCAGAAATTTGCATTTTTGGGGATTTTCTAGATATGTTTCATCGTATACGTGTGTAGTTTTGAAGATAAAATATTTTTTACATTATTTTTGATATTTTTATCATGATAAACATGGTCAAGATATTTGATAATCGTTCATTAAAATTTTAATGATCGCGGTGTTTCCGATGACGTCATTCTCACTAGACCATGAGATTCTGCCAACGCGCCGTGCTCTGTGGAAACTGCTTGTGATAACAGAATACTGGAATACCGGTACCGGGACCACAACTGACGTTCAACGAAAGACCTATTTTGGTTTTTATTGCATGTTATATATTTCACGAATTCCATGCAACTATGTACATTTCTGGTACACCTTTTAAAATCCAATGGCCTAACTCAGTTCATATGTTGAGTCTTGTTAACACCTTGTACCTATCCCAAAATTGGTGATGTTCAGGGCTGGATTTAGACCATGAGAGGCCCCTTCATCTTTTTGGGCTCAGAATTTCTCTCTAAACAACACCACATGTCATTGCTTAAAATTTAAAAATGTGAGTGCATTAAATTTTTCATTCTCCCCATTTATGGGTGTGAATTTTTAATTAAAGGAATAAAAATTTACTTGAGGCAGTTTTGCTTTCAATTTCTTTGATCAAACAACCGCTACAGCCATACTTTAACATAGAAACTTCCAGCAGAAGGCGCAGAATAATAATTTCCCTCATTATGATGATGTGGTTGAAACCAGTTGTGTACAGAATTTTCTACTCTGAAAAGCTTGATATATATATATATATACGTTTCGTAGGGTTTAAACTTGTCAAGTTTTCAAAAGAATTACAAACTTCGAAACCGAATTTCGAGGCTCTAGGTTTCAGCCTGCCTAGCCTATTGGTAAATCCAGCCCTGATGATGGTCCCTACAGCAAATTTCTGGCCCTAATCACTCAGCAGATTGAAATAAATAGTTTTCAGCATTTATTAGCAAAGATAGATATTTTAATTAAACATATAGTTCAACTTAAAGCCTGTATAATGATATTATAAATATATGTCCCATTATTACTGCATTGTGAGAAAGCTTTCCACACTATCAAGTCTCCAAGGTTTTAGCGTCTCCCAATGTCTCAGATGGAAACTTCAGTCTTTATTTCGCATATTCTTTTCATTAATGCCATTAGCATTTGAAGCTTGACTGATTCCAATGTACCTATTCCATTGTTGTTTAATGTGATAGCCTAAACGTGACTTCAATTTTTTTCCTCACTTCAATCATCACTTGTTTGAATACCCGAGCTGACTTCTACTGATTTGTTATTAATTTATATTTTTTTTTATAAATCAACTGTCGTACTTGCTAAGTGTCCACTAAGTGAAAATCTACTAAAAAAAGCAGTGGTTTAATAATGGACTACATGTTTAACCGAATCCAAAAATATTCCGGTCGACTTGAGAGCAGAACTCAATGGTACTCCCGTGTGGGTACCAGGTTAGGGATAGGCCATAATTTTATTCCGATTTTCCCTATTTAGTTCTAGTTCGGCGGCTGTCTGTGTTAGCCAAGTGAATAAACCCCCTGCCCATAGGTTTCAGTTCCTTTACACAACTTGATGTAAAGTAGTCGAACAAATTAAGTTACCTCAATATTGGTACACACACTTCTGGAACGCCAACTTAATTTTCTCAAGTGGCAATATCATATAGTTTACCTACAGTTAAAAATTTAATTATCCTGAAATTGATGAACTGAAGATGAAAAAAAATATATTACTTTAACATGTTTATTTGTAAATAATATACTTTAAAGAAATCCATATTAACCGATAAACTGATAGCAATTTCAATGCGACCGTGTTTAATGCGTCAAATAAATCTAGATACATTACCATTGACACAAAAGTGAACAGTATCTGAATTTTACATCATTCATTTGAAATAGGTATCATATTCTGGCCAATAGACGTTAAATTGTGAAAAATATATTAACTGCTGTTCAGAAACGAAAAAGATAAAAAATCATATATGCTGTATGATGAATAAGTCAAAAAGTCATTGAAAGGTAATAGGTCAGTAATGCCTCGTAAATATTTGAGTTAAAAACAGCAGCTTATGTGCTCGTCTGGAGCCTTGTTTATATAAAAGATTAAAGCAGGAATCGGCAATGTTGTTTACTGCTACGCAAATAATTAACTAAAATAAAGTTTAAGATAAAGTTATATGAAAAGTAATAAAAGTTACGCCTGCGTAAGTAATATGATATATCGTTTTTTCCAGTTAACTACTAAATGCATCATCATAGGAACACAATTTTGCTCTATCTACTTCGCAACGAACTTCCTCATATTTGGCTTGAAGGATAAAACTCTTCAATGCAGTCCAACTGTTATAATAACATGTCTATTTGTCATCCAACCAAAGGCGCAATTAATGATAAAATAAACCTACGAAAAAAGGTGAACTCAGTCTATATTAACCAGAAACAACACATTCGTCATATAGTAGTAAAGTAAGAATAGCTGTCACTAACTGATTCTTCGGGAGTTTCAAAATTTGAGAAGTCAGAGTTTGACTTATTTTTGGTTCCAGTATTTGGTTCCAAGTGGCAATCAAAATTCAAAATTGATAGACAAGAATTTGCTGGAGTTCGCTTGTAAAAAATCCCCAACATAAAAACAGGAACCTCAGTCCAAAATTAAACTCGTCTATGATAGTTCAATAGCTTTCCATAAATTTCATATTTTGGTTTACAATAATCATTGCTTCCGTGCCATTATTTCATTGAACGCCTCACGGGTCACTAGTATAAATGATGTTCATTTAGCTCAGGCCTGCACAACTCAAATTACGACGGGGGCCGCAAACTTTGCCACATATATATTTCACAAGATGAACTACAAATTAAAATATCATTGTGAAATAGTTAAATTTAAAGAAACACTTTCATTACTGGGGAGCTTAAACCTTTAAAACCCATCCTTCATTTCTAATATTTCTTTTTCATTAGAATTAGGTATTGCGTGTTGCAGTATGAACTGACTGCAGAAAAATATTTTACTCGGGTTCAGTGTAAAATCGTCCCAAATATATTTATGACAATTTATTTAGTCATATCCCCCATTATTGGATATTTTCATTGTAAGCTAGACAAACAAGCCGTTTAGTAGCAATTGATCTTCCTTTGTTGTACTTTTTCGACTTACTTATTACATTTTTCTACAAAATCTGCTTCAATTTATTTAAAATTTTACAGTAAATAGCAATATCTTTTGTGCGAGAATTTCTGTAACATTCATAAATGAAGGAATTGTTTTATAAGTTCTGAATTCGAAAAGAATCAAAAAAGAAACTTCAGCTGCATATACTGCTAGTAAAAAATAATGGGGTTATTAATAGGTTGCTAATATGCACTAATGGGTGTGAGAAACTAGTTCGATATTTATTGAAACTAGTGCAAAACATAAATCTCACGATTTCGGAGAAGCGGCGCGCTTGCAGAACAATGCCGGTTTTGATTGTTAGACCCGAGAAGTGGCGTGTTTCCAAATCACCCGCGGGCCGCACAGAAGTATCTAGCGGGCCGCATGCGGCCCGCGGGTCATATGTTGTGCAGGCCCGATTTAGCTGTAAGATATTCTGTCCTTGGTGATATGTTGAGCCCGCGTGTTCATGTTATTCACATCAATAATAAATTTTTGTTTGACTCATCAGTCTAGAATTGTCGCCAAAGTTATCATTTAGATCAGTTCTCAAACGGCTTGGTAAATCCCACTAGGATTGCGGTGGATAATTTCTTTAGGGGGGTGAAGCAAATTAAAACTAAAAATATTTTATAGATTTTATCTTACCCGCCTCGTTTTGGATATTTACATTTCCTTATTTACGTTCTAGTTAGCTAGTTATTTTCGAAAAGGAGCGCGAGACGTGGCTAATTATAAAAAAGGGGCGCGGCTCAAAAAGTTTGAAAACCACTGACTTATATGGTTAAATTGGAATTGAACTTTAAAATAACAAAATTTTAGAAATCATTGTTTAGTCATTGTTTCAAGGAGTATAATCAATTTGAGTTGGTGATGGTGAAATGCCCCATCGTCAAGTCAGTGTATAAACTTGACCCCGGTATCAGCGATCAATGCTTTGAATCTTTTTAACTGATCATCGTTGAAGTCGCAACCCCGCATCACCACTGTTTCAACGTGACATTGAAGAACAATTTCACTGATTGTAGATAATCCTTCATCTCCGAGTGTCATGTTCCAACTCAGATGCAGCAACTTAATCTGTAACAAATAAAATCCCCATTTCAAATGCAAGTTTAGAAGAAAAAATAATGAACCATATTGTAAATATATTAATCCTGCCGAATTAGTTTGGTAAAGAAATAGGAGTCCTTGGTTATTTGTAATGATTTATTTCTGATGACCGTACGTAAATATACGCCAATGGGATATATATAATAAATTTCAAAGGCAGAGCAGACTTTAGATTTTCTAGAGTTCTGATGTTCTGGATTTACCTAATTCAGAATTGAACCTTCCGAAGTTCGGAATTAAATCAGAATAACTAAAATATTGTGAAGACTTTCACAGTTGAAGCTCAGATTTTTTTTTATATTATAATTACTATCCCAAAAAATACGTAACGTCAATCTTGCTCTTTAAACTTTAACAAAATTTGATTCCTGATTAAAATAATATTTTCTACCTTTGCATCCCTAGCATTTTCTTTGAATGCTTCCATTGATTCCGCAGTCAAATTGCATCCACGCATAAAAACCTCTTCTACTTCACTTTGTGACACAATGTAACCCAGTACACCCACACCTTCTACACCAAGTTTGATATTGAAACTGACATTCAGTTTTTTCAGCTGAAAAAATAATAACATTAAAGATTATATTGTGTATAAATTATTTGCTGCTCAACACTTAAATTAAAGTGTTTACTTCATCCACGAATTCATTAGGATTTATATGAATAACCTCAATAATAATTGTAATAATGTACTGAATGTATAAGATATTCAAACTAAACAGTTTAGGATCTTGTCAGAAAATCTGAATTACCCAATTTTGATTAACACTTTGAAATTAACGATGCAAAACTTTTACACATGGATTTTTAAAGGAGCCAGGGCCTAAAATATTCAATATTTCATAGTAAACTTGTACCTTTGCACCCCGAGTGTTTTCCTTGAATGCTTTCATTGCTTCTGCTGTCAGATTGCAATCTGATATCACAACATTCTCTATCTCACATAGCGACACCATAGAACCGAGTACAATAACACCTTCTACCCCAAGCTTTGGATTTGTGCTTACATTGATCGACTTCAACTGAATGCATTATAACATTGACGATAATAAAATACAACATACATTTCTAACTTATTTTGGTTTAGTGGACGCAGTAACATCTGGTTAATGTTAGTAATAACAATAGAGCAATGCTCAAATATATGGACACAAAGGCCACAACTGGGCAATATCAAATCTTTCACAATACCGGCAGTCTGACTGACAGATGACCGAGTTGTCGGACGATCACGGAACTACGGCACGCAGTTTTAATTTTGACGACGTCATCAAAAATACTCAATGAAACACGAATCTCATAGCGCCTACAGGTATTTTGGGGATATTTAAAAGAAATCTAGAGATAACAGCAAGCTTTAACCACTGAAAAGCTATTGGTCTGATAGTTGAAGAGAAAGGCGTTTTTTTCATAACGATTCATAAGTTCACTCCCTGCCCAACTCGACATTGCAAGATAAATATATCGAGTACAACATTAGCAGTCTGGCTTGAGGCAGGAGAGAGAACATGCCCAAAAAATACGTCAGTTAAGTACGATAATACATTCGTGAGCGACATCTAAAATAAATCACAATGTGTTGATATTTTTGTCAAATATAGTCCAAGATATCTAACATGCATAGTCAACATAAATGTTTTTCATGGAGCTGGTTGGATAATTTTGGTCAAATAACAATAAATATGGGATTTGAAAACATGGGAAGAACGGAAACATGCTGCATACAGATTTTGAAGGCGACGATCTCATGTTTCAGTTAAATAAAAAAAGGTGTTAAACTGTGAGCACTATTCACACAATTTACTGAGCATGGTATAGGAAAACACAACAATAATGACAACTAATATGGATTGTTCGTAGAACATCACACGAAGACGAATCACGATAATGTGGCATAAAAAAAGAATAGATTTAATGCCACGTTTCCTGAGAGGAAGTTCTCTCCGGGGAGTTTTTTGCCGTTCTTGGTATTTGCTGTAGTATTACTAATGTGCTTTAGTTCTTTATTGTTACCATAATACTTATTTATGCATACGCTATAACCTATTGTACCGAACAAAAGCGGGAGCACGACTTTCGCATAACAATATTAAAGAACCCATTGAAATTGAATAAATAAAATACTTGCTTAGTGAAGAGGAATAAAAAGTTCCAAAATACGCGAAGGGAGTAATTTACCGAAAAATGTTGGGAGCCGCTGATTTAATGTAACTAACAGCGGGTTAGTCCAAAATTACAGGTTCCGGTAATTTCGCTCTTCAATGTTCAGAAACTTCATGCAAGCAAAATGGTGACTTTCATAACCTAATTGATATACTTGAGTATGAGAATACTTGTCTTGTTTTACATATGGGCGATTCATATTAACCATGCGTTATTTTACATTCTTGCTTTGTAGAAACTACTTATACCAAATTATTCACTTACTTTACCATTTCCAATATGTTTAAAAATATTTCGAAGATGAGTCGCTCTCAAGTCAGCATTGCATATCCGCAACTTTTCAACATTATACTTGAAACACACGATCCCAATCTTAATGCTAAGTTGTACTGACATCTTCAATGTCCAGAGGTAGATCAGGTTGATAGACATCTAAAATTGTAAAATTTAGGAAGAAAAACAGGAAATTTGAAATCAGACGTAGGGCTTGGTAATTAGATTTTTCAGTTTGACAAAGCATTTCAATGGAATGTGTTCAAAAAATTAAAACAAAGGTAAATAATTCTAAAGGATTTAAGAATTCAGCTCACCATGTAAAGAAAATCATAAAAGGCATCCTGTAAAGGTTAAGTGAATAAAATGCGTATTTTTTACAGTGATAGTCAGCTGTATGCTACGCTACGGTACTGCCAAAAGAGTAGGATTTGTAGTTTATGATTGAATAGTATTTTCCCTAATTATTGAAAATCTGAATCTATTGAAACTTGAATTCTCAGGTTCGAACCATTTTACTTCGGCGACCGTCACATTGTGGAAGTTTGCAGGGAAGTATGATGAATATCTTTTTTGTGGTGGGGTGGTTGCGTAACCGCTTCATTTGCCATTTGGGTACATGCACCTGAAGAATTTAACTAGTAAAAACCTATTTCCTGTCCTATTTCCTACTCAACTTTTAATCGTTCTATCTTTTGTACTATACAAGAACAGTTCGTTTTGCCAAACCAGTCGGATTCATTTTAAAAAATAGAAAATTCTGTATTGTCAGTGTTAGGTAACTTCAACTCACTTTCTTTGATAAAACGGTTCGACTGATGATGGATAATTCCTCCATTCCCCTGCAATTCTGCAGCATCATTTCCTCGACGTAAGCGTCAGTGAATTGGATGACAGCGGAAAATAATTCAGCATCAAATTTGTCGTCCAGAACAAACTTCTTGATCTATAAATATATAACGACATAATCAATCTACAGATAACGGCAATATCTACTGCAGTGCAGATTTCATTTGCTATTGGTGCGTTGAAAAATGGTGTAGTATAATTGAAATAACCAACAGGTAGTGTTGTTACCTAGCCTGAGAAAAAGTTCCATCAAACCATTAAACCTACTTTCGTTTTAAATCTGAGATAAAAGATATCAAATTCGAACAAACACATATGAATACGGCATTTTCACTCCAAAGTCATTTTTCACGTTTATGTGAATCTTTGAACTCCAATAAGACTTTCGACTTCGTGTTACTGTAAGAAATACATTTTGCAACAATGAAGAGTTAATGAAGTCATAAATACTATCCTTAGATTGCAGTAAAGTTATTGTAAATATTTAAATAAACAAACCTTCAACTGGGAACCTTTCAAATTTGAAATCATGATGCCAAATAACTCTGCAGTGAGATAACATTTGGCAAAACGCAGAAGATTCAGATTTCCACTTCGACGCATAACTGATGATATTGCCAACATTCTACTGGAGTTGATTGTTGTATATTCGAAATTTATGTTGTCGACGTGAGATTGAATTAAACTAGCGTCATTAGACTCGTACAAAGCCCCGTACAATTCCAGCAAAGCGGTAGAATCGTTTGTTTCTTTCAGCTGTTCATTCATGCTACGTTCCAATATTTCTTCTTTCGCTTTCTTGTCTTTAACTGAAACACAAGCATTAAGAATATTGTGCACCACGCAGCTTACGTTAAATTAGCATGAGTTAAAATTGTCGTTTATCAAAAATAACTGAATAATTCGAATACAATTAAAACGAAAAATGCAAGGGAAGAAATGCAGCAAAAAATACAATATAATGATCCAATCAAATAATATACAAACAGCCCCATTTCCGACTTGCATTTCAATTTGTATAGTCAAAAGTACAGCAGGAAATCCCAGAACAATATGACAACAACTTTTACCGTAAAATTTATAAAAATCCCATTAACGAAAATAGAGAATTCATATTTATATAAAATGAAATCTAGTTTTGTGAACACGTTTATTTTACGTATAAAAAATGCTTTCTTACTTCGAAGCATTTGTGGAGGCCAGTCTATTGCCAAATCTGGATTGAGAAGAATTCCGCACACGAATTTGCGAACAACCGACCAATGATTTTGATGAATGAATTCTTTCACGAATTCTTCAAAATCATGAAGTCCCATTTCTGACACAAACATGGCGGCAAGGTTTTTTTCAATTACTTGGTGTGAAAAATATATTTGTTGGGTTCCTTCAAGCAGGCAATGACTCGCCCTTGTGCGGCCTGGCACTTTGATTACCAGGTCTTGAATCAAATCTGGATCTATTCCAAACTTCAATAATTCTTCTTTTGTAAAAACGACTCGACTTTCGCTCATTGCTCGAAAAGCCATTTCTTTCAACTTGTGCAGAACCTGCTTATCTCTAACATGCTGAGATTGCATAAGAACATCAAGGATCTCCAGCATAACTCCTGTCATTGTATCTGGAGGATTTTCTGAGTTGAACTTCTGAACAATGGCGTTGTACATTAAAAATACTGGAACTGAAGACAGTGGAATAATTGCAGGAGAGGTTGAACACATTCGATCCCATTGCTGCTGGCCGATATCACCCAAGAGCGCAATGAATAATCTCTTGACGTCATCTGGTGTCAGACCTACTAAACCGTAGATTAGCTGGGGTCGAAGTTCGGCGGTGAGAGAAGCTATGCAATGCTCGCGAGAGGTGATGACAATCTGAACTCTGGGGAAAAGATGAGCAGTGACAATGTTGTACATTACCGTTGCTGTACTGGCCCTTTCGTGGTGGTTTATCTTGCGATGACGTCTAATCAGAAACCAAGTTGCCTGATCCAATCCGTCGAAAATAAAAACAACTTTCTCCTGATTTTCAATGATCCATTCATAGCCACATAATAGGCTTTCTTCACTCAAATCAGTGACGACTTTTCCAAACAGCAATTCCATAGCACTAATTGAATCCGAATTAAGAAGGTCGCGAATGTTAACAAAAAAAATGAGGCCATAACTTTTTTTTAACCAGTTTTTGAAACTTTTTCTTGAGTCTTCGCACAAAGCACGAACCAAGCGTTTCGTAAATGTTGTTTTTCCGCTTCCTGCCTGTCCGACAATTGAAATGAACCGGTATTTTTTAGAATGAAGACTTTGAATCAATTGCTTTATGCTAACAATTTTTCCTTCGTTGATGTTTTCGGCCGAAGCACTAAATTTGGCATCTTTACGATATTCTTTCATCTTTGGCGCCATCTCACCTCCGAAAAAATGTGTCAATTCTTGCAAACGTGGATTTACTTCAAAAGTTGGTTCAATTAGCCTTTGATCTTTGTACAATTCCGTAATAGACTCCTTGGATTTCCAATATGCATCGCGATTGATCACTTCTTTGAATTCGGCCACATATATCCCTAAAAATAGTTTAAATCAATATATTGAGATATATGTGATATCTGACTGTAATAATGTTTGATTCATAGTCATAGTCAAGTTTAATATTTTTTCAACCAGTAAAAAATAACGAACAAAATTGAGAAAAACATGAATAAAATTCAACGCACATTTTTATTTGAGAAGGGAAGCCGCGGGGAACCAAAATTGATTATCGAGCAGCAATATCTAATTAAATTTGTAAGGTCGGAAATTTAAGTTTTTAGCATACTGTTCTCTTTGGTGAGTATGGCTTTGGCAGCTGAACCACTCCAAATAATTTGTGGAGTACTATTTGAATGAACAGATAAACAAAGTTCAGAAATCCTGAATTGTGTAAATTTGTGGAGATGGCCTAGTTGATAACACTATCTCACAATTAGATCCAGAGGGTTGGAGACTGGACATTGAGAGACATGAAGAAATAATATAAATACTGGTAATATAATTCTTAAAGAATTGAATAAAAACACCATATCTGTACGGCACTGAATCAGATAGTTACAGAAGTGTCGGCAACAGTACTGTGTCGTAAGATTTCAGTTGTCTATGTCAGTGGTTCTCGTTTTTTTTTTCTCTTTCGCGAGAAACATTGCCAAGTTTTCACACTTTTCTAGTTCCGGTCCGTCGCAAAAACGTTCTGTTAATTATTAAAAACATATTTTGAAATATCGTGCGCGGATCGCTTTTGATCAAGTTATCACACGTAAGACGTGTGTTATTGTAAATCTTCCAGGTTTTTCCCGTTTTCCGACGATTGGCCAAAGTCGCAGATGCCGTAATAATGACGCTGATAAGCAATTGGTGGTGTAATTATCATTCTTTGTTAATTACGAGACGCTTGGAATTCACTTATAGAATTAGCATCTGATCTATGCCAAATCAGTGATTCCTACATAAAGTTGCGTATTATACGAAATCACAGTAGATTTCCACGCCAGACCCTGTATCGATTAGGTTGGCAATATGGTATTTGTATCACAAATGTCGACCTCAAGTCGCTAAATCTCCAAGTGGCCAGTTATTAACAATTAATGGACATTTTAATTGCAACATTGTATTGCTCTTCGTCGCGACCAAAAGAAGTTTTTATGAAACATTGGGCTTCATCTTCTATTGTCAGTGTCTCAAAATCGATACGAAGGGATTCTTGTGAATGAAAAAAGCCGCTGTATGCTTTACATATTACAAATGCTGTAATACAGTGGTTCCCAAACTTTTTTCCGCGACCCCAATTTCGTAAAATTAAAAATTGCAGATATTCACTACCCCACAATAAGAAAAGTACAGCATTTTCTAATTTCAGTATATTATTTTTTAATTATCTAAGTGATAACATTGCGCCTAAATCTCGTCTGTACCTTTTTGGTGCCTTGGTGCAATGTTGCTTAGGTATGTCATCTTCAATATTCAATCTATTCTGTGTTTCGAGGATAGAGATAATGTTCAAGTTTTCAATTTTTTTTTCTTTCATTCTGACATTTACATCCGTTTTCATTACCGTGGGATTTTTACTGTAGCTTTCTACGATTGGATGTGTTTTCTGTATGTGTATTGCTACTTTATGTGTTTTACTATTTCAAGCAATATAAGAAGAATAGACAGTAGATTTATTTGCAATAGTAAATACTTTCATGGTCAATGCTTGCGCTGATTGAACTTTCAATTCACATTTCTGGAAATAAATTTTCAATGTACCTGAAAGGCCAACACCGACAAAAATAATATGCAAGATGAATTTTGCAAATTACGATCCGTTTCACATATTATTAATAAACCACAGTAAATTGCAAACTTCAGAAATAAATTATTCTTGGTAATTAAACTGTGCTATTGATTTGTTTTATTAAATTGTAACGTGTGGTTGTATCAACTTACAAACGCAGATTATTTTGCATCGTTCTAGGCCAGGGGTCGGCAACCCCTGGCACGCGTGCCAATTGTGGCACTCGAGAGGATTTCTCGTGGCAGTGATTTGAAGAAGATTCAGATATTTATTTTCGTAGTGCCACAAACATTCTACATTTGAACAAAAACTAACAATTCGGCAAATTGATTGGAAAAACATGCAATATTTAACTGCAATCGACGAGAGGCCGAAATCTGTACGCGAAATCAGTGTAGTGACTATAATCACTTTGATGTAGATAAGCATGCGCGGTGCAGCGTTGCCATATTTGGCTACTTTCGGAAACGCTTTGCTATTAAAACTACCCGTTTAACGACCTACTACTACTACTGTTGGGTTATGTAATGGTCATTGATTTACGAAGTGTATTATTGGCACACGTACCCGTGGGTTTATGTCCGATAGGTGTTGCAAGAGAGTAGTCACCTTCTGACTTCGGGATAGTACCACGTGCTGTTCACTTGTGTTCTCGACGTACTGCGCGTTAGGCTAATTGC
Source organism: Styela clava (assembly GCF_013122585.1). Classification (NCBI taxonomy): domain Eukaryota; kingdom Metazoa; phylum Chordata; class Ascidiacea; order Stolidobranchia; family Styelidae; genus Styela; species Styela clava. The sequence continues at coordinate 2,474,876 of NW_024102838.1, read as the reverse complement.
CCCGTCTGCCGTTCTTAGTTAGTTCCGGCTCTCCCAACATGGACTTGTATTTGTAATTGATTCGTGTTTCTGTAGGTGTAACAATTATGTATTCTTACTGTTTAGAAATCTATTGGTACTGCATTTGTTTATACCCGAGTGACACTATAATTAATTACCGGCTTTTTCGTACCTCACCAACTGTTGGCGAGTGTTATTGTGTTCGACCTGATTTTGCAATCCTTGATCGTCTGTTACACGTTTTCCAAGTTATAATACATTTGAATGTATCCAGTCAAGTAGACTGGTGTTTATGGGGATTTGAAGAGCACAGGCTGTAATATTCGTTCGTGAAAGTGCTGTCCCGTCAGAGCATAATAAGAAAAAGACCGCGTCCACAAGTTAATTTTTAGTATCAACATCTGTGGCACACTGTGATCCAAGTGGACACTGTGTTAGAGTTGGCAAAGCGTGACCACCACTACAGGTTACTTTTTGCCCTTTAAAAATTGTGAAATATTGAATATTATTTTATCAATTCATGCTTTTGGGCAATTCGTACAGCTTTTTGCTAGAAATCGCCGATTGTTTTCGTCAGCGTGACGTGTTTTTTAGGCCGTGAACACTCTACAGTTGGTATCTATTCTCCCTGAATCATAAAAATTATTTCACGACAACGATAATAATTACTTTCTTTTTGTAATTGCCCAGAATTGTGAATTCCCTGAGAGTTATTATACAATCATCGGCGGCGAGATGCTGAAGTCAAATGAAAGATTGAAACGGAGACGCAAATTTTTTGATTGAAAAGCGACAATATAAAATACTAAAATATAAAACCGTAACCAATTTGTTGTGGAAGTTCCGCGACAGAAAAAAAGTTTTTCTAGACATTTTAAATTGCAAAATTTCGTGCGCCTAGGACTCCAGGGCACACATAAGTTTGGACGGCGTTGAGGATCATAACGTCACTAGAATCGAAACACAATCAATTGTGCGCGGATTTTACCTTTTTATCCATTACTTTAAATTGCCGTCGGAAATTTTCATGTTAATAATATATGATTCATATTATAAGGTTCGTGGTGATATATAAATACATTTTACTTCGTGAGACTTTATAGCAGACTTGGGGGGTTTTCTAACTGTTTCATCTTGAAAATAATCTGAGAGACAGCATTGCTATAGAGCGGTGTCATTGTTTCAAGTACAACTCAGATTTGTCGAATTCGCAAAATAGCAAAAATACGGATCAAAATTAGATATAACCGGGAAGTTTACCACACATTTTTATATCCGCAGATTGTCGTGGTCTTTTAGGGAGGCATTTATTTTGGTGACGCAGCCGCAGGTTAAATCGAAGACAAGTAAATTATAACAAATCAAGACAATTCAAATATGGCCGTATCGGTCATGGATTGGTTACTTTGCACAACAGAAATATCGTTGTTATCCGTCGAAAAAGTCGTTCCGCGGAGATTTCTGACTGGGTACCTACCTCGCGGGAGCCAAGATTTTTATCATTTTAGCGAGACAATGATGAAATAAATTTTATCTTCTTTAGTATTGTCGCGTTCACATTGTTTCTGGCTATGAAACTAATCGTGAGTGCCCTTCACACCTATTACTTCGTAGGTAGAGATGCGGTGTGCCAAAATCTAGGTAGGTAGAGATGCGGTGTGCCAAAATCTTGCGTAAGCTAATTTCCATACTCGTTATTCTAGATAATAAATCTGTTTTTAATAATTTTACTGTTCAAATCAGGTAGTTGACTATGTAAATCAAACACATAAAAATGTTTGGCACGCGAAGGTGTTCATAATTCATAAACGGGCACGCTGAGTTCAGAAGGTTGCCGACCCCTTGTTTTAGGCGTTAGGAATACGCTTGCCATCGCATCTTTGATTCCAATGCGCAGGTTCGAATCCCATGAAGACTAATTGCGTGCGAGATGATTGCTGAACTTCCCACCGCAGTATAGGGATAACACAACCGCAGCCGTTGTTTACAAATTTCTTCCTCATTAAATCCATGCATCTGGAAACAAATAACTAGCAAACTAATCCCACACCCAACATGAACTGGTTATCGGACGAAAAACCGTGGTTCGTCATATGATAAAGCCTTTTCGTCTAATATACTATCCTCTCCCCCGGGATAAATAAGTAAATCCTATGACATTACCGATACGAATGCAAAATTAAAAAAACAGACTCACGTGTTTGAGATGACTTGAGGAGTTTTCTGGAACCTAAAAGAAGAAAGGATTTTCTTTTACTTAATGTATATGAAGTATTTCAGCGTGCAACTAGCTATCTTATAAACGGTCAATTATATCAACCCCCAGTTCCCTCAAAAATAAAGATGCCAGACAAAACAGACAACAAGCTGAATAAACGAATGAAAATTATGGATAAATAACGTTCAAAAATAAGACTTTGCCGTCGTTGCCAACGTACTTGATTAGATACAAAAGCGAGTGAATGTACTGATTGGGGCAAAACTGCCCGAATTATATTCATTGGTCTCGTATAGTTTATTGCACACCCCAGAATTTGAAATATATAACCTAAAAGTTTTTCCCAAAAATCTCCATTTTGTTAAATATCTGACCACCTGATGAGTGGTGTGTCGAGTCTTCACCAGTGATGACTCAAATTATTTCAAGTGGCGAGTTCATCACAATCTACCGATATCTTGATTGCAGCATTGTATTGCTCTTTATACGTTATCAATCGCTTGCAATCTTATCCGCACTTGTTCAATTTAGTTGGAGATCAGAGTCCTTATCTTGAGAGCTTATGTTGTTTATGTTTATTTGTCAATTGATAATGAAGCAATGACATAACGTTTGTGTACCAAGTTCGGGTTGAGCCATCATTCTATGCCGATTTTCCTTATTTTAGTTCTATTACAAGTTCAGGGACTGTCTGTGTTACTCAAGTGAATATACACCCTGCCCATAGGGTTTAGTCCCTTTACACAAATTGATGTAAAATTGGCGAACAAAATAAGTTACCCTCCATATCGGTACACATACTTCTGAAGCGCCACGTTTACTATGTCAGGTACTGTAATCAAGTTTGATTCACCTGAATTATTTATTTCCTTCGGTATCGTTGTTGCGTGTCCGGCAGTATTTGCGTCTGTCATTGACGCAACCAGGGACTGTTGTGGTTTACCATTCCAACCTGCTTGCAATGCCGACGGCGCCAATAAACCAGCTGATGTTCCAGTTTTTCCTACAAAATCATTGAAATTATTTTTCACGATATTAATAAAAAATGATTCCATTATCTTTGCACACACGTGCATGCAAATGTGCATGGGTACAAACCTACAAGGGTATAAATGTCCGCGGGTGCAATTCATATGCGGGCGCTAAAATCTATTGGTGAAAATGTATGTGTGCAAATGTCGGTGGGTGTAAATATATGCAAGTAAAATGTCCGTAGACGCACATATGCTATCACCAAAATGTATATATACATATCCTGAAAATTGAAAACACCGCTGATTTAAAATAAATATGCAAATACCCGATCAACATATTTTTTGAGCAGCAATTTACATTCAGCTATTTATTACCATTCTTAATATTAACATTAGCAATATCACGAAATTCCTCGAAATGAATGAATCAAGTGCAACGTAAATCAACATACCGTAATTTCCGGGCATATTATATATCACAACATTTTCGGCGTGTATATTTTGAATGTTTTCTGCTTTTATCTCTTCAACAATAGCATCGGTTATGTTTGTTTCTGAACAAAAGTTTCAATTCAAATGTGTTGCTATATGAAATTAGTGGCTTGAGATATTCAACACATAATCCAGCGCACCAGAAGTGTGTGTACCAATATGGAGGTAACTAATTTTGTTCGCCTATTTTATATCAAGCGTAAAGGAACTGAAACCTATAGGCAGGGGGCATCTATTCACTTGGCTAAAACAGACAGTCCCCGAACTCGTTCTAGAACTAGAATAAGGACAATCGGAATAAAATTATGGTCTAACCCTAACCAGGTACACACACTACGGGAGTACCGAATAATGCAATGAAATATTAATAAAGCACATCTTGGAAATGCTGTATATACCGTTGATGTTGGTTTGTTGAAGAACATTTGCAGAGATAATTGCCTCCCCTGCCGTAACGATCGCTTGCTCAGTTGAAACAGAAACCGCCTCAGCTTGCACGTTTGTTTCATTACCCGCTGCTATATTTGCTTGTTCAGTAAGCACAGAAACATTTTCAGCTGTTTCAATATCCAAATCTTGCACTGTAGAACCAGTTATGTTGGTTTCTGAATCAGAAAGAAATATTACTGTGAATTGCCTAGTTGTTTTGCAATGTTTTATTACTATTAAAATTATGCCATACCGCCGAGCATATATGTCAATCAAAGAAAAACATGATTAGATGTAACTTGTGAGGAATACAAAGTTGAAGTAAAATGTCGCCCCCTGTATGAATAGACATGATCAGATTTTTATATCTCAGTCAGGTCTGGAATATTTGAGAAAAATTTCATTAGTCTCCTATTTCCATCTATTCAAAATTATTGAAATAATATATACTTGGAAAAGTTGAATATAAAACTAGTTGACATAATTGCGATTCAACTACAGGTGTCCACCCAGAGATAACAAATTCTTGCAAAAAAAATACTGAATTTGGTCATTTTCAGTAATTCAAGAATGAAATTGCAATTTTGAATCCCAACTCCGTAAAGCTCTAAAAAGTTGACTTCAGTTCGTTGTCGAGGGACTTGATATTACAACTTAGGGGTCAAATACTGAAAAAGATTCTGCAACAAAACACTTACGCTAAATCCGAATCTACAGATCTGATTATTTTAATAATACTGCCAACGGATAAAAATACTTTCAAATGAAACAGTCTAAATAAATGAGAGTAAAACCGACTTGTCAATTATTTAAATATTACATAAGACAACTGGAGGGAATCAGCCTCAGTTTTATTTAGTAATTTTTTTTTTCTGAAATAATAAAAAGCTTCAGCCGTAGCATGATTTTATCGAAGATTATAAGCCGGATGGTAGTTTATATCAATCCCACAATTCCACATAGACGAAGTGTATTGGACAGAATATGTCAAACCAAAAAATTTTCCTATTTTCTAGACTAACTCGTTCGATCAAACTGATGATCGAACTGACTGATCGAAAACTTCTCTTACCGATGTTGCATTGTTCAGCATTAATGACAGCATCGACCGCTGTCATTGTCGCCTGTTTTGCTATCACAGATGCTTCTTCCACATGCGCGATTTCTGAACGTTCTGCTATCACGCAGACTTCATCAGCGTTTTTCACACTCAAATCTTGCACAGTAGAATCGGTTATAAATGTCTCTAACACCGACACAGCTGGCTCTTTCTCCATTTCCATTCTATAAAACATCAAATTCAGTGTTGCCACATATTTTGAAATTGAATAAATAACAAAAGAGCAGTGCTCAAATATTTGGACACGAAAGCCAGAACGACATGTCCAGGATAATAATGATAGCTTATCCCAATTCTAATGAAGTAGTACGAAAAGCTGTTGGTTGAGAAATTCGAAAAAAAAAGTTAAGAACATATTTCATCACATCCCAGACCCAAACGAACTTCTTCGCCCCAGAGGAAGGCAGAATCGATTGTAGTATATTGGCTACTGGCTGTAATCAACAATAATGTCGTTAAAATTAAAATAACTCGTTCCCACCAACTCAAAACGTATAACACTTCATAGAGAGATGCTCACACCTGCGGTTCCCAACCGCGGGCCAGTTCCACCTCAAGGGGACCACAGAGAAGTTGAAGGGGTGCCACAATGCTAGACGCAAAACTGATTCTACTTTATCCTTGACAAGAAAACTCCACGTTCTTCCTGGAGGGGTGTTCCACTTTGTTGTGCATGGAGTGTTTGAACATAATGAGATTTGGAATATATCAATCATAATACCACTCTAAATACCACTGGAATTGTAAACAGGGGGGCCACGGGTGCTAAAAGCCTCCGGAAGGAGGTGCTAAAAGGTTGGGAATCATTGTTTTACACAATGGTGCTCAGTGAGTAAACAAGTTCTGAATGTAGAAAACTCACCATTTATTGCGATGAAGTGAAACTTCAATACTCATCCAATACCTATTTTTGTGAATTTAGTTTATGTTTGACATTTACGGTAAGTGATTGAACTGTGAATGGAAAAGTTGATTTTATTCGAGGATGAACAAAAAGTTTAACAATTTGTACTTATAAATTTTAGCAAGACAAAATGACATTGTATACGTTAGAAATTGATGACTTCACAATTTTATTGCAATCTTACACCTTGTCACGGCGACTTAAATCTATTCAGACTGAGCAATTCATTTCTCACATTCACTCCTAGGAGAGGAGTTCCATTTCTAAATTTTCCATTCTAAACCAACTTCTCTTTTACAGAGTTTTGTTCCACCTAGCTTCAACCGGACAAAACCGGTCTCAACCTGTATTTACTAGATCTCGGATATTGAACTCTAACGTAGATACTGGGTCGTTCGTGACATTACTGCCAGTAGCCGCCTTTTTTGTTACAAACTCTAATTTTCTATTTTTCAAAAGTGACACAGTCATTTAAAAATAACATTATCAGTGAAATTATTCCTTGTGCATTCTAATAACGAATCAGTAAAATTCAGATTGAGTTAAAGATCTTCTACTTTAGCAAGGAATCTTCACCTAAGATTGGGGACAATTGCGTTTGCAAAAAAATATATAGTAGGTCGGGGTAGTTCGGACACCCGGGGTATGATGGTCAGTCAAAATAAAATCCTCCTACTAGCGACACCTCGCGCTTTTTCGTCGCTCAAAACGCATCGCGTGAAAGAGCGACATCATGCGAACAACGACAGAACCAAGATTTTACATTTCAGGCTCGACAACTTACAAGGCGGTGCTTTTTGGGGAAGGGGTGTTTCTGTTGGGACAGAAAAAAGTCAAATTATAGAGTCCCATGGTGGCGAAGAATAATTTTAGCCGGAAAAGTCTGCGAACTCGGTTCTATTTTGTTTATTTGTTGAAAGTAGTTGCATTAGATCGAATAAATTCTTAAGCAAACTGCCAGTACTCATTTTTGGGCTGGCAGGGTCACTTAAGAGGTAGGTTGAATTTTGAGTGGGGGAGGGGGGAGGATTTTTTTCAATATAGTCTGTTGGGAATGTCAATGGGCCGTCGTCATCGAAACTTATAAATAATTATTTTTTGGTACTAAGTACCCTTTTACAACAAAGATCAAAAGCACACTCATCGCCATATTTATATTGGATCTCTTAGAAGTTAAGCCCGGCGTAAAATTTCATCTTACCCCGTCAAATTATTTTTTTCATATGCGTATAAAATACGCCCAAGGTTATGCCAAGAAATTACAAAATAAATACTTCTAGATGTAGTCCGTGTAAAGAAGATAGAAAAATTGCAGTTGAAAAAGCGCAAACTAAATTTTAAATTTCCAGTTTTCCTAAAACTGTTCAAACTCTTTTGAAAATTGCCCTGTTATGTCCTTCATGGGGTAAGACGGACATACTTTTTAATATGCAAGAAAAGTGATCTGTTTAAAAAAAATTTAAGAGACATAATCCTGGGCCATCTAGGCGTTGATCGAAGTCTTATGACCGAAATCTTAGACACCATCAAGTTAATTTTGGTGTGTGTCCGTCTTTCCCACAAAGTGTCTAACTTACCCCGATATTTTTTTAGCTGAAAATCGGGCGTAAATTCCGATTCGTTGCTATGGCAACAATGTGCAAATGTGGCAAGATAGCTGGAGGGTGGGTGCATGAATCAATCGTAGAACGAATGCAGCTGCGACATTATTTGAAGAGTTATTCAAAATAACTTATTAGTGGGTCCGACTTCCCCCGACCTACTATATAAATATTTGTTAACTAAGATTAATTAATATATTACGGTATATTGGTGTATTGAACTTCAGGTCCTTTCTACTTGTCAAATATCTGCTTCGCATCCATATGTGTCCGTTGCCACAAGAATGCTTGAACAAGATAGTATTATTATAAAAACAAGAGAGCTATGATCAATTATATGGACACGTAGCGCCACATAAATTCGATGACGTCATAGCAAAAAATAAAGGTAATAGCCCTCTGGAGAAAAATTCCATCTTTAACCACTGAAAATTTCAAAGCAATTGGTCCAGTAATCAAAGGGAGAAGCAATTTCTTCAAAACGTGTCAAAGAACAAGAACAACATACTATTGAAACGATCGTTATGTCCACTACGTGTCCAATAAACAAGAGAGCGATGTACAAATATATAGACACGAAACCAAAACGAATTAGTACAGGTGTGCAATCTGTCACAGTAGACAACCGGTATCGTAGTATTCACGACTTCGCTTGACCGCCAAATGTCAAATTACGCGAAAGCGGACCGCCACAATGTGCGGAATTTTAAATTCAAATGACATCATTGCACCCAAAATAACAAATCCCATACAGGTCACAGAGTAATAGCCTTCTAGTGAAAAATACAATTTTCAACCACGCTTAGTACACTTAGTGAAAGACTCAGACAAAACAAGAAATAACTTACTCGAAAGCGAAATAAATGAAATAAATTAAATCAAGTTCATATCTTGTCTTGTCTGAGGAAGTTAGATTAGGACCTAACGAAAGCTTAGAAAGAGATTAATTGATAGCGCAATTGTAATTTTAATAATTTCCTTTATTGGTATCCGGTTTCACAACTTCATAATAAACTAATTGTTTGACATTATCTAACCCAGACATTCAAAGTCTGAATTGCCGAGTCCATTCTTTAACATCTACCCTGAAACGTATTCTCAGAAACATTACCAAGAATTTGAGAAACGAAAAATGCTGAAGAATCCGCCATAGCTGATCAGCTACGGGAATATACATAGAAAAATATGAATTTATACGTACTTCATATCTATGTTACGCTAACCATTCAACCTAATTATTTCTGAATTGTTTTTATGGACGATCATCGTTATTTATAAGAAACCAAATGCTTTGTTGTTGACTTCGAAGCAGTGTCGTATCAAGGGCATGAAGAACTCGTGCCAATGGCTTACCTACAACATGGCTACAGTCGAGTTTGGTAACAAAATTCTTGTCGCATTTATTTGTAAAATTGGAATTCCAGATTCTACGAATATTAAAACTTCTAAAATACATTAAAAATACATTATACTACACATTAATATCTCACGATCTATGCTGAAAATAACGCGTTAAATAAAATTGCTAACTTTTCGAATCCTGAATTTGAGAACTCTGAAAGCTAATATTCATAATCGAAACCACCAATTGACAAGAAATAAACCCAGAAAAAAATTCACACAAAAAACTCAAGGTTGCCTAATTGATACAACACACTCAACTCATTAGGATCATCCCGAGAGTATATGTAATCAGGCTTGGTGTGATGCTATTCTGAGTTGCAAAAATTATCTTAATTAGTATCATTGGACTGTCTCTATCTATCGACTAACGCTATCTAATTATATATAGCAAGGCTAGCCAACACGTCGATCGCGGTCGATCGCCACGCCATTCCATAATCATATTGAACGAAACATAAACAAATGCGTTTTTGCAGGTGATTTCATTGGCAGCGGCGTGATTTTATGTATGCGTGTGCAGTTATCTACATATTCAGTACTCATTGGTTTTTGTGTAAGACCTTATTACGGATTAGTCGATCGCGAGCTATCTTGGAGATTTTTTAGCAGGTCGCGCGCACTCACTTGGCAGCAAAAAGACACATTTCAGCTGGATCAGTGTTACCGCATACCATCGAAATGTCAATAGCTACTAAAAGTAAATAGAATACAGTACACTCACTCAAAAGTGAAGAAGACATATTCTATGAAAGTTACGCACGTGAAACTACTAAGATTCATTGTACTGATGGTGGTGTTATACGTGCATTCAAAAGTAATTTTCTCCTATTTTTAGCCATAGTCCATATGATTATTGTAGGAAATTGTATAGTTCAAACTTATGCAACTCTGTCACAAGCTAAAAATTTCTGGCTAATGTCTTTAAAAATATATCATTCTGAATAGTAAAATGATGCATATCTTCTAACTTCCATTTCACAAATATCTTCATATCTACCAAATGTTCAGTGTCTGTATTATTGTGCGTTCAAAATACGGCGCTGTAGAAGTATGTGTACCAATATAAAGGTAACTAATTTCGTTCGCCTACTTTACATCAAGTTGTGTGAAGGGATAGAAGCCTATGGACAGGGGGTATATTCACTTGGCTAACACAGACAGTTTCCGAACTCGTAAACTAACTAATATAAGGAAAATCGAAATAAAAATTATGACCTAACTCTAACCTGGTATACATACTACGGGGGTACCCAAAATACTACATCGTCATACAGGAATATAATGAACATTAATTGCAAGACATTTCCGTGTGTGTCATCTTTATTTCCAGATTTATTGCAGTGATAGATGCGAACCTACGTGTCAGGAAGTTGAGTCCGTGTCTTACGTTTCTTATGCAATGAAAATATCGGAAAAAAATGATCTCATACAATGGCGTTTTAGAGTCATTAGTTTTTTCAAATTTAATCGAATTTAATATAAGTTTGATTTAATTTAGGTACAAATACATTTTCAAAGTTTTTTTTTTCAAATTTTCATTATTCAAACTATAGTTGTAGGCGGACTAACATTTTGAAATCAAAATCCGAACCTATTTTTAATTCATTATAGAACATTGAATATCTTGATCATCAGTCATCTCGTGACTATTTGTCTTCCTAATTATCTCTTATCAGTCACACCTCCAAACTGTTGGTATCGGGTGCACAGCGCCATACATACAGTATATCTAGGCTTACGATATATATATATGGCACAAAAAACCGTGACAGTGTGGATCAGACAAGCCTTGGTTCGATCCCGAGATTTGTAATATTCAACTCATATGAATATTATTGACATTCAAATCATTGTACGTAATTTGAATAATTTAATTGCAGTACCGTCAATGTTAGATGCTAAATTGACGTATTTACATATATATAATAATTATAAAATACCAATATGGTGCTCTCTCTCACGAATATGTCGCATTGCTCTCACTGAACTAGTGAAGTGAGTCGCAAGTGAGTGATAAATGGACTGACTATATTAAACAATTAACCTCCAATAACAAATAAATGTGTTACATCAAACTGAAAAAAAAATAATTATAACTACCATACAGCATGACCGGGACATTTAAGTCTACTGGGCGGGACAGCTTGTCAAAATTGGGATTGTCCCGACTAAACTGGGACGTATGGTGGGCCTAAGTATACTATGTTGTCAAACCACCTTTGTGAACGTCAAATATCGTGCGACTGGTCGAATTTTGGATTTGAATTTCAGGCCACTGAAAGTCAGTAGTCGATTCAAACATAATAAGACTAAAAATTATAAATATATGGTGCACGCAAACAATTTCTCTGGAATGCTTATCACGGCGTTGGACCTCGATATATGATCGGGGATAAGTGGCCACTGAAACCATTACGCCTTTACAACATTGCATGTTATCAGCCCCTACGGAACAAATTGGCTACATTGCATAATATATACATAATTAAATTTGTTCTTATCAGTCGAATGAATGCATGAGCAGAGCGACTAAGAAATAGAATAAGAGTGCCAGAATGATACTGAATTATCAAAGATTCATAGTTAGACAACTTCTGGAGTGAACGGAGTCAATAGATTTTGTCGTTTTGCACGTCTTTTCGTACATGTACTCCTATATACAATAAACCTAAATTTTCATAAATTTATTAATTTTTATTAAATTGTATCCCAATAGGAATCCCGTCGGGTGGATGGGATGTGGCGTATCTAGGGTATGGCAGCCGCGGCTGACGCCCTGGGCGCCATTTGATTGAAGGCGGGAAAAGGACAAAAAGTTTTAATCGTAAAATGTTTCTTCAAATTGGAAATGATTGAAACTCGTATTATTACTCAACTAGTGACGTACAAGCATTTCAATTAAGCAGCAGTCATTTAAAATCGCCAGTCAGCACCAAGCGGGAGCATCTCACATTGTCCCATGGACAAGCCTGCAAATACATGTACAATGCCTATATATATATATATAAAATGCGTAAATACCAACCGGACTTCTCACTCCAATAAATAAACATGATAGGTTCAGATTTTGGTTTCAAGATGTCGGTCTGTCCAGCCTACAAGTCCGGTTGGAATTACGCAATTTATTATTATTATATAAAAGCATTGTATTATATAGGCTTCCCATGGCTTACTTAATAGAACTATTTATTAACTTGTAATAGAACTAGAATAAGGAAAATCGGAATAAAATTATGGCCTTACCTCTTGTGTGTCATGATTATTCAAATTTATAGAATTGGAAGAAGTGAACCTACCTGCCAGGAAGTTGAGTCAATGTAGTATTATGTTTCTTGTGCAATCAAAATATCAGAAACAAAATGATCTCATTCAATGATGTTTGAGAGTTATTAGTTCATTCAAATTTTAACCGAATTATATTCAAATTTGATTTAATTTAGGTTCAAATACATTTTCAAAGGTTTTTTTCTTCAAATTTTCTTTATTCAAACTATAGTTGTAGGTGGACTAACATTTTGAAAGTAAAATCCGAACCTATTTTTAAATCATTATGAAACATCCAAATGACTGTTTATTTGAATAACTTGATCCTCAATCACCCGGTGACTATTTCAACTCTTCTTACATATCTCTTATTATTATCACCATGCTCAAATTAATCTCACCTTTAGATTGCTGGCATCGGGTGCACAACGTCATCCATACATTATACCTAGGCTTACGATATACTGATGTATGTTAAACAAAAAAAAAACAGGACAGTGTGGACTGGACGACATTTGGTTCGATCCCGAGATTTGTAATATTCGACTCATATGAATATTATTGACATTCAAATATTTGGACGTATTTTGAATAATTTAACTGCAGTAGTCAATGTTAGATGCTAAATTGATATGTCTCATTGCCCTCACTGAACTAGTGAAGTGAGTACTGTGATTTTGTAACTTTACATTTTCTGATTTTACTACATAGGCACACATTTAAAGCTATCCCGGCTGTATCCATTGACTATATTGTCATCGAGAGTTCATATATTCTCTGTCCAAATATAGGTTTCAGTTCGAAAAATAGAAAGAAATTGAGGTGGACGATACCGGTACAAATAATTCGAATTTAGACGAACCTACGTGTTGAGGAAGTTGAGTCAATGTATTATTATGTTTCTTGTGCAATCAAAATATCAGAAACAATATGATCTCATACAATGATGATTCAGAGTTATTGTTTGATACAAATAACAATCCAAAACCATAAACAAAATTGCCGTATCCTTATATACAGGGTGTCCATAAAGTCCCTTTACAGTTTCAATTTCGTTATGGAGTCAGTTCTCATTATATCTTCAACAGGTTTGTTGTTTTTCAATCAGTAATTGTTTAAGTATATTACTCCATTCAATACATCTGTGAGGTCCAACACAATATATGGTATCGATGAATTCCCTCAATTTTAAATTTTTTTAAGACTTCATGGACACCTTTTATATACGTTTCTCGGCAATTCCTATGCATGCAAATTTGCACTCGCGCGTATTAATTGCATAGAATAGACAACCAGAAATTGCTGATTTCGAGAATTATGGGATAATCGGATTATTATTAACAAAAAACACGAAACAGTAATTTTCACATCGATTGAATATCTATGACTAACAGTCTCCTTTTCCACAATAAAAATATAATTTTTGAGATTTCAACTTTCAAATACCGCTTCCAGATATTTTGAAATTTTTGAATGCGATCTTCTAAATGTTTGCTTAGTTCTGTATTCAAATCTACCAGTGACCTGGTTTCATTGTAGAATCTACTAGTCGAAAAATTAGTACGACGGATTAAAACGTTCGTTTTTTGGGTGCCCCAGAAGTATGTGCCCCAATATGGAGGTAACTAATTTTGTTTGCCTATTTTACATCAAGTCGTGTAAAGGGACTAAAACCTATGAGCAGGGGGAATATTCACTTGGCTAACGAAGACAGTTTCCGTACTCGTAATAGAACAAAAGGAAAATCGGAATATAATTATGGCTTAACCCCAACCTGATACACATACTACGGGAGTACCGTTTTTTCAGCATCCATTACAATCAAACAGAGTAGATCTTGAATCCGATCAATTTGACCGTGGTCCGACCTTTGCCCAATTCAATCTGAATTTGTAATTTGCTGTCCAACGTAGTTTTTCCTTTCACATATTCAAACCAACAAAACAAACAAGACATTACACTTCGGGTAGTTTTTATTAATTTATCAGTCGATTTATAAGTGAATAGGAATATACAAAATCACGTCCCTCGCCAGTCGTAACGCAGAGGTGCAAGGAGCATTCGAATTATACCGTGCTCTATTTCAAGACTTATCACTTACAAAATAACCTTTCGTGCGGACCACGTAGTTTATGATAAATATTGATCCTTACGCTTAAAATAGCAAGTTGTCAATTAGTTGAATTCAAACAAACACACTAAATTTTAGTTCAAAGCAACGCGCATCTCTTGCGCAAGGTTAACTTCGGAGTGGTTCAGTTTTTTCACGTTTTAAGAACATAGATCAGCTGGTCACGCTAAGGATTTTTGCGCAACCAACTATAACTCTACTTCCCGTCATATTCGAAGAATCGCGACCAAATACAGCAAACGTTGTTGTTTAAGATAAATTTAGTGTTTCGGCCAATTCAAGACTATGGCTTCGAATTCAGGGCATGTCTTATTCTTAGTATATCCTGGCTGTGCGAGGGACAAATAATCAAACTTGATTTTTTGAATTAGCGGATTAGGAACACGGAAACACACGATCACACTAAAAAAAAATAATCGAAACGAAATATATTGCATTGAATGCATAACGCTGCATTGAACGCGCAGAGCTAAGAAAAAAAATTGTCGGATAAGGCAATTCCGACTACATTTTAGATTTAATTGTTTAAGATACAGAAATTTTTGAATGAATACGCCAAAATCCAAGTGACGTAATATAAAAAATTCATGACGTCATCAACAGTAAATCAAACAAAATATACACAAACAATAGCGTATAATCGAATTGAAGAGAAAAATTACATAGCAAACGCCAAAAATCGAGAAAAAAGGCGAGATTCACACAAATATCTACACAACTTCCCCCTCGTGACAAAAATCAGTCAACAAGAGGCCCATTTCAGCGATCATTAGATAGTGGTAACGATAGCCACTTAGAGCCCCTCTGATTAAAGAGCATTATCGACATCAGTTCGAGTGATGTTTTTGGTTTATTGGTTTGGCTCTGAAGGCCGAACACATTACCCCACAATAATCGCATCATACAATAGGCCTTACCAACTAAAATCGATCCAATTTCCTTCAAGTTTTAAAAAGTTCAAGCTGTAAACCTTATTTGGGCAAACCCACGACATTGCACATTTCCATCATAAGAAAGAAACAACATTCTAAACAAAAAGCCCAACAAACAATACTTTAACAATACTTTACCATTAAAGATTATGGGAAGTAGAACATGCATGAAATCAAATCCCCCTCTTATGTTATATAAAAAGTTGGAGGGAGTGGGGGGGGGGGGGGGAGTAAACGTGCAGCAATACTGAAAATACGAAAACATTGAGTAATTTATTGAAAATGACATATTGATTCTGGTAAATCAATGCGACATTTCGACATATATTATTTAGGAAAAATCAGTTGCGCAGGATCTCTTGCTATTCAAGTATGCGGGTGTGGGCAAGACATATTCACGACCATTCAGCATCAAGCACAAACCTTCCAACAGTTTAAAAAAAGTGGCAAAACAATAATAATATCAAAAAAATTTGATCGTGCACGCAAAAAATATGTGCAAGATAAAGAAAATAAATCGCCAACATTCGTGACGTCAAATGACGTTGTCACGAAAAAGCTAGTGTTCATGAAACTTCATATGCGGAACAAATAAGAAAATTCAAATAGTTCGTATTAACAACAATTCTTCAATAAATGTGCTGATTAACATGCAGTGCGGCTCAATATTGGAATAATAAGTGGTAATAAAGAACTGTGCGGTCTTGATGACAGAAAAGTCGATCAGTAAATAATGAGTGGATTATTACATAACCACAAAAAATCGTCTTGCTATCGTTTATTGCTAAAAAAAAATAATTTACGTTGGTTTAATTTGATTTTGAGAGAATAACTTTTATACAAATCGATATACAGACACTTTATTAACTTAAGGCCACTCAAGCATCTTACCAAGGATACCATTGAAATGCCAGGATGAAAAAGTTATGCTATACGACTCTGAACATATTTCAATAATAAGGGCGAATTTTCGTTCCACTCAGAAGAATTTGTTTAAATGTGTCACTTTTTGTGCAGTTGTTTTTATGTATATAAGGCATAGCAATATATTTTGGGCATAGGTTACGAAAACAATATCAGAAAGTTGATTCTTTATCCCACGAGAGCTTTACAAGCCATCCACATGGTGGCAATCTGGAGCAAGAACGAGTAGGAGATTTTTCCGGATCCGGAGGTGGTGGACTCGGTCGTCGTTGGGGTGGTGGCAGGAGTCGTTGTCGTGGTGACCTTTGTAACTTCGTTTTGATCTTCGATATATTTATGGTCGTTGCATAGATCGGCCTCGCATGATCCAAACTTGCAGGTACTGAAAATAAAAAAATTGCTTGAATTAGACAACAGATATAGCAATGGCCAAAATACAGGATATTTTTATAGGTCAGGTACGTGCTTACTAAGTTCTTTTTCGATTCATTTTTATTTCCTAGTCAGAGCCAATTTTATTTTTTCCATCCAGTAAAAAATGACATACGAAATTGAAAAATAAATAAGATTCAACACGCATTTTTACTTGGAAAGGGAGGCCGCGCGGAACCAAAACTGGTTATCGAGCAGCAAAACCCAAGGACCAATATCTAATTTAATTTGTAAGCTCGGAAGTTGAGTTTTCAGAACTCTATTATCATTGGTGTGAGTGGCAGCTGGCAGCTTTAGGTTCTAAGTTTTAATATTTTTTTTTTTGGGGGGGGGATTGATACATTTTAGGTTCTATTAGGTGTTAAGACACTACTTTGAAGTGCAAGGACGACATTTTGAGCATCTACGTGTGTAAAAAAAAACATATGCCTTTAAGAAAAATTGCAAACGTTATTCTTTGTAAAAATAAATAGCTGTCTGTCAAATTTACCGCGTATATGAACAAGAAGACTAAGTGACTATTACTGTCGAGAAAAAATTTAGCGAATGAAGATCTTCAAATCAGAGACTGCAGGATATTTTTTCCATCTTTACAAATTCCCAAGTCAAATTTCGACCTAAATGGAGTTGTAAGTGCGAAATCGTCGGATATAAAATATTTTACGTCCCTGGTGACGTTTTTTCCATGTCTATTGACTATGTCTTACTAAAAAAAATTATGATCAAGATCAGTTTCCTTTCATTTCTTATAAATTTTATTCTAATAATGAATTTGAATTAAACTCTTTTAGGCTGTTTTGAATTTGAAATAAATGCTAAAACTTTTTTTGAGTTTTAATGTGCTTAATTACACAATTTACCAACAACTTACTAGAGCCCGATCGCCATTTGGCTACCAAACGGGCAGTGCCAGAACCTCCAATAACCCAACTCCCCTGGTTGATGCTACAAATTGATTTACTTACTCGGGAGAAAACATATGCCTGAGCTCCTTCGTCACGTTGACCATTTTAGCGGTTATTTTCTGGAACGTAGGTTTGGTGGCGGCAACGAAACCTTGGGAGGTGAGAGGCGTAGTCCCGGCAGTGGCAAGCCAGCCTGTAATGAATTTAAAAAAATAGTTAGGAATCGGGATATTGCGAGGATGTTCTCAGTTCTTCCTACAGTTCTTTCGATAAGATTATTTCACAGGGTGTTTAAACATAATGGTATTTGGAATCAACCAATCAAAATACTATAAGTGCCACTGGAATGATTAACAGGGCGACATGAGTGCTAAACGTCTCCGAAAGGGGCCACGAGCCATAAATGGTTGGGAACCACCGAGGTAACATTGATTGTATCTAAGACCCACATTCCACTTTACAGTGCTAAAAATATACAAAATATGGCCCATTCGTTAAAAAATTTCAACATTTCTTCGCTTGGCCACCACGTTCAAAAATATAACACAATTTCTCACCAACAAAATCTTTGATCAATTGTTTGATATCTACTGGGTCGAGAGCTTCCATAAGTCTGATGTATGTTCCGTACTGTGGGAAAGCAGCAATGATTGCCTGGTTTATTTGGTCGCTTGCAGGGTTGGTGAGCCTAAAATTAAAGTATAAAATGAGTCAAATGGAGTCCCAACAGTACTACCTGTGGTGGGTTTCTTTCAAGAAGATTGTGTGATCCCGTGCCGAATATCATGATAATTAGCGAACGATAATTAGACCAGGGGATGTGCAACAGGCGGCCCTACGTCAAGTCATTCAGTGTGGCCCCTATCGAAACTCACATTTTTCCCCATCGAGAATAAAATCCTAATGCACAGATAACGCTTAAAAAGGCACCCGGTGTCCTTGTAACTGTAATTCATTGTGTGCATAGAAGAAATAATTTTTTTTTTTTTGATTGGTCAAGCTAGACGTCTGAATTGGTTATATGGCCCGTCGACTAAAAATGTTGCACACCCCTGCTTTTGACGTTGTAAAAACGCAGCAAATGAGCTACGTGCACCGTAGCTGACGATTAGTGTTTAAAATATTATGTATTAGATTGATGTGTAGCGTGTCATGTTAATGCGGCACCGTGACCGGCATATACTTTCTGAAATCCAAAAGTTTGTTGTTATCGAGTTCAATACAGAAGCGAACCAGTTCTTAAAATTTTGAATCCCCCCACGGCCAATACCCCAGACTACATCAGTGACCCACCAACAAAGCTGAGCACAGAACTCAAAATAAAAGTATAATAGGTGTGGTTGGAGTCGAATTTCCTTACATCTGGTAATACCCGTATCCGAAATTAAAATTAGAATTCTTATTTTATATTAATTAATATAGAATTTTCAAAGGGCAATCAAATATTCTTATTTTGTGCGATGTATTCAGTATTCATCTTTTTGAAAAAGGCTCTGTACGGGCTCCCACTTATACTTGGATTAAATTGATTAATTTTTAAAGATATAAAGCCTTTCAACAGAATATTTTAAATTTTAATTGCGCATATCAGTAATCGGATTTTTTTGACCTCCAGAAGTATGCACACCAAGATGGCGCACAATCTGAACATAGTATGTGTGAACCGGTTAGGATTCAGGTTGTGCGACATCTTGGAGCGCATACTTCTGGAGCACCGATTTTTTTTTTTTAAAGTTATTTTGAGCAACAAACTTCCAGTCTTGTGACATTTTAAGGTCCATTTTAGTTTCTTGCTGAAATACAGATCGATTAATCGATAGCCTGAACTCTTAAATAACGAAGGCTCAAATATCGTTTAAAAGCGCGCAAAAGAGTATTTACAAATACTTCAATCCTGTAAATGGCCTGCCGTTTTTTGATTCACAACACGGGGCGAACCCAAAGAACAGAACCAAGTGCATTTGAAAGATATACTGATATACTTTAATGCAAAGTGTTCCGGAATACTAAAACTGTTAGGTACAATCATACGCAGACAGAAGTTAAGTAATATTTGACGTTTTATTTTGATAGAAGTAATTTTCCGTTTGTTACTTATCGATTTTTTTTTTGAGGTATTTGTCTGTTTGTCTGTCTGTTAGATGCACGCGATATCTCACGAAAGCGAGATTGAATCTGCTCCAGATTTTGCATGTACATTTATCATATGTCGGACCGGAAGCCTATTGATTTTGGATGAATTATGTCGTATAATTAGCGAGTTATTAATTATTTAGTGAAGGGACACAAGGTGTCACTATGGGGTAAGAGCGCTGTTTTGGGGATCCCCTAACTTTCGATCAATAAGCCTTCGGTCTCTGACCGATATTCTCGTTTATTCAGTTGTTTAAGTTCAAAATTTCCGAATCAATAAAGTTCTGTCAAAACTTGAAACTTAAAAAACTTTAACAGAGTAATGGGTCGGGCTGTGAAGCCGAAAGTCTGAGTTGTTCAGCATGTTGTTCACTGGACTTGGTATTACCGCGAGTTTTTAGCCGAAATTTTGAATTCACATTGAGTTAACTAAACGTTTCGGATTTACATCTAAGTCAAAATTTTTATAATCTGGGGTTCGTGTGTCTATGAAGTTCTCCTGACTTCTCACATTCATCGTATTAGAAAAGGCTTTGTTAAAAATATCTAAATTTTTATGTGGCACTTGTGACTAGGGCTGGGCATTTCTAATCGAATATTCGAATCGAATAGTAAATTATTCGAATCGATTCAGAGCGATATTTCGAATCGCCGCCATCTTTGATTATTTTTTTTCCGCCAATTGTCGAGTTAAATTTCTCAATTTTTTTTATTGAAGTCATACTTTTTCAACGCAATTCCGACATACGACTTTTTTTCTGGAGTGAGTTATTGATGAAAACGTGTTTTTATTGGGTGTAAACGCTCAGAAATCTGTCTGAGTGATGCATATTACGTTTCCAGTAATTTAGGTGTCTGGGAGGACCTAATACAATAAGAAAGTTACATACAATTATATATCTCCTAAGTATTCGAGATTCGATTCGATTCGAAAAAAATATTCGATTCGATTCTGAAATCATCAGGTATTCGAAAATGCCCAGCCCTACTCGTGACTTGGTAAAATGCCTTCCTACTCAAAAATATGCCACTTATTCTCAGGTAACGCTTTATAATAACAAAAAATAGCCAATGATTGTGGCACCGTGACTGCGTATGACATCTTTCTTTGCAAAAATGCCACATATTTCACGATGTGGCGTAGGGGGGAATTATTTTCTCTATTTACACTTTGCCAATTCCATAAGTAGAGTAAACAATAATATTTGGAAACCAACAAAATACTGGGAAGGTACCGATTTAAAAATAAATAGTCAAGTGGAATAATTGTGGCACTCACTTGAACATAGCAAACTGGAAGTCGATTTGCCAGTAAATCATCCCCATCAAATACTCATTCATCTTGAGCGTGTTTTCGGCACTCAGATCGTTTATCGCGGTTTGATTGTACGGCCATGGGCTGCTGTAAATCTTGTTTATTTCAGCATAGTAGTAATTGGACCAGACGATGTTATTCTTTATCAGCATGTAGTACTGCTTAATGAGATCTGGCATTGGGGAGCTGGGAAAAGCGGTCTTGTATGCATTGACAATTGCATCGAAAGAACTTATCAGAGCATTTACATCGAACGTGGGTTGTGTTGCAGCGGTAATTACGCCCTGTAAATGCTCTAATAAGGGTGCGACTTCAGCTGGTACTGTCCCGCCCATTTCTGTAATGAGTTTTCCAATGATTTCGCCGGCGTTGATTGTAGGGAAGTTAACGAATCCGTCAATGAAAACCTGAAAATAGAAAAGATATATATTACTAAAGCAGTAGAATGTAAAACATTTAAGGGCAGACATTTAATCTAAAAAACAATGCAGCGATGCTCAAATTCACGGGCACGAATGTTTAATGACTGATATGGGCAAGAGATAAAAAGATACATCGGTAAAATATTTTCACTCCCAAAAATGACTGTTTAATTAACCACAACGTCCAAAGAAGGTACTATTTTCGATAAAAAGACAGGCGACCCAACCTCGGGTCGCGACCTATATGTTGGAAGACACCGATATAGAGAAATGAGCCACATCGCCTTCTTAACAGAATGCTAGACACATTCACCACGAGAAAGTCTCCGTACAAGCGACCAATTATGCAGAAGTATCAACTACTTTTGTGAGAATTGGAATCTCTTTCAGTTTGGCATGGCGTACTCAATTTATTAATTAAACTGTGATTTCTAACCCTTTTTCAAGCGACCCAAATTTAAAAAAAATAAATTTCGTGAAACCACGCGACCCAAGAATATGCTCAAATACTTAACGAGTGCCACTACAACAGAACATTTAAATTACTGATAAAAAAGAATTATTTTCCTACTGTGGCATTTTTATTCGTTTGTTAAAAAACGAGCACGAGAAAAAAAGCCCTTGGGTCGCGACCTATACGTTGAGGAACATCGACATATGAAGCAATGAACTACGCCGCCTTATTAGCAAGGTTAGATAATTTTTTTCAACTAATTCATAACTTACCTGGAAAAATTTGTCCAACTCGGTGGTATAATCGGATAACAGGTTGTAAAACATTTTAGAGAAGTTGACAACCAAAGCCTTTTCCATTACACCCGCATCTTTAGTAGTGATTTTCTTGATCATACTGAGAATAAAATCGCTTAGTTTGGTTGTAGCCGCAGTGTCGCTAAGGTCGGTGAAATTGAAAGAGTTGAACCCGGCCGCCATCTTGTTGTAAACGTCTTCAATCTTGGACTTTTCGGCGGGAAAGAATTTGTAGAACAGACCTAGAAATAATTTTAAGAACATTAATGCGAATATAATTGAGATAGTCAAACACAAAATATACTGATCAGTGTTCACTATCAACAGTGAGTGCCTCATAATATTCTTATCCCCAGAGTGAACACTGCTGGTGATATATATTGTTAATATTCACACTTCAAACTGTTTTACACACGTATGTTTGTTAAAATACTAAAAACAAACCAAAAATTTTTTTAAAAGAGCTCAGTTATGTGGAATCCTAGCTCATAGTTTCTCTTCCTGATTGTATCAATTCAAGGTGCTTTGAATCTCGCGTCAATTAGAAATAGGGATTAATAAACGCTCCCAATCGCCGTTTGAATGCCCCCCTCACTGTAGAAGGCAATTGGGCTTCCATATAGACAACAGGATGATACAGTGACGCAGCCGGGTGTTCGGGAATGAATATAGGTTCCCACTCATCACTTAAACGGTCTCATTTGAAGAGAGCTATTCGGCTGACATACGAGCGTAGCAGCCATGGGAGGCCTGAGGGGCCAAGCTATAGCTACTTTTATCTGGCTTTGTTCGGAGTAAAGAGCACGACTGAGCGTTATATTACTTCATTATACAGAAAAAGGTGACCGTACATTTGAACCCATGTGTATATCCGCGGGTTCAATCTATATGTGGGTGCCGAAACCCATGGGTTAGGGTTAGTGTGGGTTCAAATATTCGTAAAAAAAAAAATTTCTATAGGTGCAATAGTATGCAGGTGCAATTGGCATGGGTTCAAATGTAATGAAACCAATAAAAAATTGCCTTCCTAACTCCCCAAAATTTTGGGCTGGCTAGGGATCTACGGTCTAGGAACAGTGATTGCGTGACCTACCTGGAACCCATTGTATCATCGTCTTATACTCAGTTTCAAGAGTGGTAACGTTCGCAATTTTCTCAACGAAGGTGATCAATGCAGTGGCGAAGGCTTCAGTTGCGGCATTGGTTTCGCTGTATTGCTTCAGAAGCTCGAGAGACCAAGTTCCAGCGTAGTTGACATTTCCCTGGGCGAGTTTATCGACAAGATCTGGTATAGCGTTGAAGAGAGGATCGAGAACCAATTTGACTTCGTCCGGTATGGTATAGTGGGCTCTGATAGTAGCAATGGCATCGGTTGCGCTCTGTTTCGGGTTTGTAATGTCAATGTCGCCTAAGAGTTTAAAAACGATGTCGTACCAAAGTGTGGAATTCCAATTTGTCGGGAGCATGGACTGAAATAAGCCTGGCACTTTTTCGATCAGACTTTTGAACATCGGGTTTGCCTTGATTTGGGAATCGATCATGGTCTGGTTGAGAAAGTTACCGATGAATTTGTAGATGTCGGCTGTAAATTCGGTGTTTTCAGTGTCCAGATTTCCGAGCGCTGTGAAAAACTCCCCCACCGCAACTCCCATTGCTTGCGGGTCGGACATATTAAACGCGGCCAAAAACATTTTTCCTATCGATGGTTGTAACGGTTTGAATTTTTCCATGTTGAAGCCCATATTTTCGTAAAATGTGACAATTCCAGATATAAATTCATCTACATTTTTGCCATTCGAGAATAGTTCTTGAAGCTGGCCGGTTGAGTCTTTGACGAAATCTTGGATCGCCGCTTCTATGGTTGTTTGGATATCAGGGATCAGGTCGAGAAGGGCAGCTGGGTCCAAGGTGCTATCGGGGCCGAACAATTTGTTGCAGTCAAGTAGGTCAGCGTAGCTGGTTGAAATGCAGGCTCCATATCTCGCTTTTACTGCAAATAAATAAAAAAAAAAGTAGAAATTTAATGTTGTTCACACAGACAGGCTTGGCACAGAAGTTATGGTCTCTGTAGAATTCTAAATGCGAAGGTAAACCGAAACAACTAGCAGGTCGGAAGTCTAGAATGCGGTTCGAGCTACCAAAAATCGCTTTACTACATTTTAAAAGGGGGGGGGGGGGGGAGGGTCCTACTCTCACCCTGAAAACAATGGTTAGATTAGGAATAAGATGGGATAAATTGATTGTAAATACTGGTGGCTGCTTTTATTGAGTGAATAGCACGAAAGCTTCGAATAAAAATCGTCGTCAGTATTTTTTCGTAAAGGCCACCATGAATGAAACCATGAATTCGCGAAGTCGATAGACTTCTAGTCCCGTAAGAAAAGCAGGCTGATTGTACAGAGCCTCGTCCAAAGCCAAAAGAACCCGTAAAACATCGTTTCAACCCACAGTCCATAGATTGTGTTTAAAAAATATATAAAATATGTTTTAGACCCTCTTTTCCTTCTTCCAGTGATAGAAATAGTTTTCATTACTGAATGATTTCTATGTCCTAACAGAAGGCTTACAGAAATCAAGAATTCGAGCTCACTTGCTTCGTCTTACAAAACCAAGTTGTTTAACAGAGCACGATACTTATGTATCGTAAACACTGATTTCACGAGCGAGAAACCCCCGCTGTTGTTATTTTATTTGCACGTTCAGAACAGACACTGCAGTCAGTTTCGTAATACCGGTTATAAGATCATCTTACAATTTCCTGGTGATGATATGACAGCAGATGACGCCATTTGCTTTTAACTTTCCTTAAACACAATTCCCGGTACAGCGCATGCCACACATTTTATACAGTCTTCTAAAACGCCTTTCACAGCACATAAGGATATGTCCGAAAGGACATTAATATGTTTGAAGGCAGATATTTGGCGCTCCAGATGTGTGTGTACCAATATGAGATAACTAATTTTGTTAGCCTACTTTACATCAAGTTGTGTAAAAGAACTGAAATCTATGGGCATATTAACAGAAAGTCCCCGAACTCGTAAGGGGTGAAAAGAGGAAAAATCGGAATAAATTATGACCCAACCCTAACCTGGTACGCACACTACGGGAGTACCGAGTATTTCCGGTCCTGGTATTTACCCCGAGTTGAGTATATCTCCGACCCATATCTTTCACGGTGGTGAAAGGTAGCTTTTTATTATTAAACGCGTGTCTAATATAAGTGTAGGGGGCGCGTTAAAGAAAAACACGGTATTTTATTCTAAAATCATGGGGCCACAAGTGTTAATATTCTTTGGGAAGAGGCCACAGATTATGAGAGTTTGATAAACACTGCCCTAGGCCTGTGGTTGCCAACCTTTTTTTCAAGCGAGCCAAATATTTAAAAAAAATTCGACGATGTCAGCGAGTTTTTGAAATCGACGCGTGCTGTTTTTACGCAGTGATACACATATAATTACTTTTGAGCAACACTTTCATACCATATATAAAATGAACAATAAAATTTATCAGAAAGTAAAATCGGTAAATTTTAGATTTTTCTGATATGAACAAGCGACCCAAGAAGATACCTAGGCCACAGGTTGGGGAAACACCGCCCTCGGCCATCATTTTTGACGATCTCGTCTTTCGCGATTAATAATATTTAGAACGCATACTACCTTTACTAACCTTAAATTAAACTTACCCATCAATCCAGCTAGTTTCGCTCCCAATTGTTGTCCAAAGCATTTGCTGTTTGCCCCGCATGTCCGTTCAGTCCAATGATAGAAGGGGATTCCCCCGAGGGAGACGTTGAATCCTTCATTACATTTGAGACCATCGACTGTTGCCAGGGATACAACCAGCAGTATTGCTGATATAACGTAAGCAGGCGTCATTTTCGTGCTGTTTTTACAACTTTAGTTTGACAATGTGTACTAATTAGGTATAATCTTTAATCTGTAATTTTCGCATAGAAGATAAATTAATTAAATTAACAAATCAAATTTTGTAAGTAAATCAGCAGTGGCCGCTCGCTCGAAAACGGTTTCTGGTTATTGGACCAGGGCGTTTTTTCGGACCAGGGGCGGTTTTTGGACAAGGGGTTAAAATTTTTTCTCAACCAGACTGGCGAGCCGTGAGGCGTAATAATTAAGCCATCAATCTTCACGAATCACGGTAAAGAAAAAGCAGCAACAGACCATTAGAAACCACCGGGGAAACGCACTAAATTACATGGCAAAAATGCGTAATCCGCGAACAAAAAATTAAACTATGAACAAAAAAAAAGTCTTACGAGAGCGTTATGAGGACGTTAACAAAACTTTGTGGGTACTAAATTGAAACTTAGGGGGCCCGCGGGAATTACTTAGTCCATGAAACTAACCAAAGACAAATTTAAAGGGAACCGTTCGCATAATTAGTGGAAACAAAAACAGGATATTTAAAAAAACATAAGGATAAGATAAAGAGAAAACAGTTTCGTATATCCATTTGACGCATCGCAAACCACTGAAAAACAGGATACTGGCTTTTCCTGATTGAGCGGTAATCAAAACATCCGAGTAATAATAAAATGCAAAATATTTTAAGCTTCGATATTGCTCACAAGTTTTCTTTATCTTTAACAAAAACAATCACTGGTTTCGAAACTGTAAAAACATAGTTTATTTTTATAAATTTACCGCGATTTGCAAGTAATAGCTACTATTTTTATACACAAGCCTTCAGTTCCCGACGAGGCCACGTGAATACCTCGGTACTCCCGTAGTGTGTGTACCAGGTTAGGTTCAGGCCTTAATTTCATCCCGATTATCCTTATTTCAGTCCTATTACAAGTTCGGGGACTATCTGTAATAGCCAAGAGAACATCGTATTAGAACTAAAATAGGGTAAATCGGAATGAAATTATAGCCTAACCCTAACCTGGTACACACACTACGAGAGTACTCAAAACACAGCTCAAAGCTTTATTCATATAATCAAACAATTTTAAAACGAAGCGTCTGGTATCGCTCAGGCCGGACAGGTCTTATCAGATGACCGGAATGCTAAGTAAGACTTAATAGCTATATCGCGGCCGCTGTTGGACGAATTTATTGAAAATTGAATTGACTGTTTACAGTGTGATTAATTGATTTGAAGATTCCAATTAACGATTGTTCCGAAAACATCAAGAAATAATATTTTCGAATATTGAATATATTCTAAATTAGGTATTGAAAAGAACAATGACACAAAAATAACCCCATATTCGCTGAAATGTACGATATATGGTTTTAAGGCGCTCCAGAAGTGTGTGTGACAATATGGAGGTAACTAATTTTGTTCGCTTACTTTACATCAAGTTGTGTAAATGAACGGAAACTTATGGGCACGTATACACTTGGCTAACATAGACATAGACATATTAGTTCTATAACTTGTAATAGATCTGAACAAGAAAAATCGGAATAAAATTATGGCCTAACCCTAACTTAGTACACATACTGCGGGGAAAACCTGGTTTAATGCAGTGTTCCCTACCTACGGGTGGCCGTAAAATATTCTAGGTGCGCCCGTTTTTCCGTCTGCATTGGCCATTGAATTATGCGACCATAAAAGCACTACATAACGTTAGTATGCGAGTATATCCTTGCGTCGCGAGATTTCACAAAAACTTAATTTGAGTCACTCAAAGAGTCATCTAGTCAGCGACACCTTGCAGCTGAAATCAAGCAGCAAATATAGCAACAGGACAACTTAATATTACACATTAACTTGATTGGACACAATCATACAAAAAAGGATATATAGAGATATAACGCTCCTTCAGATATAAAGATACACTCAAGTTCGTGTTATGTATTTAGTACTCCCGTAGTATGCGTACCAGATTGGAGTTAGGCCATCTATTCCTATTTTCCTTATTTTAGTTCTATCACGAGTGCTGGGACTGTTTGTGTTAGCCAAGTGAATATACCCCCTGCCCATAGACTTCCGTCCCTTATACAACTTGGTGTCAAGTAGGCAAACAAAATTAGTTTCATCTATATTGGTACACATACTTCTGGAGCACCATATATTAGCCGAGCTCGTCAGCATGTCTGCAAAGCCAGGAGCATTCATATTAATGCTTGCACAAAGACTTATACAGAGCGGACAGAAACAAAAAACAAATGATAAACAGTTCCTGTAGGGCACCATCAACATGAAAAGCTACTCCGCGATATTCAAAAGACATTAGAATAATAATAAAAAATGCCAGCACACGGATTTTCAAATAGCAAACAGGGTTAGAACAAATGATAAACAATTTCTGCAAGGACAGCTAGTCAGCGAAATGCAATAGACTTAAGATTAGTCTATTCATTCCTCGAACGGACATGACGCTAAATAGAAACCTATTGTAAGATAATATAACAGGATGCGCCCCTTAGCCAGCAATGCGTCGGTAATATTGTTTTTGCCAATGGTCCTTTCCTCAAAGATTTAGATAATATAAACGCGAAGCTTTCAACGTGGTGATGTGATTCCCTCAAAAGACGATACAGAAGGGTTGAAGAAACTATCGGTGACGGTATCAGGCCAAATTAAATTACCCAACGAGCCGGATTTGGTCCGCGGGCGTAGTCTGCCCATGCTCAGTATAGAAGCTTGGGTTTAAATGTAAGCTTTTATAATCCCTGGACTGTACCAGCGGAAAACCCTAGTTGAAACCCTTGTTTAGGCCATATCTATTCAATATTCGACGAACCAAGCAGTTCACTCACACAATCATCATGAACATAATACGAGCGGATTCCAGTTTAAAAAAAATTCAACAGAATCAACATTACGTTACTATTACTTACTAAGTTACTTTTTCTTGTTTAATTAAAACAGTTTATTCTGGTCCCGAATTCACAATAATTACAATAATTAAGTTGCTTTCTCTTGTTCAAACCAGTTTATTCAGGTTCGAAGTCACATATCCATTTGAATCATTCAATATTCAAATCAGGCAGTCCACTACAAAACTCACATTTTTGAGTATAATATGTCAAAATGAGAGGATACCTGTTTAAATAGAACCCAACTGAGTCAACACTGCGCAATAAAGTTACTTTTTCTCGTTCAAACCAGTTTATTCCAGTTCCGAATTCACAATTCCATTTGAATCCAATAATATTGAATGCGAAACTGTTGTCACGTATATTACGAGAACATGACAAATATCAAAAAATATAGTTTTATCTTCGCTCCTGTATTTAACATTTACAATTATTATTCGAACGTTTTGACTATAAAACTGCCGATATTACAAGGAAAAATTATCAAACATACGGGCACGAAAGACGCGCATCTCAAACAATGCGATTAAGCGTCCGAGTTTGCCGAGAAGATCGAGAAACGAGTGTGACAGGGCCGACCAAACTTCGACGGAATAAAAACACATATTCTTCTTTTAATTAAAATAAATTCGTTTAACAAACTGACCAGAATAGATTATGAATCCGGTTATATGAGATAAACAAGTTAAATTTAGCAGCTATTTTTTTAAATTTATAATTATTGGTACTCCATAAGTATGTGTACCAAGATGGCAGACACAGGAACGTAGTATGTGTACCATACCAGGTTAGGGTTAAGCAATAATTTAATTCCAACTTTTTTTTATTTCAGTTCTATCACAAGTTCGGGAACCAGCCAAGTGACTCCCGTAGTATTTGTACCTGAAATTTTAGTCTATCCCTAACCTGGTACACATACTACGTTCCGGTGTCCGTCATCTTGGTTCACATACTACATGAGTACCAAAATGAATGCTTATCAAAAGCGTAAGTGCTCTCCATTTAAAAAAAAATAAATGTTTATTAAAAGATCCGATGAAATGACAAAAGGTAAAGAAACTTTCCCGATTACAAATATTACAAGAATTTCCGTCTCGTCAAGGGCGTGCCCAAACATATTAAAATTTATTTCGTTTTATCAGAAGAATTTGGAAACCGCTTTGAAAGAGAAATGATTCTTTATTGCAAGTGCCGGTGGTTTTTAAACTGTGTACCTAGTAACGGAAGCTAGTAAAATCGGTACACCCATAGTATGTGTACCAAGTTAGGGTTAGGCCATAATTTTAGGTGACCGTACATTTGCACCTTTATATCCGCGGATTCAATCTATACAAGGGTGCTAAAATCCATGGGTTAGGACTAGGGTAAAGTATGGGTTCAAATATTCGTAAAAAAAGTTTGCATAGGTGCAATAGAATGCAGGTGCAATTGTCGTGGGCTCAAATGTAACGGAACCATAATTTTATTACGATTTTCCTTATTTTAGTTATATTACGAGTTCGGGCGACGACTGTTTGTGTTAGCCAAGTGAATATACCCCTGCCCATAGGTTTTAGTCCCTTTACACAACTTCATGTAATAAAGTTGATGAACCAAATTAGTTACCTCCATATTGGTACACATACTTCTGGAGCGCCGTAAAACCTGATAACATACCAACCCGGGATGGTGAACGACGTTTCGGATCTTTCGTACCGACCCCCGTCCCCAATGCAAAAATGTGAGATTTTAGAAAAAATACCCCCCAATGTTTTAAAATAAATAATAAAAATATTAATTATCCAGTAACGATTAGAATAAGGGATGATTTAAATTTTTGAATTTCAAGCTCAATCTGCATAACCCAAAGCCTAACTGGATAATTAATAATTTTCTTATTTTAAGGGTTAGCTGGCGTGTTGGATTTTCACAGGGGAATTCTACAAAAGATTTAAAACTAGTAATAAACTCGCGATAAAACATTCTGGTTGTAAAAAAAGTTTAAAACCTCATCCTTATGGAATTGAGTTGTTTGACATTTCGTGTCAAGCGCCACGGATGTTGTTAAATGGTAAGCCAAGCAAATAAAAGTTAAATTCTACCATAATAACAATTTTTGTCAAATTTTAACGTGATAAAATTACGGAGAAATGTTCGTACCAGGGAGAACCTACTTAACGACAAAAAAATTTAATAAAAGTTTGACATTACCTTAATAATAACAATTATGCTAATTTTTCGGGGCGTTGTAAAACTAGTAAAAAATTGCGTCACCTGGGTGTATCAGTGTTTTATAACGAATTCCCATGAATTTCATATTAAATAACCACAAGTTCATAAATCACAAGATATAACTGTCATATTGTCAACGATAATTTCGAAAAAATTCGGAAAAATTCAATAATTATTTGCGTAATATTTATGTGAGGTTTCGCCATATTCAATCTGTTTTATACAACGTATTTATGGGCCTTCGCTCCGAACAGGGTTCTGTACAAGAAGCTACGAATCTTTTGTACAAACCTCACGCCAAAAAAACGTTACTCCCAAGTATGTGAACCAAAAAGGCGGACACCGGAACGTAGTATGTGTACCAGGTTAAAGTTAGGCCATAATTTCAGGTACAAATACTACAGGAGTCACTCGGCTAGTACCTGAACTCGTAATAGAACTAAAATAGGAAAAATTGAATAAAAATATGGCCTAACACGCCAACGCTTAAAATAAAAATAATAGCTAATATTCATTCACGGTTAGTGTTACTAATGCAGATTGCGCTAGAAATTGAAATTTTCAAATCGTTCTCACCCTGAATAATTACTAATTTGTTATTTGAAAACAAGGCGAAGGTGTTTTTCTCAAATCTCACATTTTCCATT
The DNA here is from genome assembly GCF_013122585.1 of Styela clava. Lineage (NCBI taxonomy): Eukaryota > Metazoa > Chordata > Ascidiacea > Stolidobranchia > Styelidae > Styela > Styela clava. Next base: position 2,442,874 of record NW_024102838.1, on the reverse strand, counting down.
AGGGACGGGTCTTTGTACAAAAGATCCGCAGCCATTATCGTTATCCCAACTTTAACTAATCTAGATAAAAAACCCGAAAAATGGAAAAAAAATATCATAAAATCAAAGATGAAGCAATAATAAGACAGTAATGATTGTGTGTGTAATCCTAGCGCAGAGGCTATTCTTCTATTCATAGTTTCAAATTCTCGATTCAGATTCAGAAACGCAAAAAGCACCCTTTCAGATCTAACTCTTCTTACTATGCATTGAAATATAATACTCGTTTTCGGTTCCATTACATTTGAACCCACGTACATTTGAAATGAATAGCCTCTGTTATTCAGTCAACAAATCAGAAATGAGATGGTCAAATAACGGAAAATAACTACTTCACGAGTGTGCGTGCAATCCTTGTGTGGATGCTAAGCTAACGTTCTCTGCATCGTTTTAATTTTTTTTAAATCAACACCCAAAAGGAGAAAATAGCAACCTTTCCAAAGCTCAGCTCTCCCATAGTGAGCTGTGCACTGAAATATAACACGACACAGAACTAATCTATCCAATTACTGTCGCTTTTGACAGTTAGGTTGACACAGTGAATAAAATGACCAGAAAGTGGAGTAATAACAGGACGCTTAACGATTGTGCGCGTTAATATTTACGCTTTGCATGGACTGTGCTAACGTATTCGTATGGGTCTAATTTTCATATATACACCCGTAAAACAAAAGGCACCTGTATGCTATTGCACCTGTATGCTATTGCACCTATGGATTTTTTGTTTTGTTCCACGGATAGTTAAACCCATACTAACCCTAACCCATGGATTTTAGCACCCGCATATAGATTGAACCCGTGGATATACGCATGGGTTCAAATGTACGTGGGTTCAAATGTACGGTCACCACTACAATGATATGGACGAAGCACGCAAAATGGCCTTCTCTACATCAATAGTCCTAACGATTGTGCGTGTCATCTTTGCGCAGCGGCTACGCAAATAGTTTATATATCTTTCTATTATTTTATCATTTCTAAGAAATTACTCCACTTAAATCTTTTTAACTCTCTTCAGCTTTTGGCTCGTTAACTACAATGAAATGGACTGAATAACGCAAAATGGACTCGCCAATTACCGTCGTTCTACACAATTGTGCATTGTCATGCACGGGGGATAATCTTCCGATTTTTCACCCACACCCAAAACCCAAAGATCACGCACGGTCGCCACAACCTTGTTGTATCGCGATGGACTGACTACGCCGGTAGAAATGACACAACACGCGAAATAGCCTCTCCAATTATTCCCCTTCTACACCATTAAATCAAGAAAAAGAACGTTAATCTTCCGTGCGGCTGATCACGCATACAAACAACAACTCGCCGTCAACAAGGTAATTATTACAAGCGCGTGGGATGACGACTAACGCCTTCTTACGAAATTCTCCGGATGGAAATTTTTTTCGTCGTTAGTACCTGCATGAATTGCCTTGTGCATACGTTCGGTAATTTTGAAACTGTGAACAAGTATGGTTTTATCTTATTATTGCTTCACCACTGTGATCTCTTTTCGGATCTTTTGTACAAAGCATTTAAATAACAAATCCAGTTGGGTTGGGGTTATAAAAAATGATTTGAAAAATTTAAAATTCCAGCAATCTGCATTCCTACCCCTAACTACATAACTAATAATTTTATTATTTTAATCGTTGGCGGAGGTGTTTTTTTTTGGCGCGTCATTGTACAAACGATCCATGTTTCTTTTGATTCTGTTTATCATTAGTTGGGTTAAGTTATTTCCTCACCACTAATTATTTTTAATTCTGTTTATTCTATGTTAGCATCAGTTAGAAGGGCAGTAACCAGTGGTGGGATTCAGTCGGTTCGCACTGGTTCTATTGAACCGTCTCGCGTAATTTTATGAGATCAGCGAACCGGCTAGCATTACTGGTTACGGTGAATGTTCTGTTGGTAACAGAACCGGCTGGAAAATAGGACTTTTATGATGGAACTGGCCGACAAAAAATTTGAATCCCACCACTGGCGGTAACCCAATTACTGACTTATCTTAACTTAGTCCAAGACAAACAGAACAATAGAAAACAATTCAGAAAATTAGGTCTAACAAGTAAACAAACACGTTACATTTAAACTGCGTCTAATGCACAGAAACAGCTATTTTTAAATACAAAAATCATCAGAGCGCTCGTGTAATCAATTTCACGAAATAAAAGACGCGTGTCAATGAACTACTATTAAAAAAGCAGCAATAGAAGGAACTTTGCAGAATCATAAAGTTCTTTCGTTCTTTTCTATTACTGTAATATTACTTTATGCTCATATTATAACCTACTTAACACCAACTAACCCTAACCTGGTACACATACTACGGGAGTACCCATTGGGGTTCTTCCTTATACGTGATGTCACGACAGGGCTATTAAAAAGTAATTTCTCATTAATTCATAGGTTTTCCTGCTTCATTTAATGCAATAAACTCATTAGAATTACTCGAAATCGGGGTATTTTAATCATGTATATTGAGTTCAGTTCAATAACGTGCCGAGTTCGTGCAAATCTTTGAAATCCGTGCACCGAAGCTTACATTATTATGCCACGATTAGCCTTTTGGTGAGTTTCTGTTACATCAGCGGGTTCCATTACATTTGAACCTACGTACATTTGAACCCATGACAATTGCACCTGCATACTATTGCACCGGCATACTATTGCACCTATGGAATTTTTTTTCGTTTTACGGATAGTTAAACCCATACTCACCCTAACCCATGGGTTTTAGCACCCGCATATAGATTGAACCCGCGGGTATACGTATGGGTTCAAATGTACGTGGGTTCAAATGTACGGTCACCACGTCAGCGTTATTCGAACTGTGTTTGCGGAACACTGGTGTTTAGTGGGTGCTCCAGAAGTATATGTAACAATATGGTGGTAACAAATTTTGTTCGCCTACTTTACATCAAGTTGTGTACACTGTACAGGAACTGAAACCTATGGGCAGGGGGCATATTCACTTGGCTGACACAGACAGTCCCCGAACTCGTAATAGAACAAAAATAAGGAAAATTGGAATAAAATTAGTGAGTTTCCTCGGAGCGTTCAATGGAATCGAAATTGCAACAAAATCGGTCGCCTTGACCGTTAGCGTTAGTTTGGTTACAATAAACAAGCCCAGTCATTTTTCTAGGCGTGGATTACTTTACCATCCACCGCATATACTCCGCAGAAGTAACGAAGCGTAACAGGTCAGAATCATCTCACTCTAATTTATATGCGTCGATGCTGCAATTTCACGCCTCAGTAACTTTAGAGTAAGATAAGGTTAAATAGTGATAAACGCAACGAGACTTTTTGGCACCAGCAGGCAATTGGTGGAATTCGGCATGACAGATCTAATTCCGCTGCTGCCAGGTCACGCATCATTGAATTTTAAATTACTACGAGGTAAAATCCAGGTAGAATAATGATACGCTTAATTTTGGTTAATGTAAATTCAAAATGATTCAGTCCGTGCCAAATAATTAATTCAAAACGGCAGGGATTCAAATCTTCTGATACAGAAAGTGCAATAATACGACAAATTTAATTGATCTCAAATGTATGATAGAAACTCGCGTACGTCACGAGATTCCAACAGCCCTTAGTACCCTTAGTACCATGCCTTCAGTACCTCACCAATAATATTTTTACGCAATAGACAATAGAACAAGAATTATAATTATTTTTGTATCCGCCACGTCGACACTGCTAAAAAATTCGTTGAATTTACGAAATATTACACGTAATTCTAAATCAAAAAATTGACTAGAACGTATTCCTTACTAATGCTTCTTTCTTTCTGCCTTGCTGTCAGTCAGTCTTTTTATTTATCAATTTATTATTTAAATTTATTCGTATAATATTTGCCAAACGCAACTTAATTATCGCGTTCCAAAAACAAGAGAGCTATGCACCAATTTATAAACACGAAAAAGTACAGTACCTCCCCTAGACTGTGAAACTTCCTTCGTGTAGCAAGAGAGAGGTCGCAGAACCGCTTCAAATAATTTCGAAGAGGTCATCACACAAAATTTCGAAGTGAAAAACGAATCACACTGAGCCCACAGAAAGGTTTGAAGTCTTCAACCACTGAAAATTTCAAAGCAATTGGTCCCGTAGTGTTAATGTTAATGAGAAAGGCGATTCTTTTCATAACAGGTAAAAATTGTCAACAAAACCAACAACAACATAATAACAAAACGATTAACATGTACACCTCGTGTCCAATAAGTGATACTCATTAGGAGAGGGAATGTAGGGGTGCGTCTTACGCTATAGTAACGCTTATGAAGTATATCTCACGTTATAGTTGCACCCAGTGGTGGGATTCGAATTTTTTGTCATCCGGTTCCATCACGAAAGTCATATTATTGAGCCGATTCTGTTACAAAAAGTCATTGACGATAAGCGGTAATGCTAACTGGTTCGCTGATCTCAAAAATTCCGTGAGACGGTTCTACAGAACAGGTGCAAACCGGCTGAATCCCACCACTGGTTGCACTCCTTCTATGGATTTGCGCTCGTTGATCACTATGCGTATGAATACAGATATGTACTGAAACAAAAGTGCAGGTAGTTATTTTAAGTGACTCATAGAGATTAGCTGATCTGTGTTTTTCCTAGGATGTCGACGACTTTGGTAGGGCGTCGATACATTCGCGATAGCGTGCAGCAACTCTTGAATCATTAAAAATTGAATAAAATAAGTTTCTAAATTTCATAGCGTATAATAGAGCTATTCCTTCGTACGAGGGTCTTACTCGATCGACAAAAAATTTTTGACCACCGGCTGGCTGGTTATTTATCGCGGATGCAAAAGCTCACAAATGCAGACCGCGGCTGAATTGAAAAGTAGATTTTTATGCGGACCGTGCGATGTCAAGTTCAACCCGCAATATATAGAATAGGTCATTGGAAAACATTGTTCCAATCGTCATTTGAATGGCCTACTCCGTAAGGGTTATTTGGCCGCCATATGGGCCGTAATTTAGGATGGATATACGGCCTCGATTGTCGTTTAATTCGCTTCTCCGTATAGCTGTATAGAGCTGCCAAACACACAGCTAATTGGAAATGAGGATGAATTTGGAGCCCCAATCATTTGAATGGCCTCTTATATCAAGAGATTCCATATAGTTAAAAACAGCAAATATAGATTTCTATTCAAATCGCCTCGTTGGCGAAGCTATGAGACTCTCTTATAGATTGGCGCCAATTTTCATAGAATCCTGACTACAATGAAACTCTTTAGCTATCTGTCTAACTACCACTCTCTCTATTTCCAAAAAAACCTTGCTCCAACCGCCAACCCTCTCCGATGAAGCGCACGTCGACAATAGGAACGGTCGTCTTTCGCATCTCACTAAATACACGCCCTTCTCACTGCGCGGTGAGTTATTTCCGCTACGTCGATGGGAAAGATAGAAAAAGGCGCACCGATATAATTAAGACCATGGCGATACTTTTGTTCCGCTAGAGCGAATCACTCGCCGTGCAGAAAAAAAAAAGATTATCCATACGGAGAAAGCAGCATTAACTTTTGCCATTCCATATTACGTGAGGCGTTTCAATAAGACGAGTCGCCTCAGCTAAATCATTTAATGCGTAACCTTTAAATTCAACATTTCAATTTGAATTCTGTAGGTTTTAAAACTTACTTACAGTTTTATGGTAATTTTGCTTCTGTAATGGTCCTTTTTTCGTTTATTACTATCAAATATTTTATTGTCTTTTCTTCTGATTATGGAGTCAAAATAAACTTCAACTTACCCTAACCTGGCACACATACTACGTTTCGGTGTCCGCCATCTTGGTTCACATACTTCGGGAGTGCCATTTGCTCTATGCAATTTTAAAAATAGGGTTGCAACAACCTCCTGGGAACCGTTAGCAATTCCGACTCTGACCGCAATGTGAAATATTGAATACTAATCTTTTACTTTTTTTGTGGCTGCAAGTGACCATTAGGACTACTTCTATATGTGATGGTATTTTTTCCGCGTGTTCTTGATCCTTTTGTTTTCCTGTTTTTGTAATTTGTTTTGATTATTGCTGTGTTAAGTGATGATTACCGCCGAACGTGAGGACAAGTAGCAGGCATTGTGTGCCCCGTTTTTGCGGTGACACGACAGTTAAGTTTTGTTTTTCGTTTGAGGTCTAGTTATCCACTTTAAGTTTCAATATTGCTGTTTTGATTAGGAATAAAGCCGCAATCGAACCTCGGATCTTCTGATTTTACCGTAGTATATGTTTTGAAAAAACATGAGAAAACCTGCGACATATATACCCCAGATGTTATTTCCTGCCAAAAATTCAAATCGTCTTTTTAACGCTCTTGCAGCACTGGTCGTAAAATGCCAAATCGATCATAATTTTGTATCCTTCGCCGCGGGTTGGGTTACTCAACGTTCCGGCCTTTTGAAATACCTTAATTGGAATTGGCATTTTCAGGCCCGGTTTACATTCGATTCATTTTATTTTTAATAATGCTTTATTGAGTGGCACGCCAGAAATAATTAATGAGCTAATTTTTGTGCCAAAGTAGCACTTTTCTTGGGTGTAGGCCATCGCGTAGGTCTTAAACACATGCCCAAACCACAACAAAGCGATATAGAGCAATATAATGAATAAATGGCGCACTGTAAATTCTATTTTAACATAGGGGTAATTGAGCTTTCGATAATTTGATTTAGTGGTAACGATACTAAAAAGTTTGGGAACCACTGAAACAGAGTAAACGAAACTTTCTTAACAACACGGTATTGGAGTGGCATGCCAGAAATAATTAATGAGGCAGACTTTGCAACAATATAGCATAAATCATAACATATACCAAAGACTTATGCACACATATCCAACCGCAGCAAGACAATTTTGCGTGGACCAACAGACATGCGCATCCAAGGATGGTTTCGTGAGACTGAACAATTTAAGCTTTTTAACCGTGCGTTGGATAAATTAATTACCGCGAGTTGGTGAGTACCACACCTCACCATTCGAGAGAACTAAATTCATAGAGTGCTTTATATTCCTTAATTAGATGACTCCGGTGCCGACGGGGACGTAGCTCAGTGGTAGAGCGCGCGCCTTGCATGCGCGAGGTCCCGGGATCGTTCCCCGGCGTCTCCATACCTTTCGGCTTACCTTTCGGCTTTTACAAATTGATGCTTTTTGTCTGATAGTGGCATTCAAATATAATATTGCTTAATTTCATTTGATCGCATATTTCAATACATGAATCCTAAATACAAAATTTAATAAATTATTCCTTTTTTTATTCCTGGATTCACATATCAGATTTATTTATACGTATTCCGGGATGAGAGGATCGACGATATTAAGGGTTACCTAGAATTTGACAAAACACGACACAACATTAGGAGTTTCAAGAAATGAAAATTTCAATGTATCAAACATCGCTAATGTAATTTTAATCGACAAATATATTTCATATTTTTCAATTATAAACATTTAATCGTAAAACAACGTTTCGAATGTCTTACTTTATCAAGTCAAAAAAATATAGAAATAAAGGTCACCTAAAACGGGGTCGAATCTTAAAAGACAATCCTATTTAAACAGTTCTTTTATGTATAGCATATAATAACCAAGACTTCTGTGAAAGTATAAAAATCTCTATGTAAATGCTACCAACACGAAATAAAATTAAAATCACGAAGCCCGAAAATAAAATGCCTCTAAAATAACATTTATAGTCCGAAATTACCAAGATAAACGACAAATTTTAGATTACCATTGCCTTTTTATAGCGACATGTTATGCTATTTGACGAAATAAAAAAAGCTATGTTTTAGCTTATGTCCGAGAGTTCTAGCGTCATTTCCACAAATCATTTTTGCGGGGCGCTCACGAGAGGTTGCTACGCCACTGAGCCCAACAGTATGTAATACAAAAATAGAAAGCCCACTAAGAAGTATTTAAGTAATAAGTAAAATTTACGCCAAACTTCCTAATTCATACTAAAGTTCATTTTTCCGGCGAGTTAAAAATTCCATACATATTTAAAAGGCAAAAATGGAACGCACTTGGAAGGGAAGAGGAGGAGACCAAAACTGGTTTTAAAGCTGCGACATTGTTCTAATATCTGGAAAAGGTTCCCAAGACTAACTAGTTGCTAATATTGAGATTTGTTGAAAGCAAAGTTGTAAACAACACATAAAATTGATGATATAACTATTCTAAGTAAAAAAGCTATCGCGATAGCTGTGACTAATAACTATAGGACACTTCAGCCAAACGCTTGTGAAATCATAATGCTATTTATTATAATAGGGCCACAGAAAATTACATGTAAATAACCGAATTCATATTGAAAACATGGTTATCAATATGATAACTTCAAAACCGCAACTGGGAATCTATATCCAATCAAGGATATTCTAGATTTGGACGGTTGTATCCGGTTTAATTCACTGGTCACAAAACATTATGACTTAACAATTGCTCAATAATGCAAACAAGCTGATTTCTTTCTTTGAAGATGACTAGTTGTTGTGACAATGATGATTCAATAGTGAGACTAGAGTTTCACAAATATATATAATAGTTATTGGCTTGTGATTTCTAAACTATTATATATATTTCCCTTAAATTTCCTAATGTACACAATTGCGATATAGTTTATTAGCACGTTGAACCTGGTCATGTTAGCGTTACAGGATGCGGATCTGGAGTTAAACTTCAAACCAATCATCTCACTGGGTCAATGGCGAGGTTAAAATATTCTACTTTTCAAGAAAAACACAGTTCCCTACAGTGCGATTTATGCTTGTTCAACGCGTAATAAAATTGTGTGTAAAATGTAATAAAAAAATACAGGATCACAACAAATGCACTCCGTTAATATATGATTAATGCGGTGTAGCAACGAAAAACAGGGTGTCCAAAAAGTTTCGCCCAATTATAAAGTCTTTATAATCCAATGTTATTTTTTTTAATTTTAAAAAAGATTTATAGTCATCCTGTTTTCAATAGGATGTTATGGATGTTGAATGCTGTAGTCCCCATTTATCATACAACCAAATTTATTCAAATTTGCAATTGGTGATGCCATGAAATCGGACGGAAAACTTTTGGACACCCTGTATACAGAATAAGTAAGTGGTTCTACTTGTTTATGGGTAAACATTTTCTGCCAAGTAGATCTCATCACAAAGTTAGAGTATGCATATGTATGTTGTGGGTTAAAAAAGACATAAAACTTTAGGCAAATTGTTAGTGAAAGCATATGAAGTGAGATTCGTTGTATATCCTGGGTTAGGATGGATAAAATAGAGTATGCATAGGTATGTTCTGGGTTAGGATATAGACATGAAACGTTAGGCGAATTATTAGAGTGGGACCAATGATAGATTTTGAGTTGAAATAGATACAAAACTTTAACCAAATAGTTACTTAAAATACCGTTTACGCAGTGGGATTTGCAAAACGTATAGCAATCGTATAAATGTACTTTCTATCTTTGTTATTATGATGAAATAAATATATGAAACTGATGACTAAGATTTCGAAAATAAAATCTGTTATTTCTAACACAACCATTTCCGTTAAGACTGAGCAAGCCACATATTTTGTGGGATTCATTCTTAGTTGTTAATGAAATGCAAATCTGCACGTAGCAGATGACACATTTAAGAGCTTTTTATTTTAGCATTATTTCGCAACAATGCAATATAAATATGACCAATTGTCATCACGAGATGAGGAAATGATTGCAACGCGCTCGCAAAAAAGGACGAAATATATACTGAGCTATCAGCACATTGGTCTAATACAGCTCATACATAATCAAAATGTGGCCGGGGATGATCCGAAATTCTCTCGAGCTTGTTCGAGTTAAGCTGCGAATCAGCCAACGGAATTTTTGGTGACGTTTTTCTAACTCGAAATTTTTTTTCTGCAAACAAAATGAATGCTCATGTCATACTCAATGCAATTATCTAGCTAAAAATTTTTGTTGGAAAAAAGCACCTATGCTCTTCAATTCGAGCCTTCCTAGTTAATCTGCTCTGGACAAATTCCGAATCGGCAAACGCAATTTTCATTGACATTGTTCTAATTCATACATCTTTTTTGTTAAATGAATGTCATTGTCATACTGCATGCAGTTATCTAGCTAAAAAAATTTGTTGGAAAAAAGCACTTGGATTGTTCTGAAGCATGTCAAGTAAGCAGATTTGAATAAAAATTCATGGTACTTTATTTATCATCACAACCGAATAAACACAATCATCAGTATATTGGCCTAATATTGTTCATGTATAATTCAAATACACCCAAGGGTGGCATGATAACACATAGTCTATCTGGGCTATTCTGGTCTGTTCAAATTTGCGATTCCGCGAACAGAATTTTCAGTGACGTTTTTCTCATTCACCTTTTTGTAAAAAATTGAAATATATGCCCATGTCATACTGTATGCTCCTAAATTTGGGCCTTTCTAGTTAGTCTGCTTTGAACAATTTCTGATTCAGCAAACGGAATATTTTGTTTTTGACATTTCCCTAATTCATCATTTTTTTTAATATATAGCCACACCTTACCGCATAAATCTAAAATAATAGTAGGAGTATCCTTCGCGCTTTTTTTCAAAATTGAAGTATCTTAAAATAAAACAAGGCAAATCATAACCCGTGTGTGCATCGTGGCCCTCATTTGAGCTATAGTAAGAGAGTTTTTATGTTTTGAGGGAATTTTTCTCAGTACTCTAAACTAAAGGAAACGTTTGCAAGTCAATTCTAGGCCGTGAACCGAACATCCACGAGAAATAATGCAAGTCTTTACAGTACGAGGATGAAAATTTTTGCAGATCGAATATCGGCCACGGTGCACATATGAGGAGTTTTGGTAATGTATTCAAAATACATCAATGTCTCAACCTTTTGACGCATTTCTCCCTTGGTGTATTTTAAGGTTAGGTACATGATAAGAGTGACGGCAACACCATTACCTAGAAATTTTTTATTCACTCGTGCTGATGGTTGACTTCAATTCATCACGACAAGATTATGACGTAACAAAAACTTATGTATTGAAGTAGGTACGTCATCGAAAAATCGGTATCGAGGTAAGTACGTCATCGAAAAATCAGTATTAAAGTAATACTGTAATAAAAGAGTTTATGTTCGAGGTGTTAGCGCTTAGTGTTTTTCCAATATAAAACGCATTCGTGGAATTATTCGATTCAATACAAAATATTCGAACGTGCCTAGAAACTTTTATTCAGTGGATTCGTGAATTTAACGCGAGTGATTATCAATAAAAACCAATTCTTCAACTAATTATAACTCGTCGTCTCACTCAAAGACGTCGATCTCACTCACGGCAATGCGACCGTTCATTGAAAAAGGTACATCCCTTACATAGAGTATCAAATACCTTTTCGTCATGATATATTAATTTACTCTATATACATAGGCTTACCGTTACCATATATATGAAACAAAAAGGTCACGCAGGGTTCTAATATCTAATCTAACACATTGGGAATTCATTGGGTTTCAAAATATCTGTTATTGCTGTTTAGTACCATATGAATTATGCAAATTAGCCAACTAACATCAATTATTAGACGTAATAACAGAGAATTTAACCTACAATGCCAATATAGTTAGACACAAATAAGGCCGCACCTATCTATGGAAAACACAACACTTTTCAATTTTCTATCTTTCTCTTACTCCAATATTTCTTAAGGCAGTGGTTCCTAAATCTTTTAAGTTGCGCCCCCTTTTTAAAATTTGTCTCTTTTTAGAAAGTCTCGCCCACATCAACAATAACTATCTAACAATAAGCTACAAATACCAGATAGTGAGGCCAAAGTATATTTTATTCATAAAATACTTGGATGGAACGTAAATATCCAAAGTAAAGAAATTGAAAGATCCAACACAAGGCGAGTAAGATCAAATATAACAAATAATTTTGTTTTCAAATAGCTTCAAGCACCCTTAAATGTAATGTCTACGACCCGCTTGTGTGGCCCGCCCTACCATTTGAGAACTACTGTCTTAAACACTTAAATCTGACATCTAATGCAACTCCATATCTGAAAGTTTCATCTCACTGTAAGTACTAATTTACCACACAAAAAACTTCGAGCACGCCTCACAAGATCCCTGAATTTACTGGAGCGAGTCCATTTATACGTTAATGTCCATCGGTAACTTTTTTCTGCTGTGACGCATTCAAAGAGATTTATGATCTCACACATTGTGGAAAAACACTTGTCATATTTTAGCGCGAAAAAAAAATTCCCGCTGTTACGTCACACTAGAAATGGCGAGCAAAACAATTTTACAGGTAACAAGTCGTAAAATGTTTCACAGCTTATTTTTGGGCCCTCCCGAAGTATGTAAACCAAGATGGCGGAAACCGCAACGCATGAATCTAATACCGGAGTGTGCAAATTGCGGCCCGAAAAGGAAAATTGTGCGGCCCGCGGAAAAGTGGGCATTTTGTGCCCGCGAAACAATTTTTTAGTTTAGTTAATCTGATACTTGCGAGCAATTTTAATCCTTTTGCGTCGCGAAACCTATACCGGTACCCGAGTACCCCTGCTATATTAGCATAACTAGCTAGCAAAATCAAAATCCTGTTGGAAAATACACAACGGCATAAAAGCGTGTTTCTTACTGGATTCGTTCAAAGTCGTGCGGCCGCGATTTCACCCAGTTACTTGTATCTGGCCCTTCTGTAATAAAGGTTGCACACCGCTGATCTAATACATAATAAAAACTCGAGAAACTCATGTGTAATTGATATTATTTACTATCATAAAATATGCAATTGAAAACATTTGAAAAAATCTATTCTAGCTATAAAAAATTTCCGATCCCTGTTAGAACAATACTGATCGTCTGTGTAACCTACGAGGTGGACGCAGGTGTAATAGACAACTTAGGTGATTATATCATTTCCTACTGGTTAGTTATTTCCGGGTTTATTTTTATTCACCTCCTGTTCATCCTACGACCTCGGTTAGCGTTTCACTTAAGTTTATAGATTTATTATAGATTATATTATAACGTTGCTTACTTGTCGGTCACTCTCTGTTAACCCCGTGACCTTTGGTCAAGTTCGTACAGAATCTTTCACAAACTCCCTGAAACGGTCCAACCTAAAAAATACCGATCACAACCGAATTTGAACCCGGAAATAGACTTTAAGTACGAGATATTCATGTTTGTGTGATAGTGGTTGCTCACAGAGCAATTTTTATGCTCAACTTTTGTAAATAAATATAAGACGATTACATCAATGTATATGCATTTATGACACACTATCACCCTTGTGGCGTCACAAAATATAGAAAACAAAATTGAATAAATATTTTTAATCGTAAAACACAACGCGCGAAAAATGTCTCCCTATGACAAATATATAAAATATTTTCAATTTATCGCCAAAGTGGTAAAAAAGTCGCCCGACTAAATAAATATACAGAGACGATATAAATGTTGATTGATTTTTTATTGACCAGAACGCAAAAACACTCACGCACACTGTTGAAAAATTTCAAAATGGCATGCATATAAGGGTAGCATACTCAAAAATTGGCGAATTCTAAGTGTTGGGTGCATGGTTTGGGTAATTCATACTTGCTGTCATTTTCTGCATTAATTTAACGAACATTTCTCAGTATTTCGTCTTGTTTTTCCAAGTATATATTGACCGCGCCAAAGACGGGGTGAAATTAAATGAGACTTACGGTTGAAACCGAATGTAATGAGAGAACATGATTGAGTCAAACTTGCATTTTGTTTATTGTCGCACATCCTGTAAACAAATACAATGTTTTTGTTTGACTTATTTACACGGTTTCGCCCCGAACAAGGCTCTACACAAAGCCATTACGAAGTAATAAGTTGATATGGCTTTGTTTCCTGAGTATATGATGGAACATTGCATATGTAGTCGAACATTTTTATGAGTTCGGGTAATTTATTTGATGTAAATACTTTCTCAAAAATATTTACATAGGCTTTACATACTGCGTCTCAAACTCTATGGACTAAAGATTTCAAAGCACCTCATAATAATTGGTTTCAATAATTTGTTTCAGAAATGACACGGCATATTATAGGCAAGAAATATTAAATTACATAGTTTATACGCCCTTGACAAAATACAATAGCTATAGCTTGCCTTTTATATCATAGTTTGATTAATGCAAAGTCACGCGCGCTTACTCGAAACAAGAGCTTAGACAGCCAACAATTTTATTTTCTGACAACGGGGTAATTTTTTTATTTTGTATAATGACGAACTACAGTGCTTACTCCTGCCTTTTGCTCCAAACAAAGCTAGATAAAAGTTGCCACTGATATCTATCAATATATTGGAGAATCTCTCCACAGGCGAACTTCATTGTCGAATTTTTCCAAGGCGTAAAATCAAACATTTTTATCCGTCTCGTTTCGTTCATTAGGTGAAAGAATTATTGTAGAAGCAAATGAGACTCATCTCTGGATCAAGTTACTCGCTAACCAAATACGTCATTCGTAAAATATGCGATACCAAAGTCCCAAAGTTTTAATATAAAAAACATTAAATCATCGTAAAAAACATCGAATTTGTCAAAATATTGATTGAATTTGTCTTTTGTCCTTGTTTATATGCGCACATGTTTCCAGCGATCGCAAATAAAAAATGTCGACGCATAATAAGCCCGTGAAGCCGTGAAATTTAATTGTTATTTGTTTTATAAAAGTCATCATTCAAAATGAAAGTCGACTATTATTTCCACCTAAATATTATTATGACATAACAATCGGATGATGACAAAATATTTTCAGTTGTGCACGTAGCTAAAAGATTGGAAACGTAATCGAAACGTCCTGGCCGCGAAAACGACTTTGATCGTCTCCCAAAAGCCTTCAAAGGGTGCTATCACCTATCCGCGTCAAAATTGTTACGTGGACCTGGCTTTTTGAGTATGAATAATGCTTGGCCGAATGGCTGTAAGATGGGTTTAAAGATATTTTCAGTCCTTCAGGTATGTAGAAAGAAAATAAAAACGTAATCGAACCGTCCCAGTCGCAAAAAATAAATTTAATCGCATGTCGAAAGCCTTCACTGTGGACCATGACCTATCCTTGTCAAAAAGGTTGTGCGGACTGGGCTTCTCAAGTATGACTAATGCTTGGTCGAGCATGAGACGGGTTATTAAGATCTGTAATTTCGGGTTTGAGTTGGGTCCGTTTCCAAAACGCGATTATCCTAGACCTATTATAATGAACAATAACCCAGTAATAACTTTCGTCGCTCTATTCAGAAATTAATCGAAGTCACAAAAGCGAAGAGAAAACAAAATGTCTTGGGGTAAGACAAAAACAACAGATTTTATCGTGTTATTTTTAAAAAAAATTCTCCCCTTTTTAAAAAAAATCCCAACTATTCAACATTATCGGACGTGGTTGGTCAAAAACAACACATTTCAGCGTGTCATTAGAAGTACAGCCATAATATTGACATTCCTGAATACCCACCCATTCGGGCGCTCTAGAAGTATGTGCACCAAGATGGCGCACAACCTGAACCCTAACCTAGCACACATACTATGTTCAGGATGTGCGCCATCTTGGTGCACATACTTCTGGAGCTACCAATTCAATTACTCCCGGGCTTCGATTAAAAGATTTGAATAATTGGTTCCATTTGAAATATATGGGGTTGTTCATAAGGTCTGAAAAAATTTAAATTGGAAATTGAATTTATCGATACCGTATCGTTTTGGCCCTAACAGATGTAAATGAGGTAATAAAACTTGAACAATTACTGATTAAAGAACATAAAAGCTGGTTAAAATATATTGAGAACTGACTTCATAACATAATTTAAATTGTAAAGGGAATGTACGGACACCCTGTATAGACAGACTATAGGATGTGTACCAGGTTAGGGTTAGGGCATATTTTATTCCGATTTTTGTTATTTCAGTTTCAGTACCTTTACACAACTTGATGTATAATAGACGAAAAATGAGAGTATATTCGATTCGATTCTGAAAGTAAAATTTTTCTAATTCAAGATATCTCTAGTAACGACATTAGCCATCGCCAGCGTCAGTATGGAATAGGAGAAAGTGCTTTCCATAAAAAGGGGATTTCCCATTCGTTACTGTATGTTTGTCTCGCACACGGAACTCGAGTTTCACGGAAAATTACACAAATTTCACATGGAAAATTCAACATCTTTGGTATTTCTCTATACTTTATATCAACTTTGTATATTTTAGGAAAAACTCCATAAACTCAAAAATTCTTAGCGTTTTATTTGTTCAACTTGGTAATTTTGGCTAAGACAGTGACGTGGTTATCATGTGCGTAAACGTATCGTTTTAAATAAGTTTGCTCAAAACACGCGCTTCCTAAACTAAAGGTTTAAAAATACTGCGAGAAGAGTTCTAGCGTTCACTGTTTACTGTATAAATTTATCCTCAAAAGAGAAAACTATAGTAAATTAGGATAACTATGCTCAAATTATGATTTTTCAGGTATCCTGTTATTGCCCCAAATTTTCTAGCGGTATTCTGTTTATCTTTGGTTGGGTTAGAATACGGATTGGATAGAGCAGTGGCAACCTTTTTCATAGTGACGGACCGGTAAAGCCTAACCAAAATTTTGGCGGACCACTTTTATACAAACGAACGAATCTAATGTGATAAATTATATGCCTTAGAAAATTTATGTTGACAATACATTCAAAAACAAAGGTGATACTATTCACGTAACGTATTTCTTACGTTAAACCCACTTCAATCTTTCGTTTTTGTAATTGCCATTTATAAACCCAACCTCACATAAAGATAACAATGGCATTGTACGTTTTCATGTCACCTTTCTGCTGATCAGTAGTGACATTTCCGCGGATCGGCGAAGGGGCGCGGCCCGGTGGTTGCCGACCACTGGGTTAGGGAATAGGTCCTCAAATTGCTGAATAGCACTTCTGTACCTAGTTAAGGCAAGGACATAATTTTATTCCAATTTTTCTTATTTTAGTTATATAACGAGTTTGGGGACTAGCCAAGTAACTCCCGTAGTATTTGTACCTGAAATTATGGCCTAACCCGAACCTGGTACACATACTACCTAGCGGTGCCCGCCATCTTGGTTCTTCACGAGTACCAAAAATTCTACCTTCATTTTGGACCATTACATGCCACCGATAGGTTGTGCGGAGCCTTGTTCAGTGTGATAGAACGTGGAATTAAAACAAAACAGTATTAACAAAAACATACAACGGAAAACACCATGCAACAATGTCCGTGGGTGTCGAGAGCACTTGTGCCGTATTAAACGTTATTATAGGGGTCATTAAAGCACTTGAATATATGCTCTCGAAATTATATCGATATTTCAAAACACAAGTTACACCGAAAAAATAAACAATAAGAGTTATATGAACAGCCAAGTATGGAGGATGCGTTGATATAAAAAACGGTCGTTTAGCCCCTGGTCGGGTAACTGAATTTATTTTTGACGAAGGAATTTCTCGAGTTGGGTATATTCAAAAACAAAACTCGTATTCAAAAACAACAGCAGCTATGTATGATCTATCACGGTCCCCACTTTTACAGAGCTTGCCATGATTTAGTTATAGACTTTCGGCCCTGGGTCTAGTGATATAATTCGCATGAAATCGCAACGTAAATTGAAAAACAATCGAGGTTACGAACGACCTGGCATGGTGCCACATTCACAGCGGAAGAAATTTATCGACATGACACGACTGAGAGATTTCTTTCATCGAGATATTTCTCATTATTTGGGGTGATTTCCGCAACATGTCATGTGGCGATTCTTCATCGGTTCTCGTGCGAACGTGCGCTCTACGTAAGATATAACACACAAACTGGAATACACAAACAATTTAATCCATCGTTCTACGTCATCAGTATTACATCATTAAAGCGACTGTACCCTACGGGAGTGGGCCCTTACTTCATGAGCCCCATGCTAATATACCGGTATACAGGGTGTCCATAAAGTCCTTTTACAATTTCAATTTTGTTATTAAGTCAGTTCTCGACATATCTTAACCAGGTTTGTTGTTTTTATTCAGTAATTGTTTATGTAAGTAAGTATTTTCACTTCATTGAATACATCTGTGAAGCTAAAACAATATATGGTATCGATAAATTTCCTTGCAATTTAAAAAAAATTCAAGACTTTACGGGACATCTTATATATTACGGCCATTTATAATTTTGATAATATACTACATGACTTGCATGCAAAGCTCGTAAAGTAGGGTTACTTTAAATGTAGACGAATATTTGTCTTTGCAATCGATTTCGCGTGGACCTCAAAATAGCACGACCGGTCGTGTGATAACAAATGAAACAAGAGAGCTTAAGCAAATATGTGGATACGGAAAAGTACTAGCATTCTGGCGAAAAATACAATTTTTGACTACTGAAAATTCCGGTGCAATTGGTCTAGTAGGTAAAGAGAAAAGTAATTTTCTTACAACGATAAGGAGAAAAATACAAACAAGAACAACAATACTAATAACAAAACGATCCATACTTCCATTTCGTGTCCAATAAGTATACACGAGTGGGTGCTCCCGAAGTATGCGAACCAAGATGGCGGACATCGAAACGTAACATGGGTAACAGGTTAGAGTTAGGCGATAATTTTTGTCCAATTTTCCTTATTTTAGTCCTATTATCAGTTCGAAGACTAGCCAAGAGCCTCCCGTAGTATTCATACCTAAAATTATGGCCTAACCCTAACCTAGTACACATGTTACATTCCGGTGTCCGCCATCTTGGTTCGCATACTTCGGGAGCCCCCACGAGTGTATGAGTGAAATAAATATAACATTATTGACGGATAACAAAGTGAAAAATCAGTACATAGGTACTATGTATGGTATTATGTATTGAACTGCAGGCCCTTTCTTCCTGTTTACTTCCTACTTCGGATTTTATGTGTCAGTTGTCACGAGAATACTTGAACTAGATAGCATTATAAAGATAAATAAGAATAATATAATCTCTCTCCACGAAATAGCAAATATATTTGTGAGCTTTTGTTATATCATAGTCTAACTTCTTCAGACAAAACAAGATAAAATTCCACATTTCAGACTATAATTTAACGAAAGCCCACTAATATACCAGCCATTTCGTGGGAAAGAGAATATGTTATTCCTATTTATCTTGGCTTGTTCCAAATACTATATCATGAGTGAATATTTAAAATCTTATGAGGTTTATGACGTCACACCACACCAAAAAATGGCGTCATCATACCAATATGTACATTAGGATATATTTTAAATCTAATGTATTATAAATTGATTAACGGCGTCATGCGAACAAAAAGTTTCAATTGCGCGATGGAAAATTATTTACTTTATAATGAACCTTTTACAATACAATTATTATGACATAAAAAGCTTAACTTAGAAAGATATTGTGATGCAAAAGCAATTTATCTTCGAGTTGTTGCACCTAGACGGTTTTTTTTTTTCAAGTCTTTTAGCAGTAAAAATACTAAGTTTGAACAGGTTATGGTGCGATGCCTCTTTCAATTTACGTGGCAACGGAAAATTTGAATCACCAGTTGTGAAGATTATTGCTTCACAATGAATTATTTACAATACAAGTGTGAAGTCATAAAGCCCCCTGATTAGAAAGTTATTATGACGCACCAAAGATATCGTCTTCTGTCTATCGTGAACATCTAACTTCACACGGTCGATTTCACTTTTAAAAAAATATGAATTCGCGTATCGCAAACTGAAGTAAGACTTTTTGGAATTGGGGAAATGTACAAATTTACATATAAGTTTATACAGTGAATCTTTGACAATAATGTAACGCAATAGTTTGATTCTCTCATTTTGTTTTTCAACTTACATTCTATATCAGGGGTGTGCAACCTTTAAAACAGGAGGGCCAGTTACCGTGGGAAAATATAGCTATTACCATGAAGGGTCACGGATGCGTTGGCCAAACGCTAGTCCAACGAGGTAATATTTTAAAAGTTATATTTCCGAATCGAACCGGAAAAGTTTCCCTGCCTAGGGAAATATAGCTATTACCATACACATACAAGATCATGGGTGCATTGGCCAAACGTTAGTTCAACAGGGTCATATTTTAAAAGTAATTTTTCCGAATCGAACCCAAAAATGTCAAAGAAAGTTATTTGTAGTCGGGAAATGTACGGATATCCGTATACAAGCTTTTAAAGTGATACTGAATAGTTTCAGACACTCACGAAACAGATGTAATATTATGCAGCAATGGGAGAATATTAATTAAAGCAAATTAAAACAAGCCATGGCCAGATGGACGGACCCTCCTTAATTCATAATGAAGACTTGGCAACTTAGATTTTCCCATCGAAAAATCCCCGAGTTTAGAATTATAGCAATTACCATACAAGCGCATAGATGCGTTGGCTAAACACTGATCTAACAGGAATGAATACTCACGAAACAGATGTATGTCTTCGGCAATGGGAGAATATTAATTAACACTAATTAGAACAAGTCATGGTCAGGTGCCCGTCTCTAATTTATAAAAAAGACTTGGGAACTTAGAGATTTCCCCACCGAAACCGAAAAATCCCAGAGAATTATAACAATTACCATACAAACGCATGGATGCGTTGGCTTAACACTAGTATAACAGGTAAGAACACTCACGAAACAGATGTAACACTCTTCAGCAATGGGAGAATATTAATTAACACTAATTAGAGCAAGTCATGGTCAGGTGCCCGTCTCTAATTTATAAAGAAGACTTGATTGAGATTTCAACATCGAAACCGAAAAATCCCCGGGTCGGTAAAAATGGCAATTTCCATACAAGTTTATGGGTGCGTATTGGCCAAACCCTATTCCAGCAGATATGAAAAATCACTTCATATTCTAGAAACTGCTTGAATATAGCCCCCACACGATAGAGACGTAATTACCATATCTATGATGCCGCAGGAATACCAAACGATCGAAACTTATATTTCTACATCGAAACTTAGAAAGTTCCCCAGGATTAGTGAAAGGATTTTCGTACGAGCACATAGAATAGATTATACTTGACATTTAACGCTTGCGAGGACAGACGCCAGATCCCTACCACCGGGATGTCGAAACTCGAAACCATATCCAGGTTGTATCATATCTGGCGTATTCATTTTGTATGCGTATACTATACATAATGATACATGTGTTGGCCAAACGCGATAGTCTGGTAATCCAAACATGTGTTTCTTCACTCATTTATTATAAGACTCACAGCTTAAAGTCTGATTAGATAGCATAGCGTAGTGTTTTTTTTAACTTATTACTTATCGATTTTAATCGGTAAGTATATTGATAGGTGTCTGTCTGTTAGATGCACGCGATATCTCACGGAAGTGAGATTGAATCTGCTCCAGATTTTGCATGTGCATTCATCATATGTCGTACCAGAAGCCTATTGATTTTGGATGAATTATGTCGTATAATTAGCGAGTTATTAATTAATTAGTGATGGGACACAAGGTGTCACTATGGAGTAAGAGCGCTGTTTTGAGGGATCCCCTAACTTTTTGTCGATAAGTCTTCGGTCTCTGACCGATATTCTCGTATTCTATGTTACAAAGTTAGATTTCCACGTATTACTCGTGTTTAAACCTCAAGTGTTGCTAAAATAATCAAATCCATAAAAACGAATCTGAGAATAATTGATGGGGTAATATTATAATGATGACAATATAATTCCCAAATTTTTTCATAGCCAGGTTTAGGATGCAGGAGCGAAGCCTGGAGAAGGGAAAGGGTCGAAACCCATTCTAAAATGTAAAAAAAAGCATTTTTCTGTAGATTATAATGCTAGCTGTTACGACCTAACTTGGCAAATAGAAAAGTTAGAACTATCACCCTCTTCCCCTTCGAACATTACCCATGTTACGTTCCGATGTCCGCCATCTTGGTTCGCATACTTCGGGAGCCCCTGACTACACCCATGTCGTGACGTTTTGCTCAACAACTCAAACTAACCTTCCTTTGTGTATCTAATCTAAACACTATAATTGATATTATGGGGCTTTCCAAATTTCAAAACATTATTTTCAATAACATGTAATCAAATGATGCCATTGGCAACATATTATATTCATAGAAATGAAAAAGAATGTTTGACAATATAATATTAAATTTTCAATATGATTAAAATTTAAGTTTATTAATATTAATTTTAACAATAAATTTTAACTAAGCGTAAAAAAAATGTGTCAATGGCACGGAATATTACTGTTAAGAAAGTCAGCAAGTTTTCCTTCAATTTACTGTTATTACCTTCGATTTTAGATTTTTTTTCGTTGTAACTGTTACCTTGGCAGACAACTTGAAATATTGGCGCTCCAGAAGTGTGTGTACCAATATGGAGGTAACTAATTTTGTTCGCTTACTTTACATCAACTTGTGTAAAGGGACTGAAACCTATGGTATATTTACTTAGCTAACACAGACAGTTCTCAAACTCGTAATAGAACCAAAATAAGGAAAATCGGAATAAAATTATGACCTAACCCTAACCTGGTACACATACTACCTTTTCTTCTTTATAACTGTTACCTTGGCAGATTTAACTTGAATTATTTATGTCAACCGCTCGCCATCTACTGACATTTCTATCGAAGAAGCGATAAGCCTAAATATAACTCTCATAGCGTCAATGGTCGCTTGCAAATCTTCTTCAAGTACCATTTCTACTAATAAAGGAGGATTCACGTCGTCACTAGAGTTAGTTAACTTATATAAAATTAATACGGTCGCGTTTATTTTAAACCAAATGCAAAGTAGAATAATCAAAACGCCAAATAGCTAAGATAAACAATTATTTTTTCTCTTTAAAATTTGGATGAAAGTTTGGGATCTCGGGTGAACATATATCCACATGAATCTCGATTGCTATCAATTTGAATACAACGATTACAAGTCTTTGCAAGTCTTTAACTTTCTTTCCACTAACTTTTTAGCACACCTGTGATCTGGTATTAAGGGTATTATGACGTCATTTTGTTGCTATGGCGGTTTATATTCAGCTCATGACTTCACTAGTGACATAGCAAAACAAGCTATAATACTTTTTTATTTTTGTTTGTATTGTTTTAAGGGGTCAAGTGTTGTTTCTTCAGTTCATAACTCGGCTATGTTTTGACTGTACACAGTGACCCGGAAAAGCCGTGAATTTTTCTATTACTTTTACGAAAACGAAGAAAATGTATGTAGCGCTTGGACTTCTGTTTGCGTAAATGATTGTACCCAAAAGTTCTTGCTCTTCAAAAGTTGTTTAAATAACCCAACTTTTTCTAAATTATTGTTAGTCTCTGGTACTGCATCGGCTCATACTCGTCCCCAGCAAGGTCGCGTTCAGGTAAGAGGTCAAAGAGTACTGGACGTATTACACGTCATTTTTGTTGCTATGGTGATGTATATTCAATTCCTGTAACTGAAAATACGTTGACGGCACTGAACCACACTAACTATGAATTTTTAAAGTAAATTCGATCGATCATAGAGGTCAGACGAAGATACATATTCACGTAAAAAAACTACTTCCGTCCGTCACAAAAACTTTGTCAGAAGATATTCTGTATCTTCAGCTTTTTCTCAGACATGTTTTGCTCATAGATTTTTATATCTGAACTGTTTCTGAATAGGTCGTTTAGCATCCAATTGGTTCAGTTTTGTGTGAACGTTAAAACATCAGTGGCTACGAGTGGGGTCGCGTTACTTTTTTTAACACATTCGAAAATAGAAAATTTGTGTTTTCATCCCTTTCTGAATAATGTTTATCTTAGAGTTTTTCTATCTGAACTGTTTTGACTAGTTCGTTTAGCCTCCAATTATTTCGGTTATGCGTAAACCCATTTTTATTGTGACTCTTAATATTATACCGGTTGCTTACAGCCTTGCTCATATACTGCTCTTAGAGAAAATGCGGTGGGGCCCCATAATTGTGGCAACTCTATATTGTTGAACAAGAACGCATTGCAAGGTATAGACCAGGGTGGTGCAAGGTTGTCGGCTCCGCGGGCCACAAATTTATTTTCATTGTTCGCGGGCCACAATAGTGCCGAGAATAGGTAAACAGTGCAATACAAACACTTTTATTGTGCAAACACATAGTTATCTGACATAGCCATTCCAGGCTAATAAAATCAGCATTCGATTTTTAGTTTTCTATGATGCCTATATTGTTAGCATATATTCCCGATCAAAATGATAGAAAGCCAGATATTAATTTAGACTGCCAAGCACATCATTCAACTTTGCCTCGGCTAGTCATAACAGTCAATTAAGTGACATTAGTGATGTAACAATATGTCAAGAGATTTCTGATTAATTTTATTACGAGACAACACGAAATGCGATTTGGTTGATTACTCTCCGAATGTGACGCGGGCCACAGATATTGAAGCGGACCTGGATTTGGACCACCCTGGTATAGACAATATATACCGATTTCTTCCATGCATTAATGAAAATATAGAACATTTTGAAAATCATACAAATCAATTATAATAAATTGCTGTGACACCCTCCCTTATAAGGTGAGTTTCTTGCTGAATAATGTAACAACTTCAGATATGACGTGAGCCAACGCCAATAAAATGGTTCAATTAAACAACTAAACAGTCTCTGCCAAGGCCTTATTTTTAGGGTTCATAGATAGCTTTCAAATGCCGACAAAAAGGAAAACCTTCGATGTGTATATCTTTGTCGAATTGATTCGAAACAAATTCTCGGATCAATTTTAAACCGTAATATAGGATGTTCATAAAGTCTTAAAAATCTTAAAAAAATGGAAAGAGAATTTATCGACACCATATATTGTT
Organism: Styela clava; assembly: GCF_013122585.1. NCBI lineage: Eukaryota > Metazoa > Chordata > Ascidiacea > Stolidobranchia > Styelidae > Styela > Styela clava. Next base: position 2,417,966 of record NW_024102838.1, on the reverse strand, counting down.
TTGGCCCTCACAGATGTATTAAATGAAGTAAAATACTTGAACAATTAATCATTAAAAAACAACAAACCTGGTTAAATAAATTGAGAACTGACTTTATAAAAAAAGGGACTTACTTTATGGACACCCTGTATAAATGTAATTTTGAGCAATTGAATTTACCGAAATCAAAATGATAAACCTGTACAGTTTATTTTTTGCTATGATGGCGTCTAATTTAGATTGCACGATGTTGCAGTCAATAAATATGTTGATTTTTGTTTTCTAATTAAGTAGCAGACCTGTCGAATTCGAATCGAATCAATTTGATATCATAATCATAACGTAACTTGTCTAATTTAGTACATTGAACATTAGGCAATATTTTCTCAGACAAGCTAAGTTTAGTTGATATAATTACGACAGCCTTCCTCTTATCTAGGGTTACCACGGTTCAAATATTTTGGCAACGAATGACCTAATGTAAAAACTATTTCGTGGCACGTAGCCAATTTCTCAATGGGGCATTATGTAACGCTTGAACAATCAAGCATAACCCCGCCAAACGGTGGCCTGTAAGGTTGTGAGATTTCCCAGATGCCAAGCAAATAAAAGCCGTGTATGGATGGACTTTTGTATTTATCATTCCACCATTTCTCGACTTTTATCCGTTTCTGCTTTGCATACGTTTGGGGTACAGCCAGGGGCGTGTCTAAAGGGGGGCAGCCGCCCTGGAAGCACGTTATAGTGATGTTGTTGCTCAGTTTGATGATTTAAATAAAAAGAGTACAAACATTCTACTCTTACTTGAACTTTAATTTATTTACTTTCATGTGTAACAACATCTATAATTTGTTTATCCCCCAAATTAGTCCTAAAGTTAGGTATAAAGGTCAGCATTACCAGAAACTCGGTCCGCCAGTAGGAAAATTTGCCACGCCCTTGGGTATAGTAAACGAGGTTGATAACTTCAAACCGATAGATTCCAAGCCATATTTCCTGCTCTCATAGAGACATATCAGGAGCGAACAAAGGGCAAAATACCCGTATCGTTGCCGTTCCGTCACCCAACTTATAGATTCTAATCATAAATACTTGCTTGTCTAAGGGTTTATTCATTGAAAACGAAAGAAGATACTATAAAACAATTCTTGTTTTTATCAAAATTGAATCATATAAACCTTCACAAACTGCGGCGCGCGCGTCAATTACGGACCTCGTAACGATTTAATATAGTCCGCTGAACTTGGGTGAAAAAGTTTAAAACTTCATGTTTTCAGTTTTTCGCTTCTTGGATACAGCCAATTGTTACGTCATTATCACAGTTAAGCACGTGTTTATTTGTAACAGTTCAGTTATACCGGTAGCATGAATATATGTACCGGTGTCGGCCTCTTATGGGCGCTCCCGTATTCCGGCTCGCGAATATCCTTCCGTTTCTAATTTTGGTCCCGGCTTTGAGAACTACTGATATAAAACGAACGTGTTCGTGGCACGTACTCGGGCAATTATTGGTACTTCTTGTTTATAGCTTTATTTGGAGTAAGCAATAAAACAAAATTTTAAAACAACCCCATTTTTTATCGAAATTGCAACATATGACACAAGCAAACACGTGGCGTACTTTATAATCAGGTACTTTTTTGGGGTGGATAGTTGAAATTCCTTTTATGCTGTACTAAAGTCAATAAAATGCATCGGTCATTGCGAAGGCATGCTAGAAATTTTACGGGGGCGAAACCCCGCGAAGTTGAGCAATAACTGAGCAGAACGACTTAATATTTAAACGATTTTCATTGCTAAAGCTAAAGGCGATTCAAAAAAGCAAGTAAAACTATCAATGGCTCTGACAAAACTCGCGGGGTCGCGCTTCTTTCTTCCCGCATTTAGAAATAAACAAGAATCCCCTTTGAGTAAAGTCACTAAAGATGACTAGAATGTGTCAAAAATCATGCGGTCACGAGGTTGCATGGTCTGAAACTCAAAATACACAATTTCGGGAAGTCTATAAAAGACATTTCTTTTATTAGAGGTTTTCCCGTGACCAAGTGGAAGCAAGACCATAGCGGCTTCGCTAAATTTGATACCAATGGGAAAATTGAATATTCGTGATTTCAAAAATATTTGTGACAGCGTTTGTAACTCAGCCGCAATCGGTTTGACAACAAAAAACTCTAGTGAACGTCGCAATAAACCTGTACTGTATGCCAGTGGTTTCCAACCTTTTATCAAGAGGCCCAAACTTTGATTTGATACAAATGGGAAATTGAATATTCGTGATTTCAAAATATTTTTCATAGCGTATGGATCTCAACCGTCATCGTATTGACGACAAACAACACTCTAGCGCAGTGGTCCGCAAATACAGCGTCGCGACCCAAATTTGGGTCGCAAATCCTCCACACTGGGTCGCAAAACAATTTAAATTTGCAAACAATTCAAAGCATAGTGTCTGTACTACAACTTTATAAACGTCCAATTATATTTATGGTTGTTTCCCCGATCATCGACTTCCTTATGTACTGCCGTAACATTGTCCAACCAGCATAAATCTAAAATTTGACGAAACAATAAACGTTTTACCAGCCGCTCAGACACTTTTGTGTCACTCGGACAGATTATCATGATTGTGAATAATACCTCGATTTTGCGTGCTTTTTGTTTTTAGTTGTGTTTTGGTGAATAAAAGTCTGAATTAAATATTTCAGTGGTTATTTTGTCTTCGTAGGCAATGAGTGGTTTTGCGGGCCGACTCCCCCCTTTTGAAATGTAAAAGAAAATGTTTGTATCATAGATAGCAATTATCCGTAGCTTGAAATGCTTTTTAGACCCGCAAGACTAATAAAAACACTCGTAATCGAGCGTTCGATCGGACCGCTAGCTGTTTCGATCTAACTTGGCAAAATAAATTCAGAACCCCAAATCCGGCCCGTTGGGTAGTTCAATCTGGCCCGCCTGATGCTGCCAGATTCAGACTAATCCTAAATTTTGATGTTAAGCTAAAAATAGCTTAAGGAATTTGTTGAGATATCGGATAAATTTAGTTTTTGCACGAGGCACATTGTTTGTCACTTAGGCTTTTGTAACACTGTAAATATTGTTCTTGAAATGTTACTTTCACGTCACACTTACATGGCTCGCCAGTCTAGGTAGACAAAATTTTTGGCCCTTGGTTTAAAATTCAATATAAAATATATAGAAAGAATTGTTCGGGGATCGAAATTCGGGAAACATTCAATATACGTAATTGTTCACATTGTTATTATCCTACTACGTAGTCAATTGTATTATTTCGTAGCAATGCGGTTGCTTGATAGATAGATAATAAAATTTTATGTGCTAAGTTTCATATAACTTTGTGCAAGAAATTGCTAGTGTCAATAAAAGTCGTAACATCGGTAACTATTTACATTCTTACCAAATGCTTGGGTTGCGAGAAATTAGAAAAAAAGTTCGGTCGCGCAAAAATGAAGTTGCGGATGCCTGCTCTAGCGAACGCGGTCATAAACCTGTACTGTATGCCAGTGGTTCCCAACTTTTTTCCAAGCGGCCCAAACGTTTTAAAAAATAAATTTGTGAAATCTCGCGACCAAGTGATATGCTCAACAATAACCATCAGGTCAACCAAGAACCAAGCCTACAAAAAACAGCGTTACTAGTGAACCGGGCTATCACTTACCCATGCGAAAGTTCAATATCTTGTTTAAATAGACTTATGTGTGACGCCACGCTGCATACATATCCGTGTCTCCCCTTCAGTATTCACGTACGTTCGCTGTGATGTATTACCGTATTTCTTTGGTTTACAGCGTCTTATTTGTTTAAATGTAAACAAAATATCCGGCGACGAGTACAAAACGCATGGGTCTTTAATAAACTATTTTTTTCAGTATAATACCATCAAGGATTAGTGAAAGGATTTTCATACGAGCACATAGATTACACTTGACATTTAACGATTACGAGGACAGACGCCAGATCCCTACCACCGAGATGTCGAGACCATATCTTGGTTGTATCATATCAGGCGTATTCATTTTGCATGAGTAAAACTATTTATAATAATACATGTGTTGGCCAAACGCGATAGTCACGTAAAAAAGTTGCATTTTATGATCATAATTTAATTTACAGTGTTACAAAAGCATCAATATGCCCTCATGCCAAAACAAATTTAATCGCAAATACCTTGAGCTATTTTTCATTAAAAACATCAAAACTTTGATTTAGTTTGGTTGTGGCAGCATCAGGCGGGTCAGATTGAATTACCCAACCGGTCAGATTTGGCCCGCGAGCCGTGGTTTGCCCATGTGAGGTATAGTGCATCACATTTTTTGAATTCAGCGTACTAGTCATCTAAAAATAAATGAAAAGGACTTGGCGGGTAGAGCAAAGGTAAAAAGTAATATTATTCGATTTCGCTTTGACTTGCCCTAATTTTTGAATGCCATGCAGTCAATAGCCTCAAAGGGACGATTAATTCTTGAATGTCGAAATGGGAAAAAACCTCAAAACCTCTTTAAAACCTCAAATATTTGCTTTTAACCAATTCGATATACAGAAACCTAATTCTCAGTTTAAGCAAGTGAAGTCCATTTTAAAAGTAAATAAAAACCAAGCGGTTAAAGCAAACGTAAAAAGTATAATTATTCGATTTCGCTTTGATTTGCCCGAATTTTTGAATGTCAATAGGTAACAATAACTGTTGAAAAACGATCAATTCCTGAATGTCGAAATGGGGAAAAATGTATAATTCTTTAAATATTTGTATTTTTACGACAATATACAGAAAATTAATTTCCAGTTCAAAGTAAGTGAAGTCCGTTTTAAAAGTAAGTAAGAAACCAAGCGGTTAAAGCAAACGTAAAATCTATTATTATTCGACTTCGCTTAGACTTGCCCTCATTTTTGAATGCCAAACAATAACTGTTAAAAAACGATCAATTCTTGAATGTCGAAATGGGGCAAAATGTACAATTCTTTAAATATTTGTATTTTTACGACAATATACAGAAAATTAATTTCCAGTTCAAAGTAAGTGAAGTCCGTTTCAAAAGTAAATAAAAAACCAAGCGGTTAGAGCAAAGGTAAAAAGAATTATTTTTCGACTTCGCTTTGACCTGCCCTCATTTTTGAATGCCAAACAATAACTGTTGGAAAACGATCAATTCTTGAATGTCGAAATGGGGAAAAAACCTTGAAAATCTTCAAATATTTGCTTTTTAACAGATAATATACAGAAACTTATTTTTTTGTCGGTTTAAATCCGGTTTTGTTGTTTGTTCTCATGATATGATCATTAAACGTTTCTCTACTTTAGTGACGAACTTGGGGTTTTCCTCGGAACTATTTCATTTACACAATACATTCAGAAAAAGCATTTTTCTTATCGAACAAAGCATTTTTTCGTAACTTGAAACGCTTGTTAGACCCCTCTTGATAACCGCTGGTTGTTACAAACTAAATTGTCATATGGAATTTCAGTAGAAAGATCTCCAGGCCAGCGTGACTGTTGCTAGATAAGACAGGGCGTTTTTGATCGAATATTCGATCAAGTCCATGATTCCGAAAACAAGTAACTGCCCGACATGAAATGGTAACCGGACGAGCGGTCGTGGTTTGCCACATAGTCTTATCAGCTTTCCTTTCCCCCGTGATAAATATGTAAATCCTATCCTTTCTTAATCGAATAGTAAAGTACTCGAATCGATTCAAACAATATTTTGAATCGCCGTCATCTTGTTTTTTTTGTCCGCTCACAGTTAGAGGTGGAGCCCTCATTATTTTATTCCTATCAGATTTTAAAATGCAATTAGGACATATACAACTCTTTTCTTCCGAGCGAGTTATTGATGAAACATGTTTCTTACTATGTGTGAACTTAGCGAACTATCTGAGTGGTAGATTACGTGTTTTCACTCATTTAGGTGTCTGGATGACCATTACAATAAAACACTTAATACATATTTTCCAAGTATTCAAGACTCGATTCGAAAAAAATGTTCAGATATTTGAAAATGCCCAACCATATTGCTAGAGCAGTGCATTTTTTCCTCAAAGCCATTACGCGAACATACACCGCGGGACGAGAGTGTAATTACAGAACGGCCGGATTTCAAGTCGATGGAAAATTCGGTGCTCCAGAAATATGCGTACCAAGATGTCACACAACCTGAATCCTAATCGTTACACACATACTATGTTCAGGCTGTGCGCCATCTTGGTGCGCATACCTCTGGAGGTCCGAAAATTTTTTATGATGCGTTATCACGACTTCACTCTGAACAAAGATGTATTGTATACAAATAGTCAATGTTATTTAGGGCGATATTATTTTTAAAGGAAGCGAATCTTTTCAGTTTTGCACTGCCGAAAGACTAAATAAAAGGATGTGCGTCATTTTTGTCCATGGTCAAGGTTTGCTTTGTCCAAAGCCTAAATAAGGGTTTTGCGACATTTTTGTCGGTGGGCCATATAACCAACTTTATACATCTAGCCAGGCCATACACAAAAATTTAGTTTTTCCATGTACACAATAAATTAAAAAATAAGCGACAACCAGATCGTCGAGGGAAAGGCAAGGAGAGAGGCTTTATCGCTTAGCCTTCCCGTATTAAAGGCACCGAACAAAAACGGCATCGGATTTAACGAAGCGAGAGAAGCAAAAATCATTATGTATTTTTACCCATGTGAGCGCCTTTTCAAACATAAATTATCGAATTAGAATTTTACTCTTGATGGGGAAAATTTCAAACGCTAAATTTAACCCTTTAGCGTGTCATCTGTGTGTTTAACAGAAATATTTTCGGTCAGATATTTATTTTCATCGTGCAAGAATCAATGTAAAACAATAAACACACATAAAAATAACAAAAAAACGAAAAACATTAAATTCATCGATTGGTCGCGAAAAGCTCCGTGTCACCTTGTCACTGACACCTTGTCGCTAAGTTTAAGCAGCAAATATGGCTAATGAACGGTACTCCCGTTGTGTGTGTACCAGGTTAGGGTTAGGCCATAATTTTATTCCGATTCACCTTATTTTAGTTCTATTACGAGTTCGGGGACTGTCTGTACTATCCAAGTGAACATACCCCCTGCCCATAGGTTTCAGTTCCTTTCAGTCTCGCATGTAAAGTAGGCAACAAAAATAGTTACCTCCGTATTGGTATACATACATTCTGGAGCGCCGAAAAAAAACAATTTTTTAAAAATATCAACTTGAAATACACGATCACGAAAAGAATAACAAGTCCAAACGTATAATATTACAGCGTGTGCGGGGTGTTTGGAGTAGGGCTTGGCATTTTCGAATATCTGATGATTTCAGAATCGGATCGAATATTTTTTCGAATCGATTCGAATCTCGAATACTTGGGAGATATAAAACTGTATGTAACCTTCTTATTGTATTAGGTTCACCAGACACATAAACTACTGGAAACGTATAATACTTCAGTCAGAAAGATTGCTGAGCGTTCACACACAATAAAAAGCATGTTTGCATCAATAACTCACTACAGAAAAGAGTCAGATATATATCAGAATTTTGTTGAAAAAATATACCTCGACCATTGGCAGAAAGGAAAAAACAAGATGGCGGCGATTTGAAATTTTGCTATGAATCGATTCGAATAATTTACTATTCGATTTGATTCAAATATTCGATTCGAAATGCCCGGCCCTAGTTTGGAGCTCCGAGTTTGAGCATTTACAGAAGTAAACAAACTTGAGGTAACATTCCACCGAGGTTAGAAATCACAATTCCAACCAAACAAAAGAACTATTTTAGTCTAAATTTGTTGAATATTTCTTATGAATTTGAATTAGTAGACGCTGTTTACATCCTGTCCCCTACCGAGCTTTAGGGAAGAGATTATTTCGAGAGTATATAGTTAGAAAGTTGTAGCAAATACATCGACTTTTAAAGGTAAATTCACTGTGGTATTTTTCAATTGGTTAGACTGTAGATAACATAAGAGTGCTAGCATTGATCAAGTCATCAACTAGACTCGAGTTAAATATACCATCTAGACCAGGGGTCCATATGGAGCACTTTAAGAACCTATGATTTAGTCAAACGCTCGAAGTGAATCGAATCATTTAAAACAAGGTTTTCGGATCCCTGGGGGTTCGTGCTGACTGCACGAGGGTCCGCAACGATATGAAAAAAGTTTGAAACATATACAAATAGATCATAATCTTATGGAATTACTGTTAGCCTATCAGTATTTAACGTTAGTATGTGTTGATTCATGCAAGAGTTTTATTTTGTCAAAAAAAATATTATCCTTTCTCGTTGGTTAGGCACAGAAATTGATACGGCATAGGATGGGGGTCCGTCGAAAATAAAATTCACAAACAGGTGTCCGCGACCCAAAAAGTTTGGGAACCCCTGATCTAAAGGGTTTGACCTGACCCTGCCCTATGTAGAGCAAAGGTCACAGTATTATTTGAATGGCCCCATCAGTAGAAGGAACATCGAGTAGAATTAATCAGGTATACATGCTATTTCAATCATCCCTATAACTATGAAATACTAGATAAATTTACCATTTTTTTCAAAAGCAAACCCTGTCTGAGGTCATAATCCTTGCAGCAATGTCCTCATTATTCTATAACTATTCGAATTTCCCCCGTACGCCACTCAAGAGTCAAACCATTCTGATTGAAGAGTTGGCGATTATCAAGGGGATTAAAGAAAATTCCCACGCAGAATTATGTTTATTTCATTCGTCTTATCGATATTATTATGTTGGCTTCGTGTGGTATGTACTCTGATTAGAATTTTATTATTATCCCAAAGAGAGGAAAGCCGATAAGACCACTTAACCAGAAATAAATTTAGGATGTGGCAAAAAACTCGCACAGTTTATTATTTAGGAGTTGAACTGCCCCTCTCTGATCGAAAATAAACATTTATAAAGAAAAAACGAAATTACAAAGTAGAAAATTACAAAATTTTTAAGTATAACAAAATATGAGAACCGATATCCATTTACTTACTTAAATAACACATTTTTATTTAAAACAAAAACTGCTAGGTCCTTGTTTTAAGAGGATGGCTTATATTAACATCATTTTCTTATTTTCAGGCTCGGTCTTTTTTTCAGGGAAACACGGTAGTCTTTAGAGATCGCTTCAAAATTTGCACAAAAAAAAGTCTCTTGACCTTTGAGTTCAAGGTCTTGCTTTGAGCAATTTTCTGAACGAAAACAGTCATGTAATGATACTCGAACACGAATAATTCATTGTCAAAAGTACGTGAGACAAACCGGTGAGGAGAAATGTTTTCAACTATTCTAGCTTATTGTTCTCAACTCATTAAAAATTAATCATTCGCGCGCGAACATGGATTATTACGACATAAAACCATGTAACAAAACACCTTGTTTGTTAATAATAGATATATGGAATGTAAGGGTAACAATGGCACTGTCAAAAAAGTCAATAAATTTAAAGTAAAATGCTAGTATGTCAGGATGCCAGTTTTGCTCATTAAATATTAATCAATCGCGCGCGAACTTGGATTATTGCGACATAACAGAATGTAATACAACATCTTGTTCGTTAATAATAGATATGTGGAAAGTAAGGGTAACAATGGCACTGTCAAAAAGGTCAGAAAATTTAAAGTAAAACTTCAGTAAGTCAGGATACCGGTTCTACACGGAACGAAACCTATAGCCACAAACAAATTATAAAATGAGATATCACACTGATCTCCTCAAGAAACTGCTAACGACTAGCTTGGGTCTTATCGCAACAAACACTGGGCAGTAAAAATAAAACACTTTGCTGCTTGGTAATCTGATTTATATGGAGTGCCCATAAATTCTTAATTTTTTTTTTTTTTTTAATTTGCAAATGGAATTTATCGGAACTAAATATTGTTTCGACTCCCATAGATGTATTATACCAAGTAAAAATACTTAAATAATCACTGTATGAAAAAAAAATGGTTAAAATATATTAAGAATTGCTTTCATAACAAAATTGAAACTGTAAAGGGAATGTATGGGCACCCATTACCGAATCTCTTACAGTTTTTTTAAGCAAATTTACTGTTTGTTTATAATATTGGACTAACACTCGTAATAACAAGAAATAGGCCAGAAAGGAAATCAAGACGATCTTAAATAAATATGAATATGCGTTGGATAGGGTTTCCTTATGAAACTGAAAAAATAACACGAGATATTTATAGCGCGATGTGTATTTATAGATTAAAAAGGAAGCAGTATTTTTGTGATAAAACATTTTGTGCGAATACTCGATTCAAATAATTCTGGTTGCATTTAAATATGATTTGAATTTCGGTATATGGAATATGGTTACTCAACTGGCGGGCCACGATCGGGATCCACCCTTCCGATAATTGAATTTACTGTTACTAGATTTTGAAAGCATCTTATTTTTTTTTCTCAGTTGTAATGTGATGCATTTTTTGCTAAACCACTGAAGAAAAATTGTGACATCATAATATATGTCTCTCCGAGCATCGACCCATTTGTTCACTTTCCTAGCGTTTCAGCTAGATGTCAATGGTGAAGTAAAAACTGAAGTTTGGCCAGTCAATTTTTTCACAGATATAAGGACTTTGGGGGGGTGAACATTAGCTTGTTTAGTTGATCATTAGGTGATTCAAATGATACATGTTGCATTTAAATATGATTTGAACTTTGCTAAATGAAATATATAAATTTGCGCAATGTTTCATACTAATTTTCCATTTTTAATTACAGTAGACAGTATTAATTCGGTATTCCGTAAGTTACGTCAGACGTTTCGAATGCGTTTGGGTTTCACGCATGCGTAACAATTCACGTGATTATTATCATGGGTTGTTTGTTACTTGAAGTATAAATTGCTGTAATTTTCCACTCAGCTTAGTCCTACGTTAATTAAGAGCGTCTGAATGCGTGACTCACGCAGACTAATTACGTGATGATAATCATGCGTAACTTCACATGATTATTAACGTACGCTGGGCATTCCAACGAGGATAAAATCACTTGGTTTGTGTTAATTAAGAAGAACCCGACATCAGAAAATGTTTGCTACACAACGCCGAAAATGCCTGAATTCACGTGATTATTTCAGCACAATGACGCTAAAATGTCTGTAATTTTCCAAGCCTTGTCACCAATAATAAGAATGTTGTTCAAGAATTATTGGCTTTCTAATTTTTCTAGGTCAGTGTTGTGAAATATTACGCTCTTCCATAATACACCTGATTTTGTTGTCATTTTGTGGATATAACCGAATTTGGACATTAAATTAGCAATTATCGGGATCGGTTCAGTAATGAATCGAAAATTTAGATTTCCAGCGCAATTTGCATTCCCAGCTCTCGCCATAATCCTATCCTAATTATTATTACTTATCGATCTTAATATCGGTAAGTATGTTGATAGGTATTTGTCTGTTAGTTTGTCTGTCTGTTAGATGCACGCGATATCTCACGAAAGCGAAGTTAAATCTGCTCCAAATTTTGCATGTGCATTCATCATAGCTCGGATCAGGAGCCTATTGATTTTGGATGAATTATGTCGTATAATTAGCGAGTTAATAATTAATTAGTGATGGGACACACGGTGTCACTATGGAGTAAGAGCGCTCTTTTGGGGGATCCCCTAACCTCCGATCGATAAGTCTTCGGTCTCCGACCATATTCTCGTTTTATTATTTTAAGCGTTGGCGGGGGTGTTATTTAGGGGGATTCGTACAAAAGATCCACTTTACCCAACAGTGATACTGGTTTAAACCCGTGTGTATTTTACTAGAGTTTTATTTGTATAGCCTATTGCATGTCTGTTGTCCTATTATAACGCAGCAGTCCTAAACTGCTGTTATAATTGTTAGGAGTACATGTCGCACATATGTGTCTTAGGCCAGTAAGGTCTTGAACATGTATCTCGTCTCTGTTTTACTGTTTATTTATTATGCAGATATTGTTACATTTTTGAGGCAAATAAACATACTTACATACATATCAAAGTAAATCTTTCTAACATCCATTAGAAACTGCACTAAAACCTTTTGCAGTATTTCCTACTCGTGCGTAAGACCACGTGATACTTAATTTTTGAACGTAACTTCCCACGCATACTTAAGTGCACGTGACGTTTTGGCGTAGGAACAGGAAACTCTATACGTCCAATAGTGCATGTGACGTTTTGTTTAAGAACATGAAATTCGATACGGCAGTGCGCGTGATGTCTTACGTACACATTCCACAATTTCAGTCAAACGGGCAGTCATGAGTTTCCGGGCATTTTTACTTATTGACGAATGCTCTCTGCTAGGGCTTAACAAAATCGAGTCAAATTACGTCAGCATTAAGTGGAAATGCATTAAAATGTCTTGGCTCAAAAACTTACAACACACAAGGAAAAAAGTTTAAACATGGACACAAATGTACTGAATGGAAAATCTCACCCTTTAGACATAGACAGATAGGATAATTTCTCTCGAACTTGAACACACAGATAAACATGAATAACACAATCTCTTTCCCCGAAATAGCAAGTATATTAGTTGGCTTCCTTTGGATCATAGTCTAACTTTTTTAGACAAAATAAGATATAACTGCAAATATCAAAGATCATAATCAATCAATCAATCAATTTTATTTGGTCACTCTGATACAAACAACAAACAAAACAACAACAAAGGGCAAACAAAATACAGAAAACCTGGAGGACGGGCATAACTTTATAATAAAGTTAAATACGTACAAGTACGTGCCCGTCCCCCTAAACAGTCAAAACACAATAAAGCAAAAACACGATGTGACATCGGGCAATATCTTATAAATTCAAATTAAAATGTGAGACGTGTATGTGCTTTTCCTACAGATATATGGATTAAAGAACACTCGCTGTCGAAAAATGGTGATGCTGTAGGCCTAATAATTGTCCCTATTGGTTATTATATTAATTTCGAAAAGAGTAGAATCGGTCTTTTTCTACTTTGCTCTCCAAATATATTGATGTGCGAGGGTAAACACTCAGTAAGTACAGTACAGTAATCCGTTCCCAAATCGCAAGAAAGTCCTCCCTACCACCGTGCTTAGAATGGGTGAGACAGAGTAAGCTGATTTTTCTTATAGCTGCTATTGTAATATATAACTAACGCATACGGCACAACAATTTTAATAAATCATGATGACAAGAAAACATGATTTTTCCCGGGGAATAAACATACAAGAGAGTTCGATAGAAAGAGGTTTTAGTACCGGAAATACGTTGTAACCGCCCGCTTGGCTTTCACTGCTGTGTTTTTCTATTATTTTAAAAGAATTTGTCTCAACGTACAACGCAGCAGAAAGGGCAAATCTCGAGAAAGGTTTCAAACACAAAATAATCACACACAAAAAAATCAATATTAATGAAAATATAAAACGACCTACCCTTCAAGATTTCAATTTAAAAAACAAAACTCATTGCTCTCTAGCGACATCTCGCGGACATAATTTTTTGAATTGTATCAATAGAGTCACGCTTCAGTACCTGTAACGCGGTTCAATGATCCTTAGCAAATCATTGACCCGTATCGTCAACTGAAAATTCCCGTATTTCAAAAACAAAACAAACCTAGTTCGCGGAGTTTTAACTCGGTTTGCAGCTGAACGGTTGGATTCTACTGTTCATGTTTTAACAGTTAGAGAGTTATCGAAGCTTCTTTCTATATAGTCAATAGTGTTATTACATCAGTGGTTATTGCTGTTATCTACCCATAGGCTACGGTATCGTACCGGCACCGTATTACTGCTGTACTGGCTTTCGTCTGAACGTACGGTACCGGTACCGGTACGGTTCAAACTATTGCAGTCATTTATCGAAAAAAATTGAGATATGTAATCTTATTATTATATCAGTGGGTATTTTCGTTACCGGTATATATCCAGACCAACAGACGAGGTTTAATCATTTACCACCGTATTACGGTGCAATAATCTTGTTTTTAAATTGTGTTAAAAGGATTCTGAATCACGTTCACTTTTGTGTGCTTGTTTTTATTTTTTAGTGGGTTGGCGCACACAGACGTACGGTACCGGTACGGTAATTATACACTTTTTAACTTTATTTCAAGTTATGCTCGCCTTCTACAGTTCTAGGTAGACTACCGGTATCTCTGCATTTTGTTTGCCTGTTTATGTCAGAGAACTGGAATAATATGATTTATTCATTGATAAGTGAACAAGTACGGTACAGACGTACCGTATCAGTATCTCTTTATTTTGGCAAAACATTTCACAATATATCTATATATTCCGTTCTGCAGTCCTGTACATGTTATATTTGTTCCCCTGATTTTATAAACATTTTTTATTCATTTTTATCAATTACCGTATTTTATAATAATAATAAGTTATTTTGATTCCATCCAGTAATCAGCATAACAGATATGAAATACCATACCGTAGTGCAGGGGTCGGCAACCTTTTGTTGCTCGCGGGCCAAAATAAGGGTTGCAAGTCATTGGCGGGCCGCACATATTTTTAGAAAGTGGAAAATCGAACGGTACGGTACATCTCTCGAATAGAATATAGCTTTATTTCCTCATTGCATTGCATCTCAAAAAATTCCATTTGAATATTATCGGTGCCATTGAACCCTTTACACTTAGCATCAACTTTTCTGCGTTTTGTTGCCATTTGTCTAAATTATAATTAAATTATAGGCTCATTAAACGAGTAATTGTGAATTATATACTTGTTAGTTAACAATATAATTTAGTCTACACTTGTCTCGCAATCAATTCTGGTATGTGCAGATGTAAGACTATAATCGTCGAAACAGCTGTTTTGTAACTATAATTCAGTGATGTGCCACAGGCCGGATTATATTAGTGCGTGTGCCGGGTTCGGCCCGCGGGCCGTAGGTGATAAAAACAAATAAATAAAAACTGATCATATCGTATGTTATGCTGGTAAGTAGTCGAAATAAACGTATACTTATATCGAAACAGGGTTTAATCATTTAACTGCGTCATTATATCAGTGAATATGGCGTCGGCTCTTCCACCAGAGAAGCTTGCGGAGTTGAAGCAGATTATTCATAACCAACTTGTACAAGCGAACATACAGACTCAGATTAAAGATGTTTTGGCTGGAAGTTTTAATCAAGAACGAGCTGGACATGATCGGACGGAAATATCTGAAGGGGACATAATGGAAGACTTGAAAAGAAAAGGTGATTTATTTAAATTTACCATATTTGCTCGTTTTGTAGCCTGGGCCGATATTTTTTTAATCAAACTCACTAACTGAGCCCTCATTCAAACCGGCCCTCATTCAAGCGCGGGCTCTTTGTTATTTTTAAAGTAAAATTATACACAAAACTTACGGTATCTTTGAAGACAAATATTGGATGACATTAATCCATTGTGACAAAAGCGCTTCTTATTTCCTATTGTTCTCTACCACTGAAAAATCAGCTTTTACATCGGGCGGGTATTCAAGCACCAACCCTTATTTATTTTTATGTTCTGTTCACACGGGCGGTATTCAAACTGGCCCTTAATCAAGATCGGGCAGTAAAACGAGCATATACGGTAGTTGAATTATGGTTGCCTGAAGGAGTGTGACAAAAATACATTTGTTCGTTTGTGTGCTGCAACACTGGTAAGTAAGCTACTTGAGGTCTGGGATTACGATTTTCATATTTATTCTGTGGGTTCATTCTCACGGTGTGAAAAACGCTTTGGTTCTCAACCTTTTATAGCTAGTAGCCCTCTTCCATAAGCTTTTAGCACTCATGGCCCCCTGTTTATTACTCCACTTGAAGGGCCACATCCACTGACATAGCGATTCATGGGTTACCGCTTACCAGTCTGTGTTGAGTATGTGAGCACTTAACCAGTTATTTGTTCCAGATACGTGGACTTGATTCTTCATCTAGATCCCAAATATAACTGCATCAACAAAAGTATCTAAACATAGTGATGATACTTTCTATATTATTCTACAATGTAGGCCTATATATTTTCAGCCTTGGTGGAAAAACAAATTGCTGATTACAACGAAATATTCCAATTGTATCAGTGCGCAAATATTTCTGATTGCATGATCAGTGTTACAGTGTTATGGCCGCTTTAATATTCAATCAATAATCATGATTCACTTTGCAGTTTGCAGTATTGCTAGAATACTCTCCCAGTCATCTCATTGATGCTCGCAGATAGAAATTTTAATTTTCAATTACATATTCAATTTTTTTTGATATGATTATAATGAAAGGGAATGATGATGTTTCACAAACAAATTACATTGTACCCGTTATCCATCCTATACATTTTATTTGGTGAACTATTCAATCGAGATGAAGGAGTCATCAGATATTGTTTGCAACATAATGCTGAAAATGCTTTACTGCACATGATTATTACAGCACAATGACGCTTGAATTTTTGTAATTTTTCAAGCCATGTTACACAGTAAGAAGAGCGTTGCTCGGCAATTATTAGGACTGGGCGTTATCGAATATCTGATAATTTCAGAATCGAATCTTGAATACTTGGAAGAAATGTAGTTGTATTGACTGTTTTATTGTAATAGATTCTCCAGGCAGATAAATTAGTGAAAACGCATACCGGTAATCTATCACTCAGTTAGTTAACTGGGTGTCCACACACAATACGGTGCGGCTAATCGTGCTAAGCAATAGGAATTCGCTCGTCACCGCACCTCTAATTACTCTGCGTGAGTTCGAATCCCATGCGGGACGTGGTTATGTGCGAGAGGATTGCAGGATTTCTCCTCGCTGTAGGGTGGTTCACGTAACCGCTGGTCGGTTACGGCTTCCGCCACCATCCACCACTAGTCCCATACCCGACATGGAATGGCAAACGGACGAAAGGCTGTGGTCCGCCATATGGTAGAGCCATGAATATGTAAATCCTATCCTAAGTAACATGTTTCATCAATGCCTAGTTAGTTCACCATTGTTGGGAGTTGAAGTTTTAAATTTCTTTTTTCACTTTCTCAGGTGTTGTGGAAGAAATTCTGCAGAGACTTCGTTACGAATCACCGATCATTGCTGCTCGAACAAAACCATCCATCCATAAAAATCTTGATGAAGAATTAATTCAAGCGGAACTGAAAAACAAAGTCGCTGTTGATCCGACACGGCGTTACATTTTTATCCAAATACTCGGAGGAAAGGCTTTTATTGATCATCTAAATGCCCCGAAATATCCTGGCGTTTCTGGCGACTCGACAAGACCATGTGCAACTTTCACGCTTCATTTGCTATTCCGGGGTCAAAGGTTCAGGTCACGACCTGTGCAAGTTGCCTGCGAACCTGATTTGTCTGAAGGGTTTCTGCTCGAACTTCACACACATTTTGCTGGTGAGGGGGGTAGAATGGCCGACACAGAAACTATGTTATCAATCTGTGATCCGATTCATCTTATCTTAACCCGAACAGACCCTGACGGTACTATTTCTCTAGTTGGAACAGACTCCCTCGAGTGGCGGAAAGTTTTATCTACTCCACAGGGATCCCACAAGGTGTCGATAGAGTTAATGGGTGTTGGAGCGGAGTCTAAAATCCCAGCTGGTATTTTGGAAGCTAAATTAGAAGTTGTGCCACGAGAAAACCGTGTGAGTTTGACAAAAGAAGTCGTAGACGCACAATGTCAACTTGAAAGGCGGCGTTCTGCGGAAAAAGAACGACTTTTTCTAGTTTATGCAAAACAATGGTGGAGAGAATATCTACAAATTCGAGAGGAACATCAAACACGTACTGTAAAAATTTTTGCACAGGATGAAACCGGTTTAAACCGCCCTGTTTGTAGTTTTGTGAAACCTCTTCGAGCTGGTAGGTTGCTCCATACACCTCGACAAGCAGCGAGATTTGTTAGTACTTTAGGATACGAACGAGCTCCAACTGTAGGTTCCGGAGGTAACGTGGAACAATGGCGATCTTCGCACGCATTCTTTGCGCTCGGAAAAGGCGACCACGAAGACCATTCGAATCTACTATGCAGTTTATTGCTTGGATTCGGACTTGACGCTTACGTCTGCGTCGGGTCAAAAAACAGGGGTGGAGCATACACCTGGGTTGTGACTCGTTATTCAGAAGGTGCGACTGTAATTTTCTGGGACGCAGTTACAGGTCATCGATACATCCACCGCATGGTGGCGCCAGATGATCCACCAGCAGTAAAGCAACCTGTAACCAATCACCCATACAAGAGTATTGGTTGTATTTACAATCACGAAGCTTTTTACGCAAACTCACAACCGTCTGATATTGTTGAAACATGCAACTTTAATTTAGCGAATTCATCTCAATGGAAGCCAATGAGTTTTGAAGCTGTGAAATCCGTTTGTGCACAGTCTTCATCTTTTCCACCGGTGGCGCCATTGCTCTCTCCGACCCTTGACCCTGCTCTTGTGAGCAGCCAAATGGAGACGGAACTCCGTATGCTCGTAGCAGAACATCGACTTGACTTGGAGCTATCGACGTGCTGGGACGACCATTTATGTTACATCCTCTCTCCTGCGCTTGCCGCATACGAAAGTGAGCGAGCCAGTGGGGGGGAGCCACCTGCATCTGGGAACGAAGAATTCCAAGAGGCCGTTCGCAGAGCGGTACCAGACGGCCACACATTTAAAGGTTTTCCGATCCAATTTCTTCACCGAAACGCAAGAAGAGCGTTTGCAACTTGTCTCAAAAACCAAGTCTGTTCTGAGATTCTTGGTTGTCGTGGTGATAGCGTGAGACTAGCGGTTCGTGTCCAAGTTTTTGTGTTTCCTGAAGACGCTGTCGCTACCTGGGTTATGTTTGCATGCAAATACAAGTCAGTGTTGTGATGTTCTGAACTTTGCCAAAGACATTTTAAGTAAAAACTAGTAATATTGCAGATCATGGAAATCTTCGTTAGCGTTACTTTGTGCTATAACTTGGGATAGGCCCAATCGAATACTTGGAATTCTTTTTAACAAATACCAAGTAGTTTGTCATACTATAAAATAAATGGAAACGTGACCCCTGGCTACCCGACCTTCTGTGGCATAAAAATGTTGAGTAATGCACCATCATATTTCTTTCAGTATTGGTTCGCAACTTTGTTCATATACAAGTTTCTTCACTGATGCATGTTCATATTCTCTTGGTTTATCACCAACACAACTTGGTTTAACAACATTCTTTCACAATTTCAGAAGTTGAGGTTCGAATTTCTGTCATCATTTGATATCAAATATAACAAATTTAAATATTCCTAAAATTAAGAATTCACCATGCACAAATATGATCAAATTGTTGGGCAGTCCTTGAGTCTCCCAGATTTTAGGGATTTCGACTGTTGAATACGAGCAATTCAAAAACCATTGTATTTGGCAATTGTGCAAAGACTTTACCATAGTTATAACATGAGAATTATTCTTTTCGATTGCTCAGTTTGAATATTTATCCCTGTAATATGGCTCCGAAGTTCCGGTTTTATTTCTCGCTAGTTTTTATCTCCCGAATTTTGATTAGCCGCCATCTTTTTTTTGTCCCCCCCCCCATAGGTCCTCATTTACATTTTTGAAATGTAATTCTGACATAGGGACTCTTTTCATCAAAGTCATTGATGAAACCTGTTTCTTACTGTATGTGAACATTCAGCAAACTGTCGGATTAATAGATTAATTACTTGTTTTCGTGAGTGGGCCCATTACAATAAAACTACATATCTTCCAAGTATTTGAGATTCCAATCGAAAAATTATTCAATTCTGAAATCATTATATATTCAAAAACGACTCAAAAACGACCAGCCCTACTCTCCACCAGACATATGTTTTGTTAGAAATAAGTCAAATCATCTCAAGCTGGACCTTGATATCAGTCATCTTTCAGCAGTTCATATATTTATTACTCACTATATAAGAGGCTAGGTTCTCTTCGTATTATTCTATCGCTGATATACTGTATTTAATAAAGATTTTTATTACCTCACTTCTGTCATGTTTGTGCTTGCTTCCTGGGTCAAGAAAGCATTGGATTTTAGAATAACAATCATAGCAGTTTTCAATTGAAATATAGCACGAGTCTTGATTGTGGGATGGAATTCACATATTTATCACTGGGGAGTGGGGAGAGAAAGGCCGATAAAGACAGTTTAATCATATGGCGACCACGGCCTCCCGTCCGGTTACCAGTCTATGTCAGTATGGGATCAGTTAGCCAGTTATTTTCGAAAACCTAATGGTGGAGGAAGTGAAGTGGTCATGATGTGCCACACAGCAGTCTATAGAACAAGAAAGTGGTGATGCTCAAGTATGTATGGACACTTACCGGTAATCCAAAACGCACCACAAACGTCACGACTAACGCAAACGTAACTGCCACAAGTTCCAGTAGTTAATGAGAAAAACAACTTTTTCACAAGAAGAAAGGGAATGCTACTAACATAATGATCAACAACAACATAATAACAAAACGATCCATAGGTCCAATTCACGTCCGATAAGACTCTCATAACATGGGGAGGGGAATGTTATCATCAACAGAGTAGTGGAATCTGAGTTGAGTTTGTCAGCCTTCCCTATGCTCTTAATAAGTTATGTCCTCCCTAGTATATAATCTTGCTGTGTTCTTCTGAGAAGGCTACTCTTTTCAAAATGAGGTTTTTCGCTTTTTCAAATAGTCAAATTTGAACGCCACTCTTTAAATTTCGAAACAAACCCCTGTTACAAAAACTGTCTTCGTTTTCAATGGTGCACTCAATAATCAGTCCCCAGGTGGAAAAGACATTTTGAACTATTCTATTCTTTAAGACACCCCATAATACCTTTTAAAACAAACCCAACAATTCATCATATTCTTCAATTAATAACCATTTGCACATAATAGAATCAACATTCAGCACTTAATAATAATTAGATTTACCAGATAAATTAATGGTGGCCATAGGTTTAAATAAAGGTTTGCAGTTTTTTTAATCATGACCACCTTACCATGATAAAAATCACTTTCTTTTTCTAAGATTCTTAAAGTAAAATCAAGAGTTCCAGATCTAAAACAATTTTCTTTGCCACAGTTTTACTATAATGATTGAACTAAAGGAATTGCACTGAGTGTTATGGCACAACTATTCAAGTGCTTAAATTAGGTTTGTATTCTTTTTGTAAGGCCATATATATACAGATGTTGGCACTCCAGAAGTGCGCTTACCAATATGAAGGTAACTAATTTTGTTCGCCTATTTTACATCAAGTTGTATAAAGGGACTGGCTTTTCACTCGGGTAACACAGACAGTCCCTGAAATCGTAATAGAACTAAAATAAAGTAAAGGAGAATAAAATTATGACCAAACCCTAACCTGGTACATACACTACGGGAGTACCCAAATGTTTAATCTTGGATGAGTTCTATTTTATCCAGGTTGTATCAAAGCAACGCTGTATTTTCTTTTGAATTAAAGTATAGCATTTTCGAATTTTTATCTGGACTGCACTTTCATGGCTTTTATTTTTACGAACCTTAATTTTTTTCAGGAAACTTATTCAAAGCAAGGTCACATTAAGGATGTACTCACTCAGAAATTAGAAGGAAAGAAGATCGATCTCCAGGCAACCTATCCCGTGTCAAGAACTACTAAAACTACAAAGAAATAGAGAGTATATCAAAGCATGGCTGATATTTCCGTAGGAGCAGAAAACTGATTATTAGGAGTCATAATATGGCAATCTATAAGGAATTAAAATGTTGCCTTTTTTTCAATTTTTTTTTTTCAGGTTTACACCCTAAAACAGCAACGCTTAGTATATGCTTGAAAAAAATACTGATATTCAAGTATAAATCATTTCAAACAAGTCGTATTATTTGATTTGAGCATTCTATTAAATCACTTTGATGAGTAACTGATAAAATTGAATCTAAATCTTTATAAATTTCAAATGATACAATTGAAGTTAAAATATACCTAAGTAAGCGATTAAAATGCCAATGAATACATGAAACATAAAAATGAGAGAAAAAAATGTTAATGCATCAGCTAAAATGATTGCCAATACTAGCTCAGATTAATAAATACATTGATAAACTAATATTTTAAACTCTGATTAAGGATGTAATATTCATTTGAAACGTTAAGGCAGTGGTTCCCAGCCGGGAGGCGTGGCTGCCCGAGGGGGCCACAGAGCAGGTGGAGATGGGCCACTATTCTCGGTGCAAAAATTATTTACTTTTCACTTCACAAGGAAACTCCCTGTTCTTCCTAGTTTCATTGCTTGATAAGGTTATTTCACTAGTTGAGTTGTTTTCACTTTATTGAGCATGAATTGTTAGAACATAATGGAATTTGGAATCAACCAATAAGAATAAGACTACAAATATCACTGGAATGATAAACGGGGATGGGGGCATGAGTGCCAAAAGTCTCTGGCCCATGAGCAATTTAAGGTTGGGAACCACTGTGCTAAGGAATCATACAGTGATATGCAAGCAACACTTCATAAACTTTGTAACGCTATATGCTCATCTGAAAAATCCAAAACGTTTGGGATTACAAGCCCATAAAAACAGTGATAAAAGGGGGTACTAATTATCCACCAATAATTTTATAAAGATTGTTTTGTCTACTGTGCAACCATGAAAGCAATTTTAAATATAGCGTTGTATCAAGATAGCATTGTATAAATGCAATGATATTCAATAAAAATTTTAAAAAATAATATGTTAAAATGCTCAGATTGCACCAAATCAGAAGCCGCCGAAGGATCATACGCATTGATGATTACAATTCATGGTACTCCCGAAGTATGTGAACCAAAATGGCACACACTGGAACACAGTATGTTTACCAGGTTAGGGCAAGGCCATAATTTTATTCCAATTTTCTTTATTTTAGTTCTATTACGAGTTCGGGGACTAACCAAGTGACTTCTGTAGTATTTGTACCTGAAATTATGGTCTAACCCTAACCTAGTACACGTACTACGTTCCGGTGTCCGCATTCTTGGTCCACATACTTCTGGAGTACCCAATTCATAGGAACCTCACAAGAGAAGCTTTGAGTATGTAATCTGCTTCAAGGGCAAACCAACATTTCAATTTGAATAATGTTCAATTGTTCGACAGTGTTCTTTAATTATGCAATTATCTTTAAATTAATTAAAATGGCTTTCGCATAAATATTCAAATCTATATTCATAAAGCAAAATATATATGAAGCATTAAAATATAAAACTTTTAATTGCAACTGAGTATAGTAGTAACATAGGCTGCAGTTTCCATTTTTTATTGTTGTTTCACACTGGATTATGTATCAAGGTTAAATAGCATGATTAAATACAGAACTTTCCAAACTGAGGGAGTGGGCACATGTATTTTAGGAGTCGCAAAGATTACACCAATTTCACACAAAGAACTATATCTTCAGTACTTTTTTATACTTTTGATTCGAAACACAAATATTAAACCTGATGCAAAACATAAATACATAGAATCACAGAGAAGTGGTGCCATGTATAACAGTGCCCACTTTGATTGAGAGACCCAAGAAACGGCGCGTTTGCATCAAACTGTTTAGCATTTTAAACGTGAACCAGGGTCTTACCAGTAATATATTGGAAGGGGTCCCGAACTTGAAAGTTTGGGAAGCCCTGATTTAATATATTGAAGAAGGAGTCGTTTTTCAAACTCATCAAAGAGTAAAAAGGGATTTCCATCCTTAAATTTACGATATTTCAACATTACAATATGCATTTCTTGAATTCGCAGAGTTTTTGTGGTTAAATATTAGTTTTCTCAAACAAAACCAGGTTCGATCATTTCATCGACCAGGAATCAAAATTTGGATTAAGATGTAAATTTCCGGACTCCCCGCAAAATTTCTTGGACATAAAAACATAAAAGATCGAACTATGTCGTGTTACTTCTTGAAGCGAGTAAAAAATTTTCTTTCAAATTAAAAACAATTGCAACAATGTTGCACAACAAAAAATAGCTACTTTGCAAGAATTTAATACAAAGAAAAAAGGATGGGATAAACTATATATCCCTCATTATATATTTTCTACATAACTCAATAAAAAAAAAATTAAACTTTCACGTGCTTATTCGTGAATTTTGCTTCAAAAAAGGCCCTATAAAAACAGCACCTGATATCTAACCCTTAAGGGCTACTATTTTCGGAGTTGCCATCCAATTATTTGTTCCAGATGCATGGACTTAATGATGGAGAAAGCTGGGACTATCCAGTAGTAACATGGAGAAACAGAATATCAAGTATTTATCAAATTATTTGTTTCAGATGCACAAACCTAAAGGTGTAGAAAGCTGTAACAGACCAGCGGCCATGTGAATCCCACATGACAGCGAGGAGTCCAGTCGTAACTGACTCCCGAACTAGATAAGCGCCATCTTGTGAAATTATCGGGAAGCCATACAAGACTGAAATGAAAAACTTGAGAGAGCCTCTACTGCATAGAAATTAGCATTTATGAATCTTCTGAATGCGTTGAATAAAAAAATTTCTTCGGTTTATACCTGATCAAGCATGAAAAAGTAAAAATTCATGGTTCACCGAACTTGGAACGGTTTCGTGACGGCAACCAAACATTGCATATTATAACTAAAGTACCCAAGAACGAACATTCCGCGCTCTGTGATCTGTGACTTTTTGAAGGTCAAATGTTTGACCCTGTCGTTTGTCTCAGTGCTGACATCTTGTGGTGACCTTTGAACCAGTTGCTCATCATCACTAGAACTGCTACTGCTGCTACTGTTTCGTTTCCGTAGATCAGGCAGATACATGTAGGTTTGGTAGGATCGGAAATCTTGGAGAGGGTGCTGGAAAAAGAGAAAAGTTGTGAGAATTTTTTTAAATTCGAGCCGGTGAAAATGCACATAACTCTGGAGTATGGGTCATTCAATAAAACTTCGGCTCTGGCTCGATACTCCTAGATCCTTAAAAAGTTTCTGGTGCTACAATAAAGTGTTAATGCCCATTAGCGCATTATCAATCAGGGACGTCCTACTCGAATTTGTTCAAAATTGGGTGTTAAATGGTTTTAAAATACCGGTATTTTTATTTGAAAATTTGTACAAAGACAAACAAAGCAAAATCACCTTATAAAGTCCGACATAGTCTTTGCTATTCCATCTCATTCCTCCATAAAGTTCAACAGTGTATTCCCCGTTCCTGTCTGTCATCCAATCACCTTGCTGCTCTATCCTGAGCAAGGGTTCAAGGAAAGGGATATCAACGATCTAGGAAGAAATACATTTGTGTCAGTGTGCAGCAGGACTCTTGAACTGCATATTATGGTATTTTATTCCTTCTACAGCATTCTTGCATTACACACATAAGATAGGATAGGATTTACATATTTATCCCGGGGGAGAGGAAAGTGATAAGATGGTTTGACCATAGGACGAACCACGGCCTCTCGTGAGGTTACCATTCCATGTCGGGTATGGTATTAGTTAGTTATTTGTTTTCGGAAACATGGACTTGATGGTGGAGGAAGCCGTAACCGACCAGCGATTACGTGAACCGCCCTACGCGGCGAGGAGTCCAGCAATCCTCTCGCACATAACCATCCCTGCATGGGATTCGAACCTCACACAGAGTAATCAGAGGTGCGGTGGCGAGCGTATTTCTAACAAATACGGATCCACTAGCGCGAAGACATTGAAAAAAGATTGGGATTTAGTCTCGCGCATCTCTACTGATAGTATAATCTAGAAAGAAATTGAAATTAGCGAATTTTATAAGCAATTGGAATGAATTGTTTTTATATGATATTTAACAAGAGTCTGGACGAGCTTATCATAATAGAAAAAAATCAAGTCAACTTTATATCAAAACTTATTTGAGTCCGAAATAAGAAAAAAAACAATACAGAAAACCCCAAAAAACAGAACTAATAAATTTCTCAATTACTTATACAAAAATGAATAAAATTTATACGAGAATATCGGTCAGAGACCGAAGACTTATCGATCGAAAGTTAGTGGATCCCCAAAACAGTGCTCTTACTCCATAGTGACACCTTGTGTCCCATCACTAATTAATTGATAACTCGCTAATTATACGACCTAATTCGCCCAAAATCAATAGGCTTCTGGTACGAGATATGATGAATGCACATGCAAAATCTGCAGCAGATCCAATCTCGCTTTCGTGAGATATCGCGTGCATCTAACAGACGGACAAACAGACAAATACCTATCAACATACTTGCCGATTAAAATCGATAAGTAAAAAGTGCAAAAAAACATTATGTATTTCTACCCATGTGAGAGTCTTTTTAAACATATATTGTCGAATTAGGATTTTATGCTTGATGAGGAAAAATCTGGGTGTTGACAAGGGCCACACTAAATGGCTTGGGGGGCCGTGTTTTGGCCCTCGGGCCCCCTGCCGCACACCCCTGCTCTAAGATATGTTCTAAATGCCCCAATTTTTGTTTTGGGGTCGTCCTTTAGCATATTTTATTTATCAACTGACCTTGAATTCAAATTCTCCAGTAACAGGTTTATGATCACTTTGTTGAAAAGTTTTGTGATTCTTGAATGATTCATCGATCAAGGAAATCGTAAATGGTGGAGCTTAAAATGAACAAAAAATTGTTTGTCGGTTCGGGTTTAATCAGCAAGCCCTCCTCACCTCACTAAGAGTGTAACGAGAATATCGGTCAAAGACCGAAGAGTTATCAATCAAAAGTTATGGGATCCCCCAAAACAGCGCTCTTACTCCATAGTGCCACCTTGTGTCCCATTACTAGTTAATTAATAACTCGCTAATTATAAGACACAATTCGCCCAAAATCAATAGGATTCTGGTACGAGATAAGATGAATGCACATGCGAAATCTGGAGCAGATTCAATCTCGCCTTCGTGAGATATCGCGTACATCTAACAGACAAACACCTATCAACATACTTACCAATTAAAATCGATAGGTAATAATTAAGGTGGGGATGCAAATCAGAAATATAGCGGTTTTCCAAAAATACAGTAGCGCAGTATCAGAAGGAAATGTATGAGGATTGGCACATAGAAACAGTTGATCATTAAGTTTCTAGGCACATTGCCTTTCCAGAGTCTTGTTTAGGACATATAAGTATAACAAAGATCCATATATCTCAATGTTGTCTAACACAGTGTTCTTCAACCTTTTTTATCGAGGTATGCCATTTAAAATTTTTCAAGAACTTTGTATACCTTACAAACACCAATGTTTATAAGTCTTGAAAAAACAATAAAATCCAAACACATATTGTACTGCAATATCATCATGCAATCTAATAGGCTAGTGTCCAAAAGTTATAAATTTGACTGACGGCCTTAGCGTCAAGGTGAGTAATGTTCAACACAAATTAAACGAAGCGCATGGCAACTGAAATCATCAACCCAGACACTTGGTCGTATTATCTATATAATTTGTGATGTAACAATGTGCTCACGTGGGTTCTTTGCGTAAAAGACTTTTTATTTTATATTTCATGACTATTTTACAATTTATTATATTAGAGTTTAGAATCACTGACTTGGGCTGTATACCCTTTATCAGTTGTATACCCAACTGATGGTACGGTATACACTTGGGTATCCCGTATACCCGGTTGAAGAGCACTGGTCTAACTTCATGGCGTACAATCTGTGTTGTTCAGAGCAATTGAATGAAAACCAGAAATAAACCATTGTGTATTTTTGAGTGCAGTCATAATCCGTGGCCAACCAGCCAAATATTTTATTCAACCAACCTGAAGTCCTGATTTCAGGGTGTACCCTCCACAATATCCTGTCTGTCCAGGCCGGCTTTCTCTTCTTCTCACTGGTGTCATATGTATCGGTTCCTGGATCATACTGAAAGAGAAATTGTCATTTTGGTATTTTTCAATACAGAGTTCTCATTTGAATTGCTTTAATAAGATTTATTGTGAAACTGTGACTGATATTTGTTAACATGAGTGTAGCTCTCTGCAAATCGTTGGTGCTTGCGATTTTACTCATCCACTGTAGACTCTTGAGTTCTTGCAAAATTTAAACTTTATACCTTAGCAGCTCAGTGGTTACCAAACTTTTTAATAAAAAATTCCATGACGAACCCCTTGAAATTTTTTCAATGATTACCTGGCCTTGTGCAATAAAACAAAACATTAAAAGATCACAACACAAAAATGAACAAAAGTATATGACAGAGTGTATTGAGATGGGTTCACTTGTTTCGTTGTGAAACAGCATTTAAAAGCGAGATGACGTAACTTCATAAACTTGCAAAAAGGCTTCAGCTACACATCTGCAGTAATTGAACTCTCTCTGTGATATCACAGGCCCACAGCACTGTGACATCACAATGGGGCAGTGTGATCGAAACAGAAAGTGAAGAATCAGTGTCTTCAGCATGGTTGCGAAGCAGCAAAAGTGTATTTACAAATTTAAGCACTCAATTTTTGTATTATCAAGCTATGAGCCATATAACAAAGTAATCTCAAAGGAACAAGTAATGAACAGCTGATCACAATCACAACAATCCCCAGACTCTAGTACACAACATAATAATATTATGCCTGTTGAAAGAGACTATTCGGCATTACCACACATAAAGCACAAGGAATTTCCGAGTTGAATATTCTGATATTTTGATTTGGAAATTTAATTTTTAGCTATTGACAATGTGGAATAAGCTTTCAAACATTCTCCCGTATCCAAATTTGTCATTTTGAGAAATTGACATAATACCTAAGTTAAGGAATTTTGAATTGAATTTCATTTTCATATGCTGACTATGCGGAAATACTCTTTCCAAACATTCTCACATATTAAAATTTGTCCTTTTAGGAAATTGACATAATAAGCTATCATTTGTAGCTTTCTCAGAGGGGTGTAAATCATTTGTAAAACTTTGAAACGCTGAAATAAATTTAGAAATAACAGAAAAAATGGCGCTCCAGAAGTGTGTGTACCAATATGGAGGTAACTAATTCTGTTCACCTACTTTACATCAAGTTGTGTAAAGGGACTGAAACCTATGGGCAGAAGGTATATGCATTTGGCTAACATAGACAGTCCTCAAACTCATAATTGAACTGAAGTAAGCAAAATCTGAATAAAATTATGGTCTAACCCTAACCTGGTACACATACTACGGAAGTACCGAAAAAATTGGCTCAAATATTAAATTTGCAAATTACTAAAGTTTGATTCTGGTATAAAAATCACCTTATATGTAGGATCAAAGTCCAGTGTTCCCTCTTCAAATTCCGCTAATAAGTCGTGAACCTTCTTATGCTTTTTCAACTGAAAAATAAATATTTGATTTTATTGGAAAGTACATAATAAGAATAGGGGTCATGCAGCATTATTTTGATTCAGTAATGCTTCCACTTTAGGAAATGGCTTGGCACTTCTATTAGAGATGTGCCAATATACCTCTTTAGCCAATAACGATATCAATGAAAAGGTACCAATACTGATAAAAAATAATTTGGGGCTGGCTCTCTTATTAACCTTCCCAAAACATTGTCTTTCTGAAAGTCAAAGATAAGGCTAGAGTCAAATACTAATAAATACTAGAGCTTTATTTAGAGCGGAAGATCCGACAACTCGAATCAAAAACAAAAGCAGATAGATACATTATACAAGAATCAACTTAAAAAAAGTTGAAAGTTAAAATATCCAACCCTGTATAACCTCAAATCCTTAACTCCATTATACACACTCTTAAGCCCAACCAAATAATGAATAAGGCTGGGCATTTTCGAATATCTTGTGATTTCAGAATCGGATTGAATCATTTTTTTTGAATCGAATCGAATTTCGAATACTTGGAAATATATAATTGTAAGCGACTTTTTTTATAGTAATTGGTCCTCTAACAAATAAATTACTGAAGACATAGGATACATCACTCAGATAGATTGTGAGCGTTCACACACAATAACAAACACGCTTTAACAATAACTCACTACAGAAAATAGTCATATGTTAGAATTGCGTTGACTGACATATGACATTCACCTCGATCATTGGCGGAAACAAAAAACAAGATGGCGGCGGTTCGAAATTTAGCTTTGAACCGATTCGAATAATTAACTATTCGATTCGAGTTGAATATTCGATTCGAAATGCCCAGCCCTAATAATGAATAACTCATTCTAGTCAATGCCAAGCGAATTTCAAAAGCAATAAAAAATATTAATCTAATTTTCTCTTGGTGAATCACCGTGAATGCAATTATTGCGAGGCTAAAAGTATTATGGGACCTAATCTTGCAATGATTGACTTGAATGGAAATTCACCTTATTTGAACCTTATCTGAGCAAGTCTCAAGACAAGCAGCTAATGACATGTAGCCTACTACCATTTTTTATGTCTCAATCTTCCTGGTGTTCCATTACCTTCAAAATTTATTAAATCCAGAGTGAGGCTTGATAAGTGTTCGAGGCAAATGTTAAACCAACGTAGTGTAAAATAACGTAAACCTGAGTTCTCAAGTGTAAATATAGCATGTGAACCTTATGTTTGGCGAAATTTTGGTCATACCTAATGAACAGGATCGTATGAAGATCCCCTATGCTATATCACATGAAGATCGTGGCGATTATGCTCTGAATTGTTTGGTTAATAATTAATATGAAAACTATATGCAAAAGATATTATGGAAACAATCATTCCAAAATGTATCTAAAATATCATTTATTCTGGTATAGTAAATTGTTCAGCTTTGTTCACAGTCGTACCAAATACCCGCATATAGTTTTCATATTAATTATTAACCAAACAATTCAAATCATAATCGCCAAGCACAGACAATTTATTTGATTTACAATTTGAGTAAATATAAGTGAAACAACAAAATAAGGAATAGTGAAAGTATTGTTTCAAGCAAGCATAGAATATAATAATACGAGTGAAAGTGGTTGAAACATCAAAAGGCCATAATATCTAATTCAGGCTTCATAAAAGCTATTTTTAAAATTTTGATAAATATATTGCTTTTATGATTCAATGTCTGGTTTATGTTTGATCGGTCAAGAATTTAGTCTAAATGAAAAAAAACCGTCAAATACCAAGCTGATATAATATAACTGATATTGTCATTGGAATGTTGACAAAATTTTAGCCAACTGTTGAAAGAACATTATGAAATCTTATGTGGAGGCATATGTATGTAGCAAGTCCTTTTAATACAGTGATTCTCAAACCTTTTAGGCCACGCCCCCTTTTAAGAATTTGTGAATTCTCGCACCCATCTCAAAAACAACCAGCTAACAATAAGCTTCGAAGCAAGGGGAAAGCATGTTTTATACAAGAAAACACGTTGAAAATAAGTGTACATAATAAAGAAATGTAGCATCTAGTTACTCCGGAAGTATGTGAATCAATATGGCAGACACCGGAACATAGTATATGTATCAGGATAGGGTTAGGCCATAAATTCAGATACAAATACTACGGGAGTCACTTGGCTAGTCCCCGAACTCGTAATAGAACCAAAATAAGGAAAATTGGAATAAAATAATAGTCTAACCCTGACCTGGTACACATATTACGTTCCTGTGTCCGCGATCTTGGTTCACATACTTCAGGAGTACAGAAATGTAAAAATAAAAAAATTGTTTTCGCCCCCCTTGTGGGTCGTGCCCCATCGTTCGAGAACCACTGTTTTGATCTCCCCCCCCCAAAATTACAGCTCACCTGATCTTTATCCCACAAGACAGAATAGTTCTTCTCAGCTACATGGTTCAAGATTTCCTCTCGGCTAAAATGATCAATCCGGAAATTCATGTCACCAAACATGAGAATCAGACTGTGAATGAAAATAGTAGTTTATGATAACTTTTATGTTACCATTTAGATTTCGTCTAAGTGATTATCATCCTGGAATAACTGTGCTCTAATTCTATTTCTCATTCTTCAATCGACCAATGACAGCACAGCATGATGGTATGGCATTGTGGGTAAAACCACTGAAGCATGCTCCCGGGGTATACATACTGTCATGCTGGTCTCCAGAGGTATCAGTACGTTGATATAGCACACGAAACTGACTAGATATTCTGTTATTTGTGGTGATAACTGAACTGCTTTGGTTAAGTATTGCTTGTTCTCAATAAAACATTAGTTTATGCCTGTGAACAGTTTATAGGTCTTGTATTGTTACAGTATCATTCTGAACATGGTTGTGAGAAACCACAAAAGGTTTGCACTTTGGCATTATATGATTGTCATAATTTATATGTTAACGGATTATGAACATGACATGGGGTTTGACTCTTTTCTGCATTCGATAGTTTTACAATTTACATGGTTCACTGGAGTGTTACCCAACTACAGCCCTAAGCTAGAAAATGTAAAAGCTGAGCTCAAAATTTTTG
Organism: Styela clava; assembly: GCF_013122585.1. Classification (NCBI taxonomy): domain Eukaryota; kingdom Metazoa; phylum Chordata; class Ascidiacea; order Stolidobranchia; family Styelidae; genus Styela; species Styela clava. The sequence goes on along the minus strand of NW_024102838.1, from coordinate 2,385,654 downwards.
CAGTGACTGCACTATTACTCTGAACGAAGCTCTAAGCAGTTGCTTAAGGATAGGCCGTTACATTATCAATCCAAATTAGACCTGTGACAAGAAATAATGGAACTAGATGAAATTTATATGTAAACGAATTATAATCATGACATGTGGTTTCCTTTTTTCTGCAATGAGATATTTTTACAATTTACATGGTCCACTGGAGTGGTACCCAAACACTATCGACGAGCAAAGATAGGTTCAAAATATTTGCTTCAGCACAATTGTATTACAATTTAAATAGGGCACTATACTATTACTCTGAACAAAGCTCTAAACCAGCGGTCGGCAACCTTTTGTCGCTTGAGGGTCAAAATTAAGGTTGTAAGTCATTGACAGGTCGCACATATTTTTAGAAAGTTGAAAAACCGAACGGATGGTACTTTTTATAATAAAAATCAAGCAGTGATACATCTCTCGAATAGAATATAGATTTATTTCCCCATTGCATCTTATAAAGTTCCATTTGAATATTTTCGGCGCCATTGAAATTTTCTGCGTTTTGTTGCCATTTATCTAATTATAATTAAATTATGGGCTCATTTAACCAGTAATTGTGAATTATATACTTGTTAGGTTATAATAGAATTTAGTCTAAAGAATATATTCGTCAAAACGGATGTTTTGTTACTATAATTTCATCCTGCTCTAAACAGTTGCTTAAGGATACCAATAGTTCGTTTCGATATCACTCCAAACTAGAACAGTGGTTCATAACTTTTTCTGGCCTATGGCCCACTTTAGAGGCTTTTAGCACTCATGACCCCCTGTTAATCATCATTTAAGTGGCATTTATAGTGATATTTTGATTGGTAGATTCCAAAACCAATCAAGTTCAAACAATTCATGCTCAACAAAGTGAAAACACCCTGTGAAATATCCTTATCAAGCAATGTAACTATGAAGAAAGGGGAAGTTTTTTGTGAAAAGAAAAGTAGAAAGAGAGAAAATCAGTTTTGATGCCTTATGCCTAAAGCCTTTGGCATTATGATTTATGGGCCCCTCTCCAACTGCTATGTAGCCCTCTTGGGGCCCCCCAGTTGAGAACCACTGAACTAAGCCTTAGACAAACAATAATGTAACTAGATGAAAGACCTCACTTTGGGCAAAGTTGTGTTAAATTAATAACTCAATAACATTGACTTCCTCATAGAACAAAATACTCACTCATGGCTTTGCACAGTGGCGTTTCCTCCAAATTCCATTTCCTTCATGATCTCATTGATGTCATCAATCCTTGCATCATCATTATTCAAATGAGCTGATAAATGAACGTTCAAAAAACAAACTTTCTGTCCGTAGATGTTACATGAAACCGCGACTCCCCCCTTTGTTTCCCTGCAAAGTTTAAAAAAAGACAGCTAGAAAAGAATAATTCACTATTCAAATATGAGACCACTTTTCCTTGCTCTATGCCTTTGTGGATGTGGATCCGTGCTGTGGCAAAAATAAAGATGACTACAATATTTGATTCAACAGTCTTGCTGCACACTAACACAAATGTATTTCAGTAATGTTACGTCTGACGAGATCAGACTTCTTCAGACAAGCATTTTACAACTATGATAAGAAACGCGATGGCATGCACATAAACAATGGTTAGCAATGTGGCCTCTTCCACTCCAAAAAAAGCTTTATACAATCAGTCACTAAAACTTGAGGAGCGGCTGTCTCATGAAGGACTGCAATTCTTAAAATTCTGCAATCCCTTTATTTTACACTGAACAAAGTACGGCATAGGAATTGAATGTAAGATCTTATTAACCATGCTATGTCAGTTGGTCCCACCAGGTACCAGGGTCACCCACTTCTTGTACCAACAAGGTCAATTGTCCTATTAGCAGTTAATGGCAAAATCCATCAAAATCAACTTCCACCATAACTTTCAAAAATTTTGCAGTCCAATATACACCTAATAAGTATCTTTGGGTGCAAATGAAAGTTCATAAATAGCAGAATCTTCTAACTCATCAGACTATGGAAACGTGGGTTTCCAAGAGTCTTAGTCCAAAAAAGCGTTTCAAACTACAAAAAATTACTATGTATGAAACAGGAAAATCTTTTTTTTACATTTTGAAAGGGGGTTCTGACCTGCAAACGAATTGAATGTAAGATCTTTATTAAGTCGCGAAGCCGCAATGTCAGTTGGGCCCAATTCTTGTACCGGGTCAATTGTACTTTATTCAAATGCCATATTTAATGACAAAACCCACTTCGCACCACACTTTTAAAAAATTTTGCAACCCAATTAACCTAATAAATATATTAGAGTGTATTGGGTTATGCCATTTCTCCCATCCTGTCTCAGAAATGTTTGTGTTATTTCCTATTTAACTAATTTTGGAGTGTTTGTTTGTATTAAAATCTTTTTAACAGTTAGGCTTACATTAGGATTAATTTGTTATGCTTCATTTGTAAACATTGGATTTATACAAAGTTGGTGATCCGTAAAGAATCTGTGTAACAGACTACCCAACAGAGTGTAGAGAAAATTTTGTAAATAGTAGAATCTCCTAACTCGTTAGAGACTAGGTACTATATTATAGGTGCTCCAGAAGTGGGTGCTCCCAAAGTATGTGCACCAAGATTGCGCACAACGTGAACGTGAACATAGTATGTGTATGAGGTTAGGGTTCCAGTTGTGCGCCATCTTGGTGCACATACTTCCAGAGCACCCAGAAGTGTGTATACCAATATATTCAATTGGCTAACACAGACGGTCCCCGAACTTGTAATAGAACTAAAATTATGCCCTGAATCTTGTAACTTGTCAGAAACTATAAAATAAACCCAACACTCTTTAAAATGAATATTAATGACCTGGCTTTGAGAGTTATTTAATGAAAAATTTATTCTAAAACTGGCAAAATTATTCTTGATCACCATTCTAATCTCTTGGCAATGAAGACATGCTTACTTTTAACTGCATTATTAATGATGCCACATACAAAAGTTCCTCTAAAAGTTCTATTTGTAAAATATTCCAGCCAGCAAATATTCAACCCTGCCAATGATAATTTGTTCAACCTGATAACATGATTAATGTCCACTAAACACTTGTGTGAGAATTTTATTTTGGTCAAAGAATTGAGAATGTGAAAACTTTTTCCCAATTTTCAAAATCTTAAAAGTACTGTAAAAGTATATAGAAGATGAAAAAAGATACATATTATGAAAGTAAATGGACCTTTCCTGTTCAGCATCGCCCACCCAATTACTCATAACTTGGATTACGGTAGGTGATATTTTGGATTGAACGCTTTTTGGACAAAGACTTGTTAAGATCTGGGATCTGGATTGCACTAATGCTATGTATCTTTTTACATCTTATATATATTTTTACAGTACTTTTAAGATTTTGGTACATGGTATACAAAAAGCACCGCCCATGCCACACCCACATTCACACAAAACTGATATATATAAAGACTCACCCATGCACCAGCAACTCCTGTTCTTTCAATTTCTGTCTTGACAAATTGAACATACGGCAGATGCTTGATTGATGCAATACACTAAGTGAAATCCCTTGGACTCTCACACTTTCAATCTGTCAAAAAAAGTGAGGCTTGTTTCACAAAACTTCCCCGGTAAAAAAATACTATGTTTATGTTTGGTACAGGGATGGCTAGAAGAATGCAGAACCGACAGTTTGTGGCAAATACATTCTGAACATACAGGGTGGTCGAAAGCACAGCAGAAAATTTGAAGGTCAGAAGAGATAACGAATAAAATGCATGCTTATTTATTTTTCGATATGTTCTCATTTATTTTAGGTTCTAGGTTGTTTTAACTTCTATTTTATTTTATTTCGACACCAACATCAAGGAAGAAGGCAGAAAAAAGCTACCAGACTTGCTACAGACAGACAAAATGATATTTTTTTTCAAATGTGAAAATCCGTCTTGGGGACTGACAAAATGTTTGACTAATTTTCAGCATTTCTAATGACCTGTATATTCTTGAATACGCAATAATGAATAATTTCATAATGAGTAATGTTCAACAACAAAACTTGTATTATTAATCTTTGCAACATCATTAAATCTAAATTTAATAATTGAGTAGTTAAGATAAATATTGTTTCGATTGATTTTTCATTTTACAAAGTCAGAAGTTAAGTCAATTCTTTTTTTTTGTCTGATGTTTATTGAGATACCGGTAGATGTTATTTTGACTTACAACTTTATTCAACACCGTTAGAAGTTGACCTAGCTCTTACTTTTCTCTGATGTCCGATCAAATTGTCAAAATGATAAATTTCAAAATAAATTATTCTAATCTACCTTATATTTAAAATGAAATATTTACAATATCAAATATCACCAATATTGAATACATTTAATTTTCTATCTGTTTTGGATATCCGTGGAAGAGAATGAGCTCGCCATCAATCTACTGATTACCATGCATGGGTTTGGCAATTGAATCAGGGACCATGGTTCCCCATAAATTAACCCTTCTTATCAGAGAGAGGAAGAGAGTTTATTTCATTCGTCATACCATAAAACACACAATATATGCAAACATTTATAAATAATAAACAGACAGATGCTTTTCTTGTGTGACTTGGTGGCAACGATATGACCTTTTGGGTTCATCAGAGTCTGAATTAGTTAGTTGTTCCCTTTTATCAGCTCTTCTCTCCCTAGGGTAAATTTTAAAAATCTATATTACCAAATAGAAACTTTCTTTGACAGAAATTCCATGACAGCTTGAGCCCAGTCATCGTATTTGATGAAACTCTTCGCAGTCTCTTTCGCCCCAGTTTTGATTTCTTGAAACCTGGAAAAAATATTGATACAATTTTAAATTTTATTATTTCCCTAAAACATGTGAGATAATTAACCACAACCAAACTTTTGAACACCCTGGCGCTTTTCCCTTCAGAAGTTGATACAGAAAAATGCTTTTTTCACATTTTAAATGCAGGGGTCCAACCTGCAGAAACCCCACTGGGTACTCCCTACTCACGTTCATCACCTTACCGAGGGCTTGAACAGAAAGTTATTCAAAGCAAAAGTCGTAACAGCACATCACAACTAAAAAAAACTACTAGGGCCTTATATTTTAGACAGGTATTGCTAGTAAAAAAGTTCATGGTTTGATTATAAAATTAAATTAATTTAAATAAAATGAAAACCTTGTTATGAAACTAAAAACAAAACAGATATTCACCCGATGGCATAGAAATCAACTTCAACATCTGATTTCAATAATTTTTCAAATTCTTTCTCATCCAATGGATCAGCTTCCCCTACGTTCCATGTGCTGATGAATATTCTGGAATATATTTAACAAGATGAAAATAAATATCTTTATAATAGAGATAGCCTCCCTGTGCTGAGAATTAGATAATATGCAGGATTTATTTATTTCTCCCATGAAAGAAAGTACATAAGACATCTATCAGTTTACTGGATATAGTAGACTATTATTTTTGTATTTTGATTATTATATTGGGAGAACGGGAAAGCTAATAAGACAGCTTAATGATATGGCATATCACAGCCACAATGGAAATAGATTAAAATATGATTTTTCGGGATGCGTAAACCTGATGTTAAGCAATTCAAGTGCAGTTTTAAGTATTCTGTGGCGTCTGCAGCTGCCGCAAAACCATGGCTGTATTTCCATACCATGGCCGCTACGGCCAAACCTATGGCGACTGACTTTTTAGCTGCCACATACCAATGACGAGCTGCCGTTACAGCGGCAGCAAATTGAAAACTAATGGCAAGTAAAATTTTGCTGCCGTAACCACGGCAGGTGGGCCGTAAAGACAGGGCTGTCCTTTATGGTGACAAATATTGAATAAGTTGGAACGTTTTTCTTATGAATACAGTTTTGATGGATTTGGGGTCAGGGTTAGGGTTCAAGTAGATATAAATCCGCTTGATCAATTAAAATCTGGTACATTAATTTGTGAATATACCGTTAATACTGATTACTGAATACCGCTATTAAAACCATGACAAGAGCTGCCGCGGTTCGTTCGTGGCAGGAGCTGCCATGAAGTGGTAAGAACTGCGCCTCAAGCAATTAATACAACAGTGCAATAGTTCTGATAAGATCAGTTCTCAATATATCCGCGTGTTCCCCTTACAAAATTATACAAGCCTGTGTCCGGCAGTGTTATAATCAATGCCATATAAAGATATTGGCTAATATAGTAATATATCTATATATGACGAAATGGGCAATTAATTAAATACAAGGAGCAGTTTTGAGTTCAGTTAACCAAGATCGAGGAATAGGTAATTAACATTTAAATGATATAATATTTTGGGTGGTCGTACATTTGAACCCATGTGTATATCCGCGGGTTCAAGCTATATGTGGGTGCTAAAATCCATGGGTTAGGGTTAGTATGGGTTCAAACATTCGTAAAACAAAAATTTCTTCTATAGGTGCAATAGTACGTAGGTGCTATTGTCATGGGTTCAAATGTAAGTGGGTTCAAATGTAATGGAACCAATATTTTGCTGTTCTGTTATTAACCATTTCAGCATTTTTTGGCTTCCCTTTTCCAGTTTCTGAGTTCTGGAGTTTCCTGTGATTTATATAAGAATTCTTAGCTTGAGTATTTTAAAAGTAAACAACAGCCCGAAAGTTTATTACATTCACATATTTTTTGTGTATTTCTGTATTTATTTCTGGCCCAAGCCTTGTTTAACAAAGTTTGTGTTTTTTATTTGTGAATGCGTGTTGGTGAACGGGCACATGATACTAATCTTGTTTTAAACTTTTTTAAGGTTTCGCTCGCACTCCAGAATTCCCTATTTTTTATTTGTCTGTACGACTGTACCATTGTCAGATTGTGGAGTTTTCGAAATAAACTATCTATCTAATTCTGACATTCTACACCTTCATTATAAATGAATCAATGTCGTTAATAGTCTACACCAGTTCTGACAAGTACGGTACGGGACTCATGGTAAGATCTTATAATCAGTCATATAAAACAACCTACCTGAATTTCTTAAACTGATCAGCCATTATTCCATTAACGTTCTCTTCCACTTCCTTGTCTGTTGACCAGTGGATAGCACCGAAGGCAGCCAGCAACACAACCAAAATCGCAACCCAAAAACTCGACGTTTTTCACTTTTTTTCGTTGCAATTAAAACAAAAACTGTTTTAATCAATTCTGAAATCAGAGAAAATAGCGAACAACAGAACAAATCGTCGAACCCAAGTCCTTGCAGAAATTGCGAAACCGCAAAATGTAAACAAAGCGTTCGCCAGCCAGCTGTACGAGACTTATTCAGCCGTGCAACTGTCAACTTGATAGACTTCCTCCAGATTTTTTCGTTATATTCCGATTTAGCTTATTCCAAAACTCTTCACACCAGCTCGGTGTGAATTTAAATTCTGTTTGCGTTTGTACATTCCAAAAACACTTGCACAAATACATAATAATTATTAAATTTCCATAGGAAAGTCCAAACCATATCAAAGGTTTGAGATGTTTGTAGGCGAGGACTCTAAATACACGCTTGAAAGTATCCTGTTCAATTCGGGGACACGATACGACACACGTCTTATCAAAGGACTCGAAAGGAAATACACCGATCATTGTCAAATTTGTACGTCGAAGCGTTAAATAACAAATTTATTCTGCCCCATAAAGACTCCGCGGAACCCGCCTTTCCAACACCGAATCTCTTCCCGAACGACGCCGCATCTTGTTGACTGAAGCCCATAAACGACTATCTTTCGGCAATGTGGATCGTAGTACAGCCGTTAAATAGTCTATTAGAAAGCATTAATGACCAGAAAAAATAATACTGATGTTTTATCATGCCATGGTTGTAGTAAAATTGTAAGAGATAATGAATACAGTATTTTTTGCGACCACTGTTCACACTGGATTCATTTGAAATGCAGTGGTTCATCCATAAAATGAGTAGGATACAGAAAATTGGAAAAAGAACCCTATTGTGTTACCTGGTGCTGTAAACCAGGGGTTCTCAAACTTTTGATGTTACGGAGCTGTTGAAGAAGTTGATTATTATTCACGGAGCCCACAATAAATTTTAAAAATAAAACAAACAAAACAACACATTGTTACTTGACGATTAATGATAGATAGATAGTTTAGATAGATAGTTTATTTTCGAAAACTCCATAACAAACCTAAATTTAAAATGGAGAATTCTGGAGGGCAAGCAAAACCTACAAAAAAGTTTAAAACATGAAGTATCTCATGTGCCTGCCCACCAGCACGCACACAAAAACACAAGCCCAATTAAATGAGGCTTGGGCTAAACTTAAAAAACAAAATACACGATAGTAATAAACTTTCGGGCTGTTGTACTCTCTTTCAACAATTACGTTGATAATGACCAATACCTACAACCTCATGCAAAGATAAGGGTGATCATGGGTAAGTTGAAATTACTTTACCCAATTCAAAAGCTAAACCTTTTATATTATATACGATAAATAAAAGCCACAAATGATGCTAAATTTCACAAATAAATTTCATATATATATATATATATATATATATATATTGAGATGTGCTGTCTTGTCCATTAGGCAAAATAAGCACGTGCTTAGGGAGCAAAGGAAAATGGGGCACCACAGAAATTTTAAACCTCCTGAACTCAGGTTGTGTACCAGGTTAGGGTTCAAGTTATGCGACATCTTGGTGCGCATACTTCAGGAGGTCCAAAATTTTAATATACAAACCGCAATGAATGCACTTATAATACAATGGAAGATTAATTGACCACAGCCTCCACATTGATTACAGCCTTCAAAAATTTCATCTGAAATTTCATCTGAATCATGGGAACTATTGTCACGGATTTTATTATCCGTGTGTTTTAGTTTAGTTTGTCTTTTTATTATGCCTATATGCTTTTTCGAGGACCCTTAATTTGGATATACTTCATCCGGGTCCGGTTATTGTGAGACTCCAATCACCCTCGAGTTGTTAGAAAAAGAGTTTCACGCTCTTCTTTTCCGGCTGCCGCGCTGGCAGGCGGGCGTGTTTTCTGTATTCTGTGTTTTTTGCTGTTTTAAGTGTTTTAAACACGAAGTTGTCGCCATAATAAACCACAAATCCGGAATCTGAGTCTTCTGATTCAATACACTGTAGAAACATCTACTAACCGTAACACTATGACGCGTGACCTCGACGTAGTATCAGAATGAATAGAAAGGTGCATAACACGCGCAATTTGCTACATTTCATCTTTAATGACTGGGGTAGCATGTTTCACATGTCGTGGGATTCTTCGGACAAAATTTACGGTGTTTTTCATTTTTTAGTGTGTACGATATCGTTTCAATCTATAAAAGGGCATAACGCATCGCCAATTTTTATCTGAGATGTTTTATAAATTCAGAAAAGTAAACCAGAGATACGACGGCTAGTTAGCACAAGAGACAGAAAGATTAAATTAGTATTCCTCCACTGACAGTCAGAAATTTGGTTTGCACATTCACTAATTTGAATTATCTTAGCATTTTCCTTAAAAACTAAAATGAACAACAGATTTAAAACGGGATATTCACGCATTCAACAGTTGAAGCAGCGCACACGATAGTCCCAGATGAACGCTTTCAATTGAGGTACGAATGAACATGCTTCGAATCAATGTAATTTGGGAGCTCCCGAAATATGTGCACCAAGATGGCGCACAACTTTAACATAGTATGTGTACCAGATTAGTTTTCAGGCTGTGCGCCATCATTCTGTAGGCGATTAGCCTCGTCACAGGCTGTCAAGTGTGACGTCGTTAATTAAGTAAGATTTTAATCCACCCTATTCTCAACAGTAGCTGTAGCTCAGGGGAAGCGTTCAGACATGATCAAACATTAGGATCGTGGTTCGAACCCCACATGGTGGAGTGAGTTGTAGGGGTAGACCATCAAACAAGGCAGACGGTCGAGGGAGAAAGAGGCAGGCGAGAGCAGCGGCCAAAGAAAAAATCGAGGCGAAAGATATCAAGACGAGAGCAGTTAAGGAAGGACGTTGGGCCCCACATGGGGGAGTGAGCTGTAAGGGTGGACCATCAAACAAGGCAGCAAAGCAAGGCAGACGGTTGTGGGAAAAAGAGGCAGACGAGAGCAGCAGCCAGGGAGAGCAGAGATGAAAAGGAAACAAATGAGAAAGAGTCAGCGAAAATCGATCAGCGGGATGGCCAAACCAAACAAATGGGTGGAGTAAAAATGGAGACAAGGGAGTTATCGAGGCAAAAGATATCAAGACGAGAGCTGTTGAGGGGGGAGAAAGGTCAGGCGAGAGCAAGGAAAAATAAAAATAGGAGTGAGCGTAAATCGATCAGCGGGATGACAACGGTCAGTGTGGAGTAAAAATGGAGACAAGGCGAGCAGTTGAGGAGAAAAAGGGTCAGGCGAGAGAGCAAGCAGCCGAGGAGAGCAAGATGGAAAGAAACAAAAAAAAAAAAAACAGCCAGGGAGAGCAGAGATGAAAAGGAAACGAGCCAATATGTGTGGGAGGGAGTCAGCAAAAATCGATCAGCGGGATGGCCAAGCGATAAGGGCGGAGTAAATGGAGGGAGACAAGAGAGAGCGAAAGTTATCGAGGCGAAAGTTATCAAGACGAGAGCAGTTCAGGGTTGGAAAGGTCAGGCGAGAGCAGCAAAAGTAAAAAATAGGAGTGAGTGAGTAATCGATAAGCGTAATCGATAATCGATCAGCGTGTGGAGTAAAAAAAAAGGAAAACAAAAATCGATCAGGGCGAGATCATCGAGGTGTCAGCAAGCGAGCCCCAAATCAGCATGCAGGATCAAAATACAAATCAGCACCCAGGTAAAAAAAAAAGCGAAAAGTGGAAAACATCCCAAGCACGTATCGAAAAAGTTAATGGAAGCATAAAAAAAGCAAAAAGCCCCCAAGCCCCATATGAAATAAACACCGCAAGATTCAGGGCGGAAGTAGAAGAGCGACAAAAATTACGAATGAATGGAAAAAGCCCACAGAGTACGGAAACATTCAGAACTGGGTGGGCGCAATAAAAATCAGCTGAGGCTTATATATACTGACTGACTTATATAAAAAACATAATCCAGCCCTGATATTAATTAGGCTTTCCACGAATTGTTCCACGAACACGACGATGAAGATAATAAAAATAAATAATAAAGAAGTGGATCCGCAATTCGAATTTCTTCATTAAAAAGCGGCATTATAAAATATTAAAACTTAAAACGGAACGGACATAAGTTTTGTTCTAGCAAACTCGAGTCAGTTTTGATAAGTAATGACTCAACCACAGTTACATCCAACACAATTAAACCAATGAACAAATGCATCGGTCATGAACTGCTCAATTATAAATTGTACTCATTGAAATTTTTACGCCGACTTTTGGATTTTCACGTGTTTGATGTCATTTTAGAATAATAATATTTCATTTATCGTAACAGTAATCTCAACTCAAAGGCGAGTAACACTGAACACATTTAAATAAATCTGACAAGATATTATAAATGTTCGCATCGGCCACGGATTGAATATTTTATGCAACAGAAAACTCGTTATCCGCTTAAAAAGTCTTTTTTCAACGAGTGGCCTAATCGCGAGGAATGTTGCGCGGTAATTTTCAATTCCAAATTTTAAACCGACTCTCTATTTAGAAAATCCTGGTTGCGCTGCTGCTTATAGATAATGTCATATATATAATTGAATTGCCGCAATGTTGCCATGTTTTGACGCCACAGTTGTCAAATTTTATTAATGTTGGTATTGCTTATTTGGACAGTTACAAAATTAGCCGATCAGTAATCGATCAGTTTGTGGAGCCCCTAGGTTTCTTACACGGCGCCCTGGGGCTCCGCACGGAGCACTTTAAGAACCCCTCAAGGGTCGCTAATGGGGCCTATATTTTCTTAATTATGATTGATGGCATCCCTAAATCACTCAAAAACGTTGATGCTATCCTATTTGCAGATGGCACCACTCCGTTCCTACAGGGTAAAAATTTACCAGACCTTATTGAAAAAGCTAATGCTGACCTTACTAATACTTAAGAATGGCTAACTGCTAGCAAACTAACAGTAAATGCGGAAAAGACCAAGTACATGATTTTCAATGCACCTAAACAAAAACTTTCTATTCTTAACGATGAGCTAATTCTGCAGTCCAAGTGCATTCAAAGAGTAAACCAAATTCGTTTCCTGGGTGTTTTGTTCGATGACAAATTGTCATGGAAATATCATTCACAATCAGTACTATCTAAAACAAGGAAAGCATTCGAGCTATTTCAAAAATCAATAAAAACCTTAATAAGTCGTGCCTGTTAACATTATACCATTCATAATAGAAAGTCATATACGATATTGTATATACACTTGAATGCATCGTCAAAAAGGTTACATTACAGCAAAAATTCAAAGTGTCTGTAATCACTTATTAAAAATGACTTTTGATAGGGGTCGGAGAGACAGTGTTGCGGATTTGTTCAAAAATGAAAAACAACTACGTGTTGAAGATTTACTAATACTTGAGATTTGCACATTAATGTTTTTATCTTCTACTGGTCAACTCCCTAGTGGTTTTGATTGCGTATTCGCGAATAATAATACCCGGAATAGCAGAAGTCGTTACACCGGAACCTGGGACATGGACGTACACCTAGTCATAAACTGACTATTGTACATATCGTCGTTGTCCCGTAGGCCTACCTCGTTGTATTGTGTATTTTACAAGAGTTATATTTGTAAAGTCAATTTCATGTTTGTGTCTATTGTGTCTGTTGTCGTCCTAGTACAGGGGTTCTCAAACCGAGGCCCTCGGGCCAAATCCGGCCCGCGAAACGATTTAAAATGGCCCGCCGAGCTTACGTGAAATAGTGTTCAACAGATTTTATTTCTACCTTTTTGCGATCTAGATTCTAGATAACGCTAATTTATGTCATTATCAGAGTTCAAGCACGTGTTTATCATAACAATTCAATTATACCAGTATATTAATTATAGGTACCGGTGTTAGGATTACAAAGGACAGTAATTTAGTTATCAGCCATATAGAAAAGCCTAAAGATGTCCAAAATCAAACGAAAACTAGACTCAGAAAACTGACGTTTCTTGAATAAATGGCAGTGTTCGTATTTCTCCATTGAAAAGTATCAAACTTTAGAGATTTGTCTACTTTGCCAACGAACTATTCCAGTTCTGAAGAAATACAACATTGAGCGCTATTATGAGTCAAACGAGCATGTTTCAAAAAAATGTCAAATGAAAGTGAATCCACTTTTGGGCGCTACATTCTTCCGGCCCTTTCCGATTCTAATTTTGGCCCGCGGCCAATTAAGTTTGGGAACCCCTGTCCTAGTATAACGCAGCAGTCCCAAACTGCTGTTACAATTGTTCGGAGTACATGCCGCACATATGTGTCTTAGGCCAGTGAGGTCTTGAACATGTATCTCGTCTCTGTTTTACTGTTTAATTATTATGCAGATACTGTTACATTTTTAAGGCAAACAAACCTACATACATACACAATTCCATATTTATCTCAGAAGAGAGAGAGAGACCCATAAAATGGTTTTCAAGTTTTTATTAGGTAGGTATACTTATACCTAAGTAGCTCAGCCGAAATTGAAGTTTATCAGATCGCATGACTCTGCTGACACAGCTTAAATCAAGATATCCAATAAAATATAGTCCATTGAGCGTAAAAAGATAGAATTATTTCTGGCATTGGGTGGGGTTTTCATGATAGTTTACACGGCGAAGTCCTGTTACCAGCTCATGTCCGAGTATAGAAATAGTGAACAACTAATCCGTTTTTAGACCGCTTTGATTTAAAAAATACACAGAACTCCATCGTGATGGAAAAAATACGATCCACAAGATGGAATTACAGGAACATTGCCGAAGATTTAAATGAGAATTTGAAACAAGAGACATAAAAGTGCTTCAAGAGCAATCTCGACCTACGACACGGGACTTGACTTTGTGAAAAAATGCACAAAGGAATTGAAGATACGAATCTCTAAAGCAGCGTTTCCCGAACTTTTTTAGCCAGGAACGCTCACGATTTTTTTTCTCGCCTCGCGGAACACCAAAAAATGAAATGGTGAAATTGATTAAATAAAATGTTGTAATGAAGCGGTTCATGAAGGGTGCGCCGTGGCGGGTTGCCAAATGCGCTCCAGAAATTAACTGAATTGTTTTAGACATACCTAAGATATGATTGAATATTTTACATATTGAATTTAATATAAAATGTTTTATTGTTTCTTATTGTAAATGCTGTGAATATGAATCAATAAATTCATATTAACTTTCCGTGTTTACTTTCTATTACGTGGTGTTTGCCTAACGACCAATTTAGACGTAATCTTAATTCCTTTTCCGTAGAACACTCTCGGAAGACGCTAGTGTTCCGCGGAACACAGTTTGGGAAACGCTGCTCTGAAGCATTCCGAAAACCCCAGTAAAACCACCCGTTTCAAACTTATCGGGAGTTTCAAATAGAGTACTAGATTAACACTTCTTTAGGTTTTTATACAATTCACTCAAAGGAATATCTGATACTTGAAATAATAAAAAATGAAATGAGCACTGGATAATCAGTTGCAAGCACCTCTGGTATAACAACGTACACATATGTTCATCAATGTGACTGAGAAGTCGCGGATTTTATCGTCATGCCGACGTCGTTAATGACAATGTCGTTCAGTTTAAGTTGGCGGTTTTAAATCATAAACAAACATAAAATCATAACAGCCGACACGAAATATTTGAATCAGCGCAGACTCAAAATTAAAACACGTTTTACAAAGGTACATTAACATACCGTTCGTAATTTTTATTCGTTATTTCTGTGTTCTTTCCACGTGTACGTGTTCTATTTATGCAGTAATCTAATTCTAACCTATATTTGTTACGGGTTTTAACTATTATTATAATTTATACATAAAATATATCCTAGTTTTGTGTGGGCTTGGAACGGATTAGGACATTAACATGTAAAATACGTCCTTACGGAATTTTCTAGGCGCTTCCAGAACGAATTGTTTCTACTGTATAGCTGTTGATAAATCATTGAGTAAATCTCCAAAAACAGCGATAAATAAAAGATAACAATTTCAATTTTTACATTTATTGAACAAATAAAAGTAATATATGCCTTGACACTTGACATGACCTTTGACACAATGGGGCAAGAAAAAAGAATAAACGATTTTATAGAAAATAAAAGTGAGCCTGCAGATGCAGCTAAGTGCCGGCCACAAATAATAAAAACGCTACTGCCGAAGTATGTGAACTAAGATGACGGACACCGGAACGTAGTATGTGTACCAGGTTAGAGTTAGGCCATAATAGGTACAAATACTACGGGAGTCACTTGGTTAGTACCTGAACTCGTAACAGAACTAAAATAAGGAAAAATGGAGTAAAATTATGGCCTAACCCTAACATGGTACACATACTATGTTCGGGTGTCTACCATCTTGGTTCACATACTCCGGGAGTACCATAAAAACAAGGCCAATGAGTTTTCAAGAGTCAAAATTTCTATTTTGACTTCAAGATATTTTATTACTATTTATTCAAAGTGACAGATTTGCCTCAATAAATTCTGGTAATGGGAGACTTATTCATTATTGGTTTCAAAATGATCCAGAAAATCGCAAGTGTATTGTGGCTAATAGAAACATATGACAGTTTGGGTAATTATGAGAGTTGAAAATATTCCATATGTAAAAACTACATAACAAATGTTTTATTTATCATCAGATGATTAATTGGAAAATTGTGAAAAATTAAAATGATGATGGTAATTTATGATAGTAGGGCTAGGGCAATTAAGAGGAATTGAATACTAAGACTATATCAGGAATGCTATATTTATTATTATTATTCCTGTATGTAAGAATTGTACTCAGATGGATGGAAATTTAGGGGGTGAAATTTGGGGTAATTATGTGAATACAGGTACTAAGACTATAGCAGAAATGGTATGTTTATTATTCAACTCTTATGATCTCAGTAAGGTCAGGGTGATAACGAGGTTGGTTACCAAGGTTATATTAAAAATGATATATTTATTATTCATTTCTTGTGATACGTATTGTGCAACGTAAAACGACGTACCAAGTACCGACGTACCAAGTACCACAGAATGATTAGTTATTAACTGATAATTTCACCATCAAATATTTTAACATATCCCGCAGAATTGTGAGCCCATATTACACCTTCTAATGATGATTAGCATAAGACAACTGAATTGGCTTGCCAGATTCCCAAAACAAAATGATATCGAAAAGAATTAATCTTCAATATAAGCTAGGTTAAATCTTGTTATGTTCGTCCAAGAAACTATTATCAGAGATAGAAAAAAACGGACCTTTTCGAACCTTAATACTCAGTACTCATACTCACTAATAAAAGTATTTTGTTTATGAGGGCCATTCATTTTTATCAATGCATTCTGGTCCGAGATATGATGAATGCACATGCAAAATCTGGAGCAGATTCAATCTCGCTTTCGTGAAATATCGCGTGCATCTAACAGACAGACAGACAAATACCTTACCGATTAAAATCGATAAGTAACAACATTACAGAAATAAGCAATAGTACCGAGAAAGAGCACAAAATTGTGTAGCCAGACATAAGCCAAACAAGAGTGATAAAAATTATAATTAAAGTTAAAATTATTCGGTAATAGGTGAAAAAAATTGAAGATGAAGTTTTTAAAAATATATAATATGATGATTCTTCAAACACAATGATTTTAACCACACATTATCAATTGCTAATGATATAAAACACTAAAAATGTGGAAATGGCACCGCAAAGATTAATAAGATAAAAATACTCAAATATATGAACACAAATACCGGTGCGAGTAATAGTCATTATTTCATACCAGAAATAATTATTTCAAAGTAGTTTAGACCCCAAAAACAGGAATTGGAAAAAGAACAATTTTTTTGGATGGAATTACACCAATATATGAAGATAGAAATTTTCAAATATACGGACATTAAATATTATTCATAGTTATTCCATATCGTATATCATTATTCCAAAGTAGTTAAGTTTAGACCCGAAAACAGGATTTGAGGAAAAAATGATTGGAATATTCCAATATATGAAGAACAAAGTACATGGTATTATTTCTTATTCTGTATATTAGGGTGTGCTTTTTATCTCCCCATGTATGAAAAAAAATTTCCAATGTTTAAGGACAAGGTTTGTTTTGTTCAACCACGAATTACAAATGGCGGATGAAAAGTCTGGATTGAGAAAAATCCCTTTTTAAGATTATGTTCTGTAACTTCATTTAATCCAGGTGAAAAAGTAATATTTTGAGGCAAAATATAGACTATCATTTATGGGTAATTAATATTTCTGCATTCGTGATAATAGCCCATAGGCTATAAAGTGGGCTAGATTTAAAAACTGCTATCCTACTTTTAGGCCCGCCCTTTTTAAGTACATTTTCCAAGATAATGAGATAGAAATAGTCCTCGTTCCTGTGCAAATACTTTTATGGGAATAAGTGAGCACAAATACTAGTTACGAGCAATTATACTAGTTCATTGAAGATTTGAAAACATTTGAAATTTATTATATTCGATATGGTTTATTTTTGATTTAGGAATAATTTAGAAAACTTTAATTTGAAAATTTTGAGCCGTTTTGAGACAAGTAACTCAAAACTTATGACATGAAATCTCAACTGGTAAGAAACAATAGAGAGAAAACAATGACATTTCATTATATTCATGTCATTTTAGATGTGATTTACGTAATTTTTCATATGAATGTACTCCCAGTTTAGAATGTATTCGATATTTCATATCCAAAAATATTTTTTCAAAATAGTAAAATATATTACGTTTCAGACATCCCTGTATTAGTTGCTATATTGTATTATGACAATTTTAAATTAATATGAAGTACATTGAAATGGGGATAAGAAAAAAAAACTTTTCAGAAATCCTAAAAAATATGGGCATAAATACTGGCACCATTATCAGTTATCATTCAATTTCCTATCTATTTCAGATCAGATTGCTCCAAATGGAGGGTACATGGAGTACTTTCTATATTTTCAACAAAAATGACTGTGTTCCATTACACAACATTTTTTGAGAGGACTTAGGCTGATTAAAAATAAATATGTTTGTTAGGTTTGATTGCAAATCTTGCGCGTTTTTAAAATTTATTTCATTATTCTCGTTCTATCCACGTATTTTTTTAATAAAACATTTTTTCGCCTTACTATCCGTTATTTATAAAATATTGTTAGCTAGTTATTTTTACGGTGGGGCGCTAGACTTGACAAGTGCTAAAGAGGGGGCACGGCTTAAAAAATTTAGCAACCACTTTATAGGTTTGCCAATATCCAAGGTAGAGTTAAAAATATCGAATACAAGTTCCAAAAAAATTGAGCAGTTTCAGTAATTAATGTTTGAACAAAAATAAACCTGATAGCACCCTTAGTTGAATTTTAATCGATATGACTTATTTAAAGAAGCTTGTATACTCTAAGGCAGGGGTCGGCAACCTTTTATCGTCGCGACAAAATTAAAGGTTGCAAGTCATTGGCGGGCCGCACATATTTTTAGGAAGTTAATAAACGAACGGATGGCCGATGAATCACACTTTTCCACACACACCAGAAGTTAAATTTTGAGCAGCGCGCGAAGACGAACAATTAGAATATTTTCTGCACCAATGAACCATTTGCACTTAGCATCAACTCTTCTGCGTTTTGTTGCCATTGAATGCCTAATTATATTTAAATTATAGGCTCATTAACCCTTTCCGTGCGGTGGGCACGTATACGTACCCACGACAAAAGTCGCTAGATTGCGGCGGGTACGTTGATGTACTTCACTGTTTTATTTAGCAATCGGTCGCAAACTGTTGGTCTAGTTTTTCCGGGTTTTAGTTTATTGATAAGAAGTCTTCTTCGAGATTAACATAAGCGACGGTAAATCTCGCTTTCGTTTACAACGGGAATTTTATTTGCGGCGGAACGAGGGAGTGTTTTTGAAATTTATGCAAATTTCGGTGTTTTTTGGGTGGTAATAGAAGACATATTATCCCTTCCATCTACCAAAATATTGTGAGTTAGATCACGAAATTGCTACATCAATATTATGCTATTGTTTGCCAACCACGAAGCGGTAACAGTAAAGGATTTAGCGAATATTTCTATTTTTTATCACGGTTTAACCTTTTTTCTATCCGGTTTTTCGTTAGTCGATCGATTAGTTGTGGGGGTACAAATGCATAAAATCGGCGTAGCAAATACGATTATTTATTAAAAAATAAAAATCGCATGGAAAGGGTTAAACGAGTAATTGTGAATTATATACTTAGGTTAGGTTATAAAATAATTTTGTCTGCACATGTCTCACAATAAATTCTGTAAAGAATATCGACCCCTGCTCTAAGGCTTTATGGGTTTGGCTTTGATGTAAATTTCGATGGTCATTGAGTTAAAAATATCAATTACAACAGGACTTCCTTAAACTTTTAAGCTCGCAACACCTTCCAATATATTCAAAATTTTCCCTGTTAAGACGAGTCGCTTCTCTGATCCTATGTATTCTCTAGAAATCGTGAGATTTATGTTTCGCACTAGTTTTAATAATTGTGTTTCGAATCAAAAGTCTAAAATGGTACTCCGTGTGAAATTGGCTTATTCTTTACGACCCAAAGCGGAGTCACGACTCTCAGTATGGGCAGCCCTGAAAAACAATTTCTTCAAACTCTGCACCTTCAGTACTTAATATGTTTGAATAAACATAGCCCTGATAGCACCATGAGTTGAATTTTTAAACATATTATACCTTAATTAGAGAAGCTCGTTAAAATTTGATAATTAACAGTGTAAAATAATAATCATTATAGATAATATTTTAAAATCAAACCATGTTGACAAGAGAAAAGATAATACACAGCATTTTGAATGAAAATGCAAAAAAGATAAAATGTGCGAGAAAAAGCGAAAAATAATGCCTCAAAAATGAATACTTCTGAGTTATTATAGGGAATTTAGTTTCTGACTAGAGAAGACTGTTCTTAGGATTATTTCGTAAGACTGTTTGTCTTGTATGTGTGGCCGTCGTTTATATGCTGGGGTGGGGGGGGGGAGGGGTCAGCATGAGTTAACACGACTTGAACTCAAGTAATCATATAGCAACCACTCGAGGTGATCAAAGTTATCTAAAAAGAAGGGCTCAACTTGTCATCAACTAATCGTCAGTGATAATTAGCTTGGAGATTTGATTCAATTTCATATTCGCCCTTGGGGTCAAGGGATTATTTACTTGTCTTTCTTTATTGTCTGTAGTGCCTTTTTATTTGTCAATCTATATGGAAGATTATATGCCTGGAATAAATTATTTCCAAATTAAATAACTAACTAGAACAACCATATCATCTGAGTTGGTAGCACATAATTTATCTAAATTTCAACCAAGGCCAAAACTGCGTCGCTCAAAGGTATATAAGGTTGAAATATCGGAAATTAAAAATTTTGCACTTCTGCTATATCCACCGATGAACTATATTTACTGAAGCCATACTGGACTACTGGTTATATTAAAATACTCAAACAACTCAATTAGAACAATCTGGGATGGCATCTATTCTCAACATATTTCAAATATTTTTTCATTCCTTGGCCACTCCCATTGTAAAAAGAATTTACTCTATGTGGGAAAAATTTACTATATGCGCAAAACAGAATGTTGCCGGTCTGGTTTGGGACTTTAAACTTCAAGAAACAATGCTAGTTATAGAAATGCTAGAGACCCTAATGCCTCATATCGTATTCATTTTTGAGGCAAAAATAATGGAAGAAAAATGATTGTATGTAATTTATGTTACAATCCATCATAGAGTTGGACTCTCTGCTGCGGTGTGGCTTCTTGCGACTGTAAAAACAGAAAAATATTTGTGAAAACTGGGAATAATAATCAAGAAATGTATATTGTAACTTATATTCTTTAGACCTAATTTATTCGGGATTGGTACTTTGGCCAGACTTTTAAGAAAATGACTATACTTGATCCTCCTTCTGAAGAATTCTACAATTAGTCCTGCTTTCAATAGAATCTCTGTAAGACCATCCTTTGAGAGAAGGTTACGCATACAGAGGCCTTTCTTATTGAAAGTCGAAACATGATCCCTCTTTTGAAGAATTTTCTTTTTTTTCACCCTTTTGGCAGAAATCTCGCTATGCAGGACACTTCGTACTCAAGGGTTGGGAACTTTAATCGGAGCTCCAGAAGTATGTGTACCAGGTTAGGATTCAGGTTGTGCACCATCTTGGTGCACATACTTCGGGAGTGCCATTTAATCTTCCTTTCAAACAACTCTATATGCAAGTGACCTACTTTATGAATAGTTGACCCTGATTTCAGAGAGTTGATAATTCTCTTTTCAGTGAAATCCAAGGTCACGAACTTTAGAGTTGAACACTCTGACACTCCTTTTAGACTTCTTTATGTACGTGAACAACATTATTACGAATTGACACCCCGTTTCAAAGGATTCAACATAAGTGATTACTTTGACCCCCCTTTTAAAGAACTTTCTATTTTTCACTCATTTCACAGAAATCTCAGTATGCAGCGTACTAAAGAGTTAGGTACTTGAACCTTCGTTTTAAATTATTTTTTAAACCACAAATCACTTCTGTATGCAGGTGACCTGCTTTATTATTAGTTGGCCCTCATTATAGAGAATTACATACACTGAGTTCCTTTTCAGTGAAATCCAAGATGCACGTCCCTATCTAATTTAAAATAGAACGCTTTGACTCCTTTTAAAGAATTCTTTACGTATGTGAACAACCTTATTACGAATTGACACCTCCTTCCAGAGAATTCTACAAATTGACCCTCCTTTTAAAGAAATATTTATATGCAAGTAACCTACCTTATTTAGAGTTGAATACTTCGACCCTCCTTTTAAAGAACTCTCTGTATGGAGGTGATCGAACGTTGTCATTTTTTCATCGACTTTTAAATCTTCTATTTCTGACTTCAAAGCAGCGAGTTGTTGCTCAATGTGGCGACTTTTAGCCTGGTATTCAACCCTGGTAAATAAATAAAAGTTACAAGAGTTGAAGAAACTTTCACTAGTAATATTCCGATTCTCCAAAATACATATTAGCTTCCCTCATATCAGTAGTTGTAACCACGACCAGCGTGTCAAATCCAGCGCGTTGGGTAATTCAATCTGGCTTGCCTGATGCTGCCATAACCAAATTTTGATGTTTTAGCAAAAAAATGGACCAAGGAATTTGTTGAGATTGCGATTGAAGGCGTATTGTTTTCCTCTTTTGCTATCGTAACACTGTAAATTTTGTTCATAAAATGTAACTTTTTACGTCACACTTACATGGCCCAGCAGTCTAACGGGGCAAAATTTTTGGCCCCTCGTCTGAAAACCTTGCCCCCCACTGATGTAGAACCATGTGGCAAATGTGACACTCCGGGATGCGCCATATGATCATCTTCCTTCTTCCCTGGGAAAATCCTTGCTTGTTCACACATCATAGATGAATGAAAAATGGAAGCATTGTACAAAGAGCTAAAATCAACAAAATGTTGGTAGCAAAATAAAGTTCAATTCGAGCAATGTACATTAAAACAAACCTTTCTTTTTCAATTTCTTGCGTCAATTGCTGCATGTAGTTTTGGCCACCTTGAATCGCTGGAGTCGCCGTGACATTAACACCATTATCAATAGGTGGCGCTGTTGTAAAAGGAGCGGTCGCACCACCCCCGTTTCCACTAGAATACGCAGGGGGTGAACCGTTAGCTGTCGTATTTAGAGGAGCCACAGTGACGCTTTGAATAAGGCTTAGATGCTGAGAGGTAATCTGAGTGCTGTTTGAGTTTGAGCCGTTATGGGTGTGAGTTCCTGGTGCTGGCGTCGATGTCATCAAAGGCCCTCCTGCTGTGTACATGTACGTTGTCCCGTTGCTTTCCTGGGTACTGGTGTGCTGTAAAAGAAGTTTGGGATGTTTAATGAAGCTACGATTATGTATCTAGTTGTCTGGATGTTAAACCCAACTATGCCCGCAATGCTTAAAATTTGTAAAACGAGAATATCGGTCAGGGACCGAAGACTAATCGATCGAAAGTTATAGGATCACACAAAACAGCGCTCTTACTCCATAGTGACACCTTGTGTCCCATCACTAATTAATTAATAACTCGCTAATTATACGACATAATTCATCCAAAATTAATAGGCTTCTGGTTCGACATATGAAGAATGCACATGCAAAATCTGGAGCAGATTCAATCTCGCTTTTGTGAGATATCGCGTGCATCCAACAGACAGACAGACAAACAGACAAATACCTATCAACATACTTACAGACAGATTAAAATCGATAAGTAATAAGTTTGGGAGTTTTAATTAGGTTAGCATGTTGGATAAAACTTTAGTTTAGTTTTTGCTGGTTTAAACCCTAAACCACTTTTCTAATCCAGATGTAACAATGGTGCTCCCGTAGTATAAGCACCAAGATGCCACACAACCTGAACATAGTATGTGTACCAGGCTAGGATTCAGCCATCTTGGTGCATTAAGTTTCGCTCACCTAGACTGATGTAAGTGTGAATGTGACATAAAAAGTTACATTTTATGAACAGAAAGTGTAGCAGAATTGATTTAAAAGCAAAAATTTATGGCAGCATCAGGGTCAGATCGAATCACCCAATGGTTCGGATTTGGCCCTTTCCATGTCAGATTTAGACTAACTGCTGATCTGATGAGATGAGTTTCGTATATTATCTACTCACAGATGAATTTGCGATTTGCGACAACTTCTCTTTGGCATCAGCTTGCGCTTGCTTAGCTTTCCTCAATTCGTCACGGAGATTGTCAGCTTCTGAGGATCTGAAAGTAGTTTGTAATTAGTGTTGGGTGGAGGCTCGGAACATCGACTTGACTCGATCCCCTATTTATTAAACACCATGAAATGATTCAAATTCGTCCTCAACTTATAGGCAGTGGGTGATGGACTCGACTTTTGAATCAGACTTCGATGGCCCGTGATTTGCGACTTGGTGTTTAGGCACATACACCTGGCACTGCTTGTGTACATTTCATACACTGTTCGCATAAGATTTCAAATAGTAGTGCTGGGGACGCTCGAGTCATTGACTTCACTAAAGTTGGACTCAGGTCACCATAAAAACGCTATGGAGAGACTGAAACTCGTCAACTTATCGGCAGTGTGATTTAACCCAGTGATTACCTCAAGATTTGGATTAAGATTTTGTTTATTTGCAGAGTTGGGGAGGAGACATTAACTTTACTCAAGGTCACAAGGTTTATCAAATCTTCAAAAAGTCGAGTCATCCAACTGGAATCACTCAGAATTGCCATCAAGTAGGTGCAAGTGAGACTTAACCTACTTGATCCAGGACTCCACTTGATTCGAGGATTAGGGACTCCTACCCATCACTGGTCGTCACATCAAGTCTTAATCATCCTCCATTTGATTCAGAAAAATTCAAAGTAAAACAACAGACTTGTAGCCAGAGGGGATATGAAAAAATATTGGCGCTCCAGAAATGTGTATACCAATATGGAGGTGACTAATTTTGTTCGTCTACTTTACATCAAGTTGTGTAAAGAGACTGAAACCCATGGACTTGCCTAACACAGACAGGCCCAATAATAGAACTAAAATGAGGAAAATCGGAATAAAATTATGGCCTAACCATAAATTGGTACACACACCATGGGAGTACCAAAATAGATTTCATGGTGACTTCACTATGTATTCTAAATTGCATACGCAGCAGCCGTGCCACATTAAAATATATGATTGGAAAAAACAGGTGAAAATGTTTAAAATTGCTTACTTTGACCGAGACTCCTCTCTCAACTGATGTGTCATCAAATCATAATTTTGAAGTTTCTGTTGGAGTTGAATATTTGCTTCTTGGGTCTGAAGACAGAAATTCAATGGTGATTACGTTTATTAAATGACAAATATCATAAAACTTTAAAAAACCTCAAGTACGAGTCTGATAAAATTCCAACATATAGAAGTGAACGTCTATTCAAGGATTTGTGTCTGAATAGAAACCTTGTATAGCCAATTGACTCGGTTTGGCTCATAGCTTAGCGTTTATGCACCAACATACAGCATTAGAATCTGGAATAGAATTAGGATTCGACTTACATATTATCCTGGGGGAGGCAAAGCCGGCAAGACAGCCTAATCATGTGGCGACTCTCGTCCGGTTACCAGTCCATGTCAAGTATGGGATTAGTTAGCCAGTTATTTGTTTTTCGGAAGCATTGACTTGATGGTGGAGGAAGCCATAATCGACCATCAGTAACGCAAGCCACCCTATGGCGGCGAGGATTCAAGAAACCCTCTTACACATAACTATACCTGCGAACCTACACAGGGTAATCAGAGGTACGATGGCAAGTGTTTCCCGAGAGCTTAGCACGATGAGCCACATCTGTAGCCTGTAAATACTTGTCAAACAATAACCTGTGTGTTCATTCAAAAGTAAAATGAATGAATTCAATGAAGCAAAAATATGCAATACCTATCTAGTTCATAGCCCTAGTACAGTGGCACACTTGAATTTTTGACCCAAGATCCTTGTAAACTGATCAAATTTGAATCATGAGTCTGCTCACCTTTGCAAACTCTGTTTTAACCCTCTGCATTTCTTGTTCCGAATGATTGGCTTTTCTTTTTAGCAGCATTGCTTCCTCTTCTGCTACCTTTGCTTTTTCTGCCAATAATTCTGCAGTTTCTTCTGAACGACTCTAAAATGATAGGAAATGATGATATAATCCGGGATATTTAGAATGGATCAAATATTCAACTATTTTTCAACACGATCACACTGAACACACTCCCGTAGTATGTGTACCAGGTTAGGGTTAGGCCATAATTTTATTCCGATTTTCCTTATTACTTATCGATCTTTAGATCGGTAAGTATGTTGATAGGAATTTGTCTGTCTGTCTGAGAATGAACATGAGAAATTTTATGGGTGGCTATTTCCTAGCACCATTCAATCTCAAAGAACGAGAACAATCAATTCTTCTCAAATTTATTGTTTATTTCAACATCTTTATAAAAAGAAATATATATTCAGTGATAATTCTTACCAAAGCATCTAGAGCAGCTTTACTCTCATCTTGCATTTCTTTCAGCCTTTGAATGAAAGAAGACGTTTTAAAATAAATGCGATATTTTTGATTTTGCTTAAAACAATTGTCTTGATATGACCTTATGCTAGGCTATTTATGGTTAAATGGTTGATTGTTATTAGATATTATTATTTAAACCAATGATTTTCGAACGGTGGGGCGGGTCCCACATGGGGGTGTAGAAGTTTATTTGAGGTGGTATGAAGTGGTGAAGACACCCGCTCTCGAGACGAGCAAATTACAACAATTCCTGCTATAGCATCCTTGAATTATACTCATACGGATCCACTAGCGCAATAACATTGAGGTAAAATTGGGAGGCGCACCTCTACTGATAGTTACATCAAGCTAATGATTATAATTACTGAAACCATCATGTTTTTTTTTTCAATGTCAATCATAAAAAACTAACTTTCTTTCCAATTCTTCCTTTTCCATGAGTATTTTCTCCCGTTCATCTTTTTCCCTGAGAAGTCTCGCTCTTTCCATCTAGAAAATAAAAGCACCAGAAATGTGAGATCAGTGGTTTCCAACCTTTAATGGTGCGTGCCCCCCTGTTTATAACTCCAGCGGTATTCATTGTGTTATTTCGATTGGTAGATTCCAAATCCCATTATGTTCAAACAATTCAAATTCTAAAATGTTATATCTTAACATCCAGTCATCTGAAATTTTAAATCTTAAACATAATAAAGAGAATATCGGTCAGAGACCGAAGACTTATCGATCGAAAGTTCGGGGATCCCGCAAAACAGCGCTCTTACTCCATAGTGACACCTTGTGTCCCATCACTAGTTAATTAATAACTCGCTAATTATACGACATAATTTGCCCAAAATCAATAGACTTCTGGTCCGAGATAAGATGAATGCACATGCGAAATTTGGAGCAGATTCAATCTCGCTTTCATGAGATATCGCGTGCATCTAACAGACAAACAGACAGACAAATACCTATCAACATACTTACCGATTAAAATCGATAAGTAATAAGGGGGGAGTTGACTTTGA
This sequence comes from Styela clava, assembly GCF_013122585.1. NCBI lineage: Eukaryota > Metazoa > Chordata > Ascidiacea > Stolidobranchia > Styelidae > Styela > Styela clava. The sequence continues at coordinate 2,358,443 of NW_024102838.1, read as the reverse complement.
AGACCGTCCGGTCGTACCACTCCCGCCTGTTTATACCAAACTGAATCATCATGTGTTATTATATTTAATTACTTACTACGATAATTGTTCTTTTATTTTGGTTGACAAAAAATAAAATCTCTCTCTCTAAGGGTAACTCAATTCATTTCCCAACACAAATATACCTAATCTCTCACACTAATAGGATACAATTATCCAATAATAAAAATAATGAGACAATTAAACTTGTGGTGGGATTTAAATAATTAAGCATTCCTAACGATTGCAATTAGGACGGATTAGCTATAGCAGCCTCTACTAAACTCTCAAGAGAAACATGTGATTCTTAAGCACAAGGATTATTTTACTTGTGTGAAGTGATTATGAGTGCTCTAAACTATGCACTTCACAAGATGCAACTAATATGTAAGAATGGAATATTACCCTTTCAACATTGCCCTGTTTATTACACCTTAGGTGGTTGGAATAGGATTTATACCCAAGATTTTACCCTGCAGTTCCACCACGGTCAAGTCTAATGCCTAAACCAGGAATGTACAACCTTTCATACAAGAGGGCCAGATACAAAGAACTAAATGAACACCATTTAAAACTGGCGCTTCTCCTCAAAGTATACAATTTCGCCTTGTGGGACAAAGGTTGGATACCCCTGGCATAAACCCCTAAACCCCTAAGCTTGGTTTGAATAAACCTGTATAAGAAAAAACTGACCTGTTTTCTTGCTTTTTCTTCTTGTGCCTGGCTCTTCATCTGTTGAATCTCCATGCTGTCAACTTTACGTCTCTGCATGAAAAGATCATGGTTTCCTCTGCAGAGTTCTAAGATCTTGAAATGTAAAAAGAAGTACCGGTAAATTACTTTTTGTATAGAAAGAATGTTTAAAAATGAATCAAACATCCGAATGCATAAAATTGGACTTCTGATCAGAGGTTTACTTAAGTTTCTGTTGACTATACTAGAATAATCCACATTTTTATATTACAGTAGAACCTCCAGAAATATGCGCACCAATATGGCGCACAACCTGAACATAGTATGTGTGTATCGGGTTGGATTTAGGTTGTGCGACATCTTGGTGTGCATACTTCTGGAGCACCAATTTTTTTTAGGGGTCGGACGACATCGTTGACCTTGTAGTCTTGCCGGCCCCCCTGATTTTATTTCATGATTGCTTTTTGTATCCATTGTAATCTGTACATTTTTGATATACTTGAAAAAAATTATTATCTCTCTCTCTCGCATTCAAAATGATTTATAATCGGCTCGCCGTTGTGGCGAATCATGCTAAGCGTTAGAAATAGGCTCGCCACCGCACCTCTGAATCTGATTACCCTGCACGTTTTTTTTTCCTCGCAATAAAATTACTGGAACACATGCAACTCACCAATTTATTTATCCCCGGTTCATCAGTGAAAAAAATGAAATCATTTTTGTTCATATCGATCATATCAGCGGGTGATGACTCTTCCGCACTGGTAGACTGCGTTCGACGAAGCGTTGCGGAACGAGAAGATGGATTCTGTTTTATTGTGAACTTATTATCGTTAAATAACATGTCCGATAACTCGCTCCATTGAAACGATACGATGGGGTGCAGTTGGTTTTCTTTTTCGTATACTGATACGGATACAGCATTTATTCCAAGCCATAGTGATGTTCCTTTGCGATTCTAAAAAAATATATATTTTCTTTGTTATGTTTGATATAAATTTCATTAGAGAAAATGCTCGGTACAAGCGGCCACCAGGAATGTCCAAAACGAAATTATTATTCAAATATAGTTTTTAGTGTTTATAAGAAAACCGGACATCGTGCACAAATCCCAGCGTATATTTTGAGATCTCTGTGGGCATGGCAATAAATTCATGAGCAAATTGTGACGTAATTATTTGTTTTCATCCTCAAGTATCGATAGTGACTTAGCATAACAGAAAATTTTGCATTTTTTGCAATTTAGAACATATAAAATAGTTTTCAAATATTATTCAGCATCTATAACAGATTTTATCGTTACTGTAAAATAAGAAATCCAACCTTTATACTGAAATATGAAACCCCACACATCTCAAGATCCTGAGCTATTTTCAAATATTCCAGTTCAGCTTCATCTCGTGTCAAACCTCTATGTTCCGTGTACCTGTGATTAGGAGAAAACTAGTTCGGACATCACTAATAAGGGTCGAAAATAAAGTTTTGCGAATCTGTTGTACATTTTTTTGGTGCTCCCGAAGTATGCGAACCAAGATGGCGGACATCGGAACGTAACATGGGTAACAGGTTAGGGTTAGGCGATAATTTTTTTCCAATTTTCCTTATTTTAGTCCTATTATCAGTTCGAAGACTAGCCAAGAGCCTCCCGTAGTATTTATACCTAAAATTATGGCCTAACCCTAACCTAGTACACATATTACATTCCGATGTCCGCCATCTTGGTTCGCATACTTCGGGAGCCCCATTTTTTTAATAAAGTATTTCACTTCTGTCCATGGGAATTAGGAATAATCATACACGTTTTATTATGACTAAAAACTACATTTTTTTTTCGAACATACCGGCTTCATACACAGTATAGCCAGGGGTCGTTTTGAGGGTCGGAGTATGTCATGAAATATAAATTCCTAGCGATACAATTATGATATATAAAATTTCTTTTTTACCCGGCCACATTTAAATAAATTTTCTAAAATTAACATTGAGAGAAAGGAGAAAAGTGTAACTGGCAATATCAAACATTCGACCGTGTTATAATAGTTGATGTACAATTTTGTATCATGCTATGTGTTGCAAGCTCGAAATGAGAACGGAGTGGAGGCAATTGCACCCACAATAAATTCAAAACAAAAAAATTTGAAGTTAAAAACTTACCATGAAGTTATTTTCTCCTCCCACATCGTCTTAGACATTTGAAATTGGTCAATGACACGTTTTGGTAATAATTCCTGAATCTCAACGAACCCTGGCGCATGGATTTCAGGATCATAATCACCATACTGTATTGAAAAAGGTCAATCATGTACTATTTGAATATCCATTTTGGGCATTCCTGAGTCAAATGACTCAAACCCCTGTATAGCATGACATATTGAATTCATCAAACATTACTTACTTCTAGTACACTGTGGAAGTGGAAACAAAGACTTGGAAATTTCGATACACGCTATTGACTGTCTTGAATTTGAAACCAAATTATGAGATACTATTCTGTTATCTGATATTTTCCTTGGTTTCGTTTATCTTAGGTTAGGTTAAGTTATTGTCTCATCTCTCTCTGAAAGGTTTGCAGAGAGATGGGACTTTCTCAAAGTGCTGCAAACGAAGCCCGGGGTTCCGTGAGACTTTTGGCTAACGTTAATAACTATTCAAAGAAGCGAAAACGGCATCAATAAAATTTGACAACGGTAGCGTTGAAATTTGGCATCAATGCGGATGTTTAAATATGACTTTATTCATAAGTTTCTCAAAAATATGATTCAAAGAATAACAATGTATTTTTTGTTTGTGTTTATTTTAATAAATATATTGTGGGCTCCATAAATAAGAGTCAACCTCTTCATGGGCTCAGTGAAATCGAAAATTTGAGAAATCCTGATCAAAACCAACTTATCCTATCCTATGCCAAATTGAGAATATTTGTTCACCGATGCAACAAAATACAAAATCTATCAATAAATCAATGAAAACACGCACCTTTGCTTGAACAGCGAACGAGGCAAGCAGTACGGATGCCTCTGGAGGGCAGTAAAGATCTTCAGACAATATTAAATGCTGAATCTGTAAATATAGTCCAACATTAGAAAAATAAATTAGAAAGGATATGCTGAACGGGGAAGTATCTAAACAGAGTGGTAAACTGGATACACGACGATATTAGTTATGTTAAAATATTTATGAATATGGAATATCTAGAACCAACCATCTAGCACAGCCACACAAAAAAAATAGTTTTTCGATATACACAAGAAATTAAAAAATTCTCACAATGAAAAGTCTTAGCTTAGCTCGCTCAGCCTTATAGTATTAATAGATTAATAAATGGACAATTGATAATATTAATTAGTTAATTAATACTAAACTATAGTCATATAATTAATTAAATAAAAAGCTAAAAAAGAAGTTGGAGATGAATATTTATCAACAAAGAACCAAGAGATAGAGCCAAAATAATTTTTTTACATGGCAGTGAATTTTGAGTCAGAGTCGAGTGCAAATGTTCCACAATCAAGTGAAACAATATAGCATTAAGCAATAGAACCATGATTAGAGCAAAACAAAAGAGCTATGCTCAAATATATGGACATGTAGCGCCACATAGTGGCAAATTCGGATGACATCATAGCACACAAAAAATGAATTCCATGCAGCTCACCGGTATATTTGAAATAAATGGAAGTACCGTAATAGCTTTCTGACAAAAAAATCAGTTTTCAACCACTGAAAATTTTAAAGCAATTGGTCCAGTATTCGAAGAGAAGTGATTTTATATTGATGAAAAATACATAAGAATAACAACAAAAATATCAAAACGATCCATAGGTCGTATCCAATAACACTATATTACCTGCAGAAAGAACAGGTGTCTCGTGACCTCTTGTATAAGTTCATCTTCCATTGACTCAGGATAAAACTTCGCGAGAAACTTCAACTCAAGTTTGTCGCCGTTCACTGGTTTTGGAATTGCATGATTCAGAAGCTGAATATAAAGAATGAATTAGTAAACGAATGACGAACAAATAGTAAACAGTGATTGGTCATAATATCGCTCATGAAAATGTTAAGAAAATAAATCTCTGAAAATCTCTCGTCCATATACCATGGACTATCGTTCGATTACCATGCCATGTGGAGTATGGCAATTTTTATTAACTAGTTATTTGTTATCGATACATGGACTTATTTTTATTCGGTTTTTGCCCAGTGAATTCTCAACAATTGAGGCAATTTTTGAAAGTGGATTTTGGCACAGAAGACATCATTTTAAAGTTAGCTGCAATCCATTAAACGAAAAATAGATCTTTATGAAAATAAACACTTTACGTCTTTACCTATCAAATTTCATCTGTGTGAATTTATATAAATGATAATAATTTATATGTTCTCTCATTGTGAAAATTTCTATGGTGGTTGAGGAATAAGTCAATGCTGTCACTTCAAAGTGAATTGTAAGTACTCCCCAAGTATGTGAACCCAGATGGCAGACACTGAAACGTAGTGTGTGTACCAGGTTAGGGTTAGACAATAAGTTTATTTCAACGAGTTCGGGGAATAGCCAAGTGACTCCTGTGGTATTTGTACCTGAAATTATATCCTAACCCCAAACCTGGTACACATACTACGTTCCGGTTTACATACTTCGGGAGTACCGAATTGTAGCTCTTCTTCAACAATCTCGATAAAAAAAGAAAGCTTCTTGTCACCTTTTTGTCAAGTTTTATCCATGTAAACCTCTTCTTGACATCATGAAATGCGAGACCAAAATACCAAGTTTCTCTCAGACCGATTGTCCGACATATCAAATCAAATACAACTTGAGCTTTCACTTGATTTGAGACCCTAAAAGAATATATTTCAATAGGATTGAGATAAGTTCAGATATTCAATGGTAATAAAATAAGTCGAAATTGTTACAAACTTTACAACTTACTCAAAAAGTTCAAATTTACTAAGCAATCTTAGCATTCAAAGTTTGCAAAATAAAACAGCTGACAATAATGATCTTATGATGAAATAAAGTGTTCTCATATTTTATTAAAAAATGTCCGCATCATTTAAAATGAAGCAGCAAAATGACTCGTAAGTTTGAAAAAAATATAAATTTCATTAAGGTTCTAACGGCTACCATCTTTAAGTTTTGAATATTTGGAATCGCTTGGTTCGTTAGTTGTCCAGTAAAGTCGAATTTTCCAACACCAACAATTTAACCAAATGATTGATAGGGTGAATAATTAGTAAAATAATATTGTGGGACCCCAAGAAGTATGCGCACCAAGATGGCGCACAACCTGAACATAGTATGTGAGTACTGGTTAGGTCAGGTCAGGTTGTGCGACATCTTGGTGTGCATACTTCTGGAGTACCATATTGTGCTTCTTACGTAAATTCTAAATCCGCATCCAAAGTGGATACTCTGATGTTGATGCTTTTCTTTTTCTTGAAGAGTGGGAACGGCATCTCTTATAAATGATGTTAGTGACATCAATTCAGGAATAATTGTGAAGCAAATATCAAGAAGCCATATTATTTAAACTAAAATTAACAAATGTTCTTTTCACAGACTCTGAAAAAATGGTGGAAATACTGAAATAGAGACTTATACAGAGATCTATAAAATAGGACACCAACATAGTTTAGATTCAACTGTTAGACCACAGAGCTACTGGAGTTGAAGCGATTAAAGTAAAATGAAAAAATAATAGGCTTACTGACCTAATTCGGTCAACATCCTGCAGTTTTAGTTTCAATCTGTCAGCACAGCAGTAGCCTGCTATGTCTTATCAACCTCAGAATTGTATTATAGTATTATCATGGGTTCATGTCAACTATCATCAATAGGGTGGCTTACCCACTTTGCGGCCACGACCTATTTGCGGCCATCAACTTCATTGATTAATTTAATACCGAAAAAATTAACGAACCATGGCGATATTCCTCACGCGCTTTCGTCCACTTATCCCTCGTAGCTCTGCGAAATTACACTAAAATGCATCCACAAACAAAAAAGTTACGATCGAAAACCTGCCCGAAGAAAAGAAACGGACCATTTTTGTCATTGTCCCTTCAAAAAAGCTTGAAAATCTATACAAATATAAGAGATAAAAAGATGAAACTTGGCAGGTGGGTAGAGTTGTGTTTCTTTTAATCATCTTTAAAGTTTCGCGTTTCAACATTTAAAGGAGGGGGAATAAGGGGGTGCGCATTTCCAATACGTCGATAATATCTTTGTTGACTAATTTGCGATCACCGTGTTTTTGTCTGTTTGATTGCTGTGATGCAGTGCTTTGTTTATACATTGACGAGTTGTGTTCAAAATAACCGTGTTCTTAAAATATATGACGGTCAGAAATGCAATTAGGCTATATGTTTAACTTTACACATTCAGACATTACACATTTCTTAATTAACAAAAGACAGTTAAAAAGAAAACTTACTGAAAGTTGGTGAAATAGACTAGTAGATCTACGGTAATTCTTTATCTATCTAGCCTTTGACTTATTACCGTACAATACTGTCTTATTATCAGCGAAACTAAAACACAAGACGACGGCAAGTGTGAAAGTTTGTTTATGGACACAGTACTGCAGTACCGGTACGGTACCGTACCGGTACAGCAGTAGGCCTACAGGTCAGCAAGTTCATCACCTGATCAATGTCAGACAACATCTTATCTAGCTATCATTCAATACATTATGATTTGAAACAAATCACAAAATTAAAAAATTATATCTCTAAAATTCAAAACTTATCAGCAGGCTAAAAACCATAACGACGTGAAAACACACGCAAAAGAGTCAGGACAGCAAGAGGAAACCTGAAAATTTCCAGAAATAAAATAAATCGCTGATATACTTGAGTAACTTCAAGACGAGATTGACCCGACCTGAACTCGGGGTCTTACTACTTACTGAATACAGCGCGAAACACCGCAAAGAGCGCAAAACAGCGCGAAACAGCGCAAAACAGAGGGAAACAGCGCAAAACAGTGCGGAAACAGCGCGAAAGAGCGCAAAACAGAGGGAAACAGGGTGAAGCAGAAAAAAATTTTGCAATGAGTTCGGGGCACCTTGTTTTGAGTTGGAGTACCACGGCAGCAAATTAAAAACACAAACCAACGTATGTAGCCAGTAATGCTGTAATGGCAGGTCTGCCCCTGCTGGTAACACATTTTGGGTACCATAATTTAGAACATTTTCCATATGGATATGGTTGGCTTTAGGGTTAGGGTTAGGTAAAAAGGGACCTCCAGAAGTATGTGCACCAAGATGGCGCACAACCTGAAAATAGTATGTGTGTGTGTGTGTGTAGCGGATTCAGGTTGTGCGACATATTGCTGCACATACTTCTGGAGCACCAAAAAGGTAGATAAAATTTCGCATGATGACCTATAATCCGGTACAAAACCTTGTAAATATGCCGGAAATAGCGCCATAAAACCATGGCGAGAGGCGCCGTGGTTCTTTCGTGGCAGGAGATGGTAATGACTGCGTCTCCTGTTTTGCGCTGTTTCCCTCTGTTTTGCGCTGGTTTCCTTCTGTTTCGCGCTGTTTTCCTCTCTTTTGCGCTGTTTCGCGCTATTTTGCGCTGTTTCGCGCTCTTTTGCGCTGTTTCGCGCTGTTTTGCGCTCTTTGCGGTGTTTCGCGCTGTATTCAGTAAGTAGTAAGACCGCCTTCGAACCTATCATTACTTTTGCACAACGATCATTCTTCAACGACTTTATCCATTTTCTTCACACAATTACTCGTACCGGTATTAAATTCATTGTACAATAAATAAAAGAGTGGCTAATATTAAAGATTGATATCTTATCTATTTATTTTATTAGAAAGTGACGCACCGCACTGCAATTTTGAATTTTGATCAGTTAACTTCGTTGGTGTTTGCATTGCAGCGCTTCTTGTATTTGCTTGATGCGAACGTGACCTACTGAGTGTTCGTTTTTTCGACACATCTAATCAGGATTGCTGTATGAAGCCTTCTTCTCCAACGGTGAGCGATATATCTATTACATTTTAAATGGCTGGTACCGGTATACCGTAGACTTTTGCCAGTTACTTGATTAGGCGCGGCGGTGTGGCTCAACGGGCTAAGCGTTACTGGCGTTAGGAATACGCTCGCCACCGCACCTCTAATTACTCTGCGTGGGTTCGCAGGTTCGAATCCCATGCAGGGATGGTTATGTGCGAGAGGATTGCTGGACTCCTCGCCGTCGTTGGGTGGTTCACGTAACCGCTGGTCGGTTACGGCTTCCTCCACCACCAAGTCCATGCTTCCGAAAACAAACAATACAGTAAAAACTAATCCCATACCCGACTTGGAATGGTAACCGGACGAGAGGCCGTGGTTCGCCATATGGATAAGCCGTCTTATCGGTTTTCCTCTCCCCCGGGATAAATATGTAAATCATATCCTATTAAGCAAGATAAATAGTGAAATGGTTTCTTTTTTTTTCAGTTTTGCATTCGGTAATTGTTCAAAGTAGGAAATTAGCTCATATTAAAAAGATTTGTATCTGCAGTTATCGTTCTGATATGCAATTTTTGCAATCATGCATTTGTGAATGTGAGGCCCTTTAATAAATTCTTTTGCTGTTTTGATTATTCCATGTCCTGATGTCTGAATATTACATCAAAATTCAAGGTAGATATTCTTCCTGTAAGACAATAAAATCCTCTTAGTGGTGGAATTCCTTCCCAGTTAGGATAACTTGGCTTTAAAAATATAGAAATTAACCTATTTACCAAACGTTGATGTCAGTGAATAACAACCTCTTTCATTAAATTCCTCCCTTCACCATTTTTAATCTTTTTTTCTTCCTAGTTTCTCATAAAAACTACTTTAATTGTTCATCCCTACCTGGTGTTATGCTCAAGTTGCACTCACACTTTTATACTAAGCAAAATTTCTGCCCATGAATGACAAAATTTTTACCTGACTGGATCCATGTTCTGTATTCAGATGAGTCTTCTAGGATTCTCAGTTTTGGGGATTTCAGTTGTTTGTGCTGTTGCATACTTCATTTGGCAACGAAAAAAAAATCAACCAAAGATAACACTTCTGGATCCTGATGTCAAATATCCACTTAGATTGGCTGATAAAGAAATTGTTTCTCATGATACAAGGTATTTACATGACGAAAAAGACATTTGACTAACAAATATCGTTAATTTTAAGCTTCTATTTGTGCTGAAATAGGTTCTGATACAGAATATATTCTTAATTCGTCTTTGTATTCAGGTGCATAGCCAGGAAGTATCATCAGGGGGGGGGGGGGGGGGTGAGATTTATACTTGCCAAGTTAGATCGTATTTGCTAGCCGGTCAGAAGGGATATTCTGGGTTTTAATGGTTTTCAAGCTATGAAATAAGGCTCTGCATGGTACAGAAGAAAAATGCTTTAAAAATCTTTTTTTTTTTCATTTTAAAAGATTGGCTTTGACCCTCAACCCCTTCCCCCTCTGGCTAAGAACCTGACACCCTTTCTTGCATGATCTCGAAATAACAAAATCCATTCGCTTCCCACAGGCGTTTCGTGTTCACTTTACCATCATCAGAGCATATCCTTGGTCTACCTATCGGACAGCATATCTACTTATCAGCTGTTATCAATGGAAAACTGATAATTAGGCCATACACCCCGGTGACATCTGATAAAGATAAAGGACACATGGATCTTGTTGTCAAGGTAATGTTAATTGTAATTTTATTACTTTTCTGCAATTAGGTAACATCAATGATATGGAGATTGGAGACTCAATCCTGTCACGAACCATAGTGTTGTTTCCTGAACTTGGAGAATAGACGATGTTTGTAGACAAGGCTGAAAATCAAGAACACTCATGTCATGAAACAATGGGAGCCACAATACAGTATGCCACATGAAACCTCTCACCTGGTTACCAGTTAGTGTCGAGTATCGCATGGGAATATAATATGAAACAGTTATAGTGCCCACTGATGATATTTTTGCTTAGAGATTTAGAGCCTTCTTACTTCCGAACGAGTGCCAATAACCTTGCTCTGAGCTCATTCTCTTTATAATAAATTTTTTTTAAATTTTTTCGGATATAGGTTTATTTCAAAGATGTTCACCCCAAGTTCCCAGAAGGAGGAAAAATGTCTCAATATTTGGAAAGTCTCCGCATCGGGGATACAATTGATGTTCGAGGGCCGAATGGGCTTCTTATTTATGAAAAACCTGGTTTGTTTTCCATCAAACCTGATAAAAAGTCGGAGCCGATGAAAAAAAGTGTTCGAAAAGTAAGATTCTGATTTACTTGTAATGTTTCCATCCTGTACTCACAAATTTATTATGTTAGTAATTTTCCAAATGCAGGGAATCTGTCAAGAAAATCTCATTTCGGCATTTTTCTAGGCTTTTATCAACTACTATACTGAAAATAAAACAAGTCACTAGATATCACAACTAGCATGAGGTTGAGCAACAAGTCACTAGATATCACAACTAGCATGAGGTATGCTCAAGGACTTGGCAAACTCTTCTGCTACCTGGGCGAACTTCTGGTAATGATGCCTCTTATACCCAACTTCAAAAATAATTATGGATGTGGTAATACAAGAGAATGAATAAAATAACGACCGAGTAGTAGTGAAATGTTTGTATTATTATTATTTAAATCATCAAACTAACCAAAAGACTCACATGTATAGCCTCCTACTGCTTGCTGCCTCCAATGGAACCCCTCCCCTTTTAGACACGCCTCTTAGTGTGCTAGCCATTGGCCAATACCATCTTCAGATTGCTTACAATTTATACTTTGAACCTGGATGACCTTGCCAACCTGTTGTCCCTTGTAATGCCCGCACACAATCTGAACTTCATTGTCCATTCTGCATACTGCTCACATAATATTTTTTTGCGAAAGAGCCTGCGGAGTAAATGGGGCATTCAATCAATAAATGATGCAGTGTGCTGCAGAGGTCCAAACTAAACCCTGTCATTCAATTATTTTGAATTGCCCACCCCCGCTAAATGACTGTGCATTGTACTGTGAGTAAATTTGGCCTCATCAGCAATGAATTACATAATATTTTTTCCGCTGCATGCTATTAGACATACTTTCTCCTGATGTGTGATTGATCATTGAAGTAATACTTCCTATTTTTCCTCCCCGGAAAAGACTTCAGTTTGTTGAACTTGCTCTCCACCTCATGATGATGTTGCCATGTGAAACTTCAATTTCCTTTCCTGTCTTATTTTTTGTCCATTATCTTACAGATTGGAATGATAGCAGGAGGAACCGGAATTACTCCAATGTTACAGATCGTACATCAAAGTCTGACAGATCCTGATGATTCCTGCTTGCTATGGTTGCTGTTTGCTAATCAGGTAGGCTTATGCAATTTTTGTGCAACATCCATGCATCCTAAACGGTGACAGCACATTTGAACTCACGTACATTTGAACTCATACCTTTGCACCTGTATATCCGCTGGTTCAATCTATATGAGGGTGTTAAAATCCATGGGTTAGGGTTAGTATGGGTTCAAATATCCATAAAATCAAAACAATTTTCATAGGTGCAATAGTATGCAGGTGCAATTGTCGTGGGTTTAAATTACGAGTTCAAATGTACGTGGGTTCAAATGTAATGGAACCATCTCGAACAAGTAAATGGTGATCTATTTTTTTACTTATCGATTTTAATCGCTAAGTATGTTGATAGGTATTTGTCTGTCTGTATGTATGTCTGTTTGTCTGTTAGATGCACGCGATATCTCACGAAAGCGAGATTGAATCTGCTCCAGATTTTGCATGTGCATTCATCTTATCTCGGACCAGAAGCCTATTGATTTTGGGCGAATTATGTCGTATAATTAGCGAGTTATCAATCAATTATTGATATAGTGATCTAGCTTTTTATACCCTTAAGACCCTTAAAAACCTACATTTTCTGGCCTTCGATCAGACCCGCTGACTGTTATTACTTATCGATCTTAAGATCGGTAAGTATGTTGATAGATATTTGTCTGTTAGATGAACGCGATATCTCACGAAGGCGAAGTTGAAAGGTGTCACTATGGAGTAAGAGCGCTGTTTTGGGTGATCCCCTAACTTTCGATCGATAAGTCTTCAGTCTCTGACCGATATTCTCGTTACTTGTCTGTTTGTTTGTCTGTTAGATGAACGCGATATTTCACGAAAGCGAGATTGAATCTGCTCCAAATTTTGCATGTGCTTTCATCATATGTCGTACCAGAAGCCTATTGATTTTGGATGAATTTTGTCGTATAATAAGCGAGTTATTAATTAATTAGTAATGGGACACAAGGTGTCACTATGGAGTAAGAGCGCTGTTTTGAGGGATCCCCTAACTTTCGATCGATAAGTCTTCGGTCTCTGACCGATATTCTCGTTACTTGTCTGTTTGTTTGTCTGTTAGATGAACGCGATATCTCACGAAGGCGGGGTTAAATCTGCTCCAAATTTTGCCTGTGCATTCATCATATCTCGGACCAGAAGCCTATTGATTTTGGATGAATTATGTCGCATAATTAGCGACTTTTTAATTAATTAGTGATGGGACACGCGGTGTCACTATAGACTCATGAATCGAAACCGCAGTTTCGATCGATAAGGCTCCGGTCTCCGACCGTTATTCTCGTGTTCTAACTTGGCAATTAGCAAAGATAACCAAAACAGATTAAATATTCAAAATCATGTTTATTTTTTGTTTCGGTATTTTTTGCTACATTCCTACCTTACTAGGCATAAATACTTTCTGTTCAATTTTTAATGGACCCTTAGCTAGTGTTATGCACGATTCTCACTCTGGCTTTTGCACAGTTTGAATAGATCATAACATGAGCATTAATAACGTATGTAAAACTAAACCTATATACCTAGTAAATTTCCTTCTCAGGGGAACGGTGGTGTATCAGATGTAATACATTATTGGACAGTTGGACACGTCAGTGGACATAATGATCGTTTTGCACTTTATGCTGGCACTCTCCTTCTTCTTGTTCTTTGACACGTTTTTCAAAGGCGCTCTTCTCTTTGATTACTGGACCAATCGCTTTAAAATTTTCAGTGCTTGAAGATTAAATTTTTCGCTAGAAGGCTATTACTTTTATTCATTTTAAATATTCCGGTGCGCTGCACGAGGTTCGTTTTTTTGTGTGTCATGTCCACATCGTCCGAATTTTCCACTAGGTGGCGCTACATGTCCATATATTTGAGCGTAGCTCTTTTGTTATATTAGGTTTTGGTTATCTTTATCCCTGTCACCAGAACATTCGGATTGAGACAAATACCCAATTCTAAGGTATCCTCTTGTTAAATTAGGTTTTGGTTATCCTTATCCCTGTAATCATAACATTTGCAATTGAGACGAATACCCAATTCTAAGTTATCATATTCATTTTTTCAGACTGAGAAAGATATTCTAGTCAGAGAAGAATTGGAAGAGTTTGTGGCTTCCTATCCTGATCGATTCAAATTATGGTACACGTTGGACAACCCAAAAGATGGTAAGTTACAAATAGAGGGCCTTATTTGCTACTAGCATGGAGCAACAAATTCTGAGTAACTCATTGATGATAAGGCAAAATTCACTCACAATAATGAAAAGGAGGTGGACAATTTAGAATATTAATTAAAAGTATTGGAATTCAAAATAATTGGATGACAGGATTTGGTTTGAACTTTTCTTGATTGAATTCCCTATTTTACTCCCACAGGCTCGCGGCCCACCAATGCTAAGATTCCCTTTTATTTGATTACTGTCATTTCTTATGAAGAACACAAACATGGTAACACAGGGTGTCCATAGCCTTGTGCAGTGGATTCCAACCGGGGGCCTGTGGAGCCGTTGAATGGGGGCCAGAAGTCCCATACTTCCTGGTTTAATTGCTTGATAAGGTTATTTCACAGGATGTTCTGACTTTGTTGCGCGTAAATTGTTTGAACATTCGGGATTCGGAATCAACCAGGCAAAATAACGCCAAGTGCTCACCCAGGGTTGAATAAATTGAGTAGCCAATGCCGAACCAGAAACATTCTGATCCATTCCAAATGTAATGGCTCCTTGTCTAGCAGTAGCTGCTCTTGCAGAGCCTTGTTTGGGTCATATTGTCAACTGTATATTTATTGTATTTCTGGCAACTAGGATTTTTACAGATGGCTGAGCATGACCTGTGATGTCATCAGTTAAAGATGACTGATCATGACTCTTTGAAGTAGCCATGTGCTCTCTGTATTTAAGATCTTGTTTATGGGCATTTACTAATTAATAATTAATTAGTATTTATACGTTTATGAGTTGCAAATTGTGCATAAACATATAATCATATAAATAAGAAAAATCAGTAACATTTTTAATTCTTTAGATTGGCAATATTCTTCCGGCTTCATCAGTGAAGATATGATACGGGAACATCTTCCACCTCCAGCAGAGGACACTATCATCCTCATGTGTGGGCCGCCTCCCATGATAAAGTTTGCTTGCATCCCTAACCTGGATAAAATAGGATTCAGACAAGACCAGAGATTCTCTTATTAAGACTGCAGTTATTAATATTGAGATTCTAGGATAATTTTGTTATTCAGTAATGAAAAAAAGAAAAGATTTAATTTTTATGATTTTGTGGATTCTGAATCAGGTACGTTTGAATTTGCTGCAACGGAAGCAGAAACATTGTCCTGATGAATAAAGTGGGTTCAAGATATACACCAGTAATTCCCGATTTTTTTTCCCGATGGCCCACTGTTTATCATTTCAGTGGTATTTAGAGTGTTAATATGATTTGTAGATTCCAAAACCCATTATGTTCGAATAAGTTATGCTCAACAAAGTGAAAATGCATAGTGAAATAAACTTATCAAGCACTGAAATGAGTAGTTTTCTTGTAAAAGGAAATGTACCTGCTCTGTGGCCCCCTTGGGGGGGGGGGGGGTGTTCTCAGAAAATCCAAAACCTTCACTTCAAAGCAAGTCACTTTTTTGATAAAACTTGCTGTCACTTGTTAGAGAACTCCACTCTGTCATAATTTTTCCGACTAAATTGTACCAGAATTAATCGTATGTCGCTGCTCGGTAACCATTTTGTTTTCTTGTATTAGTGAGATTATAGGATAACTTTAGTATTTAGTGAGAACAAAAAGTCATTTTTATGATTTTTGAATTCTTTTGTATGTTTAATTTGTTGCAATTTACTGCACAAAAAGTAGGATGGTCATGATAGAAAAAGCAGATAAAAGCGGAGTTGTTTCTTGATGTAAAATCAAAAATCTTTTAGCTTTATATATTGTAAATCAGCGTAAAGTTTTATATTCTGCTGTAGCAATTTAGAAGTAGTTAGGCATGTGATAACTTAGATGTGATTGATTCTAATTTCTGAATAAACAATCTATTCAAACGAGCACATTATTTGGCCTAAAATAGCACCTGGTCCATGAAATCATTGTGTTATGAAGAGCTGTCGGATTGGGATTTTATGGTTGGTGGGGGAAATCTAAGTGTTGTTGAGAGCTACACCAAATGGCTTGGCCGTTCGGGTTGTGATCCACAGAGCGGCCTGTTGCACACTCCTGGCTTATGTTATAGGTCGACTTACAAGTTCATTTTACAGATGGGATATTTTGAACCAAAAGTTGTTTGCGCTATTGATCTGTGTGTTCTAGCTTACAATTCCTAATTATATTTTCAAACCATATCTGTTGGTATAATGTTTGCATGTTAAGAAACTATAGAATGTTTCATATCAAAAGTTGGGCACCTGGTTTCTATTTTTTGTATGATTTTTCTGCTTCGCACATCTGAACCTTTATAAATTACTCTTTCATGCTGCGAGGATCCCACTTTGTGTTCCGCTGATCAGATAAAAGCTTTTTAAATCAATTGTAGTTTGTGTTTAACATTTACACAAGACGTAGTTGCAAAGTTACTCAACCATGTACATTTTAGACTAAACTTATAAAGAAGACGCATTCATAGCCAGGGTTAGTTAGCAAATTCAGTGTTTTTAACAAGTAAAGGAATAGCTCGCGGAGCCCTGGAACATTTTGAGAACTATAGCAGGGGTAGGCAAGGTTATTAGGCCCCAACGTAAAATGTTACATTTTATGAACGACATTCAGTGTTACAAAAACAAATGCGGAAAACAACAAGCCTCGTGCCAAAACTAAATTTAATCTCAACAAATTCCTTGAGCTATTTTTTAGCTAAAACATCAAAATTTGGCTTTAGTTTGGTTGTGGCGGCATAAGGCGGGCCAGATTGAATTACCAAATGGGCCGGATTGCCTATCATTTGTTTCTTGTACTGCTGGATACATAGGAGTGTAACCTGGGGGTCATGCTATCTCTCTCAATTGAAGTTTTCAATGTCCGTTTTTTATACCGATTTTGCGATTATTATTTTCCTCCATTCATGAGCAATTCACTGATAATCCGACAACTTTTGGCTTACTTTCAATCCTTCTCACAGACGAACCGACCGAGATGGATAAAATTCTACGTTTGATCACTCCAACAGCGAAGCAAGTATGTGGAAAGCCTTTTTCATATATTGTTAGATATTAGTGCCCCTAATCCTCATTTTTTTTTCTAGTCCGTTTTTCTTCAAGGACTAGATTTATCAATAACTGGCAAACTATTCTCAAAGCCTTGGTATTTCTCACGGCATATTCCAATTCATGGTTAAGAGCAATGTTCCCTCTAATTTTTTGTAGTATGTGTGCGCAGAAATTTTGGTATGTGCGCACTTTTTTGGAAATAACAAAAACCAATGAAGAAATTTAGGCGTTCTAACCGGGTAATAAGTGGGCCAACAACAGACTTTCTCAATCTGCCAACGGAGCACATTGTTACATTACATCGAAATACGTCTGTGCGCAGTAAATCTATGCGTGTGCGCACCCTCTGAAAGCTGTGTGCGCGCGCACACCTTAGAGGGAACACTGGTTAAGAGACAACAAAATGGAACAATTATTGTATTTTGCATAATATATATATATTTACAATAAATCTTCTTTCAACCAAATTAAAAGTTCACATCACAGACAGTGGGTTAGTAAAAAAAATATTGAACAGGCAACTTGGAAGGAGTATGGCATTGGTAAATGAAGGAAACAAAAGGTGGCTGCTCATTCTGGACAGAAATGATCTGGAAGTGCTTAAATTACAGGAAGATAGATGAGTCAGTCAGTAGTTTATTTTATCACAATTGGACAAACATAATTAAGATAAAAAAAATGCAGTTCAGTGTGAAAGGAGACTCTATAAACCTAGTATCTAATCAGAGTTAGAAACAATATTCACCAAATACCGTCCCCATAGTATGTGAACCAACATGGTGGAACATAGTACGTAAGGTCAATTTTCCTTATTTTAGTTCTATTACAAATTCGGGGACTAGCCAAGTGACTTCTGTAGTATTTGTACCTGATATTATGGCCTAACCTGGTACAGATACGACGTTTCGGTGTTCGCCATCTTGGTTCACTTACAACATGAGTAAGTACCCAATATTCACCAAACAATTTCAATAAAAAGTTACATGAGTTGAATTCTTTCTTTTCAAAGCCTTTTGCGTTGAAGCCCCCAATATCAGACTTTCTTGAGTGATATTTTTAAGACAATATTTCCCACAACAAAAATCTAGAATTACAGAATGGAAGTAATCTGACAATTAGCTTTCCAAACACCTTCACTAAATTAAAACCAGCATCCCACATGCATTTAAAAAATATGTATATACTGCAAATATTTTACCGATATTATGAGAATCTGGAATAAAGCACCATAAACAAAAAAGGGTACTCCTGAAGTACTTACTCACATACTTCGGGAGGTCCAAAAAAGTGGTTCCTAATCAGAGGCCATGGATGGGTTCATAAAAACATCCGGAGGATTTTTATGGACATAAAACCCTCAAGAATGAGATGATTGACAAATTAAGTGATGATTTGATTGAATTAGTATTGCAATTAGTGGCCTATTAAAGTTCAATTTCATATTTATCCCAGGGATGGGACAAAACCCAAAAGGACCGCTAGGTTTCTAAATGCCACAAGCAAATGCCTTCACTAGATTTCATTAGCAATAGCTACATTTATTCCAGTAAATCAACTATGATTTCTTTGTTTATTTATTAATATGCTGGTTTATTTATTTTCAAACGTACAGCAAAACATAACTGTTTGAAACACAATAATCGCAAAACTATGTTCTACTATGAAAGACCAAGGACCACTGATCATGAGGTTACCGTATATACTCGCCGATAGGTCGCACTATTAGTTTTGCGTTAAAAAAGTTTAATTTAAAGTTGACTCGCACATAAGTCGCACTGAAATTCTAGGGATTCGAAAGGCCTTTCCATAGCTTTTCTGCATAGATAACTTCCTATTTTGTTTTTTTTGTATGGCTTAATATAATCAAAATATGTTTATCGACACCTGTGAACGATAATAAGAGCATGTACGCAAGCGCAGACCATACGATTTTCATGAATAATCAACTTGCAATAGCCGAAAACTTTCAATTTTGTTCAGACTTGGTGGCGATTTGCACTTATTTCGAGCGATATTTTTTTTTAAATATAAGGAAAAAATTGCGACCTATCTGCGAGTATGTACGGTAATTAAAAGAATGGCTTTTTATACAATGTACAGAGAGTCTTTTGACATAGATGTGGAACAAAGAAAACAAAAATATATATATTTCTATCTATTTATCTCTACTAACAAAAAATAACTGCAAATATGATGATTGATTACACAATATTATTGCATTGTCGATACGGAACTGCAAGAATATGGAATGTTGGCGAGCAGATACTTAATGTAACTATAGTGGTATGCAGGGGAGTTGCGGGTTGGAACCTCCCTCCCTCTTAAAATGTAAAACATTTTTTTGTATAATACATTGCATTTTTTCATAGCTTAAAACGCTTTTTAGACCCCAAGACTTTTGAAAAGCCGCATCATTTTCCAGTCGAACCGGCTAGCTGTTACAGTCTAACTTGGCAATTTGAAATTTCAGAATTCCCACTTCCAAAATTCCTGGATACGCCCATGGTGGTGACGCCAAGTTCAAATCTGATGCTCACCAATCATGTGATAAAAAAAAAATACAGATTAGGAAAGATGTGGTTAGCAATAATAGGAGCTAAACTGCATGTTGGCGTGCAAAAACAGTTCAGGTATATGATTTTATTCTTCCCCATCAATCAATGAAGCACAAAAAAATGTGTGCTCCAGCACCCAATATGCACACTAAGATGTCGCACAGCCTGAATCCTAACCGGTATACACATACTATTTTCAGGTTGTGCGCTATCTTGGTGCAAATACTTCTGATAATAGGAGCTAAACTGCATGTTGGCAAGCAAAAACAGTTCTGTTATATTTTAATGCCATCTGATTTTATTCTTCCCCATCAATCAATAAAGCACAAAAAAATTGAGTATGGCAAAAAGGTTGGGGAACGCTGTTTCACCAGTCAAGATGAAACAGACCTCACCAAGGCAGACCAGACATACCATTAAAAAAAACATACAGAATACAGTTAGATTATTTTGAAGAGCTTTTGAAATAAAATATATTTGAAAAATTGACAAGCATTATCAATGTTATATAATTTGTTTTCCACTCAATAATTTTTTGTACAAAATGACTGCAGCATAACCTCTTAGTACCATGTGAGATAATGTGGTACAGAATTTCTACTCTTACGAAAGGGATCATTGATACCCACTTTCAAATGGGGAAGCTAAGAGAATAAGAAATCCTTAATGTGAATGAACCGATTTGTAAATCTCAGGGTAGTCCAAAGTTTAGAATATATTTATTGCTTTTTGGGCTGGATTCGAGGTGAAGGTTTCGGTGACCGTACATTTGAACCCACGTACATTTGAACCCATGTGTCTATTCGCGGGTTCAATCTATATGCGGGTGCTAAACCCATTGGTTAACGAGAGGCCGTGGTTCGCCATATGGATAAGCCGTCTTATCGGCTTTCCTCTCCCCCAGGATAAATATGTAAATCCTATCCTATTACTTTTCCTAACTCCATAGCCTCAAATGTGACGACAACAATATAGGTGTAAATTTAAAGAAATTAAACTTTGTGGAACTGTAAATTGCAAATTTGGACAGAAAAAGATTTGAAGAAGACAAAATATATATAATGATTCGCACCATAAATTAAAGATTTAAAAACTTTGTTAAAACGAAACTAAAACGTCGTGCATCTCCTCGCCAGTCGGAAGATCTTGATCAAAATTAGAATCAAGAATCTGTAGGACGTCAGCAATTAAATTCAACAAAATCCCAATCCATATACTCCACGAAAAAGTATAAGGATATATATTCATCGATATGAGTAAAATTAAAACTTTAGAGAAAAGTTGGGTGGCATGAGTTTTTGCATCCGAGGCTGCATGGAAAAATAATCGCATCCATAATTTATTAACTGCCCATCCAAAGATACCGCTACATATACTTCCTATGTAAAATCTACTCGCATTTAAATGCGGAAAAGATTTTGCTTTTTCATGATGTCCAAATGCAAATATTAAGGGCAGCAGAACACAAGTACTGAAGAAATAATTCAAATATTGCCTTTGTTGGATAGTCAGATTAGAATATGGCCAATGTGGCGTTGAATACCATAAAGATACAGAACGATACGCTCCAGAAAATATTGCATGTGCAATGAGCCACAAGAGGGCTGTATACCATGATTGTTGTATCGCAGACCAAGATGCGATGATTGCAGCGGCAAGTTTAACAGGAAAACTGAACATGGCTATTGTACTTGGCATATGCTCGTTAAATAATAATAGAATAACGTCCCCACAGCCTTGCCCTAGTATAAACATAGGGATAGGCAATTTACTGAGGGCTATGGACCCTGATACAATAGTTCCAACATACAACATCATCGCTGGAACCCATGGGCCGATGTCTCTTAGTACCATTTGTTTTACTTTGAATCCTCCCACTGCATGCATCAGAAATAATCCAATAAAAGTCTGCCATGCTTGAAATATCGTCGGGAATTGAAATCCAAGTGAAGTCAGGACGTACTTGTTACAAATTATGGTTGACGTATACAGCACACTATAAGTAACATATTCAGATATGACTACGTCACGCCTCATGGCAGCTCTGAAAGAATGTGTAGAAAATGAACATATACTACTGTACCATGAAAAAACATGAGCCCTTCTGCCCTTACAAATGACAAAAAACAATGCTTGAAACAATGAGGGCACATTCTAGTGAGTAGTGACCCTACTTAAAGTCTCAAAAAAGCCATTGCTTTTGGTGGTTTTCCATTTTTCAGTTTCGTTCATTCCAAATTTTACTAGATTTATTGGTTCACCTTCATATGACCCTGTACAATTTCTGTAACATTTAGCCAGAGGTTTACTGATATAACGGTAGACATACGGTACCGGTACCGTTATAGGCCTATATAGCCATATTACGGTACGGTACTGTCAATCAATCAAAATAAATGGTTGATTGACATTGCTGTACCGTAATTTACCGTAAAAGCACGGCTTTTTTGAGACTTCAAGTATGCCACTACAGCACTAGGAATTCGAAATCAATTGCTGCATTGATCTAGGGTTGGCCATAAGTCTGTAAGTTCTGAAGTTGCAGAGAAAAGTGTGCTCTTACTGCATTAAAAACAGTCAATGAAATTTCACTAATTTAAAGTCAGGTGACAGGGTGAAGGCATAAGACAGGCAGACAGGTGAGACACATTGGCTAACTCATCATTTCTATCTGTCTATAGACTACAGCTATAATGCCAGTGCCACACTATTACAATATGCTTATTACCGGTATGCACCAATTCAATAAAGCCACAAAGCGGAGTAGTGACCATACCTGCATACCTAATTCAGTAATTTATTGCTGTACGGTACGGTAGTCTGGTTCATTCATTCTATTGCAACCTAATTCTTTAACTACAGAACTAGGTTTGTCTAGCGCCGTATCGGCACCGATACCGTACCTGGTTACGGTTGTCCTTGACATCCTCCTTCACCTGGTTAGGATAGGATAGGATTAGGATAGGATTTACATATTTATCCCGGGGGAGAGGAAATCCGATAAGACGCCTTATCCATATGGCGAACCACGACCTCTCGTCCGGTTACGGTACCATTCCAAGTCGGGTATGGGATTAGTTTTTACTGTATTGTTTGTTTTCGGAAGCATGGACTTCGTTAGTATAGTTCCTCTCATTAATTAGGAAAGTCGGATAGAATACTTAATTCTAGATTGCATGATAATTGTAACAAAACAAATATGCCTGTTATTAAAAGCCACGACTGTAAAAAACGGAAGCCACGTAAAGAAGACAGTGACGCCAGAAACAATGCATAACAACGAGACAGCACGCTGACTTTGTTTATTTTATTATTTTTATATTTAATAAAAATTAAAATAAAACAATTCATAAAACCTAATTCCTTCCGTAAATATCATTAAATTAAAGTAATTTACAGCATACCGGTTTTGATTGATTTTATTTATTATATTTTTAATGAAGGACCAGTTGGCCATTATCTGGCATACATTAGGATGATTAGGGATTCGATGGCGGAAGCGGAACGCGAGTGCCGAGTAGACTGATGTTTTCAAACAGGTGCAGATCGTAACTTGAGCGTTTTTCTGGAATTATGGAAAACAAGTGCTAGATGAAGTACTGCTACATATCCGGATATAACAAACGCTAAACAAATATGTTTGAAAAACCGCTATGGAAAACAGTAAGAGGTAAATCAACGCGGTGCCGTTGACACGATGACTCTGGTAGTCTTTCGTGGCCTCGAGTCAGTTGCGAGATATTTTATGCTTCAGTATTCAATTGATTTTTGTATTATCAATATATTCGTTTAATTGTGTACAATATTTTGTGCACGACTAAATAAAACTTCGGAGTTTGGTGGGGTTACAGAAAATTGTGTTGGACGAGTTAGCCTACCTTGAAAAATTAAATCAATAAATTTTTTTATCACTCTGACATCAAACAACAACAAACGGACAGACAAAATGCAAAGGAATTGAAGGACGGGCATAACTTAAGGACAAAGGTAAAAGACGTACAAGTGCGTGCCCGTCCAACTAAAACAGTTGAAGAACCCATTAAAATAAAAACACACGATACAAAATTGGGCAATACCTTTTAGATCAATTCAATAGACAATAAGTTTATTTCGTCGTGCAAGAAATCACAATACAAATTCATTATTACAGTACATTTCAAATACAATAACGGATTTCATCGCAATTGACAGGAAGTCGCGAAGGACCAGGAATGGTCATCACAAGTCTGCGACACCAAGATTAAAAACGAGTCAATAATAAAAAATTGAAATAAGTGAAAGCAATATGCACAAAGAAAAGCTTATCCATTCATAAATTAACCAACAAGGTTGATATGAATCATTATATATGATTTGGGAGAGAAAGTAAAAACAAAAGTCGGGAAAATTCAATTGATATACAGTAATTATAAAAATAAATCACCATATCATTCAGCTGTGTTTTTGTACAATTGCAGCGATTAAATTTTTATATATTGTCATATGCAACAATAAATTGAGCGATCATTTTATTTGATGAGAAAAAATTAAATTAAGCAACCTCTATGTACAAATTATAAGGCACAATTCATACTCAATGTACAACCATCCACATAAAACTTTTAGGGTAGAAAATAAAATTTGGCACCAGGCCGATGTTAGGCGCATATATCCAGATCGGAGGCGACTCCAGCCACATCTTAGTTACAGTTGGTTAGCTACGGAGGGCAATCATTTGTCAACGAACTGGAAAATTGTTCAGGTTGCTGAGCGACCGCACGCGCTTCAGAATCTGATTTATAGCGACAGAAAATTTGAAAATATGTGAGTAAGTAAGATAATACCATATTAGATAACTCGGAAGCTATATCACGGTACACAGTGAAGCGAACTAATGAACCGCTATCGTTTATATGACACAGAAGACAGTACCGGTAGGTTACCACGGTACCGGTATGGTGCTGTATGACACTGTCCAGCTGTCAGCAAAACCACAGTTTATGAAGACTAACGGTACCGGTAGTTTTTGATTAAATATTTTTTATATGTATTCTTGAAAGTCGTGTAGCCATGTGATTTTACTTCATGTGGAATATTGTTCCATATTTTAATGCCCGTATACTTGATTGAGTTTTGTGTTCTTGCAGTGGAATATCTGGGCACAAAATAATTTCCACGCGCAGAAGATCGGGTGTAGTGTGTGTGTGTTTTAGACTGCTTAGTGAAATATTTATCGAATGCTTCGGGTAGGGATTTATTTTGGTGTTGATGCATTAGTTTTGCAATTTCAAAATTGAATAAGTCTGTTAATTTTAGAATGTTGAGTGACGAATAAAGATGATTAATATTAGTTCTAGGTGCTGCATTGCAAAGAGATCTAGCAATTCGGTTTTGTAAAACATTAATTTGTCTTAAATATTTTTGTGCAGCAGCTCCCCATGCTGCGATTCCATACTGGACATAAGATTGAAAAAGTGAAAAATACACAGAGCGCAGGGTAGATGTAGGCATGTATTGTTTGAGCTTGTAGGTGATACCAACTGCTCTGGTTATTTTTTTTACCACATGCTCAATATGTTTGTCCCATTTAAGACCAGAATCAATAAAAATTCCCAGGTATTTGTATGATAACACATTTTCTAATTTGGTACCATCAATTTTTATTGACAAGTCATGGTTTATCTGATGCTTTTGAGGAGTGATTATCATGGATTTCGATTTTTCAATATTAACTGTCAGTTTGTTTGATACCATCCAATCATGCACCTTCATCATTTCATAGTTCACATTATTCTCTAAAGTTGGAATTGAATTATGACTGGAGAGAAGGCCGGTGTCGTCGGCGAATAATTTCGTTAATAAGTTTGAGCAGTTGGTGAGATCATTGATATATGTTAAGAAAAGGATTGGACCTAAACATGATCCTTGTGGGACGCCACAAACTATTGGTAAAGTCTCAGATGTTACTTCACCAATTTTTACAAATTGTACTCGGTTTGTTAGGTAGCTCTTTAAAAGTGATTGGGCGGGTCCACGAAATCCATAATTAAATAGTTTATGAAGCAAAATTTTGTGGTCAACTGTATCAAACGCTTTCTTTAAATCAATGAAAACAGAACAAACAATCTCATTATTTTCTAATTTGTCATAGATGTATGACATCATGTCTAAAATAGCATGGTTAGTTGAGTGGTTGTCCCTAAATCCAAATTGAGACTTATTAATTATATTATGTTTAGTAATAAATTTTACCATTCTTTCGTATATTAGTTTTTCAAAAAGCATGTTTAAACAAGAAAGGATAGAAATCGGTCTGTAGTTAGATATTAATTTATTATCACCAGATTTGAAAATCGGTGTTACTCGAGCAATTTTGAAAACTGAAGGGTACATACCCAACTGTATTGACGCATTGAACAAAATCATAAGGGCCGGCGATATTATGTCTACAATATGCTGAAGGAAACATGATGGAATGTTATCAGGACCAACAGCTTTGCCCTTTTTCAGGCTTAAAATACCACATATAATTTCAGAGAGTGAAACAGGCTGAAGAAATATGGTTTGTGAGATCTTCAGATGTAAATATTTTTTGTAATCCGAAACATCATTAAATTCACTGGCTAATTTTGGACCGATGTTAGTGAAATAGCTGTTGAACTCATTTGCTATCAGCAATTTGTCAGAAGAAATAATTTTATTTTGTAACATAATTTCTGTAATAGTATTCTGTTTGTCATTCTTAACATTTACTATTTCTTTGATTGTTCTCCATGTTTGCTTTATATTGTTTCGGTTTTGCTTTAGCGTATTATGATAATAAAGTTGTTTAGCTTTGTTTATTATTCCTTTCAGTTTGTTGCAATACCTCTTGTACAAATGCTGCTGTGACATGTTACCTTTCAAATAGTACTTATTGCGCATTTTATTTTTATTTTTGATTGACACTCGAATACCCTCGCTTAACCATGGTTTTTTCTTAATTTTCAGGTCTTTTCTAGATAGCATTTTCATAGGGGCATGTTTGTCAATAAGATTTTTGATTTTGAAGATAAAATCATCACATAATGCATCAAAGTTTTCCCTATTGGGTACTATTGTAGAAGACCAGCTGGTGAAGATTGACTCAGCATCCTCTCGGAAATTGTTTATTTTATTATTTTTATATTTAATAAAAATTAAAATAAAACAATTCATAAAACCTAATTCCTTCCGTAAATATCATCAAATTAAGGTAATTTACAGCATACCGGTTTTGATTGATTTTATTTATTATATTTTTAATGAGGGACCAGTTGGCCATTATCTGGCATACATTAGGATGATTAGGGATTCGATGGCGGAAGCGGAACGCGAGTGCCGAGTAGACTGATGTTTTCAAACAGGTGCAGATCGTAACTTGAGCGTTTTTCTGGAATTATGGAAAACAAGTGCTAGATGAAGTACTGCTACATATCCGGATATAACAAACGCTAAACGAATATGTTTAAAAAAACCGCTATGGAAAACAGTAAGAGGTAAATCAACGCGGTGCCGTTGACACGATGACTCTGGTAGTCTTTCGCGGCCTTGAGTCAATTCCGAGATATTTTATGCTTCAGTATTCAATTGATTTTTGTATTATCAATATATTCGTTTATTTGTGTACAATATTTCGTGCACGACTAAATAAAACTCCGGAGTTTGGTGGGGTTACAGAAAAATGTGTTGGACGAGTTAGCCTACCTTGAAAAATTAAATCAATAAATTTTTTTATCACTCTGACATCAAACAACAACAAACGGCCAGACAAAATGCAAAGGAATTGTAGGACGGGCATAACTTAAGGACAAAGGTAAAAGACGTACAAGTGCGTGCCCGTCCAACTAAAACAGTTAAAGAACCTATTAAAATAAACACACACGATACAAAATCGGACAATACCTTTTAGATCAATTCAGGATGTGATCAACACCGATCAAAAAAAGAACGCGGCAACACTTTTTTCAAACTAGACAAAAAAAAAATTGTTGATGCGAATTTTGATCTGCTGTGAAACCAATTACAGTAGCCTATTGGCTTTTTATCTTTTACAGTGGTTGCCGTCGATGTATGGATTCCAATTTGTCAAAATGGAATATTTTTCTCTGTGTTGTGCCAGTATGTTGATGTTTGGTGTTGTCTTTGTGATAAGGGTATTGTTGCTATTTTAATGTTTGCTTTAATGATTTTGCTGTTCGGTACAACTAGGCTAAGTTTTGTAAAATTCTAATTTTTTAATAAATAATCACGGGAGTTCAGCAAACTGGCGTAAAGACGTGGTGTCCATTCCATTAAAACATCGCTATCCATCGAACCTAAACTTTGGTAAACGTCTTCATCATGGAAATGTTTACATTTGTGTAGACTACTTTCATACAAATGAAATTACCTGTGTTCATTTATTTCAGTTTATTCAAAGGATTGTCTTTTCCCACCGCGTTTAACGGTAACCACAAATTCACACCCATGTCTCTAAATATCAATTGAATACAATGTTTGGTATTTTATAATGGTTTTTTCATAGTGCTTTTTGTTTTTGTAGCGTCAAAAGTGTAGCTCCCGAAGTACGTGCACCAAGATGGCGTACAACCTGAAGCGTAACCTGGTACACATACTACGTTCAGGTTGTGCGCCATCTTGGTGCACATACTTCGGGAGCACCCAAAAGTGGCGTGACTTCATATGGTATCACTCCAAAGCCTGAAGTTACCCGAGATTTTCGGATCAAAAACCAAGGACAACAAGAAATTGAGTTAGGAGACCTACAGTAGCACGCGGCATTTCTAATTGTGCGAATTTCGTTTGTCTTTCAAAAAGGAATTGTCCCATTTATGGGATATTTTGAATCAGTCAAATTCCATTATTGTCGTGTAACATTCATGTTGATGCCATTGTTGTGCCAGCGATATACTGCTCTGGCAGACAAGCAGATATATTGTTCGATAGCTTAACGTTTTTCATATGCAGCCCATTTTTTAACCAATAAATCAGCCAAAGTAGACGGGAGTGGGCGTTCGCATTTTAACAGGGACAATCTTGCGGCCAAGATGAAGCACTGTGGGGTCTACTGTATTTACAGAGTTTTAGAGCTTAGTTCAACAACCAATGGTTGGGAGAGTTCATTTTGACGTAACTGCTAATCTTTCGAAAAACAATCGCCGAGATTGAACATTAATTACGCGCTCAATACATAACTACTTTCGGCGATTATTAATGATCACTTTTCGTCTTTGCCATCGCGCCCGGCAAGAACTATCATGAAGATCAATGGGGTTGTGATTTCTGTATGTACCAGATTTCCCAAGTAACTCTGCATTTTCCTGATTATGCCAATGTGCCACTAAAAATCAATATATTTCTACTGTTTAGTAATGTTACCGCTCTCTATAATTTGTTTAATTTATTTATTTTTCTTTGTTTATCAAATGGTGTTGTATGATGACCAGTGTTAACTCTAAGCGAATTATGAGTGCGAAAGTGCTTCGCAGTCGAAAAAAAAGTGCGAAAGTGCTTTTGCCGATTTTAACAAGTTAGGTGCTCTAGCCTTTCATATAACCCATTTAACACGGCATAGATACTCGAAAACGCGCTCCTCCGGTTAATATTATGAATTAAAGAGAAGCCTTTCCGTTAACCAGCGAATTCATGTTTAATTAAAACAAGCGAATTCATCGGCAACGAAAAGACATCTGCTAACACTTGCTGCGAACAAAACTTTCATGCAATGTATCACGGTGTCAGTTGCTTACTCGCGTGAACAGCAAAGGCTTTCACATTTGTTACTCCTTCCATCTAACAGACAACGATTGATACATGTAGGCTGGAAACCATATTAGTTACAGGGTGGATCATTTGTACAAATCCCGTGCAAACCATCCCCCCCCCAAAATATAAATAGCAATCAACTAATTAGGGTTAGGTGCGTTGCCCTAAACCTAATCTGATAATTATTAATTTGTGATTTTGAACCACTTTGAAAGTCGCCACCCGCTGTTTTAAAAGATAGGTTAACCTACGTTCCCTCCGAAATATTACACAGGATACTCCCCTGTTTTAGGAGATAGGTCGACCTACTTCCTTTTAAACTTTTTTCTCCGAAATATTACACAAGATCACTTTGAAAATCCTCCCCTTTCGTGAGCTAGCGTGACCTAATTTCTCATTTACATTTATATTATACTATTTCAGAGCTTACCCAAAAACAAGTAATTTTTAAATGTCGACATGCCTTGGTTTGCGTGCGAGTTAGTTTAAATCAGGCAGAAAACATCATATATTGGCAAAATGTTTAGTAATGTCATGTACTTTCAGCATTCATAAATAGCACTCTTTGTAATGCTGCTGACCTAGTATCAAATATTCGCATCACAACGCCACTTGCGAGGTTTCCATATATTTCAATTACACTATTAGGAACGATGACACCAAAGAGTTTTCTTTTGCGAAGGTACACGAAATATAACGAGGGTGATTCTTGAAAAAAACATGAATATAAAAAATAAACGAATGATATGATAGTGGATCCCAAATAATTTTGAGAGTGTCTCGAAATACCAATCCATTTGATAAATAATTTTTATTCGACCATATGAACGCTGATATACGCATTCTCAGATATCGGACATCCAGTCGCGATATTCAATCGTTCATATGCACAAATCTCACATTAATAGTAATTGCTACCCACGTTTGTAAATGTTAGAAACCAACAAACAGAAAATAACTTATCCTAAAACACAATTGAAATTCAGTCTGCAATAAATTCGTCGCCAAGACGATGCCATACAAAACAAAAAAGATTTGGTCGCGAGAGTTACGTTAGATGACTGCAAAACGAGGTTGTTTTTTAAGCAGAATGTAAAACAATCAAATTAAAAAACGGGAGTTACGACGCCCTTAACACATCGTGTGTATTAAACTTCCCTGGTAAGTACTATTATTATTTTACTTATACACCTGTTGGAGTATTTCGGACAATTTCGAATTTAAAATTAATGAAAACCCGACATATAATAAAGACGCAAAAGTAAAATGAACATTTATTGAAAAAGTTATTATTTAAGAAAGACAACATGATCGTACAATTCCGCCCAAAGCTCGATGTTCGCAAGTGAGATGATAAATAAATACTTCCCTGTATTCGAGCAATTAACTTTAGCGTATCGTTGTTCTGCCAACAAACAGCCGGGTGCAAAATATTTCCGTCCTGTGACATGCTCACAAATATTCTCGATATTAATATCATACCCTCGCGTATGTACTTTCTATTAGCTCTTTAGTGATCCCTTCCATCCTTGGCCAAGTCATGTTTCGAATATGTGAACATTTTATTCGACCATACATGGCCGGCGGGTTGTTAAAATTGTAAACAAGAGAGAGTCGCAACAATCGCGAATTTCGTTTTGTTGCTCCTGTTATCGTCGAAAATGATTACATTTGTTGTATTTTGAGGCATTTAAGCAGTAATAATTAGGGCATGACATCATCAAAATCGTCAAGTGAGATTTTGAAATTGCAAATTCCGTAAATAAAATTGTGAATTACTCGGTAACGAATTCAGCTTCAATGACCGTCGGGGTATTGTTTTGTTGAAAATTATATTTAATGTGAGAGCGCCAAAAACATACAGTCCATACCGATGCAACTGCAATTTATATGGCCGCACTTGGTGTGGCGCGTTTATTAATAGTGTAAAATAAATTAAACGAATATCAAATATAACCAAGCCTGTCAGCGTGTTTATTTTCTGTGGGCAAGAATCGTAAAATACCATCTTGAGACAAATTCACTTCTATTACAAAATCGAATTTTTCGGTTATTATCGTTATACAAATAACGTGTGGCAACTTTTTAATTTATCGTCGACCAAAAAACCGCCCCACACTCGTCCAAACGTGTGTCAAGCTTGACCGACAGGAACAGATTCATCGACGACTTTAATTAGGGAAAATATGTATTTTGTTGGGAATGCAAAATAAATGTAACAAAACGCATTTTTTTGTGATAAAACTTTGTATTTTCGGAAACGGATTGCCGTGAAGGGTAAAATTTGATCTAAATTAATCGCAAAAATGTTTTATTTTTAATGTAACAAAACACATTTTGCGATATAACCTTGTATTTTCGAAAACGGGTGTCCTGAAAAATAAAATACGATCTAAATTAATCGCAAAAATGTTTTATTTTAAATGTAACAAAACACATTTTTCGCAATACAACTGTATTTTCGGATACCGGGTGTCATGAAGAGTAAAATATGATCTGAATTAACCCTAAATAATGTTTCATTCCAAATGTATCAAAACGCATTTTTTTTGCGATATAATTTTGTATTTTCGAAAACGGGGCGTCATGAAATATATTAATCTAATGTTTTATCTATCGTCTAACTAACGTCTGGTACACATTATTTTCGGGAAGAACTCTAGCCCGCGAAACGTCATTTAATTTAAAATAGAGAATGTTCCACGCATTCCAAAACGGAAAATCACCAGTAAGTCGACAGGAATTCAACCCTCCGGATTCAGTATTCTATATCCCCCGTGTCAGAAATTTCTGAAGATTGGAACAAAGAACCCGTCAAACCGCCGCGGAAGAAGGGGAGTATTTTTTGCACTAATAATTAGGGCGTGACATTATCAATATCGTCAAGAAACTGGTGAATTTTCAAATTCCATAAATAAAATTGTGAATTGCTCGGTATTATTTTAGCTATAATTAT
This sequence comes from Styela clava, assembly GCF_013122585.1. Taxonomy (NCBI): domain Eukaryota; kingdom Metazoa; phylum Chordata; class Ascidiacea; order Stolidobranchia; family Styelidae; genus Styela; species Styela clava. The sequence continues at coordinate 2,325,919 of NW_024102838.1, read as the reverse complement.
CGCCGGGGTATTGTTTTGTTGAAAACATGTTGAAACTTGAGGGAATTAGTTACAATTAGCGCCTGACCTCTATTAGGCATTCGAGCACTCGAAAAAAAAGCACTCGAGTCCAATCTTTTCAGCATTAAGTCGCATACGTAAAATATCCTGTAAAAGAAGTGCTGTTCATTAACGTTATCTCGTCCTATGACCACGCAGAAATGCCTTTATTGCCGAATTATTCAATCACTATTTTAAATCAACATTCAGGATTGGCACAATTTCAGATTTGCCAAGTTTATCACCATAGAAAAACATGAGAAAGGTAATTATCGTCTTAATAAATATCAGCATCACGGTATCGACAATAATATTACCATTCGCATAAAATTGGGGCCGTAAATTTACAAATCTTGATAGGTAATATTAAAGCCAACGCAAATGTTAATTTGAGTCCTCAATGTCTTCAACAGCTGTTGCCGATGTGAACAAACGGGTAAACCCGAAATATAAAACTTCGATGTCCGCCGACCCGCAAGAATTCATATTTGTAAAAAAGAGAGGGCGGGAATATAGATTAACAAAATCTGGATATCGCCGCCAAAACGATCGGTGACAAGAACAATTAGCGATTACAACGGAATTAACCAGTAAACAGGCTTTGTTGCCGATTTTTTAATGTTTCAACCGACGTTCCAAAAATATTTGTTATTTGGTACTCGTTAAAAATATTCAATTCAATAAAATATTAAATTTTGCCCACCCGTACTCGCATATCAATGAGAAATAGTTGTGTAAATATCGCAAAATGCCACGTGCTTTCAACATTGTGATTACAATACAATGGCACTTAATGGTATTTTGTGAATTTGGTGATTTTGCAAATCTGTGACATGCTGCTAAAAGTTTCGTCTGATTTGAAAATCGTGCACTTTGGTCACAATATATCCAAAGTGACTATAACACTTTACTAACACTCTTATAGTCATTTTGAATTCAACGATATCATTGATAGTCACATGACCACTTTCGTTCAAAGAAAGGCACTGGTAGTATTCCAACATATGGTTTCAAAGACGCGGAGCGTTTTTGCGGGAGAAGCGGAATCGGTGTGCTTCTATAATAATCATATTATAAACAAGAATTTTGCCGTTAATGCAAAAGCTTTATCTCCTATGTCTGCATATCATAGGTTAGAATTCCGGTAAATATCGTTATGATATGCAGAATTGAGTTACAAAAGTACTAGTATGTTACTTATTTGTCAACTTAATACTCGAAAATATTTGTTAACTTTGAATTTTTATTCCATTCAAAATCGGAAAAAAGTGCTATTTCTCTTCAAAATCGGAAAAAAGTGCTATTTCGCAGTCCCTAAAAAAAGTTGCAAAAGTGCTTCGCAATTTTCGCAAAAAAGTGCGCTAATAGTGAACACTGATGATGACCGTACATTTGAACCCACGTACATTTGAACCCACGTACATTTGAACCCATGTCTATATCCGCGGGTTCAATCAATATGCGGGTGCTGAAACCCATGGGTTAGGGTTAGTATGGGTTCAACTATCCGTACAACAACAAAATTTCCATAGGTGCAATAGTATGCAGGTGCAATTGTCATGGGTTCAAATGTACGTGGGTTCAAATGTAATGGAACCGTGTTGTATAAATGATGACGGAGCAACCCGTCCTGCACAACTCCTGCCTTTTCCATATTATTCAGAAATTTTATTGTTGAATCTTTTTGATTTCTCAAGTGACAAATAAAATAACCTTGACTCTGTTTGTTTTGCTTTATGTCAGAAAACCAAAATGATTAATTGTTGATATTACAGATAGCAATGAATCGGTTTTAATGAAAGGCTTGCCTTGGTGTCTTATAGATCAGTGGTCGGCAACCTTTTTAAAGTGACGGACCGGTAAAGCTTGACCAAACTTTTGCGGACCACCTTTACACAAACAAACTAAGCCTATGCAATAACTTATATGTTTCTTACTTCCAGCCTATTTCGATATTTCGCTTTTGTAGTTACCAATATTGAAAACCAGGCCTCACATTAAGATTTCGGGAAAGTTAACAATGCCTGTATCGTTTTGTTGGAGAAATCTTAGTCGAACTGATGAGAGACATTCTTATACGGCCGTAGAGAAAACAATTGACCCAGCATTATTGCGACATACTGACATGGCAGTTGTTTATGAAATCAGACATGTTGCTCAATAGTGTTATGCAGTGGTCGGCAAACTTCATGTACTTGCGGGCCAAATATAAAAATTTCCGCCAGCGCGCGGGCCGCAATATTTCCGCCTTCGAACAATCGCTACCATAATTAAACTTCAAATTATGGCGCATTCGCATTGCTACCCTTTTATTGCTGTATTGAAAGCTTGTCCCAATGAGATGTATATGTGGCATTTTTTTTTATTATCCAACAATACATTGTTTTTATGTACTTATTATCAATGTGAAAGATGATGTTTTTATGGCGTCGTCCAAATGGTGATCTGACAAGCGAGTACGAAATTTAATCTGAGTGTAATGCATTTTAGATAAAGCTGTTCAGGGCCATATGTTCTTCCGAACGTTGCACAGATGAGCTGTGGTGCAGTCCCGGGTCTCGGGGTCGAATTTTCGACGACTCGTTGCGTAACGAGTTTAACATTGAAACCCTTAACAACTGCGATGCTGACTGGGCATATCGAGCAAACCGGTTTTGGAATGCGCAAGAAAGAAAAATATTTTTCCGTTCAAGCACTTTGGTTGAAATGCTCGACCCGCGTCGCTCCGTTTTCCAGTCATTTTCAAATTTTAAAAATCAAAATTAACTCGAACGACATACAACTGACGCTACTTGTTACATAAGAAGCTCCGTACAGCAGCACTTGTCACCACATAAATTTGGGATTCATTTTTGTTTTATTTATTAAATGTCGGGTCGTTCAAGGGCCGCAACAAATTAGCTCGCGGGCCGCATTTTTTCCGACCCCTGGTGTTGTGTTTGTCTGGTTTACTGTTGGGTGCTGTTTTTTAGTCGTAGGGTTTGTGGTTAGATTGTAGAGGTTTTATTACGGCATTGTCCGTTTTTGTGTCACCTCTCTGCGGACCGGCAGTAACCTTTCCGCGGACCGGCAATGGGCCGCGGCCCGGTGGTTGCCGACCGCTGTTATAGATAAAATAAATTCATGAATATATCAGGATATTTAAAGTCGCAAATTTTAAATATGTGAGTTGCTTTGGGTATTGAGTTACTGTGCGTGTTGATTTGCTCTCGGTTTATACTACGCATCATATTGCTTCTAGAGTTTACTCTAGACTACCGGTCCGCGATGCTTTATTGCCGGTCCGCGAGAAATTTCGTTGCTTTTATGCCGTCTCAATCGCTTTACCTAAGACGAGGTTGCGTTGGTTTATTACGCAATTTCTCCTCCGCCGTCATATTGCGACATCTTGGCGAAGAATCACACTTTTCTCGTTTTCATTCATCGCGAATGCGCTCCATCAAATCTCGCAAGATTCAGAAACCTAAAGATCGGCACGCGTGCCTTTTCTGCTCTGCGTGCTTTTTCTGATTAATATGACCTTCCATATAAAAGCTCATGCATATTTCTTTGTTTAAACCAGAGAACAGTATAATATTCCAGTGAGATATGAACTTGTTGCGACCCTGACCCACGGTGTGATTTTGAGCCTGGTGCTAAGTTACCGACGACTTTGTCATTGTAATGTAAATTCCTTTCGTTTGAGGCATCGATCAACTGCAGAGGGATTAATATGATACACACGACGAAAAAAAGAAGCTTGATTAAAATTGTGATTCTACTTTACAGTCGAGATTCAAAAAAAAGACTGTCACAATTTTAGATATCTCTTGAAAACGAATACCCTTCGCTAATTAATCGAGCAATCAAACTGTTTTCTGTCTTTTCAACCAATTGCGTTCTGCAAAAAACATCCTCATCACTCGCTTTAATTAAAACTAAGAAAAGAAATCGGCTATGCGCCGCTGCAGAGTTACGTGTTGCAGAAACTTCTTTGAAGCCTTGTTTGCAATCCTATATTAGAAACGAAACAGCAGCAAAATTCTCATTAGAGTTAATTGTGTTTGTACATGATTTGGCATGTACATGTTTTTTATGCTAGACGTTTTATGTGTGTCTTTCTTACACATAATGAGTGCCCAACAGTGCATTTCGTTACACAAATCTATGATATTGTTTCATGTGTCACCCATTTCAATTTTTGACCGGCACATTATTTGATACTTTTCTTAGTGTGAAATTTTTTTTTTGAGTGTGCCATTTTTTGTCTAGAAGCATATTCAGTGCCCGACATTGCATTATATTACGCGAATATATGTTCTTATTTTCTGTTCCGGTCATTTCAACTTTTTGCCGGTCCGCGAGTACATTTAATTTATAATTTTACCGGTCCGCAAGAGTAGAAAGGTTGGGAACAACTGTTATAGATGAGATAAATTTATTCGGGGCTCCCGAAGTATGCGAACCAAGATGGCGGACATCGGAATGTAATATGTGTACTAGGTTAGGGTTAGGCCATAACTTTAGGTATAAATACTACGGGAGGCTCTTGGCTAGTCTTCGAACTGATAATAGGACTAAAATAAGGAAAATTGGAAAAAAATTATCGCCTAACCCTAACCTGTTACCCATGTTACGTTCCGATGACCGCCATCTTGGTTCGCATACTTCGGGAGCACCATTTATTCTTATATATATTGGGATATTTAGAGTCGCAAATTTTGAATATGCAAGTTGCTTTGGGTATCAAGTTACTGTGCGTATTGATTTGATTTTTATTCATTCTACACATCATATTGCTTCTGGACTGACGTCAAATAGTAATTTAATCTCAAAATCCTGTTCTCGTGCCGCATTGACATATTATACCTGTTTCATAATTCAGTGGGGTAACGGCCGACCATCGGAGAATCGACTGCATTTAGTAAACAAAATATATATATACAGAGAGTCTGCGATAATTTCTGGTTAAAACCACACGACTCATCAAACAGCTGAATCAAGAATCCATTTCCGCTTCAATTGAGCCCTGATTATAAGCGTGACGCGTTGATATTTAGACTAAGGTTAGTCGGTACTCTCGTTGTGTGTGTATACCAAGTTAGTGTTAGGCAATAATTGCAATAATTTTTTTTTCAATTTTTCTTATTTAAGTTCTATTACGAGTTCGGGGACTGTCTGTATTAATCAAGTTAATATGCCCTCTGTTCATAGGTTTCAGTCCCTTTATATAATATATAACTTGATGTGAATAAGGCGAACAAAATTAGTTAACTCCATATTGGTACACACACTCCCATAGCGCTGGTTATAGTCACACAACAGAAGGGGTAAAAAAGCGATTAGCGATTTTTCGTAACCCGAAACGCTCTTTGGACTCTCAAAACCCCTCGTTTCCAGACCATTTCCCAAAATTTTTGGCTACGCTCCTGTCACACAAACCCCGATCGCATTTTTGGGACTTCTGCATGGCTGTTTTGCAGTTGATTATTTTCGACATGACGCTATTCCTCCAAGTTAAATCCTTTCAATTCAATCACATGTATACAAATTGCATGAATAATATAATTTATTCAATAAGCACACACAATAAAATCAAGACAATACTTCAATTTGTTCCTTTTCGCCGGCTAATGAGAAAGTCGATACCTGTAATGCATGAGTATGATCAATAGAAGAAATGAATCTAACGATCCGATTAAATAGTCCATTCCACACGGAACAAAATGGAGGAATATATCTTTTATTCGCGAATGAAATATTACGTGCAACTATGATTATTTCTCAAGCCGTAATCTTGTTACTTATTATAGATGTTGATAGATATTTGTCTGTCTGTCTGTTAGATGCACGCGATATCTCACGAAAGCGAGATTAAGTCTGCTCCAGATTTTGCACGTGCACTCATCATATCTCGAACCAGAAGCCTGTTGATTTTGGGCGAATTATGTCGTATAATTAGCGAGTTATTAATTAGTTAGTGATGGGACACAGTGTGTCACTATGGAGTAAGAGCGCTGTTTTGGGGATCCCCTAACTTTCGATCGATAGGTCTTCGGTCTTTGACCGATATTCTCGTTTAATTTATTGACAAGTACAATACATGGCTAGCAGGGGTGTCCAAAATGAAAATAATATTCGAATCGATTTGGACTTTAATATGTTCAATATAATTACATTCTCGATTAGGAATAGTTGAAAAGTCGATACTCCCGTAGTATGTGTACCAGCAATCATCTTGCACATAATCATCTCCGTATGGGATTCGGACTGGCGAACCCACTCAGGGTTTTCAGAGTGGGGGGAGGGGGAGCGTATTCGTAACGCTTATCACAACCCATGTCGAGTATGATAGTAGTTAGACTGCAGGGGTGGGCAAGGCTTTAATATCAGGGGCCAAAACTTTTGCCCGCTTAGACTGGCGGTCCATGTAAGTGTGACGTAAGAAAGTGACATTTTATGAATAATATTTACAGTGTTACAAAAGCAATTGAAAAACAGTAAGCTTCGTGCCAAAACTAAATTTAATTGAAATCTCAACAAATTTATTGAACTACTTTTTAGCTAAAACATCAAACTTTGGTTTTAGTTTGGTTGTGGCAGCATCAGGTGGGCCAGATTGAAGTATTAAACGGGTCGGATGTGGCCCACGGGCCGTAGTTTGCTCATGTCGGAGTTAGACAGTTAGTTTGGGGCTCCCGAAGTATGCGAACCAAGATGACGGACATCGGAATGTAATATGTGTATAGGTTAGGGTTAGGCCATAATTTTAGGTATAAATACTACGGGAGGCTCTTGACTAGTCTTCGAACTGATAATAGGACTAAAATAAGGAAAATTGGAAAGAAATTATCGCCTAACCCTAACCTGTTACCCATGTTACGTTCCGATGTCCGCCATCTTGGTTCGCATACTTCGGGAGCACCGTTAGTTTATTACACTTACCACGACTTAGCAGCAGTAAAACTTCACTTCATAGTTATAACAAGGTGGAGCTCCGTATGGTTGCTTGTAATTCTCGCATACGAATCCTTTCTTTACGTCATAGTATGTAAACTTATTCTGAAACGATACAATATAGACATTTTGGCGACTGGTATTCGTTACATAATATAAAGACAAAAGAGCAATGCCCAAATATATAGACACGAAGACCAACACAAAGCAGTATCAAATCTTCTACAGTATCGGTGGTCTGACCACCAGATCAGTCAAACATGATCACGCAACCCCGGCACTCTGCTCAATTTTTAGTTTGATGACGTTGTCACACAAAAATTCTAAGTGAGAAACAAATCATATAGAACCCACATAAATTTTTGTCGGAACGCCTTGTTCGCAGCAAAGCGGTATAAAAATCATTTGAATTTCTGCCGATCACACCACAGCTTCGGGTCAAGATATTGAATTACGCAGAGTCAGGTAGAACTTTATGCCGGCAAATTGTTCAACTTACCTTGGTGTATCTGGCATCAATTTTTTTGCCAACAACTCTTGCGTGTATTTTCAGAGGATGGGAACAGAATTTGTAATGCTTTCGTAGATTTTCAATCGTTTCATAATCTCCTTTGCCAGTGGGTAAGTCTGAACTCATGTAGGAGGTCCAATAACCTTATAAATGAAATATTTGATTTACTTAATGTGGATTTTTGATCTGAATGAAGCTTTAAACTGGGGTTTTCGATGTGGGAAGGGGGAATTCCCCTCCTACCTAGGTAGGAGTGATATATTATTGAGATAGGCAGGGGTCGGCAACCTTTTGTCGCTCGCGGGCCAAAATTAAGGGTTGCAAGTCATCGGCTGGCCGCACATATTTTTAGAAAGTTGAAAACCGAACGGCTGATACTTTTTATAATAAAATTCAAGCAGTGATACATCTCTCAAATAGAATATAGATTTATTTCCTCATTGCATCTCAAAAAATGCCATTAGAATATTTTCATCCCTTTGCACTAAGCATAAATTTTTCTGCGTTTTGTTGCCATTTATCTAATTATAATTAAATTATGGGCTCACTGAACAAGTAATTGTGAATTATATACTTGTTAGGTTATAATATAATTTAGTCTAAAGACTATAATCGTCAAAACGGCTGTTTTGTTACTATAATTCAATGAAGCGCCGCGGGCCGTCCGATGTCCGCATAACGTTTAATGACGTCATAGCAAACAAAAACAAATCTCACAGAGCTAACAAAAAAAAACAAAAAATAAAAGGTAATTTGCGAAACAATAAATTCACATCTTTACATCGCATGGATAGACCCTACCGGTTTTATATAGCAGATAGTAACATTATTGGGATTGCAATGTTCTTTGTTTCGTAATAGTTATTATTATATCTCACACACAAACTACAAAAAATAACTTACACTTTGGCGGAGGAGGCTTGGGGGCACAACAGAATCTAACTTTGTAGTCTTCGCATTTTTTGTCCGATTGTTCATTGTTAACGCAATAAAGCCCTTTGTCAGCTGAGATGTGAACATTCTCGTAGGCTGCTTGCCAGGGTCGGTGAGGGTTGAGTGCTCGGGCGTCGATGCCAATTGGTTTGTGACAGATGTAGTATTTGGAACCCCCTTTGCTTTCGCTGAAATAAGAAAAAAATAGGAGTATTTTTTAACAGCGTGAGAGGAAAGTCAACAAGTATATGTCAATTGTCAAGTCCGTGCTTTCGAAAAACAGATAACTGGCTAAACGAATCCCATACCCGGCATGGACATGTAACCAGACGAAAGGCCGTGGTTTGCGATATGATTAAGTCGCCTTATCGGCTTTCCTCTCCCCCGTGATGATGTAGTTATTGATAACAGTTTGATTTTTGTCACTGTAGGTAAATTTGGATTGTAGTGGCAGAAAACAATGAGGCTTTTTACTACTGAGTGGTAATTTTCAATCTAATTATTAAAATTAAAATGTCTGTTTTTGTGAAAAGAATTTCTTGTAGTTATGCACATGGGCCGCAGACAGCAGTAACAGGGCGAGAGGCCATGGTTCGTCATATGGTTGATCTGTCTTATCGGCTTTCATCTCCCACAGGATAAATATGTACATCCTATTCTGATTTTTAACCAACAAAAGAAAAAACTAGAATATCGGTCAGAGACCGAAGACTTATCGATCGATGGTTAGGGGATCCCCAAAACAGTGGTCTTACTCCATAGTGACATCGTGTGTCCCACCACTAATTAATTAATAACTCGCTAAATATTAGACATAATCCATCCAAAATCAATAGGCTTCTGATCCAAGCTGTGGTGAATGCACATGCAAAATTTGGAGCAGATTCGCTTTCGTGAGATATCGCGTGCATTTAACACACAGACATACAGACAGACAAACACCTATCAACATACTTACCGATCTTGAGATCGATAAGTAATAAGTCACTGCACTTACGTGATTAAATCTGAGAGAGTTTCATAGTCTCCTTTACCGGAAGGATTGTCTCGATCAAACCATTGAGTCCACTCTCCTTTGCAAGATGGCTCTGAAGAAATAAAATTGGTTGAATATTTTTCGATATCGTGTTTCTTGGACTAAGTTATTTTGGCGCTCCAGAAGTTTGTGTAGCAATAGGGAGATAACAAATTTTGTTCCCTACTTTACATCAAGCTGTATAAAGGGACTGAAACCTATTCACTTGGCTAACACTGACAGTCCCCGAACTCGTAATGGAACTAAAATAAGAAAAATCGGAATAAATTATTGCCTAACCTGGTACAATGGAAGTCTCGATTTTTTTTTGAGATTGATTAACTTTGATTAATTTTTTTTACCAAAGTTGCATATTATGATAGATGAGGGCATGCATGACAACAAAAGTGTCGAATTTCACCTCAGATTATTGCACAAGAAATGTATATATTATAGATCGTTTGGGTTGTTCTCAACTGGATGACATTAGTTGTTGCAAAAATTATTTTACTCCGCAATTGATGTCGCCTGAAAGTTTTTACCTTCTTCCCAAATTTCTTCTGGGATCCGACCGGATCCGGATTTCAAGCAAATTTTTTTCTGTTTTATTTTTGATATGGGAACACTTTTCATGAAATCTGGTGATTGTCAGGCCGGGAGATTTGACACGAGAACAATTTTTATAACATATAATGATTGTCAGGCGGAATGATAAAACTCAGGTTTTGCGTTGGAACACTTTTTAAGACATCTGGGGATTGTCGGGCGGGGTGATGATCTTCAGATATGACATGGGAACATTTTTTTTATGACATCTGGTACTTGTCATGCATTAAAGAAAAGACAGTGAAATCGAACTCAAGATATTTAGATCACCGATATCCACTTACCTTTGAAATGACAACAGAAACGAACTTTATAATCGTCACACTTGTGATCTTTCTGCTTCTTATTCTCACAAACTAAACCCTTGGTTGGACTGATATCGACGTGGTCACCTCCAAGTTGGTAGGGATCGCCATTTAGCAGTCTGGCATCTATTGCACTTGGCTTGGAACATAATGCGGGGTGTTTTTTTCTGAAAAGTAAGAAAATGATAATGAGGAACGGCGATTTTTGTACACACCCCTATAGGGGAGACACACCCCTAAAAAATTTTTCAAACAACCCCTCCCCACCTTTGATTCCTGGCTAACCCCTGTGCCTGATTATAATGCAAAGATGCTGCAGCAAACACTATTTGTGTCAGCTTCGTCTGGCTTATTGAGACAAATAAAAGTCAACAGAAGAAATATTTTTGTCTGAAAAAGTCGACTTTTCAGATCGCATAAATCTGAACTTCTTTAAGTCTGCGTCAATCGGACTTACTTGCGCGTAATTCTATGTGAAAATTCTATATTGCAGGGGTGTGCAAAAGGCGGGCCACAATCGGGCATGCCAAGCCATTAAGTTTGGCTCTTGTCAACACTCGGATTTTGTCCCCTGAAACAGGAAATCCTAATCCGGCAGTTTATGTATAAAAAGGCGCTCACATGAGTAAAAATACGTAATGGTTTTTGGGCTTGTCGCTTCGTTAAATCTTTCGCCGTTTTTCTTTATTACTGGATGGGTAAGCGATAGCCAAATTCTCTTCTCTTGCCTTTTCCGTGGCGCTCTGGTTATCGCTAGTATTTTAATTCATGCATACATGGAAAAACTAGAATTTATGTATGGCCTAGCTAAATATGTAGAGTTGGTTATATGGCCCACCGACAAAAAATGTCGCACAACCCTGTCATATAGTTCCCATTGTTCTTGAGATTTCTGCGATTATTCGTTACGTCACTCTGAGATTAGTTTCTTTTTTACTGGATAAGTCCCTTTGGCTTTGCCATGTAAAAAAGGTATAATGTCACACATCCTTTCTCACCTGAGATCATGGAGAGTTTCCCAATCACCTGTAGCAGATGGGTCGTCTCTGTCGTAGAAAGGAGACCAGTATCCGCCATCACATTTGGGTTCTGTAACAGGAAAAATTATTTTTCAAAGGTTTTGCCTAAATTGGATCATTTGTGCGGGGGTTGCAATTTTAGTTGCCATTAACTAGATTTGGTTCTGAATTTGAAATTAAATATTGTTGCGAACAAACGCAGTCATTTTTTATTTTATATTATCAACAATCAGACCAATGCGGTGTCTGTGTGATCTGTCTGAAATGGATTGCGCAATAACCAGTCCGGGTAGAAATAAAAATAATAACTTACAATCAAAATTCGAACCCGGTTTGTTTAACCCGCGAAATGACCGCTTTTGCCATCGCGCCCTAAAAGCTCAGAACTTTAAAGATAAAGTAAAGAACATTCACTAACCCGGGAAACAGCAGAATCTAACTTTGTAGTCCTTGCAAGGAGGTTTGTACCAATCCTTCTGCAATTTGTTCTTACAAACAAACCCGAACGATCCCGATCTGTCCTCATCACGAATATAGTTTCCGCCGAGGTACCAGAAATTTGCGTGGTCCGGGTAGCCCACAATTCTTACATCTACTGCGACTGGTCTCTCGCAGATTCCTTTTTTTTCTTTCCGGAGATCTTTCAGAGTTTCCCAGTCACCAGTCCCACTAGGGTTGTCTCTATCGTAGAATCCGGTCCAGTGCGCTCCTTTGGGACATTCCGGAATGGAGTACACTGAAATTGACAAGAATTTGAGTGTCATAGTCAAAAAAAAATTGAAGACATTGAAAGATATTGCATGCGGTTTGGACGCGTACAAAATAATTACACGGAGGCGTAGCCAGGAGGAAAACATCTTCCCGTATTATATATAAGAATTTTCGTAGATTGAAATGCTGTTTAGACTAGGGCTGGGCATACTCGAATACCTGATGATTTCAGAATCGAATAATTTTTTCGAATCGAATCCCGAATACTTGGGAGATATAAAATTGTATGTAACCTTCTTATTGTATTAGGTTCACTAGACACATAAATTACTGAAAACATAGAATACATCGCTCAGACAGATTGCTGAGCGTTCACACACAATAAAAAACATGTTTTCATCAGTAACTCACTACAGGAAAGAGTCGTATGTCAGGATATCGTTGAATAAATATGGCTTCAATAGAAAAAACTGAGAAATTACCTCGACCATTGGCGGAAAGAAAAAAAAAATGGCGGCGATTCGAAATTTTGCTTTGAACCGATTCGAATAATTTCATATTTGATTTGATTCGAATATTCGATTTGAAATGCCCAGTTTAGACCCAAGACTCTTAAAAACCCATGTTTTCGGGCGGGACCCGCTTGCTATTAGGGTCTAACTTGGCAATTAGAAATTTTAACTCCCCCGATCCCCCCCACCCCCTCAAAAAATCATGTCTATGCCCTTGTAATAAAATTCGAAGGAAAGAGGCAAATGCTGAAATTACAGAAAATAACATTTATTCAAGGATATTACAAAAAAAAAATAGGTGTTCTTTAAACCTAATCTAACCATACCTTGAAGCGAAAGGTATATCAATAAAAATCTACGGGAATTTTAAAATAAACAATATACGTTTTCTTAATTTTTTCAAAATATTTCCTACACATTCTACGGCGAACAAAATTAGTTACCTACATATTGGCACACACCCTTCCCAGAGCGCCTACAAAAACGCCGTGAAATTATAATAACAACATCACTCACCTTTATATATGCAAACATAAATGGCGATAACTGCCGCTAACACACGCATGTTGTGTTTCTCTTATACCAAATTAAAAACTGCAATAAAAATAATTTTAATATTTTTTTGATAGAGTCACAGAGCTTAGAAAAGAACAAATATTTTCTTCTCACTGTATTGTTTATAGAGCTGGGAATATTTAATCGGGTAACCGTTATTAAATAGTTAAACGGTTACGAATATTTTCTATCGTTAACTTCATCCCTGTCTTGTTTGTGTCCATTTTGTACTCGAAAATACATAGAAAAATTTCAAACGCGAAATATTGTTACAATCGAAACATCCAGTTTCCTGAATTACAGAAGTCAAAACACTGTACAAACATTATGATCGAATAAGACACATTGGTAAAATTTAACCCACCACCCCATTTCCCGGTACTTCCCCTTACTATTGTTTCTAAGAAGCGCAATTTTTCACGCAAATACCAAAATAAAAATCTGAATCAGCTCCGCTCTTGCCCTGCTGCACTAGATTTGCATACTTGGCATTGATAGCACCTTCTCCGATCGATGGCTTACACACCAAAATTGAGCAAAACTGAGCCAAGTTCGAAAAACCTCAGCCTATTAGCTCTGTTGAGATGCTAAATCGCCGTGGTCATTTCAGAATTTAAGCGTTTATATACAATATGGCCGTAAACGAATGACTTGGCATAAACGAGTGTTTTGCCTTGAGGATATGTTACCGGTACCGACACAGTGGCGAATTCGATGTAATGTTTTTGAACGAAAACAATATTTTCGAAACTAATCATTTGCGGGAAATTCCGAAATTAAAATACGAAAAATTTACTTACTTTTTATGGTAAATGCATTATGCCAGTAAAAGTAATTTATTTAATTCTGATAAAACGTGATTGCATTTTCACTATGTACATTGCTTCGTACAGGTCGAGTACCCCCCAATCTCTTTGAAATGAAAAAAAAATTGTGTATCATACATAAAAAGTTTTCGTAGCTAAAAACGCTTTTTGGATTATGCGCGTACGAAATCAAATTGGCAGTCCATTCACAGTTTTATCGAGGATTCTAGCTTCAATTACTCTTAATGTTAATTAAGTAAATTTTATTGTTTTTTTTAAAGTGTAAATTATTGGTTTTCACTATAATTAAAATCTTAAAAATATTTTGCTTTAAAAATCGTGTTGGTACGAATGAAACAAAGAACTTATTTTTCGTGAACTCTTCCAGTTAATATTACCCGGAACTTATCGAAAAATAAAATTCATTTTAACGTAAAAGGACTCGTCTATAAATTATCATTATACGCAGGATAATGACAGTGAATTTTTGCCCGTTTGCAAAAGTTGCGCACAACAGACGTCAGAGGTAGAGCTATGAAACCAAATAATGTAAATAAAATACACTAATATGATTTTCATATATTACTGTTCTGATTTTCAAACAGGAATAAATCGTAAATTAAAAATTGGGATCTTTCGCAGAAAGCCACTGATGGAAAAATGTGAGATTTGAGAAAACACCCCGGCCACGTTTTAAAATAACAAACGAGAATATCGGTCAGAGACTGAAGACTTATCGATCGAAAGTTAGGGGATCCCCCAAAACAGCGCTTTTACTCCATAGTGACACCTTGTGTCCCATCACTAATTAATAACTCACTAATTATACGACATAATTCGCCCAAAATCAATAGGCTTTCGGTCCGAGATATGATGAATGCACATGCAAAATCGCCTCGCTTTCGCGAGATATCGCGTGCATCTAACAGACAAACAGACAGACAGACAAATACCTATCAACATACTTACCGATTAAAATCGATAAGTAATAATTAATTGAGGCTAGAAATGATTTAAAAATTTGAATTTTCAGCGCAATCTGCATTCCTAACCCTCACCCCTACTGGGTAATCACTAATTTGGGGGCTCCCGAAGTATGCGAACCAAGATGGCGGACATCGGAATGTAATATGTGTACTAGGTTAGGGTTAGGCCATAATTTTAAGTATAAATACTACGTGAGGCTCTTGGCTAATCTTCGAACTGATAATAGGACTAAAATAAGGAAAATTGGAAAAAAATTATCGCCTAACCCTAACCTGTTACCCATGTTACGTTTCGATGTCCGCCATCTTGGTTCGCATACTTCGGGAGCACCCTAATTTGTTATTTTAAAACGTGGCGGGATGTTTTCTTCTTATTTTGAGCGCGGGTGGAAGTTTAGTACAAAAGATCCTTGTTTTTGATTTCAAGTTATTACCAAATCTACTTGCACGGTGAGCGTTTTGGCAGCCGATTGGCAAGTGAAGCCACTTTGCTCTGATTTCGAAACTCTAACTCCAATTACTTTTAAAAATCAGTACAAATGATTTAGATATCTTTTGTATAAAGCGCTGGAAATTTGAATTTTTCAAATCAGTTCTTGCCTCAACTGTATATTTACTAATTTGTTATTTTAAAACGTGGCGTTTTTTTTTATCAAATCTCCTCATCAGTGGCGGTGGCTTTGTACAAAAGATCCGGATTTAGTTCACCGATACTCATTGGTGACATCTTGTTCAAAGATAAGTATACTTTTTGATTTTTTTTAAAGTGTAGATTATTGGTTTCACTGTAATTAATGTCTTAAAAATATTTTTCTCAAATATCGTGTTTGTACAACGAAAAAACATATTGCGTAAACCAGGGGTCGGCAACCTTTTGTCGCTCGCGGGCCAAATTAAGGGTTGCAAGTCATTAGCTAGCCGCGCATTTTTCTAGAAAGTTAAAAACCGAACGGATGATACTTTTTATAATAAAATTGAAGCAGTGATACATCTCTCGAATAGAATATAGATTCATTTCCTTATTGCATTGCATCTCAAAAAATTCCATTTGAATATTTTTGGCGCCATTGAACCCTTTGCACTTAGCCTCAACCTTTCTTCGTTTTGTTGCCATTTGTCTAATTATAAATAAATTATAAGCTCATACGAGTAATTTGTGGTTATATACTTGTTGGGTTATATTATAATTTAGTCTACACATGTCTCACAATAAATTATGTTACGTAAAAAATATAATCGCCAAAACAGCTGTTTTGTTACTATAATTCAGCGAAGCGTCGCGGGCCGGATTACATCACTCCGCGGGCCGTAGGTTGCCGACCCCTGGCGTAATGTTTATTTCCACGCCTCGTATCGCGTAATTTCTTCGGGAATCCGTCGTGAGATGAAGTCACTTAGAAGTAGAGTTGGCGGGATCGGGTCATTCGTTCGTTACTCGTTCAATTACTCTCAGTATTAGGTAAATTGTATGATTTTTTTAAAGCCTAAATTATCGGTTTCACTTCAATTAAAGTCTCAAAAATATTTTTCTTAAATATCGTGTTGATACAACGAAAATAAAATATTACATCATTTTATGTTTATGCCTTGTAATCGCGTAATTTCCTCGGGAATCGGTCGTGAGATGAAGTGACTTAAAAGCAGAGTTGGCGAGATCGAGTCATTCGGCACTCGTTCAATTACTCTTAGTTTTAGATAAATTTTAATATTTTTTAAATGCCTAAATTATCGGTTTCACTATAAATAAATTCTTGTAAATATTTTTCATAACATTCGCGTTCAACGAAAAAACACATTGCGCATTTTCATTTCCTCGCCTCGTATCGCGTAATTTTCCCGTGAATCGGTCGTGAGACACGGAGTTCAGGGCCAGGTTATTTAAAAACATCATATCCACTTCATGCAGGACCTAATAACTCAGAGGTGTGCAACCGGGGGCGCGCGGGCCACAATCTGGGCCGCCAAGCCATTTAGTGTGCCCCTCGTCAACACTCTGATTTTTTCATAAAGCATAAAACCTTAATCTGACAGTTTATGTTTAAATAGGTGCTCACGTGAGTAAATATACACAATATATTTATTCCCGTCTCACCGTGTTAAAAATTTCGCCGTTTTGTCCGGCGCATTTATACTGTAAGGCTAAGCGATAGCCGCATTCCAGTCAGCTGAGGGTTGCCACAACTTCTGCCTAAGCTGATGTTAACAACTTATGCAAGAACGCAAAATTCCAAGTGTCCTACACTAAAATGTTAAATAAATAAAATTTTCATTGTGAGAGTTTTTTTATTCGTTGTGTACACGGAAAAGTTAAGCCAACCAGCCAACATATTTCAAATACTCTTAGTAAATATGTATATTTATGATTTTTTTTAAAAGTGTAAATTATCGGTTTCACTATAATTAAAATCCTAAAAATATTTTTCTCAAATATCGTGTTAATACAACGAAAATAAAATATTGCACCGTTTTATTTTTATGCCTTCTAATCGCGTCATTTTTCACCGATCGGTCGTGAGATGATTTATTTTATACAGCCTATTAATAATAATTGCGCGTTTCATACGAAACCTTCATTAAATCGAAAATAAATAATCATATGAGCGGAATTTTTCCGTCTGCGTTTGTTGAGATTTTTTCAAAGTTTTAACGTTTGATTGGGGTCGCAAAAAGTACACCAATTTCCCATATTGTACTTTTTTACACTTTTGGGTTGAAGTGCAATTATTAAAACTAGTGCGAAACATAAGTCTCATGATTTCAAGAGAATACATAGAATCAGAGAAGCAACTCGTCTTAACAGGGGTCGCGGAAAATTTGAATATATTGAAAGGGGTGGCGATCTTGAAAATTTAGGAAGCCCTGGATTAAGCAATACGGAATAAAAAGTGTTCCCTTCAATTAAAATATGTGTTGATTTTGCGGATACTCTCGTAGTATGTATACCAGGTTAGGGTTAGGCCCTAATTTTATTCCGATTTTCTTTATTTCATTTCTATTACGATTTCGTGGACTGTCTTTGTTACCCAAGTGAATATCCCCCTGCCCATAGGCTTCAGTCCTTTACACAACTTGATGTAAAGTAGGCGAACAAAGTTAGTTACCTCCATATTGGTAAACACACTTCTGAAGCGCCGTTTTGCGATGTGGACTTACCGCTATCGTCCGCCAGCTATGGACTACGCAATCCAGGAAGGTACGAAGAGCAAAGGTGCAAGAATGAGGGATCAGCGCATAGCAGAAAAGGGTAGTCAAAAATTCAGAAAACGCATTTAAAGAAGTCGACTGGATACAACGCGGACCCAGCGTTGGACACACAATGTCTATAATGGATGTGAAGTTCCTGAACGGCGTCAATGTGCGGGTTTTCGCTTCTAGTAATATAGGGTGTCCATAAGTCCCTTTACAATTTCAATTTTGTTATTAAGTCAGTTCTCAATATATCTTATATTCATATATCTCGCCCCATCGTTCGGGCACCACTGATTCAGATCGTCATGGTTTTACTCGAACGCGCAGTTCTTCACGCACGCCAAAATATATTATTTATTCGATATATTTAACATGGCCCAGGAGTTAAAAAAGGCAAGAGGACGAAATTATTTTAATTCTGGCATCGTGGCGTTGGATTATAGTTTTAAATGTTGAACATGTTTGGGCGGTTTCCCTTTTGCGATTTTCGCTTCTAGAAATATATTTCTCTTTGTTCATACTTTCGAAATAAAGATGACAACGCAATATTTCAAAATTAATTTTCAATTTGTTGATTTCCAGTCAGTAATTGTTCAAGTATTTTTACTTCATTTTATACATTTGTGAGGGCCGAAACAATATATGGTATCGATGAATTCTCTTCGCAATTTTAAAAAAACTTAAGACTCTAGGACACCCTATATATTTAGATTTCCGAAGCAAAGATGACAATGCAAAATTTCTAGGTTGCTGTTGTTGTCTAGATTGAAATTAGCAAATTTATGCGTAATCACGCTTTTTTCGAATTTTTACATCGTCATGGTTTTATTTGAATGCACAATTTCAAACCCCAGTTCGTCACGAACGCCAAAAAATATTTATTCGCTGAATATAACACGGCCAAAGAGTTAGAATGTCTTAATAAATGCAAAGTTTCTAAACGGCGTTCAAATTCAGTTTTGGCATAATCACGCTTCTTCCAAACTTTGATGGTCAGTTGTTCACAAACTTTTTAAGCCGTGCTCCCTTCTTAGATTAAGTCTCGCGCCTCACCTCAAAAATAACAAGAGAGCTATGCTCAAATATATGGACACGTCGCGACACTCAATGGCAATAATTTTGATGACGTCATAGCGAAAAAGTAATAGCCTTCTGGAGAAAAAATTTTATCTTTAACCACTGAAAATTTCAATGCAATTGGTCCAGTATTCGAAGAGAAAAGCGATTTTTTAAAAATGATGGAGACAAATAACAATAACAACAAAATTTTGAAACGATCGTTATGTCCACTAAACGTGTCCAATAAGCTACAAATAACAGATAGTAAAGCGAAAGTATGTTTTATCCAAAATACACGTTGAAATCGTGTGCGTTGGATTATAGTTTTAAATGTTAAACATGTTTAAATTTACATGTTTGGGCGGTTCCCGATTTTCGCTTCCAAAGATATATTTATATTAGTTCATACTTTCGAAATAAAGATGACAATGCAATATTTCAAAATTAATTTTATATTATTGCATAATCATTTTAACTCAACATTTTGTAAATTTTATAATCGCTTCTCGTCTGATATAAATAACGTTATTACAAAAATCACATTACATTGCACACACTGCAAACATATTGCACCATTTTTTTATATTTATTGCCCGCATCGCGTAGTTTTTTTGACCCTTCAGAAGTGTGTGTACCGATACGGAGGTAACTAATTTTGTTCGCCTCCTTTACATCAAGTTGTGTAAAAGGAATGAAACCTATATGGGCAGGAGGTATATTCACATGGCTAACACAGACAGTCCCCGAACTCGTAATAGAATTAATATGAGAAAAATCGGACCTCCTGGAGTATGCGCACTAAGATGGCGCACAATCTGAACTCAGGTTGTGTACCAGGTTAGGGTTCAGGTTATGCGACATCTTGGTGCGCATACTTCAGGAGCAACAAAAAATCGGAATGAAATTATGGCCTAACCTGGTACACACACTATGGGAGTACCGCAAATTTTGCACAATCATGCCTCTTCCGAACATTTTATATAGTCATAATTTTACTCGAATGCGTAATTCCAAAACCCAGTTTTTTACTAATGGCTAAAAATATTTATTCGATTCATTTAATATAGCCCAAGAGTTAGAACAGGGTGGTCCAAGGTTGTCGACTCCGCGGGCCACAAAAATATTTTGCATTGTTCTCGGGCCACAATAGTGCCAAGAATAGGTAAACAATACAAAACAAACACTTTTATTGTGCAAACACATAGTTATCAGGCATTGCCAACATAGGCTAATAGATTCCGCATTCAATTTTTAGTTTTCTATGATGCCTAGACTGCCAAGCACATCATTCAACTTCGCTAGTTTCCTCAGCTAGTCATAACACTAGTCAATTCAGCGATGTAGCAATATGTCAAAAGATTTTACTGATCAATTTTATGACGGAACAACACGAAATGCAATTTTTCGATTACTTCCCGAATGTGACGCGGGCCACAGATAATGGAGTGGCGGGCCACATTTGGCCCGCGGGCCTGGGTTTTGACCAGGGATGGCCATTTCCGAATACTAAACTATTCCGAATACATTCTAAAATAATGTTTTCGAATCTGGAATTCCGAATACATTCTAAAATCGAAAATAACACATTTTTGTTTAGTTTATTAAAACCCAGTAAATTAGGAAATAAGCTTCAATAAAAATATCAGAATAAAGCCACAAACCAACAATATATGTACACAAGATAATTGATAGTTTATAGCTATCAATAAAAAATAATAGCAACTTGTGACACAGTCAGTTTATTAAAATTATTCACTTTGTACAAATGACCATATGAAAAGATAGCCAAGGAGTTGTCTGACGCTTTCTATCATTGGTACCATGATATTATGATAATAGTCAAGTCTGTTGACAAAAATACTACTTGTATTCAGATAATTGTGTATATTTTCTGAGAGTAATAAAATTTATTGGCAATACAGGCAACTGAAACAAGCAACAACAATCGAAAATCCATTATGCCTTTAAAAATTCTAATATTTAAGCATAGAGTATTCTACTACCTACCAGTATATTTGTATATTAATTTATGTGAACCATATTGTTATTATGTGTAACATATTGTTGTGTTTGAAATTAGAAATAAATTAGTAGAGGATAAATGACCACCACTGCCAGCCGCGCAGCCAGGATTTTCGAAATCGGAAATTCCCATTGCCGCCTGTAACACCCAAAGTGACTTTGGTAACACCCACCGCGATTCCGCGCTCGTTAAAAGAGCCGTCTTTTCAGCGTATAATGATCATCCTGTTACGTAAAATATTCAATCCATGACAACTACGAGTTTCTAAAATATCTTTATATATTAATTTAATGTGTCCAACGTAACTCGCGGTTGCTTCTTCTTACGTCAAAAAAAAACATTACTATTCGGTCCACGGCGATCTGTGACCTAAAAGTACGAGATAAACTGCCTGATGTATTTAATTTTAATACGTATTTTTGCAATCTTGCCAACTCGTTATCGCCGTTAGAAAAATCTCAAATAATGATATAAAATCCTGTTAAGTGTAGAGTATAATTCATTTCATACAATGAATATAAATATAAAGTTTAGCAGTAAATTGTACAATTGTAAAAATACGTATTCATCGCCGCGATTATGCCACCTGTTAAAAGAGTCGACTTTTACAACAAATAATATAACAATATATTTTTCTGTTGTGCAAAGTGATGAATTCGTGACCGATACGGGCATATTTAAAATGTCTTGCTTCATTATTAATTTAATTGTCTTCAATTTAACCTGCGGTTGCGTCGACAAAATAAAATCCTCACCACTCTTATATACCATTGCAATCCGCGGTCATAAAAATAAAAACGTGTGGTAAACTGCCCGATTAAATAATGTTTTGATCCGTATTTTGCGAATTCGGCAAATATTTAGATGTACTTGTTAACAGTGTCTCCGCTCAATCGAAATGCTGCCACTCTGATTATTTTTAGATAAAACCGTTCGAAAAATCCGTAAATCTTCTGTAACATCTCCGAGTGAAATTTATTTCATCAAAATAAAATTGATTAAATATACTTTGAAAATATTCGACGGCAATTTAAAGTAATGGATAATCAGGCAAATCCCGCCCTCAATTCGTGACGATATGTTTCTAAACGCCGACCAAACATAATGTGTGCCAGAGGCACACGAAATTCTGCGATTTTCACTGCCTAGAAAAGCGTTTTTCAAATTTTCGCGGGCCTCAATAAAACTTATATTGTTTACGGTTTTATTTTCAGTATTTTAAATTGCCGCTTTTCAATCAAAAAGTTGCGTTGTCTTTAGAAACTCGCCGCCGATGAACGTATTTACCAGATTCACAATTCCGTGCGCGTACAAAAATAAAATAATTGTCTTCGTTACGTGGAACAAATTTGTGGAAAATTTTCGTTTTAGAGAAAATAACACAAACGTAAAGGCGTTTACAGCCTAAATAACACGTTACGCTGATGAGTGATGAAAACAATCACGCGCAAGTTTCTATCGAGAATGTTTTCATTCAACGGAAACGTCTTGAGAGCGGCGTCGAAAATGTGTGACGTCACACAAATATCCGATATTCTTATGAACGCTAATTCCGATATTCGAATGACGAGATATTCGAATACATTCGAATACTTTATTCGAATTGGCCATCCCTGGTTTTGACCACCCTAAGTTAGAACATCTATAATAAATGTAAAGTTTCTGAGTGGCGTCCGTATTCAGATTCTTGCTTCCAGAGACATATTATTTATATTCGTCAGATTTTCGAAGCAAAGTTGTCATGCAAAATTGCTAGTGTGATTTTTATTGTCCAGTTTAGGATTGGCAAATTTGTGCATTCATGCTATCGGACGTTCTTAATAGGCGCTCCAGAAGTATGTGTACCAAGATGACGCACAACCTGACCCTAACTTGGTATACATACTATGTTTAGGTTGTGCGCCATCTTGGTACACATACTACATGAGCACCCTTAATAAATGCACCGAGCAAAACGGGGAAAAACTTAACGCAGCGACGAGAGCAAAATTCTTTTTTAAACATAAACTGTCGGATTGGTATTTTATGCTTGATAAGAGAATATCTCAGTGTTGATAAGGGGCCACACTGAATGGCTCAGCGGGCCGGATTGTAGCCCGCGGGACACATCTCTGAGTTATTACTGTAACGATCAATCTTTCCCAATTTAGTTGAAATAAATGTCATGGGTCATTTAACACCAATTGCGACGTCACATGGATGTCACGTGACGCGAGCCCGCGTTTGACCGACTCAGACTCAAGGTCACCCCGTTGTTTCATGTTACGCTTGCATTTGGCAGCGTCTTTCTAATTTGGGATTTAGCTTAGAATGTTTAGGTTTCCGACTCCGCTTTACCGTCGGTAGATGTCCATTTTAGGTCCACTGAATAGTAAGCTTCTCATTTACTTGGTTTAATGTTAATCAAGCCTATTGTCCTACAGATGTATACTTGTAGTTCGTGACCCAGAAAATTCTTTAAATACACGGTATACGACATTAGATTATACAGCACACGGAATTAGAATATAATATACGGTATTATTATACGTCATTATCGTAGTCAAACTTATTAATTTGTTCGCACTCTTTCGTCACACAAGTATCAAATTAAAAGAACTGGATTAATCATTCCGGAATAAATTTAACACATTGCAAGTCAGTGACAATCATATTGGACGAAGGAATTTAGGAATACAGTACAGCTAGTCAACAGCTACATAGTCAACAGGCCGGCCATCTCGGTCGGGACGTATTTGTCGCCTTCAAGTATCATCAGGTTAAAAGATGCCACTTACAATTAGGTCACTTACAATTAGATGAAGTGAATGTGATGTTTTTAAATAACCTGTCCCCGAACTCCGTGTCTCACGACGGGATTCCCGGGGAAATTACGTGACGCGAGGCGTAGGAATGAGAAATTGCGCAAATTGTTTTTGTTTGTGCGAACGTTGTTGTTAAGAAGAAAATGTTAAGAATTTATTTACAGTAAAACCAATAATTTACGCATTAAAAAAAATCAAAAATGATACTTATCTTTGAACGAGAGTATCGGTAAACTAAATCAGACCTCCTGAAATATGTGCACCAAGATGGCGCACAACCTGAACATAGTGAACATAGTGTGTGTGCTAGGTTAGGGTTCAGGTTATGCGACATCTTGGTGCACATACTTCAGGAGCACCACTACATCCAGATCTTTTGTACAAAGCCACAACTAATGCAAAAATGTGAGATTTAGTAATTATCCAGTTGGATTTGGGGGCGCTCCCGAAGTATGTGCACCAAGATGGCACACAGCCTGATAACCCTAACCTGATACACATACTATGTTCAGGTTGTGCGCCATCTTGATGTACATACTTCTTGAGGTCCCCCGAATCTTTCCGTATCGGCATTGCTTACCCTATTCATTACACCAATTGCGGCCCCTTGCGACTTCTCTGTAAATTCTTTTGGGACACGGGCCCCCGGTTGGAAACCGCTGCAATAAGCAATGCGGAACTAAAAAGGTCTTTTTCACATAAAAGTCGCTGCTTGTGCAGAGCTTCTTTCATACAACAGTATTGGCTGCCTGTACCAGGGATGTAGCCAGAAATATTCAAAAAAAAATGAGCTGGAGTTCTGAAATTTCTAATTGCCAAATTAACCGTGGCAGATAGTGAGGCTGAAAAACGTGGATTTACAAGTGTCTCGAGATTCCAAATATTCTCAAGCTACGAAAAATTCTTATGTATGATACAGGAAAATGCTGTTTTTTACATTTCAAAACGGTAGGGGGTTCGACCCCGAACCCCCCTGACTACGTATCTTTTCTGTACAGATCAATGTTAGGGGTAAAAATGTAAATGCGTTTTATCAGAGACAAATGAATCATTTTGAATGAAATGATGCATTTACTATAAAAAGCAAATACATTTTACGTATTTTAATATCGGAATTTCCCACAGATGGCTAATTTATAAAATTTGTTTTCGTTCAAAAACATCACATCGAATTCGCCAATATACCGGTAACATATCCTCGAGGCAAAACACTTGTTTGAGTCAAGTTACTCGTTTAATTAAGGCCTGAATTCTGCAATGACCACGGTAATTTAGCGATCTAACAAAGCTAATAGGCGAAGGTTTTTTATATCTATATTTTTGATCACAAAGTGGACTTATGGGTCGTTTTCACGTATTTTTTTCGAACAAGGCAGGTTTACAATTACCAGTAGGAATGATATATTCATTGGTGACCGTACATTTGAACCCACGTACATTTGAACCCATGTGTATATCCGCGGGTTCAATCTATATGCGGGTGCTAAAACCCATGGGTTAGGTTAGTATGGGTACAAATACCCGTAAAACCAAAAAATTTCCATAGGTGTAATAGTATGCAGGTGCAATTTTCGTGGGTTCAAATGTACGTGGGTTCAAATGTAATGGAACCATATTCATTTATTCAATTTTTTTATTACAGTTTTTAATTTAGTATAAGAGTAAGACAGCATGCGCGTGTTGGCGGTTGTTATCGTCATTTATGTTTGCATACATAAAGGTGAGTGAATATATTATTAATATACGGTGTTCTTCTACGCCATGAATGTTTCCCCAACCTTTGACCCCTGAAAAGGTGGGCGAATATTATTTGCTATTATACCGCGTCCTTGTGCGCCTTTTTCTCCGAACATGGCCTCGCACCAGCAGAAGTCACCTACGGGTAAAAAACTGCTTTTTTTTTTTAAAAAAGATTATGATTTGGAATTTTAAGACTATAAATATTTGGCTATGTCACTATGCGGCGCGGCGATGTGGCTCAACGGGCTAGCGTTAGTAATACGCTCGCCACCGCACCTCTAATTACCTTGCATGGGTTCGCAGGTTCGAATCCCATGCAGGGATGGTTATGTGCGAGAGGATTGCTGGACTCCTCGCCGTCGTTGGGTGGTTCACGTAACCGCTGGTCGGTTACGGCTTCCTCCACCGCCAAGTCCATGCTCCCGAAAACAAACATTATAACTAATCCCATACCCGACTTGGAATGGTAACCGGACGAGAGGCCGTGGTTCGCCATATGGATAAGCCGTCTTATCGGTTTTCCTCTCCCCCGGTATAAATATGTAAATCCTATCATATCCTATTTCAAATTCAGAGTCAAATTCAGTTAACTGAAATTGAAATTACAGCCCTTGCAGAAGCAAAATGTGACGGCGGATACTGGTCTCCTTTCTACAATAGAGACGACCCATCTGCTACAGGTGATTGGGAAACTCTCCATGCTCTCAGGTATGGAAGGATGTGCGACATTATACCGTTTGGTCGTGTTTATATAAAAATTTTCTCATAGTAAAGTCACACGTACTTACCCAGTAAAAAGGAGATTGATCTCGAAGTGAAAGATAATAACAAAAATGCTAAAAATTATGGAAACTATATATATAGCAGGAATATGCAACATTTTGTCGGCGGGCCGTATAACCAACTTCAGACATCCAGCTGAACCACACAAAGTAAATGGACCTCTAGAAGTATGTGTACCAAGATGGCGCACAACCTGAACACAGTATGTGTACCCGATTAGGTTCAGGTTGTGCGCCATCTTGCTGCATATACTTCGGGAGCGCCAAATAAATAGTTTTTCCACGTACAAAACGAATTAAAAAATTAGCAATAACCAGAGCGCCGCGGGGAAAATAAGAAAATACGACTATCGCTTAGCTTTACAGTAATAAAGGCACCGAACAAAACGGCGGAAGACTTAACGCAGTGAAAAGATAAAAAATAATATTATGTTTTTTACTCATGTGAGCACCTTTTCAAACCTAAACTGTCGGATTAGGATTTCATGCTTGATGAGATAATCTGAGTGTTGACAAGGGCCTCACTTAATGGATTGGCGGGCCGGATTGTGGCACGCAGGACGTGTGTTTGGAATTTAAGGAGGTGTTCACTGTCCCTCATTATCATTTTATCACTAAATTTCAGGAAAAAACACCCCGCATTATGCTCCAAACCACGTGCAATAGATGCCAGACTGTTCAATGGGATCCCTACTATCTTGGAGGTGACCACGTTGATATCAGTCCAACCAAGGGTTTAGTTTGTGAGAATAAGAAGCAGAAAGATCACAAGTGTAACGATTATAAAGTTCGTTTCTGTTGTCATTTTAAAGGTAAGTTGATATCGGTGATCTAAATATCTTGAGTTTGAATCCCAGTGTCGACGCCACTATATATTTTAAATGCCTGACGATCACCAGGTGTCATGAAATGTGTTCCCATTAAACCTGAGGTTCATCATACCGCATGACAATCACCAGATATCATAAAAAGTGTTCCAACATCAAAGTAAGAAAGAAAATATTTTCGTGAAATGTCTGATTCCATATGAATTTGAGCAACAAGTAAAAGTACAAGCATTTTAGAGATTTCATCCATTTTTAAGCACCGATAGTTTGTGTTATGTCCCATCAATTGCGATAATCATTGAGAAAAATGATTTTCCCCGACAACTAATGTCACCAGATAAGTACAACCCAAACGATTCATATATAGTATACAATAATCTGAGGTGAAATCCGGTTTCTTTGTTATGAATGTCCTCATTTATCATGATATATATATATGAACAATTTTGGTAGGAAAAAAAAACTGTACGCCCGTAGCGTATGTGCCAGGTCAGGGTTAGGCCATAATTTTATTCCAATTTTCCTTATTCTAGTTTAATTACGAGTTCGGTGACTGTCTGTGTTAGCCAAGTGAATATATACCTTCTCCATAGTTTCAATTTCTGCACACAACTTGATGTAAAGTAGGCGAATAAAATTAGTTACCTCTATATTGATACACACACTTCTGAAGCGCCAAAATACTTAGTCTAGGATACACAATCTCGAAAAAAAAATTCAAGCCGTTTATTTCTTCAGAGCCATCTTGCAAAGGAAAGTGGACTCAATGGTTTGATCGAGACAATCCTTCCGGTAAAGGAGACTATGAGACTCTCTCAGATTTAATCACGTAAGTGCAGTGACTTCTTTTTTCTTTCGTTGCTTAAAAATCAGAATAGGATGTACATATTTATCCTGTGGGAGATGAAAGCCGATAAGACAGATCAACCATATGACGAACCATGGCCTCTCAATTCGGTTACTAGTCCATGCAACTGTTTTGCTAACAGCTAACCTCAGGATAGTTGTCTAGAAATCTTGTATATATATTTGTTTTGCTACGATGTTTTTGATCTTTATTATGCGATATAGAATTTAATATTCAAAGCTTCAGAAATTTAGTATTTATATTGTTGAATAAATTGAATAGATTTCCCAACTTTGTGAATTTATCGCATTGACAAAAATATTCGTCCGGCTCATTTCCAACACAGTTTGAGTCATACCTGGCCCTCGGTCAAAAACGTTAGGTGATTCCAGGTTTAGCCAGATATTTGTTTTTTCGGAAGCATGGACTTGACTTAACATATACTTGTCCACTTTCCTCTACTGCTGTTAAGATCAAAACACTCAAATTTTTCAGTGAAAGCGAAGGGGGTTCCAAATACTACATCTGTCACAAACCAATCGGCATCGACGCCCGAGCACTCAACCCTCACCGACCCTGGCAAGCAGTCTACGAAAAAGTTCACATCTCAGCTGACAAAGGGCTTTATTGCGTAAACAAAGAACAATCGGACAGAAGATGTGAAGACTACAAAGTTAGACTCTGTTGTCCTCCCAAGCGGAAGTGTAAGTTTTTATTTTATTTCAACGAATTAAGGAGAATATTTTTAGATATTTCACACTTCCTATATCTACAAGACATAGACATATATATATAATCACTGAATTAAGAAAATTATCGGGTGAGCAAAAGAAAAAATGTTGATTTATATGTGTTTTATTTTTCAGATGTACCATATCGTCCCCCTTTGAATCAAGTTCACCATATCAATGCTTCCAAACTCTTTGAATGAAGCTCTTATTTGTCGTGACTGGCCTCGGCTGCTAGAATACCTTCGAACTAAATAAACTAAAACCTTCTTCGGACTAAAATTTCCTCTCTTGGTATAGATTTAGCGATTTTGTTATGTTCATATATCAAGGATTACTATTTTTGGACACGAAGTGGACATAACGATCGTTTCAATATTATGTTGTTGTTGTTCTTGTTCTTGTTCTTTGACACGTTTTTAAAAAGTCGCTTTTCTCTTCGAATACTGGACCAATTGCTTTGAAATTTTCAGTGGTTAAAGATTAATTTTTTCGCTAGAAGGCTATTACTTTTATTTATTTCAAAATTTTGCGTGAATTCTATGAAATTTGATATTTCGTCTAAAATTTTGCTGTATTATTTTTTATCCATGGGAACACGGATTTTAGTCAGTGTCATGACTGGCTGTACGTTTTGATTCTGCAAAATTCTTGCTACTGGAAATTCAGAACTTTTTTGAGGGTACCGGTAGCGTCAAAGGTACCGGTAAGGACTGATTCGCTCTGGCCTAACGTGTCCATATATTTGTGCGTAGCTCTCCTTGTTTTGTTGATATTCATTTTACTCCCTACAAGAAATACATATGAATCTTGTCTCACTTTGTTATTGCTGCATTAATTGTATCGAAGAATTGAGAGTTTTAGTGTGTAGTTATTACCAAATAAAGAGAACACAAAGAAATCAATGTGATTGATTGCTAAAAATGGCACTATCACTATGGTGTCATGAGTCATCATAAATAATAAAACATGATTGTAAATACTAAAATATTGGTGCTCCTGAAGTATTTATACCAAGATGTTGCACAACCTGAACATAGTATGTGTGCCATGTTAGGGTTGTTCAGGTTGTGCGTAGTCTTAGTACGAATACTCCCGGAGCGCCAAAATATTTGGTAAAAGACGAGCTGTTGTCGATAAATTTAAAATGAACTTATCTACATTAATGGCATATTACCCCTTTACTTAATCTACATCTCGTCGTTTGATATATGATGCTTTTTTCAAGTAAATTTATAATGTATAGCTGCAATTCAATTGGGCCATTTATATGTTCCCCGGTGTCAACTTCAACCCCGTAACATTCAAGTTTTTGTTGAAAAAGAAAAAAGAAAATTCAGGCGACCCAGTTTTGGGACGTAACCCATAGGTGGGATACACTGCTATAACCGACTGGACATGAGCAAACCACGGCCCGTTGGGGGATTCAATCTGGCCCGCGCGATGCGGTCATAAATTTATGCTTCAACCAATTCTGCATGTACTACAGAGTTTTTGGTATTGTGAGAATACGAGCTTGTGAGAATATGACCGTAATCTGTGTAAGTTGTATTTTAGTTTGCCAAAGACTTTTATGTTATGTGAACGCTGAGAAAACTTTACGTTTTCTCGCTCGCTCGGTTCACGGCGATCTTCCATACTTTTTTCTTTTGCGCGCACAGACTTGAGTTTCAATTTAGTGTCGTTAACGTCCCCATAACGCTCTCTTAACGTTCTTTTATGTTCATAGATTACTTTTTGTTGATAATTCTTGGCTTTACGCATTCTTATCATTCGGTTGCACATTCTGTTCAAAAAATGTAAATTTTTACGTCACAGTCACATGACCCGCCAATCTGAGTCGGCAAAATTTTTGGTACTCCTGTAGTATGTGAACCAAGATGGCGGCCACCGGAACGTAGTATGTGGTACCAGGTTAGGGTTAGGCCATAATTTCAGGTACAAATACTATGGGAGTCACTTGACTAGTCTCCGAACTCGTAATAGAGCTAAAATAATGAAAATTGGAATAAAATGATGGCCTAATCTGGTACACATACTACGTTCCGGTGTCCGCCATCTTGGTTCACATACTTCTAAAGCGCCAAATTTTTGACCTTGCCCACACTTGCGATGGATAATCTCGTCTAACAACTTTTGTCAAACATATGAAAATATCGCAGTCACAAGAGTTCATGTGACATTCTCACAAACACATTTTACGTAACTGTAAAACACAAGGTCGTGACAGACATTAGTGGTTAAGATGATTTAAAATTACTTAATTACAGATTTTTCAAATGGAAATTATAGTTTAAAATGTTAAATTTGGTTACCTTTCTAAGGATTAACTTTGTACATGTATTAATTGGTTTCACCAGTTCCCAGTACCATCCGTCACGATTGCATCGAAATATGAAAGACAGTCAGCACGATGTCATAAAAAGGTGCTCCCATATATAAAATTTTATGGTATTTAAACAGTTTTCATAGTTGATAAATAACGTTTTTTTTCAAATGTGATTATAGATTTTGCACTCTACAACCCATCAGGGTGAACTCTCATAATCCGTCATTCCCATAGCCTACAGAGGATTAACGAAACCAAATATATATATATACAAAGTTTATCCGTCGGAACATAAACAAGATTAACATTTTGTAATTTTAAATCTTCTTAACCACTTAAGTCTGTCACGACCATGACCCCGAAACCAGAAATAAGTAAAAAGTTTTACAGTTACGTAAAAAACGTTTTATGAGTATATCACATGAACTCATGATTGTGCTATTTTTAACGTTAGGCAAAAGTTGTAGGACGAGATGTTTTATCGGTTATGGACCTTACCCCGAAAATCGACTTCCTTGTTTACTTTGTGACATTGGCCAATCAGCAAATTGCAAAAAGTGACGTAGTATCTCATCCGCTCAGACACTTTTCTCACTCAGACAGATTTTCAGGCTCGTTCGTAAACATTACCTCGTTTCCGCGTTTGTGAATTCTATTTTTTAGTTTTCAGTTGTGTTTCGGATATTTAAATATATATCAAATAATTCAATGATCAATTTGTCTTCTTAGGAGTGTCAGTTTAATTGCAGTATTCAAAAATTAGTATAGAAATTGCTGTAATAATCTAGGCTAAAGCTCTTACTAAAGTACTTTTAAAAAACAGATTGTTGAATGCTATAAATCAGAATGAGAGTTTGAAACGAATACCCCATTCTACAGGCACCAACTCGCAGGACCACTCCTAAAACGAGAATATCGGTCAGAGACCGAAGACTTATCGATCGAAAGTTAGGGTATCCCCCAAAACAGTGCTCTTACTCCATAGTGACACCTTGTGTCTCATCACTAATTAATTAATAACTCGCTGATTATACGACATAATTTGCCCAAAATCAATAGACTTCTGGTCCGAGATAATTTGGATGCACATGCAAAATTTGGAGCAGATTCAATCTCGATTTCGTGAGGTATCGCGTGCATCTAACAGACAAACAGACATACAGACAGACAAATGAGCACCGAAAATGTTGCAATGGTAAAGTATAGGAAGGATTTTACGGGGGTCAAAGGTCGGGGAAATTTCCATAGCGTTTGATTTAATTCTGTTGTCATCGCAAGTATGCATCTCGGCTTCAATAACCCACATGAGCATAAGTGTTTTTATCATTTCGGCCGACTAAAATTGACAGCATTCGAGCTATTTAACTTGCCACAACTCGGTCATTTGGAACACGTCTTAGAGAAAACATAACTTTGTGCTAAGGGTCCTAGTTTACCAAAACTCATGCGTACAATCATATTGACAATCATATTGAGTTCTGTTCTTTTATTTTATTGCTTATCGATTTTTTACTTTCGATCGATTTTAATTGATAAGTAATCGGTAGTATGTTAATAGATATTTGTCTGTCTGTATGTCTGTTTGTCTGTTAGATGCACCCGATATCTCACGAAAGCGAGATTGAATCTGCTCCAGATTATGCATGTGCATTCATCTTATCTCGGACCAGAAGCATATTGATTTTGGGCGAATTATGTCGTATAATTATCGAGTTATTAATTAATTAGTGATGGGACTCAAGGTGTCACTATGGAGTAAGAGCGCTGTTTTGGGGGATCCCCTAACTTTCGATCGATAAGTCTTCGGTCTCTGACCAATATTCTCGTTTATTTTTTTTTTGAAGTGGGGGGGGGGGCATACTGTGATGCAATACTACAATTAAAATAGTGTCTATTCAAACAATTTCGAACGAGATATCGTTTGCAACAGCAGGGTTACGCAGGATAAGATTTTCATGTTAATTTCGTGGAGGGGGTAGGGGGTTAAGACAGTTTCGTTACGTGTTTGGTTGAAAAATATAAAACTATATTCGATAATGAAATGAATAGAACAAAATTAAAAAAACAAATGTTGATATCGAACATTATCTTAATTAGAAAAATCGAAAGCTTTGCCGCCTTGTGTTTTCATTTCCGTCATTTTCTACATATTTTCACTTTCAATTGAAATATTATTTTAATGTAAGTGAATCGAACAAAGGAATTACAACATACAATACAAGAATTAAAATGGCTTCGACACATCCTAACAATACTGAATACATCTTGACAATACTGAATATATAATTGAATGGAAAAATAAAATGATCGGCAATATAATGGACATGTCAATTGAATAGGACGGATTCCGGTTTTGCATATGCTAGCAACTAGACTATTTGCGATTTCCGGTTTTTGTTTTTATGTCCTAGCGTTTAAAATACACCTGAGGGCGTTTGTTAATTTCAAACGTCTAAAATTAAAAAGCATTATCAAAACATAGCATCGATCCTTTCAAATAATATTATATGTATAAGTGGAATCTAGTTTGGACAGGATCTTGTTGGAATTTTTTGGGTGCTCCCGAAGTATGCGAACCAAGATGGCGGACATCGGAACGTAACATGGGTAACAGGTTAGGGTTAGGCGATAATTTTTTTCCAATTTTCCTTATTTTAGTCCTATTATTAGTTCGAAAACTAGCCAAGAGCCTCCCGTAGTATTTATACCTAAAATTATGGCCTAACCCTAACCTAGTACACATATTACATTCCGATGTCCGCCATCTTGGTTCGCATACTTCGGGAGCCCCATTTTTTGATTGTCAATTTACATACCCGACATGTACCGAGAACCCGACTTTGGTAGGAGGGCATTCAAATAGAGATTGGAGCCATAAATTCGACACTATTCCTAATCTGCTGTCTATATGTCAGCCCAAAAGCCCCCAGAATTTAAAATGTCTTTCTATTTTAATTTAATTGTGTTCATGGTAATTCGCGGTTGCGTCGACTACAAGATGAAAGCATTACTTCTCCAAAATGCAACGGCGATCTGCGAACATAATAATGTGAGAATATATTGCCCGATCATATATATTTAGTTTTGATACATATTTTTGCGATCTTGCGAATTTGTTATCGCCGTTAAAAAAATCCTAGTATCTGTTATAAATTTCCAGAAAGTACAACTTGATTCAGTACTTATAAAAAATATATTTAAAGTATACTAGTAAATCAAAAATAGATATTCATTGCCTTGCTTTATCATTAATTTAATTGTGAGCTTTTTAATCTGCGGTTGTGTTGACGAAATAAAAGCAATACTACTCTATACTACAAATACTACAAATATGATGACAATCCGTGAACGCAAAAATGCGTGGTAAAGTACACGATTATATTTTGTTTTGATTCGCATTTTTGTGAATTCGACAATTCTGAGCTGTTCGTACAACACCCACGGCAGTACTGTACGTACCAATGTGGAGGCAGTAAAGCAAAGAATCCTAAGGGAAAATGTCCTGGTATGGTAGCATTCAAAATTTTGGATTTGCAATGTCTAAAAAAGCGCTTTTAATTGGTCGCGAACTCATGGTGTTCTCCCTTTTATTTTTATTATTTTGTATTGCCGGTTTTTCAATTTAAAAAATTTGGCTTGCCATCATTGACACCTACCAGAAAAAAAAAATTATTCCTCGTTGTTCGACCTCGCGAGAAACATCGCTGAGGTATCTATCGAACCGTGTGCAGACTCGTGTTTTCGTCGGAAATCCGCAAGTGAGTTGTGAAATTCAATCGTCTGATTAAGCGCAAGTGACCTGTCGCGCCACCTGTTACCAAATTTTCGAATAGTAAATTGCTATTCTAATAGTTCAATATTCAAATATATATATGCCCAGCCCTACTCAGTAACCAGTCATTATTGACTCGATTAATGTTATGTGACTAAACTTGCTTTTCATGTTTTATGTAAATTCTAACATAAATCGTAACTCGGCTGATACTAAAGTTTCGCAAAAACGTTTGAATTTTTGTCGCGGACTCATTCAAACGCTCCGCGGACTCATTTGAGACCGCGGACTCGGGTTGGGAAACAATGGATTAGTTAGTCAATTATTGTTTCAAATGCATGGACTTGATGGTGGGGGTAAACCGTAACCGACTAGCGGTGACGTGAACCACACTACAGCGGTGAGGAGTTTAGCAATCCCACACATAATTATCCACAGTGGAGTTAGAACCTGCGAACCCACTCGGTGGCGAGAGTATTTCTAACGCTTAGCAGATGCGCCGCAACGCCGAGGGAAAGCATATTTGTTTTTCTCGCATCCTCTTTTCCTTTTATTAATGAAATTTGTAAGTTTGACCTTAACTGGCACCAATCCAATATTAAAACGTATATAAATCAGTTTTTTCATCACATTTCTATAAACGCGATAGCACTTATACCCAATTTTTTTTGATTGACAGCTTAGCATGGTACAAAAAATGAATGAATTGCAAACCATATGGAATTACATTCAATAGAAAATCATTTCAAATATTCACTATTCAATTCAACAATAGTAAGTAAATGGAAACGGGATCCTAATTGTGTTCTTTTATTGCCTTATCCCATTTTACTCTCCTTGCGGTGGCGAGTTACTTGGACAATGATAAGTGAACGGAAACGTATATAAAATCATAATTGTGTTCTTCTATTGTTCTATCACACCTCATTCTCCTTACAATAGAAGAATACATTTGAGTTAGGCGAGCGTATTCCTAACTCGCTCTCCTTAGCAGGGTACAATGAAAGTAATGGATTGCAAAACATATGGAACTATATCCAATAGAAATCATTTCAAATATTCACTATTCAATTGGACAATGATAAGTAAACGGAAACGTATATAAAACCATAATTGTGTTCTTCTATTGTGCTATTACACCTCATTCTCCTTGCAATAGAAGAATACATTTGAGTTAGGCGAGCGTATTCCTAACTCGCTCTCCTTAGCAGGGTACAATAAAAGTAATGGATTGCAAAACATATGGAATTATATCCAATAGAAATCATTTCAAGTATTCACTATTCAATTGGACAATGATAAGTAAACGGAAACGTATATAAAATCATAATTGTGTTCTTCTATTGTGCTACAACACCTTATTCTCCTTAAAATAGAAGAATACATTTGAGTTAGGCGAGCGTATTCCTAACTCGCTCTCCTTAGCAGGGTACAATAAAAGTAATGGATTGCAAAACATATGGAATTATATCCAATAGAAATCATTTCAAGTATTCACTATTCAATTGGACAATGATAAGTAAACGGAAACGTATATAAAATCATAATTGTGTTCTTCTATTGTGCTACAACACCTTATTCTCCTTAAAATAGAAGAATACATTTGAGTTAGGCGAGCGTATTCCTAACTCGCTCTCCTTAGCAGGGTACAATAAAAGTAATGGATTGCAAAACATATGGTATTATATCCAATAGAAATCATTTCAAATATTCACTATTCAATTGGACAATAGTAAGTAAACAGAAATGTATATAAAATCATAATTGTGTTCTTCTATTGTGCTACAACACCTTATTCTCCTTAAAATAGAAGAATACATTTGAGTTAGGCGAGCGTATTCCTAACTCGCTCTCCTTAGCAGGGTACAATAAAAGTAATGGATTGCAAAACATATGGAATTATATCCAATAGAAATCATTTCAAGTATTCACTATTCAATTGGACAATGATAAGTAAACGGAAACGTATATAAAATCATAATTGTGTTCTTCTATTGTGCTACAACACCTTATTCTCCTTAAAATAGAAGAATACATTTGAGTTAGGCGAGCGTATTCCTAACTCGCTCTCCTTAGCAGGGTACAATAAAAGTAATGGATTGCAAAACATATGGTATTATATCCAATAGAAATCATTTCAAATATTCACTATTCAATTGGACAATAGTAAGCAATCGGAGACGAAGATGATATCATACTTGTGTTCTTCTATTGTACTACAACACCTTATTCTCCTTACAATAGAAGAATACATTTCTAATTTTCCTGTTGAAAATCTATAAAATGCGAGAGCATGAGACGCTTGGCATCAACTCAAAGAAGAAGTATTGAGAGACAAAAGACAGTTTCAAAGGTGAGTGTGCCTCTATGTGAATCGAGTTCGGGGACTGTCTGTGTTAGCTAAGGGAATAGTGGTTATCAGTCCCTTTACTTGATGTAAAATAGGCGAACAAAATTAGGGGCTCCCGAAGTTTGCGAACCAAGTTGGCGGACATCGGAATGTAATATGTGTACTAGGTTAGAGTTAGGCCATAATTTTAGGTATAAATACTACGGGAGGCTCTTGGCTAGTCTTCGAACTGATAATAGGACTAAAATAATGAAAATTGGAAAGAAATTATCGCCTAACCCTAACCTGTTACCCATGTTACGTTCCGATGTCCGCCATCTTGGTTCGCATACTTCGGGAGCACCGACAATTAGTTACTTCCATATTGGTACACACACTTCTGGAACGCCAACTTTTCTGCTGCCCGGGGCAGGTTTCTAATAACGATGCTACTTATACCTAACCTTAAAAATATATCGGGGGAGTAAACAAATTATAGATGTTGTTATACATGAGAATGTATAAATTAAATGTTAAGTAAGAGTGAAATGTTTGTATTATTGTTAATTAAATCATCAAACTAAGCAACAAACTCACATTTGTAAACTCTAACAATGACCAGGTGAGCAATTTGGCGGGAACGGGTCGTCAGACATTGCTGACTCACCATCACTACAATCACTCACACAAGACCTGTAATGTCACCTTTTACCAAAATAGATAACACACCGAGAAAAACATGTGTAATACCGCTACAGGTTGAAACTTCGGCCCGGGGTGGCTGCCTCTATGGCCCTACCTAAGGCCCGTCCCTGACCGTAGGGTATACTTGCTATCTTGTTAGGACGTCACCAATAATTCTGATTAAATTCCATCGATTCTATTTATGTGCAAGGTATAAATAATCAACTCCGGTCCTATAGCCTACTCCCGGAAAATTGATTTTCGATTACGAAACCCGCAGAACTTACAGGGCCAAGTTCTCTGATTTCTAACGTTTTGAATTGCTGCTTTGGAGTTCCCGAAGTATGTGCAATAGGGTGGCGCACAACCTGAACATAGAATGTATGTCAGGTTAGGATTTAGGTTGTGCTCCATCTTGGTGCAAATACTTTGAGAGCGCCGCTGTTCCACGCGTAACAAGGAATATAATATTTCCATATACTCGTGACTGCTTGAACGGAGAATTGATTTTTGTGTAAAAAATAACATACAGTATTTGGTGCTCCCAAAGTATGCGAACCAAGATGGCGGACATCGGAACGTAACATGGGTAACTGGTTAGGGTTAGGCGATTATTTTTTTTCCAATTTTCCTTATTTTAGTCCTATTATCAGTTCGAAGACTATCCAAGAGCCTCCCGTAGTATTTATACCTAAAATTATGGCCTAACCCTAACCTAGTACACATATTACATTCCGATGTCCGCCATCTTGGTTCGCATACTTCGGGAGCCTCCAGTATTTTATATTAACTATAGATGTTGGGTAAAAAACCCTGAACCACCAATCGAGTCAAAGACTGATCAAAGTTTCACTGGCGACTAGTTTTATTTGAATGACTCGAATCAATTTTAGTCTTAGTGTTGACTTGTATCCGAGTCGATATTGTGCCCCAACATTGGGGTCTTGCGAAGTGAACGCCGTAACTGCTTAAATACTGCCAAACAAAAACGTGATGTAAGAATACAACCCAAATCTTCATTTATCAAAATAAAAGTTCGTCTTGCGCGAACACAATTCCCCATTTGTCATTCCTACTGAGCGATCGCGTAGTATGTGTACCAAGATGGCGCACAACCTGATAAGCCTAACCTGGTACACATACTATGTTCAGGTTGTGCGACATCTTTGTGTAGATACTACGGGAGCACCGACTTTTTTAATTACATTAAAATTTAACATTGTATTTTGTCTGGCATTATTTATTTAAGCAGTTACGGCATTCACTTCGCTAGACCACAATAACCAATATTATATCCGTCCCTCCTATTTTAACTTTCAGAAAATAACAACAACAACAAGATGAAAATCGCCTTCATACTCGTTCTGTTCTTGTCTCTTGCATTCGTGGATGATTCCAGGGCTTGGGGTAGATTCTTTAAAAGGGTTGGTAAAGTGATCAAGAAGGTGGTCCATAAAGTAAAACCGTATGTGCCGCATATAAAGACAGGCATTAAGTGAGTATGAGATTATTAAGCTTTCTGTGAATTTTATATCTTTGGGTATGTAAGGCATCTGTAATTGACTATTGAGATAAAGTAAAACCGTATGTGCCGCATATAAAGACAGGCATTATGTGAGTATGAGATTATTAAGCTTTCTGTGAATTTTATATCTTTGGCGTATGTAAGGCATCTGTAATTGACTATTGAGATAAAGTAAAACCGTATGTGCCGCGTATAAAGACAGGCATTAAGTGAGTATGAGATTTTTCCCTAGGGTTTCGGCCCGGTCATAAATGGCTGATCTGTGTCATAATTTGGGTTTATGGCTAAATTAAATGTATTTTGGGGGGTCAATAGTATTTCATAGTGGTCTGCATGTGAACAAAACCAATTTCAAAACTCAAAATGTTTGAGTTTAAATTACCCATGCTTAATCCGAGTGTTCTTAATTACGGTGATGTCATCATATTTTTTTTATGTATAATTTTTATTTTGCAACAAGGTCAATTTTATTTGTATGAGTATTTCAAAGCTTAAAAATACCCAAATAATCTATTGTTAGTTGAAAACGAAGTATTTTGAACGCGCGAGCAACGTTCTTCGGCTCATAATAAACAAACAAAGATACCAGACAGCACGCGATCAAATGCTCTTCGATAAAACGAATATCACTTCACTTACAAATCCCAGTCTTGTTTTATCTTGAAGGTGACGTATAGCTCTTCTAAAAGAGAACTCTTTCTCTCGCATATCAATCACGTGTCGACCACAGCGTTAAAAGTGAGAAACTTTTTCTCGAAATTTTTTGAAATTTCTCTCTTCTTAGTGGCATATGGTCGGACGCATTTACGTACGTAATGTGGGCGCGTTTTAGTGGAAAGCGACGAAAATAAGCTTTTTAGGGACACATTAATGATGTCTTTGGCATTTTTGGTTGGTGAAATATTAAAAAAATTATAGAAGGGTGTCAAAATGACCCAGGAACACCAGGGGTCATTAGGTTAAGCTTTCTGTGAATTTTATATCTTTGGCGTATGTAAGGCATCTGTAATTGACTCTCGAGACAAATTTCTCTGGAGTGAAAATTTCGGATTCAGTCGCAATTTCAGAATTCTCATTGTGGTGATCGGAGTCCCAATTGTCGAAGAAAGCTAAAAACACATTAAATTAACAGATAATTTAGATGTAAATTTCTCTCGTCCAGTTAGCCATGGCTCGGCGGTGTGTGGCGCATCGTGCTAAGCGTTAGAGACACGCTAGCCACCGCACCTCTGATTATCCTGCATGGGTTCGCAGTAACGAAGCCTGTGGAGTATACGCAGTGGTGGGATTTAAATTTTTTGTCATCCGGTTCTATCACAAGAGTCATATTTCTCAGCCGGTTCTGTTACAAACAGAACATCGACAGTAACCAGTAATGCTAACCGGTTCGCTGATTTCATAAAATTCCGTGAGACGGTTCTATAAAACCAGTGCGAACCGGCTGAAATCCAACACTGAGTATACGCCATGGGGTGGTGCACTTAATCGCTCGTTGGTTATGGCTTCCTCCACCATTAAGTCCATGGTTTCGAAAACAAATAACTGGCAAACTCATCCCATGCCCGATATACACTGGCAATCGGACGAGATGTCTCGGTTCGCCATATGATTTAACCGTCTTACATCTTCCCCGGGATAAATATGTAAATCCTATCCTTACTCCTATAATTTTGAGCATATGGCATCGTCGCGTG
Organism: Styela clava; assembly: GCF_013122585.1. Classification (NCBI taxonomy): domain Eukaryota; kingdom Metazoa; phylum Chordata; class Ascidiacea; order Stolidobranchia; family Styelidae; genus Styela; species Styela clava. Next base: position 2,284,653 of record NW_024102838.1, on the reverse strand, counting down.
GCATTCCAACTGACACGTCCACCATCTTAAGGATTTACAAAAGCCTTGATGGATAGCTAAGCTTTGAATACCACGGGTGCCGCGTAACCTCGATTGAGTACCACTTCTATCTATGAATGGCAAGTCATGGTAGCCTAATGAGGTTCATTTTTTACACAGAATTGCAAGAAAATTTGGAGTATGGGATGAAGATTTGAAGGAATTGAGGAGAATCAAGGCAGAGGTAAGCTGAACATAAGGCATGGATTGAAATAAAAATGGCTGGGCGTTCCGAATCGAATAGTAAACGGGAATTTTGAATTGCCGCCATCTTGTTTTTTTTTGTCCGGCCACAGGTTGAGGCGAATCCCTTTATTTGTTTTGTTAATATCATATTTTTTAAATACAATTCTGACATATGACTCTTTTCTTCCGAGAGAGTTATTGGTGAAACATGTTTCTTACTGTGTGTTGTATAAGTGTTGTCACTCAGCGAACTGTCTGAGTGATAAACTACGTGTTTTAACAATGTATTTGAAGGACGCATTACAATAAAACAGTCAATACAACTTATCTTCTAAGTATTCAAATTCGATTCGAAAAAACTATTCTATTCGATTTTGAAATCATCAGATAGTCGAAAATGCCCAATACTAGTCATTAATTACCTAATTAATTACAGCTTCCTCCGCCATCAAGTTTATGTATGCAAACAAATAACTGATCAACTAATCCCATAACCGACATAGATTAGTAACAAGAGGTTCGCCATATGATTAGGTCGTTGTATCGCCATTTCTCTCCCCCGGGATAAGTATAAAAATCATATCCTATTCAATTTAAGCGTACGTCTTTCCCGTGTTCCTTTAACTTACTAAGAAATTCCATTAAAGTATGTCACCTCGAATTCTCGGCGCTCCAAAAGTGTGTGTGTACCAATATGGAGGTAACTAATTTTGTTCGCCAACTTTACATCACGTTGTGTAAAGCAACGGAAGCCTATGGGCAGGGGGATATTCACTTGGCTAACACAGACAGTCCCCGAACTCGCAATAGAACTGAAATAAGGAAAATCTGAATAAAATTATGGCATAACCCCAACCTGGTACATATACTACGGGAGTAGCGAATTCTCTGTCAAACCGATTTAAGTTATACACGAATGAATTCCATGTTCCCAATGTATTCACTTGATGTTCCCCTTTTTCTTCAAGGACGAAGCGGAATACCAGCTCGTGAGATCAATATTATCGGACGAAATCACCTCCCAGGAAGGAGAGAATGCTGGAATGATCGAGGAAGCTCTGGATCACATCATGGAAATGTCGGAAGGTAAATGGGTAATCTAGTGTTCCCAATTTTGCTTATTTATTGTGAAAAGAAGTGTGCCGAATGTCATACGAAGAGTTACTCGTGTAATATAAAATAAATCAACACGATTTCGGGTAGAATTGATAGAAGGGGAACCCTAGCTCCATTTTAAATTATTTTCAATGCAACCGAAATGTCACAAAAAATTTTTAAAGAAATGTATCGAATATCACATAATGTGTCCGTGATAAAATAGGATTTACCTTTTTATGCCGGGGGAGAGAAAAACAGATAAGATGGCCTAATCATATGGCGAACCACGGCCTCTCGTCCGGTTACCAGTCCGTGTCAGGTATGGGATCGCGTATGAAACCAACAATAAATCACGGTAAATAATTGGGCACTCAGTCGACTATTTCCATGTTTGAGTACCGGAAATTAGTTGCCGAGAAAGCATATTATTTCAAAGCTGCAACGACAACTAATAAGAAGATCACATGTCATTTTGTGCCGATAAGCTGCCAAGTTGTCGTCAAATTGCTACCCTAGCACCAGCAACATCTCTTTTAATATGCCAGTGATTCTTGATTTTCCCTAACTGATTTGTTTTTATTAACAGAACATTTCCAACAACTCATGGCTGATCAGAGAAACGAGAATCATGATGTCGAATTGTTCCAGTAACGGATGTACTAATCACCGGACCGACCACAAAGACCGAACATTACATTTTAATATTTTTTTTCATTTCAACAGAAACTTGCAGAAATAAAATCCCCAAAAAAATTGTGGCGCCATAATATGCGAGTTTTATTCTAAGCTAGTTTTGGGTTAGCTTATAATCAAAAATGGGCGTAATGTGGGTGTGGTAGCCCAGGTCAACATCACAGGTTAAGGACCGCCATGCCTGGGCTTATCATACACCTGAAGCAAAAAAACGGAAGAGTGCGGACCTTGGTTCGATCCAGAGGCTTAGTAATAGTTTAAAGCAGGGGTGTGCAACCTTTAATACTAAAGGGTCAGGTAGAAATAACTGGGTGAAACCGCGGGCCACACTTTCATTTAACATAGGCTATTTAGTAGTTTAAGGCACAAAAATTGGCGCTCCCGTAGTATGTGAACCAAGATGGCGGACACCTGAACATAGTATGTGTACCAGGTTAGGCAATAATTTTTTTCCAATTTTCCTTATTTTAGTTCTATTACGAGTTCGAGGACTAGCCAAGTGACTCCCGTAGTATTTGTACCTGAAATTATAGCCTAACCCTAACCGGGTACACATACTACGTTCCGGTGTTCGCCATCTTGGTTCACATACTACGAAAGTACCCAAAAATTTTGGTTATGGATCTTGTGATCTGCGTTGTTTGCACAAGCGAGCTGTTAAGGCATTGTTAAGTCATAGGCATGGATAAATTGGCCTCAGATATAGGCTTCGCAACGCAAAGGGATTGGAATTACTCGCACCAAACAAATTAAATAAAAAACTTGTTTCTTGGGTCGCAAATCATTCAAAATTGGCACTTCTCTGCGGGCCGCACAATTTTTCTTTGAGGGCCCCTTTGACCCGCGGGTTGCATACACCTTGTTTTAAAGTATTCCTATACTATTGCAGGTGGTAGTGGGCATCAAATTTAGCTGTAAATCGCATTAGAATATCCGGTACTCCAGAAGTGTGCGCACCAAGATGTCGCATAACCTGAACCCTAACCTGGTACGCAACCTGAGTTCAGGTTGTGCGCCATCTTGGTGCGCATACTTCAGGAGGTCCGAATATCCGATTATTGGTATTTTCTTAACTCGTTAGAAAACTTGCGCTTTGTTTTAGGTATTTTGATGATTCAATGACATCACAGTTGAGTGTCAAAAAACGTATGGTGCGTATCTTATATCATAACTATGAAATAACAATTTTGCTCTCTATCTGAGCTAATAAAGTAAATGCCACTGTGCGGTAAATCGGCTACCTCCGTTAAAAAACAAATTAATTTTGTATTGATATCACATAAAAAAAACACTTATGACTACTGCATAACCGGGACATTTATGTCTACCGGCCAAGCCAGCTTGCTAACACCGGGACTGTCCTGCCTAAACCGGAACGTATTGTAAGTCTATTCAGGACTCAGACTAGAGGTAAGATCGAGCCCAAAAATTTCAGCCCGGCCCGACCCAGGCCCGTGAATTATAAACCCGACTAATTGACTGGATTTGCAGGCTCGAACCCGAAGCAAACCCGAAATTTCAATGTTTAATTAAATAGCAATTACAGCTTCTTCTATGTTTCATCCAAATTATTTATTTTATAACAAGTATTCCTCATTTTAGTATACACACTTAGTTTTAGTATATATTTTATATGAACATATATTTATTTAAAAAGAAGTCAGCGATAGAGAAGCCAGACCTGACCCGAAAGTAATGATTGACATTTCAGGCCCGAATTTCGGGTCGGGCTCGGGTTTCATATCTTAGCTCTAACTCAGGCCCATGCCATAACCCCACCTGCTTACATTGTTAAGAATATATTCTCTAACTGAAAAGGAAAGTAGTTTCCAATTTGGTATCAGTTTGGTTGTGGCAGCATCAGGCGGGTCAGATTGAATTACCCAACGGGCCGGATTTGACCATTTCAGGTTTAGGCTAATCACGATTTCCGTCTTCCATGTTGAATCTTGGATAGAAGGTAAATTGCACACAAAGGAATGGGTTGTTAATTTCGTAATACTACTGCCTCGGAGCAAATCAGAGGTGCACGGAGTCCGTATTTTCGTAAGTCAACCCTTGCTGCTTGATTGGCATGCACACTGACTGAACCCGTTGATGTAAAAACTACACGCTCATTATATATTTATTAATTTTTTTTTTGTCCTATTTTCCTTTGCCTTCACTCTTTCTAAGCAAAATTGTTATATACGTATATTATCAAACTATTTTGGTGCCTCGTTTTCATATATTTCGAAAATAATTATAGTTATTAATTAGAAGCATCTTTATTACATAAAATTTATTCGCTGATCTGAATCAACTTTGTAGGTGTCGCAGTAGGTGTAGGTGTTCTCAGTAAGTGTCTTGCAAAAATATGATTTATACACAGCGTGATCAGACCAAGTGTAGACAAATGTTTATCAAAATATCTACAATATAAATGTAGAAGAGGAAAAAATTTATTTTACAGAAAATAGCAGTATAAAGATAAATGATAGAATTCATCATTATTTTTTGGGACAAAATTTCAGAAGAAACCATACGTGCCTCGTGCAGTCAAGCTCCAATCAGAACGAGGCGTATAGTGAAGGCAAAGGGAGGATATTCGAAAAATGACAATGAATTATATTATTGGACACGTAGTGGACATAACGATCGTTTCAAAATTTTGTTGTTATTGTTATTATTTGGCTCCGTCAACCAGTTTTGAAGAAATCGCTTTTCTCTTCGAATACTGGACCAATTGCTTTAAAATTTTCAGTTGTTAACGATAAAAATTTTCTTCAGAAGGCTATTACTTTTTTTTTCGCTATGACGTCATCAAAATTATGTGACTCCACGTGTCCAAATATTTGAGCATATCTCTTTTGTTTATCTTTATATTGCTATTTTCTGCAAAATGATATCATTCTCTCTTACATTTATATTGTAGATATTTTAATTAACATTTGTCTACACTTGGTCTGATTACCTTGTATATCGAATGCAATGAGTATGTATCCAAGTAATCTCCAAAATTCTCTTGCTTCAAGGGATTCCGTTGAAGTGGGAAATTCTCCGTCCATTTGTCGGGCTCTTTGATATAACCTCTAATAATCTATCTCTAGTAAGCGGTGTTAGTTGAATAATTCATACGGTTCTCACGGTCGCTATCAGTAGTATCAAAACTCTAGAATTCTAACTTTTAAAATTAGATATTAGAACCTTGGGTGTCGCTGCTCGATAACCAGTTTTGGTTTCCCGCGACTAGGGCGGGGCATTATCGAATACCTGATGATTTCAGAATCGAATCGAACAATTTTATCGAATCGAATCTCGAATACTTGGAAGGTATGAAACTGTATTTAACTTTCTTATTATTTTAGGTCCTCCAGACACATAAATTACTGAAAACATAGAATACATCACTGACAATAAAAAACACGTTTTCATCAATACCTCAATACAGAAAAGAGTCATATGTCAGAATTGTGTTGAAAAAATATGGCTTCAATGAAAAAAAATTGAGAAATTTATTTCGACCATTGGCGGAAAGAGTAAAACGAGATGGCGGCAATTCGAAAATTTGCTCTTAACCGATTCGAATAATTTACTATTTGATTCGAATATTCGATTCGAAATGCCCAGCCCTACCCACGACTTCCCTTCCCCAGTAAAACTGTGTAAATTATCTTTTTCTCTTAATTTGTGCTCGAGTGATATTTTTTACCGGTTGGAAAAAATAAACTGACTTGACTCGCGAATTACACCATTTGGATATAAGCGTTAGCGCTAATACCCACTTTTTTATGATTGACACCCCACTGCCCTTCGCAAGATACGATATGCATTACAAAACATATGGAATTGTATTCAATAGAAAATCATTTCAAACATACGATCCTACAATTCAACAATAGTAATCAACGGAAACGGGATTTTGATTGTGTTTTCTATTTACCTTACCACGTTTTATTCTCTTGGCGGGGCTCCCGAAGTATGCGAACCAAGATGGGTTCAATGCGACCAATATGTGTGCTACTACTAGGTTAGGGTTAGGCCATAATTTTAAGTATAAATACTACGGGAGGCTCTGGGCTAGTCTTCGAACTGATAATAGGACCAAAATAAGGAACATTGGAAAAAAGTTATCGCCTAACCTGCTACTTATGTTACGTTCCGATGTCCGCCATCTTGGTTCGCATACTTCGGGAGCACCCTCTTGGCGGTGGCGAGCGTACTCCGCTTAGCACGTTGCGTCACGTCTTTCCTTTGTTTTTAATGAAACATGTCAGTTTGACTTTAAAAACACCTAAGTCTAATATTCAGGAATAGAATTCTCATGGGATACGACCCATGGGATTGGATGGGGCAGCACACATTTGTATTCTTCATGGGACACGTGGGACACGAAATACAGTATGATTTTCGGGGAAATGATGGTAAGTAAAACATTTCGTTGTGTCCATACATTTGAGCATAGCTGTCTTGTTAGTTATAAAGAGCAAAATGATTCAGAATTAACAATATACTTTGTGAGGATGCGGACGGACAAATGTATAATAGGTATTGATTTAAAGTTAAACAAAGTCAGTGAATTTTGATGTTTAGCATGTCTCTTCGTACATGTAATCCTATTTAGTAGACGCCAAATCTAAATTTAACAATTCTTATTGAATTGTATTCCAATGGGAATCCCATGGGATGGGATAGGACAGGCATAAATTGCTATGGGATATGTGATGGGACAGAAAAATATGTCCCGTGGACAAGCCTGCTAATATTAAAATATATAAATATTTGTTTTTTAATCTCCTGACGCGTTAGCGCTTATACCCAATTCTTCGTTATGATTGACCTCTCATAGACCCTAGCAGGGTACAATAAAACAGTGCATCGCAAACCATATGAAATTTTATTCAACAGCAATCATTTCAAATATTCACTATTCAATTCAACAATAGTAATCAAACGGAAACGAGATCATAATTGTGTTCTTCTATTACCCTATTACATTTTACTCCCTTGCAGTGGTAAGAGTATTTCTAACGCTTAGCACAATGCGCCACACCGCTGAGGATATGAGGGAGCATAATTGTTTCTTCGCTTCTTATTACTTATCGATTTTAATCGGTAAGTATGTTGATAGGTATTTGTCTGTTTGTCTGTCTGTCAGTTTGTCTGTCTGTAAGATGCACGCGATATCTCACGAAAGCGAGATTGAATCTGCTCCAGATTTAGCAGTGCATTCATCATATGTCGGACCAGAAGCCTATTGATTTTGGGTGAATTATGTCGTATAATTAGCGAGTTATTGATTAATTAGTGATGGAACACAAGGTGTCACTATGGAGTAAGAGCGCTGTTTTGAGGGATCCCCTAACTTTCGATCGATAAGTCTTCGGTCTCTGACTGATATTCTCGTTTTTAATATTTAAACATGTAAGTTTGACTTTAACTGGCACCAGTTCAATATTAAAACATACAGAAATTGTTTTTTTCATCTCCAGACCAGGGGCGTTGTCAGAAATGTTTAAAGGGGAGGGTTCAGAAATTCTATTTGCCAAGTTAGATTGATAGAGCTAGCGGGTCCGGCCGAACGTCAGAAAACGTGTGTTTGAGGGTCTAAAACAGGATGGTCCAAACCCAGGCCCGCTGCCTTTCGTGTTGTTTCGTCATAAAATTAACCAAAAGATCTTTCGACATATTGTTGCATCACTAATGTCACTTAATTGACTAGTGTTATGGGTTGCTGAGGCAACTAGCGAAGTTCTTGGCACTATTGTGGCCCGCGAACAATGCAAAAGTAATTTTGTGGCACGCGGAGCTGCCACCCCCCCGGTCTAAAAGCTACGAAAAATTGCTATGCACGATACAGAAAGATGCCAAAAGAAGGGAGGGGAGAGGGTCGACCCCAAAACCATCCCCTGGCTACGCCTCTGCTCCTGACTATAAACGCGTTAGCGCTCATACCCCATTTTTATTCATGATTGACGTCTTACAGGGTACGATGTAAAGTGAATGGATTACAAAACATATGGAATTACATTCAACAACAATCATTTCAAATATTCACTATTCAATTGAGCAAGAGAGAACGGAAACGTATATGAAATCATAATTGTGTTATTTTATTGTTCTATCACTTTACTCTCCTTACAATAGAAGAATACCTTTATAATTTTCCTGTTGAAAATCCATAAAACGCGAAAGCATGAGATACTTGGCATCAGAATAAGCATCGAGAAATAGAAGACAGTTTCAAAGGTAAGTGTTAAGAAGGGCCACACTAAAGGGCTTTGGGTGCCGGGTTGTGGCCTTGTGGTTGCACATCCCTGCGCCAGGCCATCGCATCGCACCTAAGTTAAAATAGTACTCAACGTGTTTACGTGCTTCAAAATTTGCTCAGAAACTTCAACTTTGAGATTATTTAAAAGGCTTTCATAATTGACTTATCTTGAAACTGTGAATTTTTTGACCAGTTCAATAATTGATATGGAGGGGAGTCTGAGGGTATTAATAATTATGTAATATTGTAATATTCCGGACATCGATATACCCCCATCTCTACGTGGTTTTGGTACAGAGACTAGAACAAATAATTGGTTAACCCCAAACTCGACATGGACTGGTTGGTGACCGGACGAGAAGCCGAGGTTCGCCATATGGTTAAGTCTTCTTATCGGCTTTCCTCTCCCCCGGGATAAATATGTAAAGCCTATTCACACTCGATATGGCACTAGTAACCGGACGAAAGGTCGATGTTTGCCATATGATTGAGCCGTCTGATCGGCTTTCCCCTCCCCCCGGGATAAATATGTAAATTCCCTCCTATTGTAAACCTTTACAGAATAACAACAACAAAAACAACAAGATGAAAATTGCGTTCGTACTCATCCTTTTCCTGTCTCTTGCATTAGTGGATAAAGCTCATTCTGGCTGGTTCAGTAAGATAGGTAAGAAGATATCCAACGGGTTTAAAAAAGGTGTGAAGGCAGTCAAGAAACATTTTCCCACGATAAAGAAAGTGCTCAAGTAAGTTTTGTCAAATTTTTTGTCAAATTTTTGTTATTGAAAGAATCTGTTTTCGATTTCAAAATTTTAGTTTTCAGAAATGGAAGAAGTCGCCAATAGGGTACTCCCGTAGTGTGTGTACCAGGCTAATGTTAGGCCATATTTTCATTCCAATTTTCCTTATTTTAGTTCTATTACGAGTTCGGGGACTGTCTGTGTTAGCTAAGTAAATATACTTCCCGCTTATAAGTTCAGTCCCTTTACACAAATTGCTGTAAAATAGGCGAACAAAATTAGTTGCCTGCATATTGGTACACATACTTCTGGATCGCCAACTTAATAGCGTTCATTTTTTACTCAGGGGAGCACTGCAAGGAGCTGTAGGTTCGCTCGGAGACGAAGATTTGATGGAATTGAGGAGAATTAAAGCAGAGGTAAGCTGAGTATAGTATATGAAAATGTCATCAACTAATTAATTTTTATTTTCACACGTCAATTTAGAGTGTTCCCAAGAAAATAAATTATAATTCAGTGTTCAGTCACTGTGATTTCTTTGATTCCACTACATCTGTCTTAATGCGCAGCAAGGCGCTTGAATCACATAGATATACAGTAATCTCTTTGCTATAGCATCCTTGCATTATACAAAATTAATTATGCATCTGAAAACAACTGGCTGACTGATCCCATGACCGACTTGGTCTGGTAACCTGACGAGGGGCCGTTTTTCGCCATATGATTAGGCCGTATTATCGAGAGAATACTTCATGTAACTTGGATAGCAGTAGAAAGTGAACCATCTCGAATTCTTCGCCTAACCGAATTAAGCTATACACGACAAAATTCAATGTTCCCATTTGCCCACTTAGTGTTTCCCTTTTTATTCTAGAACGAAGCGGAATACCAGCTTGTGAGATCACTATTAGCTGACGAAATCGCCTTTCAGAAAGGAGAGAATGCTGGAATGATTGAGGAAGCTCTGGATGCGATCATGGAAATGTCGGAAGGTAATTCATTTATCATCTTCTTAGCTGAACTGTGCAGAATGTCATATGAATTATATTGATATAAAAACCAACACTATTTAGGTGAAATTGATAGAAGCGAAAATTATTTTAATTTAGTTTTATTGGAACGTGACGTTTATTATAATTTTATTCAAGAGAACTTAATTAAAATGTCATTAATAGTCAAATAACCAATAGTGCTACTGCAATGTCTGAAAATAAATTGTACCGAATGTCATGTAAAACTTCTCCGGTTCTTGTAAAATATAGCAGAGTCGTACTCAGCGCTGACTAAAAAAATCAGAATGAAAAATTAAGGATCTTTTGTACAGTTCCCGCCGGTGTTGCATATATGTGAGATCTAAGAAAAATTTTACCTTTGTTTTCATTTACAGGACAATTCCAACAACTCATGGCTGATCAGAGAAACGAGAATTACGAAGTCGAGCTGTTCCAGTAACGGATGTACTTATCACCGGAACGACTACGTCGACCGAAATACACCATTTTATTGTTTTGTGAACATAGAGAATTTTCAGAAAATAAAAAATAAATCGTGGCGCCTAATACGATTGTTTAACCTCCAACTTAGATTTAATAAGTCCAAAACTTGCCGAGGGCGTTATCTGGGCGTAGTGGACTAGTTGCCGACAACAACGATATCCCAGCGTTTACCTGGCGCGGCGGTGTGGCTCAACGGGCTAAGCGACAGGAATACGCTCGCCACTGCACCTCTAATTACTCTGCGTGGGTTCGAATCCCATGTAGGGATGGTTATGTGCGAGAGGATTGCTGGACTCCTCGCCGTCGTTGGGTGGTTCACGTAACCGCTGGTCGGTTACGGCTTCCTCCACCACCAAGTCCATGCTCCCGAAAACAAACAATATAACTAATCCCATACCCGACTTGGAATGGTAACCGGACGAGAGGCCGTGGTTTGCCATATGGATAAGCCGTCTTATCGGCTTTCCTCTCCCCCGGGATAAATATGTAAATCCTATTCTCCTATCCTATTCCTCCATGTCGCAAGATAAAGGTGAATTTGACAGCATCTGATTTGCAACATCGATTTATGGACTTGCTATCGAATCACTGGATTTTCTTCATCTCAAAACCTCAACAAAATTAAATTATCTTGAGAGTGCCATGAAAACTATCTAGTGGTTTGATTGTCGCAAGTCACTTTCAGTCTTGGCGTGGGTCCAAATTAGACGCCCAATGCTCCATCTAAAATGCATTGAACTGTGAAGGCAATATTTAACAGAAAAAAAATTCCTTTACTTCTAAACTACGCTGCGGCTTCTTGCGCAGAGCCTTGTTTGGAGCCAAAAGCTATATCTACGTCGTATTTCAAATGAGGCTGGGCATTTTCGAATAGGTGATGATTTCAGAACTAAATCGAACATTTTTTTCAAATCGAATCGCGAATACTTGTATTGTATGTAATTATATTAATAGTTTTATTGTTATGGGTCGGCCCTTCAGACACATAGATTAGTGAAAATATGTAATCTATCATGAGTGTTTACACACAGTAAGAAACATCAACAACTCCCTTGGAAAAAGTGAGTCATATGGCAGAATTGCATTTTAAAATTACAAAAATAAATGAGGGAATCATCTAGACCTGTTTGCGGGGAAAAAAAGGAGATAGATACTGGTCGAAACCAATTCGAATAATTCACTATTTGATTCGAAATGTCAAGCACTAATAACAAACAGAAATGCATCAAAGTTTCTCCAATTTGGACTTTGTCTCACAAGACCTGGTCATCAGTTGGTAATGATATGATTTCGTCGTCTCATCCTTTTTCCTCTCCTCTCAAATGAATATAAAAGTCCTATCTTTCTACTGATTGACACTAGAGTCAACATAAACCCATGAAACATTACTAGAGGAAATTTAATATCAATAATTATGTTGAAATTAGGAAAAAAGATTATACAAAGGGAAAAATTGACAGAATATAATTACTGAATCGTGACTTGAAAATCCAGATAGCTGTTGTGGGCACAAACGCCACTGCACCAGTATTTATCAAGTGCGGCGAAACGACTTGGGAAAATCGGAACATATTTAAAGCAATAATACATTTTGATCAATTTCAGCCAAAAATTTATCATTGTAACCATTCAGATAATAACATGAGAGAAATTATTATTTGTGATGACATTTAAACCAGTGGTTCTCAAACTTTTTATGCAGCCCCCCCCTTTTAAGGATTTGTCAAGCTACAAATAACCAATAATAGGCGAATATATGTTTTATTCAAAAAATACGTGGACGGATACGTGGAACGTAAATAATAAAATAAATGAATCGCAAATATACAAAACGACAATATCGGTCAGAGACCGAAGGCTTATCGATGGAAAGTTAGGGGATCCCCCAAAACAGCGCTCTTACTCCATAATAACATATTGTGTCCCATCATTAATTAATTAATAACTCGCTAATTATACGACATAATTCATCCAAAATCGATAGGCTTCTGGTCCGACATATGATGAATGCACATGCAAAATCTGGAGCAGATTCAATCTCGCTTTCGTGAGATATCGCGTGCATCTAACAGACTAACAGACACATACCGATTACCGGTTAAAACCGATAAGTAATAACTGGCGGACAAGATCAAATTTAAGAAATTATTTTATTATTAATTAGCTTCATGCCCCATCAAAATGTTGTCCTTTGTGGGATGCGATCCACTGTCTGAAAACCACTGATTTAAACTGGTTATATTAAGCATCACTTGTGCTTAATAAATTTAACAATTTTTTTTACATTTGGGTGGCTTGAAAATAAAGTATGACGGTGTATATATAAAAGACTGCAGGATATATAATTATATAGCAGTCAGTGTTAAAAGTGCACCAAGATAGACCTAAAATAGACAAACGACTCAAAATTGACCCACCCCATTTTGTATCTGCCTGTGCTGGTTCAAGGTTTTCAATCCAAATATCGATTCAAAAAAAATTTAAATACCGCTTTCCGATTATTATTTTTTTTTGAACATCGCAGCTTCAAGAAGATGGTGTCGGTGTGAAACACCAAAAAAGTTATCTAGCTACAAATATTACAAGTACTAAGTAGAGCTTTCTCAAGGCATTGAGATGTAAAAAATTAACCATAGTTTTGATACTGCTCAGCCAGGGCTGTGGAGTCTACATTTGATATGTTTTCACTGGAGTAGCAGCCGTATTTCCAGACTCGAAGTTCCCATCTCGCTGAAGACTAAAGGGTACTCTCAAAATATTCGTACCAAGATGGCGCACAACCTGAACATAGTATGTGTGCCAGGTTAAGGTTATTCAGGTTGTGCGTCATCTTGGTACGAATACTTTCGGAGCGCCGGAGACTGAAGTTTTGATCATATGTATGTGCATACCAGCCAGGAGTCGTATTTTCAAACTCCCAAGCTTGAATGTTCGAATTTTGACAGAAACGGGATTTCATTCAAAGGGAAGTCAGAGTTTTCCACAGAACTCGGAAAGCATTGAGTTTACTAAGGGTTCTCACGGCATTATAAAGAAGGCTTATATGCTTAAAACTTTAAGTTATAGAAATTTGATTTTCAAAGGGTTTTGAGTTCGGATCCGGAATTATAATTTTCTACAACCCAGTGCCAAGAGTGAATTTTTTTACCCCCAAAACGGGGAGTGGGGTGATCCAATATTTATTCAATCTTGAGTCCATTGTCTCAGACCCCAGTCCAGGTGCAGTCAATACTTAACATATTAATCTTGTATAGTTCTTTAAATGTTGAAGAATGAAGTTTACGTCGATGGGATCTGTGGGAGTCCAAACTCATCTACTGCCACTCCACCCTCCTGTTGAAAAAGGTCAAAGGTTAAGGAAGTAGAACGTGGAGGTAGAAAAGATATCATTAGTCTAATAATACAGAATTCATATATCGTGAAAAGTCATACTGTACTGTAACCGTAACCTATATTTCACATGAGCTATGGTTTTGCAAATGATATTCAAAGATTTTGAGCTTAATTGACCAATTGACGACCTCTTTTAACTCACAAAGACAGACTACCACTGCTAAGAAGCCATCATTATGTAATATATATATATAAGTCACGTCTATCAATTTCCAAAGTATTCAGAAAGCACATACTGTCCCATACATATCACTTCTTTGTGTACTCCCGTAGTGTGTGTACCAGGTCAGCCCATAAGTTTATTCCAATTTTCCTTATTTGTCTGTTTTTTACTGATTTTTAACGTTTTGCTCGAATTTTGCAGGCATTGCAGTGAAAATATTAGTCATTTTTGCTAAATTGTTATCATTGGGATTGTAAAAAATAATTGCCTTCAATTTCAAATTATTAATACATGAATATGGGACTGTTATTTACTGTCTGTTTTAGCCAAGTGAATATACCCCCTGCCCATGAGTTTTAGTCCTTTTACACAACTTGATGTAAAATAGGCGAACAAAATTAGTTACCTTGATATTGCTACACACACTTCTGGGAGTGCCCTTCTTTGCAAATTAGTTTAGGTTAGTAAAATTGGAAGCCAAAAGTGTTTCCTTCACCAGAGCGATCCAGAAAACATCCACAAAACACATCAAAACACTATCCTATGTTGAGCATACTCACCGAGACAGCGGCACCAGGTTCAGTGTCAGGAACAGCAGGAGCAGAAGATGCTTCATCCAGGTATGAAGTATCCTCGTCTGCAAGGAAGTCATCTCCCAATGCATCGAATTCTGAAAACAATTGGTAATATATTTAGCCTATTAATGTGGGAGCTATTAAACCTGGCATGGGCAATCTACGGCCTGTGGGCCAGATCCGGACCATTGGGTAATTCAATCTGGCCCGCCTGATGATGCCGCAACCTAACTAAAATTAAATTTTGATGTTCTAGCTAAAAAAGGAAGAAATTTGTTGAGATAGAAATTAAATTTAGTTTTGGCACAAGGCCTATTGTTTTCCCACTTTCACTTTTGTAACACTGTAAATATTGTCCATAAAATGTAACTTTTTACATCACACTTACATGGCCCCCCAGTCTGAGTGGGCAAAATTTTTGGCCCTCGATCCAAAAGCCTTGCCCACCCCTGTATTTAACCAAGATATAAGTGCAGCAAAGAGTCATCAAAAATGAGCAAATCAGAATAACAGTGAGACCGATACCACCATTCAAACAATGTATTCAAGATAGACTTGAAATGAAGGTCACTAGCTCATAGCTGTTGACGCACCGTGCCAACTGTTGGGCGTTCGTTTGACGAAATAACTCTGATTGATTACCCTGCATATGATCATAGATTCGATTCATGAGGGGGATAATTGCGCCTAACAGAATGTCTCGTGTTTATGTTTCTTGTACCACTGGTCAGTTACGACTTCCTCTACCATTTAATCCAAAAATCTGGAACCTTGATTTGATTGAACTTTTCCATATCCGTCAGAAAAATGGACAAAAGGCATTTCACCATCATTAAGCCATCTCCCCCCTCTAGAGTAACCCCGAAAATGGCCGAGAGGCATTTCACAATCATTATTAAGCCATCTTCCCCATGGCCGAGAGGCATTTCACAATCATTAAGCCATCTCCCCCCTCTAGAGTAACCCCGAAAATGGCCGAGAGGCATTTCACCATCATTAGGCCATCTCCCCCCTCTAGAGTAATTCCGAAAATGGCCGAGAGGCATTTCACAATCATTATTAAGCCAACTCCCCCTCCAGAGTAATCCCGAAAATGGCCGAGAGGCATTGCACAATCATTATGGCCATTTCCCCTCACCAAACGGAAAAAATAAAATCATGAATACAACTAGCTGCCCAAGAGGACCTTAACTAAGAGAGAATATTAAAGTAACCCAAACACCCCGAACAACATACAAACCCCCCAAACCCACCAGCTTCAAGATCTTCCTCATCCACATCAGGCATTGCGTAATCTCTTCCTAGAGTTTCATTGATTTCATCTGCCATCTCTAGCATGTCTGTCATGTCATCTTGGAGATCCTGTGAAAAATTGAGAATTCATTTATAATGTGCTAACAACATAAGCTACACAATGTCTCTGACACACAGTTCCGACCCTTAAACCTCCCCCCTGGCTACGCCACTCAGCCATCATGCTGTGTTGTTATTTGTGGGAAATGGGATTAGAGCACAGTTATCCCAAGATGACAATCACCTGGACAAAATGTAAATGAGAACACAAGTAATTTACCATAATAGATGGAGCCAAAGCTACCAGAAACTAATGGTATCCAAGTATTTTTTCACATTTTTCATTAATCAATAATAATTTGAAAGTTCCAATTGAACTTATATATTTAAGTTCAATTTCAAAATTTGAAACCCTTGTATCATGGTCCTGAGTGACACTTCCACGAAACTGCATTTGTGATGATGTCTCATGGCCGGGGTCATAGCAAAAACTGGAGCTAGAGCTGGTACTACCTTGTTTGCCTCAAAATAGGACCTATCCTGAATTTTAAAAATGATTTCAATAAACGCCCTCTCTTTGTTGATAGCGCGGAATAAAAACGTGTTATTTAAATGTAAATGGATATCGGTTTTCATATTTTGTATATTTGAAAAGCTTGAATTCTCTACTGAATTTATTTTAAAAAAAATGAAAATAAAAGACATCCGCCAAAAATGAGCCCTAGTGTTATTTTGCAAACGAAAATTGAAAAAAGACCGTTTTATTTTAGAGGAACAAGGTAGCTTAGAGGAAAAAAATGAAGCCATGGATCTGTAACCAGTTTAAAGATACTGTAACTTTGGAGCTGGCATTATTGTTATTACAAACTAGCTTTATAGCCCTGATTTTCGAGTCAAACATTTCCCCCATTCCCTGTACCTCGATCTTATTGATGTCAACTTTCTTGTATTCTTTTTTCATTTCTTTTAATCCTGTTTTCATAGCAGATACAGTTGTTTGTGTGTCTTTCAAATTATTTACGGTAAAATTCACTTGTTCCATATTGAACGATTGTTGCATTAAATTGTCCCTTTGGCCTTCATACCTGAGAAGCATAAATAGGGGTTAATTAAGCCACTTAGTAGGATTTAATGTTATACTTCTTCATCGGTGACCAGTGTTCACTATTAGCGCACTTTTTTGCAAAAACTGTGAGACACTTTCGCAGTCCTTTAGAGACTGAAAAATCACCATTTTTTTCTTTTTTGAAGCAAATAGTTTTGAAGATGGAAATAAATTTGTGTGCGAGTAGGCTATAAAGTTGGCAAATAAATAAATAAACCCCCTTTCCTTATTTGACAGTTGGACTAAAGCTACAAAAAAGCATATTGATGGAAGTTGAGGATAAAAAATGATATGCTTTGAATGACTATGTACTTTCTTCTAAGAGAGTGAAAAAAGCTTTAAAAGGTTAGAAATAAGGAAAAGGACTCTGTCAGAAGTACAGGAGACTCATCTCTGAACAAAGTTCGGGAACTCACTCAGAAGTAAAGGAGACTCATCTCTGAGCAAAGTTACGAGCACTCACTCAGAAGTAAAGGAGACTCATCTCTGAGCAAAGTTACGAGCACTCACTCAGAAGTAAAAGAGACTCATCTCTGAGCAAAGTTACGAGCACTCACTCAGAAGTAAAGAAGACTCATCTCTGAGCAAAGTTACGAGCACTCACTCAGAAGTAAAGAAGACTCATCTCTGAGCAAAGTTACGAGCACTCACTCAGAAGTAAAGGAGACTCATCTCTGAGCAAAGTTACGAGCACTCACTCAGAAGTAAAGGAGACTCATCTCTGAGCAAAGTTACGAGCACTCACTCAGAAGTAAAGGAGACTCATCTCTGAGCAAAGTTACGAGCACTCACTCAGAAGTAAAGGAGACTCATCTCTGAGCAAAGTTACGAGCACTCACTCAGAAGTAAAGGAGACTCATTTCTGAGCAAAGTTACGAGCACTCACTCAGAAGTAAAGGAGACTCATCTCTGAGCATAGTTCGGGCACTCACTCAGAAGTAAAGGAGACTCACTCTGAACAAAGTTCGGGCATTCACTCAGAAGTAAAGGAGACTCATCTCTGAACAAAGTTCGGGCACTCACTCAGAAGTAAAGAAGACTCATCTCTGAGCAAAGTTCGGGCACTCACTCAGAAGTAAGGGAGACTCATCTCTGAACAAAGTTCGGGCACTCACTCAGAAGTAAGGGAGACTCATCTCTGAACAAAGTTCGGGCACTCACTCAGAAGTAAAGAAGACTCATCTCTGAGCAAAGTTACGAGCACTCACTCAGAAGTAAAGAAGACTCATCTCTGAGCAAAGTTACGGGCACTCACTCAGAAGTAAAGAGACACATCTCTGAGCAAAGTTACGAGCACTCACTCAGAAGTAAAGAGACACATCTCTGAGCAAAGTTACGAGCACTCACTCAGAGTCAGAAGTAAAGAAAACACATCTCTGAGCAATGTTACAAAGTATCACTGAAATGCCAATGCTACTGAAACTATAGGCCTATAGAATTAAAATGGAGGTGTAGACTAAAAAAAAGCATTTTTCTCACATTTTTTTCTGTTTTAATATCTTGAGTGCCTTTTGTTTGAGCATGTTCTTAGAAGGTCCATTTCTCATCTTTTTCATTTGGTTTTTAATTTTCACAAGTTCTGCATCAAGCTTTGCGATCTTTTTCTCCACGGATTCGCCACGACTATCGACCTGTAATAGAGAAAAGAGTGATATAGAGGCTTTGAGAAGAAAATCAGAGATTACATGAGAGGTAATACATTAAATATCCTGCTAACATAGTTTGTTAAAGAGAGACTGCTCCATTATCAATTTATACAGTTATACAACACCTTTAGATATCAGCAAACATTTAAAAAAAAACTATACAGAAAAATGACAATGAATTCACAAATAGGCCAAAATAAATAACAAAGGTGTTAACTTACATTTGAAATACAGTCAGTCAAGTTGGCAGGAGGCTGCTTTGGCTTTGATTTTCCAAATAGTCTGTCCATCTTTTATATTTAGTGAGAAATAGCAATAATTTGTATAATATAGTACTGTAGTACTGGAATTACAGAGATGCAAAATAGAAAATCATGTTTTTGCCTAATTTACAGTAATCACCGAACCTACCGAAAGACCAATGTCAAGATGTAGCCTTATTAACAAATACAGAAATAGATTTTCGAAAACTCCAAAATAAACACAAAAAGAAAATGGAGAATTCTGGAGAGCAAGAAAAAAGCCTTAAAAAAGTTCAAAACATGAGAAATAGCATGTGCCCCCTCATCAGCATTAAAAATTACAAAAAAAACACAAAACTTGTTGAACGAGGCTTGGGCAAGAAATAATTAAGTTTAATATAAACTTGTTCAAACAGTTTTACCGCAATTCCCAGTCTGACTGTCTGATGACATGAGTGAATGCTTTGCCATGGTTAAGTCCTCAACCAAGAGAAAATCAACTTCTTACTTAAACCCTGTACCGGTACCGGTAATCAATTCGCAAGCTACGAAGCCGCTGGGGCAGTAGGGCCGATCTCTGAATATTTTTGGTACTAATAACGTAAAAGCCATACCGGTACAGTAGACATGAACAAAAGGCCTTTGTTTGTCATGTGATCTACCTGTCTTTTTGACTTTCCTTTCAAGTAAACGGTACCGGTACGCATCTGAAAACAAAAAATAACTGGCTACCTTATCCCATACCCGGACGAAAGACCGTGGTTCGCCATATGATTTTTTTTTTTTTTTTTTTTTTTTTTTAAAGGTCCACGTTGTGGATTCATAACAGTTTTGTAAAAATAAATAAATGATGAAAAAATAATAATCATAGAACATAGTTACATATAATAAACAGATATATTTGTAAACATCATCCAGTATTATCCAGCAATTCATATTATTCCATTGTTGATTCCAGAAAAAGTTTCCCATGTTCATCAGTAAATATACATTAATTTATATGTTTTTAATTTATAGCAGAAAAATAAAAATTTATACAATTAGTCATAGATTCTTACAAATTATGTCTAGTTCTTTTATAAAACTAGGATTATGTCTAAGTTGTTCTATATTTCTCCTTGCTAAAAGGGATTTTCTAATTCTTGTTATGACACTATTTACACTTGGATTAACATTTTCAAAAATAACTGCATTACGTTCTAACCATATTTTATATCTTGCAGTACACAGAAGAAGTATGACTGCATTACGTTCAACTAATGATAAATGTGAAAAACACTGTTTATTTAGTTCTATTAAAATACATGTTTTATAAATATTTTTTAACTCGCAATTGTTTATTTTTAATACAACTGAAAAAACATAATCATATACATTTTGTGTAAATGCACAGTTCCAAAATAAATGAGATATAAACTCGGGTTCTTGAGAACAAAGTACACATAAATCATTTCCAGTAATATGTCTAATCCTTGGTTTAACTTTTAGTGAAAGAATGTCCCACATAAGTTTATAATTGAAAGTTTTCATATTATTAGCCAATATTTTACAATGTATGTTTGAACAAGCTCCTTCCAAACTACCATCTCTAAGAAACACTATTTTGTCACCACTCTTCAAATTATTAACTATTTTATTATAAATTATTCGATGTTTCCCTTGTTCTAAATCAGTTCCAGCAATGTTATATTGCCGAAGGAAAGTAATAATGGCTCCATAATATCTATTGGGGAAAAAGGTATGTGATACACTATTATTTACAGGTATTTTAAAAATAACACTCAGTTGTTGCCCTATGTTATATTCAATGAAATTATATACGGATTGTCTACAGTGTTCAATATTAGCATTAATTCTATCACAGTAATATTCATAAGAAGTCATGACATAAAGGCACATTGTAAAAAGAGGAATATTAATTATATCATATCCTCCTAATATTTTGTTTTTACATAATGTATCAATTCTTAAGGTATTTCTACCATTAAATACAAACTTTTCAATAATATCATTAATTTGTTTTCCTATATACATCGGGATAGGGAATATTCTTGCACAGTATAAGAAAACAGGTAAAATTTTAAGTTTGATCAATAGACATTTTCCATCGAGTGATAAAGGAATGTCCTTCAGTTCACTTATTACAGTCCTAACATTATCCATACAGTCTTCCCAGTTGTTATTGCTTGTATCAGAGTTTGAAAACACTACTCCGAGTACATTCAAACTTTGTACAATATGGAGATTTGAAAAAAAATTTGGATTAGTCCATTTTCCTATTTTTAAAAGTTTTGTTTTTCCAATATTCAACTTCATGCCAGTTGCTAGCTCAAATTGTTTATTAAATCCAGAGTATAATAAATTGAAGTTTTGTTTCTTACAGTTAGGGTGATATCATCAGCGTAACTTAGATGCTTTATTTCTTGATTGTGTGGGATCATAATTCCATTGATACTTTTATGGGCATTTATCGCAATGAGCAAGGGTTCAATTGCTATTATGAACGTATATAAGCTTAGTGGATCACCTTGGCGAACTCCTCTTTCTAATGTAACTGCTTGACTTAAATATCCATTCATCAACACCCTAGTTTCTGATTCGGTATACAAAGTTCGAAGTACATTTATAAATTTTTCTTTGAATCCAAATTTATGTAGTACACAAAATAGATATTCCAGGTCCACGCTGTCAAAGGCTTTGTTTAAATCCAATGAAAGCAGAGAAGATTCTCCAAATTTGTTCTCCTCCTGTATACATATATCTCTCAATAAGATGAGTGTATCTGATATTCTCCTTCCTGGAACAGCGGTTTGATGTTTATCTATTATTTCAGGTAGTAGTCGTTTTAGTCTATTCGCTAGTAATTTTGTAAGTATCTTATAGTCGGTGTTCAGCAATGATATAGGTCTGTAATTTTTTATTTGATCCATCTCACCTTTCTTATGAATTAGTGTTGTAAATCCATTTTTCATATCTTTTGTAATGAGGCCTTTTTCATACACTTCTTCTAAAACTTCAAAAAAATCATTTCCAATTATATTCCAACATTTTATATAAAATTCGACACTTATGCCGTCTGGTCCCGGAGTTTTGTCTTTTTTGAAAGATTTGATTGTTTCTTGAACTTCCGCAAAGATAATCGGTCTCTGTAATGTTTCTGCATCATCCTCTTTTAGTTTTAATGAATCTGGAATACCTTCCACAAAATCAATCTGAGTTTTCATGTTGTTATTTTGTTTTTTGTATAGTTTCTGGTAGAATTCTTTAACTATTGCCATCTTTTCCACCAATTTTTCTTGTACCACATCTTCTGTGTTTCTTAATTTTTTAATGTAACATTCTTTGTTTTTTTCTCAATTTTTTAAAGAATGCCTTGTTACATTTTTCATACGTGTCATAGAAATGGGCCAAATTTTGAAATCTAATTTTACTATTCTTCTGCTTTTGTTTTTTTAGTACTTCTCTTTTTGTTTTATTGAATAAAGTTAGAACTTTTTCTCCTCTGTCTAATCTTTCTTTTAGTTCTTCCATCTGTTTCATTTCTTTGCGATATTGTGCTTTTTCATCTTTTGCTTGTTTAACAGAATGTTTGATAGTTAAATCTTTTATTTTTTTCTTTATTTCGGTCCACCATTGAGTCTTTGTATTAAATAATACTTTCAATGTGCACCAATTATTCCATTTATGTTTAAGTTCTTCAATAAATATTTCACTATTATAAACTGATACATTGTTTTTCCAGAATCCGCTCCCTTTTTCTTCCAAGTTGGTGTAAACTTCAATATCAACCGAATACATATCATGATCAGAAATATAAGTTGGACAACAGTATAAATTTGTTACTGAACACAAGTTTTGTGAGCAGTAGATACGATCTAACCTTGCTTGTACGGTGTTGTTTCGCCATGTGTAAAAGGTATTGTTATTTGGAAAATATTCCACAGAATCTATCAAATTAAAGGTTGTCTATAAGTTCATTTAACGCTCAGAAATGTATTCCTTTTTAGCTCGTTTGGTGCTTTCCGATCTATCACGGTCACGGTCAACATCATGAACACAGTTCATGTCACCTCCCAAAATAACAGGATACTGTGAATGTTATGAATCTGTAGCTGTTGTTATAAAAGTTTTCTTGTGTTATAATGCTTGTTCTGCAGGGGGCATAAATATTAACAAAATGAATTATTTCTCCGTGGATGTTTATATTAGCAGTCACTACTCTTCCATTATTGTCAAAAGAAATATTACTAAATGAAAAATTGTTCAGTTTTGATTTAAGTAATATAGCGACACCCCTAGAGTTTGAGTTCCCGCTATTCCATAAACTTTTACCCCATTTCCACTCCCGGCGCCATTTTAATTCAACGTCTGGTGTGCAGTGCGTTTCTTGTAAAAATATCACATCTGCTTTTTGCTTGGTTAATTCATGAAAAACATCTTTTCGTTTTTGGTTGTCTCTTATTCCATTTACATTAATTGTTAATATTGTTAAATACAGCACCATTATAAGAGTTTTTTTATTTCTTATTTGTTTTTTGATTTAGTAATATGAGAAGAATTACAAGTATTATTCGCTCATACTCTGAAGATATTCATTTGCCTCTTTTATGGTCATAGTTCTTTGTTTTCTCCCCGTTTTTTTCTTTCTTGGTGGTGATCTTTCATTTGAATCAGTGTTAGTAGATATTTTTTGTGTTAGATTTTCTTGCTGTTGTTTGTCTCGTCCCAATACATATAATATAGTTTTCTCTGATGAATTAGATTTGCTTGTCGAATTCTCAGAGTGCATCTGTTCTTCATTCCCTTTTCCATTAATTTCATTATCTTCACTGATGTCTGAGATGTTGCCAAACATTTCAGGTTGTAAACTTGATACAGTTGTACATTCTTCTGCATTTGCTGGTGTGCTTTGTTTTGGGTTTCCTTTTGTTTGACTCTCTTCATTGATACTATTACTAGCATCTTTTACTGGTTCTATCAATAGTTTCCTTTTTCTTGTCTGGGTGTAGTTTCTTTTTCTTGTCTGGGTGCTAATATGGTTTCGTCATCTCTTACATTTTCTGGACTTGTAAATTTTTGTCCTGTATCTTTGTATTTTACAAATTTTGGAATGAATTCCTCACATGCATTCTTCAAATGACCAGTTTTGCCACAAATGCGACAAGTTGGTTTTTGTCCCCAATATTTAACGAAAAGAGAATGTCCCTTTATTTTGACATAACTCTTGATGGGTTTTTCCATAATATCATCTTTTCTTATAAAAAATCTTCGAATACCATTTTTTATGTTGAACCTGTCTTTTAATGGGAGAACTTCTCCTATTTTTCCATGGTTGTTTTCAAAGTGTTCTTTTATTTCAATTTCCTTCAATGGGATTGGTACATGATGTATAAAAACAGCAACATTCTCGGGAACATAAAGCCTATGTAGTGGTAGGTTTTCTGCCCCTATTCTTTTCATCTCCCACAATTTCTTATCGACATCTATCGCAGTTGTTCTGGTTTTGTATGTTATATCAACTGTGGTTTTAGATGTCATCAAGAATCCATCCACTGATTCAAACACAATACCAACTTTTCTGAATAAATCCCATACATCTTCTCTTCTAACAATCTTGTCATCACCAAATTTCAAGGCCATACATTTAGACCTATCTAAAGTGGATCTTTCTTCTTCATCTTTTTTCCGAGCATTTCTCAGTTTGTCAGAATAAAGCGACATCTTCAGACATTACTTTATAAGTTGTTGATTAGTCTAGTCTAACGTTATTTATTATTTTATATAATATCTTAATTATACAGCGAATAATTAATGTGAACGCCATATGATTAAGCTGCCCCATCGGCTTTCTCTACCCCGGAATAAATATGTAAATCCTATCTTATTCTCTGCGTGGGATACAAAATAAAGCAGGGAAATCGTATCCCGAACTACAGTAGGTTTCTTTTTTTTCATAACAGTCAGTGCTCAGGATTACAAAGGTTGTCAGAAAATTTAGTACAGATTACATTAAAGTTATCAGACTAATGGCATAAAATCAATGAAGTTAGACGTATAACAATGAATTATTTACTTCTAAATAAATTATTTCTTAAAAAATATTGAATGTAAATAATGATAACAAACATTGTTTTCTGTTCCAATTTCTATTCATTGGTTAATCTGGCAACATATAGTAGAAGTTAGCTATGATGGTTGTGACTAATAATCATTCAAGCATACGATCACGTGCAATTTATGACGTCAAATCATGTGCTTGCCTCACGAGTTTATGAAATCGCAGAAATAAATGTTATTATATATTACTAATATTATCTAATTACTATCTCTAAAAAGCGTTTGGGCCCTTAGCTAAAAGTGGAAAAAATGCCAAATGTCTAATTATCATAATAGGCTTTCTTATCAACTAATGCCACGAATTTTTAAATTCCGTTTTTGTGTTGTGTTAATATATATCTTTTTATATATCTCTGTATGCTTATTTCGCAGACCCTTGATTTAGAAATTGGGCGGGTGTGGTTATTGTGCGACACTGTGACACTCCGACAGTCCACGAGGCGCGCGAGAGAATACTTTCGCTATTTTCTCGTTAGGAAAGGCTGGGCGTCGTCTGCCTTTGAGTTGCGTTTGATATTTTTTGCTGTTCAAGGTGTAAGTTGCCGTTTAAATAAACCAATCTGGAATCTTCTGATTCGTTCAATACAGATCAAAACCTATCTGTGACACTAACAAACCATTTCATCTCAGCATTTGAAGATAAAAGAAGAAGGCTATCGCCCGGGTGTCTAGCTATCTGTTTGATTTCTTCTAGCCAAGGTTTCTTCTAGCAACGTTTTTTGTCGGTGGCCAACCAACCTCAGACCACTGAGTCTTATAATAACCAATAGTGTTGAACTCACTCGTCGATATTGATTTTAGGCTTTGACATTGACAATTCCACCATATGACTTGCCAGTCTCGATATATTCATTCATTGTTTCTTCCCGGTTGATGGTTTAAATTGCGTTGGCATAAATTCTGAATATGGATACGCTTCGAAACTGAAGAGTATTATCAATCGCTACTTAGGTAAGTGTCGGAGTCGTGGCTCTTTATTTCTGCATATACATGATGCCTAGTAAATGTCGAGCGGGTGCCAGTCCGCAAGAAATTACCCGAAAACGACGTTGTGCTGGTTAATTATGCAATTTCTATGCCGCGGTCATATTGCTGTTTGATAAGTGCGGTATCAATAGTCCAGCGACGTCTTGGCGCCGATTAATAATAACACTTTTCGCTTCGAAATTTAGGCTATCACATTCGAGTCATTAGACATTCAGGCTATCACATTGGTCCTTCCATCATATGATTTGCCAGGTTATCCAATCGTTTCTCGATTCATTCATTTACTGTTTCTTCCCAGTTGATGGTTTAAATTGCGTTGGCATAGATAATGAGTGTGAATACGCTTCGAAACTGAAAAATAAGTGAGTGTCCGAGCTGTGGCTCTTTATTTTGTATTCGTCCAATCAAATATCGGAAGCTGTTTATGTATGGTCTAGGCTAGTGGTGTCTAGCCGCTCGTCTACGGACTCGTGCCTTTCCGCAAGAAATTTCGTTGTCCTAAAAATCGGCACTCGTGCCTTTATTGTTTTGCATGCTTTCCTGATTGATATGACCATCCGAATAAAAGGTTATGCATATTTCTTTGTTTAAACCAGAAAACATTTAAGAACAGTACACATATCGTCACGCTAATAACTGAATTGCGTAAGTCATTTTTAGAAGTTTTGAGAAAAACGTAAAAAACTTCCTAATGATATTGTTATGCCATTGAGAGTCAATAATTTGCCATGGTTTAATTTTTTGATCGTAGCCGGATTTAAGTTAATTTTTATGGCGCAGTTAAGTGACGTCATAATGACGCACTGTGACTTAGGCAGAAATGTGGATATGACTTGGGGACATACGCAATTTTGCAACTTTACTATATGCACCAGTCCTGAAAACTAAACATTCCAAAAACGAATGTAATTCTCAGTAGCTACAATGTCTAATCCCCAAAGTAAGGCAATTAGTTTCAATTACATTATTTTTTCTGTTTAAAAATATATATTTCATCAATATAACACGTTCTGCAGACCTACCGAAATAAGACTACGATTAAATATAAAGAATAAAACAGCAATGCTCCCAATATAAAAGCCAACCAAGGTGAATTGGACTCGGACAGTGAATATCACAAGTGCACGCCTTCCAATACTGTAGTATAAATTCGAAGTAATACGCGCTAAGCTAGAATCCGAGATGCAAAAACTCGAAAATACTTCGCCGAGGTTATTTTGCCTTTGTGACGTCACAATAGTCCTGCGGTAATAATGATAATTCATTATGACGGAACAATTGCACAAATGTTCATGTCCTACCAAATCTCCATTTTTATGGGTTTCGGAATTCTTAAAATAAAATCTGAGTTAACAGACAGGTGCGCAGCCTTACATAAATACCTATTTTACAAAAAACTCAAAATCGCCAAAAAATAACTTACGCAATTCGTTTATTAGCGTGACGATATATTATTCATATGCCTCAATCGGACAGCGATTTAATAACTGTACTTGATACAACCGAATACTTAAATGACTAAACTTAAATCAACAGCGGATACGGTCTTTACCTCTTCCAGACATGTCTTTCGTTTCTTCTACACGTCCGTTAACCAATCGTTCCTCGATTCATTTATTTACTATTTCCTCTCAGTTGTTTATTCAAATTGCGTTGGCATAGATACTGAATCTGAATACGCCTCGAAACTGAGAATTATTATTGATCATATTTAGGTAAGTGGCGGAGCTGCGGCTCTTTATTTTTGTATTTGTTTAATTATGATTTCGATCGGATATCGCAAACCATTCATATATAGCCTATGCCGGTGGTTAGCAACCGCTGGTCGGCGAACCGGTGTCTGTCCGAGTTAAATTTCGTTTTTTCTGCCGTCTTAATCGCTTTACCGAAGACGAAGTTGCGTTAGTTTATTGCGCAATTTCTCTTCCGCCGTCATCTTGCTGTTTTGGAAGCGCGGTATTAATGGCCCAGCGACGAGTAATCACACCCTTCGCTTCTATTCATCGTGAAAGCGCTCGGTCAAATCTTGCACATGTGGCCCGCCACTTCATTATTTGTGGCCCTCCACTTCGTTATCTGTGGCCCGCGTCGCATTTGCGGGAAGGTAAGCAAAAAATATGGATATGGGAGGGAAAAAAACACAATGCTTGCTTAATATATCTGCAAGTTGTGTCGGTGGGAATCTAAAACGGCATTTTCTCCTTTAGAAAGAGTTTGAAATCTTACAATAAATTTGCACGTTTGAGTGAGTTTTTTTGAAGGTTTTTGCAAGTTTTAGTTTGATAAATGACAAAAAATGATTGATGTGTTTGGACAACAAGGTGTTTGTTTTGTATTGCACTGTTTACGAATTCTTGGCACTATCGTGGCCCGCGAACAATACAAAAATAATGGTGTGGCCGGCGAGGCCGTCAACCTTGGACCACCCTGCACCTGCACTAGAGGATAGGCCCAGTAGTAAGAGAGAAGCAATTAACAACTCGACCGATAGACTTAATTCGTGTCCATTAAGAATAATATTTTCACTCTAATCTCTTGAAAACTCATTTTCAGTGGAGTCGTACGAAGACCGTTTTCCTTTTTTACCGAGCCATTCTGTTTCTATACTGGACGGGGTGGGTTATCATTGGAACGATCGAATACTCGGGACACAAAGGAGGTTGGTCATACTACGATTTCCTCTCCCACTGGGACGAATGGTTCTTGGTCTTCAATTTTGGAATATAATTGTCTGTTGCAATATATGGATATTCTCTATCAGAGAAACATGATTCAGGTAATTCAATAAACTGTTGCAGATCAATAGTTTCCCCAGCTTTTCACTTTAGTTGGGTTGTTTCCAAATTTAGGCGGTGGTAGATCTTTTGTTATCAGTGATAAAACTATTGACTGGTCATCTTTACCGGCATATGAGCCACTTTGAAATTTCGGAGAGGGTGTTCACAACCTATGCAGATTCTTTGTGGTTAGGATGTTTTTAATCTAATACAGTAGTCGACCAACTGCCGGTCAAACTCTAAATTTAGCTTTAACTACTCGATGCCTCAATATATTTATCCTACCGACAAGGTACCGGATTGTAATTGAAATCTTAAACCTTTTCATTTTCCCTTTCAGCTAAGCCTGGAGTTCGAGGAAGCCCTCTGCAAACACGGCTCTAATATACCAATACTTCGTAGACGCCAATAGTCTACTTATATTTATCATTCTTTTATAGATGATCTTCGCTGGTTCCATAAATTATCATGGGCAACTCGGTCTGTCAGCACCACCGTTGCTTACGTAGTCACCATCTTATTCTGGGCTTTGGTGAAAACAACGGCGAAGGCTTCAACCGCAGTCAACATACATCGACACGCACTGAACGCGGTGTTCGTCACAATCGATCTTTTTCTGAGCAGAGTCCCAGTTAGGCTCCTCCATTTCGTATATCCAATGCTAATAGGAATAACCTATTCTCTATTTACATACATAATTCATGCCGCCGGTGTGATGTCCCTTTTTTACACTAATGTCCTAAACTGGGAAAAAACGACGGTAACTTCAGTCATTGTCTGCGCCATAATAACATTTCTCGGTTTCCCGTTGCTACGCATTTTGACCTTTGGCATTTACCACTTGAGGGCGTTTATTGCCAGAAGCATCTACGGACAAACCAAAGCACTAACAAAAGTTTAAAATCCACTAGAGATGTGCAACGTAATACATATGTCTTACGTTTGTTCGCAATACGTGAACGTTCGTTCTTTCGTATGACGCTTTTACGCTGTACGTCATCATGTGAATGTTTCTATTTTCAATTGCTTGTTTATTCATTCCGTATGTGTTGCTTCATTTGCAATTAGACTCTGATAACTCCGTATTCGAACTCTTCAATACAAAGGTACACCGTTTGAGCGGTGTTAATACTTCTGACTGCTTTATCTTGTAAATCTGTACTGGGGCAACAGAATAGCTGAGTACCGTATAATTGTCAGTCTTCCATAGTCAATTCAATTGTCTCGATACTCCATAAACTAAAGAAGCCTTAGGGATTATTAGTGAACATCATTTTATTGTTAGCTATACCATTCACGCAAGAATGTCAACGAAACGCGCAGCGCTCAAAGGGAACTGTCGGATTTGGTAACCCGCTGGCGTAAATCGAGCTGCCGTTATAGGATGGAATTCATAAATTTATCCCGGGGGGGAGGAAAGTCGATCCACCCAATGGCGGCGAGGAGTCCAGCAATCTTCTGGCACATAACTATCCTCGCGTGGGATTCGAACCTGCGAACCCACGCAGAGTAATTAGAGGTGCGGTGGCGAGCGTATTCCTAACGTTCAGCACGATGAGCCACACCGTGCAAGAAATATTGCAAAACTTCCAGTTTTGGTTTTCAATTCAAGACAAAAAGATTATCCGCTTTCTAGTTGAAACATTTTCGCATAAAAAACGACTAAAATCTTTGCAAGTCACATTTAGCATTTTCTGTTCCCGGATTGTACGCCTGTTATGCAAATTATATCGTCGTTAAAACTAAAAACTTTATACAAGTAGGCGATTGATCAAACAAAAAAGGCTTTCAATGTGATTGTTAAGTAGAAGCCCCATAAGCAGCTGCGTGTCAAATGGCAGTGGCGTTTTTTTTTGGTGGGGACTTCTACTAAAGATCCGATTAATGGGACCTCCTGAAGTATATGCACCAAAATGACGCACAACCTGAAATCAGGTTGTCTACAAGGTTAGGGTTCAGGTTGTGCGACATCTCAAGAGCATACCTCAAGAGTACCGATTAATGTTTAGTTG
Organism: Styela clava; assembly: GCF_013122585.1. Lineage (NCBI taxonomy): Eukaryota > Metazoa > Chordata > Ascidiacea > Stolidobranchia > Styelidae > Styela > Styela clava. The sequence continues at coordinate 2,253,841 of NW_024102838.1, read as the reverse complement.
AGAAAGTCGCGTTCATTTTTATAAAAAGTTTGATTTGGGAGTGAAAAGGGCAAATTTTGACTTTTTATGTTACCGTATTTGCTCATAGACCAGGGGTGTGCAAGGTTTTTCGTACCAGGGGCCAAATATTTTGCCCATTAAGCCTGGCGGGCCATGTAAGTGTGACGTAAGTGTTACAAAAGCAAAAGTGACAAAACAATAAGCCTCGTGCCGAAACTAAATTTAATCGCAATCTCAACAAATTTCTTGAGCTATTTTGTAGCTGAAATATCAAAATTCTTCTCCAATGAAAAGAATGGTCCGCCTCAGTGAAGCACCGAAATCTTACAATATTTCCAAATGTAATCGCCGAAGGACCACATTGTAAAATGTATAAAAGGTAACTTGAGATTGTAACTTAGAAAGAGAGGAAACGATGAATCGCCTCTAAATTGTTCTCGTGTGCTCATTTGAAAATGCCCAGCGGAAAGGTTTCGCAATATATCGACGGCGTAATCTGAATATCATGGTGCAATGAATAGTTTTGATGGATTGTGAAATTTCCATCGGAAGAAAATAAGACACGTGTCTCTATGAGGTCTACTTACTTGATAACATTGAGTTTGGAAGGTCGCAGTATTATTTTTAAAAACAATTTGAGAGGATTAGATTTTGATTTGCCTGAATTTGAAAAGTTTATACCTTGCGATATAATTTGCACCACTGGCGCGCAAGCTAGTATACGTGGAAGGCCTACGAAAATAGAAATATTTTAACATGACCATTCGAGATAGGATTAGGAAAACGCATCAAAATCTTTTTCATTTGAATCGCCTACTTCTAAAAAAAATTTGGCGATCTCGTCGCAGGTATGTAATGCGATCAAAACGCGACAACAAAAAAAACTTAGTCTAAGAACAGCCAGTTAATATTATAAATCAGGAATTCATCTTTTGAAAAAAAAATACATTTTCATTTCAGTCATCCGTGAATCACATTGAAGGTTTAGTTTTCTAAGATGGCGACCAGCTGTGGTTATGAGATCAAATGGAAACATTTTGGGTTTGATGATTGCACAACGAGAAAATTCTACTTTACTACTTTACTTTACTTTACTTTTACTACTTTAGCAACATGAAGACGAATTTTGGAGCGAACGTATTCATTTCAGTACTCGCTGGGCCGCATTGATTTTCAAACTTTTTAAACCACGTCCCGTTTTTGAAATTTGTCAAGTCTCGCGCCTCATTTTAAAAACAAATATCTAACAACATTCTTAAGATAACAGATAGTATGAAGGAAGTGTGCTTTATTCAAAGAAAATAACATTTTAGATAGTTTATTTGATTACTCCATAATATACACAAATTTTGAATGGAGAATTCTGGAGGGCGAGCAAAACCTTCAAAAAAGTTTAAAACGGGAAATATCATGTGCTCGCCCACCAGCACACACACACAAAAATAAATTACAAAAAACACAGACCTAGTAAAAACGAGGCTTGGGCCAGAAATAATCAAACAAAAGATACTCGAATGTATTGAACTTCCGGACTGGTAATAATGACCAATTCAATATGTACAGTATATGCCAGCAATACGCTGTTAGTTGGATGCTTTTTTTGTGATATGGCGATAAACCGAAGATATTTGGCGTCGAATGTAAACCTTTATTGACAGATAATATTATTTCCAATTCTCAAAATGTTCTACAATATGGTCTATTGATCATCACAAAATGAAAATCCTCGAGAGCGGTTTGATTACATTATATGTCGACACAAACCTATTTTAACCGAAAATTGTAAAACTTTGTGAAAATCGTTTAGTACTTGCCAGATTTCGTGACATGTCACTGTCACGCTTATTAGCTGGTTATTAATCAGTGACTTCCGTTTTACTCTGTTGTATTCTTATGACGTAATAAATACTCCACATACTCACCACATAATTTAGCAAAGTTTTGTAAAATAAATGTGATTTATCAGTTATTTAAATCAAGCCACCGTATAAGTATAAGACGCTGCCCTATTGCGCTCGTAAAAACGTATGTCCAAGTATGATTTAACTTGATAAATTGAATATCTGCAACACAGTGCACTACGGGGGTGATATAACATGTTTCATCAATAACTCGCGAGAAAGAAAAGTAACTTTTATGTCAGATTAGAATTGTAAAAATAAGGCTTCAATAAAATAAATCAAGGATTCACCTCGAAAAAACAAGGTGGCGGTGATCAATACATATGTTAAGATTACATACAAAGTCTATATTAAAATATGTATAATGTTTAAATATAATCAAGTACATATTACGTCTGCGACTATTATCAAACTTGTTTAAATTTGAAGATCAATTTGTTTTCCAGTATTAGGTTTATTTATATATATATGTATTCATAGTTTATACAATTCAGAAAATGAAAGACAATTCAACTATGGAACAGGGGATTCCCCTATTTTAACAATAACCCTATTATTCCAGTTAAATTTACAAAATGAATGCATTACTTTAACCACATGAAAGCGCGTTATATTTCCGGTGAAATTGATTAAAGATTACTCGAATACAAATGTTGAAACATTGATGGTTAGTTTGATTAAAAATTGAATGCAGTTAGAGCGACATTCATATCTTCAGAGATCAGAAAGTTAATATAGCTTTGTCAGTTATGGCTATCAGTTGTGGTTTTTAAGAGGTGTTTTTAAACTTTGCGCGTTTTGGCAAGTTTTCTAGTGGTTATTCACTGTTTTTGTACGTTTTGGCAAGGTTTCTATTGCTTTTTTACGGTTTTCACTGTTTTTGCTCGTTTGGGCAACGTTTCTAGTGCTTTTTGACGATTTTCACTGTTTTTGCACGTTTTGGCAAGGTTTCTAGCCTTTTTTACGGTTTTTCACTGTTTTTTCTCGTTTGGGCAATGTTTCTAGTGCTTTTTGACAATTTTCACTGTTTTTGCACGTTTTGGCAAGGTTTCTAGTCCTGTTGACGGTTTTCACTGTTTTGGCTCGTTTGGGCAACGTTTCCAGTTTTATTCGCAATTCTAATAGATCAGTTGAAAGCTTCCATTATTTAGCAACGCATAGTTTTTCTGGAAGTTTGGAAATTTGCCAGTTGTGGTTTTTAAGATTTGTTTTTTTATCTTTGTAGTCAGAACAAGGCTCTAGTTTAGCATACATTTAAAGTTTTACCTTATATTATATCCACGGCAATGATAGGCTTGAAAGCTATTATTACTATTTGGCCTGGGGCGACATATTTAAATAACAAGACAAGAGATCATGCCTGTGCGAGTTTCCGAGTTTCGTGACCAAATATTCGAGCATTGCTTCCTCGTATAAGTATATAAAGCTTTTAAATGATCAGATAACAGATTAAAGTGTATGTCACATATGCTAACGGTACTACTTGCGTCCATATATTTAAGCATTGCTCTTTTAATTGGGCACGAAGTGGACCTATGGATCGTTTTATATTATGTTGTTGTTGTTGTTGTTCTTAGTATTTTTCTTCTTATCATTATGAAAAATTGCTTTTCTCGTTAACTACGGGACCATTTGCTTTGATGAAATTTTCAGGGGTTAAGATTGTATTTTTTTGTTAGAAGGTTACATGAGCATAGCTCTCTTGTTTTTTTTTCTTTATTTTAGTCCTTATAATAAAAACCTACAGTGGAATGAGATTTGGAATAATATGGCAACAAGCTGTGGATATGAGTTTCAAAAAAAGCATTTTGGTTTTGCAGATGCCGTTGCAGAAGACTTCTATGTGTCTCAGGTACTAATTCTCTTATACATGTAGGCATTTTTCAGGCTTACCATACGTAGGGCTGGGCATTTACACACAATAAAAAACATGTTTTCATCAATAACTCACTACAGAAAAGAGTCGTATGCTAGGATATCGTTGAAAAAATATGGCTTTCAAAGAAAAAATTAAGAAATTTACCTCGACCATTGGCGGAAAAAAAGATGGCGGCGTTTCGAAATTTTGCTCTGAACCGATTCGAATAATTTCATATTCGATTCGAAATGCCCAGCCCTAACCATACGTCCCGATGCGCCATTGTACGATACCATCAGGCCATTTGTGCAGTAACATTTCATTCTCGCGCATTCGTAACATTACATTTTCAAAGCGTGGCTCGTTATATTTCCTAGCTACATTGCAAACAACCTACAAACAAAAGAACGATGCTCAAACATCCGGACACAGACTATCCAAAACGACGTATTGTGTGTGTGAAATATGCCACAGTAGACTACCGGTGCCAGTTATCACGATGTCATAGAAAGTCAAAACAGCCACCACGATGTCATAAACACGCGTTCCCATGAGAATCCCTTACAAGGCCATATATGTCGCGTTTGGGCCTCGCACTTCATAATAACTACAAGGTTTTCATCCTATTCTAGTGGTTCTCCAACAGACTACTATTCGTCGTCTACAAAGCACTTATATTCATCTACTGGACTAGCTGGGTTATATACGGCACCATTTACTACGTAAATCTAAAAGACGTCGGATTTCGTTACCCGTTCTATCTCTCACACTGGGCGAATGGACGCAAGTGCTGTATTACGGGATAACTTTAGCGATTGCATTGTATGGCTTTTTACAAGAGAATCTCCGACAAATGGCGAGATATGCTGTATACGGAATACATGCAATAGAGGTGAAGTTTTTGCTGTTTTATTTTATTTATTAGGATGTTAATTTCAATGAAATCTCAGACCGAGCCTTTGATGAAAGTAAGGACACAAGTTCTCCAACTAATCACTGGCGCTGTCAGCTAGGTTCGTATATCAGCGACTGTGCGAGTCGTGCAGTGGGTAGTTTAAACTCATCTCGGTTAAATTTGCTATGAGTATTTTAGTATTTTGCTGTATTGCTTTAATCAAAGGGGAACACTTTTTAATCCATTTAATTTGTCCATCGGTGTTTTCAGCCAACTTGGTGGTCTCTCAGGCCTCATGAAACCAGTACCAGTGCTTGACTTTCGTGTCCATATATTTGACCATCACTCTCTTGTTTTTAGGTTAAAATCATATAAAATACAATATTTAGTGTGCAATAGTAGCCCATTGCGTAGCTATTGTGTGTACTGGTTTATTATAAATTTGTTGGCTTTTTTGTGTTTTGATTTGGCTTTTTTTTACCACTGGGATCTGGCAACACTGGTACTGATGCACGACCTTCCCTGTCCAATTATTACTACCAATCTTAAGATCGGTAAGTATGTTGATAAGTACTTGTCTGTTTGTATGTTTGTTTGTCTGTCTGTTAGATGAACGCGATATCTCACGAAGGCGAGGTTGTATCTGCTCCAAATTTTGCATGTGCACTCATCATATCTTGGACCGGAAGTCTGTTGATTCTGGATGTATTGTCGTATAATTAGCTAGGTATTAATTAATTAGTGATGGGACACGCGGTGTCACCATAGAGTCATGAATCGAAACCGCAGTTTCGATCGAAAAGTCTTCGGTCTCCGACCGATATTCTCGTTTGATCATTGCTCACTTGTTTTCAGGTGATCTACGTTGGTTCCATCATTTGTGCTGGGTTGTTCGGACATCAGCTGTATCAGTATCGTATCTCATAACCATCGTATTTTGGGCGTTTGGATTGGAAAGCAAATCCCCGCCTCGTATCAATGTCCATCGCCATGCAATGAATTCTATTTTAATAACATTAGATTTATTCATGGACAGAGTGCCGATACGGCTTCTTCATTTTGTGTACGCATCATTATTTGGACTTACGTATTCCCTATACACGTTATTTCTACATCTGGGTGGAGTGAGGTCTCGTTTCTATGATCCTTTGCTCGATTGGGAGAGAATTCCCGGTATTTCAGTTGGCGTCGCATTTGGGGTAACTCTGATTGCGTCACCTTTACTTCATGTTGTTGCATTCGGATTCTACCATTTGAGGCGGTAATTGCCCGCCAATGTGGTTGCCATAGCGACACAGCGTCATCAACTCGAAGTGAAATTAATCCTGCTTTGGAAGAGGATATTGTGTAGAAGTAAACGAATAACGAGAATTCATTTCAAAAGGGGATAGATAACGAAGATGTTGTCATCAGATGTGACGTCATAAACGTTTAAAGAGAAGTAGTTGACTTTCGCATTCAATAACATGATTAAAAAAATTTTGCTATAAACAATATTTGACCCCGTAATATTTCTCCGAATTTAAAATTTCCGACAGGAACTCAAGAAGCATCAATCTGGAAGAAGCATCAAAGCATTCTCAACAGACAAAAGTCCTTATTATAACAATTTGGTTTTGTTGGAGTACAGGTACCAAAATTTTCTTCGATCTGGTGCCGAGAGCAGGAATCGGAATTAAGTCGTTTTTAAATGATTCGGAGTTCAAAACCGGAGTTTAGTGTATGTTCTTCCCGGGTTTATGACGCTCCCTTCAATTATCTAGTAGTTGCTGTCGAATCATTGCTGATTGGGGTAGGGAGAAATCGGTTTCAAATTTTTAATACACAAAGAAGACATTAGAAGACTCTTATTTATTTTTGTGTTTCAAATATTTTCTACGCGGCCAGATTTTATTGTTTTTTATGATTTATCGGAACACGTTTATATGACATTCGGACAGTTCATTTAACATTTGACTGGAGTTCTGCTGACATCACGATTTTCGGACCTCCTGAAGTATACGCACCAAAATGGAAACCTGAACTCAGGTTGTGTACCAGGTTAGGGTTCAGGTTGCGCGACATCTTGGTGCGTATACTTCAAGAGGACCCAATTTTCATTCAATTTTCGTGCCCGTATATTATTTGTAGGGCTGGGCATTTCGAATCAAACAGTAAATTATTCGAATCGGTTCAGACGGGAATTTCGATGCACAGCCACGTCTGCAGGTTGAGGTTAATACCTCAATTTTTTTATTCATATCAAATTTTTGAAACACTGAAATAAAGACTCTTTTCTTCCGAGTGATTTATTGATGAGTGGTAGATTACGTGTTTTCACTGGTTTATGTGTCTGAAGGACCATTAAATTAAACCGGCCGATACAACTACATATTTTCCAAGTATTCAATTCGAAAAAAAAATATTCGATTCGACTCTGAAATCATAAGATATTGAAGATTGCCCTGCCCCAATTATTTGAGTACAACTCATATTATTATGAGAGCTGATGACCCCTTTTTTGAATACTGTTTTTTTTTATTTAGTACTGTTGTACAAAAATTGGATCTAATAAAAAAGACTGGCATAATGGCCGTTTAAAGGCGCATTTACTTTCTCTAATACAGGTCATAACGCATAAGAAAGGGACTTTGAATTCATTAATATTGAATAACAAGAAAAAGAATACCCCCGGTGTACTTTAAATCAGCGCAAAAGTTAGATTTTTTTGGACTACAAAAACGATCATAGTACGTCTGAATGTCTAATAATTTCTGTCGGCAGGCTTCTATTAGTAAATATTGTTCGACTTTTATTTTATTCATTTATTGTATGATTCAATGTTAGACTCCCTCATAAGTGACGCTGCTGGATAACAGTTACTGAGTACAAAAACGATCATAGCACGTCTAAATGTCCAATAATTCATGTCGTACTTCTCTCAGAGTTATTTTAAACACTTCATGTCCGATTGTAAGAACACTTTTCCATTCAAAAATCAAATAATAATAAACTCAGTCTTTATTGACTTGATATTGACTCTTATTTACGGAGCCCACAATAAATTTACAAAAAATAAAAACACATTGTTATTTGCCGATTAATGTCCCTGAGTAAACCTAAATTACTGTTCGAAGTAAGTTCGCGTATTCCTGGACTGCATTATCGAAGAAAATGTGGTTTACCATTAGATACTATGTTATCGAAATCTCTTTTGCCTTCAAAATAATAGAAAATATAGCATCTTTGACTTAATTCCATGGTCCATTTTATATAGAAACATAGGAGTGAAATACTTGGTCCGATAAAAAAAATTTTGGATGTGTAAAATATTAATCAGCAGTTTATTTTCTCACCATACTGAAAGCACACTTGAGGTAAAAATTGCAATAAATAATTAAAAAGCATTTCAGAGTGAGGGGAGCCGCGAGGAACCATATTTGGTTATTGAGCAGCGGCAACCATTAAATATGATACGAAAAAAGAATTCAGCATAAAGCCATACGGATTGTATAAATATTGATTATTATTTACAGGGAGTCCTCGGGTTACGACGGTCGCGACTTACGCTGTTTCGAAGTTACGAACGCGAACTCCATAACGCTGTTTCGAGGTCACGAACACACTCCATAACGCTGTTTCAAGGTTACGAACGCACTCCATAAAAATATAAAAGATAATACTGTACTGTAATATCTAAGCCCTTAAACTAGATCATTGTGATCAAGAAAATCAGTGCTTTGGGCTCATTGGTTTTCGTCATTTACATCGTACTTTTTGCATTATTTGTACATTTTATTACTGTACCATACTTTACAATACAGTACGATATGTATAGAGTAATTTATGTACTGTACAGTACAGTATAATGTTCCGATTTACACTGAAATTCGGGTTTCACCCCTTCTCAAGAACGGAACAACGTCGTAAGTCGAGGACTCCCTGTAATAGAAAAATTCGGGCTGCATTCGAAGTAAAACACTGTAATACAAGCTTAGGCATAAATATTGAGAATAGATAATTTTATATAAAATTGCGCTTTTTCAATAATCCATGGAATCCTAGTCATCAGCAACAGTGAAATGTTATTAACCAATAATACAACGCTACCGTCGTGTTGATGAAATCAATTCAGTTTTCGGTCACAATTTGCGGGTAGTACAAGAAATTTGTACTTTTAAAAAATTTATGTTGACCTTTCGCAGTATGTGCACCTACTGTTGGGAATCGCTATCCTTTGCACATTTGGTAAACTTGTATGCTTACGATGAAAATTATGTCGCCAATTAAAAAATGTAAACCTTTAAAAATATGAGATTTAAATCGAAATAAATTCGGTGCGCTATTTTTAACCAACTCAAATATTAGCAAACTCAAACAATAAAGTCGTTTAAAAGTCTAAGATTATGCCTTGTTGATTTAATATTAATCAACGAAGTGTACATTACAAATTCATTGACTCATGAGTAGGGATGGGCATTTTCGAATACCTTGTGATTTCAGAATCGAATCGAATAATTTTTTCGAATCGAATCGAATCTCGAATACTTGAAAATATATAATTTTAAGTGACTTTATTATAGTAATTGGTCCTCTCATCAAATGATTTACTGAAGACATAGAATACATCACTCAGGCAGATTGCTGAGCGTTCACACAGAATAACAAACACGTTTTATCAATAACTCCATACAGAAAATAGTCATATGTTAGAATTTCGTTTAAAAAATATGACTCCAATGAAATAAAAATTTGGGAATTCACCTCGACCATTGGCGGAAAGATAAAAACAAGATGGCGGCAATTCGAAATTTAGCTTTAAACTGATTCGAATAATTTATAATTCGATTCGAAATGCCCAGCCCTACTCATAAGTACTCAATGTTCAGCGTCCTAATGTTCGTTAGGTGAATTGTTTTTCGTTGCAACGCCAGTCATGCCTGGAGAAACACCAGTAAACGCTTAAACGTACTTAAAAGGCAGGCTTCTGTTAGTAAATATTGTTCGACTTTTTTTTCTTTGTATGATTCAATGTTAGACTCCCACATAAGTGACGCTGCTGGATAACCGTTACTAGTTCATCGCGTCGCTATTCACTCTCAAATCCATTATTTTGTACACTTTCGTTTTTTCGGTACGTGAAAATATAAACTATTGACTAGTGACTGAATGTTGCTTTAACTTATAATGTAGAACGACTGTTATAGTAATAATTTATCCAATATCTTCTATATAACTTCAGTTTCAAAAGCTTGATTTGAGGTTCCAGTTAGTTCTTTGATTTGACTACTGGTTGCTATGCGCCTGGCAATAAACGCCCTCAAGTGGTACATGCCAAAGGTCAAACTGTGTAGCAACGGAACTGCGACCAAAACAGCCAGGATGCAAAGAACGATTGAAGTTACCGGCACTTTTTCCCAGTCTAGAGCGTTTCTATAGAAAGAAGACATCACATCGGCAGCATGAATTATGTATGTGAATAAAACATAGGTTATTCCTATTAGCATTGGATATACGAAATGAAGAAGCCTGACTGGGACTCTGCTCACAAAAAGATCGACTGTGACGAACACCGCGTTCAGTGCGTGGCGATGTATGTTGACTGCGGTTGAAGCCTTCGCCGTTGTTTTCACCAAAGCCCAGAATAAGATGGTGACTACGTAAGCAACGGTGGTGCTGACAGACCGAGTTGCCCATGATAATTTATGGAACCAGCGAAGACCACCTAGAAATAAGTAAATGATATTGATGAGTGGTGAAATTTAAAAGGTTCGGGCAGGTTATTATTCCGGACTGACAATTTTATTATCATCCAGATTTGGTGTATCGACCGGGATTGGAAATTAAGATATTTGACCCGGTAAACCAACACAGAATATTATTACGTCATTATACTAAAACACTTGCCCAACTTTTAGACTTGGTACGCTCTTGTGGTTACTTGAGTCCGCGCCGAATCGGCGACTTGAGTCGTCCAACGCTGCTGGGCAATATTGTAATAAATTGAATTACCTGAATCATGTTCGTCTAATTGAGAGTATCCATATATTGCAACAGACAATGATATTCCAAAATTGAAGACCATCAGCCATTCGTCCCAGTGGGAGAGGAAAACGTAGTATGCCCAACCTCTTTCGTGTCCCGAGTATTCGATCGTTCCGAAGATAACCCATCCCGTCCAGTATAGAAACAGAATGATCCGGTAGACAATGAAAATGATCTTCGAACGACCCCACTGGGAATGTATTTTTAAACAGGGTTAGAGAGAATGTAAGTTTCAATCCATCTTGTGACTGTGAACAGGGCTACGGCTTCACTTACAGCGGGTGAATTCCCTTCTCCCTAAATTTTATACCCCTCATTTGAGGTGTCATAACACACTATGCTTTCTCACTAAGTATAATTACATTCAAATATATAAATTATGGCATATTTATCAATGTATATCGTCTGCCAAATACATAACACATTTTAAATAGTTTTATCGCAAAATATTTACCACCGCCTAAATTTCGTAACACCCCCTTAAAATGAAAGGCTGGGGAACATACTCTACGAAAAAACATCCATTTTGCGATGGCCTGTGAAACTCGCATTCATATCCAAACAATCCAATACCTTAACCCTAACCTATCCCTGTTCGAGATATCAGATGGTAGCATCCACGAGTCGCCTGGTCGATCATTTTAAAAAAATCATATAATTTTATATATATTATTTCTTCCAGTTTGCTTAAAGTAGATTCGCAAAAATTAGAAAAAATATTGATGGAAAATTTTCAAGCCACCACCCATGCCGATAAAATTATAATCATTGAAGGAGATTTGTCTTTGCGAGACAATTAAAAAGTGGAAAGAATACCAAAAGAAACTAGATACATGTGAGTTATTGTTGCGAGAGAGATATTTAATAGATGAGTTTAAAATTTAAGTTAAGAAAATTTGGCCCTCCCGTAGTATGTGCACCAAGATGGCGTACAATCCTAACCTGGTACACATAGTATGTTCAGGTTGTGCGCCATCTTGGTGCACATACTACAGGAGCACGGACAATATTGTAGCCAACTTTTGTTGCCTCATGTATCCAACTTACTAACGTACCTGTGATAGGTAGAACTCTCTCTTTGTGCAATCATCAAATCCAAAGTGTTTCAACTTGAATTCATAACCACAGCTGGTCGCCATCTTAGAAAATTGAATCTCAAATAAAATTTACTCATTTGGGGATTAAGCAAATTCTAGATGTTGTCATACATAAAAATAAATATTTTTAAACAGAGCAACGAACGCACGCGCACAACGTGCTTCCCGGGACGACTACCCTATGCCCCCTTACACATGTCCCAGCATATGCTATCACTGTCTAACACACCGCAAGAGGCGTTCAGTCAACTCAATTTTTTTTTTGAAAATCTTTCTTTGTCTGAACTCCAATAGAATACAAGTTCAATGAAAAAATGTCTAACTCCCAAATCCGACTTCACAACCCTGGGTTCGTTTGCTATACCACCACCAACGTTCCTGTAATAAGTAGAAATCTCCATTTTTGCAATCATCAAACCGAAAATGTTTCAACATCTTCTCGTCATCTTAGAAAACTAAACCTCAAGTATAATCTACTAACGTAAGTTAATAATACAAAATAAAATTTTGTCGGCGAAGTCAGATGATTTGACGATGTTTTTTTTTCTTCGAATTACATTTTCAGGTTTATGTGAGCAGGGACGTAGCAAGAAAAATATTGAAGGTGAGGTTCTGTAATTTCTAATTGCCAAGTTAGGTTGTACAAGATAGCGGGTCCGACCGGATGGCAAACGTAGGTTTTCACGAGTCTTAAAGGTCTTAAAAGCGTTCCGAGCTACAAAAAATTGCTATGTATAATAGAGTGAAAAATGCATTTTACCGACCCTTTAAGCTTGCTTGAGCTCCGTACTTGAAGACGTATTTTTTTGTACCAACCCATCGCAATTTATGCATGTTCCATCCCATGAAATACCCATTGGAATGCAATGAAAATTTCTAAATTTATGAAAATTTAAGTTCAGTGTCTAATAAATAGGACTACTGATGTATAAAAAGACATGCAAAGCGACAACAAACCCATCGCAATTTATGCATGTTCCATCACATGAAATACCCATTGGAATGCAATAAAAATTGCTAAATTTATGAAAATTTGAGTTTAGTATCTACTAAATAAGACTACAGGTACAAAGAGACATGCAAAGCGACAATATTCATTGACTTTCTGTCTAATCGACTTTTCTTTCTTCAGAGATAAATATAAAATCCTATCCTAACCCTAACTTTTTATTACAAGCTAGAGATAGAAATCAAGTTTCTCGAACACATTTCTCTTTATTACAAGCTCATTGCATCGCTTAATTTACTTTGACAGCTATGACTCAATTATGCTAACGAAGTATAATACATCACAGCGACACAAGTCATGTTTCTTTCAGAAGGAAATTCGTCATCGGTTAAAACAATTAAAGTTAAAAAAGAAAGATAATTTGAAAGGCAATTTACAGTTAATGGACACTACTTTTCTCATCAGTTAGCTTATATTCTACACAATTTTTATTTTTCGTTTAATAGTCGAATCATAGTTGCCGGTGGACCTAAATATCCCGGGTATGCGGTAGTCATATGTATTTTTGGTACTCCTGTAGTATGCGAACCAATATGGCGGACACGTTGTGTCGTAGTATGTGTAGCAGGTCAGGGTCAGGCAATGATTCCAGGTACAAATACTACGGGAGTCACGTGGCTAATCCCCAAACCTATGGGCATCGGGTATATTCACTAACACAAACTCGTAATAGAACCAAAATACGGAAAATTGAAATAAAATTACGACCTAACCCTAACCTGGTACACATACTACGTTCCGGTGTCCGGAAATACCGTCTTTTTTATTTAACATTAATACAGAGTTGTTTTAACGGAGGCAGCCGATTAACCACTGAGTGGCGTACACTTCACTAATTCAGATAAAGAGCGAAATTGTTATATCATAGTAATGATATACAGTATGAACCATACGTTAACCATTAACAAGTAGGTCGCCACACCCACATCACGCCCATTTTTGTCAGGTTCTTAACTAATCCAAAACTAGCTTAGAATAATACTCGCATATTATGGCGCCACAATTTTTTTGGATTTTATTTGTGCAAGTTTCTGTTGTAAATAAAAAAAAGCAATAAAATGTAATGTTCGGTCTTTGTGGTCGTTCCGGCAATTAGTACATCGCCTACTGGAACAGCTCGACTTCGTAATTCTCGTTTCTCTGATCAGTCATGAGTTGTTGGAATTGTCCTGTAAATGAAAACAAATAAGTTATGGAAAATCAAAAATCGCTGGCATATTAAAAGAGCCCATTTGAATGTCAGGGTCAGGCATTAGTTAATTTGACGACAACTTGGCAGCTTATGGGCACGAAGTAGCATATGATCGTATTTTTCGTTATTGTTGCAGCTTTGAAAAATCTGTTTTCTCGGCAAGTAATGGCCCAATTTCCATTACTTATAAATAGAAATTAAAAAGAGCGTAATCAGTCCGAAATTGGATTGGGGGGGATTTGGGTGGGGTGAACAGCCAGATAAAAGTAGACACTGATATTTAACAAAATCTTTAACAATCGCATTAAAGACTTACTTCGCTGTCAAAGTTATCCGAGGTGCATAAGCCTACATTTTATTCTATATCGTTTGGTTCATTTAATGAAAGGATTATTAATAACAAGCCAGTAAACGTCTGTTTTTTGGAGGAGGAGAGGGGGTTACTTATCAAAGAAACTATACCAAAAATTGCGGGAATGTGAAATCAAACCAAGGCAACAGAAAGGGCCAATAAGAAAACCGGAAAGTAGTGACTGGAAGCATCTAGCGCCCATCAACAGCCTAAACTTAAAGGGGGAGGCTCTACCTTGGGCTACGTCTATGTAGAGATAGTCGACTTGGCGCCGATATTTTACTCTGATTTATTGTTGGTTTTATAATTTACAGACACATTATTAAAAATTCGGTACATTTCGTTTAACAATTTTTTGACATTTCGGTTGCAGTGAAAATCAATAAAATTGGAGCTATTGATCCAATATTTCCCCTTCTATCAGTTCTACCCGAAATCAATCGTGTTGATGTTTATATTCTACGGGCACACCTTTATATGACAGTCGGTACAAGTCTTCCATCAATATAATTAACAAAAATGGGAACATAGGTCCAACCATTTACCTTCCGACATGTCCACAATCGCATCCAGTCCTTTCTCGATCATTTCAGCATTCTCTCCTTTCTGGGAGGCGATTTCGTCAGCTAATAGTGATCTCACAAGCTGGTATTCCGCTTCGTCCTTGAAGAAAAAGGGAACACTAAGTGAGTACAATGGGAACATTGAATTCTTTCGTGTATAATTTAAATCGGTTTGGAAGAGAATTCGTTACTCCCGTAGTATATATGTACCAGGTTAGGCTTAGGTCATAATTTTATTCCGATTTTTCTTATTTTAGTTCTATTGCGAGTTCGGGACTGTCTTTGTTAGCCAAGTAAATATACCCCTGCCCATAGGCTTCCGTCCCTTTACACAAACTTGATGTAAAAAAGCGAAAAAATTAGTTACCACAATATTGGTACACATACTTCTGGAGCGCCGAAAATTCGGGTTGGCTCTTTAATGGCATTTCGTAGTGAGTTAATGGGAACGCAGGAAAGACCACGATACTCGGTACGCGTAAATTGAACAGGATATCATATTCATATTTATCTCGGGAGAGAGGAAAGCCGATAAGACGGATTAATGATATGGCGAACCTCTTATTACTAATTTATGTCGGGTATGGGATTAGTCAATCAGTTATTTAATTGTTACATGAACTTGATGGTGGAGGAAGCTCTAATTAATTGGGTGATGAATAGGGCTGGGATTTTCGAATATCTGACGATTTCAGAATCGAATCGAATATTTTTTTTAAAGCAAATTTCGAATACATGAGAAGATATGTAGTTGCATCGACTATTTTAATCGGCACTCCCGTAGCATGTGAACCAAGATGGCGGACACCGGACCGTATTATCAGTACCAGGTTACTGATAATTTCAGGTACAAATACTACGGGAGTTAGCTGGCTAGTCCCCGAACTCGTAATAAACTAAAATAAGGAAAATTGGAATAAAATGATGGCCTAACCTGGTACACATACTACGTTACGGTGTTCGCCATCTTGGTTCACATACTACGGGAGTACTTTTTATTGTGATGGGTTCTTAAGACACATAAATTAGTGAAAACACGTAATCTATATTTCAGACAGCTCTCTGAGTGTCAACACAACACACAGTAAAAACATGTTCCACCAATAACTCACTTGGAAGAGAAGAATCACATCTCAGAATTGCATTTTAAAAATACGATATGAATATAAAAAATTGAGGGATTCCCCTCAGATGGCGGCAATTCGTAATCCCCGTTGGATTCGATTTTTTACTATTCGATTCGAAATGCCCAGCCATAGTAATGGCATATCCCATGCCTTATGTTCAGCTTACCATAGCTTTGATTCTCCTCAATTCCTTTAAATCTTGATCTCCGACCAATCCGGCTACTGCTTTTGCACACCTGTGTAAAAAATGAACTTCATTAAGCTACAACGACTTATTTAACTGAGCATCGATTTAGTCGAAGAGATGGGAGGCGTGTCAGTCGTAATGCCACGTGACGACGCCACATGGTCAAATATATAAAATCAGTAAGTTGAAGCTAATTGTGGAGGTAAAAGGGCCCTCTAGGCTAGATATACGGGGTATCCGTAAAGTCCCTTTTCAATTTTGCTATTAAGTCAGTTCTCAATATATCTTGACCAGGTTTGTTGTTTTTATTCAGTAAATATTTAAGTTTTTCACTTCATTCAATACATCTGTGAGGACCAAAACAATTTATGGTATCAATAAATTCTCTTTGCAATTTTAGACTTTATGGACAATCTATACTTTTTCCACCTTTAATTACTAAAAATTTAAAATTGATTGGTCACTTAGTTGTGGAGGAAGCGACCTTTTCGACAACACCAATTCTCGTTCCGTTATCGCATATTCAAGCATCAATAAAGTTTTCTTTGCTTTTTTTTGCAAGTTTACTCCGAGACTGCAAACCGCGGCTATGAAGTAGGAAGAAATTTACAACTGAATTGTCTGTTGAGAAGGCTTAATCAATTTATTATGTTTTTGTTTTCTTTGACAATTTGGACTCCGATCACTACCACGAGAATTGCGACTGAATTCGAAGATTTTCACTTCGGAGATAATTTACCTCAATAGTCAATTACAGATGACTTACATGAGCAAAGGATATAAAATTCACAGAAGGCTTAATAATCTCATACTCACTTAATGCCTGTCTTTATATGTGGCACATACGGTTTTACTTTATGAACCACCTTTTTGATCACTCTGCCAACCCTTTTAATGAATCTACCCCAGGCTATGGAATCATCCACGAATGCAAGAGACAAGAACAGAACGAATATGAAGGCGATTTTCATCTTGTTGTTGTTGTATTTTCTGAAAGTTCAAATAGAAGGGACGGATATAATATTGGGTATTGTGGTCTGGCGAAGTGAACGCCGTAACTGCTTAAATAACGCCAGACAAAAATGCAATGTGAAATTTTAATGCAATTAAAAAAGTCGTTGCTCCCGTAGTATCTGCACAAAGATGTCGCACAACCTGAACATAGTATGTGTACCCAGTTAGGGTTATCAGGTTGTGCACCATTTTGATACACATACTATGGGAGCGCCAAAAAGTCTGTATGACGCATAAAGAAATTCATGAAAAACTCGTCAAGTTCAAATCGAACCCTCTTAATTTTGGGAAATTAAATTCAAATTGGGAATTGTGTTCGCGCAAGACGAACTTTTATTTTGAAAAATGAAGATTTGGGTTGTATTCTCACATCACGTTTTTGTTTGGCAGTATTTAAGCAGTTTACGGCGTTCACTTCGCAAGACCCCAATGTTGGGTTAGCGCAATATCGACTCGGACACGAGTCAACACTCATGTGAGACTAAAACTGATTCGAGTTTAAATAAAACTAGTCGCCAGTGTGACTTCGATCAGTCTTTGACTCGATTGGGTGTTCAGGGTTTTTTACCCAACATCTATAATTAATATAAATACTGCATGTTATTTTTTTAAACTAAAAACAATTGGAGCTTTTGAAGTATGTGCGCCATTTAACCAGGGATAAAACTCACGGCGCACTTACACGACAAAAAATGCTGCTTTCCAACAAAACTCAATTTTGTGATCGTTAATGCCTTTTGAAGTTAGTACACATATGGGTCTATGCAATATCATTTGAAATGCTAAAAAAACACTCATTTTCGCTAAACTCGATTCAGCAGATAAATGGACTGCAGATCACAAAATTCCAGCAAATAGTGGTTTCCTATATTGTTACGTAACAATAGAGGCAGACATTAAGTAACAAAAAATAAACGACATAGAAAAGTGAAATGAATTTATTGATTTATATACACAGCATTCGGAAGAAGAAACAATTAAACATTTCAAATAAATACATCTTGTAGAATATTCGATCATATTTCAGTTAAGTTTATCACAATTCTGTTAATTTTCGCGGCGCACCTAGCAAACCGTCACGGCGCACTAGTGCGTCGCGGCGCACCTTTTGAGAACCGCTGGCCTAACCCTAACCTGGTACACACACCATAGGAGCAACCAAAAGTTTGCCACGTCCCCGCCTACAGTATAGTAATTTTGGTTTGCTGAAGTGGGCAGTGGATCTTTTTAATCTAGTAAAATTTTATTCTACAGAGAGAAGATTCACATACCGGCACGTTTACCTTCGTAACTGTCTTTCGTTTCTCGATACTTCTTCTTTGAGTTGATGCCAAGTGTCTCATGCTCTCACATTTTATGGATTTTCAACAGGAAAATTGGAAAGGTATTCTTCTATTGTAAGGAGAATAAGGTGTTGTAGTACAATAGGAGAACACAATTATGATATCATCTTCGTCTCCGATTGCTTACTATTGTTGAATTAAATAGTGAATGTTGAAAATGAAATCTATAGAATTCAATTCCATATGTGTTACATTACAATGCATTCGATTTTTATTGTACCATGGTAGGACGTCAATCATAAATAAGAGTTGGGTAAAAGCGCTAACGCGTTTATAGGCCGGAGATAAAAAAAAAACAAATTTATATATATTTAATAACAGACTGGGCGTGGGTTCACAGGTTATAAATCCGCGGTGGATAATTATGTGCGAGATTGCTGAATTCCTCGCCGCCGTAGTGTGGTTCACGTCACCGCTGGTGGGTTACGGTTTCCCCCACCATCAAGTCCATGCAACTGAAAACAAATAACTAATCCCATACCCGACATGGAACGGTAACCGGGCGAGAGGCCGTGGTTCGCCATACGATCAAGCCGTCTTATAGGCTTTTCTCTCCCCCGGGATAAATATGTAAATCCTATCCTACTTGAAAGCTCGTTGTTTGCAAATGGCAACTCAATTAACTGGGAGGCAAGGTTTTGGAACCAGGAACCAAACATTTTGCCCATCTAGACTGGCGGGTTGTGTAATTGTGAAGTAAAGAGTGTTACAAAGTGTTACAAAGCAAACTTGAAAAATAATAGGCCACGTGCCAAAACTAAATTTAATTGCAATTTCAAAAATTTCCTTGAGCTATTTTCAACTAAAACATCAAAATTTGGTTTTAGTTTGGTTGTGGCAGCATCAGGCGGGCCAGATTGAATCAACCAACGGGCCGGATTTGGCCCGCGGGTCGTACTTTGCTCATGTCTGGTCTAGCCAGTGCTCCGCAACCTTTTTTAACTTGCGGCACACTTATAAATCTTGCCAAATTCGACGGCACACCACAAGAAACGAAACTGTGTAATTTTGTTTTATGTTAATATTTCAATGAGAGATTTGTGGTTGTTTTAATGAGCAAAATACGTGAAAGAGCAACTCGAAGTTTGCCGTCAACATCATTTTTCATACAGGATCGTTTATTGTATTTGATCATTAATAAAGAGGAAAAGCTTTGTTCGCACACATAAGTTGTGCAAAACTAGGGCAATATTTCAATAGCTGCATTAGAAATATGTTTATATTCTTCTTTTATTGAAATCCAAAACACATCAAGTGGAATTTCGCTGAATTTCAGTCTTAGCGTTCTGTCATTCCTTACTTCAAAGAAATTTTCTCGAACACGCAGGGGTAATTCTTTCGTTAAGCTCAAGTTTTATTTATATTCGATTACTACACGACTACACGTGCTATGTTTTAGCATCGACAATAGGCTTTACAATATATCTGCTTGACATATAGGCCTATTCCTTGTTACGTCACAAATGCACAGTGGGGGAGTCAGGAATTTGAATTGGTGTCGCTCAAGCTAACGTAAAAGCAGGTTAACTTTACGTTAGTAGTGTAGAGTAGTAGACTAACGTAAAATTAACGAAGGATAAAACAAAATTGTAAAAAGAAGAGAAAAGTTGCAATTCTTGTGCGGCACACCTGGCATCGTCTCGCGGCACACCGGTGCGCCGCGACACACCGGTTGCGAAGCACTGGTCTAGACTCTAGTCTAGCATATGCAGAACCGGAATCTGTCCTATTCAATTCTGTTAAGACATTGTATTGCCGATAATTTTATTCTTTCATTCAATTACATAGGAAGTGTTGTTCAGATGTATTCACTATTGTCAAGATGTGCCAAAGCAATTTTAATTCTTGTTTTATATGTTACCGATATTTTATTGTTTAATTCACTTACATTGATATATATATTATTTCAATTGAAAGTGACAATATATAGAAATTAGCCGAAATTAGATACAAATGGCGGAAACGCTTTCGATTTTTCTAATTAAGATAATGCTAGATACAAACGTATGTTTTACATATTGTGCTAAAACGACAATCATGGAAGAAAATTTGGTATAAGCGCTAACGCGTTTAAAGTCAGGAGATGAATAATCAAATTGATATATGTTTTAATATTGGACCGGTGCATTTAAACTCAAACTTACATCTTTCAATGATAAAAGGGAAAAAAAGATGCGAGAAAAATAATTATGCTATCTCATATACTTGGTGGTGTAGCGCATAGGTTCTTAAAGTGCTCCGTACGGAGCCCCAGGGCTCCGCGAGATAAACCCAGGGGCTCCGCGAGCTATTCTATTACTTTTTAAAATACCGACTTGGCTAATTTAAAACTATTCCTAGAAGCAGTAACAGCTTTAATAAAATTTGACAACAATATAGCCTAGAAATATGGCAAAGTGGCGGAATTAAAAAATGACATTATTTATAAGCAGGAGCGCAGCCAGGATTCTTAAGAGGGAGGAGGTTAAAAATTGGAATCGGAAATTTACGCGTAACATTCTTGGCGATTCAAAAAAAAACGGATAACGAGATTTCTGTTGCGTAAAATATTCAATTCATGTCCGATGCGAGCATTTGAAGTATCTTATCGTAATAATTTAATTGTGCTCATCGTTACTCACGTTCGATTCGAGATTACTGTTAGTGTTAGGATTACTAAAATGAAAAAATACTATTCTAAAATAACATAAACTGCCAACTACAAATAAATTGGAGTCGTATTTTTGCGATCTTGGGATTTGTTAAACTTGATTTTTTCTTTCGCACTCGATATTATTTTTAAGCAAGATATCGCCGTTTGAAAAATCACAAGGTCTTGGAAAAATACGAACGATTGAAATTTATTTTAGCGCATGCGGCTCCGTCGGTAGTTTCAGAATGGAAAAATGGTACATCGCGCGCATAATTAATTGACTGTGTTTCAATTTCGCAGTTACTACAATGCATAACCGAAGAAAACCTAACATAACACCAAATTTTGTGATTTACAATGTCTATAAGAGCGTTTTTTTCTCACGTGAGTCTGCTGAAACAAAACTTATAGTGCTATCTTCCATTTTGAGTTTGGTTCTAATATTTTAGAATGCCGCTTTTTAATCAAGAAATTTGAATTGCCGATTTACCTCTTTATTAACTATTATTTTTAGCATTTGGTCGGCGATGATTATAATATGGTTACATGTTTTTCACATTGAACTCATAATTCCCCACGAGAACGAAAAAGCAATTATCGTCGTCATTATGGAACAATACATGTATATGACGAAGGAAATTTTGATTCAGGGAGAATAAACACCTGCGTAAAGATGTTTGAGGTTTAAGTCTTTTAAGTCTTCCAAAAATGTCAAGAGGGGAAAAGATTCAACCCCTAATTTATTAATATGTTTGTCATGTGCCAAATTTACAGCTTCAGTATATACAACTTATCTTTGAAATTTAGATTTATTTATGACTTGTATTAACCTTATTAAAAGGGTTTAGTATATAAATTGAGTAAAGTACGTTTAACTTACTCAGGAATATTAATCGGAAAGTATCAATTTTAACATTATTCTGGGGCTCCGTGAATAATAGTCAACCTTTTTAAGGGCTCCGCAACACCAAAAGTTTGAGAACCCCTGGTGTAGCGCATCGTGCATCGTTAAGAAGACGCTCACCCAGTGGCGTAGCATCCACCCCCTCAACCCCCACGGTCGCGGGAGGGCCCACAGCACAAAGGGGCCCAAGCGGTTAGAATTTAGAAATTTAGGCCGCAAAACCAAAAGCTGCATTGCAAAACCAGTAATGCACATCTTATTACGTTAAGGTTAGTTCTGCTCAAATCGTTTTGTTACGTAACAATGCCAGGGAGTCGTCGATTTTCGGCGTGTCGTGGTTTGATCGCACCGGCAAAATTACGAAGGCTGTCAGAATGGTGTCGAGAGCAAAACCTCTCAGTGGCGCACAGAAACGCAGAAAAAGGGCAGAAGAGGAAGCACGTATGAAAAAATCAAAGTAACCAAGATAAACGGCAAATTTTAGATTACCATTGCCTTTTAATAGCGACATGTTATGCTTTTTGACGAAATAAAAAAGCGTTGTTTTAGCTTATGTTCAAGAGTTTTTAAGGTCATTTCCACGAAATATTTTTGCGGGGGGGGGGGGGGGGGGGGGGGGTACGAGAGCCTTGCTACGTCACTGCGCTCACCAACGCACCTTTGATCCACTTGCGTGGGTTCGCAGATTCCAATTCCGCGGTGGGTAACAATTGCTGAACTCCCCGTCGACGTAGGGTGGTTCACGTCACCGCTGGTCGGTTACGGCTTCCTCTACCATCAAACAAGTCCATGCACCTGAAAAATAACGGACTAACTAATCCCATACCCGGCATGGTCTGGTAACCGGACAAGAAGCCGTGGTTTGATATAAGATTAAGCCGTCTTATTCGACTAAATAATATGCATAATCCCATCCTAGTTGAAAGTGCTTTGCTCTGCAAATGGCAACTTAGTTGTGATACTGGTCCATTTTGTAGAACTATAGAATATAAACAGTGGTGGAGTAATGGGGTGGATATAAGGTCCAAAATATTGTGGAGGATATTGGGCGGACATATAGACAGCTGATTAGGAATAGGCTTGGATTTATGATGCCAATCTCCATTCGAATGCCCTGTTACCTAAGTCGGGTTCTCGGTACATGTCGGGTATGGAAATTGATATTTAAAAAAAATCTAGCAATATCCTGTTCGAACTAGATTCCGCCTATACATATATATATATTATTTTAAAAGATCGATGCTATGTTTTAATAATGCCTTTCATTTAGAACGTCTAAAAATTTGGATGCGCTTTCACGTGTATTTTAACACCAGGACATAAAAACAAAAAGCGGAAATTTCACGGTTTTAGGACCAGGGGCCACCTAGACTGGCTGGCCATGTAAGTGTGACGTAAAAGTTACACGTTACGAAAACTATTTACAGTGTTTGTATGTATGTATGTTTATTCGTCTCGTAAAAGCAAAAACACAGGAGTTAGTAAATATCAACATTGAAGACGGGAAGTATACACAAGACCATACTTAAGTAAAACTCAAGTATATAAGTAAGTACTTAAGTAAAAAATAATGAGCCTCGTGACAAAACTCAATTGGATCGCGATCTCAACAAATTCCTTGAGCTATTTCGAAATTTGGTTTTAGTTTGGTTGTGGCAGCATCAGGCGGGCCCTATTGAATCAACCAATGGGCCGGATTTGGCCCGCGGGCTGTACTTTGCTCATGTCTGGTCTAGACTCTAGTCTACCATATGCAGAACCGGAATCTGTCCTATTCAATTCTTTTAAGACATTGTATTGCCGATAATTTTATTCTTTCATTCAATTACATAGGAAGTGTTGTTCAGATGTATTCACTATTGTCAATATGTGTCGAAGCATATTTAATTATTGTATTGTATGTTGCCGATAATTTTATTGTGCCATTCACTTACATTGAAATTATATTTCCCTTGAAAGAGACAATATATAGAAATTAGCGGAAATTTGATACAAATGGCGGTAAACCTTTCAATTTTTTTTCAATTAAAATAACGCTAGATGCAAACGTATGTTTTACATTTCGTTCTCCTCATTTCATTATTGAATATGTTATCTATCGAACACGTAACGAAGCTGTCTTACCCTGGCCTCCTTTCCGCGAGATAAATATGAAAATATCATCTTATGTAAACCCGAAACGAGTCCACCCCGCTGTCGTGAACCCGAAACGAGTCCATGCATCTGAAACAAGTAGCCTATGTGTGCATCGTGCTAAGCGTTAGAGCAGCGTTTCCCAACCTTTCTTGGTCGCGGACTGTTTTCTCACTGGCGAAAACCTTTGCGAACTTAAGGAGCATTTATTGCAACCGTACTTTTTGTGAAGAAGCAATAAAACCGAACATAACATAAAATTTCAAAATCGGAAATTCGCCGCATTTACGCGTTCGTTAAAAGAGCCGACTTTTTAGTGTATAATGGCCGTTTCTGTCGCACAATATTCAGTCCATGACAACGACGAGAATTTAAAATGTCTTTCTATTCTAATTTATTGTGTTCATGGTGGTAACTCGCCGTTGCGTCGACTTACGACAAGTTGAACACATTACTTCTTTAAAATGCCACGGCAATCTGCGAACATAATAAGGTGAGAATATATTGCCCGATTATATTTAGTTTTGATACGTAGTTTTTGCGATCTCGAGAATTTGGTATCGCCGTTAGAAAAATTCTACTTTCTGCTGTAAAGTTCCAGATAGTACAACTTGATTTAGCACTTAAAATATATTTAAAGTTTATTAGTAAATCAAAAATACATATTCATCACCTTGCTTTACTATTAAGTTAATTGTGATGATTTTAATATGCAATTGTGTTGACGAAATAAAAACAATACTAAACAGAAAATATCAATATGGTAAAGTGCCCGATTATATTTTGTTTTGATTTGTATTTTTGTGAATTCGACAAATCTGAGCTGTTCGTAGTTCGTACAACACTTACGGCGCTCCAGTACTGTATGTACCAATGTGGAGACTAAGGCAAAGAATCCTAAGGTAAATGCCCTGGTACGTATACCACGGTAGCACCCGAAATTTGGCGATTTGCAATGTCTAAAAAAGCGTTTTTAATCGGTCGTGGATAATCATAAAACAAAACTGATGGTGTTAACCGTTTAATTTTAGTGTTTTGTATTGCCGCTTTTCAATTTAGAAAATTTGCGTTGCCACCATTGACACCTACCAAAAAAGAATTATTCTTCGTTGTTCCAACTCGCGAACTCTATCGAAGCGTGAGCAGACTCGTGTTTACGTTGGAAGGTGTTTTCGTCACCTGTTACCAAATTTTCGAATAGAAAATTACTATTCTAATAGTTGAATATTCGAATATATGCACTGTCCTACTCATTAACCAGTGATTATTGACTCGAAATGTTATGTGAATAAACTTGTCTTTTATGTTTTATGTAAATTCTAACGTAAATCGTAACTTGGCTGATAGTTAGTTTCGCAAAAACGTTTGCGACCCGCAGTGAATTTCTGGCTCGTTGCGGACTCATTCAAACGCTTCGCGGACTCATTTGAGACCGCGGACTCGGGTTGGGAAACCCTGCGTTAGAAAAACACGCTTCGCCACCGCACCTCTAATTACCCTACGTGGGTTCGCAGGTTCGAATCCACGTAGGGTAATTAGGTGCGAGAGGATTAATTGCTGTACTCTCCGCCGCCCTATCGGTTACGATCTCCCCCACCATCAAGTCCATGCTTCCGAGAACAAACATCTGGCCAACTGCTTACATACTCGACATGGACTAGTAACCGGACGATAGGCCATGCTTCGCTTGATCAATCAATCATTTATTTACATTTACATTAACCGGCTTCCTCCACCATCAAGTCCATGCTTCCGAAAACAAATAACTGGCTAACTAATCCAATAGCCAACCTGGACTGGTAACCGGACGAGAGGCCGTGGTTCGTCCTATAATTAAGCCGTCTTATCGGCTTTTTCCTCCCCGGGATGAATATGTAAATCCCCACCTATCCTACCCTATTTCAGTAGGCTACTCTGACATAAAAACAAAACGGCACAAAAAGTAGACAGACAAACGAAATGCAGAGATAACTGGAAGGCGAGCATCACTTAAAATAAAATTAAAAAAACGTAAAAGCTATATCATATGATTTAGTCTTTTTA
Source organism: Styela clava (assembly GCF_013122585.1). Classification (NCBI taxonomy): domain Eukaryota; kingdom Metazoa; phylum Chordata; class Ascidiacea; order Stolidobranchia; family Styelidae; genus Styela; species Styela clava. The sequence goes on along the minus strand of NW_024102838.1, from coordinate 2,227,567 downwards.
TCGGCTTTCCACTCCATCGGGATAAATGTAGATCCCATGAAAGGATCTACATTCCCATCCCCTCCTAAATTCCACAATGTCACACATGAATAGGTACTGATTACGCAATCTATTCGGCGATCTGTGTTCCGCGTGTCAGGTTTTTATGCCTGAGTTTCAGGTTTTGCTATTTCTATATTTTCGAAAATTGGAAATCGAGTTAGCGTAGTGTACCGTACCATCCGAGTGTAAACAGATATAAGTTTTTCATCGTGGACGGGAATTTAAATTCAGCCATTCCTTACTGGCCTATCTGGCTACTTTTCAGCCTTATTAATAGAGACCCACCGAGTGTTTATGTTACACAAGTTTTGTCTTTTTATTTTGAATAGTTGTTTGTGTGCTGTGGGTAAACTGGCGCATGTATATTTACTTGTGTTAAACCTTTATAAAGGTTTCCCCGATTTTCCCAATCTTCTGTGTCAATGTGTGTTCATTGTTTGTGTTTTGTGTATGATTTTTTTTGCTGGAAAATCGAAATATACGGCAGTACGGTACGGTACTTACTGCAGTACTGGTATACTTATAGTCAGTATAGTCTACTTCTGGCAGTCTGGCCTGAATGCTAAAATGACTTAACGTTACGGGTAGGTACGACTTAGCCCAGTTACCAGGGCCGACGGTACATACGTACAGATCTCTCTCATATTGCTGTATTGGGATCGTCGCGACGAGAAAACAAGAGAAATAGCTGTTTGATTTTGGGTGCTCGTCTGCGTGCTTTGAATGACAGTTTTTACAGTTTGAAGGGCTCTATTACGTCATAGTGACATAATTTTTGGATTGTGTAGTCGGGTGGGGGTTAGGATTGACACATGAAAAAATTGTCATGCTACGCCCACAAGGCCACAAGAAGTATGTTAGGTACAAAACAACATGAGACCCCATTGTGCTAAGCGTTAAGAATACACTCGCCACCTACAGGAGTGGTGACTCCTCTACGGCCCGTGGGCCGGGGCCACATGGGCCGTGGCCCATAGCTTGATGGGCCGCGGCCCCATCAGGAAAAATTCAATTATCTTAACAAAATTTTCAATTTTTACCAAATTGTCAATATTCTAACCAAAAAAAACATACTCCTGTAGTATGTGTACCAGGTTAGGACAAAAAAATTCAGATTTTTTACATTATAGTTCTATTATGAGTTCGGGGACTGTCTGTGTTAGCCAAGTGAATAGTTTCTTTACACAACTTGATGGGCCGCGGCCCATATCCTGATGGGCCGAGGCCCAATTCGATGGGCCGTGGCCCCGGCCCATGGGCCGCAGAGGAGTCACCACTCCCACTCCTCGCCACTGCACCTCCAGACCTCTGATTACTCTGCGTGGGTTTGCAGGTTTAAATCCCATGCATCGATGGTTATGTGCGAGAGGATTGCTGGACTCCTCGCCGTCGTTGGGGGGTTCACGTAACCGCTGATCGATTAGGGCTTCCTCCACCAGTCCTGAAGTCCATGCTTCCAAAAAACAATTTGTCAAATAACTAACTAATCCCATACCCGACATGAAATGGAAATTGGACGCGAGGTCGTGGTTTGCCATATGGTTAGGTCGTCTTATCCCTTTCCTTTCCCCTGGGATAAGTATGTAAATTCTATTCAATCTGTCACTGCAAGACTACCTACCCATACGGTTTGCTGTTATGTCTTTGCTTCTTTTTGCCAAGAACCTTTTACATGTCTTATGATGGTATGGAAAGAGACGCTCATTTCACAGTTTCAGCGTTTAGCCAGATATACTCTGCCTACGGCATATTGTCTCTATGAAGCATGTAATACAATTGCTTTGTTTTTTTCAGCATAAAATTTAAAATGGCTCTGTATAATTTCAAAAAGATCACAGTGGTGCCATCATCGAAAGTAAGTGTAGAACATGGGAATAGTTCAGTATGATATTTCTAAGAATAACCCTCGCATTGAAAGACATTAATTAATTATAATAGTGAGAGCAAACTCCTTCTTTACATGACAGTATAGGCCTCCATAGCGGCATAAATCGGCAAACCAGCCTTGTGCAATAAACTGAAAGTAAGAGCAATCTAAAAACTTCACCATTGGATTCTTTGGAACACTGGAACTTCTGTTTGTGCATGACACTTTGCACAAAAGTTACGTTCTCTACAGAATAGTTTCTAAATGACATTGGATCATTTTTAGGTTACTCTGTACTCTCAAGCTAAACTCATGCTCAATTTCTTTACTAATCTTTTCTTACTTATTTTCACAGGACTTCATTGACATCACATTATCAAAGACACAGAGAAAAACTCCAACTGTAGTTCATAAAAGTTATCCGATCTCCAGAATACGAGCGTTTTATTTACGGAAAGTTCGATACACTCAACAGAACTACCATGATAGATTGAGTCTGATTCTTACAGAGTTTCCTAAACTTGAGGTATTTTTATTATTATTAATTTTGAATATTGATACAGGGATGGATAAAATTGAGTGATCCATTATTTTAAGACGCTTCCCTCAGAATGATTATTTTTTGATAGAATTATTCAAGCTATGGCACCGTAGTATGTGTACCAGGTTAGGTTCCGATTCTCCTTATGAATTCGGGAACTATCTGTGTTAGCCAAGTGAATATCCCCTGCCCATAGGTTTCAGTCCTTTCGAACAACTTGTTGTAAAGTAGGCGAAAAATATTAGTTACCTTCATATTAGTACACATACTTTTGGAGCGCCCAAGCTATTCTTAAAATCTAGAATTTAAAATATTGAATATAATTAATTTCAGGATGTTATTCAGAGCAGAATAGAAGTATATTTTGAAACACGTTTCATTTCCAACTAGAATAATTTTTGATTAAATGCTTCGATTGATCTTTTTAACAGCTTCAACAAAACCCAAACTTTTTCAAAAGTTTTTATAGATATCGTATATACATTTGAGTTGAAAATTTCGAAAAAAATAACGAATCATCGGCTAAAATATAGATCGTAATTCCAATGTATTATATGCACCTAAATATAATGCGCCACTTGCTTCGATTGTTGTTTGTTGTACATCAACTGGTATTTGTAGATAAACTTTTTTTCATAGGTTTTTATTTGTAAATAACATTTTTTTATAGGTCCATATTGAGTTTTGAGTGCCCTGCCCAGTGACCAAGTCTGTTATCTGTAAATGGTCCACTCGAAAAAGTAATTGCCCACCTCTGGATTATGGTATTCTCATTTATCATTTTAATACTATCTCATTTAAGCATCTTTGTGGCAACTGCAAAGTTGATACAGACCAAATATTACTTTTATTCATCTCTTAATTTTTTTTTTCAGGATGTCCATCCATTTTATGCAGATCTAATGAACGTTCTCTATGACAAGGACCATTACAAACTTGCTCTCGGACAAATCAACACTGCTAAACATCTTATTGACAAGTAAGAACGTTGGCTCTAAAACTGACATGGACATTGAGGCACAATTCTTACCACTTCATGGCAGCTCCCGCCAAAACAAACCGCGGCGTCTTTCGCCATGGTTTTATGGCGCTATTACTCTATATTTACCTAAACCTAGCCATACCTCAAATTAATCAAAAACTGTATCCATAAGGAAAATGGGGCTCCCGAAGTATGCGAACCAAGATGGCGGACATCGGAATGTAATATGTGTACTAGGTTAGGGTTAGGACATAATTTTAGGTATAAATACTACGGGAGGCTCTTGGCTAGTCTTCGAACTGATAATAGGACTAAAATAAGGAAAATTGGAAAAAAATTATCGCCTAACCCTAACCTGTTACCCATGTTACGTTCCGATGTCCACCATCTTGGTTCGCATACTTCGAGAGCACCGGAAAATGTTCTAACTTACCCAAAGTGTGTCATCATCAGGGGCAGTCCTGCCATTACAGCCTACATCCCTGGGTTTCACACAATTTTACCAACCATGGTTTTCAATTTTCTGTTGTGATACACCACCTCACGCCTTTCGTTCGAGGACTGTGGCAGCTAAAAAGTCAGCTGCCCTGGCCTGACCTTAGCGGCCATGGTTTGGAAATCCCGCAATGGTTTTGCGGCATCTTCAGATGCCACAAGGTGCTTAAAACTGCACTTGTGGACACTGGACAAACTCCGGCCCTTGTGTCAAATCCGACCTGGTGGGTTATTCAATCTGGCCTGCCTGATGCTACCACAACCGAACTAAAACCAAATTTTTATATTGTTTCACTCAAAAATAGTTCACGAAATTTGTTGATATTGCGATTAAATTTAGTTTTGACACGAGGCTTATTGTTTTTCATTTTCGTAACACACAAATATTGTTCATAAAATTAACTTCTTACAAATTACCAATTTGAATGTATTCGAATATTTGATTCATTTCAAAATAAGTCAAAACTTTGTTTTTTCTTTTTTCGTTTTAGATACCGCCAATTGCTAGGTCAATAATCAATATGACTGTTTTAGCATGTTCAATTATACCTGTATCTTATTTATACATACCAGCATCGGGCCCTTGCGGGTGCTCCACTATTTTGGCCCTCGAATATCTTTTATACCTTCAAATTTTGGCCCCGATCAGCCAACTTTGGTCCACTGTGCCAACCGCATGACACTATTCATGCGTAGTTATTAGAGGTAAGATCTGGCCCAAAAATTTCAGCCCGACCCGAACTCGACTAATTAACTGGATTTGCAGGCCCGAGCTCGAAGCAAACCCAAAATTTCATATTTTATTTAGGATCTCATTGAATTGTCATCGCAAGAGTTTTGTAAAGTATGTGTCGTGTTGATAATGCAACTTCTGTTTTTTTGCAGACCACGATTTCTCGTAGCCACAACACGGCCGAAACGCCTCATTTTTAAAAAAAGTCGGCGATAGAGTAGCCCCACCGAACCCGACCAGAACGTAATGATTGACATTTCAGGCCCAACCCGGCCCTGAATTTCGGGTCAGCTCGGGCTTTAGATCTTAGCTCTGGTTTCAATCACTATATTATTCAATATTACAGTGTTGGTCGTGATTACGGTCGACTAATGAAATATGGTGATTCATTATATCGATGCAAACAATTGAAAAGAGCAGCTCTTGGTAGGATGTGCACGATAATGAAACGACAAAAACAAAGTCTGGAATATTTAGAAGAGGTCCGACAACACATGTCTCGTTTACCAAGCATTGATCCAAATACAAGGACTTTACTGATCAGTGGATTTCCAAATGTTGGGAAATCTAGTTTAATTAATAAGGTTTGGTTGCTTTATTTGCCCTTCTGCAAAAACTTGTGCAAGAACAGTTTTTTTATGTAATTTTCTTAAACTTGCATGCCTTTTAGTCTGGACTAAGCCTTGTAAAAGTAGCCACTGAAAGAGGTTCTCAAATGGTGCGGCGTAGATGATTTTTTGAAGGGGCGAGAAGCTAATTAATTTACTGATTAATTGTTTTTCAAATGTTGGGAAATCGAATTCAATTTAGAGAGGTGGATCACGTTAATGGCTGGCTTTTGTGTTGTGTGATTTTCTCAAAAACTACTCGTACTCCCGTAGTATGTGTACCAGGTTAGGATTAGGCAATAATTTTATTCACATTATCCTTATTTTAGTTCTATTACGAGTTCAGGGACTGTCTGTGTTAGCCAAATGGATATACCCCCTGCCCCTAGGTTTCAGTCCATCTACACAACTTGATGTAAAATGGGGTAACAAAATTAGTTACCTCCATATTGGAACACATACTTCTGGCGCGCCCTCATATTTTTACCCAAGCATTTTCATTCTGAATTTGTACAGGCATCTGCTTCTAGGTATGAACGCATGAAAACTTTGGTGAGGTTGTGCTTGTCAGATTTAAACCTGAGATTACTAGCTGGGTATGCCATCAAAATTCAAATCCATCGGCTTAACGCTGCCACGCCAACTCATGGAATTTTTTTATTGAAACGATATATATGGTTTTGAGATGCCGTAAAGCTAATTGAAAATAAAAATATTTGGCGCGGCTTGAAAAGTTCGATAGCCTAATCACTGATTTATACATAACCTGTTTGTTACCTTGATTTCTTGGCTGGCACAACCCTAAACATATCAGCATTAGGTGGATTGGACAGTGCTTAAACTGGATATCTAGTAGGCACGAACAAAGTACCTGAATCCTCTCTTATTTTGGGTTTCAATAAATTGAGAACCGTATTGTAACAAGCATAATCCACCTTGTTTTATGTAGATTGAGATGATGTTCATTTTATTATATGCTTTTGAAACCAAAGTCGATTCACCAGGCGGGCAGTTTTTTCTGATAACCATACGCTTGAAGTATTTTGACTGAAAATATATCATTGCCAAATTTCTGTAAAAACATTTTAAGTATTAAAAAAATGATATTTTAATTTTGATATTTTTTTTCACAGTTAACTAGAGCAGAAGTTGACGTTCAACCATACGCCTTCACTACCAAATCATTATTCGTTGGACACATGGATTATAAATACTTGAGATGGCAGGTTAGTTTTGTTTGTTTATTTTTAAATCATTGTTTTTTTTTAAATAAATTTTCTGGCAAAGCAGCCAGAATATACTGTTCTGTAGACCTGATTTATTTTGGGCCAGCATCGCCTACTCAATTGAATCGGTCACACTGGGTGAGATATTGATCATCGGCCCAACTCAGGATCCGTAACCAAAGATGCGGACATAGTTAGCATTTAGTTTATTTAAAATATATAGGGTCTCCATAAAGTCTAACGAATTTATTGATACCGTATATTGTTTTGGCCCTCACGGATGTATTAAACAAAGTAATAATACTTGAACAATCACTGATTAAAAAACAACAACAATGGTTAAGATACATTGAGAACCGACTTCATAACACAATTGAAATTGTAAATGAACTTTGACACCCTGTATATCTAAGTTCACATTTTACATTAAACAAGGACAATTTGAAGGATGATTTCAATTGTCTTGAAACTAGCAGGATAGTTCCAGTTCAACATTGTCTACTGAATTTATTGTGAGTCAGTTGGCAGGCTTGTACGACGACCCCTTTCATAGCGAAATAGTGGAAAAAATTTAATAATAAAAATTATGATTCTTCCAGGTCATTGACACTCCGGGAATCCTAGATCATCCACTAGAGGAGCGCAATACAATTGAAATGTTGTCGATAACCGCTCTTGCTCATCTACGTTCCGCAGTGATTTACGTCATGGATATCTCGGAACAATGTGGTCAACCACTAGAGGCACAATTGCAACTTTTCAAAAATATTAAACCCCTCTTTGCTAATAAGGTGAGGTTTTATAATGTATGAACTTGAGGTTTAAAATTTATAAATTGTGAGCAGTTTTCAACAAGTTTTAGTAACAACTAAAAACTACTTTTTTGTAGATAATAGTATTCTGACTTTTCTGCATGGTAGTTCTAATTTAGGAGAAAATTGAAAACCATGTTGCACGTATGAGGTAGAAATAAATAAGAGTCATCTTTGAACAAAGTTAAAGGCAACCACTGATATGCAAAACATAGATTTATTGGGGTAATATTGTTCAAAATCGAGGTCAGCTTTCAGGGCGGCTTAACAGTTGATACATTGTGATAAGCATAAGGAACATGCTTGCCATCGCACCACTAATTACTTATCGATTTTAATCGGTAAGTATGTTGATAGGTATTTGTATGTCTGTCTGTTTGTATGTTAGATCTAGATGCACGCGATATCTCACGAAAGCAAGATTGAATCTGCTCCAGATTTCGCATGTGCATTCATCTTATCTCGGACCAGAATCCCATTGATTTTGGGCGAATCATGTCGTATAATTAGCGAGTTATTATTCAATTATTGATATAGTGATCTAGATTATTGTAAAGCGAGAGAATTTTGTGACCCGCCGAGTGTGTGTGTGCGATGCGCAGTGCACAAGTTACAAGAGCGGATGAATCGAAACTGCAGTTTCTGTTTTGGGGGATCCCCTAACTATCGATCGATAAGTCTTCCGTTTCCAACCGATATTCTCGTTTTTCTGTTAAGGTTTGCATAGTTGAACCCGTTGGAGATAAATATGGGCAAGAAGATTGCTGAACTACTCACTATTGTTGAGTGGTTAATGTAACCACTGGTCAGTTACAGCTCTCTCCACTGCAATAGTCCATGCATTTTGAGCAATTAACACTGCTTAACTACCCCCATGCCACACTTGGACCACATTATTGCATCACAAGCCATGGTTCGCCAAATGATTGACCGTTATGAGTTTCATTTTCCCTCGGATAAATATGAATATATCTTATCCGAAGCAGGTTTTGTCATTTTATTCGTTGAAAAAGACCGTTACCAAACTCAATGTTTTTTATTAGGTCATTTAATCAATTTTCACTTGTGGCTTTCCTTCTTTTTGTATATCAGGATTGGGCACGTTTTTTTGACCAGGGGCCAAACATTTTGCTTACCTGGACTGACGGTTCATATAAGTGTGCCATAAAAAGTTAGATTTTTGAAAACAATTTTATTTACAATATTACAAAAGCAAAGCGATAAATAGAGCTGTGAAAAAGCACGCTTTCGAATCGAGTGATCATGAAAAGTATATATTCTATTCTCTCACTTTTTTTTTTCAATATTCTACTTTCTCTACTTTCAGCCTTTGTATGTGATGGCAAACAAGACTGACATCATTAGTAAAGAAGATTTGGATGAAGATCGGAAAAAGATATTTGAAGATATTGAGAAGGATGGAGTCCCTGTGTTCTGGACAAGCACAGGTAGATTTCAACTTTATTCATTTCCGTGTCCGGAAAATTCGCTGTATGGATAATATTCACTTTTATACTATGTAACAACTAAATCAGGGATTTTGTCTGACTATAAGAGGTGAAATGTTAAAATTGAGTTATCCCGAATTCTCCCTAAAATGGAGAATTATATACAGGTATATGTATTGAATTACCTACTTTATGTGTTTGGATATTCGTTTGGTTTTGGAAGGCCCATGCATCTTAAATCAAATAAATGGCTTACTAATCCAATACCTGACATCGACTGGTAACGGACGAGAGGTTGTGCTTCGCCATATGATTGAGCAGTTTAATTCCCTTCGCTCTCCCTCTGGATAAATATATAAATAACTAAATCCTATCCATCTGTCTAGTTTCTGGTATTGGAATCATGGAATTGAGAGAGGATGCTTGCGATAAATTATTGCTCCATCGTGTGGATGCAAAAATGCGAGGAAAAAAAGTCGGAAATATATTGAACAGATTGAGAGTTGCTCAACCGACACCTAGAGATGACAAGGTAAGATAATTTTCTGCATTTTTTTCAGCCGAGACGGGAAACTCAAGCTTGGATAATCCTGGTACCAGGATAATAAATAATTGAAGTAAGCCTGTGGCTCCCGAAGTATGCGAACCAAGAAGACTAGCCAAGAGCCTCCCGTAATATTTATACCTAAAATTATGGCCTAACCCTAACCTAGTACACTGCGATGTCCGCCATCTTGGTTCACATAGTTCGGGAGCAGCCTTTATTCTAACGAGAGCTCGCAAATGTTCTTGCTATTTCATGAAAATAAATTATGTTATTTCTATTTCTCCCGATTCTAAGTTATGAAAAACTGATTATAAAAATTTTGGCTCCGGCTCTAGAGAAAATCAAAAACTTACGACATACGCATGCCTATTTCAATAGGCTGAAGTAGTAACGCAGTGTAAACTGCATGCTTGTTGAGTTTCAGTAGAAAATGTTGACTTTTTTATCAACTCTGAAAGTCTGGGATATGCTCTCGGGAAATTTAGAATTTTGACTTTTTTGAGCATGCGACTCTAACCCCAGTGGAAACACTCCACAGCTCTGTTTTTAACAAAGAGGAAGAAAGGAAAGACTAACATATGTGCTGTAGGGTGGATGCCTTGCAACTGTTGGTCGATTATGGCTTCCTCCACCTAGCATCTGAAACATCTATAGATTGAGAGAATATATATAGATATGCATGAAGCCCTGACATGGACAAACTATGCCAAAAATTGAGTGATTCAATCTGTCCCGCCTGATGCTGCTTTGAATTTCTGCTTTTATAAATCAAAATAGGCTTGTTAGATTATGATCGTAGTCTGTGTAATTTGTATTTTAGATTGCCAGAGTGATTCATGCTCTGGGAACGTTAACAAACTTCACGTTTTCTCGCTCACTCGGTTCGACGACGTGCCTCTCACGCCCCTTACTTTTGCCTTGTGTACTTATCGTTTTGCTTTTGTAATACTGTAAATGAAATTCATTTAAAAAATGTAACTTTTTGTGTGTACATGACACCTGTAGAGTGGTTCTTGCGACTGCTAATCGGATGGCTTCCTCCACCACCAAGTCTAATGCATCTGAAATAGATAACTAGTTAACTATTCCCTTCCTGACATGATCTGGCACCCAGAAGAGAAACCATTGTTAGCCGTATGGGTACTCTCGAAGTATGTGAACTAAGATGGCAGACACCAGAACATAGTATGCGTACCAGGTTAGGGCTAGTATTTGTACCTGAAATTATGGCCTAACGCTAACCTGGTACACAAACTATATTCTGATGTCCGCCATCTTGGTTAACATACTTCAGGAGTACTGGCTATAGATCAAGTGGCTTTATCAGCTCTCTTCTTTAGATAAATACAGAAATATGCATTCTTGTTTTTTCTGTATTTTCAGGCAAGACCTCCGTGCATTCCTGCCAAAATTCTAGCTAAGCGAGCTGCAGCTGCAAGAGGACAGGAAGTCGACCCGTTGCTAGGCGAAGAAGCGGTTGCCATGGATGCTGATGATGTCATAACAACAAGAAAAACTGAACGAGATATTGAAATTGAAATGGATGATGAATATGTGATTGATTTGCAAAGTTAGTTGGTTTGTTTAATCATTTCTGTTCTAATATTGCAACCAGAGTTAGAAATTGGGAGTCATTTTTTATATGTAGTCCAAGAGTCCTGTTGCACACTAACACAATGTATTTCTGTAACTTTCCGTCTGATCAAAATCACACTTCCTCAGACAAGCAGTTTACGACAATAGTAGTGGATTGTCGAACACCCAAGAATCGAATAAAAAGCGTTAGGCACAACCGTTTTCAGTAGAGTTTCCTCATTGATTGTTGCAAACTGCTTGTCAGAGAAGTCTGATTTTGGTCGGACGAAACGTTACAGAAATACATTTGTGTTAGTGTGCCAGCAAAACTCATGAATTGCATAGTATGGTATGTTTATTCCTTGCGTTACACGCATACGGATCCACTAGCTCAAGGATTGGGAGTTGGTCTCGCGTAACCTCTACTGAGGGATATTTTATATATACAGTGTTTTCATTTCAAAAGTGCTTCGTTGTTACAGCCACTTATGTTTGAAAGGCTACTGTTTTTGAAAAGACTGAATCTTTTTTACTTAACATTGCCAATTCATGGGTTGCGTGAGGGATATGGGATTTGTAACAAGGATCTTTAAATCCAGATGCCAATTTTGTCAAAGTCCAGTGCTACTGCTGGCCTTGCCTTTGAACAAGGAATTCATTGAATTTTTAGAAATCTGCTTATTTGGGAAGAATCCGAATCCACATCTTGTTTAACATTGCCTACCTGGACCCAGAGTCTTTAACCTGCGAAGTCAAAATAGTTAGTCAGGCGCTCCTTTTTATTCTTTCTGGGTATACCACTCCATGACAGAGGTTCCTAACGGGGCCTGGGGCTCCCCAAGGGGGCCACAGAGCAGTTTGAGGGGGTTTACAATGCTAGCCGCAAAACTAATTTTAATTTTTTAAACCCTCTGTTCTTCCTAGTTTCATTTCTTGATAAGGTTATTTTGTTTTTCGCTTGTTGAGCATGAATTGTTTGAATATAATATAATTTGGACTAGAAACTCTATAAATTTCACTGGAATCATAAACAGGGGGCTATGAGTTCTGAAATCCTCTGGAAGGGAGCCATAAATGATTGGCAACCAATGTTATCCTTGTTATCATTTTAATCTTTTCATTATCATCTTTTTCAATCACCCTTGTTATCTCCTCACCTACTAGTGACGGTTTAAGGCAAAATAAGTTATATAAATACATTTTACTTTTCTTTCAGAATGGTGGGACCTCAAGAACCCAGATGAGAAGCATGATACGTTACCTGAGATCTGGCAAGGCCATAATATCGCTGACTATATTGATCCAGATATCATGGTTAAATTAAAATCCTTGGAAAAAGAAGAGGAAGAGAAGGAAGAAGCAGGATTCTATGATGATGATGAGGTGAGAGATGTTTTCTGAGGATGAGTTTCTCATTTGGGTACTCCTGTAGTGTGTGTACCAGGTTAGGCAATAATAATTTTATTCCGATTTCCGGTACTTCCGAAGTATGTGAAATTTTACTATTCCACAACCTTTGTTCACGTTTAAAATGGTAAACCGTTCGAAATATAATATGCCTTCTTTATATTTTATTGACACACTCGCTTCTCCGGTCTTACGATCGAAGTCGACATTGTTATGCAAGCAATTGTTCAATGTGTCGCCTGGTGTGCTGAGGGTTATTGAGCAGAAATACCTTTCCACGGTCGGTTAGTTGCACGCAATCTCAGGAAGCTATGCTTGATCGGATCTTTTGTACAAAGCCCACCCACTGATTCGAGGAAACACCCTTCCACGTTTTGAAATACCAAATTAGTAATTTTCCAATTGGGTTCAGGTTGAAATAATTTGAGATCCTAGCACAATCTGCGGTACTTTCGAAGTATGTGAACCAAGATAGCGGTCACCGTAACGTAATATGTGTACCCGGTTAGGGTTTGACCATAATTTCCATCCGATTTTCCTTATTTCCGTTTTATCACAAATTCGGGCTGTCTGTGTAAGCCAAGTGAATATTCCCCTGCCCATAGGTTTCAGTCCCTTTACAGAACTTGATGCAAAATAGGCGAACAAAATCATTTACTCCCATATTGGTACACGCCTTTATGGAACACCAAAAATTTACCATTTTGTATGCAATTCATTAATTTTACGCTATTTATTTGGTTTCTGCGGGATGAACTCCTTTTTTTATATTTTGTGCAAGTTTATATGTATATAATACAGGGATGCTGTAGCAAGAGTGAGAATTACTATCTCACATATCCTACTAACACAAATATATCTCTGTAACTATCTCACATATCCTACTAACACAAATATATTTCTGTAACTATCTCACGTATCCTACTAACACAAATATATCTCTGTAACTATCTCACATATCCTACTAACGCAAATATATCTCTGTAACTATCTCACATATCCTACTAACGCAAATATATCTCTGTAACTATCTCACATATCCTACTAACAAAAATATATCTCTGTAACTATCTCACATATCCTACTAACACAAACATATCTCTGTAACTATCTCACATATCCTACTAACACAAATATATCTCTGTAACTATCTCACTTATCCTACTAACACAAATATATCTCTGTAACTATCTCACGTATCCTACTAACACAAACATATCTCTGTAACTATCTCACATATCCTACTAACACAAATATATCTCTGTAACTATCTCACGTATCCTACTAACACAAACATATCTCTGTAACTATCTCACATATCCTACTAACACAAACATATCTCTGTAACTATCTCACATATCCTACTAACACAAATATATCTCTGTAACTATCTCACTTATCCTACTAACACAAATATATCTCTGTAACTATCTCACATATCCTACTAACGCAAATATATCTCTGTAACTATCTCACGTATCCTACTAACATAAATATATCTCTGTAACTATCTCACATATCCTACTAACATAAATATATCTCTGTAACTATCTCACATATCCTACTAACGCAAATATATCTCTGTAACTATCTCACATATCCTACTAACAAAAATATATCTCTGTAACTATCTCACATATCCTACTAACACAAACATATCTCTGTAACTATCTCACATATCCTACTAACACAAATATATCTCTGTAACTATCTCACTTATCCTACTAACACAAATATATCTCTGTAACTATCTCACGTATCCTACTAACACAAATATATCTCTGTAACTATCTCACGTATCCTACTAACACAAATATATCTCTGTAACTATCTCACGTATCCTACTAACACAAATATATCTCTGTAACTATCTCACGTATCCTACTAACACAAATATATCTCTGTAACTATCTCACGTATCCTACTAACACAAATATATCTCTGTAACTATCTCACGTATCCTACTAACACAAATATATCTCTGTAACTATCTCACGTATCCTACTAACATAAATATATCTCTGTAACTATCTCACATATCCTACTAACACAAATATATCTCTGTAACTATCTCACATATCCTACTAACACAAATATATCTCTGTAACTATCTCACATATCCTACTAACACAAATATATCTCTGTAACTATCTCACATATCCTACTAACACAAATATATCTCTGTAACTATCTCACATATCCTACTAACACAAATATATCTCTGTAACTATCTCACATATCCTACTAACACAAATATATCTTTGTAACTATCTCACATATCCTACTAACACAAATATATCTCTGTAACTATCTCACATATCCTACTAACACAAATATATTTCTGTAACTATCTCACATATCCTACTAACACAAATATATCTCTGTAACTATCTCACATATCCCAATAACACAAATATATCTCTGTAACTATCTCACATATCCTACTAACACAAATATATCTCTGTAACTATCTCACATATCCTACTAACACAAATATATCTCTGTAACTATCTCACATATCCTACTAACACAAATATATCTCTGTAACTATCTCACATATCCTACTAACACAAATATATCTCTGTAACTATCTCACGTATCCTACTAACACAAATATATCTCTGTAACTATCTCACATATCCTACTAACACAAATATATCTCTGTAACTATCTCACATATCCTACTAACACAAATATATCTCTGTAACTATCTCACATATCCTACTAACACAAATATATCTCTGTAACTATCTCACATATCCTACTAACACAAATATATCTCTGTAACTATCTCACATATCCTACTAACACAAATATATCTCTGTAACTATCTCACATATCCTACTAACACAAATATATCTCTGTAACTATCTCACATATCCTACTAACACAAATATATCTCTGTAACTATCTCACATATCCTACTAACACAAATATATCTCTGTAACTATCTCACATATCCTACTAACACAAATATATCTCTGTAACTATCTCACATATCCTACTAACACAAATATATCTCTGTAACTATCTCACATATCCTACTAACACAAATATATCTCTGTAACTATCTCACATATCCTACTAACACAAATATATCTCTGTAACTATCTCACATATCCTACTAACACAAATATATCTCTGTAACTATCTCACATATCCTACTAACACAAATATATCTCTGTAACTATCTCACATATCCTACTAACACAAATATATCTCTGTAACTATCTCACATATCCTACTAACACAAATATATCTCTGTAACGTTTGGCTGACCGGATTAGACTTCTTCAGACATTAAATATACATGCAACTGCTTTTCTTGCGATAGTTGAACAAATTTGACTCTTCCTCAGAGAAAACGTTACAGGAACCTAGAATCGTTATCTTTACTCTTGCATCCTTGCATACGGATCCGCCGGCACAAAAGCCTAGAAGAAGGATAAGTAGTTAGTCTCGCAGAAACCAAATAAATAGCCTAAAATTAGTGAATTGTATTTTTAACATTGTTTTTTTCACAGTATTCAAATTTAGATGGCTATAAACTGTATAGTTTTTTTAAAAAAAAATTCAAAATATTTTTTTCTAATTTTAGGAGTCCGATGATGAAGAAACCAAAGAAATTCGTCAACTCGCTGCAAAAATACGAGAGAAGAAGAAAATCAGGATGTTGGAGAGCCACGAGAAAAGAAAGGTAGTTAAATCGTTTTGTATTTTTTATTAGAATGTTATTGAACATGGAAGTGTGCATTTAAAACATTTTGTTAAATTCCTGTTGTTGAGGTGATTTTTGTTGTCATATTTATTTAAAATTTTTTAAAATGTTATTGGACACAAAGTATGCACATGGATTGCCTTGCAAGGTTGTTATTTTTAGCAAGAATAGGCCTTTTCTGCAACTAATGTACCAATCAATTTCAAATTTTCAGATGGAAAAAGCCGCTAGAAGGCTATCCATTTTTTTAATATTATATTTATTTTCAAATTTCTCTTGACGTGTATGGGACTCGGTAATTCAGTGTTTCACAAACAGGGTCTCGGCCCAAAATGTTTGGGAAATTCTGCACTAATTGACCCAAATTTTGCTGTTCAATTTTTATTCTTATGAACACTTTTTTAAGCTTATAGAAACAATTTATTTTATCATGCTTATACGCCGATCCTTCTAGCAAATTCGGTGCAAATACGCGACCTCCATGTCCATATGTTTGAGAATTGCTCTTGTTTCAAAATGTATTCAGAATATTAAATTAATTGCTTTTAACCATTTCATGATCCGACCCTTATCCAAAGACTTCTCTCTCTTGTTTTTATTGGGTTTTGTATTATTAGATTTCATATATATTATATTTTTCTAGATTCAAAAACATCAAGAGACTTTTACAAAATTGTAATTGTAAAGAGACTTTATGGACACCCTTGTATTATTGTATTTCATGTGACATTATTTTTCTAGATTCAAAAACCTCAAGTCACTCGTCGAACGACATCAGTGAACAAGAAACCAACTGATTTAGAGAATGAAATGGGTGAATTGGGGGTGGAATTGAGGGGGAGAAAACAGGTGAGAACAAAGTTAATTATTTCCCCCTCAAGTTTTGTATTTCTCCTGAGAGAGGGTGATGGAGCGATGAAAACAGATGTGTGAGTTTGGACCTGTGGATATGTTAACCACCCTATGATGACGAGAAATGATTTATCAGGAGTTTAAGGCTGAGTTCTTCAACCCGCGTCTCGAACATAGTCAAGCCCAGGGAGGGCAACTACTTTGCTGAGTGGGCCTGTTCCATTGGCAATGATTAATAGGACTGATGTATCCTACTGCGTGCATTCAAAACTTGTTTAAATCAGGCTAGAAGCTGCTTGTGCTGATTTCTTAGGCCGATCGTAGGTTTGAATATGTTAGGGGAGATCTGTTTTGCACATTATATTCAGGTGCGATAATGCGTGAGAAATTACGCTATAGGTAATGTTTCATTACTGTCCACAGTCTTCAGTCAATCACTGGATATTACAGACTCCAACCACTGAGCCTGCACATTTTGTTACAGGGTCACTTCCGATCTCGTAGCAAGACTCGCAACCTGAAGAGAAAGAGAGATCCTTCAGCGATGGATACTTCAGTAGCTCGCGCAAACTCAAGAGTTAGAAGTCAATCAAGAAATAGAGACGAGAGTGGAATCAGAGATCCTGTGGTAAGACTAGTTATTTGGCCTCATAGGTTGCCAGTACAGGTTTTGTTAACTGCATCTTTATTGTACAGTAAGTCCTCGGGTTACGGCGATCCCGACTTACGCTGTTTCGAGGTTACGAACGCACTCCATAAAAATATAAAAGATAATACTGTGATATCGAAGCCCTTAAACTGGATCATTGTGATCAAGAAAATTAGTGCTTTGGGCTCATTGGTTTGTAAATGACGTGGACGATTGCGAACCATTACGATTATGGATATGGACTTGTTTTCTGTTTTTCTAATATACTACTTTTTCGCATTATTTGTACAGTACCATACTTTACAATACAGTACAATATGTATAGAGTAATTTATGTACTGTACAGTATAATGTTCCGACTTACACTGAAATTCGGGTTACACCGCGTATCAAGTACTGAACAGCGTCGTAAGTCGAGGACTTACTGTATTTCTGCCAACTAGCATTTTCCCAGATGGCTGAGCATGACCTGTGATGTCATCATTCACAGATAACAAATCATGACCAACCAGCTGTGAAGGTGAAGCGACCATGTGCTCTCTATACTTGGGGGCTCGTTAATGTGTCTCGGGAGTTACTTTGGTCATTGTCCTGGACATTTATTAAATATATTTTTGAACCTGGATTAACAGGTTCAATATGGGAATAGTAGTCCAGTAATTGGGTGGTGAAACGAAGATATCCGCACGCTGTAATCAAAGGCTTGCAAGCATATTCTTACATCTAAACATGATGACAGGGTGTCCAAAAAGTTTCGCCCTAAATAAATTTTGTTGTTTGATAAATGGGGACTATAACATCCAACATTCAAACATCCAATTAGATGCAGGCTGACTATAAATCTTTTTTATGATTAAAAAAAATATATCATTTGATTATAAAGACTTTATAATCGGGCGAAACTTCTCGGTCACCCTGGCGCGGCGGTGTGGCTCAACGAGCTAAGCGTTAGGAATACGCTCGCCACCGCACCTCTAACTACTCTGCGTGGGTTCGCAGGTTCGAATCCCATGCAGGGATGGTTATGTGCTAGAGGATTGCTGGACTCCTCGCCGTCGTTGGGTGGTTCACGTAACCGCTGGTCGGTTACGGCTTCCTCCACCACCAAGTCCATGCTTCCGAAAACAAACAATACAGTAAAACTAATCCCATACCCGACTTGGAATGGTAACCGGACGAGAGGCCGTGGTTCGCCATATGGATTAGCCGTCTTATCGGCTTTCCTCTCCCCCGGGATAAATATGTAAATCCTATCCTCAATAACCAAGTCTTTATGGTCTATTTCGAAACTAAATTATTAAGTCATTCAATATTAAAAAAAATCAAACTCGTTCATTTTCTCGGATGTCAAATCTCAGCAATTCAGAAATATGTGTAAGTGAAACAATCGATTGATCGAAATCGAGAATGACCAAATCCGTGGATTTCGATTTTTTCCTGATGACTGTCACCGGCTGGAACTTTTTCCTCCAAAACAGCGCCAGTGTTTTAGTGGTCAATTCTATCAGCTTCCTTTCTGATTTCCAAAAATATTTCGCAGAATATATTTCGAATATAGTAAAATGTTTGATTTTGACCTTCCATGGATGGAAACCAATGCTCTTGAGAAGATGTATTTAACAAGATTTCTTTATAATTTTCAGATGAGAGAGAAAGCTCGCAAACTTGCGAAGATATCACAGCGTAAGATGATTCAGATGGGCAAAGCCGGGGAATCTGATCGACACATCCATGAGAAGAGACCGAAACATCTTTTCACCGGAAAGCGAGGAGTTGGAAAAACTGAAAGGCGTTAATTTTTGTCAATATGTGTTTTGGTGGTTTTAGTTGGTGAAATTCGGACCCTGCAAATCGATACACCCGAAGTATGTGAACCAAGTTGACGAACACTGGAACGTAGTATGTGTACCACGTCAAAGTTAGGCCATAATTCCAGGTACAATTACTACGGTAGTCACTTGGCTAGTCCCCGAACTAGTAATAGAACTAAATAAGGAAAATTAGAATAAAAGTTTGGCCTAACCCTAACATGGTTGGTACACATACTACGTTTCAGTGTCACTCATCTTGGTTTATATACTTCAAAGAGTACCTGCAAATCTCTTGGAATGTCCAAAGTATTTTAATTTGCAGTCGATTAACTTCAGATATTTTAAATTGCCTCCAGCTGAAGAAAACATTCTAGCATTCGTATAATATAATAGGCGATAGATAACTTGTTATTCGATAAGCAAAGTGAACAGTCCAAATTCCTTCTTTCAACTCTTTTAGCGGGCAGTAGTATTTGAATAATATTCAACTCAAAATTGCCTCCATATATGAGTAAGACTGTCAGAGGTGTAAATCAGTTAAGAAAACAAACTAATCCCAGCTTTCAAGAAACTTTTGAAATAATATGGCAGACACCGGCTAGTTCAACTGGTTCCATCACATTTGAACCTACGTGCATTTGAACCCATGACAATTGCACCTGCAATTGCACCTGCATGCTATTGCACATATGGAAATTTTTTTTGTTTTACGGATAGTTGAACCCATACTAACCCTAACCCATGGGTTTTAACACCCGCATATAGATTGAACCCGCGGATGTACACATGGGTTCAAATGTACGTGGGTTCAAATGTACGGTCACCAGTTCAACTAAATAAAATTTTGGGAAGAACTAAAGACTATCACAACTACCGTCATAAATAGTAACTTGCGCTAATGATTTGGTTTCTGCATGACTTACCACCGTACAGTCTTATTCTTCTTCTATGTTTTTGGTGGATCCAGATCTTGGTCAGTGAGAACCTTGTTATTGACGGACAGTGAATCCAGTCTGAACCAATTAAAGAAAGCCTGTTTTGACGGGGCTCCCGAAGTATGCGAACCAAGATGGCAGACATCGGAATGTAATATGTGTACTAGGTTAGGGTTAGGCCATAATTTTAGGTATAAATACTACGGGAGGCTCTTGGCTAGTCTTCGAACTGATAATAGGACTAAAATTGGAAAAAAATTATCGCCTAACCCTAACCTGTTACCCATGTTACGTTCCGATGTTCGCCATCTTGGTTCGCATACTTCGGGAGCCCCCTTTTGACAAATATTTAAATGTTTGAAATAAATTCTGACTTTGCCATACCCATCTGCGTGGAATTCATGCAAGATTCAACTATTAACTAATATAGGAAGAAAAACATTGTATAGAACAGTCAGTGTAGGATATCTGTTAAAGCCTCGAGTGTTGAGAAATTGTTAATCTTAAGAAATGTCACGATGATCTTGATAATTGAAAAATTTCAGACTGTTTTTCACGACTCGAATTACGCTGCTATATGTATATAAGTGCTGCTGGTAATAAATTATTTCAGACAAGCATTTTGTTTTTGTCTAATATAGGCAGTGGTTTGCAATGTGATTAAGTCGTTAGCGTTTATCTATCCAGAGATAAAACTGAGAATCCTATTCTAGAAAGTCTTCGCTTATTACTTATCGATCTTGATCGGTAAGTATGTTGATAGGTGTTTTTCTGTTAGACACTTTCGTATGTTACGCGATATCACACGAAAACTGGGTTGAATCTGCTCCAAATTTTGCATGTGCATTCATCATACTGGACCAGAAGCCTATTGATTTTGGATAAATTATGTCGTATAATTAGCGAGTTATTAATTAATTAGTAATGGGACACACGGTGTCACTATAGAGTCAGCGCGAATGAATCGAAACCGCAGTTTCTGTTTTGGGGGATCCCCTAACTTTCGATCGATAAGTCTTTGGTCTCCGACTGATATTCTCTTTTCAGCTAATTCTTCATCCATCTTACGCTACTGGATTGAAATTAATAGTTAGATAGGAAGCACATTTTCTTGAAGACAGAATGTGAAGCTTTACTAATAAAAATTGACAATGCCATGTTTCTGCCTAGTGCGCTTGGTTCTCCACCAGTGGGCCATGTCTCTGAGTTAGGCCACAGTAACATTCAGGTGCGCCATGAACATATTGAGAATTGCTTGAGTTGGTGATAATTTGGTATAAATTGATTGCAATAGCAACGAATGATGAAGTAGTTTCAAAATCGTAATATTCATTTTGATTAAAAGAAGTGGAGATGTTTAATTCTGCTTTCTAACGAAAGAAAAGAGAGAACCACTGGTCTAGTAGAAGCTTAAAAGGAAACCCAGATGTTAAATACTGTACCACACCACTATATATTTGGGTGTTAACTACTATTCTGAAGTGACAACAAATCAGTCATTATGATTTCATCTTAGAAGCGGGGGTCTTGGGGTGGGAAGTCGATAGGACAGCTTAATCATACGAGGACAGACTTTCAACTGATTGGCTAACCATATAGGAATAGTCCACTAATTCATCATTTAAGATGGAAAAAGCCTTCAACGACAAGCAGCCACATACTAACCCCAACCCAAAATATTATTTCAAGCCATATTAATTCCTTTTATAGAGTCTTGGTAGGTTGAAGGAATACTTTTAACAATCTCTATCAACAATATTTACTTTCTGTAGCATTCAGGATGCCATCATAGTTAGAGGTCCAGCTCTTCAATCACAAGGCCCTATGTTTCATAAGCAATGGCCAGACTCTATGTTGCAGGCAGTTTTTAAGTAAAGATGTGGCGGCGGTGTGGCTCAACGGGCTAAGCGTTAGGAATACGCTCGCCACCGCACCTCTAATTACTCTGCGTGGGTTCGCAGGTTCGAATCCCATGCAGGGATGGTTATGTGCGAGAGGATTGCTGGACTCCTCGCCGTCGTTGACGTAACCGCTGGTCGGTTACGGCTTCCTCCACCACCAAGTCCATGCTTCCGAAAACAAATAATACAGTAAAACTAATCCCATACCCGACTTGGAATGGTAATCGGACGAGAGGCCGTGGTTCGCCATATGGATAAGCCGTCTTACCGGCTTTCCTCTCCCCCGGGATAAATATGTAAATCCTATCCTATCCTAATTTTCCAATCTTAGAGAGGAGGGGGCAGCAACCCTGGAACATTAATATACAAGGGTGTCTGAAAAGTCCACTTACAATATGTTATGAAGTCAGTTGTCAATATATCTTAACCAGGTTTATTGTATTTCAACCAGTAATAGTTCCAAGTAGTTTTACTTCATTTAATGCATCTGTGAGGGCCAAAGCAATATATGGTATCGATAAATCCCGACACCCTATATTTTCCAGATGCAAACCCAACATCCCAGAGATTGGTTTTATCGCAGTAATAACGAGACAACACTCATATTAATGAGGCGTGTTCTTCCAATTTTTATTGTAATAAAAACAATGCTCTATAGTACAAGTGTAGGCGCTCCAGTAGTATGTGTACCAAGATGACGGACACCGTAACGTAGTATGTGTACCAGGTTAGGTTATAATTTTCCTTATTTTAGTTTTATTACGAGTTTGAGGACTAGCCAAGTGATTCCTTTAGTATTTGTACCTGAAATTATGGCCTAACCCTAACTAGGTACACATACTACATTCCGGGGGTCCACCATCCTGGTTCACATACTACATGAGTGTTAGTGATCACAAAGTCATTTTTTTGAAGTCATCTTTTTAACATCTAAAAGTTATTTTTGTGAAATGAATTTGTGCGCAATTCAGTTTTGCAATTCCAATTTGAGAAATACACTAATAAAAATGAAAAAGTCGTAATAAAAATTAATAACAACCAATGCAGGAACAGCGATGTCATCAGTTACAAGTGACTAGTCATGACCGACCAGCTATGATGTTCTTTCTGGAGTTGAGGCTCCATCATGTTGGGTTATTAGAGTAGCCTTGAACATGGGCATTTGCTAATTATAAATTTGAATAATATTGCCCAATATCAGATTTCATCAAAGCCCAGTTTACAGCACTACACTATTTTTTTACTCAAGCTTGTGTCTGGAACAAATTTACAATCAACTCCAAACTGCTTTTGAAAATAATTTTGACTACAACTCCGATCGGGTTAAGTAAATTTACGATTAAGAGAATGAAATTTAGACGTTAGGGATTTCAGACTCCAGAGCGTTTGAAAATACAGCCCGGACTCAATTATCAACATGCTAAACTCTGACCCTGCTTCCAAGCAGGATATTTATTATGTCCAACATGAACGTTATTTGATGAAAACTCCAGGCTGCAAATATTTGTTAGTGTAGAGATGCACTTGCCAGTTTTCTATTAATTAAGGATGTCTAGGTTCTTTTATTCCAGGAATAATTTAGGAGGGCTCCATGTTGAAATTTGTCATCTTTGGCAAATAACATTAGACTCTCAGACAAAAAATGAGGTTAGTTCAATTCAAACTCAGAAGTTGTGAAAAGATTACCATACATTAAAATGTTTGGACCAAATTTTGAAGGTGACAAATTTGAATATATTCCTCCGGTATGCCATATTCAAATAAGTTATTTCAAAATAATAAACAATTTGGTAATGGTCATCCCTGGTCGTACGATAATGATACGGTCGTACAAAGATAACTTGTTTTCAAGATAATTCTATAGTGGCTGCAACCCAACCTACAAAAAATGGCTTTTTGTCCAAATAGGTGGAAATAAAAAGCACTTGCTAGTGCTATAGTACAATTTCATGGAGTAACAGCAGTTATCCGACAACTTCGCAGAGTTTTTCTCTTGCCACAGAGGGCACAGACAGCCATGAAAGATTATTTAGTTTTGTTGTTGATTTTTCTGTCCGAACTTGTTAGGATTCTTTGGTTTTAGTTGAGCTCTGACGCCAAATCCTCCCCTTCCTGGGTCGTAATCTGATCTGTATTCATCACGAACCTGAAGACAAAAACATAAATATGTAATTTTATCATAAAAAGTCTAGTCGTGCAAAATTGGAAATGTGCATTTTCCAAAGATATTAAATTTGTGATTGAAAGCTTCAATAATAAATGATCAGGAAATAAACTGCACAGATAGGACACAGATAAAACATTTCAGCATAGATTTTCGACGTCATTACCTACCCAAAAATAAATTAAATCAACTTTTTTAAATTACCAATTGAAAATTTATTTGACACAAGTTTAGACCCACATTTTGACTCATGCTTTTGAGTTTAATTTGAGGAATTTACCTAGCAAGTAGCAAGCATTACCCAAGATGTTGGGAAACATTTTTTCAGAATGAATTTGGAGAAGTGGATTATTAAGTGCTGCTCTGTCTTTACTCCTCTGTAATATACAAAAACAACTGCAGAAAACATACCTGTCCACCAGATTTTCCTCTTCCAAATTGCCTTCCTTCTTTGAATCCAGCATCCCAGTCTGTTCGCACAACTCTGTCATCAAGCCTCGTTCCGTTTATATACCTGATGGCATCAGCAGCGTGATCTCTTGCGTAGTATCTGAAATAAATGTACAGGGTGTCCATGAAGCTTTTTTACAATTTAAAAAAATTATTACATAGTAAAATGATGAGATATCGCAACGAGGGTTGTTTTATGTTAATCAGTATTTCATAAAATTGTTATTGACACATTTAATACACTTATATACGGGCACCATCAGTTATAAAAAGCAAATCCAGACAGTACTTAATTTCCTGTCATGTTCGTTGTAGCATAGCCTCATCAATGATTGCAATGGCATTGGAAATTCGGGTCTGGTATAGTTTAGTACCACAAGTACTTCCAATGGACGTAGCATAACGAATTTTGCATATGTTATTCCTCACCTCCACCTGACTATGCCATCCAGAAATTACGTCACTACGACGTCACCATCATGTCATAGAGCTTGCCAAAGTATAATTAAGATCGCCCGAAATGGCATCTGCGACGCTGATAACGAACTCGCTACCACCGACGATCTCCCTCCTATCGTGATCGTCGTGACGAGAAAACGAGAGAAATACCTTGCTCGATTTCGGGTGATCGTCTGCGCATTTTAGACGACCATCCGCATACTTTGGTGGGCCTTCTTACGCCACTGTGACGACGAAATGACGTAATTTTTCGGTGTCGTAGTCAGGTGGGGGTTAGGATTGACATATGAAAAAATTGTTGAGCCAGGCCAACTAGAAGTGCATGTGGTACTAAACTATACCAGACCTGTAAATTATATGTTTTAGGTTGGTCATGTCCCGTTTATTTGTTCGATACACAATATACTTTATATAACCCTAAAGAAAGAAGTCCAGAGAGCTCGTATCTTGTTTCCTAGGGCTCCAAAAAAATGACTGTTGAAAATTTGAGAAAACGATGTGTAATTGACTATACCCCACAAAAAAACTTTACTTACTCAACAAAGCAAAAGCCGCATGGCGTTTTCTTATATTTATCTAACCCCATAACAACTCGTTTAATATCTCCGCATTTTCCAAAGAGTTCATATATCTGTTCTTCTGTTGTATAATATGATAAATTCCCAACATAAAGCGTTGTAGTCAGATTCAAAAGCTTGTCTTGTTGGTCACGACTCCCCTTGAAATGCTGATCGCGGTACGGCGTTAGTTCTACGTAAGGATCTTTGGCTACAGGCCTTAAAATAGTCTTTTCCGTTATATCCACATCCATTTTAAAAAGTGTTACTCCTCCAATAGTGAGAATGAACAATATTCTAAAAATATTCGAGAAAACGCGTTTACAGTTTCACAACCCTGCAGTCTACACTTCTGTGAAGTTAGCAGAAGATGTTGGGCCTACTCTAACCTTTGACCCAAGATCTTCGTAATTATTCGGGCATGCTTTGGGCTTCTCGACTGGGCAGTGTGCTCCGGCCAATCTAGAATTCAGGCCACGAGCAGAGGCGTTTACTAGATACGGTACCATTCGCGACTACAGCAATATAAGGTAAATGAGCTGGAAAATGTTTAATTTTTCAACCGTAATGCATTTATTATTTTATTCCCTGCTTTGCTGGCTTTTTATTATTGAACGTGGCGCAGAAAATAACCGATGATAACGCGTTAAAATAGCAAATAAGTATTTTTATTGGAGAGAAGGAGGCCCACAAGGGTAGAGAGTATTTGTAATAGATAGTTTGAGAAACATTGGCCTAGACCGGGGGTAGGCAACCTACAGCCTGCGGGCCAGATCCGGCCCGCGGAGTGAAATAATTCGGCCCGCGACGCTCCACTGAAGTATAGATACAAAACGGCTGTTTTGACGATTATATTTTTTAGGTAACAGAGTTTATTGTGAGTCACGTGTAGACTAAATCATAATATGACCCAGCACGCAGAAAATATTCAAATGGACTTTTTGAGGGGCAACGCATTGGGGAAATAAATCCATATTCTATTCGAAAGGTGTATCACTGCTTGATTTTTATAAAAAAGTATTTTCTTTGAGGAAAACTCTATCCAAAATTAACAACAAAATTAACCATGCGAAAAAATTCACATTGATGTTTTTGGAAGTAGGCTACATATGCATGCGAACAATTATTTTCGAAAATGAACATAACAAAAAACAAGAGAGCTATGCTCAAATATATGGACACGTAGACTCACATAATTTTGATGACGTCATAGCGAAAAAAAAGTAATAGCCTTTATCTTGAACCACTGAAAATTTCAAAGCAATTGGTCCAGTATTCGAAGAGAAAAGCGATTTCTTCAAAACGTGTTGATGGAGACAAATAATAACAATAACAACAAAATTTTGAAACGATCGTTATGTCCACTACGTGTCCAACAAGCAGAAAACTCGGATGAGTGATTCCCATTTATATAAAATGTTTTAATCTTGGTTTCATCCAGTGTCCGATTTAAAAATGTTTCCCACTTATTGATGTCGAAAACGTATCAAGCGTGATGCATTAAAAAGTGTCACATTGAACGTCATTTGTAAATTTTTTTCTGAAAGTAAAATGACGAAGTTGAGTTCATGAGTTGTCGCCGTTTTTGCGTGCTGCTTATAATTTGAAATTTTCACTTCTGTCTGTGTAAAAATTGTGATTTATCGGTCATTCGTTCGGTTCTTATTTTTCTAAAAAAATATGCGGCCATAATTTTGGTCCGCGAGCTACAAAAGGTTGCCGACCCACGACCTAGACTAGACCCTAGGACAGGGATTTCGGACGTGGTTCAGGTGGACCCCAGGTGACTAGTCTAAAGTTGTACAGGGTAATAATACTGAGTGCATTAAAATTAAATAGTTCTATTAAAACAGCAAGTGATTTAACTTGGATATTTCCAAGAAATACTCGGGGTAAAATCCCACTTTGAATAAAAATTAAGGGTCCACAGCGAAACAGGCTTGGGAAGCCCTACTCTATGAGAATAAAAGGGCGATAAAAAGACTGCTTGGTAGTACAGATAACTAGAGCCTCTCGTTCGGTTATCAGTCCGCATCGGTTATCCCAAAACCGTTATTGAAATTATTACCCACGGCGGTGTGGCGTGTCGTGTTAAGCGGAAGTGCTCGCCACCGCACCTCTGTTGCAGGTTCGAATCCCGAGGGGATAATTATGTGCGAGAGGATTGCTGGACTCCACTGTGATTATGAATGAATGTGTGACGAACCGGTAACTCGCGTGGTTACCAGTCTATATCGGGTATGCAATAATGAACAGCGTACATGAAGACGAGAAAATAAAATTCACGGGCAAAGCTTACTTGTAAAATTGTGAATAATTTTGATGAGCGAAAGTGGTAAAGAATATAAAAACAATTAGAAGTTATACAAAGGTGCCTGCGCCCGAATGCGAATCCTAATAATGAGTGATTAGCTTCAATTTTTTTGGGTAA
Organism: Styela clava; assembly: GCF_013122585.1. Classification (NCBI taxonomy): domain Eukaryota; kingdom Metazoa; phylum Chordata; class Ascidiacea; order Stolidobranchia; family Styelidae; genus Styela; species Styela clava. The sequence goes on along the minus strand of NW_024102838.1, from coordinate 2,199,357 downwards.
ATAGACAACGCTAAAAAGTAAGCAACAAACATAAAACTAGTGGCGTTGCCCTTTGCTGTGTAACAAAACTGGTTCGAATTTAAAAAGTTTACATTTGAGAATTTGTAATGTTGATCATTTGCCAATGAGGGTCATTCATAAAATTAACTTAAATCTGGCAACAACTACCGATCCAAAAACTTCAATATGCATGCAGACATCTCGGCTTCTTTACACAAAAGCTACTCAACTATTTTCACCGAAGATTCGTATAAAATCTTCGAAATTATTGGGGTCCCGTATTTCCAAAAATAGATTTCACAGTGCGCTAAATATATTTCAGTGCCTACAACTTTTAGATTAGTGCATAAACAGAAAAACGGTTTGGTGCAAAAAATAACATACCTTTCAAAAATACAGAAAAGAGAATTTAATAGAAGGAAACCTACACATATCCTAACTCAACTCTTACCCTCCAAGGTAGAGTACTGCTTCTCTTTGGTTTTCGTGTCTATTTATTTGAGCATCGCTCTCATGCTTGTAATGTAATCAAAATTGAGAACTGTAAGATGATATTCACGACATCATTATTAGTGCTATACTTGTCACCGTTGACTTTGCTTGCTTACGCTCTCTCTCTGCTTGTACTGCATGCTGCTAAGTATTGCAATCTATGATGTCTATGTTATATCCATAAATATACTCAAACATCCTGAATAGTTTTGTGTTTACCCACAAACAAACAAGAACGTCGTAGCATAAATTGAATCGTTTCGTCAGCCTGATTCTGATTTTTATGACATACTGATAGACTTTTCGTTTGATTCATGAAGAGAATCTATTGGCCACGTTTTTAAAAACAATCAGTAATTATACAGTTGCAAAATTCGAATTCCCAGGGTTATCTGCATTCGTAACCCTGGCCCAAATCCTAACAGGATAAGTACTAATTTTCTTATTTTGAGCTTTGGCGGGGGTGTTTTCTTTTCGTTTGTGAGCTATGAGCTGTGAAGTTTCGCTGGAAATTCATCAGGGTAAAGTCCACAAGACACGGATTCGTGAAAAAAAAACATTGGCCCGACAATTGCTGAATCCGCACAAGTACAAGGCGAGCTTGCCCTTAACACAGTGCCCATCAGTTCTTCCTTTCCATTTAGATGACGCTGCTCGATAACCATGACTGGTTTATCGTCTCCCTTCACGCTGAAATACATTATTTATATTTTATCCTACTGTTTGTAAACTTCCGTATTCTTAGTATGTGCAAAAATAAACTACTGACAGACATCTAAAGATAACATTCACATGACCTTGACAACATAAAGCTTCTCTGAATTATTGCCGACTCATTTTTTTCTTATATTAAAATTGCCTCATACTTTCGGGTAGTATACTCTTACTGTGACCTATCATAAATGCTTAAAAAGAATTAACGTTGCGAATGAGGAGCCTCGATGACCTTCATTTGTTTACAAACTGATCCCAACAAAAATGATATGATCCGAATTGCGGATTTTATATTCAATATCGTATATATATTTATGGTGAAAAATCTCTTCTTCTTTCTTAGACACTAACAATCCCATTACATATAATTATTGCTCATTAGTTCATTGAATCGAAACTCAAGAGATTAATAGGCGCGGCGGTGTGGCTCAACGGGCTAAGCGTTAGGATTACGCTCGCCACCGCACCTCTAATTACTCTGTGTGGGTTCGCAGGTTCGAATCCCATGCAGGGATGGTTATGTGCGAGAAGATTGCCGGACTCCTCGCCGTCGTTGGGTGGTTCACGTAACCGCTGGTCGGTTACGGCTTCCTCCACCACCAAGTCCATGCTTTCGAAAAAAAAAACAATATAACTAATCCCATACCCGACTTGGAATGGTAACCGGACGAGAGGCCGTGGTTCGCCATATGGATAAGCCGTCTTATCGGCTTTCCTCTCCCCCGGGATAAAAATGTAAATCCTATCCTATCAGCTTAGGCTCAGGGATTCTCAAACTACAGAGCCTTTGTAGAGGTTGACTATTATTCACAGCCCCACAAACATTTTTAAAAACCAATAAAAAAAAACACAGTGTTACTTACCGATTAATATTCCTGAGTAAGTTAAAATTACTTTACTTAATTTGAATGTTAAATCTTTTTTAATAGGGTTAATACAAACCATAAGTAAATCTGAATTTCACAGATAAATTATATATATTATGACTGTATTAAGGCTTTATCACTTGACAAACATATCAATAAATTCGGGGTCGAACTCCTTCTCTTTTGATATTTTTGGTAGAAACCATTGCTAATAACTTGTGCGATTGTATATTTTAAAATCGCCGATTGTTTTTTAGACCGTAAACACCTTTACGTCGGTGTTTATTCTCCCTAAATCACAAAAGTTCCTTGGCATATGCAGGTATTGTTCTACAAGGACGACGATAAAAACTTTTTTGTTCTCGTACGGAATTGTAAGTTCAGTGTGAAAAACAAATAATATATATTATAGTCATCAGCGACGGGATGCTAAAATAATTAATAAAGAGGTGATCTGCAATCCAAATTTCTTGATTGAAAAGCGGCATTATAAATTACTGAAACTAAAACCTAAAACGGAAGATAACACCATAACTTTTGTTTTGGCAGACTCGTGACAGATTAAAAACATATTTTAGACATTGTAAAACACAAAATTTGATGTTATGTCAGGTTTTCTTTGAAAATTATACCGTAGTCGTTGAAATCAAAACAAAGTCAATTGTGCGCGCGATGTAACTTTTACCCATACTGAAAATACCGAAGCAGCCGCATTCGACTTTTTCTCAGTATGTGACGATATATAAGATAATTAATGTAAAGTATCCCAATTCATATTTTATTGCAATAAAATGAATTTCAATCGTTCGTATTTTTTCCGAAAATTTCAAACGTTAAAAAGAATCAGGGACAGACCTGCGATAGAGCGGAGTAAGTGTTGCAAGAGCGGCTCAAATTTGTCGAATTCGATAAATCGCTGTAATTTGTCACACAATCAGTCATGATATACAAGTGATAGGCATGATATATATCGTTTATTTGACTTTGTTTCCAATCTATTTATAGTTGGCAGTTTAGCAAGTGTTTTATGTTATTTTAGAATAGTAATCTTTCATTTTAGTAATTTCGACTCAAAGACGAGAAGCGATGAACAGAATTAAATTATTATGACAAGACATTTTAAATGCTCGCATCGGCCATGGATTGCATATTTTACCCAACAGAAAACTCGTTATCCGATGAGAAAGTATATTTATTAACGAGTGGTCTAATCGTGAAGATTGTGGCGCGTGAATTTCCAATTCCAACTTTGAACCCTGAATCGTGGCTGCGCTCCTGCACACAGATAATGTCATATTTAATTATCGCCTTGTTACCACATTTCGGCGCTACCGTTGTCAAATTTTATTAATGACGTTATTGCTTCTTTATACACTTACAAAATTAGCCAAGTCAGTGTTTTGATAAGTAATCGAATAGCTTGCAGAGCCCCTAGGCTTCTCTCTTGGAGCCCTGAGTCTCCGTATGGAAGAGAACCTATGAGCTAGGCAAGAGCGAAAGATTTAAAAATATTTTTCGAATTCCTCGTGGGGAGAGGAAACTCGATAAAACGTCTCAATCATGTGGCGACCAGTGTCATCTCGTCCGGTTACCAGTTTATATCATGTTCGTAATAACCAGTTGATAGTTACAGATACGTGAACGTGATGGCGGAGGAAGCCGTGCCGACCTGTTGTAACGTAAACCACCCTATGACGGCAAGAATTAAAGCAATCTTATGCACATAATTATTTTCGCTAGACTAGAATATGCGTACTCACGCAGAGTAATTATAGCCACAAATCAGATGACAAACGTGGTCCCAAGCTCAGCGTGATTCGTCAATCGGTGAGACAGACCAAACAAACAGGGAGTGTGCAATATGCAGCCCGCGGGCCAGAACCTGGCTCGTCACGCCATTTAGTGTGGCCCTCGTCAACACTCAGGTTTCTCCCCGTCAAGCCTAAAATCCTAAGCCGACAGTTTAACTTTAAAACGGTGCTCACATTGGTAAAAAATGTTTTCTTGCTATTGTCGCTGTATTAAACAGTGCATTTATTACTGTACGGCTAAGCGATAGCCGCATTCTCTTCTTATCTTGTCAGCTGACTGAGAAACATTTAACCAGTCAGTAGGGTTGTCTGTCAAAGCTGATGTTAACAAACTATGGAAGAACTCGAAATTTCAAGTGTCCCACGGAACTGTTAAAAAAAGAAACTTTTGCATAATTCGTTCTGCAGATAGAAAAACTTTGTGAGATTTGAGAAAAACACCCCGCTACGTTTTTAAATAACAAATTAGTAATTATCTAGTCGGGTTTAGGAATGATTTAACAATTTGAATTTGCAGCGCAATCTGCATTCGTAACCCTAGGCAGGGATGGCGAACCTTCTTCAATGAATGGGTCAAAAATTATATTTTTATTGCGGAACAGAAGAGAGTGGGTCACAGATATTTGATCAATGTTTGTATCTATAAGAAACAAATCTTATAAGCTTCTGTTGATGTTGGCGTAGTTTGGGCTTTACTTATGCAGCACTTCTATCAGGAACTTTTTATGGCACTCAATTTTATGAAATTAGAGTACGAAAACACGCACATGAATTACCAAAAACGTTTAGAATAATGCGGCAAATTATTTTACGGTTCCAAAAAGTTTGGAAGGATTTCCACTCTGAGTGTTATATTTTTTGATCAGCTTTCAACCACATTAAGGCACTTTTACACTGTCCCATTGTTGTTTCAAATTACTAGGTTTTTATTTCAAGTCTGAAAGATTTTGTTTTCTTAACGGCATCGTATGCAAGTAACTAATAAGATACAAAGTAGCATCTAGTTCTCGCATAACCCCTAAAACAGTCTGTAGAGTAGATGCACTACGGAAAGAGAGCAGACGTAGCGACAATTGAACATATTGACTGCATTGTTATGTCATAAACGATATCAGAGTCAATAGCTGAATAACGGTACACATCGGTGCAGACATGGCTCCAGGATTAGAGATTTTGAAAATTACCGTACCGGCCCGAATAATTACCAATTTGAATATGAGCGATCGCGGCCCTGACTGCTCAACTGACGGTACATTATAAAATTTATTGTTAGATTAACTTAAGGCCAGTTTTATTAATTTTTATCACTGATATGTTAGCATTTATTTTATTTTATTCGTGCCTTGGCGGGTCACGAATTAAACGCGGTGGGTCACTTTGTGACCCGCGGGTCAGTGGTTCGCCATCCCTGCCCTAGGCCAAACCCTAACTGACCAGCCTTGGCGGGGGTACAAAAGATCCGTAAGTTAGTTGTTGGATTCCATTGGGATACCGGGATTGTGGCGTTGTGGTTTGGCATGTTTTCATTGTAGTTGGGGTCCAAATTCTAATTACCTGGAAGGTGGGATCTCGAACTTTCGTTGGTTAGAAAAATTCATGAATTGCTACGGAAAGCATTAAGTTTAGTAGGCGTTTTTAACAGTCTATAAAAGAAGACTTGCATACAGTAGTGTATCTACGTAAAACGGCGCCCATGGCGAAGCTTGATAATGCTCTCCCTTGATCGTCGACTGACAATTTTTAACGATTGTTATTGAATTAAGATACTCCTACGTTATTGTTTAAGAAAATATATTGAAACATTTCACGATTAAAACTTCCTATTCATTTTGCGAAAAAACCCGTGGCACAAGCATGCTCGCATACACAAAAAGTTTTTCGTATCAAATTTTGATTTTATCGGAGTTCGGAGCTGGTCCCGGTCAGAATTTTTTCAGTACAGTGTCTAGCCAAAATTTTTAACCTGAAGTCGCAGTCAGACCCTTGACCCAAAATATTTTTTTTACTTTACCGCAGCAAAATTTAGATGCTTATTTTGCGCGTTCTTTGGAGAGTTGATCTTACAAACTGATTTACATGCTCAAAACCATTATTTTTATTGCAATACAATTGTTACGTCATCGTTGACTTTTTGCTGATTGGTCATTGCTACGGAACTAAACAACGAAATCGACTCTCCATGAAATATCCAGAGTAAATTTTCCTTACCCCACAGTTATCAAGGCTCACACAAAACATAACCGAGGAGGCGATACAATATAATACAGATTTATTAGCTACAAGAAATTAATGGGTTTATCAGTCAAAGGAACTAAATCAGGCTGAACTTCCCCTATAAATGCTTATATATTGGTCTAATATACTACAAACTATGGGAGTTAGTGCAGAAATTACTTTGGACAAAGCCACCGGTTCAAAGGTGAACAATTATGATTGGTGATTTGCATTCAAAAACTAATTGGTCAAATATCCCATGCCACGAATTAAGGTCATCTCGACTCTATAGTTTTGCTTTAGAAATATTCACATGATTCTTCAGCTACTCATCACTTGAGTACAAACCATTCCAAGTTCTCAATTCAGAGATCGTTCAAAATGTAAAACCATTTCGAATTCTTGGGTCAAAGGTCATACAAAATACCCGCCACAAAAAGGGGAACCACCTAAGTACAAGTAAAGCCACTTTGGTGAATCAATTGACTGGAGTAATCCGAATTGAAATTTGACTCAAGTTTTTCCAATCCTGCTCATTTGAAGCCAGTGGCTTATGTCTTATACATCCTACAAATTAACAATAATTATTATTGGTGCTATGAACAGGTGAATGTTTTATTAAAATTACGCATGAAAATGTATTGAACCATGAACAAACAGATGGAACATACGGTACACCATGTTAAATTGAAACTTATTCTAAATTATATGGTTTTATGAAAAATTTGAAACATATAGCGTTACGATCTAAAAAGTTATCACGAAAAGAAAAGAGGCGATTCAGCCAAGAATACAACATTTTTAAAGGAATTTGCTCACAGCACAGTTATGTACTTATACTTATGTATACACTCTGGAAATTTCTAAGAAAAGTTACAAACAGGGACTGAAATGTCATTAGCCACTGATCACATATAGATTAACGGGAATGCTGTACTAAAATGTATTCTAAATACATTGAAAAGTATTGGCTAACTGACTATGTATGTCAGAGAAAATCACTTTGAGGAAGATAAAATTTGGTAGTTTATTGTGGGTTACGATTAAAACATAGTTTTATCTATTATATTGGAATTTGCATTCGATTTGTGAAATGCGGAAAATTCTTTCCATTAATAGGACCAACCAAATTTATTGAATCACCTACACCTATGTCGCTACTAGTGATTTATGTCTCAATAGATGGAGCAAGAGGTTTGTGAAGATATTGCTATTTTGAATTGTTGATTCCCAAAATTTCTGTTAAAATTTCCTTTTGCAACTGTACAAATTTACTTTATTTATTTTGAACTTTTGAAAAAGGCCATTCCATTTTGAGAGTTTATAAAACTAAGATTAGTAAACTACAATTCCTACTTATAAAGTACCATAGCGTAAAGCTCACCCATACAAAAACAATAAATCCAAAAAAATCCATCGATAAAATAACTTGAACAGAACTAAAAATTGGAGTCGAAATAAACTTATTATCATCATAACCTTTATCCATGTTTCTTGTAAAGAATTTGCTAAGCTGAATTTGGAATATGGCCGTTAAACCAGTGATAACCAATCAATAAACATGACTATGCAGCTATCAAAGTCGATGTGTTTTGAATTTAAAAGCCACTTTGTTTTCAAATTACCTAATTGAGAATCACATTTCTGGTTTTCCCACAAAAAGACTTACAAATTTAGGTCTTTTCGATTCAAAATTTTAAATTTCCTAGCCGGGAACTAGAATCGAATTTGCCTTTCAGCAGCCATATTAACCTGGAGACGAGGGTCAATTCTTCAAACGACTCGGAAATTTTTTTTTCAAGTTACAGATACTCAACATTAACAATCTGTATTACTATTGAATATGCTCACTCAACATTGACACACTACATATTACAAAATTATCACACAAGAGAATATAAATCAGTCAAAAATCAATTTTAGTCAACGTTTTAAAACATAAAAATTGGTTATTTTTGAAACTTATCATTACAAAGTACACAAACTCATTTGAGATTTTTGAACAAATTAAGTTACTGATATGTTTGGGTGTTTGATGAAATGATGAAAAAGTAAAAGCTTATGAATAGGGGTGTCACTATTAGGATAATTTGAATTTCTGAATTAGTTTAAAATAATCAAAATAGATTTATCTTGTAATATATATTTCAAATTTTACATCGGAAATTCCGGATTTCATCTCCAAAATGACAAATTTCAGACATCTCCATTGAGATACATGATTTTGAATAATTCCAAATTTAATAGAAACTTTTTCTAGCCAACCCTATTCATATATTGCTCTTTTGATCAGTTATGCATTAATTCATCCTTTTTTGCAATGGCAAAGTAAAAAGCAAATCAAAGCACAGGTTGGGACTCATTCGTTAAACAAAAATGATTTTTGACATGATCAACTAATAATTAATAGTATTAAATTGGTGACAAGTGCAGAATTTACATTAAAAAATTTTGTAACTAAAAAAAGTAAAAATCCCCATCGACGCCATCTTTTGTTGATGACATTATTTTTAATTCCCTCCCTCATGCGACCACTTGGGGCGCTAACAACTTGTTTTAACCCCCACAACACGGCTATTTACAGCATTTGCGAATATCGCGACACAAAACTAAATTTTTGTTCAATTCAGTTAGATGTCTTTCTCAAGTTTGACCTTGGAAAGGTCAAAGAAAGCGACGGTGCGGTTGGAATCCATTTTATCATCTCGGTTTCCATGGTTACCAGGAACAAGAATTATGGCTCCTTCGACTTGTTGAAGTGAATAACGACCCTGATCGTATGGGCGTCCAGACTCATCACGAAGAGAGTTGAATATCTGTAAAAAGATGACGAAACTTTAGCATAGGTGTCAGAGTTGAGGAGGCTCGAAAAATTTACTTGAAATAAAATTTATCAAAGACTCAAAATTACTAGAGCAGGGGTGTCGGTGGGCTGTATAACCAACTTCAGATATCTAGCTGACCCACACAAATTTTTTAGTTTCTCTATGTGCACGATGAAATACAAAAATTATCACAATGCAAGATTTGACGCAGCAACAAGAGTAAAAAGCATTACATATTTCTACCCATGCGCCTTTTTTAACATAAACTGTTGGATTAAGATTTTATGTTTGATGGAGAATCTGAGTGTGGACAAGAACCACACTGAGTGGCTTGGTGGGCCGAGTCGTGGCCCACGGGCCGCCTGTTGCACATCCCTGTTCTAAACGTTATTAACTTGCTATATCACATTGCAGTAATGAATGCACCGGCCACTCCTCTACCCCAGGAATGTGCAACATTTTTTGTCGGTGGGCCATATAACCAACTTCAGACATCGAGCTGAGCCGCATAACATTTTATAGTTTTTTTCTATATGCACAACAAACAAAAAAATTCAACTTCAGACATCGAGCTGAGCCGCATAAAATTTTATAGTTTTTTTTATTTGCACAACAAATAAAAAAAATTTAACACAGTGACAAGAGTAAAACAACATTATGTATTTCTACCCATGTGAGCGCGTTTTTAAACATGAAATTAGGATTTTATATTTGATGGAGAAAAATCTGAATGTTGACAAGGGCCACACTAAATAAAAGCCTTGGAATGCATAGTTGTGGCACATGAGCCGCTGGTTGCACACCGCCTGGACTAGGGGCTTAAGGACTTCTTCCCAACATATATATATGAAGATCGCAGTATTACCATGTCTGTGTTCCAAAATATACCAGAAATAGGAAATAATAAAACACACTACAATATTTAGCGTTCAATGATGTGCATGGATTTTGCATCAAAGTTTATGATTACTTATCAGTGAGTGTAATTAAGAAAACACACTGCATTATGAGACTACTTCTATAAAAAATAGTGGCTTCACAAATATCGGTGGCTTTTTGCACAGGTCCACATCAAACAATATTTGCGACACAATTTCCTGACACAAAGATAAATTTCGTTCAATTCAGTCAAATGTCTTTCTCTAGTTGTAAAAGTCAACAGCTCGGTTTCCATGGTTACCGACAAAATGACTTATGGCTCCCTCAACTTGCTGAAGCGAATAACAACCCTTTGCACAGGCCCACAATCAAAACAACAAAATCTAAAAATGATTACCTGTTGATAAAGCTGATTGTACTTGGCTTGAACTTTCTTCTTCATCTCTTCAATGCTTTTTTGTTTGTTCACCAGTTCTTGTCGTTTCATGGACAAACTGTCGATGTCAATCTCCATGGATGAGATTGTTTCTATCTTACGCTTGCGACAATTTTGAGCAGCGACCTGAAAAGATAAAAACATATTAGATTTTTGGGTACTCCCATAGTATGTGTACCCGGTTGGGGTCAGGTCATAATTTTATTCAGATTTTTCTTATTTTAGTTCTTAAACAAGGGCGGAACTGTCTGTGTTAGCCAAGTGAATATACCCCCATAAATTTCAGTCCCTTTACACAACCTAATGTAAAATAGGCGAACAAAGTTAGTTTCTTCCATATTGGTACACAACTTCTGGAGCGCTGATTTTTGAGCAGGGGCTTTTGTTTTTCATTCAAGCTGTGAATCTGTATAGGGTATTTGCTCTCAACAAGACTCTGCATTTACTTGTGGGCAATACACCCCCACAATACTACAGAGCACTTGGCATCTGAGTTGTCGCCCATATTTTTGTTGAGAGATTCGTCTCCTTTACTTTGAATGAGTGAGTTTTTCTGTGCTTTGAGCAAATTCATTTAAAATAGGAGTAAGCAAATTACGTCCCGCGGGCCTTATCTGACCCACTTGTGTTTGCAGAAATTAGGACTTTAGGTACGACTGTTTTACATCAGTGAAACGAGCAGGCAGGCGATTGTTATAGACGCCATTTATTTGTAAATAAACTATTTTCATTAATAGTTTCATATTGAACTTTGAACCTCCGGTCCAGAAACCAAGTCTATCATCTGTAAGTTAGGAAAGTAATTGCCCGCCCCTGATTCAAAATGTAAGGCTTTAAGCGTAATTATTTAGCTAAGCTTCAACAGTTAGAACCTTTCTGGTTTGGTGGTTGGGCTGAATACATTTATTCCATCCTGGTCAAGGCAGAATAATTTCTCGCCATGTTTACCTTATTCTTTCCACGTCTCCTGATGTCTCTAATGAGCGACTGTTGAGCAGCGTTATAGTTTGTACGAGAAAGTAGTTCATTGTATTCTTCCACCGGTGAATTGATGATCTGATCCATTGTCAAATTGATGTTCAATTCACGAGCTTTCTTCAAATCACGAGATTCACGTTGACTATATTTCCTCTCAAATCTGAAAGCAATTTTAATTAATAAAATATTCCAAATTATCAAAACATAATCTGTAAATCAAATTTTAAACCTCCATCTAATTTTATAAGCCTGATTTTAATTTGATCGTTTCTGTTTGTAAGTTAAGCAATGCTATTTTCCATTGATTGATTAATTAGTCTGTTTGATGAAGGGTTGATAAGAAATTAAGTTCTATAAACTTACTGTTCGTCAGTCTGGTTCTCAATATAGTTATCTTCCACAGATATCAGCACACTTGGATCAGTTATCATGACATCTGAAAATGAAGTATTTGAATTAGAAGAGAATTATAAACCTGTAATGAAAGAAAGAGTACAGACTGGAATTGTGCAGTTTTTATAAAATTTCACAAAAACTCACATCAGAATTTTATTATTGAAAATGTCCACCAGTCGTTTAACAAGTGAAATTAAAATTGGAAATTTAACCTACGGTAATAAGTAAATTGGCAATTGGGGGTGTTGATATCAGTGTTTAGAGCAGAAAACCCAATTTTTCAAATATTTTGAAAACTCATACATAAATTATCAGTTCAAAATTTTTTAATTATTGATATTGAAAAATGTGCACAACAAATCAAATACAGTAAAATCATGGTAATTTTTGTTTCTATTTTCAATTGAAATATATAATAATAGTATTAGAATAAGATCTTGATTAGTGGTACTCAGATTTAATAAGTCCATTTTTAGAATTTGTCAAGTCTCGTACCCCAGCCTAAAAACAACTCGCTAATAATAAGCTACAAATAACTGATAATAAGGTGAAAGTATGTTTTATTCAAAAACACGATGAAAATATATGGAGTAACAGTAGAACATAAATAATGAAATAAATATTCAAAATGAGACAGGCAGGATCAAATCTAATATTTTTAAATTTAATTAGATCCACACCCCCCTCAAATAATTGTCGGTGCTCCCGAAGTATGCGAACCAAGATGGCGGACATCGGAACGTAACATGGGTAACAGGTTAGGGTTAGGCGATAATTTTTTTCCAATTTTCTTCATTTTGGTCCTATTATCAGTTCGAAGACTAGCCAAGAGCCTCCCGTAGTATTCATACCTAAAATTATGGCCTAACCCTAACCTAGTACACATATTACATTCCGATGTCCGCCATCTTGGTTCGCATACTTCGGGAGCCCCTAATTGTCTACGTCCCTTTGTGGGCCGCATCCCACCATTTGAGAACAACTGATTTAGATATGAAGATATACTGATAATGGTGATCGTACATTTGAACCCGTATATCCGCGGGTTCAATCTACATGAGGGTGCTAACATCCATGGGTTAGGGTTAGTATGGGTTTGAATATCCGTAAAAAATAAATTTCCATAGGTGTAATTGTCGTGGGTTCAAATGTAATGGGTTCAAATGTACGTGGGTTCTAATGTAATGGAACCACTGATAATTGGTGGTATTATGTTTTTTTTTATATTTCTCTTTTACCTTGATCAGCCATTTCTATATCCATATGCTGAGTCACTCCCATTCCGTCTCCGAAACCTGAAATTCATTAATTATTGATAAGTTATGTTATCTCCAGTTCAGATAAATTAGGGAGCTTTTAATTAACCTTTTCGTGTCATTTTGTTTCACAGTTTTGAGGCAAAAAAGGATGTACTTTCACGATAAACTATTGGCAAATAGCCTTATTTGTATATTTATATGTGCCATGAACTGCCTATTGTACATATAGTCGTTGTGCCACACGTCTTTGTCTTGTGTATTGTACTACAGTTTCATTTGTATATTTCATGTCTGTTGTCCTACTATAACGCAGCGATCCTAAACTGCAGTTATACTTGTTAGGGATACATGTCGAACAACTGTGTTAGGCCAGTAAGGTCTTGAACATGTATCCTGTCTCTCATGCAGTTACTGTTACATTTTTAGGCTATAAACATACATACATTTTATCACAAACATCAGCAGCATATATATATACTGTTTGTTTCGGTGAAGTCAATTCCGAACATGACAATAAAAGTAAAATTTGCATGGTTGTAAAAAGCACCAAAAGTTGGCAATTTAATAAATTAATTGAACAACTATGATCGTCTTTCATTAGCATTTTTAACTATAATTATAAAACAACTGGAGTTCTTATGCCTAAAAAAACAGTCTAAATAATAATACAGGGGTAATATTTAAATTTAGCTAAGAATGGTTTAGATCAGTGGTGTGCAACCTTTTTATTGGCGGGCCAAATACAAGTAACTGGGTGAAGCCGCGGGCCGCACCTTTATTTAATTTAGGCTTTCTGGTAGTTACAAGCGCAAAAATTGCCTATATTTGCTATTGATCTTACGGCATTATTAGGGGTTCTTGCACAAATACTAGATTTAAAACGCATAAACTTCTGAAGAAACTGCTTTTAAATTTTTTGTCACACCGACTTCAAACGAATGCAGTGAGAAACAAGTTTTTGTAATATAAATCGTGTATTTTGCAACAGAATTTTGCTAGCTTGTTGTGCTAATATGACTGGTATGGGCTATGCGACAAAAAAGAATAAATACTCGTTTTGCAGGTACACCATTCGAAATTGTTATTTCTCAGCGGGCCGCACAACTTCTTCTTGCGGGCCGCATTTGGCCCGCGGGCCGCAGTTTGCACACCCCTGGTTTAGATCATGACTTACCGCTGTCCATTGATTCTGATTCCCTGCTTACTCTTCCCTGCCCTACAACGTCAAGGTTGTTGATTGGTGGAGGAACATAAGGAGCGTTAGGTGGATTTAGATACGCACCAGCCTAAATTTAGAAAAAATAATATTGAATTGGTTAAATTGCAAAAAAGGGAAAAATTTATCTCAAGAAGGCATTAAATGTGGAGTGTACAAGGCATTAAATGTGGAGGCCGTGGCATGAACAGCTAATGATGATAATGATCTTAGGAGAACATATATGCGCAAATATTAATAAACATGCAAGTCTTGAAATGGAAGATTAATTTTGTGGATAAATGGTATTGACACAATGTCCTTGTGGTTGAACCATTGGAATTAACTAAGTTGGCATCGGTGTTTGATAAAAGCTTTTCTCTGCCATCAAAAAAGTACCTTGCAACTAATTTATTAATTTAATTTAAAATTTCTTATGATATATGCAAGTGACAAAAATTTCAGTTAAGTTTCAATTATTAAAAAGCTAAATTTAGACAAAAACAAATAAACAACAAACTTGCTTCTTTCGAAAAAAGGATGACCAGGCTATTTAGATTAATTATCCTATAACATTCTATATCTAATTCTTGATTAATGTGAAAAAATTGTTAATTACAAATAACAGAATTCTAAATTTAGACTAAACACTTGAGTGCCAAAACTTGCTCCAATCAAAAAAGAAATCCTTGCAAAACATTGGTTCATAATTAATTACTTTGAAAAATATATGCAAATTAGAAACACACAGTATAAATGACTATTTATAGAAATATTAGTGAGGAAAACAACAAACTTTTGGCAGTTTACCCAGAAATACAAAATTAAATGTGAGTTAAAGTTTTGATAAAGTGTTAAAGTATTTTGAAAGTTAAATGAAAACTCTTGCAGCATTGCCAAATACCAACAATATTTATATATAGTAATATATTCATAACTGGCAGGATATTTATGCTTAGCCAATGTCTTGATTATCTGTAAAGATTGATTGCTCTCACGAAGAGTGACCAGTGATTCTCAAACATTTTAAGCCTTTTTAGAATATGAAAGCCCCACCTTAAAAATAACTAGCTAACAATAAGCTACAAGTAAGTGATAGTAAGGTGAAAGTGATATGATAGACAAAAATACCAACAAGCACAACAGCTCTCTGCAATCTCAAACCAGGGTTTGTCAAACTTTTTTGGGCAGCGAACCCCTGATAGTAAATCTTAGTTTTGACGTACCTCCATCCTACGACGTATTAATGTCTGTGCCTAACCAACGGGAAAGGATAATGAGTGCTCCCGAAGTATGCGAACCAAGATGGCGGACATCGGAACGTCACATGGGTAACAGGTTAGGGTTAGGCGATTTCCAATTTACCCTATTTTAGTCCTATTATCAGTTCGAAGACTATCCAAGAGCCTCCCGTAGTATTTATACTTAAAATTATGGCCTAACCCTAACCTAGTACACATATTACATTCCGATGTCCGCCATCTTGGTTCGCAAACTTCGGGAGCTCCGGATAATGTTTAATTTTCAACACAAACGACATTAATGTGATGAATGAGGTTGCTTTACAATTTATCAATTTTCTGGGCAATTTGTGATGAGCAAACCCGTAGATCCGACTCTATGGCGATTCTAGACCTGTATTAGATCATCATATTGGTAAGAGCTAAAAATGCTGCCTCCCAAATGTTAGTCGTTGCAAAATGCAATATTATTTTTAATTGCTTGATCTATCAGCAATGAATATTGGTCGGCAGCGCTCAACCAAGAAGATGCAACAGTCTTTTGATTAATAAAATCAATCAATGAAGATCGATCAGACTCTTTTCATATCTTTGCGGACCAGACCCCTGTGAAGTCATCAAAGACCCCCAAGGGGTCGCAGACCCAATAAAGAAATGTAAATATCCATAATAAGGCGTGCAAGGTCAAATCAAACATATATTTTCATTTTTAATTAACGTAACTTTACGCCACTCCACAAATTTTCTACGCCCCACTGTTTGAAAAACACTGGTATAGACATTTGGAACATTAGCTAAACTATATCGTTTGCTTCTTACTAGTAGCAATAAGCCTAATGGGTGAAGCGTCAGAATTAACTCTGTTGACTTTGAAGTCTTAATATAAACAAGAATTTGAGCAAAGTTTTCGAAAAATAAAATTCACCTGGTTGGGAATGTTGTTCATCATATCCAGCTCAGTTAGTACTTGAGTAAAGTTGTTTTCTGGTTCAGCTCCACCAAAAAACCAACTGCCTGGTGCTGCTGGCTGCTCTGCAGAGAGAGGAGACGTGCCACCAGCGCCAAGGTTGATTTGCGCAACGTTATCCAACTGAACGAGAAGATCGTTTTGTTGCGTTATCAGCATTTCTGCCAATTTTGCTTCCTCGACATCTGCAGGTCCAAAAGGTTTTTCTGGATTTTCTGCCGGAAAGGTTACGCTCGTTGGATGAGCGAACGTCGGTGGTGACTCACTCTGGTCAACGTATGGTGGAGTAGGGTAGTTGTGGTATGTTCCTTTGTAGACTGGTAAAAAAGTAGGGCATCAGTAAGACAATATTGTAAATTTGATATGGATTAGATTGAAATAGAATGGTCATTATTCCTTTCTGCTCAATATTTCAATCAGACGACTAATTAAAAAGTATAAGTTGAAAAACAAAGACTTTTTTGGAAAATCGTGAATATTTCTAGCTTAGGATTAGCAACCAAAATCTCTAGCCATGCCAGAAAATTCTAATAATAGGGGTCCTGGCACTGAATGATGTGTTTTTGTCGAATTTCAAGAACAATTGGTAGCATGTGATAAGTTTGAATACATGGGACTTTATTTTCTTGACCATCGCAAAAATTTATCCATTGAAATTGTCCTTTACTCACATTGCTGTTCTTTTGCAATTGGCTTCTGTTCTGAGACTTGAACCTGCACCGGGGATGCATACATCTCACTAAGAGAGTAAAGAATTTGTTTAATTATAATCTAAAGTTTAGATTCTAAACAAAACCATAAAACCCCATGTTCACCCTTTCACCCAAGGTATGATAAAATCGGATATACAATGTCAAACTGGAAAGATACTAACCCATAAAAAATAGTAGCTAATGCTAGTTTGGGATTTTGTACAGAGCGAGATAAAATAATTCAGTGGCTAGTAGGGCTGGGCATTTTCGAATACCTGATGATTTCAGAATCGAATCGAATAATTTTTTCGAATCGAATCGAATCTCGAATACTTGGAAGGTATGAAATTGTATGTAAATTTCTTAGTATTTTAGGTTCTCCAGACACATAAATTACTGAAAACATAGAATACATCACTGACAATAAAAAGAACACGTTTTCATCAATACCTCAATACAGAAAAGAGTCATAAGTCAGAATTGTGTTGAAAAAATATGGCTTCAATGAAAAAATAATTGAGAAATTTACCTCGACCATTGGCGGAAAGAGTAAAACAAGATGGCGGCGATTCGAAAATTTGCTCTAAACCGATTCGAATAATTTACTATTCGATTCGAATATTCGATTCGAAATGCCCAGCCCTAGTGGCTAGTTATCTACAGAGGTCCGTTGATTCTATATTGAAATATAAAACGAGAGGATTGTTGGACTCCTCATCGTAGGGTGGTTCATGTAACTGCTGATTGGTTGTGGCTCCCTCTATCATTAAGTCCATGCATCTGGGATAAATAACTGGTCCCACACCCAACATGGACTGGTAACCAAAGGCTGTAGTTCGCAACATGATTAATCCATCTAATAGACTTTCATCTCCCTCAGGATAAATATAAAAATTCTCTTCTAAACTGGTACTTACTTCTGGTATGAGTTTAACTGTTGGTATTGCTGACTGTTGTCTGAATCCACCGATCCATTAGGTGACATATCTTCTGTGAAATCTCCCGAATCTAAAGCAAGGTATGCCTCAGACAGAGTAGCAATGTCATCCCACAGTTCGGCATTCTGTAAGTTTAAAAATAAAATTCTATGAAATTGTTTTTAATGTATTCAGGTATATAAAACTAAAAGATCGCCTTTCTATGAAATACTGGTATATTTTTTGGCTTTTTTGGATGATAGTCCAATTTCTTAAGACAAAACAAAATATAACTATGAAGATAAAGATCCTAATAATTTTTGGGTCAAGTTACTCTAATGAAATGTAAAAAATGTGGGGATTTGATGCTTTGGTCTGTCTCATCCTATTCTTTGCCATTCCTTATATCTTGTTCTATCTGAAGAAGTTAAACTATGATCTAACAAAAGTTTATAAATACATTTGTTTGTATATTTTATCTGCTTCTTATGGAACCCTATATTTCATCCGAAATTCTGCTGTTCTGTTTTGATTGAAAGAGGAATACTTTTATTTCCAGCTTGCTCGACCTACTTCCGCAACACTTGTCAGACAAGCTTTTATTGAGTGATCTGATGCCTTACCATATTGGTACATATGTGCAACCTTCATATCCATATTATATTCAAAAATTACTCTTTTGTTTTAGAGTGTATTTAGAATAGTAAACTATTAGATTCTGACCCCCTTTAATCACTACACGCCTTCCAGCTGTATCATACCATAAATATTAAATTTCAACTTACTATAGATCCAACATTTTTGTCCAGAACTTGGTAACTCTGATCTAGCTGGGCAACTGATCCTTGTGACTGAATGCTCTGTGAAAAAAATGTTTTAACAATTCAATTCAACGAGCGACAAACGAAATTTGAGATTGATTGATTAGGCCGGAATTTCCTGATTTTAAACAGGAAAGGGTTTGTATTTGCACAAGCCCGGGATATTGCAATAAATCCAATGCTTTGTTAGGACTTATTTATTCGCCTTTCTCTCCAAACCAGGGGTGGGCAATTAGTTTTCTAAGTGGGCCACTTACAGATAACAGACTGGGTTACTGGGCCGAACGTTTAAAACCCAATATGAAACTATGAATAAAAACAAAAAGCATCAATAACATTTGCCTGCATGCTCCTTTGCATTACTGATGTAATGCAATAGGTATTTGATACAGGAGGAATTTATATCCATAAAAGCAATAGTTATAATTTCACAAGGGGACTGAATGAAACACTTCGGTGGACTGGATCTGGCCTGAGGGCCTTGCCTGCTCTAAACAATGCTTTGTATCAGCAATCACTGCAGGCGAAGGAGCTATATAGTTTAAAGTTTGAGGATAAGTTTGTATGTGTGCAGAATGGGGTTGGCGAAATGAATATAGAAGTTTATTGCGTTTGATATTTTTAATTTCAGAATTTAAGTATAATTTAGAGAAGCTTCAATTCCTAGCAATCGAAGTCTCACAATATGGCCAAGATATCTTCACTCATTTCTCAAAAACTTCAAAAAAAGGGCGAAACAAGAAAGTAATTTCAATTTTTTAGATCAAATAATGTAGAATAAAATTTACCTCGCCAGTTCCAGAATCCATACTGTTTTGTAGGAAATCCAAACATTCATCAATGTTGAATTCAGAGTTTTGTCCAGTCTGTTAAATAAACATAAAAAAAAAATTTAAACACAGAAATTTTTATCGGATGATCTGAGTATTTCACCAACATGAAATCCTCCTAAAAATTTCTTCCAAGGCTCTTAATGGAAAATATTATTAAATTTCGTCTGGGTGGAATATTCAATAAAGGAAATTCGTCTAGTGCCGTGGTAGCCAAATTTGATTGAACGGGGGGCCAAAATTAGGAACGGAACGATATTTGCGGGCCGGAAAAGGGGAGCGCCTGCAAGGGTCCGATACTGGTACGTATAATTGAATTGTTACACATGACATAACAATTGGCGGTGCTCCAGAAGTATGCGCACCAAGATGTCGCACAACCTAAATCCTAACCGTGCACACATACTATGTTCAGGTTGTGCGCCATCTTGGTGTGCATACTCCCAATTGGCTGTATCTAGAATGCGAACAAGTGAAAACATAAAGTGTCAAACTATCTCACTTAAGTTTGGCAAGCCATATTAAATTGTTGCAGTGGTTTGGGAACCACTGTTCAAGTTAAAAGTTACCTAGTTACTATGTTTTGGATAGCTAGCATTTTTCTAATTGTAATGTGGTCTGTATTTTGTTCCAGAGCTATTCAACTTGAAATGGCAACAATTTACCATGTCCACTCCTAGCACAGATTAGGGTTCTTATGTTGTCACTTCTGGATAACCAGCCTGTTTTTTGAAGATCTTGTAGCGCGATTAAATGTGATTTTTGGTACTATTTTACATTTTGGGTATACAGTGAATATTTTAAAAATGGCAGAAAATATATTGCTAACCATATATAGAAGAATATGGCATTGGGTTAAAAATGGTGACGCAAAGAGATTAATTGCGTTCATTTCCTTTTGTGCTAAAAATATAAACAATAAAGAAAAGAAAATTGTTATGACTAATAATTTGATTTGCTATTAAAACAATTAGAAGCTAGAATAAAACTTTTGAAAATTTAGTAATTTAAAAAATATGATTCAATTAATCCTATATCCATCAGAGTACAAAAGTGAATATAACACAGATAGAAAATATTTGTATGATTAACAAAATTTGTGTGACTGTAATTTTGAGAGATTTTGAAACATATTTAATGGCAGCTACAATCGAATATGAAGTCGACAATCAAATATTTACTTTACCATGAATTTTGACAATACTTACAAACAATAAAATCATTTTGAAAGCAATTGCTGAAACTATGTTTTGGAATAATACCTGACGGCCAAGTGTTGCTAAAACAAAATAGCTCACAATACCAAATACATTCTCAAATATTCTTTAAAGCTTTTTGAATATAAATTATCAAACAAGACAGAGAAATTTTCACCCTTGGTTAACACAATACTAGCAACAGTTGAGGTCGATAAAAAATAAATTAGCTCAGAGGCATAAACGATAGAATTGAATGAAAAGAAAGACGATAAGATGGTTCTACATACCTCAGCATCATCGGTGTTAACTTCCTTCTGGATTTTGTTTTCTCTGACGATGGGCAGATATTCACCTGTCTCTCCATCTACTACGTATTCCTAAATCAAGAAAGATATATTAGCAAAATTGAAAAATTTACATTCGTGTGATAATATATTCATACAGTACAGTATTTGGCGTTATCTAGCATGAACTTTAGGAATCTACTTTGAAAAAGAGTTTTCTATTTATTGATCATTGAAAAGTTGTGGAAATGACTGTCCCATCTCATTCCCCAAACCTTGAAACTGCATTATGGCCTTACTTCTGTTATTATAATGTAAATTTTGTTTTATTTAAAAGGTAGCTGACACACCTCACTTGGAAAAAAATGAATGCACATTTCACCATTACTATTCAATACCATACTTAGATGGGGAAGGATAAAACCGGACATAATAATACAAAAATGTGGCCACAAAACTATCTCTCGAAAGTGCGAAAGAGGGGCATAGCTCACCATTCTTCTTTCACCGCGATATGATAAGGGTACTGTTATCAAGTCAGGCAAGACATTCCATTTGATAAAAAGTAGGTGGGATATAGTCAATTATTCTCTGCCACATTTGGGATTGTGTACAAAACCCCACACGAAGTTGGGAAAAGGAATTCATTGTGAGCTTTATAGACAAACAATTGAAGCAGTGTTGAGCTGCACACAAGCACGGATTGATTTACGAATGAGGGTCATTTTAACACTTCACACCTTCTACGAGGCTATGTGTAAAGAGCGACTGATGAAATTGGTGTATGTATGGTAATTTGCCTCAAAATTGTAACAGTATCTGCATAATAATTAAACAGTATAACAGAGACGGTTTATATGTTTAAGATCTTACTGGCCTAAGACATGGATGTGCGACATGCACCGCTAACAAGTACAACTGTAGTTTAGGACTGTGACATTTCCTGTTTCAAGAATGATGCAGTAACAACATTGACATAAATTTCTAAATTGAATGTTTTAA
Source organism: Styela clava (assembly GCF_013122585.1). NCBI lineage: Eukaryota > Metazoa > Chordata > Ascidiacea > Stolidobranchia > Styelidae > Styela > Styela clava. The sequence goes on along the minus strand of NW_024102838.1, from coordinate 2,177,339 downwards.
AACTTCAAAACTTGAATTCGCTTGGCATCATCATCAAACCAAACCACAATATCAATTTTGTAGTCTTCAATACTACATTCGGTTTAATTCTCTTTAGTGTAAATTTTAAATTAGTAATAAAATACTTTTTTTGCAAAGGACTGTATGGACATTTTGTATCTATAAGCTCTATGTAAAACTTTGTGGGTTTGCTTTGAGCCGTGTCCACTAAAACAAATAAAATAATTTATTTTCTAAAGTTTATAAAACAAGTATATATATATATATAGGCTTATATACCTCAGGGTTAAAGGTCAGCTTCTCATTGAATCCAACATCCTTGATAGTTTTGACAGGTTCAAAGGTCGGCCAGTTGACACCAAGATCAATATCTTGTTGATAGAGTGCATTGAGGTCCATGCTCTAAAAATAAAAAGTTTGAATTTAGCCCAAAGCTATGTTGAATTTCAGTTTATATTACAGTAAATAGAATTCAAGAAAGTTTATAGAATATTGGAATTTGAACTTGAAAACTGAACACCTCTAACACAGCTACTTTCTATTTGAATCAAGAGTCTTGCTGCAAAAGTGTACATCAAACAGAATAGCCAACTAGTCATCTTCATTCTTATTACAAAATCCTTGCAATATACACATACAGAGCTACTTTCCCGAAGTATGTCAACCAAGATGGCGGACACCGGAACATAGTATGTGTACCAGGTTAGGGTTAGGCCATAATTTTATTCCAATTTTCCTTATTTTAGTTTTATTACAAGTTCAGGGACTGGCCAAGTGACTCCCGTAGTATTTGTACCTGAAATTTGGCCTAATCTTAACCTGGTACATATACTACGTTCCGGTGTCCACCATCTTGGTTCACATACTTCAGGAGTACCCATACATATGCTCTTGCACCAAGACACAAAGCAAGGAAAGGTAGTTAGTCTTGCATAACCTTAACTGACAGTTACGACCTATTGTTTGTGATTGTGTCCGAAGCCAACAAATTTACGCAAAAAAGCAGAAATTCATCAGCGATCCCTTCATGATCAATAAAGTAATGACGCATAAAGATATTAATAACTTTAAATAAATTCAAATCCAATAACTCATATTACGGGTCAACAACAGATTAATTCTGTTTCAGACATTTTGTCATTCTCAGGTGTATATAGAGCAGTAATAATTACTGTCTATGGTACAGTCAAGAAGTGTGGTAACTTGACATATAAAATTGAAATTTGTCATCGGTCAAGCCAACCATTCAATTGCTTATGCAACTCAAAAATCATTCAGAAAGACTTTTTTAAAATGAACTATTATTTCAGCAAATTTCATGAATGCCATAGTAACACAGTAATTTGAGCAATTTTTTTTCTCTTAAAAAGACTTCAAAATATATTCAAAATTATTCAGTTTTGCCAGTTTCAGTTTCCAATTCCTGTTATATTAGCCCACATCATTCAAAAATAATCCCACTCTGAAAAATGATAGCGCACTTGAGCATAACAAGAAGTGCACTTTCACTTGCTTAAATGATGAGAAAATTTTCTGACATAGACACTCCCTCTACACACCCCCATTTGCAACGATTCAAAAATAACACCAGTAAAATTCCATATTCAATTTCATTAACGAAAGAGCAAACGCATAATTCTTTTCTTATTCAACCACACCCTATTCAATATTGTCCACTCAGACACAAGAGCAAGATAACAAAAAAGCAAATAAAAACTTGTTGAAGTAGGGCGTTCATACCACTTTATAAATATTAAATTTGGTATCAATCATCATTATAAAACAAATAAATTAATGAATCAAGTTATTCAAGTGATGCTGGACTCGAAACTTTTTTTCTTAAATTTTTTTGTATATCAGCGTCTGCAACTTGGTCTTAGCCCGTGATAAAAACACTAAGATATGAATCAGCTTTTTAGGAAAAACAATAATTACACAGATACAAAAATCATGCCCATTCACTATTTTAATCTTTATGGGTATCTTAACTTAAAACTTATCTTAGAATTGGATTTTGACTACATTAAATTTCTTGAATAAAAAGCAGGGAATAATAAAATACCCAACTTCAAAAGACATTTTAGGAACTTAGCAAAGTCCTGGAGAACGTAATACTATTACAGTTTTAAAGCACACTTTCACAGATACCAAGTTCCTATCAAACATACCTATTTGAAGTGGCTACCTGCAGAGCCAACTTTATTCAGAGTAAAAGTGTAATCACCTCTCTATATGACCTCGAAGAGTATTAATCTAGCCACAGTGTGAGAGGAATTGGTCAAATCCATGACTTATATGTAAACTTTCAGAAGAGTTATGAAAGTGTTTTTTAAGGAAACAAAATTATACGTTATAGAGTCAGTCAATATTTATAATAGATCTTCCTGCTAAGTCTGATTTCAGAATTGAAAAGCACAACCCTTCAATTGAGGTTCGTGTTTGCTTCTCTTTTTCATTCCATTGTCAGATAAGACAGCGTGGATGGCTGTGTCAACAGTCTATTGGAAAGCTGTTGACTTTGCCCGCTTTCAGTCACGTTTTTATCAATCCTGATAGCACTGGTTTTACAAAACTTTAATTTGACAAATAACAGACCCATATATTCTGTTCTGTAGGCCCAAATTTGGCAAAAATAAACCATTGGTCAAGTATGATTAAGAATCCAACTCCGTGTTAAGAAGTATCTTTCAAGGTTCCATTACATTTGAACCCACGACGATTGCATCTGCATACTATTGCACCTACAGAAAATTTTTTTGATTTACGGATATTTGAACCCATACTAACCTAACCCATGGGTTTTGGCACCCGCATATAGATTGAACCCGCGGATATACACATGGGTTCAAATGTACGGTCACCATCTTTCAAGGGTCTAAGTGGAAATTTCTGCAAACCTGCAATTCTTCTATTGATATTGGGTGTGTAGCTCTGTACAGGGAAGGGAAACTCATATCGATGAAAATTTTTGTCATAAGCGAGCCCACGACTACAAATGTTAAAAATAAGACATGCCCACCCCAGGTTACTCAGTCCTCCATGAGGTGTCCAATTTGGTTCAAAATTAGTACCTTCAGAAATATGCAATTTTTGGCCTGAGAGTTTGAGTAAGAATTACTTCCTAATCAAATGCCCAACATGGCCTGTTTTTGCCAATTATAGGCCCCTGCAGAATATCATTGAATATGTGGGATGCCGTTTGCCATATCAAAAATGTTGTTTTGATTAGCTTTGAGCTGATTTTGTCTTGATAGAGTTGGCACTCGTATTCTTTGATCTGGAAGGGATTAAGAACTAAGTTTTGCTAGACTTCTCCTGCGATCCAACCTTAAGATACTGAGCACATTTTGATCATTTCTGAATTTATTTCACGAGTACAAAACGTAACAAGACAAAAAAGTGAATGAAAACAGCAATTTAAGGCACTGAAAAAAACTCAAGTTTAACTTGTATAGTATGAAAACAAACCAGAACAGAGAACACAGGTTCAATGACCAGGAATGATAGCTAGGTGGCCACAATGATTCTATTTCATATGATAGGTGAGCAAGAAAGGTTTAATTAATAGCTTTGCTGTTCTTACGTCACATCTAATTCCAGATCAAGATGGTGGCAAGGAATTTTCAATTCTTAGATGGAAGGTTCTGAGATTGCTAATTGTAAGATAGAACGTATCAGTAAGCAGGTGGATGTGTTTTCAAGAGTTAAGAGGATCAAAAAGATATACAAGCGATGGAAAATTGCTTTTATGATACAGATTTTTTTTTACGTTTCGGAGGTGAGGAATTCCGACTTCTGACCCCTCAATCCCCCCCCCTTTTTTTACATTTCAAGGGTAAGGAATTCCGACTTCTGACCCCTCAATTCCCCCCTTTTTTTTACATTTCAAGGGTGAGGAATTCCGACTTCTGACCTTTAACCCCCCCCCCCCATTTTTTACCTTTCAAGGGTAAGGAATTCCATCTTCTGACCTTCCTCCCCCATTTTTTACCTCTTAAGGGTGAGGAATTCCGACTTCTGACCTTTACCCCCCCCACATTTTTTACCTTTCAAGGATAAGGAATTCCATCTTCTGGCCTTCCCCCCCCCCATTTTTTACATTTCAAGGGTGAGGAATTCCGACTCAACCCCCCTGGCCCAGATACACTTCTATCAAGGAATCTTAGTCCCGTATAACGATGTATATTCATTTATTTCGAATTTAGAAATTCCAAATACATTGATATGAACAAGATTTTCATTTGTTTCCCTATTTCTTATATTAGTTTCAGAAATTACCGTAACTGAATGCATATCCTGTTCACGCATAAACTTGAAAATTTAAAAAGTGTCAGATAGCAGCTTCAAATAAATAATTTTGAATCATTTTGAATATTCGATTTGGACATCCTTGTATTGCAAACCATTATTATGCAGGTGGGTATCCTTCACTATACTTTAAATCAGCTTTAGAAAATATGAAATACGAGCATAATAGTACCGACAATAAATTTTAAATGTGCGGAACATGGAATCAAAGGTGTGAGCTTGAAATGATTGTAAGCACAATGCAACAATAATAATAATGAAGAAAAAAATAACAACAAAAAAAAACAATAAAGTTTCCCTGACATTTATATTTATACAAAGGGAGAGGAGATCTGATGAGATTACTTATTTATATGCAAACCATGGCCTCTTGTCCAGGTTTGGAGAATTGTGGTAAAATACTGGTAATGGTATTCCAGTAACCCAATTGATTCAACTAATCAACATTTGTTATAGCCTGTGCTTAATTTACGGTACTTCATAGAGGCAAAATTAGAAAAAAATTCTGAAAGTTTTTCAATCCAATAATGTCTATAGTAACATACCAGTAACTTTATTCAAACTTCCTAAATGTGAACATTGTGGACTTGTGGAGATCGTTTCGTAAGTTGTTATTGCTCATGCAACTAATGAAATAATCACTTTCAAATTTTTAGTGAATAAAGATGAAAGAGGTTGCTAGAATTCTATTACTTTTTCCAAAATTCTATATAAAAAGTTCAAAATTCGGCTATTTTTATAATCCACCTTCATATGCCATTTCAGTACGAGATGTCGATACCATTCATGGCTTTCATGTTCACATGTTTGCTTTCTTGTATTTAGTATCTCAGATCAATGTTTTGCTGCTGGTGAACAACTTTATAACCTCGGGATATATTCCCAATAGGAAACCATACATATTATTCCCATTAGGGATTACGACAAGAGAATGACAACAAAGAACTCTACTAAAGCGTGACCAGGTTTTAGAAAAGCAAATCAGAACATATAAGTACTTTTTATATGACATCGTTTATCATATTTTTCCAAACAAGACCCCAAGCTGTTAATATATAGGCAGCCACTGATATCCAGAAATGTAAAAAACTTGGTTTCAAATCAAATCAGTGCATATAATGACTTTTTATATGACGATGGTAAATACATTTTTCTCCAAACAACACCCACTGATATCTACCCACGAAGCTGGAAGGCAGAATTGGCACCTCTCTGGGTCGACCATGCCTATCTAGTTTATTACACCTTGGAAGTTTGGGGCATGAAATCTGAACCAGAGATTTGTAACCTGCAGCTGTGATGCCAACACACAGATAGGTAAAACCATCAGGCCGTCAGTGAAATTATTGGAAAAAGAAATTAACAAAATACACACCTAGACATTTTTGAACAAAGAATAATGAATGAACTTGGAACATCAAATGGAATTTGAACTCAATAACAAAGAAATAGAGAGATATGATCAAAATTTTTTTTTAATTCAATTTCCACGAAGAGTCCAAAAGTCGCTTTCATAAAATTAATTCTTTAATATTTCATACAAGCAAAGACTGTCCAAGGAATCGTGGCGTTTGTCAAATATAAAATAATATCAATCCACTGACACAAAAGCATATATAATGGAGATGGTGTTAACTATATAATACTCCGATCATCATATGACAAATAAAACTAGCAATTCAACGCGATAGCAAGCCTAAAATATACACTAGTCACTAAGCTATGCTTTTAGCTCATAAGTAGCCTCGGGGTAAAAATGCTTAATAATTATCAGTTTGATTTGATAAATATATATCTTTGGAAAAATATTATTTTCAACAATTTAAACAGGATATTTTGAAAATCAATTTTAGGATCAACTGACAATTTTGAAACTATATCATAGTAGCAATTCATTCATTTTCATTTAAAAGTTAGTTGAGGTAGGATTATATATGAAGGAAAGAACTCATTTGATCAATTTAAATTGTTTATTGATGTAATAGAATTCAATTTCTACAATAGTATTTAGATAAAGACACTTAGAAAACTGTCACACCTAAAATAAATAAACAATTTCCTTGTGTAAAATCATACGAGTCTGCCCGCGAAGGGCCTTGTTAAGAGAGTTGATACAGGAACAAGCCCTAATTTATGATGAAAATTAGTTCACAAATTGGCAAAATACTAAAAAACAAAAATAACGAAAACAACAACAAAAAATCGAAGAGTAAAGAAGAACAATACAATTATCAATATGACAATTTTTGCCATATCAGACATAGAAACAAAGTAAGAATTCAATCAAACACAAAAACAAAATTTCGATATGATATCGAATACACAGTAACACTTTTTCGAAGCAGGTTAGATATACTGGTACTTTTCTTTCAAGAAAATTCTATGCACACTCAGAAATGATAGAGATTGATCTCTGAGCGAGGTTATGGGCAATCACCATGATATAACATCAATTTCTACCGAGACTTTAAGAAATTAGTTGAGAATTGTGTGATATGGATCGACACGATTAGAACTATCCTAACTCCTCTATCAACAAAATTCATTGGAGAAGTGCCAGAATAATCCCACCCTTAGAAGCAAGTATTAGTGCAGCAATTTCGCCTCATTAAACATTGGGAAAAAACGAGTTCTAACCAAACATAGGCCCCTCAAAATTATGTTGGCGATGTCTTGACTTAAATAAAATTGAATAAACCGATTTAAGAAAAACAATATTTCTTATCGTCAAGTCAGAAAATAAATATCCAAATGCAAATATTTCATTGAGAAGGCGATTTTTATAGTTTTTATGATCTAAATAGCAATTTTATCATACAAAAAGGCTTCTTTGCAGAGAATTGCACATATTCTGTTCTAGATTATCAGCCTGACATATGGAAATCAAAATTTCTAAATTATAGTTTTCTTAGTCACAATAATTCAAAAACATTCTCTATTTCTGTAAGATTTCACATTATTAATGTTATGAAACACAAATCTAATACCAATTTTACAATAACAAACGGTTCTTATAAATTTACATGAATTCTTAAAAACCATTTCCCAACATTTTTTAAGGATATTCAGCAATACTACACCTCCCATGACACGGCCTACTGGCTATAACCTTTTAGGTTTATGGCAACACGGATTTATGTTCAGTATATTGAGGTTTTCAGTTACATAATACGACCTCTCTGTGAAGTCTGACATCATTTGTAAGATTTTGAAAAAAGGATGACGCTGAATTAACGGGTGTGATCTCAAATGTGTCCAAATCGAGCTCACTTACACCTATAAAATCTTGCTCCATATCTTCGATGCTGGTTTCTGAACTTGTCGTGATACGACGTGTCCCAGATCTTGTGATTTCATGTTCCTCAAGTGTTGGTTCACTTACTACACTGAGTTCAGAAGTTGTAGATTGTGAGCTGCTGCCTGAAATATGTCGAGGACGGGGCGCAACCGAAATAACACGAGTTGAAACTTCATGACGTGAACGTATCGCGTACCCTGCTGGTCGGGTTACCGTGGCAACTGGTGGAGGGGGAGTAGAAGAATTAAAATAAGTGTGATCATGCATGTGTTCATTGGATTCTTCTGGTTTAACTGTGTTTTGTGAACTTCTGTTTGCTTGATCAGCGGCCATGATTTCTTCATATGATGGCGGGGGTAACAGGGGAAATAGTAAGTCTTCTTGATGGTTTTGAGACGACCATTCACTAGTTTCTATCATTTCAATTCGAGAAGACGTTATAAGGTCTGAATTTTCCTCTGTGGTCAAAGGTGTAGCCAAAGAGTTGAACTCTAATTCGCTTGAATTTTGACTGTTAGGCACAAGAGGTAAAAACAGCTCCGCACTTTGCATTGCTTCATTCAAAATGTCAAAGTTACCCCAATTTTCGAAAGTATAATTCAACGATTTATGCCCAGGATAGAAGTTATCAAAATCTGAAAGATATTGTTGCCATCGAACATCAGGATTACTTTGGTTACTGGCAGTGTTGCCAGAAATTTCATTGATGGATGACAGAATTAAATTATCGATGTCATCGTCCCTCATGTTTTCAGGTACGTAGTTATTAAATAAATCAAAACTTTCATCTGCAGAATATGGCAACCCAACTCCGAACCCACCAACTGCCCCTTCAGTTTGGAAGTTGAAATTTCTCGAAACTTGAACTCCCCCATCAGAACGGAACGAACTGGATTCGTTTGGTATACTGAGAATCATAGTAATGACACTCCTATTATTTCGTGTTTCGAGGGGACGGTTTTCAACATTTACATGATTAGCAGCTGGGTTGATAATCGCTGGTGGCCTAGAGCGGATATCTCTCATTATATTATCATACTCTTCTACTATATGGTCATAATCGTCGATTATGTTGTCATAATAATTGTCAATAGATTTCTGTGAGAGTGTAGGTCCTCCCCACAAAGGCTGTTGTTGAAAATGATGCATTGCTGGAGACACGATCCCCAATAGAGGGCCGTCGTCATAGAAACCATCGTGTGGATAAACAGCCTCTTCTTGACCAGAATCTTGTGAGAAATCTAAGACATTGGTTTGTCTCAAAGCAGCTAAGATTAATGCCAATTCCAATAACCCATGGCCAATAAGTCGTTTGCCATTCGGTGGGCCTCTCATGTTGCTCCGTAAATATACGAGACTTCTTAAATAATAATTGTGAGTCCTATTTTTGAATACTTTACATATTCATGTATTTTAACATTCTAGATGAATTTTTGAAATATAATATTTATTACTATACTATTAATAGAGTTGATTCAATCGATAGGCAGCAGGCGTGTAAGATTGTTGAATTGTAAAAAAAGATTGATAGCACTACTCCAAGCTGTTATGACTGTGAAAGGCTAAATGGAAATAGGCATCTGCTCTTCAAGCTGCCTAACATCATAACCGAATACAAAATATAAAACAGACTTAACTCAATATCAGATTGCTGGGAGTCTGACAGGGATAGTCTGAATCTATAAATACAGAATTTTCATCTTATTCTAAAACTCCAGTCACCTTAATTAAGTAACTTGATATATTCATACATTGACGCTTTTTGACACACTAACTGTACCCTAGAAAGGGTTTTGTATCATCCAAACAATTTTGCTAGTCCAGTACCGGTACAATTTAATCTTTACTGTTCTGCTGTTGCCAGTTTTTTAATCTTCACATTTCAGTATTTTACATGTTACTGTACTGTCAGACTGTGCTGATCTGATCTTAGGTTTTGCTTACTAAAGATGCAGCGCAACATGAACATATCACGACATTCTAGTATCCTCATGTTACGCTATATCCGGCATCAGTGACGTTTTAGTTTGTCGTTAAAATTATAAACAACGAAATGATCGATTACGGGAATGCTTGTGCATGTAAGCTGAAATTCAGGCTAATGTGTCTAATATCAGTATTTATTACCCAGAAAACCTATTCTGCTATTCGTGTTCTTTGTCGTTATACAACTATACATTACCCGCCCTGTATCGACTCAACAAAATCCACATTTACAAACAACCTCGTGCGATAATGGCAACGGTTCCTACAAAGAAAAGAATGACGAACGATAACGTAATCACCAGACCGTTAGATCACGTGATCTATCACGCCTGAGTAATTATAAGAATGACTTGCATAAAACATAAAGAAGGTTCTCGAAGAACGTCATCCACCGATGGTTTCGCCATGCGGCGGCGTTATGCTTGCCTTCTCGTTTGAGAAATAAGAATGAACCTCATGCAAGATATATTGAGAATATCCCACGAACCCGGGGAAACCCCGAGAGCAATTTTTGCCACGTAATTTTTAGATGATATGTCGTTATTCGCTGGATGACGAACAACAAACTTGTTCAGAAATTTTTGCCCAAAGCAAACTTTCATAATACATAAACAAATACACTTTATTATGGATAAAAATACGGAAGAAATAAAAATCCTAGCTAAAAGTCTCTTATTCACGGAATGTTTCTGAAATTCACTGCCTTTCGTGACGTCAAATGCCGTCACATTCGATAGCGAAGAAGGGGCATCAACGTTTATTTTAAAAACGTAGATATGCCATCCACACCTATTCTGCAAAGCCTCACTTCTCCAGATGAGCCGTTCATAATCTTGAGCGCACAAACTGTGTTCCCTGGGTTTCTAATTCATTACTGATTTTCTTGTGCAAAATAAATTTAATTTAAAAATGTTGTATAAATTCACCATACTGCAAGATAAACTAACTTGAAGATTTATCTTTATTATTTATATTTAATTTTGTGTTCGTTGAAATATGTGGTCGATCGATTTACAGATCAATCATTTGGTTGAACCATTTTCCTTGAAACTCTTGTATGTGACTGGCGTATCTACGTAAAATGGCGCCCATGGCAAAATTTGAAATAAATGCGCCCCATTCAACGGCTGCTGTTTAATTGAGATACTTGTACGTTATTATGTTAGCGAGAATACGAGTTCCAAATATTTTCGATTTAAAATTATTTTATTATAATTTACGATTAAAACTTTTCGCCCTTTTTGCGCCCCTGTTCATACGGCTCCCATGGCACGAGCCATGGCTGCCACACCATAGATACGCCACTGGATATAGCGTTTCTCAACGAAGGCACAATTAGCGCATTTTATATTTGTGACAGTCATTGATCAGTACATAACCAATAAGGGTTCTTATAAACTTCCTACGGTTCAAAATAGGTCGACTCTTCTATTCAGCAATTCTCGACCAGTGTTGAGACACTGAGCAATTATAAATGTCAAATACATTTATCATTCCATGGCTACATTTGAATACAAAAACACAAAAATATGAAATTTTAATGTAAATGGAATAAACAATTTCCCCATCACAAAAACGACTCTCAAAATTTGTTGCATATAATCGCACATTAAAAAGAGATAAAGTTGATCATGCTTGAACATTCGGAAAATGCAAAAAATCTGAACTAAGAAAGGTGAAGTATATATGTATGTTCTCATTCGTATCGCAATGATAACGTTTATAGATAACCCACCAGTTACAATGTTGGGGTAGATTGGCAAAAAACAGAAAAGACAAAAACAGGAATGTTCCACAGTCACACAAACTTCTTCACCACACTGAAAGTACGACGTTTATATACGCAAATTCAAAGAAAATAAAAAACGCAATCCAGGGTGGAAGTTGACGCCGAAAACCAGTTTTCAGTATCGAGCGGCAGCACCCTTGCAACAGAACTATACAAATAGAATAAAGATGAACAAAATATGGTATTTAAAAAAAGGTACGTCAAGGCGATTTAGTATATCAGTCGCCGTTTCAACAAAAGAAAATCGACTCCAAGCACCACAATCTGGGTAACCATGGAGGCATTGAACAAAACAAGAAATAAGTAAAGTAAGGTGCTCCCGAAGTATGCGAACCAAGATGGCGGACATCGGAACGTAACATGGGTAACAGGTTGGGGTTAGGCGATAATTCTTTTCCAATTTTCCTTATTTTAGTCCTATTATCAGTTCGAAGACTAGCCAAGAGCCTCCCGTAGTATTTATACCTAAAATTATGGCCTAACCCTAACCGAGTACACATATTACATTCCGATGTCCGCCATCTTGGTTCGCATACTTCGGGAGCCCCGTAAAGTAATAAGTTAATCCCGTTTCTTTCTTACTACAAAAATACCTAGTTACGGGACTTTCAATATTGGTTAAATTCAATGCCGATGTTGCTTGAACGCCCGAAGCGATATTGCCATTTCATTAAAATGAAACTGACTAATTTACTTCATAGTTTGTCACTATCAACATGGCTAGGTTAATGAAAAGCCTAAAATTTGTTTTAGGATGTTTAAGTTTAGTTTTATACATTGTATGTGCAATAGATTCAGAGCAAATCCGGGAAATGTGCTATAACCAGGGAAACAAGACAGTCCGCCCTTGGAAAGTGAAGAATCTAACAGGTATGTCAAGTCAAGTTTATTTTTTCCAATCGGTAAAATCAACAACAATCGAACACAAATTACGATAAAATTATAAAGACATAGTTTTACTGGGGAAGGGAAATCGCGTCGAACCAAAGCTCACTGCAGCGACACGATGTAATTTAATAAAATTGTTGGAATGTTATTCACGTTCTTTTTTCATCATTTTAACATTTTGGCGACATTATGTCTTTTCTTGTACGAATGTACCTGCATTTATTTCTGTTTTTGCCACCAACCTTATGGATATGGAGTAATAAACGATGTTAATTCGTTTAATTAAGCTGCGATTTTACTGGTATTGCGGTTTTTCTTTGATATTTGTTATTTTGGTATTTATTTGAGATAGATCCCAACGATCAGAATTAATAAATGAATTGAAATATTTCTGAAGCTAAAATGAAAGTAAATACATGGAGCGTTTTCACTGATTAGTATAACGTAGTCAATACCTCGCTAATATTGACAGTATTCTCTGATCATTTTTATTCTTTGTGGGAAGTACTATAGCGTCGAAGTGACATCAATAAATAAGGAAAAAAAGAGAGATAGAATGCGACGTGAAATTGCTTCATATTTAGATGATCAAATTGATAAAATATATATTCCTCGACATAAAATCTTCAGTGGTTATCACAACACAATCTTGAAATATGGGTTGCCAGAAACCGAACGTAACTAAACCTTGCACCTTCATTTACTTATACGCAAATAATTTAATTTCCCTATTATTACCGTAATTAATAATGATTACCTATCCCCACACCTTATTTAAACTAGTAACCGGGCGATTGACATTGATTATTATGGAATTAAACTCTGTTAGAAGTCCAAGATAAACGTTAGGGAAGATTCAACATAACTTAAATTTCATTTCATACCTCAGGCCCGTGTGTACCTTGGGAAAATAAAACATGCTGCACTAAAGAATCAGCTGCTGATATTTTGAAATTTAATTTTGATCATTGTGGGCAAAAGATGTCGGAAAAATGCAAAAGTCATTTTCTAAGAAGGTCCTGCTTCGAAAGTTGCTCCCCCAATCTGGGACCGTGGGTCAAAAACATAGATAATTTATCAAGGTAAATATAATTCATTTGTTTTAAATTTATATCTGGTCCGTTGGTTCCATTACATTTGAACCCACGTACATTTGAACCCACGACGATTGCACCGGCATACTAACGCACCTATGGGAATTTTTGTTGTTTTACGGATATTTGAACCCATACTAACCCTAACCCATGGGTTTTAGCACCCGCATATAGATTGAACCCGCGAATATACACATGGGTTCAAATGTACGTGGGTTCAAATGTACGGTCACCTGGTCCGTTAAATACGTTAACTGTATTAACATTTTTCGGTGATCCCGAAGTATTCGTACCAAGATTGCGCACAACCTGAACATAGTAGGTGTACCGGGTTAGAGTTGTCAGGTTGTGCGTCATCTTGGTACGAATACTTCCGGAGCGCCACATTTTTATGTACCATACATAGCAGTTTTTCGTAGCTCCAAACGCTTTTCAGACCATTGAAAACCCACGCTAGACAACACGGTCTACATTGGCAATTATAAATTTCGGCTACTGGCCGAGCTCGTCACCATTGGCTTGTCTGGGGCCTTAATCGGAGTAAACGCGCCTCAATAAAATATGATTGATTAGCTAACACGAACACTTTGAGTACGAGATTAACAAGGCACTTTATTCAATGACAAATATTACACGAATTTAAAATTACCGGGAACGGTTCTTCCGGAAATAAGTAGTTGTTTAATTCGTCGGAACTAATTGTTACGTGACAACACCGAAACTGTTGAATTTCTGATCTTATATCTAATCTACCTCATACCCACAAAATACGTCACAATGTATACCACGAAGTTTCAATTAATAAACAAATCCTAAAGCGATGAGTTAGATATCAAATTTTAGACGGATGAATATACAGGGTGTCCGTAAAGTCTCTTTACAATTTCAATTTTGTTATGAAGTCAGTTCTCAATATATCTTAACTAGGTTTTTTGTTTTTCAATCAGTAATTGTTCAAGTATTTTTACTTCATTTAATACATTTGTGGGGGCAAAAACAATATATAGTTTCGATGAATTCCCTTTGCAATTTAAAAAATTCACTTTGGGAAGCACCCAATATATTATTAGTTCACCATATTCTTTTCGTAACATTGCGTAATATGTCAGTGATTGCTCCTACATAGCCCCGATCAGATAAAAAATGAGTAAAGTCTGTGATAAACATGAGAGAGTTATACGATTGAACGAATCGCTATCATATCATCAAAATTCAATTCAAATATACATTTTTTTTGACGTCATTCCGAAAATAATTTACAAAACACTTATCTAATTTCGCCACAGATTGTGCTGTCGGCACCGCCATGTCAAATCTGGGAATACTTTTATTCTCAATTCATTTTGAAATTTACGGAGCCACCCATTTCTCATATAAAAAACTAAACATTCATATTTTTTGAAAATTATTCATTTTTTTCTAGAAAAGCAAAGTTCCATTTTCTCCCCCTATGTAGGAGGGAATGTGAAACATGGTGGGAGGATTGTAAAAACGAATTAACCTGCGCAGAGGACTGGAATCTTGGTAAATCAGTTTAAATATAGACATTCAATTTCACTTGTGACGTTATTTTATTTACAATAATAAAAACGTGCTCAGTATTCCACGATGTATTTGTATTTTTAGTATTCAATTAATCAAAGATATGGAAAAATAATCAATATTTTAAGTTACGCTTTCAAAATGAACAGCCCTTTCCACTATTAAATCCGCGCATCTGAATCAAATAACTGGCTAACTAACCCCATAACCGATATGAACGGTGACCGTACATTTGAACCCACGTACATTTGAACCCATACATTTTCACCCGTATACAGCGGGTTCAATCTATATGCGGGTGCTAAAACCCATGGGTTAGGGTTAGTATGGGTTCAAATATCCGTGAAACAAAAAAAAATTCCATAGGTGCAATAGTATGCAGGTGCAATTGTCGTGGGTTCAAATGTACGTGGGTTCAAATGTAATGGAACCGACATGAACTGGTAACTAGGGCTGGGCATTAATATGAAAATATTCGAATCGGTTCAGAGCAAAATTTCGAATCGCCGCCATCTTGTTTTTTTCTCTCCGCCAATGGTCGAGCTAAATTTTTCATTTTTTTGTATTGAAGCCATATTTTTTCAACGCAACTCTGACATATGACTCTTTTCTGTAGCGAGTTATTGATGAAAACGTGTTTTTTATTGTGTGTGAACGCTCAGCAATCTGCCTGAGTGATGTATTCTATGTTTTCAGTAATTTATGTGTCTGGGGACCTAATACAATAAAAAAGTTACATACAATTTTATATCTCTAAAGTATTCGAGATTCGATTCGATTCGAAAAAATTATTCGATTCGA
The DNA here is from genome assembly GCF_013122585.1 of Styela clava. Taxonomy (NCBI): domain Eukaryota; kingdom Metazoa; phylum Chordata; class Ascidiacea; order Stolidobranchia; family Styelidae; genus Styela; species Styela clava. The sequence goes on along the minus strand of NW_024102838.1, from coordinate 2,161,633 downwards.
TTCTGAAATCATCAGGTATTCGAAAATGCCCAGCCCTACTGGTAACTTGACGAGAGGCCGTGATTCGCCATACGATTGAGCCGTCTCATCGCCTTTCCCCTCCCCGAGATAAATATCGAAATTCTATATTTACGTTGGTACTGCGATATTTCAGACAGATATAAATAAGCAACCTTCATGAAATAACTACGCGCAGTGTATTTTTAGATAAAGCACAATTCTATGCGCTTGTGAATATGGTACTGCATGTGCTATGGCTATGCCAACATAATTTTAACGTCATTTTTGAATTCAAAAGACTGATTGGTCCAAAATATACCCTGCTCAAAATTTTATAAAAGTGATATTTGTTTTAATTTTCTTAATCAGATCAGTAATTCCCATTGCAAATATGAGGTAAAAAAATAAATACGATCGAATGAATGAATTTTTCTAAATTCGAAAACTCCTTTTAACAACTCTTTAACATTCGGGTGTTCATAAAATCCCTATACAACTTCAATTTTGTTATGAAGTTCTCAATATATCTTAACCAGGTTTGTTGTTTTAATCAGTAATTGTTTAAGTATTTTTACGTCATTCAATACATATGTGAAGGCTAAAACAATATATGGTATCGATAAATTCCCTTCGCAATTTTAAACTTTTTCAAGATCTTATAGACGTTATATATTTGACAGATTTTAAATGGATAGACGGGACCAACGTTTGCCACAAGAGAACAAGGTGCATCCCGTTTACACAGGTATACAAGGACTCTACGTACTTCTGTGAACACATTTACGGACCATTCGACTTTCTGGTTGTCAATGACAACGATCATTGTATGACATTATTCGACGAAATGCGAAATAACCATTTTGAAGCTTGGTTTTTCGCCGACCAGATTGAAGCTAGTGGAAAAAGAACGTTATACCATTATCCATTCGAATTAACAAATAACCGGACGATATCAAGTATATTTGAGGAAAGTACTCAAACCACTACCGGATCTCCGGAGGCTAAATACATGATACTCTTTTTCTTTCTGGGTGGGCTGTTAGGAGTCGTCGTTATTGCGGCCGGATGCTTTATTATAGTGAGATGTAAACCACGAATAAAACGCTCGTTTTCAAGACTTGAGCTGTTTTCAGCTATTGCGGACGAGGAACCGGGCGAATCTGAACTAACTTAATAGGGAATCAAAGTTTCATTTTATATAATTCATCTTTAAGCAAATAAAGATAGTTATGTGTTGATTTGGAAATTTTTTGAAGGGAGCTATTAACGAGAGCTCTGTATGACTTATCGTCGTAAAGGGCCGTCGTGTTTACTTATGATATAACTTGACATTTCAATTTCATTTTATGGGGACATTTCACAATATACCTGATATTCATAAAGCCCCGTTACAATTCCAATTAATTATGAAGTCAGTTCTCAAAATATCTTACACACTTTTTTATATCTTAATCAGTGTTTATTTAATATCTTCACTCCGCCTAGTCTCAATACATCTGTAGCGGCCAAAATCTATATATGGTATCGATAAATTCCCTTTGCAAATCCAAAACCGTATTATACCGTAAATTGCTATCGATAGAGACATTAAATAAAAATATATTAATCTTGTATAACTGTTGTTTATTCATGTTTCGTAACGTAAAATTTTCTGATTGTAGTGACTTTCAATTTCGTTTTTCTTTATTGGAAATAAATTTTGAGAATTTTAATGACATTTATGGGGTATATTGAAAGAATATCTGTCCATATCGTAAAGCGAATGTATTGTTGAAGGTACTAATCCAACATCACGCGAGCAATTAAAATCGATATTGGTTTCTTCAAGGCACTCTACACTTCTTAAGATTTTTAAAACACAACCAACATTTCAAAGACACAAGTTTCGATTAACACAAAATTGAAAGCTCAAAGCGCAATAAACTTATGAATCACAATTCGAATGAGGCCAAAGATTTTTAAAACACACCATAACTCAAGTTTCGAGTGCTACAAGGCGAAGCATACTTACAGCTAACCACAGTATTTACACATCTAAAGGTACTTACTGCTGTAGAGTAAATTTCCCTGATTTGAAATACGTTAAATGCAGTTTCAAAACTGACTTCGGAAACGATATGATAAAATACTGCTAGAAAGTGCCTATGACATAAAAACACACTTTTCGCTTCTAGAACACCCCCACCTCCCAACTAATAGATAGGAGGAATTAAGAAAAACATTCCACATTTTGCTCTAATATAGTCATCACACCATCCAAGTCCTTGAAACATAAAATAGTATTTCCATATCTGACCTGGACTTTCCAACTAGCGACAGTACGAGAACACCATATGATTATTTACTGTACAAATTTATCGCGGTCGTCTGGTCAGGTTACCATACAGCTTTCAACCTCACTGGCATAAATTGGATGAATCCTATCTATCCTACGGCGTGTATGTCATATCACTACTAAACCCATGGAAGATTGACTTATACAGAAAGAAAGAAAGCCGCCCTACCCCAGAACCAAGTTTGAGACCAACATGGGAAACACCCCGGGCCAACCGTATCATTGGTTTTATCCATCCTTACCAATCCAAACACGCCATCATTAAACATACATTAAACAGGTAAAACTATTCAATAACACAGATAAAATAAACAACATACCTCTTGATTGTAGAAGCGTCCAACTTCCATCAACTTTATTGTTTAAAATTGGTTTTTGTTTAGTCTGAAAATAAATTTACAATTGAGAATTTGCAGTGGGTTTTCAGAATCTCAATCAGGGGTGAGAACTCCCTAAAGGCAGTGGTGGGATTCAAATTTTTGTCAGCCGGTTTCTTCACAAAAGCCATATTTTTCAGCCGGTTCTGTTACAAACAGAAGATTGACAGTAACCAGTAATGCTAACCGGTGTGATGATCTCATAAAATTCCGTGAGACGGTTCTATAGAACCGATGCGAACCGGCTGAATCCCACCACTGCTTAAAAGCATAAATGGCCGGTTAATATACGTTGCATCTTTTGTACACACAAAAATAAAGGGGAAAACGAAACTGAATTAAGGGAATACGGTGTACGGGATAAGTAAAGTTGGATATATATATTCGTATTTTAAATTTAAATATCAAAGTCTCAAATTCATAATTCGATAATTCAAATATATTTAAACAAATTATTCATATGTTCTTTCGGTGCTGTTATTTCTACTTCCAAACACAAAATCGCTCAAAAGTAACAAAAAATCTGGCAACATAGAATAATATGAACAAGTGGGAATGACTTGCATATTATGACGATTCAACACACAACTATGCGGGACGGGGTTTTCGCACGATAGTAAGCTTCGCTGTTTACCTGAAGATTTTTGGTTGCTTTGTTCGCGTCAAAAGACTTAGAACAGTACAGATAACTCAAAATATACATACAGTGAACCAAAAGGACACGATAGTATCTGAACGAAGCGATTAAGGTAAGCTGTTTTTCTATGTATGTTGTAAGAAATGTAATTTTTGATCTGGTAGGTGGTAGACTAGCTCAGAGTGCGTTGTGGTATACATTATTACATAATTTACATTATTATAATTACGGACTGCTCCGCTGCCAAGAATCATATAATCGTGGCTGGCCGGTATAATGTTATTACCAGTGGCGTAGCAAGACTCTCGTGCCCCCCCCCCCCCCCCAATCGCAAAAATATTTCGTGGGAATAACCCTGAAAATTCTTGGACATAAGCTAAAACAACCCTTTTTTTATTTCGTCAAAAAGCTTAACATGTCGCTATTAAAAGGCAATGGTAACCTAAAATTTGCCGTTTATCTTGGTTACTTTAATTTTTTTCATACGTGCTTCCTCTTCTGCCCTTTTTCTGTGTTTCTGTGCGCCACTGAGAGGTTTTGCTCTCGACATCATTCTGACAGCCTTCGTTATTTTGCCGGTGCGATCAAACCACAAGACCCGAAAATCGACGACTCCCTGGCATTGTTACGTAACAAAACGATTTGAGCAGAACTAACATCAACGTTATAAGATGTGCATTACTGGTTTTGCAATGCAGCTTTTGGTTTTGCGGCTTAAATTTCCTAATTCTAACCGCTTGGGCCCCTTTTCGCTGTGGGCCCTCCCGGGGGTTGCGGGGGTGGATGCTACGCCACTGGTTATTACAGTTGATAGTACGGGTGCTGGTATTTTTCGCATTGTGACTTTTCCGGTTCCGCAATGGTGCATAAGTAGATTAGATTCAGATTTCTGGATTTTGTATAGTAAGTAAAGTCCTCATAATAATGTAACTTAGGATAGATAGGCTACTTCCTGTACGAACTATATTGATATTTTATCAAAGCTTGACTGACCTAAATGATCTTAGCCTAGCTGATAAGTGCCGACACTGCTATTCTTTGTTTTTGTGATATGTGAGAGCTGCATAATTTTTTAAATAAATAATATTTGATTACCGTGGACTGAAAAGAACTTTACACAAACGTATAATAACAATATTGCAAAGTATATATTCTTCAACCGCTTAATGAATTGAAAAAAAAACTGTTACGCTACAGTTTCTCCTTTGGATAATAATTAATTTGGATAATATATAATTATTGCCAGCGAGAAGAGCCGCATAAAAACTCCGGCGAGCCGCATGCGACTCGCGAGCCGCGGTTTGCCCACCGTTGAAATAGACTATATATGCGGTTTATGAATATGAAACTTATGGTGTTTTCTTTGAATCGTTTGTACAAGTCATGAGAGACTTTTCAGATCATAACTAATGACGGTGAATATACAACAGTTCAGCTTTCGGTTTAAAATGAATTCGTGGGAATTAAATAATAGCATAACATGATTTAGTTTATTTTATTGATTATCTTGTTTCAAATCAAATGTGATGATAGTATGTCGTATTTGTGGAAGCGGCAGAAACCTTTTATTTGACAGCGAAATTACTACGGATGACTACTACTTCGCTTCATGATGACCCGTAGGATAACAAAATGATTTGTTGATAGCGATGATGGCGGCTTTTGATCCTGAAAGCCGGAATTCTCTCGCAATCCACTACAAGACTTTGAATGAGTTAACCACTTAGCCTGATTTTTTTTGTTCATCAAGTTCAAAATAAACGTCAGAAATATCATTTCATTTTAATTGAATTAATCCAAAGAATGTAAAACAATAAGTGCCAATAATATCCACGATCCTGTTTTTTTTTGAATGAATCTTTTGTTTAATCAATACATAATCGATTATAAATGCAAATTACTAGGATAACAGAAAAAATAGCATTAAAGGTATCGAGTGAGGGAAGGGGATTTTTCATCGCGTGTTATAGGTCTGGACATAAGTTATGCGCTACTACAATTCTTTTATATTTAGATAAACCGTGAAATATCTCATCCGTTTTTCGTTTCGATAATTTGGCTTGAACGCAACTGCGGCGCGAGTTTCCGGGCTTGAGCAATCTGGAGTGCGTGATCTGATATGGCGATTGTCTGTCCAATTTGACGACAGAAAACGTGTGGTTGTATAATAAAATGTTTTTTTATAACATACAATCGCGTGCTATTGCACTAAATAAAAAGATTATTTATAAAAAAGATTACACGTGTTTAAGTTTACTTGTGCAAAACGCTGTTTTATGGTATTTGAACGGTAATGTAAGCGCAAATTAACGATACTTATCGTATAGCTTCCGCGTTTATTCATCTTTACATTGGTCACATAATATTACACCCTGTCAAGATACAGTATAATGCGATGCATTTTACAAATTTGCTGATGATATGGTGAACTGGACATCTAAACTGACCTCTACAAACCTGCCAATAAAATGATCAATTTTCAATACTACCATGATTAGGTACACCGACGCCAATTATGCATCATTTGAGAAACATATTATACAAAAATTATATAATTTTCGTTGTTTTTATAAGTACAATAAAGTAGTTCAGGTCATGTCAGCACGCATTTTTACATTTCATGTAATCCATGTTGGCATGGAGATATATAGCTGAAAAAAACGAACAACGAACGCATATATGATACGGCTTGTTCGAATCTCGAATGGCATTTCTAAATAAACTCGAAATTAATTTTCAAATTTTCTGTGCAAATGAAACAGCACCGATCCATTTAGACTAGGAGTGTATATTCGTACTTGTGCTAACATACAGTAGAATATGAATATTTACTTTTCTCCGAGTGATAAATTAAAGAGCGAGTAAGGTCAAAACAAGTTCATTATACCACACTACCTGTATCTAAACCGTATATGTGCGCATGTATTGTTACTTAAAGTCTTTGATAAAATACTCATGTCTTTATTTCGAGCAAACTTAAACAAAAGTTCCAAAAAAACGAATGAAAAATCACAAGACGGATGCGTAAGTGACTTCTCGGTACGACAAGTACTGCCTGGATTTTCGATATCCGCCCAATTATTCAAGTTATAGATAATTGCTCAAAATTATTGGGTACCTTTTTCTTCTGTGAATAATTGTTCATTATCAAATTTAATTCATCTAAATCTTATGTAATTGGCTATTCTTGAAACTATTATGCTAGGAGGAATTTCCTTTTCAAATCAGTTGTAAAATTTATTCAGATTTTGTAACGTAACGTAAAGCACTTTTGGGAAAAGGCTATTACATGCATGGTAATTAATGGTCAGAAATACACATTTCCTTTAATTTAAGTTGAATGTTATGAAATTGTGGAAACCTCCAAACTCGATACTCGCAATGCCAGTTGGTTTGAGGTGTTTTACATGTTCTCCTCAAACGTGGTTCTGGGAAAGTAGAGTAGACCAATTTATAGGTCTTTTCGACCAAATCGAATGTTGTTCAGCGGGCCTTCGAAACAACAACTTGACGAAAAACTAAAAGTAATGCTACTTGAAATAAGCAACAATTTATTGCAAACATTGCACTTCTGAACTTATGACACTTCATACGCCCGTTTTAGAATACTTGGAGATAATAATTAGGGTTAACGTTGGTTGAGTAAACGCAGTTTCAACGTATCGTTTGTGGACACTTTTGATAACGAAATGTTTTGTACACGATCGTAATCTTGCGAGCGGATCGGGCGACGCCTATCTACGTTGTACGTCAATTGTAACTGAAATACGCATATATACCATACCGTTGTTTGATGTAGGTTTATACTTGCCAAATGCCAACCTTCAACGATTTATTAATTAGTCGCATATGGAACTTTGAAACCAATTATCAGTTATAACAGTTATCAGATACAGAATTCAACAAAAATAAGATTTTCTCATTATATATGAAAACACACTAGATGGCTCTGTACAAGATGCCGCCGATACACCGACCATACGAAGAGCGAGAACCTTACAGACTGCGCAATACATTCCCCCACCATACTGATAGGCACCACTACTCACTAGAGTTTTATTTTGTACCTTCCCAATGACGGCTCCTGATGTAAATCAAAACTATTATTGAAAAGTTGGGGCTCCCGAAGTATGCGAACCAAGATGGCGGACATCGGAATGTTATATGTGTACTAGGTTAGGGTTAAGCCATAATTTTAGGTATAAATACTACGGGAGGCTCTTGGCTAGTCTTCGAACTGATAATAGGACTAAAATAAGGAAAATTGGAAAAAAATTATCGCCTAACCCTAACCTGTTACCCATGTTACGTTCCGATGTCCGCCATCTTGGTTCGCATACTTCGGGAGCACCGGAAAGTTTTTAAAAAATCGGCTCTGTACAAAAGGTCGCTTATACTTACTATTCATACATAATAAATATTTACCGCTGCGCAGTTTATCGTACCCTGATTTTAGGCATTGGGTGCGCTCACTAGTCACTACAATGAGCAACTGAGGATTCGACCAATACTTGCACCTGTTCAATTAAAACAAGCAGGACAAGACCCTTGTTGTAAATTGTTGAACAGCCATTAACAGAATGAAATTCACACCAAACTCACTTTATGTCGCTTTCTTCCAATGTTCTTCTTTTATCTCCAACGTGATTCAACGATGGGGCTCTTTCCTTCTTTTAGGATCTTTCTTTTTTAATTAATTATTTTGGTCTGTTTTTGTATGAATATATCAATAAATATAAATTAATTAACAATTGATACTTTATCGAGGCTTATTCTTTATAAAATCTTAAAAACCTTAGCTCCGAATGCTAGACAATCGTCGAGCTACTATTTAATACATTAAAAACCCGACTGGAAAGCTCCATTCGCGTACGATATTTCGGTGCGGTGCTAACGTAGTGTGAAATCTTTTCTTGGTAATAACGATCCAACTACGGGTAATACAATGGATTTGCTTTCTTAGATTGGATATAAAAAACACCTGACACATTGAGGTGTTATACAATTCAATTTCTGACTGCTTGTAAGGGGCCTTGTTCTCAGCGAATAACTATAAAACGTCGTTTGCCTTTCCTTTACGCTTGCATTTAAACTGCATATTTACATCCAAGTTAGAACACTGATGCCAAATTTCGTAATTTACAAAAGTAAAATGATGTGCATAATGTTTTTAAACTTTCAGACTTCTTTTCTTCAGCTATTTAATTGAACGATTTTGAACTAACAAAAGTTGAATTAACGTGTCTTCCGAATATTTTCCAATAAACAAGATTGTCTTGATGACTGCAACTGCATGCCATCTTACTTCTTATTACGTTATTTCCAATTATATTTATTCGCGAATCTAACAATATCCTAATCATCTCTTTTTACACGAAAAAATCGGCCAAACGTATAAAAATATAAAACCACTAATTCAATAAAAGAATTTAGTTTATTACTCATGTGTATATTGTTCAACAGATTAAGCTCGGAAAGTCCAAAATACAAAATGAATCATATGAATTTTTTCTCTTAGTCTTCCGTTTTCATCACGTTTACATTTGCATTGTAATCTAACAATTCCAGTAAGGTTATTCGAATATACAGTATTAATCTATACAAGATTGGGCACACCCGCAGTATGTGAACCAAGATGGCGGACACCGGAACGTAGTATGTGTATTGTGTACCAGGTTAGGGTTAGGCTATAATTTCAGGTACAAATGCTACGGGACTCACTTGGCTAGTCCCCGAACTCGTAATAGAACTAAAATAAGGAAAATTGGAATAAAATTATGGTCTAACCTGGAATGCATACTATGTTCCGATGTCCGCCATCTTGGTTCACAGACTACGGGAGTACCAAAGATTGTATATTTCCCAGCTAATCTAGAAATCTCATTAGCCTCAAATGACGCGAATATGATTGAAACGACTTCCTACTAATGACTGGTAATCTAATTTAAAACCAGCCGGAACTTTTTGTTTCCACAGTTAATAATGAAGATAAAATCACTGACTAAATTTTTTGTAGACGTCTCATTGAATTCACAAATCTAAGTGACACCATATTTTATGTTAATTTTGTTCAGGAATAAGCGCTGACTTGCATTTGTAACCTCTACGCCGATTTTATGGCACTAACTTAGAAATACTTGTATAATTGGAATGGGGCAATAACGGCCACTGGCATCTGTTTGATGATTGAAGACTGTTTTGGCGAAGACGCAACTAGAGGTCGATTTATAAGAAATATTGGGCCGTTTCAAAGATAATGGTTCTGGAACTTTTTGATACTCGTGGTTTCCCACACTGATTAATAATATAAACTGAACACTTCTAATACTCATTTTCGAAAATTGCGGGATTTAATCGCGAAAAAAGGCGTCATCATTTAGCATTAACGATAAATAAGTAAGACATAAAGGTATGAAGATGCCTAAAATTTTGACTGAACGATAATGGGCGTGAATTTATATCTGATCGGCAAACTTCTACTGGCGCAACGACTGATTTCCATCTTGTTGACAAATAAATATTGTTTTTGAAAATTCCAGCGAGAGTTTGTACATTCTCGTAGCCAGTGAAACAAATTTCGATATAATTTATATTTGTATGAAGACTTCATGTTAGATTGGGGACGGCTTGCTCAACTAGTTGTGCATTAATTGGCGCTCCAGTAGTATGTGTACCAATATTGAGGTAACTAATTTTGTTCGTCCATTTTACATCAAGTTGTGCAAGGGGACTGAAACCTATGAGCAGGGGGGTATTCACTTGGCTAACACAGACAGAACCCGAACTCGTAATCGAACTAAAATATAGAAAATCGAAATAAAATTATGACCTAACCCTGACCTGGTACACATACTTCGGGAGTACGCATTAATTCGGCAATCCTGTACGTAAATCAGAAATATTGCCAATCTTAAACAGCGCTGCATAGATTTGTTTAAATTTCAGTGAATCATCGATGACTGATGGTTTGGCGTTAATAATTGCTTTAGTGTATGATATATTGGGTGTTGTAGCCAAGAGCAGTTGACACATTACCTAAACGGAAATAGGTCGTTGAACTGCTACCTAGATTAAATGAGGTTGTCCTCGACTAAAGAGCGTGAAATCTAGCTCATTCGTTCGACTATGGTTAGGTTCATTTAGATTCAGAATCAGGCTTAAATGGAGTTTATTTAACACTAGTAACTAGTTGAAGGTCCCGGCCTCTTTCTGCCAAAACTATGTCATTTCAGTAATTGGCAAAGTCGAAATATTTGTGACCACGGTTGTGCAAATTTTTTAAAATATTCTCAAAAAATATCATTTTTGAAAAATCTGAAACTCTAACCTTAAACAAATTGTCGTAGTTCGCCAAATTCTATGGCAGGGGAGCAGATACAATAAATGCATGGAACGACCGAAGGTAACAAAACTTGGCAATGTTTAACTTAATAAAATAATTCAACAGATTACATGTTATTTGGTCTAAGCTACGATGTGCACCGCACAGAACATGCTTTACTGACTGTTAAGCTGTGAAATACAATAATTTACCGGCAATATAGCTGACCTTCTTTCTGAATATGCTACTGCTTAATCGATAATCTTGCTGGTAGGCCCAAATACGCGCGAAAGCTTGTTGGTATATTTCTCATTTTATCAGAGGGCTCTGTTTTTGAAAGACAACTCAGCTTATTAGACAATCCTTACTTTATCACCTTTACGTGTAGATAATAGAAGTACATGTACTAAAGCAATAAGACATGAACGCGCTTCCACCCGGTTTGTCAAAACATAACCAGCTCAATATAGCTGAGCAAGGCTAGCATATCGTTTGTTGACTCTGCGAAAGTAACTGCGTCATGTGACATCACACTCTCTCTCTACTATTTCGGTCACGGATTGTGAACTTATTCTCTCTTTATTTTGTAATTTTTTTGTGTTATACTCTCTCCTAATTTTGTTGAGCAGCCATTTTGAATATTTATACAGATTGCTGTTATAGAACAATCTAATTCTCTTCAACCGGCGACAAATCTGTCGACTTCGATTGACTATAAAGCTACGGGCGATCGGGTCTGGCCGAATATATTTTCCTCGCGTTTCTCGGTAAAGTGTTTTTGTGTATATGAACAGTTTTACGTGTTTAATAATGCCTGAAGCTAAACGTGACTACAAATACTTCCAAAATTAAGAAATAGGTTTCTTATGTGGTTAGAACATACCCATTTTAAAGTACTTGTTTTCTTTTTGAACAGTTTTAGTTGCAAAAAATATAAATGATAACGTAACTTACCTGAGGCCTTGGACACGTTCGAGTACTTAATATAATACATTTGCCGCTAAAAATAAGACATACCGGCATATGCAATGAATTCGCATTTTCCAATTCTGTTTATGAGAACGTCATAAAAACGTGAAACGATTTGACATAATTTTTAAGTAATAACAACAATACAGTTATCTCACGACATCTATGACCATTTACATAAGCTGTATATAGTATGTTTTAAATAACAATGTCGCTCACCTATTAAGAATGTTTTTTCCAAAAACAGCCAATTAAAACCATCGACTTAGATAGAAAATTATAATATTGTTTTGTTCGTGGTTCGGCAGATTTCGTAATCGTCGAATGCCGCGAACTCCTTGGCTTCGTTTTATTAAACGGCGTTTCATATTTTAGCTCGCACCAAGGCTCTGGATCTGCGGTCAACTTGGGTTTAAAGTGAAATAACTAAGCTTCGTTTCTAATCAGGTTCAATGCGCAAGTAATCCATCCCAGTTCCTGGGATAGAATTTGTCGCAATTGCATTTTCTGCCGGAACAAATAGCTTCAGTAAAATCAAAGTAGCTTACGTCACATTTATCAGAAATGACCTTTTTTGATCTTCTGTAATTCTGGACCAGAGACGTCTTTTGGTCTGTGTTTCAGGTAGCGATTTTGGTCTTTGTTCCAGGTAATGCCTGAAGGTTTTTACGTTTGGCCGTACAGATGTGAAAAATTACAACAATGCGATTTACTCAGAACGTTATAATGTGACACAAGCTAATTTGGTTCTACCGTGGCAAAATTTGGTTTATGTGGACTTGCAATGAATCCGTTCATCAAAGATTACACTAACCATTTGCCCAAAGTTTTATAACCATCTTAATCCAGAACAATACCATCGAAGCCAATTTAAGTTTAAATAATGAGGAGACATCAAAGAGAAGTTTGTGCATTGTGATTTATTTTATTATAGTACAAACATATTTCTATCAAAATGCCAATAAGACAACTTTTCTTCAAAATACCTCCTGTATTATTTCAAACATTATAGGAAACGGGATTAAAGAAAGAAACATTTTCAGCATTGCATTGCAATTTGAAGACAGTTTGAAAAAGCTTCTTCAGTATGAGGAACAAATTCTATTTCAATGATAAATTATTTACGATAGCTTTTAGGCGTTGTAGAATGATAAAAATGGAGATATGGGCGAATTTGAATCTGACATGTAATTTTTTTGTGCACGTTTGCTCAAAAAACGTTCGCGACCGAGTATACGTTTAGGAAAAATAGAATACTAGCGCAGTTCGTGTACAACGTGACGGCCGTGACCGAAAACGCTTATCTTATTTCAGTGCGTTGAAAATATAGATTGATCCGGGATTGCGTTTGGAATGTCGGATTGGAAAATATATTTAACTTAACTCTAGATGCCTATATGTGAAATATGACTAGGCAATTTTCCCATTCATTCGGGACAAGTGAATAGAATAACGCTCAAATGACGTTATGGTACCTGTGTGGTACATAATGACAAAAGAAATGTATTCTTTTACCCGGCTTCTTTATGAAATTTAATTGTGTTGTGAAATATATCTTATGTGTTGTACAAATTCACCTAACAGCAGACATCGGCGGTTTTCTACAATTTTTCCGAAGTTTTTCTACGAATTCCCCGAATGGCCCCAAATTATGCAATGATATTAGATTGACCTTTTCTGAAGTTCCATTCAGTCAGGAAAAATTAATGTACAAATTAAATGTATGTATTTTGTCCACAAATTTTCTGTAGTTTTGAAATTTTGTGTCTTTGTGCGTCTTTTCCATTTTATTCGCTATTCATTCACTAGCACTAGCCTAACAGTTTGAAATAACGAGGAGCTCCAATTGTATTGCCCCCTTGTCATATAAAACTTCTACATTTCAGGCCACTTTGCGTTAAAATATCGAAAACCTGAGTGAAATTTTAACTTTTACGATTAAATGAATGAAATCCAATAAAATTCAAGTGTCTTTTGATAAAAAAAAAAATACAAAACAATTACTTTAACTACACTTTCCAAAAAAAAATGATGAGGTTCAACAGTTACTTGTACAAACAGCTACTGCTGTAATGCGCCATCGTTATTTGAAAGGACTGGAATCATGTACATTACGTCTAATACAGAACAATACCAGATATATAGGGCGGTCGCTATAAAAAAAAAACAGAAAATTCTTAAAACAGTTATTTATTTTTAAAAATGATGATTTGAAAACGAGCTTGGAACGATATCCCACAAAGTTAACCCCGAAAACGATACAAGAGCTTGCACTTCTAGGTTATGACACTGCTCTGAAGTGCACAGACGACATTTTGAGCATCTATGAGTGTAATATAACATATGCCTTTAATAAACTTAGAAAAGTAAACTGTAAAAGTTATATTTTGTAAAAATAAATAGCTATTTGACAAATTATGCGCTTTTCTAGCGACCACCCTGTAGTTGCATGATTCGGTCACAAAATATTTAATCGCTTATGTAAGACCAAGCTTGATCACCGATTGGAGTTGCCAAGAGGTGAGGTCAATCCGCCTAATGGCGTCGAATCTGTTTTTGACTTACAAAGTTTCTCATAACTAGCAGTGTATGCTCGAAACATGAATATGCAAAGCTCAATTGAAAATAGCGTGACGTATTTAAGTCTGGATTTGTGCCTTTAGCGTATTATTTCGTTATAATAATCAGCGAAATAACACGCGACTATGAACTTCCGGAAACGTAGTAAAACGTGATTGTGCTCATGTAAGATCCTTTTCAGTGAAGCAAAGCTAAATATAAATCGTTGAATTTGTGATTTGTTATTGCAACACGCCTGAAAACAAAACTTATGGCAACTTATTTCAAATTAACTTAAAATTTGACATGAGCCATTTATCAAAAATCGTAACAATGTCATTTGCGTAGCAATAATCGAATATTGATTAACAGGGGTGAGGATTGGCAAGTTTTCACTGAAGTACGTGCCACAGTGGTATTTTGAATCAGGGGTATACCCATGGTGGGGATTGCGGGTCGGACCCCTTTTTTAAATGTAAAAAAAGTTTTTTTCTGTATCAAATATACCATTTTTTTGTAGCTTGAAACGCATTTTAGACCCTCAAGACTTTTAAAACCCATTTTTTCCGACCTCTGACCGGACTCGCCCTGTTGTCATGAACGTAAAAAGTGCGTTTACGTATCTATACGTATTTAAATCATTTTTTTGCTTCCTTTGTATTGTTTTGAAATACCCCCGAATCGCCATGAAACAAGGGCAAAGTGGTGCATTTTGGCAGCTTTACACATTGTCGGAATAACAATCTTCGACTTCCACTCTCATCAAGTAATGTGGTTTTGATAAAAATAAAAAGTACGTGGTTTTCAAACCGCAGGTTTGTTGTTGCGACACTCTGTCTTAGGCTATTTCAGCATATCAGAATATAATTAGAACAACTTTTCTCCTATATA
The DNA here is from genome assembly GCF_013122585.1 of Styela clava. NCBI lineage: Eukaryota > Metazoa > Chordata > Ascidiacea > Stolidobranchia > Styelidae > Styela > Styela clava. The sequence continues at coordinate 2,146,544 of NW_024102838.1, read as the reverse complement.
AAGATTAGTGACGATATCAAAATATTTGTGGCTAGACCCGAGACCGATACGTGAATGTTTTATCTTTTAGTGCGCTTTGAGAGGAGAGTGCGCCGCCGAACCTTCACTATGATATGATATATGACACATTTTTACCAGAAAGTGAGTTTTTCATTGAAACGATACTTTCCCGTAAAATATTTTATGCACACACTTCGAGGTATGCAATTGAAACATCCAATCAACTCTCGGTCACTTCAAACTTAATCCAGAACCCACATTTATTACGTTTAGCCGTGCTTGGTGCAACGTACTTACTATGTTCGGCGGTTCGGGTTACATGATAAGCGTGCAACAATATGGCGAACACCTGAACAGAATATGTGTACCAGATTAGGGTTAAGCTATAATTTTATTCCAATTTTTCTTATTTCAGTTCTATTACGAGTTCGGGGACTAGCCAAGTGATTCCCGTAGTATTTATACCTGAAATTATGAACTAACCCTAACCTGATACACATACTACGTTCCTGTGTCCGCCATCTTGATGCACATACTACGGATTACCTGCTAAGTGTTGAGATAGCGCTCGACATCACACCACCAATTTCATTACTGAGGCCCGAACCACGTGACGTGGGGGAGTATTTATGTGCCAGGGATTGCTGGAATCCTTGACTTATAAGAGTGGTTTACGTAACCGATGGTCGGTAATATCAGAGATTATATTTAGAAAATTAGCTGGCAATATATACCCATACCTGATCTGAAATGAAACCGTTATTTGCCGTGTGATTGAGAAACTTTCATTTTCCTTGCTGTAATATCATAACAAAAATGGCAAATTTTGCAAGAACAAATCATCGGAAGTTTCAAAATGCATCTTTTTAATATAGCAATGATCAGATTCCTTCAAAGTAACTTTTGGAAAACAGTCAACTTGTACCTAATTAATGAGACGCCACGTCTATATGTCGCAGGCTTTCTTTTCTCTTCACTTCACAGACGCGATCTGCTGCGATAAAATAGGAAGTGCACAATGCCTTTCTGCGGCTATATTCAAAATAGCAGAAATCAACTCAATATGACTTAACATAAACAAACAACGACACACACGCTCAACATAAAGGACAAAACTCGACTATAGCGTTGGTCCAAGGCAAACGTGCCATAAGATAACTGGACCCCTTATTACGTTCCGAAAACCACTTAAAGTAATTATCAAACTTGATCAAATAGCAAATAAAAACAAGCGGAAAGAAAACACATTGAAAATGCTGTGACATATGATATATCAGAATATAAGGCTGACATGATCGCGGGCCAAATTCGTCCCGTAGGGTAATTCAATCTGGCCAGCCTGATGCTGCCACAACCAAATATTGATGTTTCAGCTAAAAAATAGCTCAAGGAATTTGTTGAGATTGCAATTAACTTTAGTTTTGGCACGAGGCTTATTGTTTTCCACTTTTGATTTTGCAACACTGTAAATATTGTTCATGAAAATGTAACTTTTTCGTCACACTTACATGGCCCGCCAATCGAGGTGGGCAAAAGATCGAAGAGGATCGAATGGACCAACGTTTACCATACGGCAAGTAATTTCCTTCCTGGGAGGTCGTTTTCGCGGTTGAAATGCAGAAATATTACTTTGTATTCAAATATTACTTTGTATTTACTAATACTGTATTATTTAATTATTCATCAATATTGCAATACAGGTGCATGTTGGTTACTCCCGTAGTATGTGTACCAGGTTAGGGTTGGGTCATAATTTTATTCCGATTTTCCTTATTTTAGTTCTATTATGAGTTCGAGGGCTGCCTGTGTTAGCCAAGTAAATATACCGCCTGCCCATAGGTTCCAATCCATTTACACAACTTAATGTAAAGTAGGCGAAAAGTAGTAACCTCCATATTGGTACACACATACTTCTGGAACGCGGCATGTTGTGTTTAAAACAAACTAAATAACCATTGAGGAATGAACAAAAATCTAGAAATATAGTTTTATGCATGATAAGGGAGACATAGTAGCTACAAAGTAGGCCAGGGATTCATGGGAAAAGGCTTTGGAACCACTGATACAGGCAGAATTTGGACCTAGTTTTTGCAAGTGCCATTATTAGTTATAAAACGGCATTAAGCATAATATGATCTACGCTCTCAAAACAATATGGTCAATATTAACTGTAATTGAGCTCAATTTCATCTTCGCATGCAATAGGAACACCTATTTCAGTCGGTTGTAGGCGTTTGTGGGGGTGTTTTTCATATTCAACGTTCGTTATTATTTGCACGCATATTAAAAGCCACCATAAATAGTAGGTACCAGGAAATAGACGAGTATAAGTAACTGACGCTCTACAGCTGCGTGCAGAAGTCCGAGGCGCGCGTCAAGACCGCGCATCCCATTCAGCCCTCCGCCCTGCTTGAAGCAAAGCAAGCAGGGCGGCGGGCCGCGATTCGCGTTCAACGATTGACCTCTATTTGTTGACACTCCGGAAGTGATTTCAAGGGAATTACTCAGACAATACTTTATTGATGTTTATTGACAAATATCAGGAAATAGACGAGTATCAGTGTTGAGACCATGCATCCAAACCGCCTCCCTACATGGCGACGGGCAGCAATTCGCGCGTAACGATTGACCTCTATTTGTCGACAATCATGAAGTGATTTCAAGGACATCTTGCCCGAAACTTTTTTGGTTCGCCATTGTACATCTGAGTTTAGAGTGGAAATGAATATAAATAAATATAAATCGCAATATTGTTGCCCAAATGGGGACAACAGTATCTAATCTATAGTTACAGTCTTACGCGATTTTGTATCCAGTTTTTTGTTCTCATATCAGCTTCTTCCCAAACCTCGCCAAAGCACCGAATACGGTCCTACTCCTAAACATGTATATATGATGCTTACACGAGACGTCCTTCAGGATACTTAGATAGCAGTCAAGTTTTATATAAAGTTAGAATTATGAACACGCTAAGCCGAAAATATCTTTACTTCAATTTCATTCGATGCGCTGCATTTCAATAAATTTGTACACGGGTAGCAATACGAAATTGAGCTTTGGTCGTCTGAACCCTATCCCTTATATAACTAATTTTAGATTTTGTAGAATCAATCTTTTTTGTAGAATCATTAATCGAGACTTTTCTTGAGAAATATTACTCCGAGTCGTTAATTTTGATAAAAGGATCAAAATCATCAACTCATATGTATTAATACGGATCCACTTGCGCGAAGGCATAGAGTAAAGTACCCCCCGAGTCACGAAACAATCAACCCGAACCCCCGGTAATTAAACACCGAACAAAGTTGTGATATACTGATATATTGACTAACAATTTGTTTCAACGCCAATTTATTGACCATATGTAACTAAATTAAATCGTCTTGTTGATATTATTGCCCTTGTCGTCTGTCTAACTGATGAAATCTTAGAATCTCTGCCAAGTTTCAATAAGCATAATCACATCTCCAATGGTCGCAGCACGCTGTCTTTAGAGATTTCACAGTTTGTACGCAAAGCCTCGAATTTCACATTGTTGCATCACAATCATAACAACACAAGTTCATGTAAAATCTACGTTTCAATGGCCGTCTAGTTTCAATGGGCACGCATTTTCCCATGGTATTAATAAAGGATAATAAAAACAGCAACATACAAAAACTCGACTGTCATCCAAGTACCCCTGGAATCTTCTCGTGAACCCCTGGGGGTTCGCGAACCCCAAGTTGAGAACCCCTGACCTAGTAGTGAAACAAATAAACAAAAAAAACTAGAATCGCGTATGTGGCCTGAATATATGAATATAAAACATTTAGTTGTTTGTATATCGAATAATTGCATAACCATGTTAGAGGTGATCTGGAAATTTTAAACACTCGCTTAAGTTACATTTTTATTGCTATGCTACAGTGTCCTTAGTTGATATATGAAAAGCGATTGACAACATCGGGGGTTCAACAAGTTTCAAAATTAATTTCACAAAGGTGGGTGTGTCTAACGCCCACCTAATGTTACACGAGTCACCATATACGCTAGGATACTTCAGATACCTTCTTATAAATATTCACGTCTCGCCCGATGGAAGCGCGGAGGTCCGGAGGGTACGCGCAAAGTAATATACCTATGGAAAACTCGCAAACGTTACACTAGTAAGACAATGTTCTAGCAACTCAATACTGTGCGTGGCCGGCGTTTGACTTCCCTTTGATTGGCCAATCATCGCATTCTGTTTCTGGCCTTTTCAAAAGAGAATATAAATTCATCTTGAAGGATTTTCAAATAATCAATGCATGCACTGGTGTTAAGAAAGATGCTTTCTATTTGATTTGAGTATATAAATTTATTTATACATTACATCGAATGTAAGGGTTTAAAAATAATCAATTTCCTTTTGCTTTAAATGATATTGATCACACTGTATTTCTAGTATTGTGTGCATTCAACATGAAATGCCTTGGCCACCTTTTGACTTAGGAAATGGGAAAGGGCTAAAGACTTTTTGAGCAAACTTATTAAGTACAAAATCAAACCATGGTGCAGAAACCATCTGACTGGGAATGTAACTTGCTCGTAAGGCAAGAAGTAAATAAATATTGGAAATAAAGTAACACATATCATTGACAAAACCGAATAGAACATTTTGTGCAAACACGTGGTCGTGATTGCTCGTTTGTGAAGAAGGACCTTATTTTTACTCAGCAGTAGAGTAATTAGAGTAAATTCTGTTTAAAGTATAAATGAAATAGATAAAAAACCTTTTGCAATCGATGACTTAACACACGATCATTTCTCATTCCATTTGTCTTAATATTTCCACATACGTCATGCTCGAATGTGCCTGACTGCCTACATCTACACTTCACTCACCGCGCGGAGGAGCATTTGTATCTTTATTATTTAAGCGAGTGATCGAATGCTCAAAACAACTCGTGACTCTCTCTTTTGTGATGCGACTAGGCATGGGCGGAGCATACAGTCGTTGTTATGTCCGATATAAACCACGAATAAGTCTGGTTGTAGCTTATTTCGCGGTTATATCTGATAACGTTCTTACAAGGACAAACGACAATACATATATGTCGAGCTGTTTGTAATTTATGAATAGCTTGCGGATTTGGTTTCGGAAATGGTGCAATAGTTTTTATTGTACAAAACGCGTCATTTTTGCAACGTCATCTATTTGAGAATATGTTATTCCAAAGTTCAAGGTTATATTTGCTATGATGAATCGAAAGATTTTGGATTTCGGATAATTATGAGTTTCCACGTCAGCAATTCTCCATTGAAATGGCCAATTCAGATCAGGCACATAATAGGCTCAAATAGGCACATTAATGGGGAGAAGGGATGGATATATAATCCCAATCTTCATTCGTATGGCCTCCTCCACAGAGGACATATATGTCTTCCTCTTACATTGTTTCTGATACATTAGAGCTTCCTCTATGGAGGGTGAAGGGCATATTGGTCTACATTTGACATTGTCTTCTAAACATGAGAGAAATGCTCAAATAATTGGCACAGAGTCTAATGACTACGTCAAAGAATCAAATATCAAATGAAAATACCCGAATAGCTATTTAATTATCCATAAGACACCAAATCCACTATTACTTGGAATACGACGTCAAATTCACACAGTAGGCTGGCGGACGAGGCTTTTCACGTGCTAAGGGCTGCCGATAACTGTGAATACCCAGCACTGAGCTATAGCAATACTATTCATTTGCAAGTTTATAAGTATTATTTGCACATGTTTCACAATTTATGCGCTATTCTACGAGAATGCCTTGACAGATATTTTATTAATCAGATTTAATCTTAGACTCCTCTTACAACGGGTTTGAAACAATTCTATTGACTCGTCTTCTAACTATGGTTTCAAGGTATTACCATTGTATTTAGGAAAACGGGAATCGGCTCACAATATACCATCTCTAACTTTAAAGAAAATTACAGAGTGACCCCATAAATAGAGCCGGGTGATTTGGAACATATTCTATAGTGAACACAACTTTTGTGCAAATCGTACTCGATTGCTAAAACTTTCGATAGTCCGTAATTCCCTGCAATACAATGTGCTACTTGTTACCCTAGATGTTTGTTGTACGCTAGCTGTTACGCCAGTTATTTGTGAATGAACTTTTTTTTATTCATAGTTTCATATTTAGTTTTGAGCAATTGACCCAGTAACCAAGTCTATTATCTGTAAATGGCCCACTCAGAAAAGTAATTGCCCACCCCTGTTACGTCATGATACGGTTGATGCATATAATGGTTACAGTATTTGTTGAATCGAGTACCAATAATAGGAGAACCAGCCCACCGCAATGACTTAGGTTTTTTGTAGTGTTTGGGTGCACAAGAGGAACAAACATTCATTACCGCCAATGGTGCCGGGTCCGGAACAGGTTTTGTAAATATAACCGGCTATTATTATTTAAACAGTCGCGATAATTCAACTGAAGGTTCGATAACAAAGGGCTTTTTGTATGAGATGTGCTTTGTATGGTAAGGTAAGGAGAATCGTTGATGGTCACAAGTACGAAGACCTTTTTATTGGTTGAAAATATTTAAAATAATAACAGTAATTTTTGGTCTCAATAAGGTTTACTCCAATTTCTTCTATACAGGGTAGTTTCGCCTGATTTTACAGTAGCTAGTAACAATTAAAATTTTTACCCAATTTTATAGTAATAACAATTGTAAGTTTAAATAAATCCTATTGTATATGATAAATGAGAACTACAAGCATAATAAGAACTAATAATACACAAAAACAAAATAATTTTTTAATTGATCTTACCATAAAATCGGGCGAAATTTTTTGGACACACCGTATAATCTTAAAAAATAATCATAACTTCCTGCGGGCGCGGTTTAATAATGAACTCAATTATGTTGACATCGTGGGTTAATGAAATCTCTGGCTCCTGATCAGGAGCGTAGCCAGGAATTTTCCAGTGGAATCTTTCCAGTTTGACATTTGTCAGCCATTTAATTACGCCCTGGTTGAGTTTTTGCGTGTTGTGTGATTATCGTTAAATTTAATGCTTTATTACCCACTAGGCCATCGTGCCAATTTTGAAAGAATAAGATCATATTTTGATATTTATATTTGGGAAACACGGCCTAATCATATGGCAAACCATGGATTTTCACCCGATTCTCAGTCCATGTCGGGTATGCGGTGAATGAACTTGATTCTTGAGAAACAATGTAGCCTACCACTCTCTACGGTAACCACTCTATGATTCTAAGGCGTCCAAAATCTTCATGCACAAAACTACCCCGTTCTCAATTTGGCGTTGGGGCTTTATGTACGAAGACCTTTTTATCGGTTGAGAATATTTAAAATAATAACAGTAACTTTTGGTCTCAATAATTTTTTCCAAGTTTTACTCCAATTTCTTTTATACAGGGTAATTTAGTCCGATTTTATAGTAATAACAATTGAAAATGTTGCCTAATTTTATAGTGATAACAATTAGAAGTTTAAATAAATTCCATAAATGAGATATACAAGCACAGAACTATTAATAAACAAAAACAAAAATTCTGCGGTTCTGAAATTCCTAATTAGCAAGGTAGACCGTATCAGATAGCAGGCTGGAAAAAGCGGGTTTTTAAGAGTCCTGAGAAAGCATTTCAAGCTACGAAAAACACCCTCACATGACCCATCCCTGGCTGCGCACCTGCTCCTAATCACCACTTAAGTAAATTCCTTAACTAGCATTGTGTGCTTGTAAAGAGCCTTGTTCGAAGTGGAGGGCGTATAAATGTCGTGTGAAATAAAATTCTCTGGATCTGTTGTACAAAGCCCCCGCCAACTCTCAAAATAAGAAAATTAGTAATCATCTAGTTAAGGTTAGGAATGCAGATTGCGATTGGAATTCAAATTATTAAATCATTCATGACCTAAACTGGATAATTATTAATTTGTTATCTAAAAACCTGGCGGGGGTGTTTCTCTTAAATCATTTTTGCCGTAGTGGCGGGAGTTTGTACAAAAGATCCAATTCACTTATAAGAAGCCGAGTTGAAATTAGTGTCGTTATGATTATGGCAATTCAGTTTCATTCTTACTATGATTCGAATTTCGATTTCGATTCTAAATCAACAAGAAAATAGTTATTGACAGTTTTAAGAAATCTTATACAATGTCTCCCCTCAAATCATTTTCATTGTTATTATATGAAACACAAAATGTTACCGCGTGCGCATTAAATAGACCAGGGGTGTGCAACCTTTAATACATGAGGGCCAGATACAAACAACTGGATGAAACCACGAACCGCGCCCTTATTTAACATAGGCTTTCTAGTAGTTGCAAGCACAAAAACTTTGGTTATTGATACTAGTAAATGGGTTGTTTCCTTCGCCCAAGCTAGATGTTAAGGCATTGTGACGTCATTTGGAATTGCTCCCACCTACCAGACAAAATTAAAAGCTAGTTACGTAGGTCGTACAATTTTTCCTTGGTGGCTGCATTTGGCCCGCGGGCCGCAGGTTGCACACCCCTGAAATAGATTACAACGCCGCATCCGGCCCGAAAGGTTCCAACGTCGGAGCGAACCTATTTATGTGTTGATTTTCTTTTTAAAACGAATACTCCCATAGGCAGTTAAAAAGCCATTAGGTCGATGAGCATGGTGTTTCACTGGTCTGATATACACTCAAGGCTTGCAAATGTACCATAAGGTCTCAACAAGCTGGTCCGGCGCTCCAGAAGTGTGTGTACCAATATGGAGGTAACTAATTTTGTTCGCCTACTTTACATCAAGTTGTGTAAGGGGACTGAAGCCTATGGGCAGAGGGTATTCACTTTGCTAACACAGACAGTCCCCAACTCGAAATAACTAAAATAAAGTAAATCGGAATAAAATGATGGTCTTACCCTTACCTGGTACACACACTATGGGAGTACCAGAGTGTCCTCGTCAAAAAGCCATTAAGTCGGTGAGCATGGTGTTACCGTAGTCTGAAACATACAAATGGCTTGCAAATGTAGGTAAATAAGGTACCAGCAATTTGGTCCTACTACCCGTAAATGCGTTCAGGTAAACAATTATTTAATGAATAATATTTACTTTAAACCTCGTGGGGTGTCCGCTTCGATGTACATAGGTCATGATAATTATTGGTGGTATTTGATGGGTCGATTTTGTTATCATGAATGTCGACTATAGCATATGTTACTGATTACATCCATAACTGATAAAAAATAAGGTACAAAATAGTATATACAAGTTCTGGCAATTTCCGCGTGCCTACAGACGAACACGAGCAGAATAACTTCCTTGTGTGTACATAGGTCACGGTAATTTTCAGTGACATACGATGGGTCGATTTTGTTATCACATATGGCAACTATAGCATATGTTACTGGGTACATGAATAACTGATAAAAACAAGGTACAAAATGGTACAAGTTCTGACAATTTCCGCGTGCTTTCGAACAAGCACGGATGAACACAAGCAGAATAGCTCATTATAGTTAATTTTCTCTGTTTTTTTGTTTGTAATAATTAGGAAATTGCTTAAATAATAATTTTTTGATTACCTTGTCTCTCTACTAATTTGTTTTATCAATCTTTTTGGCGAAGCTAGAAGATTCACTTCATTTTATTGTTGTCGTATTTTGACATTCGTTTTATTTGATTTGAATAAAACCTGGAGAGCAGCTGTTAATAATAGAACTGTATATCCCCTTAATTACCGATTATAAAACTGAATGGAGATTCACCGGCGCTCCCGTAGTATGTGAACTAAGATGGCGGACACCGGAACTTAGTATGTGTACCGGGTTGGAGTTGTGCAATAATTTTATTCCAATTTCCTTATTTTAGTTCTACTACGAGTTTGGAGACTAGCCGAATAAATCCCGTAGTATTTGTAACTAAAATTATGGCCTATCCTTAACCTGATACTATGCTACGTTCCAGTGTCCGCCATCTTGGTGCACATACTACGGGAGTACCGACTCTCCATCATATACAGGTTTCGGGATATTTACATTTGTATGAATATGATACATGGTTCGTCCATTTGTTAAAGACAATGGTCTGGTTAGCGTGCTGCAACGGACATTGTCGGAGTCATAGTCTCGGAGTCTAAGTCAGTATGCGTCACCGTATATTCTGAATGTTGAAACTTGAGTAAGCGTGGCCAAGTCAAACAGCGCGAGTGTATACAAAATATAATAAACCCTTGCCTATTGATGGCTGTTTGTTACAACTCATGTCCGAAGCACATTAAATACTCATGAACACTCGAGTGCAGGGCCATAACAAACAGCCATTCGGCACGTACGCGTGTGAGGTAGTTGTGCCTACGATAGTTTAAAATTACAAAAAAATAGAGTAGATATGTAAATTCATTATTCATATTTATTCACTTCGTCGAGATAATGAATAGTAATAAAGAGGGTCAAGGGATAGGGTACATATCTATCTCTCTATGTATATTGCGACCCTCCGGTATTCAATCATTCTATTAGTGGGCAAGGGCAGTTGAAATTTGGTTATATCCTATTAAAAAGTTTTCTTGTGAATCATGCATTTAATCAGCATAAATACTACGTCATAAATTCGCGTCATTTACAGAGCAATTGTCAATTTATTTGGATTGACGTGAAGAACCCTTATAATTATTCGTCTTCACAATATTTTCTACTTACGTCACGCCTAAAAATATTGCAGAACGGGGACTGCTTAGTCATTTAGTTTTTCAGTTCAGAACAGTGAATTCGTCCTCATTTGACTTGTATTATTGATTATGAGTGTTTATAATTAAGTTTCTGTGAAGTCATTCTATAATGCGTGCAAAGAAATTGCATACGGTATGTGACCTCATAAGTACTAAGAATAGAATCAGTTTAGTGATTGGATGCTTTTTATGGTTGTTGGACAACACCCACAATTTCAATAACTAGCTACCTTATTTGGCAAATTGATGATCTTTCAAATTTCGTCTCAAGACTCGTTGCCTAGAGGTTTCCAATACAGTTTTAAAAATGGTTTCTAGAAACCTGCATGAGTTATTGGTAGATAGTTTCTAAGAATAGTCGTAAATTATTTGTGTGCCCGAGTATTGGATATAGCCCTCTATCGCCACCATTCTGTGACGTCCATAGGCGTAATGACCCATTTAGGATCGCGTGAGGCACGAATACGTTGATATTGGAGATCTAGAGTTCAAACTCTTTGATCACTACCTTACGCAGCATTGAACTGCAAAAATGTTAATTGGTATCTACTTGTTAATAAATAGTTGCTTTCCCGCGCTCCCCATCGGCAACCCTCGAAAAGATAACTGTGTTATTGATGATATTGCAACTGTCGTTAAACGTAATGAATTCTAATTTTAAACTTCTAACTCTAAACAGCAACATTGTTTAACAATCAACAGACTAATGATTAGTAATTACCTATGTGCAATATACGTGTTTATATCCGAGGCGAAAATTCTCCAAGACCTCGCATGGGCCTCCAAGGAAAGTTTGAAGGTCTATTAGTTCGACGTATAATGCCTTAGTGCAGTGCTCTTCAACCGGGTATACGGTATACCCAATTGCATACCGGACCATAAGTTGGGTATACAACTGATAAAGGGTATACGAAGCGTGTACAGCCCAAGTCAGGGATTCTAAACTGTAATATAATAAATCATAAAATATTGAAGCGGAGACAACAATGTAAACGCAGCGCACAATGTCATTTGCGCAAAGAACCGACGCGAGCACATTGTTACATCACAAATTATATAGATAATGCGGTCACGTGTCTGGGTTGGTGATTTCGGTAGCCATGCACTTAGTTTGATTTACGTTGAACATTATTCCCGTTGACGGTAAGGCCGTCAGTCAAATTTAAAACATGCGGACACTAGCCTATTAGATTGCATGATGATATTGCAGTACAACATGTTTTGAAATTTAATGTTTATTTAAGCCTCAAATAAACATTGGTATTTGTATACAAAGTTCTTAAAAAATGTAAAAGGTATACCACGATAATAAAGGTTGAAGAACACTGCCTTAGTGTAACGTTTCCCGACTGGGGAGGAATTTTGCTTTGCATTCGCTGTCGTATCAGTGATATTCTTTAGTGTTTTGAAAAGTTATACTTATACTGATACTTATTCCTGAACACATAATAAACTACGTAAACTGTACAAAAATGGGAGTGCGCACAACACAAGTAGAAGATTGAAGGAATAAAGTAGTTCTATTCCTAGAGAGGGTGGAATGAAGAATTCCGAAATAGGCAAAAGTGGGAATTTAACAAAATAGGTTAGGACCCACTGCGTTATTGGATACTCAAACGCACCAACCAAACCAACAACACATTTCCAATACAATAATAGGTACTCCCGTAGTGTATGTACCAGGTCATGGTTAGGCCATAATTTTATTCCGATTTTCCTTATTTTAGTTCTATTACGAGTTCGGGGACTGTCTGTGTTAGCCAAATGAATATACCCCCTGCCCATAAGTGTCAGTCTTTTTATACAACTTGGGCTAACTTAGGCGAACAAAATTAGTTACCTCCTTATTGGTACATGCACTTCTGAAGCGCCCAATAATGGATTATCTCCAATTGTTTTGAAAATAATCGTAAATAACTCAACCTATGAAAAATGTATGTTCATAACAGTCACACAAAAACACACACCTCAAAATGTTATCGATGCTATCGCGAATATTGCAATTCTTTATGTAAAATCCGTGCTTGTTATCGGAACCGAGAATCTTCTAAACGTAGCGTGGAGTCACTTTGGCGTGGACCGAAGTGGGAAGTTTGCGAGATAATTGTTAGTTAGATACTTATATTGTTTAATTGACTTAATTGTATTGTAATATTAATATCAAAGATAATAAAATCTTTAAGGGGCATCGTCATGATCCTTACTTTTTTATCAACTCAACCGCAATTCCAGTTTGAGCACGTAACCTATATTATTTTTTCTATATTTCGGGGTCAAATTTTTACCATAACTAATTAGTTAATAGCAATTAGAAGCATCAGACGTTTCAGTGTCTCAGTCTTACCTCCTGATTCGTATCAAACGTTTCTGCAAATTCCTATAGTTTCAAACACACACCTTTAATAGCTCAACCAATCGTAAATTAGCAGAAAAATTTGAGAGACACATTTAAACTGAGCCTAGCCTAGAATGTGAAACACCAAAGCCTTTAGTAGCCACTAAATCAGTGGTCGCTCCATTTTTTGCTTTTAATTTCGGTCAGAGCAGATAATCTGTGTTCACAGAGCCATGAAGATGTAAATGGCTAAATTATATTGATGGCTTTTGCATCGATGATTGAATATAATTTGTAAGCAGATAGCCAAAACTTGTCCAAACTTGCTTTCCTGTTAGCGCGCAAGTCAAAATGGTGGAAGGTGGAAGTCTTGTATACTTATGCATTATAACATAAACAATATAAATATAATGTGACAATCACCAATACTTCAACGACAAGGCAAAAATATTAGCAGTCTAATAATGGATAGTAAGACTCGCAAGCTTGCTCGCTGACTATGTGTAATACGAATAGCTTATTTTCTAAAAATCCAGAAAGCTTCGCGGCACATATGAAATTAGGTGACCGTACATTTGAACCCATGTACATTTGAACCCATGCGTATATCCACGGGTTCAATCTATATGCGGGTGCTAAAACCCATGGGTTAGGGTTAGTATGGGTTTAACTATCCGTGAAACAAAAAAATTTCCATAGGTGCAATAGCATACAGGTGCAATTGTCATGGGTTCAAATGTACGTGGGTTCAAATGTAATGGAACCATGGAATTAGTGTGCCGCGGCACACAGTTTGAGAAACGTCTTTAGTAGTCACTAAATAGACACAAGCATTTGTTTTTATCCGATAAGCGTGCAACTTAACTACGGTTACATGATTTCCGTATGCGTAATGGAGCGTGTAACCTACCATTGATTCCCGAAGTAGGCACGTGAGCAAAAAAACAAGATTCTAGCCGCAGACTGTATTACCTCTTCAGATTAAAGATAAATGTACCAACCTTTATGATAAATTGTCTTTGTTCGTCCCTTTCTTTCAAACTATCATTCACACCCTTGCAATCTACTTCTGCAACTTATTAATCATAAAGAAGTACGCGGAAACACGAAGCACTATATTCCAGTTTTTCTTTAAATATCCATTTCTGATCATTGAAAATAGTTACTACAGTACTACGCTGTTACCGTTTGATCATTTGAATATACGTTGCAAAGTTATATCGATCATGCGTCGCTAGAATTGGTCACTCAGATAGTGAAGACTTGATAAATAGACGGGACTTTGAGCTCTGAAACCACCCCGTTAACTTGTCAATCGATGTTGAAGATCCCCTGCTTGTGTTATCACCTGAATGAGTAGGCATTTTATGTCATTATGAAGTGTGCTGTTCGCCAGCGATCTGTTCTTATCAGTGTATACGTCTGGGAAATTTCAACGACTTCGCTCCAACATTATTAACGACGACTGCTATGAATTAAAACAGAGCTCTGGTATTAGTGCAACACCACTTTCTAATTTAGATCCCGGGACAAAGTAGGGAAATCGTGAACCATAAACGAAGCTGTGATCCTAATAAATTTTTCTCGATAGCTGTGAAAATTTTATAGTAGGAATAGATTCTTGCCATCTACTTACTGCTAACTGTAAATACGCTCACTTTCCCAGATTGTTATAAATTGGTGAGACAATGTCGATTCCTCTCACTTTTGTTATGTAACTTTTTGTCTTAGCAGTGTTTCCCAAAGTTGATTGGCCGGGGCCAAATTAGAAAAACAGAAGCATATTCGCGTGCTTGAAGGGGAAGCGCCCACAAGTGGCCAATAATTGCACCGGTCAGTATAATTAAGAAATCGGTATAATTGAATTGGTACGGATAAACACGTGACCAACTGTGATAATGTAATGTAATAACAATTGGCGGAAACTAGAACACAAATAGATAAAAGCAATGTTTTAAACTATTTCACTTAAATTCGGCGGGCCATAATAAGTCGTTACACGGGCCGTATTTTGCCCGCGGTTCGGGAACCCACTGACTTGAGACGTTCGTAGAAGAGGAGTTACGTGCATCGCAGCAGACGGACTAGCCCTATATTCTACATGTCGAAAGTTATGTATTAGATTTATGTAAAGCGCGTCAATCTGATCTAACACACATTATGACATAGATATATTTTATGGAACGAGGGAACTGGTTGCTGATGAATAGATACAAAAGAGAATCCGTTCCTAACATTTCGTAAACCATCCTTCCTTACACTTATCTGCAGTTTTGAAAAACATGTCGACCACTGGTTGTTTTCAATTGAAATGAGAAAGTACCGAATCAAGTGGTGAGGAATTCTATTTAAATTGATTGTTAAACTTAGTAGCCCTTTTTCCGATCTAGACTCGCGGGCCATGTGAGTGTGACGTACAAAGTGACATTTTATTTTATTTACAGTTACACAATTGAAAAACTGAACTGAATTTAATTGCAATTTTAACAAATTCCTTGAGCTAGTTTTAGCTAAAATATCAAAATTTGGTTTCAGTTTGGTTGTGGCCCCATCAGGCGGGCCAGATTAAGATACCCAACGGTCCTGATTTGGCCCGCGAGCCGTAGTTAGCCCATTTCAGCGCTAAGACAATGCGAACATATCAGATAAATCAGTTCAAGTAAGTATTTAGTTATCTACTTGACTAAGTCTGGTCACAGATTGTGATTAGGCCCGAGGTAGTTGATACAATGTTAACAAATAAAACAATAATGAAACATTTTCAATTTTAGAATAAATATAATTATTCATTGAATTAAAAAATATATAAAGTCAGTAACACTGAAAGCGTGATTCGTAATTGCACTACAAAAATCGTTCATATAAAAATTTAAAACGCGGTTGAATACTCTTTTTCTTCGTTGTCTGTTTCTTCTTTTTCATAGCCTTTGTTCGTGGTTCCGCCATTTTTTGTTTCTTCAAGTTCTGGAAGTACATCCGCACGATGACGCGAACGTGCGACGAGGTTCATGAAAATGAAAAATATTGCACACCCACAGCAGAGTCCAAGAATCAAATACATCTAAATAAATAAAATGCATTAGTTGGTTCTAGGAAAATGCGCCGCAGGAAATCCCACCGTAGGAGATTTCGTCGCATAGCAAACATCGTCGTATTTTACTGTAAAACAAGTATTTGTGATGAAAACAGTTAGGTTTTTGAAGTAGCTTTTTATTTGAAAAAGATTCGTTATTCAAGAGGAAATACCCTAACCCTCACTGACGCTATGCGGCGAAATTTCCTGCGGCAAATTTTCCGGACACGGCATTCATTAGTTTTGACCTGACTATGACGATCAAATATTTGATTCAATCATGCAAAGCAGATGTTGCCGAAATTTTTTGTCCTTTGGTTACTTAGGTGTTTATTGCAGAAAACGTTAATGATCTAACGCTAATATGTGACACAAAGTATATCTTATTGACTTTTCTTGGCTCCGATAATTCAACAATATTATGGATATTATATTATGGAATAGGTTCGTGGCAATTTGAATTGAGGAAATTTCAATATCTCCCTTCACTTCAGTTATGCAATATTTAGTTCAATTTATGCTGTTCTTATGGAGTATAGACATGACATGGGCACACTACGTCCCGCGGGCCAAATCAAGACCGTTGGGTACTTCAATCTGGCCCGCCTGATGCTGTAACAACAAACCAGATTATAATGTTTTAGCTAAAAAAAAGATAGCTCAAAGAATTTGTTGAGATTGCGATTAAATTTAGTTTTGCCACGAGGCTTGTTGTTTTCTATTTTTGTAACATTGTAAATATTGTTCATAATATGTCACTTTTACGTCACACTCACATGACCTCCAATCTGGGTGAGCGAAATTGCCCACCCCTGGCATAGACTGTCATGCACAGTCTTTGATACTCAACAGTCTCAACACTGTTACATTCTTAATAAGCTTTCAACTTACCACAGAAAAGGGATTTTTATCAAACAACGCTCCTCCCGCCGGCATCATTAACATTACACCAAATGCATTTCCAATTGCGAATATGAACATGTATTTCCCAGCCATGTTTGTTACTTGTGATGTCCATGACACACCTGTACGGAATTAAAAAATGAATCTGGGTAAACACTATGCTTCAGCACATCAAGTCTATGCATCCGAAAAAAAAAATGGTCAGCCATTCCCATACCCATGGACTGGTAACCGGACGAGAGACCATGGTTCGCCATATGATTAAACCACTTTATAGACTTTCCGCTCACCCGGTATTAATATGAAATACCCTATCATATTTTTGAATAGCACGTCTGATCAAGTCTGAAATTGTTCGTACTATGCGTTAAAGGGCATAACACTATGAAGTTAGAGCTTAGTATTGAATGCTAAATCTGATTTTCAACACTTGCGGTGTGAATTGTATGTGGTCGCTATATTTGGTGAGGCTGGAGAACTTCGTACAACAAAATACATAACGCCACGCAATTTTAACCCATGCTTATCGCTCATCCAGGTGGGTATTAAAATATACGTAATTACGGATTCTTGCATTAACCTATTTTCTGTCGGCACATCCATATGGGCGTCCGTACCCTTCCTTAGCTGTCGAATTCCGGTAATTGGAATGTTAATAGTGACTACTATTAACAGTGTACGATACATGAAACTGTTTCAACACAGGTGATTGTTGCATGTTTATTGCTAACAACCTACTATCAAGCCTTCTTATCGGCTGTCTTTTGCCGAATTTATAATTAATTTTCTTTATTGATAAATACTTACCACTAGAGTACAGTGTTGCAACGCATAAACCATGAAAAAATGAGACAATCCACGTTACCAATGGAATATATTCTCCCCATATACACATCACAGTCTGAAAAATAATTTATGCATACGTGTAAGAGACATACTCGATCGAAATGGTATTTTTTTTCTTATTACGCTATTTGCGCGTAATTGTAACCTATTCTAAAAAAACTGACCAAGTTACCAATTTGATAAATCAAAGGAAACACTCAGTAATTAGTAATTTAGTTCTTCACCATGCTATAAAATACGCACTAGACAAAGGGATACCATATTTTTGTGACTTCAAAGTGGGACGCCTCTAAAGACTACGACCCCTTAGCTGAGATTTTGTAACTTTACATTTTCTGATTTTACCACATAGGCCTACATTTAAAGCTATCCCGGCTGTCTTCATGGACCATATTATCATCGAGAATTTATGCGCATATTCTCTGACCAAATATCGGGTTTCAGTTCGAAAAATAGAAATGAATTGTCGTTAACGATACCGGTACAAATAATTCGAATTTAGACTAATTAGTATTGGTTTTACATGCGATACGTTTTTTAACAATGTTAGCGGGAAACAACGAAACAAACGCATTCACCTCCAGTAAGTAGGCTAGCGCTGCGTTACACAGAAACAACAGTAACAAGAACATGTTCGTGTATTATGCTGGAAGGCTGAACGCCAAAGCGGGACTTTTGGCTGACTTGTCGGACGGCGGGACAAGACGCTGAAAAGCGGAACTGTCCCGCCTAAAGCCGGGCGTATGGTAAGCCTAACTAGACATTCACAACTTAAAAGAAATCACATTTAAGAGTGAAGGGAGGCGCCGCAAACCAATACTGCCACCATTTGAAGATTTGAAGACAAGAATGATACTTGGGAAGAAAGTCGAACTAAATGTATTATTCAAAAAAAAAAAAAAACGATAAAACGACCTTGTATAAACACTCGATCAACATCAATGGCAAAAGTTTTCGACAGTGACTATATTCAAAAACTGCAAATTAACGATCTATAACAGGGGTGGGCGCAATTTTTCAGCATAAGAGCCACATGCTGCAAGTCAGAACTTTAAAAGAGCCGCAGATTTTGTGAATTTAGTAATATAATGAAAATACCATAAACAGAAAAGAAATTCACACAAGAGTCTAATAACAATAAATAGATAAACAAGGGAGCTATACTCAAATATATGCACAATTTAAGCTCATTTAATTTGTGTTTCCTTATAGGTGATTTACGAGGGTAGTCTCGTAAGAGGTTTTCATGATTCGTTTCATGGTGCCGTTTAACATTGCTGACTTTATTCTGACTTAGTAGCTTAGGACAGATAAAGCACAAAGGTTTATTCTCCTGACTGGTAAATGCGTATTCTTCTTCCCATTCTGACTTTACAACTCTGTTTTCATCTTCGTACTTTCGTTTTTTAATTGAGGACATATCGCACAGTAACTTAGACTAACTAACCGCAATCAAGCTGCAATACCGCCGACGCATCAATAAACATTGACCATTGTGACGAAAGATTTGCTGATTTGACTGACTTAAATTCAAAATTCAACGCTACAAGCCTACAGCGATTTTCATACTAAAACATAATTTGTCCTAATCATTGACGAAAACTTCTTTACGACTTTTAATAAATTGAAAGAGTTTACATTAAAGTTTTTCTCTTAGTTAAAATATGGATAATAATTTATGTTAGCGAGAAGAGCCGCACAAAGAGTCTGGCGAGCCGCATGCGGCTCGCGAGTCGCGGTGTGCCAACCCCTGATCTATAACAGGGGTTCTCATGCAGTGGGGCGCGCTCCACAACATGGGGGTTAGACAATTTTTTGAGAAGACGTGAAGCTAATTAAAAACAAGAGAGCTACGCCCAAATATATGGACACGTCTGTTCGCAGTACAGTACGGTTTATCGTTCCGTCAGATCACATTCTACAAATATATTCGCACCAGGCGAAGCAGTACAGTCGGACACAAAATGGCGTCCGATGTCCGCAGAACGTTCGGTGACGTCATACCAAACAAAAACAAATCTCACAGAGCTAACAGAAATATTTGAAATAAATAAAAGTAAAAGCCTTCTGGAGGAAAATTTTATCTGTAACCACTGAAAATTCCAGAGCAATTGGTCCAGTAATCAAAGAGAATAGCAAATTTTTAGATTTTCCACTAGGTGTCCAAAAAGTGTCAAAGAACAACAACAACAACATAATATTGAAACGATCGCCATTTCCACTACGTGTCCAATAAAAATATTTGTTAGATTTGATCTAACCACGCTTATTTTGGATGTTTATATTTCTTTATTTTGAATATTTACGTTCTATCCACGTATTTTTAACGTGTTTTTGAATAAAACATACTTTCGCCTTACTATCTGTTATTTGTAGCTTATTGTTAGCTAGATATTCTTGGGCGGGGCGCGAGACTTGACAAATTCTAAATGGGGGCGCGGCTTAAATAGTTTGTTAACCACTGGGTAGCGGATGTTAAGACGAAATATTCTGGTCGTTTCAATAATAGCAGGTCCTTATACATCAGTTGTATGTACAGGGCCGTGTTCGAAGACGAAACTTTACGTCATAATAAGAAACACGTCACAATAACAATTCGAAGCCGTTTCAAGCTTTATCTTATTAAATAATTGTCAACTATACGTCACTTACTAAAGCTATTGTAGTTCCGATTAAGTCAAATATAATAATAGTTGAAGGTTTGAAATAATTTGAGTGAATGATTGCAGTTCCTCGCCCGATACCGAATCCGGCCCAGAATAAAGAGTTCAGGATTGAAGCTTGCGCGACCTGTGAATATAAATAATATGCTTTCTTACAGGTTGGGAATTTGTTCTCTAAGTGTGTTACTCTTTTTTTAGCCAGGTTTTCAAGATAGTGAAGAGGGTACTCCCGTGGTATGTGTACCGGGTTAGGGTTAGGCCATAATTTTATTCTGTTTTTAGTTCTATCACGAGTTTGAAGACTGTCTGTGTTAGCCAAGTGAATATACCCCCTGCCCCTAGGCTTCCGTCTCTTTACACAATTTTATGCAAAGTAGGCTATAGCTATGTTATGGTGATTGTATTCGGCCTATTTTTATGCAGAGTGTACTTACGACCGCATATTAGCAGCACTGTGTTTAAAATTTGATTTTTGGCAATTTAAAAATATCTTTTGACTTTAAAAAATTTGTTTAATTTCATATCTCTCAGCGTTTATACAGTACAAACAAATGTGAATATCGCTGAAAATTCTAGTGTAATTTCGATACTGTTCCGCCACTAAGATGATCGGTTGCATCTTACATGGGCGAACTACGGCACGCGGGCCCAAATCCGGTCGTTGTGTAATTCAATCTGGCCTGCCTGATGCTATCGCAACCAAACTAAATCCAAATTTTGATGTTTTTAACAAAATATATCTCGAAAAATTTGTCGAGTTCGATATTAAATTTTTACCTTTGGCACGATGCTTATTGTTTTCCACTGTAAATATGGTTTATGAAATATACCTTTTTACGTCACACTTACATGGCCCGCCAGTCCAGGTGGGCAAAATTTTTGAACCCTGGTCCTAAATCCTTGCCTACTTCTAGGTTATCTACTGTACTGGATTTATCAGAAAAATTATCTATTGAAGAAAATATTTACAGTACACAAACGTCAAACACGTTTACGCGTCTGTACCTTAATTTCATAAAATTGGGTAAAGAAAGGGAAGAGAATGTCTACTAGCCGGAAACAGTTACTAACCAGGATAAAATTATCAGTATATTCTTATAAGAAACTTCGCTATGAAACTGTCTTTGTTACACATGTAATGATTGTAGCAATGCTGAGGCCAAACTCAATATATAATTGTAAATACGCACCGTGAATTGAAGACTTGAACATAGAGCAACTGAGTAAATATATCCTTGGTAGACAGTTTCACTTGTGACGCAACAAAAGTAGTAAAAGACAACAGGAACAAAGAAAAGCCAGACATCTTTGATTGGCTCTTCTGGTCGTTCTTCGGTTGAGTCGACATTGTGTGACGCAACTTTGCCTTCTACGTCACATAAGGCCATTACTGACATCACAATGGCCATTAAGATCGTGTATGTCCCGATGATAATGAAACACCAGTTGATAGGATTGAAGCTATCTGTCGGAATATTTCAAAGTATATAGTTCAGTATGAAGAATTATCGTTTTGATGAAGAATGAACGCTTGCTAGAAAATGGGACAGCGTCAAATATTTCTGTATTAAATTCTAAGAACAGAATTGAAGCTATCAGTCGGAATATCTTGAAGACACATATGTATGTATACGTGTATAGTTTATTATATGACAAACTGTTTGGTTATAACTGGGATAAGAAATCTCGACACAAACATTGATAGTATACACACTGGCATGAATCCCGACCCCTCTTATTATTGTGGCATAATGCCACGGTACAAATCACAAATTTTTATATTCTTTCATATGTATAGGTTGGCTAGAGACGGTAATAAGCTGGGGCCAACAAACGTTTTCTCAATTCTAGACTCTCAGCTATTGAACTCTCCGCAATTGTTTTTCAGTTACTCGCAGGACCCATGGATTAAGATTTGAATGAGATGAGATTTATGCTGATAACTTCGATTTTGCTATGACACTCGACATTCCGGTGTAGTTTGCCAGCTCTTGTCAATCAAAATGGAAAAGCAATTTATCAGTAATCAAGTCAATGAAAAACACATCAATATTTAACGAATCAAACAATCAATCTTCAGTCTCGGGCGGTATGTCAATTAACAGAATTTTGACACAAAAATAGGTATCTGGAACAGAACTCAACTTCAACTATTCAAGTTTAAAGCCCGTGTTCATGCTCGTGTATTTTGATTTTTCAAGATTCAACGCCCGAATTCAACAACTCGCGTTTCTCAAGAATCAACGCCCAAACTCTTTGAATTTGTGTCTTATTATCAATGTATATATTAAACTAAATGTTTTGTGTATCAATCAGATCAGATGATTCATGGTTTATATACATTACCTGTGAATCTTAATAGTGAATTTGGGGGGAGCTGACTTTGATGACCTTATAGTCGTACCGCTCCCTCCAGTCTATACCGAGTTAACTTGCATATTTTGTATATATTTTATTGTACCATTGCTTGTTTTCAGGTTGACGAAATAATATATCTCTGGACCTTCTGAAGTATGCGCACCAAGATGGCGCACAACCTGAGCTCAGGTTGTGTACCACGTTAGGGTTCAGGTTATGCGACATCTTGGTACGCATACTTCAGGAGCACCAAATCTCTTTCTTTCTCTTGTATTCAGTTTCATTCGTTTTGTCATAATTTATAAAATTACGCTTACTTTCGTTCGTCGATCCACCAGTTGTGTTAACTGCCGGGGTGGTGAATGCAATTGTTTGGGTAATATCGTCATCCCCAGGACACGTCGTACCAGAATCCGTTACTTGACTCGCCATTTCAAGGAACGGCTTCGCTGAAAATTAATCGCATTTGTTACTTGGTAAATTTTATCTTATTTAGTTAATTTTTTCAAATGTTTAGTCGCACATTTTGTATAATATATTCCATATTTATGTACTTTAAAGTCAACAGGGCATAGTCTATACCAGGATGGACAAGATTTTGGGACAAAAAAAAAATTGCCTCTTAGATTGGGGGGCTATGTAAGTTACATTTTGCGAACAATATTCACAGTCTTACAAGGCAAAGGTGGAAAACAATAAACCTCGTGACAAAACTAAATTGCAATCTCAACAAATTCATTGAGATATTTTTAGCTAAAACAATTAAATTTGGAAACATTTGCCAGTTTCGTTGTGGCAGCGTCACGCGGGCCAGATTCATTTCCCTAACGGGCCGGAATTGGCCCATGTCAGATCCATACTGTTTTAATAACTACATGTAATCGCAATCTCAACAAATTCATTGAGCTATTTTAAGCTGAAACATCAAAATTTGGTTGTGGCAGCATCAGGCGGGCCAGATTAAGTTACCCAACGGGCCTGATTTGGCCCGCGGGCCGTAGTTCGCCCATGTCATATCTATACCGTTTTGATAATGCGTATATTGAACAACGTATAGGGCGGGCCAGATTGAGTTACTCAACGGACCGGATTTCGCTCGCGGGCCGTAGTGTCAGATTTATACCGTTTTGATAATGCGTATATTGAACAACGTTGAAAGGAGCCTATAACCATCTGTATGAGTAGGGTTGTAACTCAACATGGGTTTAAGTAAATCATTTACGTTGACTCTTCACACTGGAACGCTATTCCATTTCAATTTGGGTAGTACTAATTTTCAGCAATAGGAAACAATAATCGGCGCTCCAGGAGTGTGTGTATCATTATGGAGGTATCTAATTTTGTTTGCCTACATTACATCAAGTTGTGTAAAGGGAACGGAAGCTTCTGGGCAGGGTGTATATTCACTTCGCTAACACAAACAGTCCCCGAGCTCCTAATAGAACTAAATTAATTTAAAATGAAATTATGGCCTAATCCTAACCTGGTACACATAATAATTACTATACAAACTATAGTCCATACCAGGCTCGACAAATGATTTACAGATAAAAATAACAGTTGAACAAAATTCGAAACATATATATAATTTGAACAACAGGGGGCATTTAACAAATCCTTAATAGGGCTATGCTTTATATAGTAATGATCAATATATGCCCGATTGGTAGCTTAATGTTAAATGATAGTAAAAGTAAAATTGGAAATGGGTGATCTTTGATATTATGACGCTGATAAAACACACAGAAAACCAAACAGTTCTCTTGACCTTGAGAAACCTCAATTAATCAAATATTATGAGACGTTCGGGTAACGAATGAATTGATCAAACAGCTTGTTTATTCACCTCTCAATAACGGTTAGTATGTTCTATAACCTTGGGCGCGCCCTACATGGGGACGTAGATAATTTTTGAGGGGGGCGTAAAGCTAATAGCAAATAGAAGTGTTTGTTGGATTTGATCTTGCCCGCATTATTTTAGATATTTACGTTCCATCCACGTATTTTCAATGTGATTTTTGAAATAAAACATACTTTCTCCTTACTATCTACTATTTGTAGCTTATTGTTAGCTGATTATTTATGTGATGGGGCGTGGGACTTGACAAAATCCCCAAAAGGGGCGTGGCTTATAAAGTTTGAGAACCATTGATCTGGAAAGTAGTTTAATATTACCTATAACCGGAGCTAGAAATGCTCCGACGCTGAATCCAAAGTGAAAAGATTGAATGTACGGCCTCGATCCTTTCTCGCCCCAGAGCTTCAAATATACTGCTTGCATGCCTTGAATAAATAAAAGGTTTAAAATTATTTTTTTGTGAAAACTGTTAGGTTGTCCATTACCTAATCTGATGTAATTGAATTAGGCAAACAATATCGTCAAAACCAGAAAGATGCGAATTCTTTAAAAATCTTCTATCCACATAGCCTTGTTCAGGACGAGGATGTGAGGATGCATCGTAAAAATTTAAATGCCTCGAAATTTAAAGGCACAACCTCGGATGTGTTGTCCAATTCATACCCATGTTAGTACATAGCCGTGTTCAGAACGAAGGTGTGAAAACGCCATTAAAATGTTTAGAAATTTTAGGGTCGAAACCACAGAGCGGCCTCAGATATCATATGTTGTCCAAGGCATAGTCTTAGTGGAAATTTTGCATATGTGGCCAGCAAGTTATTCGTACTTATTGTAAAATGAATTCGTTTCACTACTCCAAATTGTGCACAAAACCCATTTCCAATTAAGAATGATGCTTCCACATTGGGTTCGGCGATATGTTCGAGTTATATAACGAGGATATAAACTCCTACGAAAAGTAATATACGATTGCAAGCATAAACCAATTTGCTCAAGAGATTGAAGAGTCCCCCAGTACATAATGCTTCCTGAATCCTTCAGAATAGACATAAGGCTCATTTAAACAGCATTATCTTATACCCAGACAAATCCGATGGCAGAATATGCCGCGAGAAGCCCCATTTATTAAAGTTGACAATACATACCCGCATCCAAATACCCGAACATAAGTCCTCCTACGGTTGTTGCCACTACAAGTCCTCCGAGATTCGTTAGAAATGGAGTAACAAACATTACAATTCCATTCACACCAAGTCCAATACCTGAAGAAACGATTAGAACGATATTATTGCTCTTACTGTTTCTGACAGAGCTTACTAATTGATACTGAAGCTTATAACAGTAAATATGTGTGTGCTCATTTCGCAAATCTTAATTACCATTACCTTAATCAGTGTTTAAATTAGCTATGGTATTTGGTATGACAATTTCGCTATAATCTGCAAATATATATTTAAGTACCGTATTTATTATTATAATTTTATGAAATCTTATAAGTTTTCTGAACCAGGGATATGATTTTTTTCCTTGGATGGATGCTCTCCCCGTGTCGAGAACATATTCTATGACAGAAAGAAATTTTTTGGATAGTTGACAAAATAGGAATACTTATAGGGATAATGTTGTTATTTTAGTAAGATTTTACTGTTTTTTTTTATATTAATAACATTAATCGAAGTAAAACCAGATAATTTAGACGTATTTAGAATCATAAGACGTTCAACCTACAAATAAAGCAAAATATACTTTCTAGACTAGAGCCTAAAATCCAGGCTATATACTTATATGGGATAAATTAATAAATTAAAATATCTTCATAGTAGTCCGAACAAAACGATAAGCGTGGTAAATGTGAATGTCCTTATTTTAGAATCCCAAATGTGTTTTGCTTTTCTCGTGATAAACGAAGCCGCCACCCAGATTATTTTGGGTACTCTTTGGGGTTGGGGCATAATTTTATTCTGATGTTTCTTATTTTAGTTCGATTACGAGTTTGGGGACTGTCTGTGTTAGCCAAGTGAATATACACCCTGGCCCTGCTCATAGGTTTCCGCCTCTTTACACAACTTGTGTAAAGAAGGCGAACAAAATTAGTAAACGACAGTGTGCAAACGATAAAGTATTCCATTTGTGTCCAACGTATTTAATTACTCACCCAAGCTGAGTAGAGGTTTAAATTTTGTCCATTTGCTAACGACAGCACTGAAGACTGCAGAACCAACCAATATTCCAGCAGATCTACCGGTGAACATCGATGACACTTGCCGGACCTCGGCGTTTACATTGTCCGCAAGATAGAGCAGTGTTGGTCCGGTGATGGAAATGAAAAGTCCCTGAAAATAGTATGATATTATTGAACATGTAATGAACTTACAATTCGTTCTTCTATATGGTTTTTGTTGCTGTTATGACAACACATCGACTATTGGCCCCAGTGCTTAAAGCAAGCGTAGGAAAGGCTTTGAACCAGGGACCAAAAATTTCGTCCACCTAGCCTGGCGGGCCATGTGATTGTAAGGTAAAAAGTTACATTTTATGAACATAATCTTTAGCAGAAGTTATAAACAAAACAAAAAAACGTTACAAACAATTGCATTATGGGGGCGTCGACAAATCTTTGTCGGCACTACATTGAAACTCACATACCATTAACGTCTTTGAAAACCTAAAATACAACTTTCACAGACTACGATCATAATCTAACAAGCATGTTGCATCATACAGATTTCAATAACAGCTGCTATGTAGTGCGTGCAGAATTGGTTAAAATTAGAAATTGATGGTAGCATCAGGCGGGCCAGATTAAATTACCCAACAGGCCGGATTTGGCCCGCGGGCCGTAGTTTGCCCGTGTCAGGGTTAAAGCGTTAGGCAAAAAAATATTGGCATCACGGGGTAAAATTATTGGTTTGATTATCATGCCTCACGTCACCCTGTGTGTCATAAATTGAGTGGGCAATAGAACTGGAAAAATTCCGGTACTTCCAAAATATATTATCTATCAGTGGCTGATTATGGAGGGCTTTGTTTAAAGCAATGATCGGGAACCCATCGCTCGCGGGCTCTTTTGGTGACGGCATAATTATGGCCCCCTGAAAAATCTGAAATTCCAAGGCTAATCTTACTATCTAATTACTATTAAGTTTCGAAAAAAGCGACCAAAATCCAAATTCGTTTACAACATTATTCTAAAATCTGTGTATTCAGTTGTCATCATAACGTCTGGGCCTATTCTTGTGAATCCTTTTGCTAAATTGTTGTTTTTGCTATCATTACAATTGCTCGTACTGGTGCACAGGGGTGTAGCCAGGAATTTTCAAAGGGGGTGGGGTCAGAAATTGTGGTTCCATTACATTTGAACCCACGTACATTTGAACCCACGACAATTGCACCCGCATGCCATTGCACCTATGGAAATTTTTTTGGTTTTACGGATATTTGTACTCATACTAACCTAACCCATGGGTTTTAGCACCCGCATATTGATTGAAGCCGCGGATATACACATGGGTTCAAATGTACGGTCACCGAAATTGTTAATAGTCAAGTCAGACCATAACAGACCCGAATCCAAGGTCCGGGCCGGGCTAAAGGGTCTTAAACGTTGAGCGTTATAGCAGGGTTATTGGTGTTTTTTGACGGTTTTTCACTGTTTTTAGGCGGGTTTTAAAAGCGTCAAAAAATTGCTATGTAAGATACCGAGCTATTTTTTACCTCAGAAAAAAATTCATTGCTTCAGCCAATGTTTCGCTAGTTTTATAGATGTCATCGAAAAATAAATTGCAAACGAATCTTTTATATTAATTATACTAAGCTGTTTTGAACTTGTTATCAGATGAAAAGCTGAAGCTGTAAGACTGTCGTAGTTTTGAAGGAGATAGGCAAACTCTTAATTCTGTTTAGAACATTGCTTCAATATTGGTGTCGAGAAGTGCTATTTTTATTTATTCAATCTATCATAAAATTTGGGAATATTTTGGTCTTTCAAGACAAGAAAAACAATGTGGGGATATAGTGACAGTAACGTTTACGGTTATTATTTTAAATAAATTCCACCAATCAAATTGAAAGAAAATACTCACGTGACCGATTCTGGCTAATGTGATGATTACAACAAGTGAAGCTACCCATCCTGTGTTTTTTCGTTCGACTAAATTGCTATCTGACGCATCGATGCTTTCTGAAAAATAAAATTGCATTTAGAAAAATTATGGTTTTTGTATTTCATTCTTCATTTACTCTGTTGCAGTCTGTTATCAATAAATGCCAAATATCATGATTTGTAAACAAAAAAGTCTCTAAACATTGAAACCGGAATAAAACTACCTTAATTTTTGTAGTTCGATATTCATAAACTTAAACTTTGGAATATACAGTCAAAAATTACTTATCTCCTCATATTGTCTTTCCTCAAATGTAAAAAAGTACAAATCAGTTTTAACAGATTACCGCAGCCGTTCCGATTTATTTTAAAAATTCCTACCTGCGTCGGCTTTATCTTTTTTCTCATCCATGATTTTTTTTTATCAGTAAATGTTTATAAAATCTATTGTTTCCAACAAAATGAACTTTATGACATCACAAAGGAACAAAATTAAATTGTGAAAATTATGCAGAAATTAAATTCAAATGCTAAACTTGTCGCTAAAATAGAATAGAGTGAGGGTGTATCTAGACTTATTGTATATTTTTCTTCTCTACATTTATCTATAATAAAAAAACTGTCGTACGACAAAGGTTTGAACATATATATGGACTGATTTCTGAAGTACTATAACAGTAAATTTTGAAACTTTTTGTTTTCTGATTACATGTACCGTATTTCCCGGCTAATAAGTCGCTTTTCTAGACCCAATTGTTTGGCCTCATTTGGGGGGGGGGGGAGTATTATTCGGCAGGTATGTTTATTTTTCCGTGGTTCGTTTATTTTTTTGCAGGAGTCTTCTTAAACATGATTTGTTTTAGTGAGATAATAATTATAATTACCGACGGAATTCGTAGAAAACCCGCAGAATCGAATTTTTGTTTTTGTAGTAATTTATATAAAGAGTCTTTACAGCTGTAAAATATTGATATTTTCTTATTCCTTCCGCATGAGGCGTTAAGACGACATATCTATTTCAACGTACAATGGCATCATTGTGTTGAAAAAATTATCTTACTTTGTGCTTTTGAGACTCCAAGTATTATTGATATAATGATACAGAATAATAATATTCATAACGCGTTCATTTTCCCTGTGTTTCAATATTTCCATTCTAATGTATAAATACAGCTTAACCACAAACAATTTTGGAGACTTTCCTAGTTCCGATACATAGTGCCGTATGAGTTCCTAATTAGGTATATGATTACAATTATTTACTGGACGTAGAAGTTCCTTCCCGTTTGGCATGATCCCCGAACTTTTTATACACGAACCAACCATCGAATACACTACACGTTCTGCGTGTACGCCGTTCCAAATAAGCAACTATCACTCACTAATTTTGTCGATGAATAAGAATAACATATTCTCATTTCACGAAATAGCAAGTATTGTTGAAGGGATTATGTTATTCCTATTTATCTTCATAATACGATCTCGTTCAAGCATTTTTGTGGCAACTGACACACACGGATCCTAAGTAGAAAGCAAACAAAGAGAAAGGATTTGCAGTTCAGTACACAATACCCTAGTACATAATTTTTATTGATTCTGTGTTTATTGAGCCGTGCCCTGTCATTTATATAGATTTTCATTTATTAGTTTTTTTTATGTAAATTTCATCAATAACCCCTTCCATATCACCCACGTCAGATAGTGACAGTAAAATATGTCCAACCTGACCTTGACTATTTATTTATCTATATGTTTGAAATATCTAACGTTCGTACAGTATCATTATGACTGGGATGAAGTCCCCGATTATCCACACAAAACTTGAATATATGGTCTCGAAAATAACGTTACAGGCGGCTAAGTGTAACTGAAAGCCCGACTCATGTATACAGCAGAAAGTACCGAATTTGGATTCGCCTGCTATTTAACTAAAGTTAAGATCTAGATAAAACTCATCAATTTATAACCTGCCTACAAAGTAATGCGATTCGCCACTATTAGACTATTGACAACTTTTATAACACTTTGCAATAGGCGACAGAATTAAGGTATATATTGAATACATCTAATATGTACAGTGTGTCCATAAAATCCCTTTCCAATTTCAATTTTGTTTTGAAGTCAGTTCTCATATATTTTAACCAAGTTTCTGGTTTTTATTCATTAATCATTCAAGTATTTTTACTTCATTTAATACATCTGTGAGGGCCAAAACAATATACGGTATCGTTTGATTCCCTTACTTTGAAAAATAAAGTTAAGACGTTATGGATACCCTATAAGGCTTATATAATTACTTCTGGTATATATTGAACTGACATAAAAGATAACTAACTAACCCATTCGTACAAAATATATGCTTAATATCAAATGCCTGTCTGACTGACGAACTACAGTAACTTCTATCGTCTAAAAAATGTTGTACTAGTTACGAAACTGTGGCATGTTTACTTTTGTTATTAAACAAATATGAAGAAGATAGGTTATATTACGATTAACCCTGTAAGCAGTGTTAATACAACGCCCGTGCCTGCTCATATTAATGAGGCGTTTCACACGTCACTCAACAACGGTCGCTGTACAAGCAGCAACCAATACGTCGAAGGGTATTCTTTTTTTATATTATACAGGATGTGCATAAAATCCCTTTACAATTTCAATTTTTGTTATGAAGTCAGTTCTCGATAAACCATTTTTTTAATTAGTGATTGTTTACGTATTTTTACTTCACTTAAATATTTATGTGAGGGCCAGATTTTAAGTCTTTATGGACACATTATATATTATTGAATATTTGAATATTTTTGGCGCCATTGAACCCTTTGCACTTAGCATCAACTTTTCTGCGTTTTGTTGTCATTTGTCTATGTATTAAAAATTATAAGCTCATTAAACAAGTAATTATGAATTATATACTTGTTAGGTTATATTATCTACACATGTTTCACAATAAATCTGTTATACAAAGAATATAATCGTCAAAACAGCTGTTTTGTTACTATAATTCAGTAAAGCGTCGCGGGCCAGATTATATTACTCCACGGGCCGGATCCGACCCGCGGTTCGTAGGTTGCCGACCCCTGGCTAGCGCATATGCATTCTCAATTGGTGAACGATTCTCATATTCTTTGATTATATAGTAACAACTGACCGGGGTCGTCTTTATGTGGGGTGTTTCTTACTTTTACTCCCAAATAGGCTTCAGACGTACTGAAACGTAAACAACCACTACTGCGCGCCTACGGGAGGACCGTGGTTTTTAGAAAGTTGCATTACATGCCCGATTTGAAACTGCGAAATGTATTCTTGTTTTACTGTGTCAATCAAAGTATGCTATAATAAAACATTAGTGCTAATCTCTTCTGTGGTTATTTTTATCGTTATCTAATCGTTTCAGTTGTATATGCAGATAGTTGTGATTAGATTCAGAAAGCCGATAAAACCAAAAAAACGTAAGGATTCAGCAAATATAAATTACTGTGTTTTGTTGGTGAACTTTGCGTGTTTTGTATGCTGTTAAAGAATGCTATGCTGTTTTATATGCTATGTAAAGAATGCAGCACTGCGTAAACACTTTTATCACTAATGTATTCGTTAGTAAATAAGCGATTTATTAATCGGCGAGATTGGTAAACATTGTACTTTTTGTGTTGACCGAATTTAAATTGATAAACTGTTCCGTCAAACATGATTTATAGATGAGTTTCTCACAGAGTCGTGATGCCCTTCATATCATGATAGATATGGTTCTAATTTTTAGAAGCGACTGATGCGGACATAATACATGCAACATTCATACTCGTTTGAAATATACATTAGGGCCAGAAACAAATAACTGAAAGAAACCGCGGGCCGCAACTTTATTCAACATTGGCTTTCTAGTTGTTGCAGGCACAAAAAGCATTGTAACGTTGGACTCAGATATAGGATTGTAACGCAAAGGGTTTGTAATTATCACATTACCAGATCAAACTAAACTTGTTTCGCGGGCGCACATCATTCAAAAATGGCACGTTTTAGCGGGCCGCACAATTTTTACTGGTGGGCTGCATCTGGCCGCGCAGGCTGCACAACCCCGCCTTGTAACCATACAGATAGTTCGAAAATTCATCAGAAGTTGGCACTATCATAAATTTGTGCACAATAATGTTTCATTTATCCCATCCTTAACTTTTATTTTCACCCTAAAATTAGTTTCTATGACTAAGCCAGTGCTGCCCAACCATTTATGACTCGTGCCTCCTTCTGCAGATTTTTGCACTAATGACCCTGTTTATCATTCCAGTAGTATTAATAATGTATTTTGATCGGTAGATTCCAAATCCTATTATGTTCATGCACAACAAAGTGCAAACACCGTGTAAAATAACTTTACCAAGTAAGGAAATTAGTAAGAACGGGTAGTTCTAGTTTCCTTGGTGAAATCAGTTTTTCGCTTAGCTTTGTAGCCCTCTCCAACTGCTGTGCCCCTGGTTGGGAACCGCTGGACTTAGATTTAACGCTTTTTTGCAAAGTACACTACATTGACACAATTGGCAGTAAATTAGATGCTCTCGTAATTATAGACAGATACAACTTACCATTTTTCAGTTGTTCGTAGCCGCCATATTTCTTCTTTATGAAATCCATAGACATAGAGATAGCTGTGGTTGGCAATTCTTATAGCATTATGGATTATAAAATCAAAATTTAACATAATCTACAAAATATACAAAAGAATATTAATAGAATTGCAAACTTGGAACTAAATTAGAATCAAGTTATAGATAATTTCAGCTTATACACTTTTGTGTTAGGTCTGGCCGAGTATGGAAACAGGTGGTTTTATAACCCAATGGTGGAATTCGGGGGAACCGTTTTTGGAATGACTTGATAATCAGCGATCTCGCTCTTGTTTTCTTCTTGTTGTGGACGAGCACTGCAAATGAGAAACAAGCAACGCAGCTAATAATATGTTTGACGTTTGGAAAGTTATGTATTAGATTTACGTAAAGTGTGTCATGTTAGTGTAGCTTACGTAGTGACATATAGGGTGTCCATAAAGTTTACAATTTTTGAAATTGCTAAGTGAATTTATCGATACCATATATTGTTTTGGCCCTCACAAATGTATTAAATGCAGTCAAAAAAATGATAAAAAAACAACAAACCTGGTTAAGATATATTGACTTCAAAACATAATTGAAATTGTAAAGGGACTTTATGGACACCCTGTATATTGTAAATATGACGTACAGTTATGGAGATATAGGTTCGGCGTGTCTTTTGCAAAATGACGGAACCTGTTGTTGAGGGTTTCAATGAAAAGAGAACCCGCTCTTAAATTTTTGAATTCTAGCACTGATTAATCTAGGGCTCCGTTATAAACGGATATTTCACTAAAAGTCAGCCTACAACCAGGTCGTAGACATCATCATTTCTCCCAAATGACACACAGCAAGTCTGTTCCCAAAGAGTAAGAGAGAAAAGATTATTGGTAGAAGAGTAAATGACGGTTGATACGGGACTTGAAATGCTCAAGTAATCACTGATGAGGAAATACCTATCTCTGAGGAAATTTACCAAAGCGGTCGCGGCTGTTAATATTATAATATGTAACTGTTAACTGATATAGTTTTTGCTGTGCATGGAAATATCGTTGACAAGCGGAACTTCAGATGCCAGATTAGGAAGTTGTTTTCTTTCGCAAAGATGAACATCGCGAAAAGAAGAGAGGTTTGAGAAAGTCATAAATTTTAGATACAGGAAAGAGTAAATGTTAATAAAAGAAAAGGAAAAACTCAAATCTTGAAGCGTAATAGTTATATAATATATACCACAGGGTGGTCGCTAGAAAAAAAAAACAGAAAATTTGTCAAACAGCTATTTATTTATACAAATGATGATTTGGAAACAAACTTGGAACGATATCACACAAGGCAACCTTCAAAACGATATAAGAGCTTGGACTTTTGGGTTAAGACACTGTCCTGAAATACACGGACGACATTTTGAGCATTGATGAGTGTAATGTAACATATGCCTTTAAAAAAATTCGTAAAAGTTATTCTTTGTAAAAATAAATAGCTGTTCGACAAATTTTCTGTTTTTCCAGCGACCACCCTGTATTACTTTAAATACTATTACTGAAGTCAATGCGTCTGAACAAATACCTGGCTAACTAATTCCACATTTGACATGAACTGGTAACCAGAGGAGAGGCCGTGGTTTGCCAAATGACTAAGCCGACTTATCGGATTTCATCTCCTCGAGGACAAATATGTAAATCCTATCCTACTTTCGACATATGAAAACTCTGCTCTACGTAGCTACACTGTATTAAACAGTACTTGAAACAGCAGTTTGATCTGACCAATTTATTTGTTCTTCATTTTTTTTACCAAGCATGACGACAAACCATATACAGTCAGAAACAATTATGCTCGGATATGATTCGTGAATAGACGCCGCTTAATTAATTATTTGATATTTCCTGCCAACGATTGCTTGTAGCATACTATACACAGTCGATGCTCTAATGAAGG
Organism: Styela clava; assembly: GCF_013122585.1. Classification (NCBI taxonomy): domain Eukaryota; kingdom Metazoa; phylum Chordata; class Ascidiacea; order Stolidobranchia; family Styelidae; genus Styela; species Styela clava. Next base: position 2,111,175 of record NW_024102838.1, on the reverse strand, counting down.
TTAGACAAAACATCGTTCTTGCAATTTTGGCGCTCCAGAAGTGTGTGTACCAGTGCGTGAGATATACCATAAGCCAGTACTATAGCGTGAGGTCTAACGCTGCATTTTCCATCCCAAATGAAAGTACTTTTTTCGGTGTTCCCGAAGTATTATCAGGTTGTGCGCCATCCTGGTGCATATACTTCTGAAGCGCCCTTTTTCCATGCTCATACTTTAGCGATTTATGACATGGGTGTGCCTGAACCTGACGCGGTACATCTCGGACCACACCTGGGTATAGACTTCACCTTATGCTATTTGTACTTGTAAGCTCTGTGTGATTTTATTAAAATCTGTTCGAAAAATGACATCAACTGTTTTTGTTTTAATGCTTGACAATAGGCTTCAAAGGTTTTCTCGTAGTTATTTATTGCCTCCAGCTAATTTCAATCGCGCACTAGATATAATTCTCCGAACTTATACGTAAATTTTATTTAAACTGAAATTAAAAGTATATTTGTAGCTAGTGCGGTGATTTATGTCTCAAAATTTAGCAACAATCTATGCAATCGCGACATTAGACCCTGCTGACGTATACTGATAGTTCTTCACCGACATGGTGTTTTGATTTGAAAGATATTCTTTGGTTTGCGCTGCTTTATGACTCTTAGTCGAGTCAATTCTTGTTTATTCCTGTGTTAGGTTTATCAAAGTTAGCCTGGTAATCTTCGTAGATATGCTGCCGTAATTATTTGAGTAAAAATTTTGGGTTTTCTGTATAAAGACCCGACATTAAAGCAAAAATGTGAGATTTGAGAAAACACCCCGCCTTTTTTCAAATAACAAATTAATAATTATTCAGTTGAGGTTGATAATGATTTCAAATATTTGAATTTTCAGCGCGATAGGCATTCTTAACCCTAACCCAAACTGGTTAACTAACAGTTGGAGTTAAGTGAAATTAATTACCTTTCCTTAAAGGACAACAGGTAGGGCTACAGTCACCATTCTTCTTTTTTTCAATTTTCGTGTATATACCATACCATGGTTACTCCACCTGTCGTGTCTGGAGTCTTTTATTTCCATTAACGAAAGTGACACCGGGAAATCGAGTCGCTTAAATGTATCTCAAAGTCCGGCTTTTGTTAGTATTCTATGTTTGACTTTTTTACTCTATATGATTTAATGTTAGACTCAATCCCCTCACATGTGAACTATCACTGATTTATCGCGTCTCGCTTCACACTGAAATGCATTTATTTGTCTTCCTTCTTACTATATGTACAAGATAAACGGACTGACTATAATCAATACTGCACTGCATGAATTCCTAGTAAGTCTGCTAGCTTTATAATAAAACAATTGAGCTGATGTGATAAAATACATGATATCCACTCTATATAAGCCCAGACAATATGATTGCTTGCGGCATATGCAATTTACTTACCACACGTTCAATTTGATCTATATCTATATATTGCTTATGCTTCTCAAAGTAGCATGAATAGTAGATTGTAATATGTGACAATTACCGTTTGTAATTTGTCTTGTCGCAGGAAGCATATGACTAATTTAAACTGACTGTGCAACGGAAACGCTGTAGTCAAGCAATTCAAACATCAAGCAGTTATTAATGTCTGAATTAATATATATATATATAATAACATGATTGGTTGATTATTTAGGTTTATTCATTTTTTTGGCGCTCCAATATTGAGGAAACTAATTTCGTTCGCCTATTTTACATCAAGTTGTGTAAGAGGACTGAAACCCATGGACAGGGGGGATATTCACTTGGCTAACACAGACTGTACCCAAACACGTAATAAAACTAAAATAAGGAAAATTGGAATAAAATTATGACCTTACCTTAACCTGGTACACGTAGTACGGGAATACTATTTTTTAATCAAAATTTTAAGCATGCAAAGACGAAAATGGGCGATACCTTTTTTAAGGAGGCGAAATACAGTCAGAATATAAAGGCATGTAGTAATTCTTGAAACGAAACCCACTTAGATTTTACATTTATTGTTCTTATTCTTTGTTTGCATTTATGGGCGATACCTTTACGGCGAAATCAAGTCGAAATACAAAAGCATGTAATAATTCTGAATACGAAACGCTTTCATATTTATCAGGCCCTACACACTTAAGACTTTGGGGCCGCATATGTGAAAAGTATTGAAACTAGTTTTCTATATCAGCGGTAGAATCAATATGGTATCTGAAATTGAATAAGTAATTTCCAGTTTTTATTAATTGAGGGCTAAGTAACGATTAATTTGCATAATTTTATTATGAAAACAGTCCTCATCTATTGACAGAAATGTTTAATATAATACTTCATTTCAACCGGACCAATATTGAGGTCTGTGTCGTCTGTCCAACTTGAATTGTTTCGTTGAACACTGAGGTAATATTAAAAAATTGCTTATGGAAATTTCTGTGGTGCCCTCTTTACCTTGGTGTCTTAAAACGTGCTTTTTTTGCTTTATGTCAATTTGCTGTCCCACCATCAAGCCAGAAGTTTTCCTGTCAAAACCTCGATTTTGGCTCGCTGTTTAACTGCCGAAATAGCCCAATAATATTATTATATACAAATCACCTTTGACGAAACAAGACTATGTGTTTTCAAATATACTGACTGAAATAATGTTCAAAGCTTCAAATGTATGACCAAATGTATTCCTTCCATTCTCTCAAAATTTTACTGCTCTAACTTGGAACAACCTGACTCCAAAATTATGCACAGGACTTCGAGACAATCTTATCATATCAAATCTCTTCCTTGTTATTGAATCCTAAAGTTGATACAACGTAATGTATTTGTTTCAGATTCACATATTATGACGAGCTTCCGTAATGCCAAAAAGCATGACTCTTTCGATGTATTGATTAGTTCCTCGCTTGAGGGTGTACGCACGCCATCAAGTGGCGCTAGGACCGAACTTTTTAGTGACTGTTGCAGCGGCCAACGCACGCTTACATCGTAGATTAGAGATATGTGTTTCAAGTCCTAATTTGTCGGCGCTGCTGAAGTATTTTCCCCCCATATGGAGGTGACTTTGTTCCACTATTTTACATAAAGTTGTGTAAAGGGACTGAAACCTATGGGCAGAGGGTTATATTCACTTGACTAAAGCAGACAGTTTCGAACTCGTAATAGAACAAAATAAGGAAAAGCGGAATAAATTTATGGCCTAACCGTAACCTGGAACACATACCAAATAGTCATGTGATGTTATCCACATCGGTTTGTGTGCTTAACAACGCAATAGGACTTAGCTTTATACTTGGTACAATGAATCTCAAATTTTTGAACATTTATTTTTAAAATTAAATACCTTCCATATTCCCATCGCAAAAACAATTAATATGGACGTTTCCCCGGCCCTTAACCCCATATAAATTCTTTCTATACTTCACAATAGCCAATTTTTAGTACCTATTCTGAGAGTATTCTGAAGATTGGCGCCTCCAAACTTGATTATACGTCCAAAGCCATCATCTTTTTTTTTTCATTAAAACATTCAACCACATGCCTGTTACACAGTTACAGGTACTGGCTGGTAGCTAATTTTAGCCTGGTCTATCGCATATTATTCGGAACTAATTTTTGATAATTGCAACCAAACTAAAACTCTTTGGAAGACATAATGACAATTAGGTTATTTGAATTACGACTAATTTTCGGAAACACAATTGGAAACTGACAAATAACATGCAAATCCGCGAAGACAGGTCAGTGTTCGCAGCCATGCTTGAACAACTGTCTGAGCGAAGGATGTGCATGTGCGACTACATGCATTGTCATTGTTACCTCATTGTAGAATTAATGTTGATTGGACAGGGTTACGGAAATAAACAAGGAATTCGATGCTTGGGGAAACATCCTTCCTATTTCAATGATTATTAGGTTCTGGGTTAAGCCAATTTCAGTTACTATTACTGAGGTTGTTTTTCAAAGCAGCGCTCAATAGTGATTATCGAAACGAGATTATCTGTCGGATACCAAAGACTTATCGATCGAAAGTTAGGGGATCCCACAAAACAGCGCTCCCACTCCATAGTGCCACCTTGTGTCCCATCACTAATTAATTAATAACTCGCTAATTATACGACATAATTGATCCAAAATCAATAGACTTCTGGTCCGAGATATGATGAATGCACATGCAAAATCTGGGGCAGATTCAATCTCGTTTTCGTGAGATATCGCGTGCATCTACGGATCTAACAGACAGACAGACAAATACCTATCAACATACTTACTGATTAAGATCGATATGTAATGAGCAATAAATTATATCATTGTTAAAATTCCTCGAACTTATTTAGATTTAGATGAACGAAACTCACAATTACATTTTTACAAGGTAATCCTTGTGTGTTAATGGAATAATAGATCAAATTTTACCTAACTGTTGCTCGTCTCGTCTTCATTTCCTTCATTCCTAAATTAACTCGATTTTTGTGTTCTTCTTGAATAATCGCGTCGCATTATCATATAAAACAACCAACAGAACGCGCGCACATGGCCATAGCTCGTAACACCGCTATATCCAGTCTATATTTAATGAAAATAATGACGATCGAACGTCGTATCAAGGATATTTGGGCACTAAAACCCAGACTTTAGGCTAAATAAGCTAATCAAGATCCAGATACCTAGTCGATGTATCAATGCCTATGTCAGACCTGTGATAATCTTCAGCGTGTTCTATATGACTCTTTTGTCCCTTGTGATCTGCGGGATATCTAACTTGAATTTAAGCACTTTTGTTATATTATGGGTGATAAAATTGTATTGTACAGAGTAAAAGTGCGAGGCACAAAAATAATAATAAAAGTAAAGGAATGCAAAAATATAAAAACATTAAGAGAAGATATAATTATGCGAAACTTTCTTCCTTATGCCCTTTATATTTAAGTGATTTTGTTAATAAATCGTTGAAATAGATACATTTCATAGGTATTATATATACAGTAAAAGATTTTGCCTTGAAATGTATTAATTTCTATATATTAAATAGTGTGAGGGTCGATCAAGCTATTCGCATTTGGCAACAAATTGGTGTCATGAACTTTAATTACGTAACATTGTTGACATCATTGATGACGTATTATGTTGCCTTGTAGCATTTAATATCAGCTTCGGCGTCTGAATCCCAACAACAATTTGCTGCTCTGCATTCATCTTCTGTTCCTGCTATGACGTCACAAACTTGTTTTTCTGCGCCAGGAGGGAAACTGCATTCTTCAGAAACTTCAGGTTGGGTTGAGTGTTCGCCGTCATGGCCTTGGGTCAAATATCCGGTAAATCCAAATGGATTGAGACCGGGGTTCGATGCGGGGAAGGCGAATGGGTTGTTAGGCGGGTATGTGTTAGGTTGTGTTGGAATATTCATCAATGATGGTGACTGTAAGAGTGGATTCATACCGAAAGGCGATGCTGCTGCTCCATTTCCTGCTTGTGCGAGAAGCAATTGTGTCAATAAACCATTGTTTCCGTCGTTGCTATCCTCGTTATTATTGTTAAGAAGAGAAGGAAGCAGCACATTCAGGAGAGGGTTAGGTTGAGTTGCGGATGGAGTATATCCCGTGTTGCCAGTTTGCCCCGGTGTGTATGATTGTCCAGGGTTGCCTAAACCTGGGTTCATCATCATTTGGATTAACATGGGATCAATAGCGCCATCTTCCGATTGTGATCCTTGTTGAGAAAGCAATAATGCAGTAGCGAGAGAAGATCCTCCATTGCTTCCGGCTTGTGGGCTCATTAACATGTTCATCAACATGGGGTCCATTGGTTTGTCTGAATCTTTGTTGTTCAGAAGCATCAAAGACAAGGCTGGGTTGTTTCCTGACATGATAGACGGGTTCATTAACATTTGAAGAGTTGCTTGATCGACATCTCCGCTGGTACTTTGAGCTAATAACAAAGGAGCTAATGACTGCATTGCGTTTGGATCGCCGCCTGACATTGCCATTTGCATTACAAGTGGTGCGATATCAGATTTTGAGTCGTTGCTGTTTTTGTTAGCCAGAAGAAGTGGCATCATCAAAGACATCATATTTGCTCCCTGTTGCTGTCCTGGACTTTGTCCTTGAGATGTTGCTTGAGACATTGCCATTGCCATCATTATTCCCGACATTTTGTTGCCGTCTTCACCGTCTTCAGATCCCATTTGTGACAAAATAAGTGGCATCATTTGGTTTGGATTTTTCATCAATTCTGGGTTTGAAAGAACTTGCATTAACATCATGTTATTTGAATCTGAACCTTCTGATAGGGATAAATAAGGAAGGAGAGCGCTCAGACTTGATGCTGCTGTATTTCCATCGGTTCCTTGTTGTTGTTGTGGTTTTTGCATCAGGAAGAATGGGAGGATATCCTTCAGTGAGCTGCTGCCTTTTCCGTTCATAAGACTTGTTAACATAAGTAGATCTGAAAAAAAAAACAATTCATGTATTACTTAAAAGTTTATATCAAATTTATATTGACGTTGTTTATATAATAATAATCATTATATTTTTGATAAAATATTTGCAGAATTGTCAAATGGTTTTATAATGTAGGTGAAGTTAAATGTCACAAAAACGGGATTGAAGGAAGACATTAACAGTCTGAAGTACTCTTGATTAATCTTTTACTGCTATTTTATGGCATAAAATTATAAAATTTCTTACTCATTGGAGAGACTGGTGCCTGTGTATTTTGTCCTTGTTGATTGGTATTATCTCCTGGACGATAATAGGACGGTGTTTGTGTATTTTGTCCTTGTTGATTGGTGTTATCTCCTGGGCGATAATATTGGTTGTCTTGGCCGGTTGGTAGTGTTTCTCCTGATGACGAATAAAGTGCGGACTGTGACGCCATAGAAGCTTGTGCCGCATTCATGAGAATTGGAATCAAGGCTGCGTTGTTGTCCCCTCCTTCACCCATCATTGACATCATGGTTGACATCAACATGGGGTTGATTCCTGAAAAAGAGAAACTAGTTGATTGCATGTGTTTTAGGGAAATGTATACACAAGCTGTACGAAGTTTAAAAATGAAAAATCGTACTGTTGATAAACTATTACTATTGAATATATTTAGATTTGTAAATGGGTGCGATAAGCTAATTGATTGCATTATAGAGTGGTATAACGTATAAACAGAAGCGATCGTACTATGCAGTTTAGTAGAAAAGTAGATATTCAAAATTAAAGGGCCATTCATAATATTAATTGATTATTATTAATAAAATGTAGTCCTGATTTGTATATGATTATGTGCTATACTTTTAGACCTTGATCAAGTAAAACGCTCAGTTTTGTCTATTACTGTATAGGAAGATATCATAGCCTACTACCAGGCGAAATTATCAAAACTATACTGTAAATTTTGTACAAGCTATGATTACAATTCAAATAAAAACAAACCTGGTGTGCTTCCTTGTTGTCCCTGGCCCATTTGTGTCATAGAGAGAATGAGAGAAAGTGGGAGTGATGATGATTCTCCTGTGTGTTCATCTTCGTCGTTCAAGAGGAAATAAAGTATGGTCGGGTCAATCTGACCTGCTCCCCCGTTCATTTGTGTCAACAATAAGGGTGCAATTTTGCTCATGTCTTTGTTGTTGCCCATGGCCAAGTAAAGGGGAAGAATGCCTAAAAATGAATGATTTATTTAGTTTTTCAGTTTATTTGTGAGTGTTAGCATCAGAATCATTTGCTCAGTATAAGTTGTCATGAGATGGCAAAGTTTCATGGCAGGATTCTATTTATGTTTAATATTACAATATTAGCAAATTTTATATGAATTTCCATATTCACTTATCTAAAGACGAATATAACACTATTAAGCAGTTCATTTCATCTGCAGGAAGCCAATAAATACGCAAATGGGCAATTAAGCAATAAAACTCAAAGTAGTAGAAACTCACTCATTATATCATTTCCTGCTGCTTGTCCTGTTCCTGTTTGTCCTTGAGTTGGTGGTTGGGAAATTCCTTGCATCATTCCCATAATAAGAGGAAGGATAACTTTTGAATCTTCTTCTTTTTCTGTCAATGCCATAGCTAGAGGAAAACCTGGAAAATGAAGAGATTCGTTAGTAGGAAGAAAGGTAATGAAATAAAAAAGTTTGAATATGATTTGTGCCAATATGCTCTTTTACTAATATGTAAAACAAAGGTCACATTTGATCAATTGGCTATTCTGCTATGTTTTTAATACCTCAGTATCCAAATGTGATAAATGAGAATAACATAAAATATTTACACAAAATATCAAGTAGATTTGTGAGCTTTCGTTAGATCATAGTCAAACGTATTTAGAAAAACAAGCTATATATAACGGCTTTATGGAGTTCCAAAGTAGATAACAAGAAAAAGGGTTCAATACAACTCTGCAAATAATATGCACTTGAAGTCTTTCAGTAAACACGTTCAATACAATATTCCTAGTGAAGCAGACAGCATACCAGATGGGCCCTGCAGTTCAATATACCCTAGAACCCTCTGTAAGTCCTGTGTGATTGAATCACATGTAAACTTTTAGGAGACAACAAACTACTTACTCATTCCGCCGCCTCCCATCATTGCTGCCATCATGAGGGAATCTACCGCAGAAGAATCATCGTTATCGCTCTCCATCAACATAGGTAGCAATTGAGTTGGGATTCCACCTTTTGGTGCTTGGATCATTGCCATACGTCCAACTAAAAAGATAATTATTCAGGTAAAAACATGTTCAGAATGCCTTGCCTACATAAAGTCATCCAAAACGTCTTGAATATTTTTAAAATAGTTTACTTCGATTGGCTAGGCATGAGAATAGTTTTCAATGACACTGACTTCCTTAAACTCAAAGATCTGCGTTTTTGCTATACAGACGAATCTAATTGTGAATTAGGAGTAATGTGGCTCAGAAAGATGTTGTGTCAGAAAGAGGTTGTTGTGATAAGCATGCTACGAATAAACGATCTTTGAAATCATATTGGCGATCTGCGATACTACAACAAAGGCATTATATCAAAACAGCCAGACAAGTTTGAGTTTCAAGCTAGTCGTTGTAGTGTACTTACTTTGTTTGATCTGCGAATATTTCAAAGCTTCGAGACAGTTGGTTGATCCTGTACCGTCAGGACCAAGAACTGGGTTCCCAAAAGCAGAATAAAAAGCAGACGCTGAAAGACCATCTCCAACCTTGAACATCTCTCTCAACACTGAAGAAAGGGGAAAAATTTAGGATTGAGTCACTTTCGCTGTGTGGAAAGGTGTACACTGTGATGCCGAATCATACCAAGACCTAACTAAACTGTTTAATTGAATTTCTTACTTTTTATCAATTAGCCTTGACAAATTTATTTGAAAATTGAAATAGGTAGAGAGAACAGAAATATTGGATTAATTGTTTTTCTGTGTGATGCGATTGTGAAACAAAGGGAAGTTTAATTGCTCCAGAGATAATTTTACTTTTTTTGAGGCCTCGCCTTGCTTTGAAGTTATATTCACTTAAAAATTGAAGGGATTCGGATATATATTTTTACTTACATGAATGGTAATCATCAACCCAACAGCATCCTTCAGCAATGCATTCGCTTTTATCTTGAATTGTTTTTGGCGTATGAAGTCCTCCGCATGGTGAATGGAATTTGGCGTATTGTTTCAATTCAGTGGTGTTGAAGCACATTTCATCTGAAAGATATATATTACAAAATTTCTAATCTCAGTGTCTGATACAGCGATTTTGGTGAATAGGCCTATGTATGAATCGTGTATGTGCGCATATCTATTGATTGTCAGATACGAAGATAGTCACAATTAGGTATATGTCCTTGCATATATTATTTGATTTGAAAGTGTCTGAAATTCGAATTAGATTTTGTATTTGATTTCAGTAAGATTGACTGCAAAATATTCTTATATGATTAAGTTCTATGGTGACTGACAATACTTTTCTGGGCACTTTTCGGTCCTGTAGAAAAGATTTTTCTAAAGCCAATATGATGTTAGTTAAATTCTTATAGAGAGCAAGAAACCATAGCTTTATATTTACCGTGAATGTCGTCGCCTGTCAATGTTGGTGTCATGTAGATACGCCCATCGTTTGTCAAGGTGGTTCTGGCACCTTCGTTGTTCGAAGAACTCTGGTAGGTTCCGCGTCTCATGAGATAATTCAGGTAGCTGGACATAGTGGGAACTTTGGTGGCTGGAACAATCTATTATAGAAATGGTTCAATATCAATATGAGTTTATTTATTAAAAAACTTTCGAGGAAACGGAGAACTAATTGTTGATGCAGCGATTTTTAAAAATATTAGGAACAATAAAGTTCAAATTTTGGGTGAATTATTTTGCATGAAACACAACGTAATATATTGTGTATGTAGCAATGTTTTGGGGCTTCAAATTAAGAATGTCTTTCAACAATTATAATGTTTCTCACCTGGTTGCCTCCCATCATTGAAAGAATTGCCATGTTGCAAAGATTTCCCTTCTTTTTGCCGCAGAAAATGAGCATTTGTGCCATAGCTGACATTGGGTTAACTGTCTGTTGGACTGGAGTGTTCTGTAATTCAGAAATATACTTTCGTTACTTTTTGATATTGTACAGAGTATTATTTGCAAAACAATGTCAAGGAGAGTAAAGTTATCAGTTGTCGAGATTGTACCAGATTTGAAGTGTACAGAACCTAATTAATAATGAAGCCATTAAGTAAGTCTTGGGGATTTACTCTAATGTAAAACTATAGTTTTCCTATTCTGGTTTACTTGAAACAAAAAATATACTTACTGTAGAGATTGGATTTCGGTTTTCTTGGATCTGATTAATGTTATTGTATGTGTTGGCGGTATTATCAACTTGCGGTGTGGTATTAGCTCCTCCGAGTACTTTTCCGTAAACGTCGGTAGGTGCTGGATTGACGACAATTGGATTTGGCGGTGTTGCTGCAGTTGGAGTTTGCCTATTGTGAAGAGATTATATTAATTTGAATAGAAGCAATGAATAAGTTGAGAATTTAAGCCTATGGTTATTGTGTTTGAATTCAAAGATAATGATATCTATTTGTTTTTGTCTATTTTTGTTGAAATTAGTTTAGTTAATCAATCGTTTGCTCGTCTATCGATTGGGTAGTAATAAGGGATGTGTATTGCTAAATATAACATGTCCCAAATATGCAAGAAAATCGAGATTTCAACGGCTCGAAAAGAATTGGTCGCAATATGATAGGGAAACATAAAAAATATACTTACGTATTGGCGACTGGTACTTGTAGTGCAGATTTGAAGCATTTGTAGGTATCGATATTGGATGCTGCCCAACAACATCCCTGAGTAGAAAGAAAACAAATTGAGAATTAAATAAAATTGCAGTATTTGGTTTTAAACGTTTTATCAAATTGTCGTTTCTGAAGTAAAATATCCCTAATATTTAAATCTAAAACATATGACCATACGTCAGCGGGAGTGTTTTCTACTGGCTACTATCTTCGTATGCGTCCTTATTTAATGTTTTTAGAATGTTTTATTGCTAGATTTACAGTTCGTGAAAATAACTTTTTTGTTGTTGTTCTTATGCTATTTGTTTTAGTTACATAAGTTTTGTTTGAAATGAATGTAAGTGTGAAAAAAAATATAATCTCACCTTAAATTTGCATTCATTCATTGTCATGTTTTTGCCACCGCATGGCTTGCGGTAGTCGAGTATACCACATTTTGCTGGTGCATCTCGATTTTTGTTTGAAATGTTTTCTGTGATTCCGTAAACGTGGGGAACTCCTTTATGTGGTACTTCAGCTTCCTCAGTTTCCTGCATATCACAGAAGTGTGTTAAAAACTAAATTGACATAGTTTCCCTGGAAGACGTGATTGCTTTGGAAATTTGTTTGAAGTTATATAGGTCTTGATACCAGCAATTAGACACTAGATAAGAGTACACCCCTAGAGTTATATTATAACCTCTCAGAAAATGTAGGCCTATACATGTAGGAGATGTACATCTTGCGAACTCTCTCTATTTCTGCGATTCTCGATAAAGTGTTTTTGTATGCAAAACATTGGGAAAACTTACTGTATTATTAACCACGAGAGCCTGATGCAAATAGTTTATTTACCTCTGTATTGTGGTAACACCATGGTGTGCTGTGATCATTAACAGGTTTCCAACAACAACCTTTCTGTACGCATTCTCTTTCTGTCATTCTAGCGTGACCGCATTCTTTTCTGTCTTCTTTCAAGATCGCGTGACATCTAGTTTGAGTTGCAACCATGACTTCGACGGATTCTTTTCGTTCTTCTGTAAGCAATCATAAATTAATTTGAGAACAAATTAAGATAAAACCAACCACGGAGACGTAAATGTACCACAGAAACTGTAGACTTGCCAATTTACTAAAGTGTCATACTAATCATTATGATGATAGGACCACTCTTCTAAGCTTTTAATTCATTTGAATGAATTAGTTCGAGATCAAACTTGAATTAAAAACAAGTAAAGTGAAATTGTTTGCAAAAACTAAAATCTTTTAAGCCTTAATCTAATACTAATCAAAGCAATATAATTATTTGTTGTTTTATGTAAGACGTCAGCTGAAATGAATTTTTAGTGCTCAATACAAAGGGCTGACCCTCGGGGAAATCATACAATGAAACTTGGTTTTGCTCCAAGGAATATGACTTGACTGGAAGAGTCATGAGTCTTGACAATTGCTAAACCTTACAATTGGAGGTATTTTTGTGCATTTGGAATGTGATATAACTATACTTAAAAGCTATATATACGATCACTGATCAATATCTAGGAATTTTTTTTACTTTTCTTGAAACATCTTGAATACATAGAGTTTTCTGGAAAGGAGTCATCCCAACAGCAATCTGGCATCGATGAGCAATACATGGAATCTTTCATGATGATATGAGCATAATCTTTGAAACCGTCGGGAACTTCGCATGGTACTCTATCTTCAACCAATACGATGCATTCAGGTTGGTCGCAAAGAGAAACTGAAAAAGAAAGAATACGTTATAGTTTGTTTAGCTTTTATTTTAGCTCTTTCCCGTTAGTGAGAAATTCCCTACAAATTTGTTTCAGAATAGATTGAGTGGCGAGCGTGGGAGAGATATGAACTCGAAATTTTACCCTTGGATGTCAACGTAAATAAGACCAGTTCATTAACCACTTATCGATCGCGCCACTTCGATATCGTTACTCGTTTATTACAACGAATTATAAAAGTCGATTTCTTTTCCGAAGAAATGAGTGTTTGGACAGTGTTATAAACATACACTGCAATACTTTAATATCTAAGATTAAAACTTACTGTCTTTGTGATAACACTTGATAACATCATCGTCTTCAGCTTTATCATCATAACAGCATCCAGACTCGAGACATGAATCTTTAGTCACATCGAATCCACCACATCTAAAAGTGAAAAGATTGTGTGTCATTTTTCTTGTTTGATTTGATATCAAATTCATAGGTAATTCTGCAGGTTTGGGTTTGGTACATATTTTTAAAAGATGCTAAGAATACATATATTTCTCATTTATACGTGGGATTTATACATAATGATAGTTTTTATTTAGTTTGGTTCATTTTGGGCATATTTTGTCACTATTATCTGAATGCTTAGTGGAAAAACCTTTATTTATGAAAGATGCAGTCAAACTTACTCATGGCGTCTTTCCGCTTCTATATCGCACTGTGTGGCACAGGAAGTTCTCAACGTTGGTACATCAATCTGTGGTTCTTTATTTGTCGTTTCTTCATTTTCTGCGGCTCTTGGAATTGCCCCGGCATATGCAGCAGCAATAAAGCTGGCCAATACAACCAGTAAATATAACTTTATATTCATAACGCTGATTTAGGTTTCCTGCTTCGATAAGTTTTATTTTATTTATCTAAAACAAGAGTTAGAAATTGAAATCAACCTTTTTTTTGATATGCCCTGGAATAATCTTTACTTTTGAGCTTTTTTAAGTTCAGAGTTGACAAACCTGTAACTGGTATGACCTGAATTTTTGAACTAATATTGAAACGATTTCGTATGTACTACAACTGATCATACTAAATATAATCAACGCTTTATTCACTTTTTAAATAGTTGACAAATCACCTTTTTTCTCTCTCACCTATTACTAACATTGATTGAACTGCTCAATTCGGGCTGTAACGTTCAAATAATATGTCAAGTCAATTAGGTTTAGAAAGTTGTTTTCTTAGTACAAGATTTCTAATTCATTGAGCTCAAAATTAATCCGTTACATCAATTAGGAATAGAATGTCTCGTTATATTAAACACATCAACTATGATTTCTAAATTTTGATTTTGATATAAAGATTACAACTAGATCGAAAAATATGATGCAATCGGTATAAACATGTACAAACAAACATTCTAATTGAACATCTCTGATTTGAGCTGAGATGAATTTTTCAAATAAATGAAATTTAATATTTTAAAACAAATATAACAACCGCAGATATGAAACCAATGCATCAGTAAATCCGTGCATATACAGTATATATATATTGTTTAAAATTAGGACTACGTTGACATACCTACAGGACCCACGTTTTTGAAGTTATCTAATCGAAAAGTTTTCGCAGTATACTTATCAATCAGAAAGTTTCAAGAACTATCATTTCAAAATAAACCAAATTGAAGAGCTCTATTAACATAACTCAAAATTCAGGATCTATAGATTTCATAGTTACTATACTAGATACATATCATCTTGAGTCATTGAAAAGATTCAGCTAGCTGGTCTAAATTATTACAAATTCTACATTTCAATTTCAAACGGAGACATATTTACAATATTTTCAACGTCAAAACCCGATAAAAATAAGGGTAAAACGTATTCCATTAGAGTAGCTATACAAATTAGTTTTAGAACCAAAATCCATATTAAAAGTTCGAACATACTTTATCATAGAGTTTATATTTTCTACTACTTTATCTACTTTAGCAATATTATTACTTTCCTGTACTTCCAGATATCTTTATCCTTGTAGTTCTTCCAATAGAACTGAATTTGATATGATATCTGGAGAGAAACACGCTATATTTATATCAATAATTTTTTCATATAAAACGAAACACGTAATTGCTATAAATTTGTGCCGTGGGATGTTCATTGTTACTCATAAAGAGAGTAATTACTGGCGCGAAATCGGGATTCTAATTTCGCGCCTTTTTTACGTCGCATCGCCCAAATTCGATATTAGAAAGACGACTCGTAAGTTCGTTGCATAAGATTGTGAAAAGCTATTATTGTTCTTGAGGAAAGGATTATTATGTCATAATATTAAACGATTATGCGATGCACCGTTACTAATCTAAAATAAGAATTTTTATATGATTTGATGTCACGTCATTTTAATCGAAAATCGTCCAGGTCAACATGACATGCAATGAATTCAAAACAATAAACTTATACATTGAACACGATTTTGTCATAAAATGGATAATAAAATATAACTTATTCATAAAATGAAACACATACTAAACAACGAAATATGCGTAAATACTGTAATTAGATAATTTGAAATGGTACATGTACGAATTTGGGTTGGATATAGGGTGATCATAAAGTCTTGAATTTTTTAAATTGCAAAGGGAATTGGTCGATACCATATATTGTTTTTACCCTCACACATGTATGTATTAAATGAAGTGAAAATACTTAAACAATTACTGATTAAAAAAACAACAAATCTGGTTAAGATATATTGAGAACCGACTTTATAACAAAATTAAAAGGGACTTCATGGACACCCTGTACTTTGGGCTGAACGGAAAACTCGTCCGAAAGCAATTTTGATCAATTAATATCATCAATAGGTCACTAAGATTGTACTTGTGTATGTTTACTTGTCACATAATGATCATATATATCAGTTGTTCCAACCTTTTAAGGCTCGTGATCCCCTCCCGGAGACTTTTAGCACTCATGGCCCCTGTTTATAATTCCAGTTTTTTTTTTTAAATTTTACTTTGATTGATAGATTCCAAATCTATTATGTCTAAATTTATGCTCAAAAAATTGAAACACTATGTGAAATAACTGGTTTCATTACATTTGAACCCACGTACATTTGAACCCATGACAATTGCACCTGTATGCTATTGCACCTATGGAATATTTTTTGTTTCACGGATAGTTAAACCCATACTAACCCTAACCCATGGGTTTTAGCACCCGCATATAGATTGAACCCGTGGATATACGCATGGGTTCAAATGTACATGGGTTCAAATGTACGGTCACCGAAATAACTATATCAAGGAATGAAACTAGTTGGAAAAGGGAGTTTTATTGTAAAGAGAAATGCAAAATCAGTTTTGCGTCTAGCTAGATACGGCGACAATATAAATGATAGACACTGGATGCATACGCGCAAAACCATAATGGCCTAAAACACAAATCAGCGCCAAGTACTCTTCAAGTATTTCCTCTTACAAGTTTTTTTTTTTAAATCTTCTATCAAATCAAATTTACATAGGTTATCGAAATGTTTTATTGAACAAAATTTGGAACACATACGTTGATCGGGAATCATTCCACAGCACAACAAAAAGTCACATTGCCTTCAAGTATTGAAGATAGTTCCAAAGAACTTTAACACCGAATAAAAATACATAATTCGTCCATTTTTTGAGAGGGGGGAGGGACAATTTTTGTTTTTGTGTAATGATGTAATGCGACGCTTACTCGTACCTTTTGCTCCGCACGAGGATAGCTTACTCCGCTGTAGAAGTTATCCAAGATGTACAAGCGCAAATTTTCATCTATCTCGGTTGGTTCATTTGGTGCAAGGATTATTGATAGCAAGCCATGAAAAATCAGATTTCAATAAATCATATAAAGAATAAAGAATAGAGTAAAGTGATGTTGGAAAATGCGTCAAAATTTATGTCTTACTGCAAATTCGCACCCTTGGGTACGCCTATGTCTATACACCCAATGATCATCATACCTCAGCAGCGGGATGTACGTATATACCGTCTCTGTTCAAATGTTAACTGATTACGCATATGCTGTTATATTTTGAGGAAATGAACATACAAAATGAGATCTTTTTCCTGAAACGTAAAACAACCGAGGAATTTTGTAGGGTGAGATTAATCTGTTTAATTCCATAATCACAGTTTTTATATTTTATCATGTATGTAATATAAATTGGAGTCCAAAAAATGTTTAAAACCGATTTTATAGTGATACCTATTGAAAAATTCTTTTTCATAGTGTATTAATAGTTCTCTTTGTGCTTTTAGTTCTCATTTATCATACAATACAATTTATTACTATAAAATTGGGCGAAACTTTTTGGACGTCAAATCTCTATATATATATCTATTATGTTGATCATCTCTTTAACTTACGACAAAAGCGCATTAAAGGCTAGAACAGGCACAAAGTTTGCTTTACAAAAGGGCAAGTTAGAGGTATTCCGCTAGAGCTAGACGGGTGAATATATATTGTATGGTAAAAGCCGGTTGACTTTGATAAGACTAATAAAATCCATATTCTTGTGAAAACAGCTCTTTAGAAGTTGTGACGACATTTTGTTTTAATCTGTTTCATATAAATGTTAATCTATTTAAATTTTTCGTCATTTGAAATATATTTGACGGTACGCCGTCACACGTTTTCTATTTGATCTCTCTTTCAAATCAGCCGAGATACAGTACACTGCGATAGTCAGGCTTGTCCATGGGCATGTAAAACGTCTCATAGGATGCATACATTTGTTATTTATGAGACAAGTGGACTTATGGAACAGTTAAGCCAATATGGGTCAATATTATATAGTGTTACGTTGTGTGCGTCATTAAAATTAACTCTGTCCCTAGCCGCGCGGCTTAAACATAATAACGAGGTAACACGTATACACAGCGTGTATACTCAGTCAGTTAAAATGCGTTGCACGGATAGGTAAGCGATAGGTGATAATAGACAATAAGTTTATTTCGGCATGCAAGAAATCATAACACAAATTCAAAGCCCGAATTATTATACATTACAGTAACGCATTTCATCGCGATTAAAAAAAACAGAAAACGATCATTATAAGTCTGCGACACCAAGATTTAAAATGAGTCAAAAATTGAAATAAAATAAGCAAAAAACACAAAAGGAAACTTAGTCATTCAAGAATTCTACCAACAAGGTAGGGATTAACATAAATCTCCATATATAATTTGAGAAATAAATAAAACTAAAAGTCGGGGGAATAAAGATAGAAATAATATTACATTTTAAAGCGCGAGTACAATTCTAGTTCTTGAATTCGGACGAAACTTGGTATGTACGTCTGGGATAATGCTTACATAACACAGAACCAATTTTCATTTCGATCGGGTCAGAGAAAGAAGGTTACCTGCTCTTGCTATTAACTCTGTATAAATCAGATTTGCAACGTGTAAGAAATGGTTCAGAAATTCTACAGATTAACAGAATTATTAGAAACAGTCGTTTTACACGTCACTTTATTTATGTAGTGATATTTAATATGCACGTAACCTAAATTTAGTATTTTTTTTTATTAAATTGCATGGGACGGGACAGGCATAAATACTTATAGGATGGGCAAGAAAAATATGTCGGGAAAGCCTAGTAATCGAACAGTATATTCAAGCATTTCTCACTTGTTATATATCCTAATACTTAAAAACCTCCAAAATATAAATCATGTGGAATTAATTTGTAATTTGCACAATTGAAAAGAGGGCGATAATCCAGAAAAGAAATCAATGTTGTTATATATAGCAAAAAGTGTAATTCGCTTAAATTGAGAGCTAATTATGCGGAAAGGTAAAAATAATTATTCATTTTACTATACTAATGTTTAGAAACGTCTTCATCAAGTTCGTACTGTTGTACACGAGGAAAGATGAAACATATGTACATTGGCACCCTCGAACATTTGTACAAGTTAGCTTTCGCCACCACATGCATATTCAGCTACCTCCATTCCTATCTAAAGTGGTGGAAAATGTTCTTGATGCAAATATCTTCAGTGTAATAGTCCATTAGTGCGAATGCCCTTGGGTGCAATTCGTATGTGGGATTATACGGTGCAAATATAAGGATGAATAACAGACATAGATAATTGAGAAAGTTTCTGATACCAATTACAAAGTTCTTTACATCACACAATTCCTAATCCAATCCGAATAGACGACGAAAAAATCTGTTTATTCTTTTCCAAATCGACTCGTTTGGGGGAACTTCAGTGCTTATTATGATTCCAATATCTATATTTTTCGCATTTATTTTAATCATTTTTTTCAACGATTCGTCAAATCTTTGTTGTATAATTGATTCAAACTCTTCTACGATGTGCGATCCCAGAAAAAAATGCGTTGCTCTTGAAGCCAAGTTATTCAAGAAAATGCTCTTCAAGTTTTTGTAATGTGATTCCAATTCATCCATATTAAAATACCGATCGTTCATAACCTGGAATGTCGGTAAAAATATTTTAAGATAATTCGTACCATAATATTTTAAGATAATTCGCCTTGTACGAGTGAAAAAGTAAATGCAACACGTAAAGGTATCAGTTCATAAGAGTAATTAATGTGTCTGTTCTCATCCATCAGAATAAGTAAAACATTAAGTTTGTTTGAAATTAAATTAACCGATGTGTTTAAACGATTGGTCGAATGTGAGTAACTATACGTATTTGTATTTTCTTTTCCCGGCCCATGCATTTTCAAATTTATTTTGAATGACTTCTTTAAAGATGTTTCCAGATACCACTTGGATCTACGTGTAATTTACCTTTTGCAGTCTTTCTTCTTCTGCAATTATTTCTTGATCAATCAAACATGTCAGCGTTGCTGTCATGTTTTCCTGAATTTAAAATATATATATTGTTTAGTTTAGAACAGCGTTTCCCAAACTTTTTGGGGCGTGGACCTCTGTTGAGGAATTTTTTTTGGGCGCACCCATATCCCATACCGTATCAATTTCTGTCCTTAACAAAGAGGAAGGATGATGTTTTAGTTACAACACAAACGATATTAATGTGATGGACGAGGTTGCGCTTCACTGCACGATTTATCAATTGTAGGAGCGTTAACTGACATCAATGGATATTCTATCAATATCTTTGTGTACCCCCTGTGCAGTCAGCGTGGACCCCAGTTTGGGAAACCCTGGTTTAGAAGATAGTTGAGGTAATATATTCTCGAAGCAGAATCGTAATTTTTAAAGAACCACTGACGTAAAGTAAGCTATATTGTAAAATTATTTTATTAATTTCCATACCCACCTTAGTTACGTTGTTTTGTATATACGCTTTTTCTTCTCTTATTTTGATTAAATCAATCAAATTTTCAAAATATTCCAGTAGAGCCTCGGAGCAGCCCTTGTAATATTCTTTCAGTTTATCGCGATGATCACTTTCCATATTAATTCGCATCTGTTGCGGTGTAATTCTTTTATTCTGGCGAAAAAATAACACAGTGAGAATTAAGAGTTGGTGAACGTTTAGTACTTTAGTTCTTTACCATATAATATACCAACGAACTTTATATACTACCCATATTTGGTCACGGCAACGTTAAAGGATATTATTTAGATGGCACACACCAACGCAAAAGTAAATAATAATTAAAGATGTTTCGGCCATTACGATATCCGTATCATCTAAAAATGGACCAATATTTCCGATATGTCCAAATCTCTAATCCGATATAGAATGTTTTGAATTATTGGTTATTATGCTGGCAACTGAAATTATTATTCTTTTTTTGAGGAGAGAGGCATTTACAGCCTCCCTTAATTTATGCACCGTTGATACATATCGTTTAATGAGTGATTGCTGCTCTCAAGTGTACCGATCGGACAATCCACTGCATATGTCTGCATCATCCTCGCGAAATGGTTAGTTAATGTGTTGAACATTATTGTGTTTCAATTTAAGTTATTGTCAAATACACCCACAAGTGTACTTTTATAGGTCCCGATTTTTAAAACTACACGTACACGTAAAATTACACGTAGCCCTGAAATGGCGTTGGAAAAACGCACAAATGTACTGTGGATTTGTGCATCTGATTCACAAATTATAATTTTTTATGTTCTGCGATATTCTGTACTTCAAATTGCTTAATGTTCACTGAAAATATTTTATTTATCACATTCACCCAGTACAATAGAAAACGTTATATATAATATTGTAATATCGGTAAATGTCTAATTATTTTACGAGAATTGTAAAGCAAATTATCTACATGCATGGTGAGTTTTTGAAGCAGTCCAAACAGATCCTGCCCTTTTTCGCATAGGATAGAATTTTTGGTACTCCCGAAGTATGTAAACATATAATAGGTCATGATTTTATTTCAATTCACCTCATTTTAGTTCTATTACGAGTTCGGGGACTAGGCAAGTAACTCCAGCAGTATTTGTACCTAAAATTATGGCCTAACCCTAACCTGGTACACATCCTACGTTCCGGTTTCCGCCATCTTGGTTCACATACTTCGGGAGTACCCAATTTTCATATTCATCTCGGGACAAACGAAATTCGATAACGCGGCACATGGATGAATATTTGTTTCAGATACATGGACTTGGTTATGGATGACGCCAGTGGTTAGTACCATACCATAGCGTACCAGCATTATTCTCGCACGGACTCGGATGGGAGTATCCGCGCAGCAGAGGGAACACTTTAAGGTTAGGTTAATAGTGGAACTTTTTACTTTCTTGTATATATCGATATATAGACCGCGAGACAAGAACGTTTATCTTTCAGTTTTGTAGCGCACATAGGGGAACTACTTACTCCCATTTCCAAAAGTTGCACGTTTTAAGAAAAATACGCTTGACTACAAGAAATATGTGCAACCATCTGTTCTATATTCTCTGTTCACTGATATTTGGGGAATCCCCTATATCCAGTTTTTGCATCAGGATTTTTGAAGCATGTTTCACAGAAACAAGCTGTAGTGCGTTCAGTATGTTCATTTTCATACATATATATAGAATTTATTTAGTTAACACATGTGCGCTACGAAACTCATTTTTTTTGGGTGTTTTACAGAGACTCGTCTCACGACCTATTAGAAAATGGCAACAGCATATTGCAGCGTGTGTTCAGACTGTCAGACAATTGTTCAATTAGACGGGGAGTATACGGAAATTCTCACCAGATTTTCCTGCAGTTCCTCCGCATATTTACAAATGATTTTCTCGACTAAGTCATAGCAGAAGTGCTCTTCTTCTGGTATGTCTTTCTGAATAACAATGAATAAACGATTCGTGACTAAACATTGTTATCAAAACAATCACGAACAAAATATGAATGTACACGGAAAAATTTCTGATAAAACATGATAGACCTTATTTTGATGCCAAATTAAACTTTTTCATTTTTGTTGTACCAGATTATAGAAAAAACGTTGCCTCGAGAAATCTTATGAGCAATAATACCTTTTCGTTTTCATTTTTGAACAGACGGCGAGAAATTTGATCTTTCATAGATAATTTTGCAGACGCGATCTGAAAAAGTTGATTGCAGTTAGATTGGTCAAATACAGCAGCGCAAACTGAGAAAATATCAACATTCAACATATTTATTTGCTTTGTAAAGCAGTCTTGCCTTTTCACACGTTTCCAGTGCCTTTTTGTATTCTACTTCTAGCTCGTGTTTCAGTTTATCGCTGTATTTCATTTCGATTTTTGTCAAAGCTTTTCTACGATATTCGTTTTCAATTTTTTTCTTTATCTCTTGATGGTGTTTCAGAAAATTTGCAGCAGTTTGATATGATTTCAATTTCTAAATATGAATATTCAAAAATCAGGGGTAATTTACCTGAACCATATTGTATTGAAAATCTGGAACTACTTTTAAATGCTTCAATAATACCGTAGTTCAAGAGTGGTACAAACTGCGGGCCGCACATTCCGTGCGGCCCTCAGAACAGTTTTGAGTTATTTTTAAACTATTCCAACTGGGAATAGACCTTTTCATTATCCCGATGTTGAGATTGATGTTTGTTAAAATTGCGGAATTTCAGTGTTGTGTCTATAAACGTGAGGACGGTGTCAATGTGGGAATGACGTCCTGTAATCGGTACAAAGAGAATGAATTGTCTTGTGCAGACAGGACCAAGCCGATTCGATGAGTCGCGCTTTTTATCTAAACTTTGTACCATAAGCTAGCGCCAAGTAACTCCACATTTGGAGAGACGTTTTGTGCCTTTATTTTAGTAAAAACGTTCATTTATTTTCAAGCGTTGGCCATGCGACAGCAGTGACGAACCGCAGAGCTAGCTGACTTAGCGCCTCTCGATCCAGTTTTTTTTTAGCTGGGTCCGGAGTCCCAACTTGGTTGTTCTTTGACGATAACACCAAGCTTTATTACGCTGAGTAATAAAATTAGTCAAATTTAACAATTCATCATATAGTGAGTATAAAAAATGTGACTGAGGTAAACTGGGAAGAAACGTATATTTTCTTACCCACACCAACGTTAAACCACAGTGTCTGGTGTGTTTTCAAGTAAAACTTGTCACGGAAGAATATATACGGTTTTAAGGACACATTAATGATGTTTTTGGCATTTTTGGTTGGTGAAATATTAAAAAAATTATGAAGGAGTGTCAAAATGACCCAGGTCAAACACCCGAGGTCATTAGGTTAAAGTGAACGCTCGATGCTTTGATCTCTCTTGGGTTTTCTCCGATTGTGGCCCGCGGGACAGCCTTAAAATTTTTTGCGCAACCTCGGATCACACTGCCGTAGTTATTTAATGAGGTACGTACCTTTCCCCATTCTTTGGCGCATTCGAAGCCCAATTTTTCCACTAACCAACGAAGATCGGATTTCCTTTTATCCTGGAAAAATGAAGTCGTATGCATAGGTTTGGGATCTACGTCTATTTAATTGAAGAAAACTCATTTTACTCCAGGTTCTCGATCTTAATATTCATTCTAACTTGAGCATTGATTACTGTGGTGGGACAGCCGTAATTAAAAGTTGAATGGATATTAAAATTTACCTCGCGTAGGAGTTTCTTTATCTCATTTCTTTGTATGTTTTCAAGACGAGTTTTCATCCCACAGTCGTTAACTTCAATTCGTAATTCTTCCTCGTTCACATCTTTCTCATATTTATTGCGAATTTTTTCCAATATTCGCGTGTGATGTTTTAATAGTCGTATAGGTGCCTTAGGTGGCACGCTGTCGTTTGCTAGAAACTAAAATTTAATTTTTTGTAAATTTATTTGAACCACTTGGCTTTGATCCACGTGTTCGCCACCACCGATAAGATGGATATATGTTGTTATTCTGGTTAATTTTCGTCTTCATTATGATAAAAATCGCTTCTCTCTTCGAATACTGGACCAATTGCTTTGAAATTTTCAGTGGTTGAAGATTGATTTTTTTTGCCAGAAGGCTATTACTTTTATTTATTCCTAAATTTTCTATGAATCTTATGAGATCTAATATTTCATCCAAACTTGCGCTGTATTGATTTTTAATTATGGTTTTTAAACACGGTTTCTAATCCGCCAAGCGTGACGGATGATTTTGAAAATTCTTGCGACTGGAAACTTGGAAGTTTTTGAGGTTACGGTACCGGTAACCTCAAAGGTAAGGACTGCTGCGCTCTGGTCCACGTGTCCATATATTTGAGCATTGCTCTCTTGTTTTTGAAAAACATCTTCGAATAAAAATGGAAAATATATCTCTAAAGTGATGGCACTAAATACGTACCAATTGCATTTCTTTCTCATACTCTAAAATCGCCTCTCTTGTTTTTCTTTCTTTCCTTCGATTAAATGCTCGCTGGTGTTAAAATAAAAAGTAGTAAGTAAGCAATTCTGATGGTAAGATAGTCGAGAAAGGACTCGATAAGGGTCGCGGTCAAATCTATTTCCTCACCAATTTATGTTAAAACAAAATATCGATCAGATTTGGAACCAGTACTGAGACCCACCATCACCGAAATAGAGCCGAGATTCGTCTTTTCGTGCAAAAATATGCAAGCACACTGGTCTTCTTAAATGTAATTTTGTTTCAATAATTTCCGTATTATTGAATTTTATTTTAGTCCCGGTGAGGTCGCGAAAAAATTTAGCCGTGTCAAGTGGGTCGTGATGAAAATAGTTTGAAGAACACGCCATATCCTAATTTAATTGTCGTAAATTTTACCTGAGATTGTTATTAGATATTGATATACCCCAATTAAGCCCTAAGTTTTATTTATGGAATGAAATAAAACACAACTATTTTATGTTTCCTCAAATAATATTGTTTTACCTTCAACACATTGTTCTTGCGCATTGTAGTATCAAAGTGTTCATCGCATGTTTTACCAAGATGGACATAATAATGCTTTCGAAATTTTTCGTCGCCCATTCGTTTTGTTCGCTCAAACTTTTCCAGGGCATGTTTCTTCGCATCTTCGTGGTATTTTTTCAATTCCTCGACGTCCATGTGATTTTCGGCGGGAAAATGCTTCTATATACAAGACGAGGTGTCTTTAATGTCACAGCTTTCGTGTCAAATAAGTAAAAATGTTGATCGATGACTAATAACATTGGGTTAAACTTTTTTTTTTGTGTGCTGTTCGCTGCTTGGCAGTAATACAAATTTAGGTACTCATGAAATATGCGTACCAAGAAGGCGGACATCGGAATGTAGTATGTGTACCAGGTTAGGCCATTATTTTATTCCAATTTTCCTTATTTAGTTCTATTACGAGTTCGGGGACTAGCCAATTGACTCCCGTAGTATTTGTACCTGCAATTATGGCCTAACCCCAACCTGGTACACATACTACGTTCCGGTGCCCGCCATCTTGGTACGCATACTTCAGGAGTACCCAAATTTCTGCGTCAGCATCATGAATAAAATGTTTTTTTGTTATGCCCAATGAAGAAGATTATGTGTTTGGTTTTATTGAATATTTAGGCATGAATGTGTATACAAAATTGCGGTATGATCCAGATTTAGACAGGATTTAGATTGAAATGAAAAATCATGTGTTTATAGATTTGTTAGCTCTGAAACTACACAAAGATAAATCATTTACTGTTTTGAGACTTCGATTTGATTTGTCATGTTATTTTCTGAGTTGAGGCTTTTCTAAGAAACAAAGTGATAATTCCGCACAGCGGCGCCCGAGATTTAAAATTATTTTAGCTCTTCCAACGCTTCCAGGAATTCCGTCGCAAAATTGATTGAATCTATTTTTTTTTGTATAACTAATAGGACTTTCTTAAAAACCAAGATAAAAATTGAATGAAAAATGCGCCTAAACAGTAGAATATTTGGCAACTGCTATTGTGTGGGCGGGTCTCCAATGTTACTGTTACTTTTTTGCAGTAGAAGTTTTTAGAATTACAGTCCCCGTCATTCTATCGTTTAACTCAGTGGTTCTCAACCTTTTACTAACCGCGTAGCACTTTACTGTTTTTTACTCTGGCCGCGTACCACGAAAAAAGCCCCCTTTTTGGCGCGGGGAACAATGGCACAAGACACGCGCTATGGGAGTATTTTATAATGTGGCACTACATCCTTAGTGACCTAATTCGCAAGGCGAACGAAAACATGACCATCTCGATTCCTTCGTGGACAATAGCAGGCGAGGGCGATCTCTAAAGACTGGACTGGCCGATAAGACGTTTCTCCGACCCTTGACCCCAGAGAAATTCTTCCTATACCTTACTATTGCAAAATATTTTATACTTATTTCAAGACTGTTTTGATGTGTTGGCGCTTATAAGCTGGTTTACGTGTTTGAAAACCCTCATTTTTATTAAAATAAATCAACAATTACTGATTATTGCTGGATACGGAAGTAAACAAGGAAATTGATGCCCGGGCAAACATTCATAAAGGCCGTTCAGCGAATACATACAGTATGAAAGATAAAGCGTTGTCGGCATATTTTGGCCAACTCAAAAGTTAATTGTTGCAATAAGTTAAAGCTGCTCGCGTTCCACTTGATCACCTTCCGCGTACCACTAGTGGTACGCGTACCACAGATTGAGAACCACTGGTTTACCTAATATATTTATTCTCACGATCTCATTCAGGCTATAATAAATTCATCGCATCACAGTACTGAATTCTATTCATAAACAGGCATGGAGCAAGGAAAAGGCAGTTGAGTTATTTACTCGTAACCCCTACTGATAGTCTATGTAATAAAACTAGCATTTCCTGCTCATCTCACAATTCCAGAACCGTTTACAGATTACTCAAATGCGTTTGATTAGTTCGTATTGCAAAGCACAAAATTATTCAGAAAACAAATCATGAAAATTAACTACTATGGATTTAAAACAGATAATAAAACAATGCTATATTTTATTGGAAATTGTGCAGTGCTTGTATATCGCGTGAATTCAAATTTCATATGAGTGAATTTTAAAGTAATGATTTCAATTTTGGTATACATGGATGATCGATACCCAAACACGTGAAGTTACGATTATAATCTTAACGATAATCAAAAAATAAGTCTGATAAGAGTACCAAAAAATCAAAAATATAGAACATTTGAAAAAATGCCTATATATTAATTAACAACTTAACTCAACTTATAATATTAAAAACTATCACGTTCAATGTACAAACGGCCACTGAGTGATATTTCCATTTTTCATAAAATGATCTACATTTACGAATCATGATTTAACTTAAAATAGGCAACATTAAAATCGTAAAATATCATCAGTGATTTCTATCACAGAAAACATTGTAGCAGATAAAATATTGAATCAGAAGCTTTGAAAACCTGTTTCTCATCATTAATAGACAAGAAAGCGATGCTTGGCACGAAAATCAAAACGAAGTGGGATGGGTATAACATTTTTCACAGTAAACCTCCGGTACCTTAACGCAGCTGACCACCGGATATAATCTCACGCGAAGCGAAACTGCCACAAGGTGACACATTTTGATGACGCCATATCACACAAAAAAGCGCGTTCAATACAGGAATGTTTGAAACAAATGAAAGTAATAGCCTTTTAGCAAAAAATGAAAATTTCAAAGCAATTGGTCCAGTAGTTAATAAATCGTATTTAAGTAACCAGATTTGGTGGTGCGGTAAGATTACTAATTAATTACTACTACTGATTACAACTTTTTATTATTAAAAGAAGGCTTTTACGTTTATTTATTTCTAAAATCTCTGTGGGTTCTGAGGGATTCGTTTTGCTATTTTGTCTCCTGTGGCAGATTGGATACCCATACTACTAAGTTTTGGCCTTCTTGTTCGTCCTTGGAAATCGGGAAAAACAATATGGAAAAGGATGAAAGAGAAAAGTGATTTTTTCATAAGAAGAAGAATACTAACAACAATAACATAATATCAAAACGATCCATAGGTCCACTTCTTGTACAATAACCGCTTAATATCAAGTCAAAATTAATTAAATTATTGGCGAAACTAATATGCACAAGTTACCAGCTGTGAAATTTCTGTTTCAGTCGTGATCATGCGCTAAAAAGACTCGCGAATTTTTCCTTTATTCTTGCCCACAACGATTTTTTTACCTCCGGCACTTTATCGGTATTAGGGATCCTATTTTTTTCATACTTTTCATTCGATTTTTTCATTTTCTCATACGACTCTTTCAGCTTCATCACGGCGACTTTATTGAACTCTTCCAAGAAGTATGAAGGCATAAGAAACCTCACTCTTCGTGAAGACATATCGTCATTAACATTTTTATGGATTCGGGCGTAGTGTTCTGCAAGCTCTGTGCTGTCGATGTATCGATCTATCATTATCTGAATAAAAATATAATAATATTCGAGATATATTTTCGGAAAATCCTAATTAGACGCAGTGCAATATTCCATATAAATCGATGGAGTGTTAGAATCAGGTAAGATGTTATGTCGCATGTTCACTAAACGACGTAGGTACTTCTATTTGGCATGTCACAACCATTTTTGCATATGTTATTCCTAACAATCACCTGGATCCGTCATCCAAAGATTACGTCACCACGATCTCACAATAAATGGCATGTTCGCCAACGAAAACGAACTCACTAACGCCAACGATCTCTCTCATATCATATCGGGATCGTTACGAGAAAACGAGAGAAATAGCTTGCTCGATTTCGGGTAATCGTCTGCGAGTCATGGATGACAGTTAGTTCGGAGGGCCCTATTACGTTGCAGTGACGTAATTTTGGAATGACATGGTCAGGCTTCTCGTGCAAAAATGTATGTGCCACGCCAGCTAGAAGAACTTACGTCGTGTTGTGAATATGATACCATATTAAATTACTCAATTGATATGCAGTTTTATGATGCGTCATTGAACAAAAGTTTTTGGAATATTCATTCATGTTTTTTGGAATATTATTGAAATGACTTTGTCATCAAGTGTCTATGACAGGGGTGGGCAAGGTTTTCGGACCAGGGGCCTTACTGGCTGCCCATGTAAGCATGATTAAAGTTACATTTCATGAACAATATTTACAAAAGCAAGAGTGGAAAACGATAATCATTATGCCAAAACTCAATTTGATCGCAATCGCAGCAAATTCCATGAACTATTTTTTACTAAAAAAACAGCAAAATTTGGTTTTAGTATGGTGCGCGCTGGTGACAGCATCAGGCGGGCCAGATTGGATTACCCAACGGGCCGGATTTGACCCGCGGGACGTAGTTTGCCCGTGTCTGGTCTATGACCTTTATCTAAGGAAGTTTTAACAAGAAGTAGTTTTAAAATTAGTATACTAAGGTCAAAGGTAAAATGGAAAACAAGATGAGTTGTGTATGCGATCGTAGTATGTAACCATGGCCGGCCATAGCAGTTGAAATCTTTTGTCCCAACCTTTTATAGGTTGAAACTACATTACGAATTTTGAGAAAACAAAGGATTCAGTTAGAAGGACAAAACTGAATTACTGAGTTTTGTGGACCCATGGCCGAGAATCAG
This sequence comes from Styela clava, assembly GCF_013122585.1. Taxonomy (NCBI): domain Eukaryota; kingdom Metazoa; phylum Chordata; class Ascidiacea; order Stolidobranchia; family Styelidae; genus Styela; species Styela clava. The sequence goes on along the minus strand of NW_024102838.1, from coordinate 2,081,269 downwards.
AATCGTATTAGACGAAATGTTGTTATGTAAATGTAAAATTTGATTTAACATTTTTTTTCTGTTGCTCGAAAAGTGGTGGATTCTTAATATTAGATTTTAATGGGCCGCTTTTACGATAAGTATTATGTAAATGCAAATTGATCTGTCTGACTTACCTTCTCAAGATTTTTTTCTTCCTTAATAACAATATCCGCAACCATGTTCTCTATCTCTTTCTGGACAAGTACCTGAAATAATTTTATAAGTCATAAGTTTTAAAAAGATCTGTTGCATTGTTCAACAGCGCTCAAGCAAATCATTTAACCTTACAGAATTTTGTATACACTGAACATTGTACTTTAAATTTACTGTGAGTATACATGCTTTTCTGTTTGATAGAAAAAATCTAATTTATAAATAATATTGCACATCTTTGTTTAAAGAAGATCTACCTACGAAATGACATGCAAATACGCAATTATTTTATCGTTGTACGTCTACTCTAGGAATATTGTAGCACTGTTCCCAAGCTTGATGCTAATTTTTCACCGAAATTTGATAAATTTCACAATTTAAAGTTGTTTTAACTTACCCATTTGTCTTTATTTCTCTCCTCTGCTTTCCTTTTTCTTTCAGCAAGATCCAATTCCAAGTCGTCCAGGTATTGAAGCACGTAGCCAGAGTCTTTATAGAACTGTTTTGTTTTTATTTCCTCGTCGCTGCGTCTCCTTAGATCCATTCCTGCCGCACTGCTACCTTTGTCCTTGAAATAAAATTTTGGCTTGATGTAAACCTCGTTGTTCATTTGTTAAATGATATTAATATTATAGACTATAATATAGAGTGATTAGCAAAAACGAACAAATGAAATAAACGGAATAAAGATGAACTGTTTTTCATTGCACAATTTTCTTACGGGTTTCTCGTCGAAAAGACTTTTGATGCAGTAAAGCTAAATTCCACCTTGTGTCATGTATCATACTTGAATGCATGCCATATGTCGTAGTTACAAGTTGTATTATAATATATATTTTGTAACAGAAATAATTAAGCTTAAATATTTCACATACCAGGGCAGATAGCAGCTCCGTGATGTATCCTATAACAATTCTGTCTACCACCTGCGCGTACGGCCTTTCTTGATTCGGTAGCGGAAACTGTAATACAATGTTTTGGAATATTTCAAAAGTGATTTCAGCTCACGGATCTAAATCTGCGGGGCTTTTATAAAATTGAATAAATCTAAATAAAGTAAATCTTACTTTATTTAGCATGTCAAAATAAGTTGGATCTTGACGACTGCTGCGCAAGCCAAACTGTTTTGTTCGTATTATTGTGTCTACTACGAGGTTTATTTGAATCATCTATGGGACCACTCAAGGAATATTAATAGCCCACAGAAATATAGCGTGTTTCGGAGAACTCCAAAGAATCAAATGGAGATCATTATACGAGAATGGAAAGAAATTATATACCTGACTCTTTGGCGCCCTGGTTGTTGATTCTGCAGCCATTCGCTTGCCCCACTGAACCAGGAAAGAATACATGTTAGAGTATTAGTTAAAACCTATGCTAAATATTTGGATACATGTCACTCAGCATTCATCTTGCGTATTATTGTACCAATAATACATACATACAAAGATATAGTTTTGATAGCAAAGCACTTTATTAACATTCTAGTTTATTATTTCCAAATAGAAGAATAGGTTATTAGGCCGGCCATCAGATAGCAAGCAATACTGTTGGGTTTATTCTTTTAAAAATTCTTACATTATTCTTCTGTCCAACCACCGCCGCTCCTCTTGCATTTTGGAATTCTAAGTTCATCTTGACTTTTAGTAAATTGAGATATTTCTTTTCTACATTAGTTGAACCTTTGTCTAGATATTCTTCCTGAGCTTCTTTTCGAATATTTTCAGCATGTAACTTCATTTCATCTGGGGTTTGGTATTTAGCCGCTTTCTAAAAGTATGAAATTGCTAAAGAGAATGTAGGACTCCGCTATTGCTAAGCTGAACTTCTCGTTTGGACCGCAAAACTCATGACTTTTTGGTTTTACATTTACATCTTTCTTTTGGGGTGACCAGCGCTCAGTTGGAAGTTTTACGAGTTCAGTCATCGGAACGTAGTATGTGTTACCAGATTAGGGTTAGGCCACAATTCCAGGTACAAATACTACGGGAGTCACTTGGCTATTCCCCGAACTCGTAATAGAACTAAATTATGAAAAAAATTGGAATAAAATTATAGCCTAACTTGGTACACATACTACGTTCCGGTGTCCGCCATCTTGGTGCACATACTGCCCATACTACGGGAGCGCTGAAGCTTCCATGATGGAATAGTAGAGGGGCATCTATTTAGCAATATAGAATGTGAAATTGTTTACCTCTAGCCATTTCTTTTCGCTTTTATTAATCAAAGCAACTTTCAGTTTGTACAAGTCCCGCCTTCTTGTCTCCTGTTATCAAATAAAGGTAATGTAGCCTACTATTATTTGCTTTTGAACATAAAGATGTGTTAAATGGGATCAGTTTGGCTAGGAATGGGCTCTGCGAAATATACTCTACTATTTCATACTATACATAAGATGGCAGCCTTGAGTTGGACAAAAGTTCTACTTACTCGATCAGCAATTTTAGACCTTTAGTATGCGGTACCAACGCAGACTACCCATTGTGTCCCTCACAGAAATTACATTTCACGATAATCTCTCCGTAAAAGGGGGCTCTGACAAATTCATAGCCGAGAGAGCAAATTTTTATTTTGTTGGGTAATTTTATTGAAAATTAAATAGCTAGATGGTTTGGATAAAAACTGTAAATTCGATTGAATCGCGAAAATTTTATAGCAGTTTACGAAGGAAAAAAACAAAATACCTTTATCATGCTTTCGGCTCGGGTTCTTTCTTGGTTGTGAGCCAATATATCATCGAAGTATTTGCTTGCTTCCATACTTATGTTTTCCATGTTTGCTTTAGCTCCATACTTTTGTTGAATTTGAACAAGGTATTGGCAGTGAAAGTGATACAATGCATTCGGATCACCCATACCCCATAAAATCACCGCCTGATTGGAAAAATATTGTTAGGAACAAAACAATCAACTTGTAAAAACAATTTTTAACAATTTTTTAACTCTCGGTTTTATCGATGATTCAGACTCAAGTTAAGTCTCATTTTATGCAAAAGATTTCAATAGGAGATAAAGTGTAAGTTATGCCATAAAGTGTTATGGGATCGCGAACTTTGATCAGAAACACAAAATCCTTACAAACTGCGATAATTACACGTTCATTAGACTTATCTATCTTGCTTCGCATAGCAAATTTATAAACTATTTTCGATCAAAATTAAAATTTGTGGAAAAAAGATTTACTTGTTGAATAAGATCTTGATATTCTGCAACTGCTTTTGCCTCAAGCTGAGCCTTTTCCAATTCTATTTTTCTCTGAAATATAGATAAATTAATGCCAAATCTTGCAGATGGTATGATTGAAATATGTTGTGTACATCGCACGTCAACCTGCAATAAGCTCCTAATAAGGCGCCGATAGCACGATCTCTAGTGCTAGTGTACTATCACTAATGTTTGGAGTAGAGGAGCATTGCTGAAGTTTGCGCACGCGGTTTGAATGTATTATAGCAGAACTTAAAAAATAGCAAAAAGGTAAGCATAGATTACTAAGAATACATTCTAAACACTTCCTAACAAAAGTAAAACTCATTTTGCAAGAGCACCCAGTTCTATACCTAAAGTAGAGTATCTAAGATTTTACTAATCACCTTCATGAACTCATTTTTGGTTTTGATCGTTTCAAAGTGATCATCACACATTGTTTCCAGATGTTTTTCAAAGTTTTGTTTACATTTCCCGTCACCCATTTCTTTTGCACTGGCGTATCTTTTCTTCGCGAGTCTTTTTGCGTTATTATGTCTTCCTTCAAGATCTTCCTTCTCAACGTAACATTTCTCCTTAAGAGCATTCTGCGCGAAAAGCAATTACCTGCGTTATAGAGATAGTGAACGAAAATCTGGTTTGCATATAAACTTATTGATACTTAGACATGTATTCTAATCTTGTTTAGAAATGCACAATAAATGGACGAGCTCGAATATTCAGAGCTATGTGCAATAAAATTGGCGCTCCCGTAATATGTAAACCAAGATGGCGGACACCGGAACGTAGTATGTGTACCAGGTTAGGGTTAGGCCATAATTTTATATCAATTTTTTCATTTATGTTCCATTACGAGTTCGGGGACTAGCCAAGAGCTCCTTTAGTATTTGTACCTGAAATTATGGCCAAATCCCAACCTGGGTACATACTACATTTCGGTATCCGCCATCTTGGTTCACATACTATCGGAGGTTGACCACCCAGGTTGATAGAAAAAGACGAGCGGTGATTATAATTCAGTTACATTTTTTTCATGTTTAGAACCCATCGCCGAGTTTGCCAGCCTCCCGCAACAATTTTATATTTGTTATTTTTGCATATAATTTTCTCTGAGTTTTCCGTGTCTGAAGGTGACGCGTCTTTTATTATCTTAAAATGCACCATCTACCAGACAACGTCCCACTTGTCAAATATTTATCTATCCATTTCTTTAAGGAGCTGGCTCAGTTAGATAAGCCGTACTGTTTCTTTATATTGACGTGTTAAAGATTTACAAGTTCAATTCTTTATTTATGTTAAAATCTTATTTGTATTCATTTTATAAATACTGTTTTTGCCCCACCCCACTGCGCGAGGGAGGCGAATGTACAATTGATAAAAGTACAGAAAAACGAAAAAACGATCGCTCAAAAAGGCGTCTACCGACAATAACGAACTTACTAATCCCAGCGATCTCTGCGATAATATTGGCATCGTAGAAGAGAGAGAGTACGAGAGCGTCTACGCAATTTGGACAACGGTCCGAATATGTCGGTGGGTTGTATTGCGTAATTGTGACGTCGTAGTGTCGTAATTTTTAGATGACGTAGTCACATTGGGGTTAGGAATGACACATGCAAAAATTGTTGAGCCACGCCCACTAGAAGTACTTGTGGTTACAGAGGGGGAATAACTTGAAAACGTTTTCAATAATTTATGAATAGGAAAATCGCCGACCTTCATTGTTTCATCATAGTATAGTAGTGCCTTCTCGTACTCAGTTGAATAGTAAGCTCTGATGTTTGCCTGCAAAGAAAACAAACTTTTGTCGAACATTGAAATAACCCCATGCGTGCACGCACGGACTTTTTAGTAAGTTTTTTTTTTGAAGATGTTCATAACAAAACATATTAGATTGTGCAGTGATGTTTTGTATTGGAATTCCGAGTTTGTAACGGAAAAACAAGTCTTGTGTAACTTAGAAAATTACTTTAATTGATTCTATTGCGTCATTTTATGGGCGGGTTACCGAAACTGCCAGTTCATTTTGAGCGCTGTACGTTTTATAGACATTTTTGCGTAAATGATATACTGTAGCTAATAAAAACGTTTACTAAAATCTATCAATAATTTCAATAAACGCCATGCTTCCAGGTGCAATCTAGTGAACAAGTTTAGCAAAATTCGGGATAACCTACGTTTGCTGCAACATTCTCAAGTAGATATTATTTTTACATTTAGTTATATTTTTCTTGAAAAAGTTGTATGAAATGGAAGATATCCGAAAATAGGGAAAAGTGATTACGCCGTTGGCCTGAAATATACCTAAAGTAACAAAAATATACCTCCTTCAAGTTACTTGCTTCGTATTCCCCACCAGAGAATGCCCCGTCGCATGCAACGATCATATTTAAGATGTCACGCGCTGACATTTTATTATTTCCTTTTGCCATTTTAGGCTGCAAATGTTGTGGACTGACAATGCTTTCAACGTACTTCTTGACCCATTTTCTGAATACGTCCTCGAGTTCTAGAAAAATATAAAGAAATCCAAGATGCACTCGAAAGTCGAAATGATAAAGCCACGCGGATAAAAGCGAACGGTAAATTTGTTCATCACTATTGTTGATATCTTTAGGATGGAAATTTCCAATTGAAAACAAACTTTCATTTATCTCCTGCTCCATTATAATGGGTGATTTAGCAAAACTTTCGATTTACATTGCTCAAATATATGGGCACTAAGTACAAATGTCATATGAAGAAATTAACCGAATGAAATTCATCATCATTTATATAAACAAGAGAGCTATGCTCAAATATATGGACACGTTTACCGATTCCAGGAAAAGTACCAACATTTAAAGACATCAGTTATAACAGTGAATGCAAGCCCCGCATTTACGAGACAGTTACGAGTTAATTCAGTGTTAATCCAGTGTTTACGGTACCGGAACTGACCTATCTTCAGAAGTTCCTGTCTTGTGACAGCCTGAATTGAAATTGCAAGATGGTCCGATTCACAATTGTAGTAACACCAACGATCCGAGTCACTACTGTAATATAACATCAAGTATGGCACTATTCGCCATTCACCTTGCCTCAAATCTTAGCAAAGCCAGGATTTCGTTACGAACCATCGACGTTCGATGGCACGTGATCAAAAAACATGAAGAGGAGTGCCATCATACACGTCACAAGGTGTCGCTATTTTTATTCTGACACATAAAAAACGAATCTCTTAAAGTCCACAGAAATTTTTTAAATAAGTAATAGCTTTTCGGCGAAAAAATCAATCTTTAACCACTGAAAATTTCAAAGCAATTGGTCCAGTATTCGAAGAGAAAAGCGATGTTATCATGAAAATATGAACAAGAACAACAACATAATATTGAAACGATCGTTATGTACACTCGCATGTCCAAAAAACGAATTTGGGGTCTAACCTTGATCAGTACTCAAGGTAATTTCAAAAATCCTTCATTGCTGAGGACTGAAAATTTGAAAACAATTGGTTGCCCAGCAAGCAGCAATGCGATTTCTTTCAACCAGAACTCCAACAAGGCCAACAACAACAATTTAGAAACTAATCATAAGCACGTTTCGTGCCCAGTAATTACAACCCATTAAGTATAAGTTAGATCAGTAGCTTTCAACTGCAATTGAATAATTACTTACCATCATTTCTGCCTGAAAATCTTATAGTAGTTGCCAGTTTTCCTGGGTGAGGAAGACAAAAGCAATTAACTTTTGTGAAGCTATTTTTTATTTCTTGTCTGATTCTGACTTGTTCTTTGCCGCCCTCTTCAGACTCCAGTATTTCGTTTATGTCGTTCTGGCCACTCTCCATACCGAATGCCCGTTGGTCTTCATATTCATCCAAAGTATCTCTTACCAGAAAATTCAAGACTTGAAGCTGAAACGCAAAGTAGAATACTTTTTGCAGTGTTTAGTAGGCCGTTTAGCTTAATTTGTCTCAGTAGAGCAAGACGGATGCTTATAAAAGCAAGCCATTGATAGGGGGGCAAATCGAACAAACTAAGTCTCTGCAGCAAAACTACTGGTAATTTTGCAATAAAATAAGTTGAACTCTAAAATTTTTGACACGTAATCGTTTTCTTGCGTGTTCGGTCCAACAACATGCCTATCATAGCACAGGGCGTCCAAAAAATTTCTTTCGATTTTATCGTAATAACAATTGTAAATGAGTATTACAGACACAATAATAATTATTGATAAACAAAAGAAAAAAGTTATTAATTTTTATTCGTATATCAATGTATATACGATGGTATACAATAAGAGTGTTTTTGACGCAGCCTTCAAGGTGTTTTCATTTAATTCCCCCCCTGTTTGAAAATATGCCTAACATTGTTATAGCATACCTTGAAAAATGGTTCCTCAAGTATAGCTGTGGCCATTGCAAATTCAACGCACGTCTGAAACATAATTTTTTTTAATTAGACTATTGGTGAATTCATTCATAAAATCATCATGATTATGGATTTATGTATAAATATAAATATTTTGCAACTGGTCTCATCCACCGAAAACACCGCCTTTCTGCAGACTGCAGAGTGACTGGCGTATTCATTATTTACCAATATCAAATACTCTTGAATATGTAAGTCTCCGCACAAAGTTAGTATAAAGATAAATATAGTACTATGTTATATATATATATGACTTTAACGATTAGAAATACGAGGGCAGGTAATTTCAAAATTTAAACTCAATACAATATTTTGACAGCGCGAATCTCTCATTCGACATAGGCCAAAGTATGCACCACTCACGCCTAAATTTCTCAGGGTAACCGTATCCGTCTATTCGGTGACCGTACATTTGAACCCATGCGTATATCCACGGGTTCAATCTATATGCGGGTGCTAAAACCCATGGGTTAGGGTTAGTATGGGTTTAACTATCCGTGAAACAAAAAAAATTCCATAGGTGCAATAGCATACAGGTGCAATTGTCATGGGTTCAAATGTACGTGGGTTCAAATGTAACGGAACCGTCTATTCATATCCGTCTACAAGACTTAAGACAGACACTGAAAATTTGTAGTGGCCAATTACCTTCAAATAATCCAAGTGCTGGGTGTTAATGCGCTCTTTGACATTGAATATCTGAACAGAACTCGCCAATGTGCTCAAAGTCAGAAGCGCAGTATTTACCTCCTTTGAGGTCTTATGGTCAAACAGCCCTTGGGTATCCATTATCAATACGGCCATCTGCAAAGTATAATATTTAATTAAAATCTGCATAAAAGAGCAAAAATGCAAAAAAGGTGTTTTCATTGAATCATAGTCGCAATATTTTCGAACCGACACTCACAACGCTTGTGTGGGTTGCCTAACGACGAAGCGCAAGCCCCATCGCAAAATGGCTCAAACAATCCTACGCGTGTGTGCTGATGCGGACCACGATTACGTTCAGTCGGAAACACATGCGCATACATGACATGACATCTCTAAATTAGAGTCGTCCGCATTAAGCTACTTGACGAGAATGTAAATATTGACCGCGTATTAACTGTCTCAGTGTGACACTATCAGCGCCAGGCTTTTGTGCTAGGAGCGAGTACTCCAACAAAACTAGGACTCGAATCAAAGCCCATTATAAATGGTTGAGCAAACGAAAAAGAGGGAATAGCCATTTAAGACCCACCCCAAAAATAAAAGTGCAATAAAAAAATTATTTTAACAATAGAACCGAGAAAAAAATTCTATAAAAATGCTCACGGTTACAAAAAAACAGCAACCAGCAACACTTTTATTTTATCCGCGTGGATGGGTTTTTCAATGACTAATGTTTACTGAAGGGAAGAATGTCCTTACCTCACTGCCATTGTTTGGTTGCGGGACATAAAACACCTTATTCCATATGCTGATACCAACAGTCACTCGATTTTTGCCGCTGCTCCATCTCGGTCCATTCGTACTGGTGCTATCGTCGCCAATCCAATCTTTGTTCTTCCACTGGAAGTTAATATCAATATTGCAAAACTTATTGCCACCCAAAAACTTGTCATGTGATTGTTTTTGTAGCGTTTACAACTATCCATATATATATAATCGAAGTATTGGTTTATGACTAGATATATCAAATATTACGTGTTTGAATCGTTAATTTAGTTGTGATAAAGAAGATATTGGTGGTATAAATAAATTTTAAACACGTTCGGACAGATTTAAATATAAAAAACGTAGCCACGAAAATTTCCACCGTGAACCGCATCCAGGATATTTGCACCCACAGACTTTTGCTCACATGTACATTTGCACTCACACACATATACACCCATGTACAGTTACACATTTGGCGTGTAAATATCTATTGCACAAATGCACATGTGGACGCAATAACCTAAGGGTGCCAATGTCTGTGGATTCAAATGGTCTTAGGTGGAAATGTACACAGGCGCAAATTTTCATGAGTGCAAATGTACGGGGTGCAAACGTACTGGGTTCAAATGTCCGTGGTGCAATCTGTATATGGGTGCTAAATTTTGTGCATGTAAAGGCACGTCGGTGCAAATGTCCATGGGTGAAATGTCTGTACGTCATTGAAACTTTCAAAAAATCAGAATTTTAAAGACATCGCTCTTACTTACCCCTTCTGCTTTAAGGTATCTTATTATAAAGTTTAGAATAAATGATTTTCCAGTTCGCATACATCCGGCTATTGAGATAATTGCAACGGGTCTGTCTCCGATCTCAGGTCTGATCAACATCTGTCGAAGAGCATCGTGATCGATTCTCATTGTACCATCGGGCATTTTGCGAGTGATCAACACATTTTTGTTTTTTTTCTTGGGAAGAAAAGGGGGAAGCTGGCGGAGAGAAAGAGTTTTAGGTTTCCGTGTATATTCGTTTACTTAAAAACAGACGAATATCATAAATAAAAGCGTATGATATCAGAAATGTACATAGAATTTCAGTGGACTTGTTCATAAAATTGCACAATAACATTGACCTGTTACAGACCAGTTGTTTGATATTTGATAAAATATAAATCCAGGCACGCTGTCAAGCTTGGTATTTCGACTTCAAAATTTAAAAATAAAAGTTTGTTTTGTGGCATTTATTAACGAATCACAGTGATTAATCATTCTAGTACAGTGGTTCTCAAACGCTGGGGCGCGCCTATATAACGGGGGCGTAGACAATTTGTTGAAAGGGCTAGAAGCTGATTGAAAATAAAATTATTTGTTGATTTGATCTTGCTCGCTTTATTTTCGATATTTACATTTCTTCATTGTTCAGAGATTGCAGAAAGCTGTCGTGCTTGTTGTTATATTTGATATCTATTATATTACTTCCGCTGTACTATATGTTATTTGTAGCTTATTGTTAGCTATTTATTTTTGAGGTGAGGCACGAGACTTGACAAATTCTAAAAAGAGGGCGCGGCTCAAAAAGTTTGAAAACCACTGTTCCAGTACGATTGCATTACGTTACATAGCTAAATTTTAAATAGTTGCCATTGATGTGCCAGTAAAACTTTTTTTTTTATCTATATCCCAAACCGATACGCCAATATATGTAATAAAATTAATATAATTTTACAAATGCTTTATTAAAGTTTGGCGCATTTTGCAAAGTGTTGGGAAAATATCTATCTATTCGCCATGCATGGGCGATAAAATATGAAATTTTGAATATGGGTGTATTGCTGTTGATATGTTTACATTGGGTGGCTAGTTAACATCAGGAATATCTGATATCTATAACGATGCTGCTCATTGTTGATTTGTCGGATTGTTTTCCGTGTTATTTCGTTGTTTGATCCCACATTCCTCTCGGTTATTTAAACAATTACCACCGCAGTTACGTAAGTTTGTTTTAGGTTAATATTTTCAGATCGAGGTTCAGGGGGGCGTATTCGGCTTCCAAGATTTTCCAAGCTAAACTGCAATATATGGGAAATTTTAATCAGTTGCTAGAATTGGAAATGTAACCTAATGGAATTAACAAAGTAAATCCATTTCAAGTAGTTGTCAATCCTCAAGCCCTTCCTTAGACACTCCCCAAAAAACTTGAATTTCGAAATGATTTTTGAAAATCAGACTGTGAAAATTGTCATTATGGAACGATTATAGTAATTACACGGAGTTATGTGATATTACGCAAGCAACTTTTTAAAAATACGTTCTATGTCTTCATCTTCAAAAACAAAATTCAGTTTGCTAAACCAATAGGTCTCAAGCCGTGTACCACAGTTGCGATTTTCAATGTAATAAATTAGAACATTTCTGCGAACCACCCCATCTTCGTATTTTCAAATCAGTGATTCGCACATTTCCTTAGGACTGGTTCGAGACTTTTGGGCGACGTGGAATTATATATATATATAGAAAATATATATATTTCATTCAAAAACATGCTTTCAGAGTTCATGTTCAACTTATATATATATTATAGATTTTTCCTGTTCAACAAATTTTTCATTTATTATACATGAAAGTTGTTGGGTGAAATGTTGTAAATAATTAGTTTACATACATGATATAATGAAAACATCGAGGCGTAGTAAAATAAACTTAATCAAATCTCCAAGTAATATCAATACCTAAATTTGAACTGTGAATGAGGAGGCGCTTCACTATGTAAAGTACGATAATATTGGACACAAGAAGGGCCTTTGGATCGTTGTGTTATTATCATGTCGTTCTTATTCTTATGCTTGATGGTATTTTTCTGTGTTGTTGTTGTGAAAAATTTACATTTCTCTCGAATAAGTGGACCAATTGCTTTGAAATTTTCTGTGGTTTGATATTGTATTATTTGCTAGAAGACTCTTACTATTATTTAGTTCAAAAAAAATCTGTGAGCTCTACGAGATTCGTTTTTTGTGTGCGATGGCGTCATTACAGTTATTAATGCGCACCTTGTGGCAGTTTCGCGTCGACTGTCTGGTGGTCAGGCAAAATCGTGAGGACCGTACCGGTAGTCTACTGTAAAAGATTGCATACCCGTACCCGTCATTTGGGTACTTCCTAATTATGTAAACCAAGATGGCAGACACCGAAACGTAGTATGTGTACCGGGTTAGGGTTAAGCCATAATTCTATTCCAATTTTCCTTTCTTTTCCTTTTTAGTTCTATTACGAGTTCGGTGACTAGCCAATTGACTCCCGTAGTATTTGCACCTGAAATTATGGCCTAACCCTAACCTGGTACACATACTACATTTCGGTGTACACCATCTTGGTTCACATACTTTTTCGTGTCTCTATATTTGAGCATCGCTCATCTTGAATAATGCCAACATGATACGGGCTCAATGTTCTAGCCAAGTGTTCTTCAGCCTTATTTATCGTGGTATACCCTTTACAAATTTTCAAGAACTTTGTATACCTTCCAAATACTAATGTTTATAAGGCTTAAATAAACATTAAAATTGTAAGCACATATTGTATTACAACATCGTCATGCAATCTAATAGGCTAATGTCTGCAAGTTATAAATTTGACTGACGGCCTTAGCGTCAACGGGAATAATGTTCAACGTAAATCAAACGAAGTGTATGACAGCCGATATCACCAACCCAGACACGTGACCGCACTAACTATATAATTTGTGATGTAATAATCTGTTCACGACGGTTCTTTACGTGAATGACATTTTATATTTCATGTGCGCCATGTTTGCATTGTTGTTTCGCTTGAGTATTTTAAACTTTATTGTATTAGAGTTTAGAATCCCTGACTAAGGCTGTACACCCTTCATATACTCTTTATCAGTTGTGTACCCAACTCATGGTACGGTATACACTTGGGTATACGTTATATCCGGTTGAAAAGCACTGTTCTAGCCACTACATTATAACATATTAAATAATCACTTTGCTGTGTATACTAGACTGGAGATATATACTATTTTTAAAGACAATAATGAAACTGGGACTCCAAAAATGACAAAAAAAAAATTCTGTGGTGGATGACGACTAGCAAACTGTCAACTGCAAAAAAACTTGATAACCAAAAAAAGATTTTATACTTTTTTATACTATCGTTACATTGAATTATTTTGTTTGTGAGTGTTGAGTACATCGAAAGTCACGTGAATCAAACTTTATGCGAATAACAAAGAAATTGATGAACGATTTTTTTTGTATGCATTCGTCGCCAGGAATTTGATTACATCTTGGCTTTTAAAATTCGATTTTAAAAAATGTATCAAAGACATGAGCATTAATTACTTGATTTAAACTCTTTAGCGTATTTAGGTCACAAGACATTGTATGGAAAAATAAAGCCTGATTGACGGGGTTATGCGTTGGTAAAACAAACATCGAAAATGCAGTGTCAGTAGTTTCTACTGATGAGGCGTTGGTAGCATATTGACGCTCGAAAAACAGTCGTTCTATTCAGCGTATGATCTTATGTAAAAAGAAACGAGCAGGCTAAATTTTTAGAAAATCTTTTAGGATGTTTTCAATGTTTGTATCAAGATTAATAAGTAACCATTTTCGAAGTTATGGTCGTTTAAACCGGAAAGTTTAAACCTACAATGTAAACTTTTCCTTTAAAGCACTAAAGCTTGGGTTTTGGGTGGTGTAATTCAACAATTAACCTGGCACACATTTGTAGTTTAAGGTGCAAAATAGACAAAACTTGTAGTTGTCTGAAATTGAAAATTATTTGTATTTATTAAAATGCACAGAGTAACACTAACAAACCACAATTGAAGAGATCATCCCCTAAACTAGAACAGCTTATGGCCAATGTTTTTATGGATAGTACAGGATGTCCCAAAATAAATGAAACCCACAAAATTGGTAATCGAATTAATGGGTTTCATTTATTGTGGGACACTCTGTATTTGGACGAGGTCATACGATGTCGATATTCATAATATCATGTTCGGGCAATAGGAGCTCATTCATACAAAATTAGTGGATTTTCAACTAATGCCCTTGTCTTGTTGAAGTTATTTCCTATATTCAAAAAAGTGAAAAGAGATACATGTGTAGTAGTTTCGTAAATTTGAAGAACTGTGGCAAATTACAGCGCCAAGGCCTTGCTTGATCCGACTGTGTATATGGGTGGGCGTCGGTCACTTGCATGTTTTTCTTTTTTTGTCGTGTTATGGTGCCTTTGCTCTAATGAATTACATACGATCAGTCTATCACAAAACAAGTGATAGATTTGATATAGATAGGTGTAGTTTGTGACATATATTGTGATGTAATTAAACAGCCGAATAAAGTTTGTTTATTTTCCTAAATTTTAAATGCTATTTACATATTAATTTTTTGCATTTCACTCTGATTGCAATTTACTGAATTTATTACGAAAAATCATAAACTTTTATATACAACTATCCAAAACATTTTTGAACAAAATAGGAATATTTGATAAAAAAAGTATAATACTTACACTAAAATGACCTAATCTTAATATATAGACCTAAAATTTAGAATAATACATTTAGGCCACCAGCTTATAATATCAGACTGAAATGATTTTACAGTACCATGTCTAATTAACGAGATCACATGATTATCTGTTGATTTGGATCTTTGAGAATATTTGAATAATTTCAGAAATGAAAACAGCTGTTCAAATCTATTTCTGTTCCCAAACATCCATAATTGGGTCAAAATAAGAACAAAAAAAATTGTAATTTTTCAAGTCTATTTTCTGTAAATTGTCGTTTTCTCTGTGAATAATCGATTTCCCTCTTGAACGGTTTGAAAAATGTATTACATTTAGATAAAAAGAAAACCTCACAAAATATTACAATTATTGTTAAGCGTTCGAGGGCCGCATTGAAAGCTCCATGGAGCCACACGCAGCCCGGAGGCGGCGAGTTTGACCCCCCTGAATTGGGAAGATGTGCCACTGGGAATGCAATTGCTACTTCACAATCGTTCAATCAGAATTCAAGCAGACAGGAATTTGCTAGTCTACCTGGAGGTAATCTACCAAAGTAGCTGTATCTTCAAATCGCGCTACCCAAACAAACGCTTAGTAATAAGATTGTTTTGAGCAACTAGTTAGAAGCTTCATACAATTTAACGAGAGCGACAATCAGATCATATATTTATATTTTACATTTAAATAAAATATAATGTAATATCGAGTGATTATAAAAGTAACTTAGATGTACATAAATACAGAAAAGCACTTACTAGTGATTTGAAGCCTTCCATGCTGCCAGGAAATATCCTTTAGTAATATGTACTAGCTAACATAGTATAGAATAGGCGTCTGTAAAAAGCACGACGTTGTCCGTTGTGTTGCGGCTAGACCATTTTTTTCTTTTCTATTGTGTGAGCAATGTATTCATTGCGCCGCGTAGCGGAAACGAATTATGTTATTGAAGTCTTCCGACAAACTGATGCAAAACTCCATGATTTGTTTCTCATTATATGCAAAACCAATTCAATTATATTTTTAAATGATTGAATGGCACCAAGAAAATTACAGAACAAAAATTTATTCTACAATGTAATTATGAAAACGATTGTGGCGATTTATATTCAGCCAGCCGCGAGGGCCTACGCCAAGGCTGTCCGCCATTTTGATTTCGCCAACTCTATGGAGGTTTTCTGATAAGGGTGCGGTAAATAACTAGGAATTTATATTTTATTGACACACTCGCTTCTCCGGTCTCACGATCAAAGTCGGCATTGTTATGCAAGCAATTGTTCAATGTGTCGCCTGGTATGCTGAGGGTTAATATGCAAAAATAGCTTTTCTGGGTCGGTTAGTTGCACACAGTTTGAGGAAGCAACAAGGCTATGCTCGATCGGATATTTTGTACAGAGCCCCACCACTGAATTGGCAAAAACACCCCTCCACGTTTTGAAATTACAAATTAGGGCGCTCCAGAAGCATGTGTGCACCAAGATGGCGCACAACCTGAACCCTGACCTGGTGCACATACTATGTTCAGGATGTTGGTGTTCAGGATGCCATGTTGGTGAACATACTTCTGGAGCTCCCAAGTTAGTAATTTTCCCGTTGGGTTTAGAGTTGAAATAGTTTGAATTTCAAGTGCAATCTGCATTCTTAACCCAAAACGTAACTGGATAATTGCGTTGGCGCAGGCTTTGTACACGGGCGTAGCAAGGGGGTGGTTTTGGGGGTCGGACCCCCCCCCACCCCCATTTCAAATGTAAAAAAATAAAAGCAACAATTTTTCGTAGCTTGAAACGCTTTTTAGACACTCAAGACTCGACCGGACCCGATAGCTGTTTCGATCTAACTTGGCAGAACCGTATTGTTATTCAATTCAAGAGTCTTGCTGCACACTAACACAAATGTATTTCTGTAACGTTCCGTCTGACCGGGGTCTAACTTCTTCAGACAAGCATTTTTAATCTATGATAAGAAACGCGATAGCAAACGCGACTTCTTTATAGAATTTTCTAAGCGTTCAATAAAAATTGCGGCTTTAGCTAACTCCTATTGCCTGCAACAATTTCCACCTGTTTTAAAGAATATTATTAATAAGCACTTTAAGTTATAAAGAGTGGGACTTGGGTTAAGAATTACGCGTCACAAAGTCAATCAAATTTAAAATCAAAGTGGCAAGATTTTGATATATCTGGAATTTTTAAAGAAATTTATCAATGTACACAAAAAAATATCGAATGAAACAACAATATTTACCAATATATGATCACAGCCTGATTCAATATTGAGTAATCAAAATTGCCACTATTTTGATTTTATTATAACTCATTACATTCTACGCTTCCATCACGCGATGAGCATTATTTAAAACGCCTTTGCATCCTCTCATGTGCATTTTTAACCTGATTCATTATTGAGTAATCAAAATTACCACTAGTTTAATTTTATTCTAACTCATAACACCCCGCGCTCCCGTCACGCGATGAGCATTATTAAGACCGCCTTTCATAATACAACAGTAATCACTGATATTTCTATCATCCATGCTTGATACATGTGTGGGTTATTACATTATTGGATTCAAATGATCTTTATACCATTTACGTCATTAGGCCATAAGGAAATGAGAAATATTGTCACGTTCGCATCCATTTCAATACATTATAAGTTAGCTTAGGCATTAACGAAATCCAACGCACTAACAGCCAAACCTGACATTGGCAAATTACGACCAGCGGGCTAAATCCGGCCCGCTGGGTAATTCAATCTGGCCCGCCTGATGCTGCCACAGCCAAATTAAAACCAAATTTTAATGTTTCCGCCAAGAAACAAGAGATTTGTTAAAATTGAAATTAAATTTAGTTGTAGCACGAGGCCTATTGTTTTTCACTTTTGCTTTTATAACACTGATAATATTATTCATGAAATGTAACTGTATACGTCACACATATCCCGCCAGTCTAGGTGGGCAAAAATTTTTGCATGCGGTTAAAATATCTAGCCCACCCTTGCCCTAAATCCAGGTCAAGGCACATGCAACTAAAGTATATGCGGTTACAGATGGCCCCGCGCGAAACTTAGATGTGAATTATTAAATTCAACCAGCATACATTATTGTAACCGTGCATAGGTCGGCGTGATTATCAGTAAGCCCTCAAGATCTGTAATCTGAAGTTACAGTCGCGATAAAAATACAATCATAATTAAAACAGAATTAAAATATGCTTTGATCTAGAATTTGAAATCTGCTACCTGATAACTAAATAATTGAATTTGAGTTTCAGCTAAGAAAAGTTTGAACGAAAACATAGCTTATACTCAAAATATAGAAAAGCACTTACTTTGATTTGGAGATTGCCACGCTGCCAGGGAATATCCTCTACTCACTAGTAATAACTAAGATAGCATAGACTAGGCTTCTCTAAAAAGCAGAACATTGTCGGTTATGTTGTAGCTGTATAGCTATTAGCTAATGTATTCATTGCGCCTCGTAGCGGAAACAAATTATATAAAGTCTTCCGACAGACGGATGCAAAACTGCATGATTGGTTTCTCCTTACATGCAAAACCAATTCAATTATATTTTTAAATGATTGAATGGCACCAAGAAAATTACAGAACAAAAATTTATTCTACAATATAATTGTGAAAACGATTGTGGCGATTTATATTCAGCCAGCCGCGAGGGCCTACGCCAAGGCTGTCCGCCATTTTGATTTCGCCAACTCGATGGGGCTTTTCTGATAAGGGTGCGGTAAATAACTGGGAATCTGGTGTGGTTTAGTATCACAAGTTGAGCATGGCGTAACGATTTTGTGCCTGTCACTCCTGTATTATTCAATAATTAAGTTCGATCGTGAATTGAATTAACTTTTTCTTATGATATGTTGTCGAGATTTTATATTTTTTCTACCATTTGTTTTAATTTTAATTATGTCTTCTGTGTAAGCATTATTGTAAACTTTTCTCTTGTTTTAATTAAAGTAAGAGAGTTTACTTAAGAAATTATTATATATTTTCGATACATCGAGTATGTGACATCAAATTGCTCGCAGGGCAAAAGGTAACTTGAGGAACCGAAGTTAATTTTTTAGACCCATTTGTGGGGGATATTTATAACTCGATGGATATACAGGGCAGTGGTATTCGACCGAGGTTTTGCGGCGCCCCAGGGTACTGTCAATACTTTTTAGGGGTTCCATTCAAATTCAAGAATATATATTAATATATGTATAATCAAATATTTATTAAACAGTGAAAAACCGTCTAAAAACACCAAGAACCCTGCTAAAACGCTTAAACGCCACATTTATTAAACTTGCTACACTCGAAAGATCATGTTGTTTTATCAGAATTAGGGTTGCTTTTGTGTATATTTATGGTTTTTACAATTCAGACAATAAAATAAAACTATTTCACAAGGTTTTCTCAAGCCAATGGAATGTTTCATGGGATTCTGCTGCACCAAAAAGGTTGGAAACCAACGGTATGTGGAATAAACCCGTGCTTGAAGAACATATAGACAAATGATGGTTTTATAGAGGAAAATGATCCTATCTGCGCATTTGCTCACGTGTTATTGGATTGACACACGTTTAATTGAGTATAACACCGGTCTGAACTCCTCAGAAGTCTAAAACACACAATGTATCAAATGCCAAAAGTTCGTATATTGTAAAGCTGCACAATCCTAAGATACAGATATATTGAAATATACACTTGAACCCTTAATACAGTTATACGGTCGAATATCAAGCAAAATTATAAAAAAACATACTATATTTTAACTCCCGGACGAAGCTGGAAACACACGTCATCAAAATTGGTCGATAAAAAAGAAGGCAGCTAGAATGGCCTATTTCGTAGAATTCAACATACTATTAATATAAAGGGGTTGAATAACATTATAATCCATAGTTACAATCCACATTTGCTACAGTTCCATGATATATTTCTTGGACTCGAATGACCAACATAACCATTCCTTTCCATAGCATACACCAGGGGTACCCACTCGGAGGCGAATTTGACGTGCTTTGGGAGTAAATTTAGTTGAAAGAAAGTACATGCCCAAGTGTGGCCTTTAATCACATAGCAGATTGTAACATTGAAGGGATTGTAGCTTCTTAATGTTGCGTAATACATGTTATTATACTTTCGTTGCAGTGTTACGATATAGCTTCTTTCTCATATTCTCCTTAGTGATAGGGCTAAGCATTTCGAATACCTGATGATTACAGAAGCAAATCGTTTTTTTTTGCGAATTGAATTTCGAATACTTGAAAGATATGTAATTGTATGTGACGTTTTTATTGTAATGGGACACATTAATTACTGAAAACACAGAATCCATCACTCAGACAGTTCGTTGAACGTGCACATCCAATAAGAAACATGTTTCATCAACAACTCACTAGGAGGAAAACCACCCAATGTCAGAATTGTACTGTTGAAATATGGCCTAAATAAAAAAAAAATAGTTCGAGTCTTTCTATTTTTGGCTACTCGTGTCAGAGTCCTGTGTCTGCCTGTACACGGCCTCGTTTGAAGCAAAATACGTAAATACCAGTCGAGACACTGGATTCACGTCACAGCGTCTAACTCTAGTCTCTCCCAAACAATTTAAATATTTTGGCTTTTCAGTATCCCCACGGACTGGATAGAGTTACTTAAAGTTGTGCAAGAAGAAAGAACAAAACAATGCAAATAGAGAAAAGAAATTTTATTCTAATTTGCTGAAAATAAAATACCCTGAAATATTTATGATTTATTGATTACTCGTACTGAATGCATGCAGGACAGACATTAAACAAAATGACAATTTTACATACATCTATATGAATGTGGGCCTTACAAGTTGAGCAAAGCAGACGCGCTATATAACTTCTAAAATACGTCCCTGTAAAAATGGTGGTTAAATTTTAAATTCTACGTAATATATTGAAAAATTCGCCCTTTGTTGGGTTTTTCTATTTCTTTATTGTTGGCAAATATCTCGTCTAGACGAGATTTTGTCCTGGGTTCAACTTTCATCATTAATCTTGAAATTCCACCAAGCGCAAGCGATGAAGCTTTTATGCTACTGATGGAGATTTTGCGCGAAACCCGTCAACTGGATAGATGCATGACCAAATATGCTACATTCCATTCCGAAGGAGAAGTCGTATTTGTACCGGTGCTGAGTCAACTTCTGCTTGTATCTTGGAGATGATATGCCTACATTTCGAATATCGTTTAAAGTTTAAACTAAACGAAAATAACCAAAACAATACTGCACCAGTGTTTGAATAACTTTATTCCCAACATAAGTGAGTGTGAGAAACATGTGACGAAGTCTACCAAACTATCCTGGTGTGAATTTCTGAAATAATATGAAGCATTCTCCAAAAAAGTTATTTTCTGAACAAATAAAACAAACTGTGATCATTACAAGCTTGTAATAACAGACGTTGAAGCCAATCAAGAGATTTAAAAAAAAATTATCAAAAATGAGTCATGGGACAAAAACTTTTTCGAAATTGCACACAACCAGTGTTTTTATTTCATAACAAATTATGGCTGCAATGTAGAATATTCAACGCTCCCACATTTCCAGATAAAAGATGGCAAGTGTTGCAACTTGCAAGCATTGCGGTACATTAAAGTTACCTGAATAAGCTGATATTTTGCAACCAAAATGAAGCCAACAAATAGCTATATCAATCAGAAACAACAACCCGCAAATTGCGGAGCGTATGAGCAAGAGTTGCGTTGGAATAAACATCGAATATTATTTGCAAAAGTCGTTTAATTAAACATTGTTTTTCGTAAACTTCGAATAAAGTTAGCTCGTTTTTTATATATTGTTGCGACGTTGTGAAAAACGAACGAAAAAAAGAAGAATTTATTGCACAACTTAAGAACATATTTGGACACAATTTATCTCATGTATGATCATGAATTTAGGCGAGACGTATTGTGCGTAAGGCGCTAGAAGCGCAGAATAATTTTTATTAACTATTTTCAATCGTATCATTTATTACAAGCTGTGGCGTAGCAGCAGACGCCCCCTTATGAAATTTTCAAAACACCGAATGAGATTTTACAGCACTAATTTTGTTATTAAAATAGCTGATTGTTCAAAATCGGAATTTCTTATGCAACGACTTCTGGAACGGTCGACCAGATAATGTGTTTGTTAAAACAGCCGACATTTTTAGCGTTTAAATGACTTTCAAGTGGCGTAAAATATTCAATCCACGGGACCTACTGGAATTTTAAATGAATTTAATTTATTTGTGTTCAAGATAACTCGTGGTTACGTCGACTCTGCGACAAAATAGAAGACTTCTGTGGACATAAAAATGTGAGATGCGGTTGCGTCAACAAAATATAAGCATTATTAATACTCAAAATACCACGGCAATCCGCGGTAATAATAATGTGTGGCGCAAAGTGCTCAATCATATCTTGTTTTGATTTGTATTTTCGCGAATTTGACATATCTGTGCTGTTCTTGTAATACTATCGCAATGCTTTTAATATCAATTTAAAAATAAATAAAATTTCATGGAGTTGAATTTATTTCAAGAACTTCATTGAAGATACTTTACATTATTTATTACTTATCGATCTCGATATGTATTAGATAGGTATTTGTCTGTCCGTCTGTTTGTCTGTTAGACACTCGCGATATCTCACGAAAGCGAGGTTGAATCTGCTCCAAATTTTGCATGTGCATTCATCATATCTCGGACCAGAAGTCTATTGATTTAAATCAGGTCGTATGATTAGCGAGTTATTAATTAATTAGTGATGGGACATGCGGGGTCGCTATTGAGTCAGAGCGAAGGATACACACCGCTAGATGGATAAGTCGGAGTTCTCCGATCTCTATCTCGTTTTATATGTCGCCAAAATCTAGCAAAAAAATTATGCCAGGCCCCGTCGGTAGTTTGGAATGGATGAAAAATGTCTCGCGCTCACAATTAACTGTCTGATGAATGTGAAATGTTGCGAAAGCGTTTTTAATCTATCGCGGGCCTTTCAAACACACAACACATTTCAGCACTGTATTTTATATTCCCGCTTTCTAATCTAGGGATTGGGATTATGGATTCATTCCTTTATTTATCTTTAGTATCTCGTCACCGATGATTATATGATAACTCGCTTTTCCCAATTGAGACGACACAGTCCCTGGCGAAAACAAAAAAAAATATATTTCATCTTCCTGGTGGCACATTACATCACCGGTATATCGTCGGAAATTTGTGATCTTGAGAGAATAAACGCCGAAATAAAAATCATTACGGCCTAAAAATACGTCACGCTGACGAAAACAATTGGCGATTTAATAACAAAAGTATGGCTGTGGATTGTCATCAGTTGTGCATTTACACCGACGATTGTTGGTCTGAAGGAAGGTTACTCGTACCAACAGAGCTTATGCGTCGTAAAACTCGGCACATCCACTCACCGACGTACCGAAAAAGACCGCGCGGCGACGTTGCAAGTTTTGCACACCATAAATTGCGATTAACCGAAATTAGAAAAAGCTATTCGAATACAGCTCTAAACGAAAACAGAAACGATCAGGACATTCCTACCCACAACTATATCATGACCTAATAATAGGTCTCTGAAAATTGCTTACCACATGAATGTGACCTATTCATGCTGAATCGAATGTATTTAATAACTAGCCTACTATAATTTACTTCAAATTATATCACTATGATTTGAAGTGTATAAAGCCTTCATAATTTGTTACTAATCACACTTCATGCAGTTTCTCAACTCATAAGCTATCGACATTTTCGATACTTCTTTTTAGTGATAAAATTAATTAAAAAACAATCGAGGCAATTACTGGTAGACCCATTCTGTAATTTCTGAAAAATTAGAAATTTTCATTCGGCGTTTCGCAAGTAATTTAATATTATATAAAGTGTTCTGAGAACCATAAAAGTTGAAAATCACTGTTATATTTAATGGACGTAAAGCTGACTGCCAAGCAGCCTATAATAGATAGTAAATTCAAGTTGTTTTTTGACACTAGCATTTCAAGGTAGAGTGGGAGAAAAAACAGCAACAATTTTCACTTCCTATCCATGTCGCCCGTCTACCGAAATAAAAATCTAAAATACCAGTTCCTACGGGTACAAAATTTTGTCTCTTAGAAACCTATTTTCGCTTGAATACGTGACTTTATGTTTTGCAAAATAAGCATGCCCTCTGGTAATACTGCAAAAATAATCCACAAGAAAATCGTTTTGTGTTACGTGACTCAAGAAATTTTACTTACGCGCTGTTGAAACAGACGCGATAACTAGTAAAGCTTAAATTAATTACTTGTTGAATAAATTGTAGGCAGCGCCAACAGGTTATAATATATATACAAGTATACGAAGATGATGAGATTAATCCTGACACCGTTATAACAAATATATATAGGAACCGCGACATGCTATCCGTTTATCAGTTCACGTTGGATATGGTGATAGACGACCGGTTGGTCGTTCCCTGGCTTTTCTGGTGTAGAATGTTGTATCGCGAATCACCATTCTACTGCGAGAATAATTTTAATTATGTCGTTGATATGGTCATCCGCGTGGTGGAAGCAGAGCTGTGGAGTCGGGGAAATTTACAGTAAAATCCGGGATGGAAAAAACTTGACCCCGACTCCGGGTTGATGAAAATTTTGTCTTTGACTACATCTCAGAACTTCCATTTTGCTAGTAAATCGAATTTTGATGATAAAACTTTGACTATACTTGAGTATTATTGAATAGACAGTTGGGAGCGCTTTTTTCGACTGAGTTTCACTTTTAGTTCACATGGAAAAGTTTAACTTAGATTATCACCATTGAAGTTATAAAATTCTGACTGCTATTACATTGAGACTGCGAACCCAATGATTTATACGTATACGATGTTCTTGTACAGAGTCACAAAGCAAGAAATGGTAGTTAGTATCGGACAAAGCGTATATGTAATATAAGCGAGGCAACTTTTAGACAATGGACGCCATCTTGTGCCTATTGTTCTCGTGAATTTAACACGGTACCTTATGGGAAGTTCCAACACAATTATTGAAACATATCTATTATTTTCACTAATATTTTAGGTAGAAAAATTTTGAAGGTCGCGTTTTGAAGTAGAATCTTAGCCGAACATGCTTAAATCCTTCAATGTTGGCCAAATTACATTTATAGTACATTAAATTGTCTTTGAAGACAAGTATACCGGTTCCGAGTTGCTTCCGAAGTAAATTGGCCATTCTAATCGTTATAATTACCCATTTGACAATGGCGGTCCTTATGACGTCACAGATGAAAAGTTGTATTTATTCGTCGAAATTACCGGCCGGCCCAACTTTGATTCAATGGCCGTTTCTATTTTCTGGTTAACATTTTTTGTCTGTCAAGCTCCATAATGCCTTACTGCTCGGCTCCAAGCTGCGCTAGAAGAACAATTGACATTGTAGGATTGTTGTGGGGACATTTTACTGCCTCAAATTAGCGTATCACTATAAAATCTTCGAAAAAATGGTTCTACGCTGTGTTTGGGGTCAAATTTAACGCATTAGATAGTTTTTTATTCTTAATTGCGTTATATATTTAGATAGCATATATCTTAAAGTTCAAAATCCATCCTTCAGTATCATTCTAGCCCTTATAACAGCGGACTTATTCGATTCAGTACAACAACACGACAAAAATTTCCCATAAGACTCCATTGTTTCGCGTTTCCCAAATATGGCGTCAATGAACTTGTTTAACATTAGGCAAGTTGGTTGCCGATCGTTGGTCTCGGGTAACCTCAACTGATGGTTCCTATGAAAACACGCCAAACTCCAGCCTCAGAGCTTTGGTAAGAAGCAGCGAATTTAAGAACTGTAATGAGCATAACGACAAGCGTATTTTCAACGATTCGCCAACCGAATCGACTCTCAATAAGCAATGACAAAATATTGAGCGTTGCTGTCAATTGGTTAGTCCATAAAGTCCTAATAATTTCAATTTTGTTATGAAGTCAGTTCTCAATATAACTTGACCAGGCTTGTTGTTTTTTTCAATCAGTAATTGTTCAAGTATTTTTACTTCATTTAATACATCAGTGAGGGTCAAAGCAATATATGATATCGATAAATTTCCTTTGAAATTTGGAAGAATTTTAAGACTTTATGTACACCATAGACCCTTTTTCTTTAAATATCCAGATTACTAATGGAGGTCTATCGACATAGTATAGTCTTACTCTTGATGTTACTGAACAGCCTACAATACATTGAGTCTTATGATTTCCAATGCAAAACTAGGCCAGGATGCCAAACAACACAATGTGATCCGGCTCCAAACGGTTGGATGAATAACGGACGAGATATTGAACAATACCTTGATAATGCAGAATTTCCCATCCTATGCAAAGCAAGGCAAGGTTCTGCCGTGGAGAAGGCAATAAACAAAATTATCAACGCAGGTGAATACGCATATTTTTGACTTACCAAATTTTGATTTTACCAAAACACTCAAGGTTAAGCCCGGACAGTCCGAGTTTTATCAGGTTATTCGGCCGTCACGTCGATAGACTTGAATGTCCCGGTTTTGCAGTATGACATCCATAAACAATTTTTCTATTTGATTTAAAACGATTGGAGGCAGCCGATTTACCACTGATTTGCGTCTCACTTCCTTAGTTCAGATAGAGAGAAAAATTGTTATGTCATAGTTATGATATAAAGTATGAACCATGCGTTAATTTAACACCCAACTGTACTGTCGTTGTATCATCAAAATGCCGGAAACAAAGTGCAAGTTTTCTAATGAGTTGAACGATTTCCATTATTTGCAGCAAAGACCAATATAGTCCGGCAGAATCGGGCCTTAACATTGTTTTGGGACATAAAGTTTTTTTTATTGTTTAGATAAAATGTATATGACATATATAATGATACCCAGGTGGGTGTGGAGTATATAATGTTGAGCAATTTTTTTTAAGTGGATTTAAAGTATTCGGTCCAAGATGACGCACATCCTGAACCCCCACCTGGTAAGCATACAATATTCAGGTTGTGCGCCATCTTGGTACGAATACTCCAGGAGCGCCCTTTTGTTAAAAACAATTATTTCATAACTACATGGTTTAGTTTTGCATACATAGTAACATTGAATCTTCTTACAATGTCAGAAATTCAATTTTAGTAGAATAAATGGTAGTTTATTTCGCTAATACAAGCCAAGATCCATCGACAGTATCTAGCCACTTTCTATTGCGCTCTTCAAACTACATTTGCGTTGCCGCGCGCATTTCGTTTTCCTAGTTTAAGCTTAGGGACTTGGGAAATATTTTATTAGTTGAATTGGATTGGAATATTTGACCTCGTCTTTCACTCCGAAAAAGGCCATGTAAAACCATCCACTGGTATCTAAAGATGTGTAACGTGTTTTCTTTTGGGAGAACCACAACCTTTCAGAGCTACATTGATTTTGGCAAAATTAATATATCCTTGTGGAGATAGAAGGTATGCGTATGCGAAACCGAGATGTGCACCTGTTATGCCAACATAGTTGAGTCAAACGTTTTGAATACTAGTACATCACACACATTTTCCTGCGTGCTTCGGTTGTACGTAGTAACGCGCACATTTTTGCGCACATGCATCAAATTCCACTTGATTATTGAGCTATAGGTTTTTGACGAGTTTTTGTGTATGATTCCATTCCATAGAATTTGTATGCTGTTCTAAAGAATATTAGTTTCAGCTTTTTCATTCATTCAAACCGCGTGTTGAAAGTAAGTTTTGTAATATTGCGTGTTGGTTTCCAACATCCTTAAATCGGTGATGCCAGTAAATCTTTAATACAAAAAGATCAGTAACATCTGCAATAAAAACAGCAGTACCCACTCAAATGACAGCTGGGGGATGGATACTCATAGTATCTGCTCCATCGCGTGCCTCTTACAGTCTTACCAGTTTACATAAGTGCCAATTGGTATCTGCGCTCAGCCTGAGAAAAAAAGTTTCGGACTGCAGTTGGCGTGACGAAATGTTTTTAAATTTATATTCTACAATAAGATTATTTGATTGCATACTACTGAAAGTTCCGCCTCATATGTCTTTTCCCATTGCAATATTCCTTTACTGATATTCGATAATATGACGCTCATCTGACATAGTTCTTAAAGTGTGTAGATGGGTATAATCTTTTCCACGCTGTTCAGATGGGAATGCGCGAATATATATAAGAATTGCTAATATTGGTTTGCAATGCGATGAAATCCCATCTTGGCATTTCTGCTTCTCGCAATTGCTGCGTATACTTATCGGGGAAGTTCTGTGGCGTGGTTATCAAATGAGAAAAAAAAAACATGGGAGTATTTTTCTACTTCTCTACTACTATCAAACCTTGACATTTTGTGAAACCTTTTTTCCATGCAACCTTTTTTTAAAACATCCCCAACAACCACAATTAATTCTGTTATTAAACTTCCGAAACAAACACATAAAATCATCAACAGATGCAATATCACCAAGTAGATATTGCTGAATTGATCTTTAATTTACCATTTTTCAATTCTTTTTGGTAAACCTGTTATCTATCGTAAATACAGCACATTTGACATAGTTGTAGTGTGACTTTTTTGGCCTCACACTTTTGATATTTGTAGTTAGGGCTCTAGTTACATACAAAATATTGGTTGTAAATTGCAAAAACATGATCATGTTGTTGGAATAACTTGGCATTTTACCACCCGTATATCATTCATTGTTGAGAATATTAATAAAGTCATAAAATTTAAAAATCCGTTTTCATGAAATTTTTGTTGTAGCTGAATTCCAGGGACAGCATGACAACAGGCAAGAGAAGCATGGTCGCCTTTTTTTAGCTTATGACAGGGTTTCTTAATAGGGGACCCCGTCCTCCTTGGAGGCCGCTGATCGGTTATCTGGGAGCACGAACAAACAGATGGAAATGCGAATATATAATAACATATACATAATAATATAATGTTTTTTTATAGAAGAGAAGAAGTAAAAGTGTTGAGAGTCTTTGGTAGTTTGAAAAGCATTGGCATGGAACATAAGAATGAACTACATTCTTTCCCAGGAATATACTATAAAATGTAGCAATTTTCTCATTCTTGTTCTTGTGATATCATTATCTTTCACTGCGTCGTCGTGATCATCCCGCTGCATAACAATTCTCGCTAACAAATAATTGACTGTTCTCCACCGGGTGTATATCCACTTGAACCACTGGCGACTGCATTACCAGGCTTGTATTGTTAATTACAACAAAAACGAGTATTTTGAAATAGTACTCTTTATTTTACGCGTTTGTTTCGACAGTATTTTCATATACTGTATATGGGTCGCGACCCAAAGATGGGCTCAACAAATACCTAAAAGTTATTGATTTTATTTCCTAGTAAATTTGGTGCTTGCGTAGTTTGTGCACCAAGATTGCGCACAACCTGAACATAGTATTGCAACAGGTTATGGTTCAGGTTGTGCGTCATTATGATGCACAGGTTTGACAAAAAACACTGCTACAAATATCGAGCCGTAAAAAAAATTGCTCAAGGCTGCAAACTCCACACCCATGTAGAAATGATGGGCAATGACCCCAAGATGAATAATCACAGATAAAAAAAACTTTATGTCTGAAATCAAACTTGGGACAAAAAGGTCCCCTTATCTGCCGGACTAATATAGGATATTTTAATAAGATTTACAGTTAATTTTGATGCCCAAAATCTACCCTCAATGGTATGGAAAACTATTAATCTACTATTAAGCCCCTGGAATCGAACCAAGGTTGACTTGTCCAATCCGCGCCGTCAGCTTCAGAAATAAGATAAGCCTAGTCAATGGTGACATACGTCTTTTACGAAACGGCGTATACGAAGCTTCTGTGGCACTTCGAGAGCTGTTTGGAACTCCGTCGCGTATTTGCTTTTCAAATATATTTATTACACGCTCAGAACGAGGCCTATCAAGCTTCAACAGATAAGTAATCCTCTCATGTATTAACTGGGAGAGGTGGTAGGTATGCGATTTTAATCTGCGATGGCAACACAGATTAGTAAAAAGCTTCAACCATCGCATCAACAAAAGAAGTGGGAAGAAAATTGTAACAGGGCAGTGGTTCCAAACCTTTTTTCGAGCGAACCAAATTTTCCAAAAAACAAATTATCGCGACCCAACGATATGCTCAAATACTAAACGTTATGTTGCATTTTCATGGCCGAAAAAATAAATGACTAATATAAAACAAAGAGGGAAAGCTGCGCTAGTCTTTAGCGAGGTTTTAATATCGCGGCGTGGCTTTAAGAAAATAGAATTTTTACGCTGTGATTCTTCCTACGTATATATATAAATACTATTGAGTAACTTTACAAACAATAATAGCAAATAAACAATAAAGTTTACTATAAATTAGAATTGGTAGCTTTTTTGTTGAAATAACAAGCGACCCAGAATAATTTCGGGCGACCCAGTTTTTGGGTCGCGACCTATAGGTTGGGAAACACTGCATTATAACACACGGAAACGTTATACAATATTTCAGGAGATGATAATAATGGACGATCAAACGCAAAGGTCGGAGAAGATGATTCGGATCCAGGTACACTGCGCTCAGGCATTGGTTCGAATGGAAGAGATATCAACTTTTCTATAACGAAACAAATATCTAATCTTATCGATGAAAAACTGAACCCGATAATTGGTAAGTTAGAGCTCAAACTACGCCTAAGTCAGAAGTGACAACTGTGGGCGCTCCAGAAGTATGTGTACCAATATGGAAGTAACTAATTTTGTTCGTCTACTTCACATCAAGTTATGTAAAGGGACTAAAGCCTATGGGCAGGGGTATTTTCACTTGGCTAACAAAGACAGCCCTGAACTCGTAATATAACTGAAATAAGAAAAGTTGGAATAAAATTATGGCCTGACCCTAACCTGGTGCACATACTACGGGAATAAACCCAAATGTGAATGTATAACATAACCAGTGGTGGGAACTCAAGTTTCAATAATAGTTTCTCTTTCGTATCGAACTCACTAACAACAGGTTCCCTTCATTCTGACAATGTATGTATGTTACTGCGTGAGCAATGTTAACACGACACGATTCAAATATATCTAACAAATAGTGCCAAATATGGTTCTAGGTAAATTCGCCGCAGGAAATTTTGCAGTGGGAAATTTCGCCGCATAGGACAAATCGCTTTATTTAAAAAAAAAATCGTTATTTAAGAGCATATTCTAACCCTATAAACCTAGCTGTTTTAATCACAAATACTTGTTTTGCAGCAAAATGCTTTTGCGATTTTTCCTATGCGGTGAGATTTCCTACGGCGAAATTTCCGGACACGGCCAAATATAAAGTTAATAGTCAGCTGAAATGCACGTTACCCATTTTTGTGTTCATGTTATGTCCAAAACAAAAAACGTATTTTCTAATATCATGATATTCTAAGAAGGGGTTCTCTAAAAATCGTGAGATACAAAATACGGGTTCGCTAGCAACACGATATTCCAATAACGGATTCGGTAATATATAGTGATAATGCAAGGTGATATTCCAAGGACGGGTTCTCAAATAATGAGTTATTCCAAGAACGGGTTCGTTAATACCATGATATTCTAAGAACATGTTCGCTAATCCCACGAGATTTCAAGAACTGGCTCACTAATATCATGATATTCTAATGGCGGGTTCGCTAATACCACGCTATTCTAAGATTGGGTTCTCTAATATTGGTAATCCGAGAACGGGGTCGCTAATAACCCGATACTCGCTATATATCGTGATATCGCCAGAACGAGCCCAGTAATATCGTGATAGTCCAAGAATGGGCCACTAATATTATGGTACTCCGAGAACTGATTAGCCAACCCCCTGAGTCCCACCGCTGAAGATGACCCAATGTGTGCAGCTTGTTCCCATCTGACCTAACGTAATATGCATATTTACCCGGGCAAATCGAGTTTTATTCTGGTACTATTTCGGGAAACGATCATAATGCATATGTTTAAATATAGCGTCACAGTAAATTGTATGCAGTATTGCTGCTGTTCATCGAGGTTCAGATGATGATTTACGATAGAGTCTACAAAATCGCTAAGCTATCTGAAGAGTGAATAGAGAGAAATCGATTAAAAATTTCGATTTACCCAGTGTTCGAAAAATTCGGGGATATTGACAGTTACGCCGCCCTGACTTTTTGATACTTATACGTCAGCGGTTCCCACAGGGAGTGATTTGCTAAGTGCGCCGCGAAAATTAACAGAATTGTGTTGACTGTCACTGAAATATCTTTAATAATTTACATTTTTTATTTATCATAAATGTTCATCGTTTTAATTGATGTGTATATGAATAAATAGATAGAATATAATCCATACCTTTCCATGTCGTTTCACGGACAAAAAGTTTGGGAACCGCTGGCTTACGCAATGACCAGTATAGTCGATTCATGTTGAGGTGCCTTCAAATGGCCTTAGTTATAAAAAAAAAATGTTTTTATATTTAAATAGATCATCTACAGCGATTGGAAAAGAAAGTATCGGTTCTAACAAGAAAGCTAGAATATATCGAAGTCGAAAAACTTGAAAATGGCCGAGATGAAAGTAAGTCTGAAACGAATGATATATTTTGTAAGGGCCGATGATAAGATGATACGTACAGTGGAAACTTTACTTAGGTAATTAATAAGTTCCGGAAGCCCTTTCGTAGTTGGAAAATTCCGTATGTAGGGATATTTTAGTGTAAACACCCCAGACCGTTTTAAAACCCCACAAAACTCGGACGTAATATTTGTATAAATTATAATACTGTATATGCAGTGGTGGGATTCAAAGTTCTAAAAAAATGTTCTCTTTTGTATCGAATTAAGTCAACCAAAAGACAATAAAGCTTGCAATCGCGTGCGGTGGTTGAAGCTTATCGGATATAACGACGAGAATACAAAAAAGAATAAGCGAATAGGGGCCCAACTAAAGCCATCGTAAAATATCACACAGACAGACAGAGCAAAGCTCTTTTCAAGACTACATTGTAGTTACCCAAAAAACACGTTATTGTCTATTTGAAACTGCTATACACATAATATAGAACAGTATTATATGATGAATATACAATTGCTGCAGTACTTCCCTGTTGAACAGTAAAAGCACATTGTTAGGTGTTGTGTCTGAAAGTCAAGAAAGGTCTAAAGTTCCATTCCAAGAATTTACATATTTATCCCGGGAACATGGAAAGTCGATAAGACGGCTTAATCATATTTTCACGATCAAGTAGCAACATCTGCTTATAAAATTGCTATATCGCATGAATATTATATTTCAAATTTGAACAAATTATAAAATACATTCATCTCAACACCACAAGTAGTTTCGCCACACGAAAATTTCAGTTTTGTTTTCTCAGTCGAGAATTTCTAAACTTATTATTTACAGAAAGTTGTCCGGAGCCAATGATATACAGCGATTGCCCGACTATGTGTCCGCGAACATGTGCGGCTATGGAGGGATCAAGATTTTGTACTCGCGAGTGCCTTAGCCCCGGCTGTGTTTGTCCTGACGATATGTATTTGTTGAATATGAAGACACCAAAATGTGTCACTTACAAACAATGTGTCGGTAAGTATTTAAGTATAATCAATAAAAAAACGCAACAAATTCAAAAATCGCTCGTGAGTTTTTGCACGCAAGGGGACGTTAATTATTCTACAGACAGTACGTTATCATTATTATTCAGAGATATACTGAGAAAACTATGAACTTCGATCGAAATGTGTGATGAGTCCAAAAATTTTAAAATCGAAGTTCTTAACTATTGGCTGGGGTTACGCAGGACTAACTAACTACCTTTCCTTGCTCTATGGCTATGCCCTTGTAGAAGTGGATCCGTGTGTAAAGCAGGGGTGCTGTGGCAAGAGTAAAGATGACTATACTATTTGATCAAATAGTATCGAAATTCCTATTTTTAATTTTACATATAAATGCTTTTTCACATCAAACAGGACCCGGTTCGAGTATCCCTTGATATGCCGGGACCGTGGAAAAGTCACTGTTATTGTAAGAATCATTAACTAGTTCATTACCTTTTTTACCAGGATATTGCAAAGTTAGGTTTCAAGAAAAATGTTACTGGGTGTCTGAGATATCTGTACTCGTAACATACTCAGAAGCAGAGGTCTTATGCAAGCAGCATAACGCATCATTAGCAAATATATACAACAAAGAACAGGCCGATGAAATGAGCAAGAAATTTCCGAATTGGTTGGTTGGATGGATCGGAATGTCAATCATAGGGAAGGTAAATAGACTTTCGATCTCCTATTCGAAGTAATGTCTATCTTCTGACAAGTTCACCTCTTCGCACAAGTTTTCCATGCTTTTTTTTATCACGTTCAATTTGTCTTACGGCTATCTGCCTCAATATTCGAAGATCTGTGCGGCGCCCTTCCAGGGAAAAAATAGCTTTAGCTTCAACCTCACGAAGGAGTTGATTATCAAAAACAATTAACATCAAAACAAATCTGTCTTCATTCGGAACAATCTTTTTTTAAATTTTGATGATAATAGTATTGGCTAACCAATCTATTGAAACTGCCATTTCTCATTTCTTAGTCTACTTAATTAAGTGATTTCGTCGGCGTGTAGAAGAATATACTGCGAAAAATGTTGCTTTTTAAATAAGTTGCTGAAGGCAAAGCAATGAAAATAACTGAAGCGAAAAGTGTATGGCTACAAACCCCCACTGACGTAACGGAAGTTCTATATTATATGTTCTTGTCATCGTGACAAAAATGTAGATATATGTTGATTGCGAGATCTGAAGTAATTTTCGATTTGAAGCGCGGGGAAAATTTGTGAAAAAAAATCAAGCAATTAGTACTGATGCGAATTCAAAATACCTAATCAAGCGCGTGGAATAGAAAATTGATTGAGTTTTATGATATGAAAATGTGACGGATCTTTTGTACAAACACCCGTCAACGCTCAAAAGAAGAAGTTAGTAATTATCCATTAAGTCTAAGAGTTAGTAATACAGATTGCGCTGAAAATCAAATTTTTAAATCATTCCTGAATAATTACTAATTTGTTGTTTAAAACGTGGCATGTGTGTTTTTCTCAAATCTCGCATTTTTGCTTTGCACATAGGATAGGATTTACATATTTAGCCCAGAGGAGAAGAGGAAAGCCGATAAGACGGCTTAATCATATGGCGAACCACGGCCTCTCGTCCGGTTACCAGTCCAGGTCGGGTATGGGATTAGTTAGCCAATTATTTGTTTTCGGAAGCCGTAACCGACCAGCGGACCTACGGCGGCGAGGAGTCCAGCAATCCTCTCGCACATAATCATCCCCGCATGGGATTCGAACCTGCGAACCCACGCAAGGTAATTAGTGATGCGGTGGCGAGCGTATTCCTAACGCTTAGCACGATGCGCCACACCGCAAGTCTAGCTTTGTTCAAAAGATGCAATATAACAAATATTCAAATGAGATGACAATAAGCTGAAGTCGAGTAGAACTCCTCAATACGCCAAAGCTAGTATACAACACAGACCACAGAAAGGATTAATTAATAGATGAAATAATTACACAGTAAACAATTTCGTCATCATGACCAGAAGAAAATACCATTCGCCACAATGGAATTTCTGATATTTAAATTTATTGCGGCAGCCAATAAAAAACAAGTTTTAATTAATACGCGTCAAAGTTATAAACGTTAGTATTATTCTAATGAACCTCACAAAATAATAATATATGCGATGGATCATTCAAATAGCTTTGATTTGAGAATCAATGCCATAATGGCAGTGTTCGTCTCTTATGGCATGTTTAGACAGCCATTAAATGTTCCACCGCCTCTGAAACATTACAAACATTGCAAAGAGCAGTACAGGGTGTCCATAAAGTCCATTTACAACTTCAATTTTGTTAATAAGTCAATTCTCGATATATCTTAACCAGGTTTGTTGTTTTTAAACTAGTAATTATTTAAGTATTCTTACCTCATTTATTACATCAGTGAGGGCCAAACCAAAATATATGGTATCGATGAATTCATTTTGCAATTCAAAAATAATTTACGACTTTATGGACACCCTATATTATGATAGTTTATTACATGAAGGTGCTGGTTAAAGTTAAATGAGTCTCAGGGCGCCTTTATGTTTTGATATTGACACCAGAACGCACAATATTGTCAATTTGAATACATCGCTGTTGTTTCAGGATTCCGACGAACCAATGATCGCCAACTACAACGGATCACAAGCTAGTTATGTTTCATGGGTCAATTCGTATCCCAAATTAGGCGGAGGAAAGAACAACATTGCGATCAAATACGACAAGACCAAGAAAACCTTTTCAATGACGAATTATTATCCAGATACAAAGTTTGATGGCGCAGTATGTGAAATATGAAGTACACGGAGATATCGTTGGCTGTAAATAAGAGTATCTAATGCCCTGAAAATATACAGGGTGTCTATAAAGTCCTTTTACAATTCCTTTTTTGCTAGAAAGTCAGTTCTCAATGTATCTTATACCAGTAACCAAATTTATTTTATCAATAATTGTTTAGAATTTTTACTTCATTTAATACATCTGTGATGGCCAAAACAGTATATGGTATCGATAAATTACCCCTTGCAATTTAAAAAAAAATTAGGACTTTATGGACACCCTATAAATAGCTCAGCACTATTGCTGTGAAAATCTACTTTATGGACCTTTCCCCGACCTTTGACCCCCAAAAAATTGTTCCTATACTTTACCATTGCAAAATTTTAGGGTCTATTTTAAAAGTGCTTTTGCGATTTGGCGCCTGTGAAATGGGTATGTGTTTCAAACCATCATTATGATTCATCGCATACAACAATCTGCTTTTTTAAAAGTACCGGTAAAGAATTTTAGCCTAGTCTATCACAGCTATTTCTACACTAGTTTTATTACGGCAATTAAATAAAAACTCCTAGGAAGACAGAGTGATCATTGAATTAACTGATATACATTTAAGTTTCCGAAACACAACTGAAAAAAAAACGAATAGAGTTCAAAAAAGCGAAAACGAGGTAATGTTTACGACCACTGCAGGGATGGCCATTTCCGAATACTAAACTATTCCGAAGACATTCTAAAATAATGTTTTCGAATCTGGAATTCCGAATACATTCTAAAATCGAAAATAACACATTTTTGTTTTAGTTGATTAAAACCCAGTAAATTAGGAAATAAGCTTCAATAGAAATATCAGAATGAAGCCACAAACCAGCAGTATATGTACACAAAGTAATTGATAGTTTATAGCTATCAATAAAAAATAATAGCAACTTGTGACACAGTCAGTTTATTAAAATTATTCACTTTGTACAAATGACCATATGAAAAGATAGCCAAGGAGTTGTCTGACGCTTTCTATCATTGGTACCATGATATTACGATAATAGTCAAGTCTATTGACAAAAATACTACTTGTATTCAGATAATTGTGTATATTTTCTGAGAGTAATAAAATTTATTGGCAATACAGGCAACAACAATCGAAAATCCATTATGCCTTCAAAAATTCTAATATTTAAGCCTAGAGTATTCTACTACCTACCAGTATATTTGTATATTAATTTATGTGAACCATATTGTTATTATGTGTAACATATTGTTGTGTTTAGAATTAGAAATAAATTAGTGGAGAATAGATGACCACCACTGCCAGCGCGCAGCCAGGATTTTCGAAATCGGAAATTCCCATTGCCGCCTGTAACACCCACCGTGATTCCGCGCTCGTTAAAAGAGCCGTCTTTTCAGCGTGTAATGATCATTTTGTTACGTAAAATATTCAATCCATGACAACTACGAGATTCTAAAATATCTTTATATATTAATTTAATGTGTCCAACGTAACTCGCGGTTGCGTTGTAGAGTATAAATCATTTCATACAATGAATATACATATAAAGTTTAGCAGTAAATTAAAAATACATATTCATCGCCGCGATTATGCCACCTGTTAAAAGAGTCGACTTTTACAACAAATAAAATAACAACGAATATATATTTTTCTGTTGTGCAAAGTGATGAATTCGTGACCGACACGGGCATATTTAAAATGTCTTGCTTTATTATTAATTTAATTGTCTTCAATTTAACCTGCGGTTGCGTCGACAAAATAAAATCCTCACCACTCTTATATACCATTGCATTCCGCGGTCATAAAAATAAGAACGTGAGGTAAACTGTTCGATTAAATATTGTTTTGATCCGTATTTTGCGAATTCGGCAAATATTTAGATGTACTTGTTAACACTGACTCCGCTCGATCGAAATGCTGCCACTCTGATTATTTTTAGATAAAACCGTTCGAAAAATCCATAAATATGCTGTAATATCTCAGAGTAAAATTTATTTCATCACAATAAAATTGACGCAATTTAGAGTAATGGATAATCAGGCAAATCCCGCCCTCAATTAATGACGATATGTTTCTAAACGCCGACCAAACATAATGTGTGCCAGAGGCACACGAAAGTTTGCGATTTTCACTGCCTAGAAAAGCGTTTTTCAAATTTTCGCGGGCCTTAATAAAACTTATATTGTTTACGGTTTTATTTTCAGTATTTTAAATTGCCGCTTTTCAATCAAAAAGTTGCGTTGTCTTCAGAAACTCGCCGCCGATGAACGTATTTACCAGATTCACAATTCCGTGCGCGTACAAAAATAAAATAAATGTTGTCTTTATCATGGAACAAATTTGTGGAAAATTTTCGTTTTAGAGAAAATAACACAATCGTAAAGGCGTTTACGGCCTAAATAACACGTTACGCTGATGAGTGATGAAAACAATCCCGCGCAAGTTTTTATCGAGGATGTTTTCATTCAACGGAAACGTCTTGAAAGAGGCGTTGAAAATGTGTGACGTCACACAAATATCCGATATTCTTATGAACGTGAATTCCGATATTCGAATGACGAGATGTTCGAATACTTTATTCGAATTGGCCATCCCTGTCGACCACGCTTGAAAATCTGTCTGAGTGAGAAAAGTGTCTGAGCGAATGCGAAAAGGGAGCATTGTTACGTCACTTTTTGCATCTTGTTGATTGGCCAATGTCACGAAGTAAACAAGGACGTCGATGCTCGGGGAAAGGTCCATTATCAATTTATTATACACGAAACTGCCTTGCTATAACCCATTAGTGACAATCGGTGTGCGAACCCGTCCCTGCTCTTGTTTTAGACGTTAAACAATCGCAACAAATAACGTTAGTAAAATGCACCGTAGCTGACGACTAGCGTTAAGTTGGTGATTTCGACAGTTATGAGTTAGATTTATGCAAAGCGTGCTGCATGCAAGCGTTATGCAAATTGTGCAAGCGTTATGCATGTTGTTTTTATCATGTAATTCTATGTTAGGTTCTTGTATTGTTACAAGCTATAAGTTCTGCATAGTTTTATAAAACGAGGCAACCTGTATTAGATCCAAAGTATGTCATGTTAATGTAGCTTTCTTGAAGTGAGGCAATCTGTTGTTAGTGAGTTCAATACGTACGGGAATACTTTTGGAACTCGCTGTAAATCAAAGGTGATCGCATTTGAGGCGGACTCATTTGAGAACGCGGACTCGGGTTGGGAAACACTGATAAAAATGTGATGAAAAACGACAAAATTGTGTGATGATAAAAATTATGGGGACCGTACATGTGAACCCAAGTACATTTGAACCCCTGTGTATATCCGCCGGTTCAATCTATATGCGGGTGCTAAAACCCATGGGTTAGGTTAGTATGGGTTCGGATATCCGTGAAACAAAAAATTTTTCTGTAGGTGCAATAGTATGCAGATGCAATCGTCG
Organism: Styela clava; assembly: GCF_013122585.1. Taxonomy (NCBI): domain Eukaryota; kingdom Metazoa; phylum Chordata; class Ascidiacea; order Stolidobranchia; family Styelidae; genus Styela; species Styela clava. The sequence continues at coordinate 2,041,673 of NW_024102838.1, read as the reverse complement.
TGGGTTCAAATGTACGTGGGTTCAAATGTAATGGAACCAAAAATTATTATTGTAGAGGTCGAACTGATATAGTAATGTAGAGGATAAAATGATCATTACAGGGAACGAATGAAATAATGGAATGAAACTTTGTCTGTAACAGATAAGTTCCAAGGTCAACTACCCATTCGGGTGTAACATCATCAAAAAAGCTTAAATAAGGAAAATACTATTGGCGTTCGTAACTCTGTCATTCAATTACATTCACTAATAGGCCTACCCGCCGACCAGCACTAATTTCACTTTCCCAGTCTCAAATCCTAGTCTGGTGTGCGCATGTTTAATTAACAGAAATTGGGTGATCCCGGAAAATATTCACAGCCAGGGGTCGCGACCCACACATAGTGAAACACTGTAATAAATTGGGTATAATTTGCTTTCCCAAGGTTTGACGTAAACAAGAAATTTCAACACCGGTTGTTTCATGTTAGGATGAGATTATGAGTAGAGTACGCGCCACGATATATTCACCAAGGTGGGTTAGAAATTGACCATGCGCAGCTCTATTTTTGAAAAGTATGCTAAACTGTACTTACTTCGAATCTGTTAGAAGTTTGCCGACGGTCTTGCATTCTTGATAAAGTAATATAGCACCAAAACGACCATGCACAATATATCCAAATATGACGCAAACAAGAAATAGCAACACCGGTTGTTTTACGTTGAGGTTATTCGGATCAGCCACACCTGGACAATATCCCACTAACTATTGGAGTCAGCGTTTCACTAGTTATAACAAGGCTTACCATACGTCCCGTTTTTCAGCGTTTTGTCCCGATAAGTCAGTCAGAAGTCCCGCTTTTCGAGCATAATACACAAACATGTTCTCGTTACTGTTGTTTCTGTGTAGCGCAGCGCTAGCCTACTTACTGAAGGTGAATGCGATCGTTTCCCGCTGATTCCCATTGATGACAGACGTATCGCATGTAATACCAATACTAATTAGTCTAAGTCAGGGGTCTTAAACTCAATTTATCTGAGGGCCGCCGAGACGGAGCCTTAGTGAGTCCGGGCCGCATCAGTTTTTTCACAATAAAAGCATTAAACTTAAAAAGTTAAATCTTTTCCTCTGTTTTCTATACGCAAAACATGTCAAAAACATAAATGTAAGTAATTCCGCGATGGACCTTTCCCCGAGCATCTACTTCCTTGTTTAAAAAATGGCGTAACAATAGACTTTTTCGCAAACGCTCAGACACTTGTCACTCAGAAAGATTTCCAGGCATGTTAGTAAACATTACCTCGTTTTTGCATGCTATTTGTTAGTTTTGGGTTGTGTTTCAGAAATTCAAGTATGAATCAAAGAGCTCAATGATCATTCTGATTTCTTGCGCGTCGTAGCCTAATTGCCGTAATCAAAAATCCGTCTGTGATAGACTAGGCTAAACTTCTCCACCGGTACCGTACTGTTGAAAAACAGGTTGTTGAATGTTTTGAATCAAAATGATGACGTGAAACATAAACCCCAGTATATAGGGTTCAACTCGCGAAGCCACCTCTAAAATAAGCACCAAGATTTTGCAATGGTAAGGTAAAAAAAATTTCTTCGGGGTCAAGGTCCATCGAATATCATGCCTACAGGTACGGTACCCGGTACTAGTAGCCTACCGTACCGCATATTATCATATTATTCGGGAGATAAATTATAAAATATTTTGTTTGCTCTACTTGTCCTGATCATATATTAAATGCATCAATCATTACAACTGAGCTGAGTGACTTACGGGCCGCACTGCATCGCACATTAAACTTTCATACCAAGGCGGGGGCCGCAAACTATCGTCCTGCGGGCCGCAATTGGCCGCGGGCCGCGAGTTTGAGACCCCTGGTCTAAGCGATTTAAGAGTCTTGCTGCACACTAACTATGTATGTCTGAAGAAGTCTGACCTTGGTCAGACGAAACGTTACAGAAATATATTTGTGTTAGTGTGCAGCAAGACTCTTGAATCACTTAGGATAGTTATCTCTACTCTTGCTACAGCATCTTTGCAATATATGCATACGGATCTACCAGCACAAAAGCATAGAAAAAGGATAAGTAGTTAGTCTCGCAGAAACCAAATAATCAGCGCTAATTAGTCTAAATTCGAATTATTGGTACGGATATCGTTAACGTCAATTTCTTCCTATTTTTCGAACTGAACCCGATATTTGGACAGAGAATATGCGCATGAAATTTCGATAACAATATGGTCAATAAAGACAGGCGAAACAGCTTTAAATGTAGGCCTATGTAGTAAAATCGAAAAATGTGAAGTTACAAAATCACGGCTAAGGGGTTGTTGTCTTTTGAGGCGTCCCGATTTGAAGTCACAAAAATATGGTAACCCTAGTTATAACTATCTGTTAACACGCGTCCCAGATTGAAATATATTCTCTCCCCACACTACAATTTATGCGCAAAACTACAACCAGCTCGAATACGCGGCTCGTTTAGTTTATGGAAAATCCACAACACACACACACAAACTAAAAATGGAGAATTTTGGAGAGTGAGCAAAATTCCCACCCACAAACCTGGGTGATAGAGGCTTGGGACAGAGATAAACACACACAAAAATACGTGAATGCCTTGAATTCCCGGGCTGTTGTATTTTTACTGAGACTAACAAGGACCAATTTAATCTGATACAAAGATAACGTATGGAACGCATTGTGATAATGTGGCGAGGTTTGTAAACAGACATGAAAACTACACTGATTAAATGCTTAAATCAGAACTATACTGGTAAATTCTGTGTAACGCCTCTCATAAAAATATTCACAAAGGTGAACTAGAAGGAAAATAACGAACTTCTTATTTTTAAAAGTATGCAAAACTGTACTTACGTATAATGCCAATGAGAGAAGGCTAATATAGAAGCAAATGTCCATTCACGATAAATCCAGATATAGAAGGTCGCCTGCTTGTAAGGGCATTCAGCTAAACCAGGGGTCGGGAACCTTTTTGGTCAATAGAGCCATAAAATATACATATTTTCAATTGCATTTCCGTGCGAGCCATATACCATTTCTTCACTTAATCAGGCCTGAAATGTTTACTCAAAAGTCAACACATATAATGTCAATATACATTTAATATGATTTCTGATGCTGCATGGAGTCGCTGCGGGCCTTGAACGGTTGCTCACATGCAGCCCAAGTTGAAATCTACGATACTCATCAGCCTTTTTTGTTTAGGCATATCCGTAGTGTTTTTAAAACTATATCGCTTTGTGATGTCACAATATATGTTCCAGAATCCCCTTGTTTGTCACAATGCCTGTCTAGTAATATCTTACATAACATAGACATGTGCTGGGCGCGTGTTCTGAAACGTATTGGGAATTTCCTGCCAAATTCGGCTATAAAAGAGTTTGGGATCTCGTAACAATAGTAAGCTTAGTCTTAGAATATTATATTTTTCTGGGAGCCATATGCCGTCACCAAAAGAGCCATATATGGCTCGCGAGCCATGGGTTCCCGACCCCTGAGCTAAACGAACGTGGGCTGAAGGCGCCTGTTCTATCATAATGCAGCTAACGTAACGTCACAATTGCTCCCTACCTCTTTTTCTTCGGAAATCGGTATACATATGCAGGGTTGCCATATTGGCTTTTTTAAAACACGCTTGGCGTCAGAATTCCCGTTTGGCGTTTTATCTTTTTGATTTTTACTCGTAAGAGCATTAGGCGTGCAACAAAAGCCTATCGCTTAGCTACTTGACGTTTTGATTTCTTTGTTTATTTCCTAAATCTTCCCGATCAGTAATAGTCTACCTACAGTGAAAAAAATATTGGGTTAGAAATATTAGTTTTAAAATTAGATTTCTTTGTTTATTTCCTAAATCATACCCGATCAGTAATAAGCTTACCTACTGTGAAAATAATATTAGGTTAGAAATATTGGCTTTAATTGTTTAGCGGTTTGAATGAAATCGCCCGCAGACTGGCTGCGCCACTCTAAGTGAACAAAGATGCAACAATTGCTATTTTTGCAATCGCTCAAACATATATTCATACAGGATTGTTAACATTCCCTCGTTTTCATACTTTTTAACAGTCTTTAATCGTGTAAATTTAGTGTAATTACAGTACTCAAATATCAGTCTCGCGCTAGAATAGACTAAAATTAGTTCGGCACGTGAGTTTCAAATATGACAAATCATGGAGTTTTGTACTTCGTAAAATTGTTGGGTTTTTTGATCATTGGGATCTGGCTACCCTGCACGTAGGTACTGTATACGGAGTCCAGAAACTTCGGTTTCTCAGTGTAAAACTATTTTTAGTTCGTAAATAAATCGACGGCGGAGACATTTTTAGGCTGGGCGGGTCTCCACTCCACAGTAGTGAAACAATGGATCCAAATGACAGCCGGCCATGCTTAACTATATGTATGTTGGTCGTATCGAAAGGACTCTGTAAGATATTCAGGCCGGCAAACACAAGTGGCGGCGGCACGTGCATATTTTCAAGTTCAGGCCTTGATTCCTGTATACCCACTGACAAGTGAGCCGACGTTCTCGTTTATACCGTCCATTCTATGCAAGAACATATATTTTCATACTATATTGCTCGTTTGCCTGAACAGGTTTTTAAAAAACGATTTGATCGGTCATTTCAATTCCCAACCACAGTATTCAAAATGCTGGGATCAAACAACCCACGAAACGGCGCACTGAACTGGACGTACGCAACAGAAAAGCACTTCCTTTTGCAACGTGTCCTCCCGTGCAAAACCGATTTTTCACTGACCATACTTCAGAAGTAAATCAATCCGAAGACAAAAGTCTTAGTTGGTGTAACATTTTGAAAATATGGTATCTACAAAAAAATGACCGATCAACCAGAGCTACTCAACTGGCGGACCGCGGGCCGAATCCGGACCTTTCGGGTATTCAATTCGGACCGTGCATGTTCTTTATTTGGGACCCTTAGCCCCACCTTTGAAGTTTCCTTTTATAAAATCCCTTTTATAGATAACGCCATAACAAACAATCTTGATTAGCTAATAATCATTAGGTCGGCTGAGAAATTAAGTGTTTAAAGATGCCGAAATATAATTTCTGGAAAGTCCGGACCCAAATATTTTCGAAGTTTTGTATGCGGACCTTCCGTAAAAATAGTTGAGTAGCCCTGATCTAGAGTAGGCCTTTGGCAGACAAAAAAACCAAGCGCTAGTCACGAGTTGAAATAAAAACCATAAAGATGAGCGAAGCAGTCGAAATCTCCAACGTACGGACACAAACTACTCAATTTCTATCACTTGCATTTCAGGGCGCTTCCTAAGTATTGGCGCACAACCTGAACCACATACTATGTTTAGGTTGTGCGCCATCTTGGTGCACATACTTCCTGAGGTCCCATTTTAGTATGTTCCTTGCCTTAATTAGCGACGTCGACTAGTTGCCCAAAGGGTCGGATTTGTTATCCTTGCAAGACTTCGGGCTCTTCTGGCGACGTCACTCAACTATATCAGTGTTCTTTTTCCCCTCTTGTTTGGTTCAAATCAAGTGCTTGAAAATATAACGAAACTTCTTTCAGAAAGTTTATTACATGGCGAAAAAGGACGTAAAAATTGAGAGAAATAAGTCAGCTTGAAATTTAAGCTTCAAACACATTAAGCATAAAACGCGCAAGTTCACAGAGACGCAGTGGGATAAGAAATATGTTTCACGATGACAAGGTGCATGGGCAGGGGGCTGAATATGCTTCTGAAAAAGGTAGGGAAATGGCGATTATGATACAAATTTACACGACTGTACAGTATTTCGGGCCTCAAATTGCTACAGCTTCCTTTGTAGAAAATACAGATTATTTAAATATAGTAGAACGGTACAGACTTCAAAACAAATCAGAATATCCATTTGAAAGTATTTTCAACAGGCTTTTTAACTACTACTACTACGGTAGACAACATAACGCATTAACAGGGACTTTCAAATTACCGTATTTTTGCCAAAAATATCTGTTTTATTCAGTCCCACAAATTTTGTTCTAGTCTTTGTCTACAGCTAACCAGGTAAAAACGAAGGTTAACTTATTTTGCCTACAAATATCATATAGAACCACTAATGACGTCAGGAATGGAATTTGTCATTTCATAAAAAAACAATATTAATAAATAGTCAAAGAATCAAAGTTTTGGCTATAATCCGGTTCTAAAGAGATCGATTCAGTGATTTTGAAATAAACCCCTCGACGTAGGGACAAAGTTGAAACGCTGAACCATAAATAATCAGAAATTGATCCCACATTCTAATGAGATATATCGAAGAAAAAAATTTCATCATCTAGGGACAACTCCCTAACAGTATTGATTATTCACAAATAGTCAAATAGATCAATTCCATATTTTATTGACATAATCCCTTAAACCAGGGACTTGGGGAAAATTCCCTCAAACTAGGGACAAATCCCTAAAAGTTGGTTTCTGCTCATTCTCTAACCCTACAGGGTTAATGTTGAAATCTTCCTATCGTTGTCTCCTACTCTTATCATCAATTTATCGTTTGAAGTTGCCTATTTCTACAGGATTCGTTGAATAAGTTTGCTAGCTGAAGCCCTAGGCTAGTGGAAGCCTTAACAATCTGATGACACCTACTTTCCCTACCTGTGAAAAACGATAAATAAACTAGGTAGTACAAGATCTAGGAGTTTTTATAAGGAGAGAAGAGAATTGGCTTTAACAGCCACTTATATGCGGAGAGGTCTCGAGATTTAGATGTTTTTGATTAGTTTTCCAAGTTTAGGACCTGGTTAAACCAATCTGCAATCAGCAACAAAAATGCAAGAGCTCACAGGAGAAGGGTGTTCACAAATTATGGGAGTCATGATAACTAATTTTTAATATAGTTTTCCAAATCTATGATCTCAACAAGGCTCTCTATATAGAGCAGCCATTAAATGCTGGGAGTTGGTTTCATTTTGAAACCAGAATTCAATCAAATGAAGTGAAAATACATAGGGTGTCCTTCCCAAGGTTTCCACCCTCTTTGCAATCGAAAAAATTCATTACTATAGGACATATTATGAACACCCTGGATACATATACTTACCAAGTCCATAAAAGCTTAGCTCGGCCATTTAATCAAGTTTTTATTCTAATTTAAGACAGCGGTGTGAGCCAAAATACATTTTTTCACATACCAGTAAGGCACTGGTGAAACTTTTAAATGTCAACGCGTAGTGTTCGCGTCCAATTTTATCGTTTTATAATTATGTCTTCTGAATCAACTCAGTTAAATTGAGAAAAAAATTCCAATATTATGAAACATATTGAAACATATTTTGAGCCAAGATTTTTAATTATCAATTCGTAATGTTAGTGTCCAATTTTAACCTTTTAAAAATTTAGACTACCGAATGGTACTTAAATTTGTATAAAAAAAATTTCGGTGATCCCGAAGTATGCGAACCAAGATGGCAGACATCGGAACGTAACATGGGTAACAGGTTAGGGTTAGGCGATAATTTTTTTCCAATTTTAGTCCTATTATCAGTTCGAAGACTAGCCAAGAGCCTCCCGTAGTATTTATACCTAAAATTATGGCCTAACCCTAACCTAGTACACATATTACATTCCGATGTCCACCATCTTGGTTCGCATACTTCGGGAGCCCCAAAAATTCAATATTGGGAACTTCCAATTTAAATTATTTAGACATTACATTCGCAGCTATACTTACCAGCTTGCAATGTTGCCACTTCCATTCACTTTCTTTGCAAAAAGGCAAGGGTTATACAAAAGAGCGAACAAAACTCACTTTTCCAAATGTGCAAAAAATGTATTTAAATTTGATGTTTTGGGAATTTGGTATTTTTGAATGTATGATCCAGATTTACATGCAACAATGAAAAAGACTTTGCTTTTCTAGTAACTATATGTATCGCCTTTATCTAAAAAATTTGTCCCAAAACTTTTCTAATCTTTGAAAAGATAAAAATTTGATATAGAGTTTTTCCCAAGGGTGTTTGTCCATCTCAAAAAACTATTTTTAGTTGGTACTTGCAACAGGCATAAAATCCCTACGACCCAAAGGCAAAAAAAGCAAACCCAAGGCTTAAATTTAGAATACCAGGCCAAAATTTTGAGCCAGTTAAATAGAAATGTCTTTTAGAAGCTGCATCTAATGGTGCAAAGATGTTTTGAAGATTTACAGTTACATATGCGTAACTGGTTGAGCAAACTTCACTGGGGTAACACATTCTTACCTTTTTCAGAAATTTGTATCGCTTGTTGAATTGGAATGATGCATTAGTATCTATTGTATCCACCGCCACCTCCGCCCCCACTATAACCTCCACCTTGCCCATATCCACCGCCTTGCCCCCCTGCATATCCACCACCATAACTACCTCCGCCTCCTCCTCCACTGCTTCCATAACCACCTGTGGGAAAAAAAGGATTTGTTAATGCAATAGGAAAGCCTTTTAACGCAAAATGGAAAAGCGTTTCAATGCAAAATGAAAGCGAGAGAAATATTGAGAAACCAGTTATGCAGGGGCGAGAGTCGTTCAAGCATCCTGTCCGGCTATGGCCGATATATATCGGCGGTTTACTGCCGATATGGTATATCGGCTAACACGCAATATCGGCCCGATATATCGGTCGAGCTCTATTTGAGACTGAGAAGTAAATAAATGGAGTTGATTTTAACAGCGGTTCCAAAACTTTTTATATCTTAACCCCTAAATCGAATTACCAAATGCTCAACTAACCCTTTCATAACAAAAGAGCGAAGCTCAAATGTATGGACACGAAAGCTAAAACGACGTCACATGGGTATGCAAAGAGAGCTGCCATGATTTAATGATTTACAAACTTTTCTAATATTGTTTCCTCTGAATCGAATTACCAAAATATCAATTACTCCTTTCAGAATAATACAGGTAAAACTGAATTGTTACGAATAAACACATGCTTAAAATGTGATAATGATGTAATAATTGGCAGTATCTAGAACGCAAAAAAGTAGGAACATAGTGTTAAACTACATCATTCAAGTTTGGCGGGCCATATTAAATCGTTACGTGGGCCGTAACTGCCCACAGGCTGCGGTTTGGAAACCACTGATCTAAGATGAGTGGAATAAAAAGGAGAATCCAAGCATTGATCAGAAAACCTGTCAGTCATATTGGAATCAGACTGGGGCGGTAGTTTATCATCATTTGGAAGCTTGGTTGGTGGCTACGGGTTATAACAGGGGTGTGCAACCTAGTTTATCATCATTACTTATCAATTTTAATCCGTATGTTAATCCGTAGGTATTTGTCAGTTCGTCTGTTAGATGCACGCGATATCTCACGAAAGCGAGATTGAATCTGCTCCAGATTTTGCATGTGCATTCATCATATGTCAGACCAGAAGCCTATTAATTTTGGATGAATTATGTTGTATAATTAGCGAGTTATTAATTAATTAGTGATGGGACACAAGGTGTCACTATGGAGTAAGAGCGCTGTTTTGGGGATCCCCTAACTTTCGATCGATAAGTCTTCGGTCTCTGACCGATATTCTTGCTGAAAGCTTGGTGTGACAAGAGGCTGCTGGAGTAAGATATCTATTTCAGAGATGCCGTGCAAGACAAGGACTGTTAGAAACACTGACATAGTTCAGGCAAGTCCTCTGCTTGTGTAGGGTTTTGTTTTAGAAGGAAAATGTTCTTTGACTGTACCGTTCAACTTTCTAGTGCAATGGTTCTCATAAGTGGGGCGTGTAGACAATTTTTTAAGGGGGCGGTGAAGCTGATTAAAAAAAAAATATTGTTAGATTTAATCTTGCCCGCCTTATTTTGGATATTTATGTTCCATCCACGTATTTTCAATGCAATTTTCAAAATAAAACATACTTTCTCCTTACTATCTGTTATTTGTAGCTTATTGTTAGCTAGTTATTTTTGATGTGGGCGAGACTTGACAAACTGTAAAAAGGGGGTGTGGATGAAAAAGTTTGAGAAGCGCTGACATAGAATATGGGGCGCGAGGCTTGACAAATTCTTAAAGGACTTAAAAAGTTCGAGAACCACCGTTTCAGTAGGAGCAGCAAAGCCTTCTGCTTGTATAGAGCCTTGTTCAGAGAAAAATATGAATTATAAAAAGACTTCCATACCTCCATAAGGTCCTGATGATCTTTGGCTGTATTGTCCTGTTTTCATTGGTCCATAACTAGTGGATCCTCCGCCATAACTCGACCCGTAAGCAGATCCTCCATATCCATTCCCATCAGCTCCATAACCTGAACCAGAGAGAAATTTGAACATTACAAAATTGAGCAGAATGAAATATAGGTGCTCCCGTAGTATGTGAACCAAGATGACGCACAACCTGAACACAGTATGTGTACTAGGTTAGGGTTATCAGGTTGTGCACCATACTAGGAGCGCTGAAATATGTACAAGTCGCAATAGCTTTTGACATTCTTGTAGTTGTCAAAAACTTCGCTCAGAGATCAATCTCCGGCGCTTCCGAAGTATGTGCACCAAAATGGCGCACAACTTGAACCCTAATCTGGTACACATACTATGTTGTTGTACACTCTGGTTGTTTGCCATCTTAGTGCAAATACTACGGAAGCTCCCAATCTTCCTCATTTCCGAATGAGTACGCGTGACCTTGTAATCATTGTATCAGCTAGCAGGTCTGGCCAGAGGCTAGAAAACATGGGTTTCCATGAGTTTTGTTGTTCAAGATTTGCATGATACAGGAAAATGTATTTTGTACATTTTACGAGAGGGGTTCCGTTCTCCCAGTGATTGGGTAGTAGCCCTGTTTGGATATAACTGACTTAAAATCGTAAGTCCAAGCATTATTCAGAAAACCTGTCAGTCATATTGGAATCAGACTGGGGCGGTAGTTTATCATCATATCAAGCTCGGTTGGTAGTTATGGGTTGTGCGAATACAAAGTTTTCAAGGCTCATCCAATTCAGCAAAAAATATTGGGATAGACCAGGTGTGTACAACCTTCAATACAAGGAGGGAAAAATACAAATAACTTGGTGAAACCGTGGCCTGCACCTTCAATTAACATAGGCTCTCATAGTGGTTACAGCCAGTGGTGGGATTCAAATTTTTGTCAGCCGGTTCTATCACAAAAGTCATATTTTTAGTACCATGAAAAACAATTGAATTTACTTTACAATAATTATCTTATATATCAGGCCCGTCGGTAGTTTTTAGAATTGATCAAAAAGGCAGGCCTACGCCGTGCGCACAAAAGTCATCCAATTAAAATGTGTGCCGTGGGCATCAGATATTTTTCAGTTACCAATACAAGACATATAATTATATATATATATATGTTGAGATAAATTTGTGATTTTAGGAAAATATTCAATTACGTAACGGTATTCACAGTCTAAATAACACCTCACGCTGACGAAAAGAATCGGCGATTAAAAAAAAAGAGTCGAATGTTATTACCGCCCAGGCCTCTGCCATAGACAGTTCGAAATATGCAAGCGCATCGATGCCCCGATCCTATCCAATAATTATGTTTAGAATCAGAAGTCCTAAAAAAAGTACAATACACGTAGTACTTCGTGTAAAATTGGTGTACTCTTGAGGCCCCCAAAATCCATTGGTGCCCCCAAGGCAGGGTCAAGACACCCATTTTTGGAATCCCTGAACTAGAGAGCATATTTCACATACCTCCACTATATCCACCACCTCCTCCTGCAGCACCTCCATACCCTTCATATCCACCGCTGAAGCCGCCATAACCTGGAATAGCAAAAAATGTAATATTACTTCTCACTTAATGTTTTTCAGCCGTGCTAGGAACTAGGGCGGGTGTGGGAAATTACGACCCACGGAAGTGTCTCATCTGACCAGGGTCGTAACCAGAAATTTTTAAAGGGGGGGGGGTTTCTAATTTTTTTTTTGCTAAGTTAGATCGAAACAGCTTGCGGGTTCGATCGAACGCTGGAATACGCGTGTTTTTAGTTGTCTTGAAGTTTTAAAAAGCATTTAAAGTTGCGGATAATTGCTATCTATGATACAGAAAATTGATTATATTTTTTTACATTTCAAAAGAGGGGGGGGGGGTCGACCCGCAAAACCACCCACCTGGCTACACCTATGCACCTGACCCACATGTGCCTAGTTTTATGTATATAAAAATTAAAATTTCAGTGGAAAATATTGATGAAAATCACGTCATATTTCTGTATTTGCATCTCTAAGCAAAGTTAACCAATCAATTGTCCGAGATTTACTGGAAATATTTATAATTAAGGTTGTGCATTAGATTCATTGAAGAAAGAACTAAAGTTAAACTTACTACTTCCTCCGCCATAGCCGCCTCCGCCATATCCACCTGTGAATAAAAAAAAAAATAAAAAACTCAGCATATTTGAATAGTAATAGATGACAGGACGACGGTTTTCTTGATCACTATCGGCTTCTTGTCTAAAGTCTTGCTGTAAAACGGTTGTTCTCAACCTTTTACATAACACGTGCCACTTCCATGTTTTGGGTCTGGCCGCGTACCAACGACAAAAGTCGATTTATGGGGTGGTGAACAATGGCACAAAAATCGCGCTATGGGAGTATTTTATGTGGCACAACATCATTTGTGACGTAACACGCAATACAAATGAGGGCGCCCGTTTGAAAAAAAGAACTGGTAGCGCTATAAACGAGGTTTAGCGGATACATATGGTATGGAAGAAAAAGCGGTGCCGGCAAATTATAGCCAACTTAAAGGTTAATTGTTGAAACTTGATAAGCTTCCGGTTGAGAAACACTGCAGTAGGACATCAAAAATTTCAGAAAAACCTATCAGTCATAAATATCAGACTGGGGCGGTAGTATTTCATCATGAGCAATTGGATTTTTGGAGCTGATTCTAATTCAGGTAAAACTTTTCAGATTACAGGAGTAGCAAATATCAATGACATTTGCGAAATCCCCTGCCAGCGAATTGCCATAACTGTTTTAAGAATCTAAGGCTGAAATCGCAAGCTTGCCTCACCCCCCCCCCCCCCCCCCCCAGGGTATGTTAAAAAAGTTTGTAAAATCAGGCTACTGTAATCTGTTTACCAAATAAGTTGGGTGACAAGATGTTTATCTATTAACTTAATTTTATATTGAGCCATCCTGTCTTGACGAATGGGTAGAAACAGCAGTGAATAGACTTGTGGCAATGGGAGAAATGTAAATCCGTATCATAAAAATTAGTTTTTCATAGATAAAATTCTCTCCATGTCTTCCGACAGCAAGCTGCTGCAGTCTAACTTGGCAATTAGAACTGTTAGAACCCCTTTAACTTTTGGCCCTTACATTGGGGATATAAACTCAACTTTGAGACTCAAAATTGTTTTGGTCTCCAAAACCTCTATTATCAAAACCAAATATCCACTCACCTCCACCATATCCGCCTCCGCTGTCACCATAACCTCCGTATCCCCCACCTCCTCCGCGTCCACCTGCTGATATAATAAAAGAAATATTTAGAAACTAGTTATGAAAATGGTTTCAATCAGTGGTTCTCAAACTGGGGGTTGCAAACCTTGCAAAGTGGGCGCACAACAGATTTTTGGGGTCGTAAAGAGCATACCCATTTCACACAAAGTACTATAGTACTTTTTAGACTTTCCATTCGAAACGTGAGCCCATCTGGGAATCGCTGCGCTGCGTGTCCAAACAAATGATACATTGGTTGTTGCTTTTTGAGGTCTTTCAAACACTAAATAACTAAACTAGGATGTATTCTTGCTTTATTCAGAAAACCTATCAGTCATAGCAAATCAGACTGGGGCGGTAATTTATCATCATTTGGAAGCAAGTTGACAAGAAGAGGAGTGCCAGCATCAATTCGATGACAAGATATTAATAGCTGCCCTGTCGTTAATATCGGGTTTTGAAAGTGGGCACGATAGACTAGAGTAGAGCTACTCAACTGGCGGACTGCAGTTCGAATCCGGACCTTTCGAGTGCTAAACTTGAACCGCAAGTCGCTGAAAGACTTTTGATTTTATGTATTTTTACAGGTTCCATAGGGGTGAATATTTTACAATATCCCATGCGCTCACCTACACAACTGAAGCCTTGTCATATCGGCACCAAAGCGCAATATTGAGCATTGCTCTTTTACTGTCAAACGATGCATTTGAAATTATGTTTGCAAATTCAAAAAATATTCTTGGAATGACCGGACCCGGTTAAACTGTAAATTTTGTGCACAAATCTTCGACGAAAATGGTTGAGTAGCCTTGGCTAAAGCGACAGACATTGGCATTACAGGTCGCAATCTCTAGTCCACAACCATGACCTCGCCCAGTGTGTGTGTAGTGCAATGGGTAGACAAACGCTGAATCGGATTGATCACGGTCTTACCAAGCAGAAGTTGCTCGAGCAGAGCCTTTTCATAGAAAAAGCAGCTGTCGCTAGATATAACCTACATGCAATTTACACTCACCTCTTCCGCCATATCCATTAGATCCTCCTCCACCATATCCACCCCCACCACCTGAGAACAAAAATGGCAATCAGATTTGGGCGTCAACATAATGGAAACTCCTTGGAAGACAGGATTCTCATTTTATTAGTACAAATCTGTTTAAATGAAACTTTCAAATTTCAACCAAAATTAGATAAAGCATTTATAGAGTTTCAAAATTGAAACTGATTTTAAAGTATCATGATAAAAAGCTCTATTTCTGAATCTTTAATACTTTAATCACAATCAATCAAAGTAGTATCCCAGTATTTCTAACTATAGTGCAGTGGTTCTCAAACTTTTTGAGCCGCGCCCCCTTTTTTAGAATTTGTAGTACAGATACATTATATTGTGGCATGCGTTCTTTGCACAAGCTAGCTAATAAGGCATTGTAAAGTCATAAGCATAGATTGGACTCAGGTATAGGCTAGTCGATGCAAAGAGATTAGAATTACTCGCAACTAACAAATTACATTAAAAACTCGTTTCGCGGTCCGCACAATTTTTCTTTGAGGGCTGTATTTGGCTTGCAGGCTGTACACCCCTGGTTTAGAGCAAATTTTGTTTGAAAAATAACAGATTTGGGAAAATGGGTTCTCTCTTGCTCTAAGCAAGTGTGCATAACCCTGCTTCATATAAACTACTCAAAAAAAATTATAGACGTCTAGAATGCATTCTTGCTTTCTTCAGAAAACCTATCAGTCATAGAAAATCAGACTGGGGCGGTAATTTATCATCATTTGGAAGCAAGTTGACAAGAAGAGGAGTGCCAGCATTAATTTGATGACAAGATATTAATAGCTGCCCTGCCGTTAATATTAAGTTCAAAAGTGGGCAACGGTGTTTGCTATTAGCGCACCCTACCCCACCAATGAATTAGGTAAGCAAATGCTGAACTAGGAAAATTTACTCTGGTCTGGCTTCGCAACACAAAGGGATTGGAATTATTCGCACCAAACAAATTAAATTAGGACCTCCTGAAGTATGCGCACCTAGATGGCGCTCAGTCTGAACTCTGGTTTGTGTACTAGGTTAGGGTTCAGGTTGTGCGACATCTTGGTGCGCATACTTCAGGAGTACCTTAAATTATAATCTCGTTTCAAGAGCTGCGCATAATTCAAAACCTGCACTTTTCCGCGAGCCACACAATTTTTTAGTGATGACCATATTTTACCCGTAGGCCGCACACCCCCGGTACAGAGCAATTTCGTTTAAACAGGACAATGTGCAAAAATGGGTTTCCTTCAGATCTGAGTAAATGTGCATAACCAGTGGTGGAATTCAAATTTTTCGTCAACCAGTCTCTCACAAAAGTCATATTTTTCAGTCGGTTCTGTTACAAACAGAATGCAAAAATGGGTTTCCTTCAGATCTGAGTAAATGTGCATAACCAGTGGTGGAATTCAAATTTTTCGTCAACCAGTCTCTCACAAAAGTCATATTTTTCAGCCGGTTCTGTTACAAACAGAACATTGACAGTAACCAGTAATTCTAACCGGTTTGCTGATCTCATAAAATTCTGTGAGACGGTTCTATAGAACCGGTGCGAACTAGCTGAATCCCACCACTGTGCATAACTCGAGCTTCGAGCAAACTCCTCAAAAAAAAAAAAAATCCAATCTGAATACTAATAAACTATTATTTAAATAAACATAACCTAGCAGTGACCTACCGAAGCCTCCACCTCCGTAGCCTCCATAACCACCTGTTCAGAGAAGAAAAAGAAAAACCCTAAGTATCTTCCTTAAACGTGATCTAACAAAATAAAAAAGTAAATCTAATTTACAAAAATAACAGTTTGATTGATGCTAGCGAACCCCCCCCTTTTAAGATTTAAAAACTCATAATGGCTTTATGATTCGAATGTAAAACTTAACCAAGTAGGCACATTAGAGATCCCTTGTTCAAATCTGTCTGCCATTTTATAGAGTATGGTCGCTGGAAAACCAGAAATTTTTACAAACAGCTAAATTTTACAAATAGACTCACCACCTCCACCAGAATAGCCATCTCGTTGCGCTTTTACTTCAGCTGTAAAGAGAAGAGGAGAGTTGAACTAGCGGTAGAGATTTTGTTCCAGGCACCGAAGAAAATTAAGGGGGCTCCCGTAGTATGCGAACCAAGATGGCGGACATCGGAATGTAATATGTGTACTAGGTTAGGGTTAGGCCCTAATTTTAGGTATAAATACTACGGGAGGCTCTTGGCTAGTCTTCGAACTGATAATAGGACTAAAATAAGGAGAATTGGAAAGAAATTATCGCCTAACCCTAACCTGTTACGTTCCGATGTCCGCCATCATACTTCGGGAGCACCAAATTAAGATATCACGGTAGGAAAGCATAAGAAGTTCATGCATTACCAAACATCAAACTTTGCGATACTTCATGTATACAATTACTATTGAGCAACACTTCAAAACCAAATATGGAATGAACAATAAAATTTACTAGAAAATAAAACTTAAAAAGTCCTCATTCTTTTCAATTTCATTGCTTGACAAGGTTATTTCACAGATACCGTATTTGCTCGTTTTGTAGCCCGGGCCCATATTTTTTTCAACCAACTCACTAACCGGGCCCTTATTCAAGCGCTGGCGCTTGTTATTTTCGATTATTACAATAATTAATATATTGTTATTTCCAGTTCTCAAGTATGATTTAAACGAGAATAACAAAAAATTTTCTACGCACCGCAGGTACAGATCCACAAATAAAAGTTTTGCGACGCCCTATCAATATTGAAACGGCGCACTCGGGCGTCGCGACGCCCAGTTTGAGAACCATGGTGTTAAGTAATCGATGCTATCTGTCATGTACTTGGACGCGAGTGTTATCGAATTTTGTTGAAAACACATGCGACCCAAGAAAATTTTCATGCTACCCAATTTGGGGTTGCGATCCATAGCTTTGGATTAGGTATGGATTATCAGATTTTTTGAAATAACCTTCGAAGTCGAAGTTACGAACACGCACTTCATAACGCTGTTTCGAGGTTGCGAACGCGCACTCAATAATATTGTTTCGAGGTTACGAACGCACTCTATAAAAATATGAAAAATAATACTGTACAGTATTTGCTTTTCTTCATGTGATATGGAACTGTTTTTTTAATAAATACTTTTTTGCATTATTTGTACATTTTATTACAGTACCATACTTTACAATACAGTACGATATGTATAGAGTAATTTATGTATAATGTTTCGACTTACACTGAAACTCGAGTTACACCCAGTCTCGAGAATGGAACATCGTAAGTCGAGGACTCCCTGTATATCACTGGTACAAAACTGATTTTACTTTCCCTTTACAAGAAAACTTTGTCCTTCCTAGTTTTATTGCTTGAAAAAATTATTTCTGAGTGTTGAGAATGAATTGTTTGAACATAACGGGATTTGGAATAACACTATAAATACGACTGGAATGAAAAACAGTGGATCATGAGCAGTGGCGCAACCAGCGGGGGGGGGGGTTACGGGGGTCGTGTCCCCCCCGTTTGAATTTCGTTTTTTTTATTATTATTGTTCTATGTTAAAACAACGTCGTTCCACGGTCATAACAATCCGGTGAAAACTACTTTTTTCCAGTGCTTTATCACCTCGACGTAATTTAACACCGCCCGACTTCAATCATACCTTTTTGCTGATAGTTACGTAATAATCGCTAACCCCGCGTATATGTTTGTATTCGAAAATGAGATATGTTATCTCAAAAAAGTAGAAATCGCGCGCTGTCGATGCGAATTGAAAGCGACAATAGCATAATGCTATCTCTCTCTCTCTTGTGACGAATACTCTCGTGCTTCATCATCTTGACGCAATGTAACGCCGCCCGTCTTCATGTTATAATAATGCAGTAGAAACTCTGAAAATCTGGATACGAAAATTATTTTCGGAAAAATATTGCTTCGAATAACCTAAGATTTTCTACATATGAAAGGCCGAAAACCGAAAACGCCGTAAACATCCTACCACCCCGTCCACATTCTGATTTAAAAACATTCCACAATTATTTCATTTTTTATCGCAATCGAAAGCAGCCATGTGTGGCACGGCAATAACTAACAGTCGTCGTGAAAGGTTTTCAATAAACTCTGACTTGAAGTGCTTATAAGACGTCGAGGACGTTTTTGGTTGAAAATTTTTTACATTTGTTATCGTATATTTCAATTTAGTCAAATTTTTTAATTTCTTGCAATCTATAAAATAGCTTCTAAATATTATTTGGTTTCTATCGGAGATTTTATCGTTATCCCGAGTCCTGACGTCGTTGATAACAATATCGTTCATTTTAAGTTGGAGGTATTGGTTTATAATCAAAAAATTATAACACATAACATGAAAAATTTAAATCAACGCTGACTCAAAAAGTAAAACACGTTTTTCCATCTTCATTCTCCATTATTGGCGGACGGAAATTTGGGAATCGGGTTTAACTAATTTGATTATGATGACGATGGTAAACAAAAGTACACAAACATACCATACCGTTCTTAGTTTTTAGTCGTTATTTCTCTGTCCTTCTTTCTATGTGCATATTAAGACCAAAAAACGTGTTTTATTATTGAATTCTGCGCTGATTTGAATATTTCATGTCGGCTGTTATGTATTTTTGTTTGTAAATGAATACCGCTAACTTTAACTGAACTGATGTTGTTATCAATGCCGGATGCCGACGAAATCCGCGATAGATATTAAATACTATTTAAGAGCTATTTTATACGCGCTAAATTAGAAGAAATGAAAAAATTTCCTGTTATGTTCGGTCACTATCGAAACTGAGGATGAAAACAACTAATTAAGACACAATTTGCCGAGGACGCCTAAACCATCTCGACTAAGTTAAAATACCCGATAAGAAAATATTTTCAATCAAAAACGTCCTCGAAGTCTTATAAGTTCTTCAAGTCGGCGTTTATCGAAATTCTTTCATTTCAGCTGTAATATATTGCCGAACCACACATGGACGACGACGCCTAGGATATGTGCGCCATATTTGGGATTATTATAAACACGAAAAACAGTATTTGAAGTTTGCGATATTTGAATTTAAATTCGATTTGGACATCCCTGCATTAAATTAGTCAGTTTTTAGTTGTGTTTCCAAAAATTAGTTGTAAATCAATTATTTTAATTGTCATTATGTCTTCCGGTGAGCTTCAGTTTAGTTTAGAATTTTTCCGGGGTTAGGGTCGGGAAAAGGTCCATTCGCAAGAAGTGCATTTTGTTTTTAGTCTTGACGAATTCACCCAACGAGCAAGGCGCGGCACGAGGGAAACACTGGAATTTATTCAAGCCGTGTTTCACTATCCACGAGGCGCAAAGCGAGGAAAACGTTGAAAATAATTAACAGCTTTTCGTTAGCAATTCGCTGGAATGTAATGAACGGCGTTTTGCTACCCACGAGGTGCAAGACATAGCGAAGCGCCGTTAATGAACGAGTGCAAGGTAAGCGAAAGGCTGGGATTTAATCGATGGCGTTTCCCTTTTAACCATGAGCAATTTATCGTGGTCAGCGGGGCGACACCTAGTGGCGTTGCGACTTACGCGGTGGTTGCACTGTGTAAATTCCGGTCGGACCCCCCCGTTGAAAACGGCCTGGTTGCGCCACTGATCATGAGTGCTAAAAGACTCCAAAAGGGGGAAACATGCCATTAAAGGTTACTGAACTACTCTTTGTTAATAGGAAATTGAAATTACAGACTTTGACTAATTCAACACAAAAAGCCTCACCGTCTGCCTTGGCTTTGTCCATCTCAGCCCTTGATAAAGCTTTCTTGACTTCGCACCGACATCCCGGAATTACTTCGTGATGTCTCTTGGCTAAACAGAAAGAAAACATAATTGTGATGAAATTGAATTAGTGCACCTAACATGGCCGAGGGATCTAAAGATGTTACTAGTTACGTGGTAAAGAGAGGGTTTTATTTGGTTAGCATGCGTCAAGATTGCTACAAATTGATTGCTTAGCAGTACAGTGTTGGACCTACGCTAGCATCACGGGCGAAAGAGCATGGTTCCAACCCTTTGCCTGGCCAATCCCCAGGGCATAAGGTAGTCAATGAGTATCTGAGAGATATTTCCTATTCATCAGTGGCTGATGTACAAAGATTGGTGCTCCCGAAGTATTAGTACCAAGATGGCGAACAACCTGAAAATGGCATGGGTGTACCAGTTAAGGGTTGTTCAGTTTGTGCGTCATCTTGGTACGAATACCAGCGCCAAAAAATTTGCCACTTTCGATTCAGTTTTTTTTTCCCAAAAATAAATATAGACTCCCTGGACATCAGTAGCTACTTGTATAAAGCCTTATTTAGGGTGACGAAGATGAAAACCACATCAACTTACCGACGAGTTTATCCACAGTATCGAAATCTGCAAATGTGATGAAACCAAACCCTCTTGATTTGGTGGTTCCCCTTTCTTTCATTATTTCTATCGTGTCTATCACACCGAATTGTTCAAAGTAACCTGGTAAAGTAAAAAAATAGTTCTAAGAAGTCAAGCCCAATAGACCTTATTCATTAAAAACCCATCCTACGCACAAAAAAAAAAAGTGATGTAAAAAACCAATTTTAACATTAGCTCTCATGGGGAATGTGATCACCAGAGCAGAAATTTGCATTTTTTGTAATTTTCTTGACATCTTTCATTGTATACGTGAGCAGTTTTGAAGATAGAATATCTTTTTAAAATTTTTTCTTAATATTTTTAGCATGATAAACATGGTCAAGATTTTTGATAATCGTTCACTGAAATTTTATTGAGCGCGGTGTTTCCGATGACGACATTCTCACCATACCATGACATTCTGCCAACGCTTTGCTCTGCTCTGTGGGATATGCGGCCAGGGTTGTCCAAAACGAATCGAATATTCAAATACCTTTTCGGCTGATTTTCGAATAATTCCGAATCACTTTTCTTTTTGCACGTAGGATGGGTTTTTAAAGAATACGGTCTATTATAAATGAAGAGTGAGAATGGGAGCGATGCTATAACATAGAGATAGCCAGGTTTTTTGAACCAGGTGCCAAAAACTTTGCCCACTTAAGACTGGCGGGCCTTGTAAGTGTGACGTAAAAAGTTACATTTTATAAACAATATTTAGAGTGTTATAAAGCAGAGGAGGAAAACAATAATCCTCGTGCCAAAAGTAAATTAAACCGCAATGTCAACAAATTCTTTGAGCTATTTTAGCTGAAGTTCAAAATTTGATTTCAGTTTGGTTGTGGCAGCATCAGGCGGTCCAGATTGAATTACCCAACGGGACAAATTTGACCCGATCTGCCACCGGAGCCCGATTATTTAACTGTATTTGCAGGCCCGAGCCCAAAGCAAAACAAAATTTCATATTTTATTAGGAGTTCTTTGAATTCCACACATAGTTTTAGTATATATTTTTTATAAACATATTTTTATTTAAAGAAGTCCGCGATAGAGAAGCCCGACCCTACCCGATCGTAATGATTGACATTTCAGGCACAACCTGGCCTGAATTTCGGGTAGAGTGGGGCTTCCGATCTTAGCTCTACTCCTAAGCCCCCGTGACAATTCTAGACCTAAATCAGGTTAATCTATATTTACTAATTCTCACGGATTATTGCAACAATCAATTTTTTTTTATAAGATGCTATATCACAAAGTCCCATAAAAGCAGCTCTATCTGTTATATTGAGCTTAGCTTTAGCTCCACCAAGCTGCTACGGCTCCAAGCTACAACTACCCATCTAGCTTATGACATTAAAATTACCTCTGATATCTTCTTCAGCAAGTTGGTCTTTCAAACCTCCAATAAAAATCTTTTTGACAGAAACATGGGCGCCAGGTTTATCAGATTCCTGAGAAAAAAAAATTAGATTAGCAAAACTTTGAACACGAATTAAATTGGATACTCATTACTTATCGATTTTAATCGGTAAGTATGTTGATAGGTATTTGTCTGTATGTCTGTCTGTTAGATACACGCGATATCTCACGAAAGCGAGATTGAATCTGCTCCAGATTTTGCATGTGCATTCATCATATGTCGGATCAGAACCCTTTTTGATTTTGGATAAATTATGTCGTATGATTAGCGAGTTATTAAAAAATTAGTGATGGGACACAAGGTGTCACTATGGAGTGAGAGCGCTGTTTTGGGGGATCCTTTTGGGGGATCCCCTAACTTTCGATCGGTAAGTCTTCGATCTCTGACCGATATTCTCGCTTTCTACAGAATCTTGCGTTATACGCATACGAATCTACTTGCACAGAGGCATAGCGCAAGGAACGGTAGTCGATTTCGAGTGGACCATGGAAACTAGAATGTGAGTCGCTCTTGGATGAGATTCCCGCTGTTACAAAGTATAATTGGATAACATTGATTCTTGCTTAGGAATCATGAAACATCCGGTATTTATATATAAAATTTATTATTTTTTTACCGGTATTTTGATTACATAGGGCAGTAATTTAGTTGTGAACCATAAAAGCTTAGACATGCCACACACTTTCGGGCGCTACACTCTTCCGGCCCGCGAACATCCCTCCGCTTCAAGTTTTGGTCCGCGGTCAATTAAGTTTGGGAACCCCTGATCTACACGGTCTTGAGCAGGGGAGGGCAACATACGCCCCACAGGCCGGACCCGATGAGATTTTGACTGGCCCACTGACTGTACATCAGTTCATTATGATATTACATTATTACACTTTTAGTACATTATGTGTTTTTTGGTCTCTATTTTTTGTAAAGTTTAAACTTTACTTTAAACGCGATTTATAACTTTCTTTCTTGCATTAGCGAATAAATATGTGATTAGGATATTGAATACTATTCATGTAATAATCCTCCATTTTCCCACATCCGGCGCGTCGACTAGAGAAGTTGCCCACCCCTGGTCTTGAGGGTCTAAAATGCATTTCAAGCTAGGAAAAATTGCTATGTGTGACACAGAAAGATGCTCTTTACATTTCAGAAAAGGGCGAGGTTCGTGACCCCCTGTGCGCGCATGACTTTACTTTGAAACGACTCTTTAAAAAAATATACTCCATACTTCTCGTGAAACTGCTCTCTTGACATCGACAGGTCTTCCTTGAAGTTCATGGGGTCGATTATTCATGCATTCATCTGCTTCTTGCTCTGTTTCATAAGTTACAAACCCAAATCCCTTCGACCTGAACAGAGGTGGGTTATTGTGAGAAAAATAAAGTACAAGGCAGGCAGAGATTAATGTATCAAATCGAACAATTAAAAACATTTCAAATTGAGAACAACTGATTCGAATCAAGCTTAGTGCTTGACAATAAAAGTAATTGAATATTTGAATGCAATTAAATTGGGGGCAGAAATCAAATATATTTTACTTAATTAAATGATAGGGCAGTGGTTTAAAAGACAAATCATATACTCATGACATTCTAAATTAGGAGCAGTACTTCTACATGGACAGCTGATCATAGCAGCATAATGTAACATGGCAAGCATAGCACACGTAAGCAAATTGGACTTATGATATGATCAATATACTGTGGGAAGCGAATGCTCAAATTATGTCGGTCAATTTTGAATAGGCTTATATCGAAAAAACAATTTATTAAATAGTTGGGATGACATACTGAACACAACTCGCTTATTCTCAGAAAAATCTGACAAAATTTGGAGCTAAATTGATGAGTCAATTTCGATTTTATGGATTAAAATATACATAAATATTAGTTCTTACATAATAAGTACACTAATGCAGCGGTATTACACTAGTGCGTCGCAACCAGTTGCTAAGTGCGTCATAAAACTTAACAGAATTGTGTTAAACATAATTACAATAGATTCCTAACGCTTAGAACAATTCCCAAACCAGCAAGCCAATGTAATATCGCAAGCTGCATCTGCTGAACAGCGTTTGGTAAACATGGGTGATTTTTTTAGCATTTCGAAGAAAAATCAGACAAAGGGAGTTGAGCATTTGTCTTCATCCCCCAGACTAACATGTTTACTTTAAAAGTGATAAAAGTACACATTAATGATAACAAAATTTAATGGTAAACCCATGGGTTAGGGTTAGTATGGGTTCAAATATCCGTAAAACAACAAAAATTTCCATAGGTGCAATCAGTGGCGCAACCAGGCCGTTTTCAACGGGGGGTCCGACCGGAATTTACACAGTGCAACCACGACGTAAGTCGCAACGCCACTAGGTGTCGCCCCGCTGACCACGATAAATTGCTCATGGTTAAAAGGGAAACGCCATCGATTAAATCCCAGCCTTTCGCTTACCTTGCACTCGTTCATTAACGGCGCTTCGCTATGTCTTGCACCTCGTGGGTAGCAAAACGCCGTTCATTACATTCCAGCGAATTGCTAACGAAAAGCTGTTAATTATTTTCAACGTTTTCCTCGCTTTGCGCCTCGTGGATAGTGAAACACGGCTTGAATAAATTCCAGTGTTTCCCTCGTGCCGCGCCTTGCTCGTTGGGTGAATTCGTCAAGACTAAAAACAAAATGCACTTCTTGCGAATGGACCTTTTCCCGACCCTAACCCCGGAAAAATTCTAAACTAAACTGAAGCTCACCGGAAGACATAATGACAATTAAAATAATTGATTTACAACTAATTTTTGGAAACACAACTAAAAACTGACTAATTTAATGCAGGGATGTCCAAATCGAATTTAAATTCAAATATCGCAAACTTCAAATACTGTTTTTTCGTGTTTATAATAATCCCAAATATGGCGCACATATCCTAGGCGTCGTCGTCCATGTGTGGTTCGGCAATATATTACAGCTGACATGAAAGAATTTCGATAAACGCCGACTTGAAGAACTTATAAGACTTCGAGGACGTTTTTGATTGAAAATATTTTCTTATCGGGTATTTTAACTTAGTCGAGATGGTTTAGGCGTCCTCGGCAAATTGTGTCTTAATTAGTTGTTTTCATCCTCAGTTTCGATAGTGACCGAACATAACAGGAAATTTTTTCATTTCTTCTAATTTAGCGCGTATAAAATAGCTCTTAAATAGTATTTAATATCTATCGCGGATTTCGTCGGCATCCGGCATTGATAACAACATCAGTTCAGTTAAAGTTAGCGGTATTCATTTACAAACAAAAATACATAACAGCCGACATGAAATATTCAAATCAGCGCAGAATTCAATAATAAAACACGTTTTATGGTCTTAATATGCACATAGAAAGAAGAAAGGACAGAGAAATAACGACTAAAAACTAAGAACGGTATGGTATGTTTGTGTACTTTTGTTTACCATCGTCATCATAATCAAATTAGTTAAACCCGATTCCCAAATTTCCGTCCGCCAATAATGGAGAATGAAGATGGAAAAACGTGTTTTACTTTTTGAGTCAGCGTTGATTTAAATTTTTCATGTTATGTGTTATAATTTTTTGATTATAAACCAATACCTCCAACTTAAAATGAACGATATTGTTATCAACGACGTCAGGACTCGGGATAACGATAAAATCTCCGATAGAAACCAAATAATATTTAGAAGCTATTTTATAGATTGCAAGAAATTAAAAAATTTGACTAAATTGAAATATACGATAACAAATGTAAAAAATTTTCAACCAAAAACGTCCTCGACGTCTTATAAGCACTTCAAGTCAGAGTTTATTGAAAACCTTTCACGACGACTGTTAGTTATTGCCGTGCCACACATGGCTGCTTTCGATTGCGATAAAAAATGAAATAATTGTGGAATGTTTTTAAATCAGAACGTGGACGGGGCGGTAGGATGTTTACGGCGTTTTCGGTTTTCGGCCTTTCATATGTAGAAAATCTTAGGTTATTCGAAGCAATATTTTTCCGAAAATAATTTTCGTATCCAGATTTTCAGAGTTTCTACTGCATTATTATAACATGAAGACGGGCGGCGTTACATTGCGTCAAGATGATGAAGCACGAGAGTATTCGTCACAAGAGAGAGAGAGAGATAGCATTATGCTATTGTCGCTTTCAATTCGCATCGACAGCGCGCGATTTCTACTTTTTTGAGATAACATATCTCATTTTCGAATACAAACATATACGCGGGGTTAGCGATTATTACGTAACTATCAGCAAAAAGGTATGATTGAAGTCGGGCGGTGTTAAATTACCTCGAGGTGATAAAGCACTGAAAAAAAGTAGTTTTCACCGGATTGTTATGACCGTGGAACGACGTTGTTTTAACATAGAACAATAATAAAAAAAAAAAAACGAAATTCAAACGGGGGGGACACGACCCCCGTAACCCCCCCGCTGGTTGCGCCACTGGGTGCAATAGTATGCCGGTGCAATCGTCGTGGGTTCAAATGTACGTGGGTTCAAATGTAATGGAACCAAATTTAATATAAAAACAATATTTTATAGTGTGAGTGCACTGTGAACCTTTCCCCCCCGATAATTTGGCATCGCCTGAACAAAAATTTTGGGAACCGCTGCACTAATGCATATTCTTGTACAAAAAATATATATATCTAGAGTCATTCATTTTATCCACCTTTGAGTGTGTGAATTTTTATCTTTAATAACAACAGAGTCTGTAATTTTTCCGTATTGCGCAAAATAATCTTTTAAACTTTCATCGGTCGTATCCCATGATATTCCTCCAACAAATAATTTTCTACTTTGTTCCTCTTCGTTACCAAACCGCCTTCCACCGCCTCCGCCTCGTCCACCACCTCGTCCCTGAAACGAGAGAAAGATAATTTTATAGAAAATTTTTATGTCTGAAGAGTGAAGTAGATGTCAGGCTATTCAGATTTCTAGGATTACAGGTTTAGGCTTCTTGCTTTCCAAACAAAGCTGAATGCCAGTGACCTTCAAAGAAAATAGGGCACAGTTTACAAATTCCAAAAATGTTCCGTCATTTGGTTCAATAAAACAATTATGTCTTACAAACGAGGGGCGTCTGGAACGACGACGGATGTGTCAGACGCGCCATGCTTGTCTCGATAATATTCTAAATTAATCGTGGCCCTCTTGTGACCAAAATTGTTGTTTTTTGCTAATAACTCTCGAATGCAACGGTAGGGTGGCTTACCCACTTTGCGGCCACGACCTATTTGCGACCATCAACTTCATCGATTAAATTAATGCCGAAAAAATTAACGAACCGCGGCGATATTTCTCACGCGTTATCGTCCACTCATCCCTCGTAGCTCTGCGAAATTACACTAAAATGCAGCCACAAACAAAAAAGTTACGGCCGAAAACCCGACCGAAGAAAAAAAACGGACCATTTTTCCTACCCAACTACCCATTGTTCCTTTAAAAAAGCTTGAAAATCCATACAAATATAGGAGATAAAGAGATGAAACTTGGCAGGAGGGTAGAGTTGTGTTTCTTTTAACCATATTTAAAGTTTCGCTTTTCTACATATAAAGGAGGGGGAATAGGGGGTGTGCATTTCCGATACGTCGATAACATCTTTGTCGACCAATTTGCGACCACCGTGTTTGTCTGTTTGATTGCTGTGATGCTTTGCTTTGTTTATAATTAGCCAAATTTTGTTCGAAATAACCGTGTCCTTGAAATATATGACGGTCAGAAATGCAATAAGAAGCCCATTTTTTTTTAAGCATGGCTGCGTATGCCCTGGTCTCGGCGCAGCAGAAAAGATGTTCAAGGCTTGAAATCCGTGGTCGCACACTGGTCGCAAACACGTCTTCAGAGTGTCGTACTTTGGTGGTTTATATAGCTTTAACCCCTGGTCGTAGAAAGTTAATTCGAGGTTTAGCGTGTAGAATAAATGACAATGCAC
The DNA here is from genome assembly GCF_013122585.1 of Styela clava. Lineage (NCBI taxonomy): Eukaryota > Metazoa > Chordata > Ascidiacea > Stolidobranchia > Styelidae > Styela > Styela clava. The sequence goes on along the minus strand of NW_024102838.1, from coordinate 2,013,465 downwards.
CTACGGTGAAAAAATTAACGGGTTAGAAATATTGGTTTTTGTTTTATAGCAGTTTGAATGAAATTGTCTGCAGACTGGCTACACCACCCTAGAATTTTTTTTCCTTCAGTAAATCGGATTATTCGTTCCAAGAGGAATTCAATCACATATTTAGATTGCGCTTCTTTTTAGTTTTATTGCGCAACTTCATTTTACCAATACAGAGACAACAATGTCCAGACGTCCCCAAAAAGAGGGGTCTGTTCATCTGCAAAATGGGATTCTCTGAAACGAGACAATGTCGCTCGATCTGTAAAGTGTGCCATACTGCAAACCTGAAAGCCAGAGACCTTCTGACCTTTCAGCCTTTAACAAGTGCAATTTTAAGTATTCTATGGCGTCTGCAGCTGCCGCAAAACCATGGCGGTATTTCCATACCATGGCCCCTCAGGCCAAACCTATGGCGACTGACTTTTTAGCTGCCACAAACCAATGTCGAGCTGCCGTTACCGCGGCAGCAAATTGAAAACCAATGGCAGGTAAAATTTTGCTGCCGTAACCGCGGCAGGTGGGCCGTAAGGACAAGGCTGTCCCTTATGGTGACAAATATTGGGTAAGTTGGAACGTTTGTCTTATGGATACAGTCTTGATGGATTTGGGGTTACAGTACGGCACACTATCCCGAATCCGGATTTGCGTCTACATTCCGGAAGACCCAAAATATGAATAGGTGTCTGTGAAACCGGGGGCATCGAGTCGCCTGCGAGCTCGATGCGTGAGAACGTCAGATGTCTGGATATGACGTCAAAGAAAGTCACGCACAGATCGGCAGTTCGGCACGGCTCTCGAATTTTGCTAATTTGATTTTCGTTTTTTACCGATGTATACTGACCTATATGGTTAGATATACGATGTATTTCTGAATCATTATATTCAGTCTACTGTTGGTAGTGCCTAATTAAAATAATGTCGCGTAAATGCAAACGTCTGTGAATAAAATAATTACTTTTAAATAATATCAAGAGATTACAAAATTATGCGTTTCGATTAATACGTCTACGAGTCCAACTAATTTTATTATAAGTGTTTGTGACTACATGACATCGTTTGAATTGTCGTATAACAAAGTGAAGACGATGCACGATATCGAAGTTTTTTTTTTCAATAGTTATCTTAATATCGATAGTGAAACTTTGTATGCCCGTTAATACCTGTAATTACAACAATTTAACATAGCATCTTCGGTTATTTAGAACTGAAACTTCCAGAACGCACAACGATTACGAATTACGATATCATTTAATAATTATATTCGAGATTTTTATTTAAATTTGAGCGTCAACAATCTATAGTAAAATAAAAGCCTCGATGATTAATTGGATTAAACTATTTTGCCAATTTGATTCTTGTTTTTCACAGACTACGCAAGTTGATCATTTGCGGCATACGAATGCATCAATGCGGCATTATATTAATTTGATTCTTGTTTTTCACCTATCTATTCTTGCATAAATCACGCAAATTAACATTTGCGGTATATGATTGCCTCGACGTGGCATTGAATTAAAATATTCTCGTATTCCGTATACTTCGAAGTTAAACATTCGCGACATATGAATGTATCGATGCCGCATTATATTAGTTTGAATCTTGTTTTTCATCGATCTATACTAGTATAAATTACGCAAATTGAACATTTGCGGCATATGAATACATCGATGCGGCATGATATTACATTATTTTGCTAATTTGATTCTTGTTTCTTGCCGATCTATTACTGTGTAAAATACACAAGTTGTTCATTTGCGGCATATGAATTAAATTATTTTCATATAGATTAACATTTGTGGCATATGAATGCCTCGATGTGGCATTGAATTAAATTATTCTCGTATACCATAACTTTCGAAGTTAAACATTTGCGGCATATGAATGTATCGATGGGACATTATATTATTTTGAATCTTTTTTTTTACCGATCTATACTAGTATAAATTATGCAAACTGAACATTTGCGGCATATGAATACATCGATGCGGCATGATATTACATTATTTTGCTAATTTGATTCTTGTTTCTTGCCGATCTATTATTGTGTAAATTACGCAAGTTGATCATTTGCGGCATATGAATTAAATTATTTTCGCATAGATTAACATTTGTGGCATATGAATGCCTCGATGTGGCATTGAATTAAATTATTCTCGTATACCGTAACTTTCGAAGTTAAACATTTGCGGCATATGAATGTATCGATGGGACATTATATTATTTTGAATCTTGTTTTTTACCGATCTATACTAGTATAAATTACGCAAGTTGATCATTTGCGGCATATGAATTAAATTATTTTCGTATAGATTAACATTTGTAGCATATGAATGCCTCGATGTGGCATTGAATTAAATTATTCTCGTATACCGTAACTTTCGAAGTTAAACATTCGCGACATATGAATGTATCGATGGGACATTATATTATTTTGAATCTTGTTTTTTACCAATCTATATTAGTATAAATTATGCAAACTGAACATTTGCGGCATATGAATACATCGATGTGGCATTATATTAAGTTATTTTGCTAATTCTATTCTCGTTTTTCGCCGATCTATTCTTGTATAAATTACGCAAGTTGCACATTTTGCGGCATGTGAATGTCTCGTTGCGGCATTAGATTAAATTATTGCTTTATGAACTAATTCATCTAATGCTATATCAAGGCATTAATTTTACTGTTTATCGATTGTGTGTTATCAAAATGTAATTTTTATTATCGCTGATCCATTTATTATCGTTAACACGCCATCCTATCTACATTGAAAATGAGAGAAACGCGGCACGCCAAGGTTTACGTCGAGGAACGGCCGATGCGTGCCTGCGTGCGTCGATTGAAATTCAGTGACGTCACACGCCGTCAATCGTTTTTTGCTCATTTCTCTCGAACGCACCGGTAAATTTTTTTTTACATCGGTAGATCTGATTATTTTTTCACGAGGAATTCAATGGTGATGGTTTTAGATTGCGCTTTTTGTTAGTTTACTGCGCAGCTTCAATTTATCGATATCGGGAGACAAAATCCGCCAGACGTCCATCGAAGGAGGGATATTCGATCACCGTTAAAATAGGTTTCTCTAAAACGAGAGATTGTCTCTCGATCTGTAAAGTGTGCCGTACTGACTGGTCAAACACTTCTTCAGAGTGTCGTACTTTGGTAGTTTATATAGCTTTAACCCCTGGTCGTAGAAAGTTAATTCGAGGTTTAGCGTGTAGAATAAATGCCGCCAATGCACCCACGGTGAAAAAATTAACGGGTTAGAAATATTGGTTTTTGTTTTATAGCAGTTTGAATGAAATTGTCTGCAGACTGACTACACCACCCTAGAAATTTTTTTCCTTCAGTAAATCGGATTCAGAGGAATTCAATCACGTATTTAGATTGCGCTTCTTTTTAGTTTTATTGTGCAACCTCATTTTACCAATATTGAGAGACATCAATGTCCAGACGTCCCCAAAAAGAGGGGTCTGTTCACCTGCAAAATGGGATTTTCTGAAACGAGACAATGTCGCTCGATCTGTAAAGTGTGCCGTACTGCAAATCTGAAAGCCAGAGACCTTCTGACCTTTCAGCCTTTAAAGAGCATTTCCAACAGACCTTTAAAATATTTCCTATCATTTGAAATAAGAAAACCAACAAACACCAGAATAGGTACTAGCAGATAAACGACCAACACTTTCCAGTCATTGTGAACACTTTTTTGCATTTATTCAATTTTATCTGGCGAAAGCCTGGAATTAACACATCTCTACATTTTGAATCTTGGGATTTCAAGTGCAGCAGTGTGTTACAGCTCAACTTGTCAACATAAAAATATAAACTACCGGGACCCGAAAACGGTAACGTTAAAACCACATCATCCAGCTACTGGTGTCGATAAGTAAAACTAAAAGGATAAATTGATAAACAAAAGACAGTAAATACCAAACAAAACATCGAAAAGTTCAGAAGAAATGAACGAAAATAACTTACCGACATGTTTATAAATTTTCTGAAAATGAGTCGAACCAGCCCGAAGGAAAGAGAAGTGCTGAATGAAACGCGTGATGAATATCAAACTCCCGGATGTTAAAAAGCGCTATAATGAAAACGAATTTTAAAAATTGCATTCAAGAAAACTGTATCCGCGTCGAATGAAACAGATATAAACAAATTTGAATGCTAATTTATACATTAAATATTTTTACATTTTTTGTAAATCCCTAATATTCAAAATTAGGGAAATTTCAAAAATTTTGATGACGTCACTCGCACGTTCAAACATTGCGGCGCGAAGCGTGATCCGCTGCCTTTTTTCCGTTTTCGCGCCTTACGCTCCCGGAGAAAAAATGGCCGCGCCGTGACGGGTTTTATATATTTTATTTTTACAATATTCATTCATAATTTGTAACTAATGACGTTTGTTTTGTTTTTAATATTTGAATAGCGTAGTATTACTGCGTAGTTTGACGTTGAACGCTGTTTTATTTTTTACACCGGGGAGCTACTTTGCCCAACCGTTGTTGCTTACTGCTGACTTGCAACAACTGACGACAGGACTATACACATACCTGCATACTTGCTGATAATTGTTTTACAGAATCTACCTCAAGTTTTATTGAGTTGGTAAGCATTATTCCGTATTTAGTAATCATTATGTTTTTAAAATCTTTTTGTTATGCAATTCAAAAATGCCCTCAAATTCTGAAATCAGAACTGCTGACTGCTTCTGTTCCTGGAGCTTTTCTGCAGACTGACAGAGGCAACTTTTCTAAATACAGAAAAGCGGTATTAATATCTTTTGCCTTTAGTTTGCTTCAGTTCCCTAATTTTAAACAATGTTATTCAGAAATTGTCCTTAGTCTACATTCAGTGCAAATTACTAAAGTGTGGTTTGCTTGAATAATTCATAAAATTTAATATTACTGTATTAGCAGAGCACTGGAACATTGGAATTTCACTGTTTGATTTTCGGGTTTTAATATTTTGTTTTCGTTTGACCACAGATTATAAATAGGTTATCAAAAAGACAAGGGAGACAAGTGCTCTGGCCTTGATATAATACAATTTTAATTCAACGAATGAAAGAATTAAAAAAAACAAATAAACTAGCTCATGATGATGAATATTTGCCTTCACTAATGTGATAATACCAATCTCTCCGACAAAATCATCACACACACAGTTGAGCACAGTTTTTCGATTCCAAGATGTCTTGACATTTGGTTTAATAAAACAAACACTCCATGTTTCTTTGAAATTAGGTCGCCTGGCACGACGACAGATGCGTCATTTCGAGTCACTTTGTCTCAGTAATAATTTAAATCAATCGCTACATGCATCGGCCGTCAAATGACCAAAATTTCTTTTTTTGCAAAAAACTCTCGAATGCTATGGGGAAATCTAGTCTCCTTTATTAAATCCAGTGGTGTTTATTTTAAGTGCCAGTTTGGTGTTTTAAGTAGCTATGAATTCCCAGGCTGCCAGACCGTTCATGAATGAGGGGTTTGCATTCACTGTTATAATTGTTGTCTTTATGTGTGGGGGCTATACTTGGAATTTGAGAACTGTGTCCTGACACAATACAGTAATATTAGTGGCATCTCACTACTTATTGAAAACAGAACAAAACGCAGAAAATGGCATGTGATAGGGAAAAAATGTGTGAAATATCCCTTCTTGTTTCGTGCTGCCTCTGTTTGTGCTTTATTACCTGTTTACACAGCTTTCTTTCTCATCGCTTTCTTGCTTTTTACAGTTAGTAAGACTAATGCTACTGTGTTTAAATCTTATTCCAAGGTCCAATTTGATTCAGAAATATCTGTTACTTAATTATTTTTCGTTTCAGAAATAATAAACATGGGAAAGAAAACTGCCAAGCCCCAAGAAGAAGTTCCCACTCCAATAGAAGAAGAGGAAGAAGAAGAAGTTTATGAGGTTGAAAAGGTTTTGGACAAAAGACTTGTCCGAGGAAAGACACAATATCTCATCAAATGGAAGGGATTTTCACTGTATGATATTTTGTATTTTTGAGAAAATTTCAAGTCCAGGGTTGAATAGCTTCAAATCATAATGCTTCTAGGGCAATAGCATATTCAAACTACGATAGGATTTATGCTTCTTGAAACTTGTTGACGAATTAATTTAGTTACCGTACATATGGTCAATAAATTGGTGTTGCAACAAATTGTTAGTCAATATAACAGTAGATCACAACTTTGTTCGGTGTCTGATTACCGGGGATTCGCGTTGATTGTTTCGTGAACATGGGGTACTTGACAGAAAAAAGGTTGAAAACCCCGATTTACATATTCATCTTGGGGAGAGAAAAGAAATAAGACGGCTTAATCATAAGACGAACCACAGCTCTCGTCCGGTTACTAGTTCATTGATGTTTTTTGTTAATAAACCAGTTGCAATTTTGTGGCGGTGCGACCTTAAACCCATGTAATTTAGGAATTGAACTTTTAATTATTCTTGATTATGGAATATTGAGTATATTTTTCTAAATAAATAACATTCAACAGAGAACATACAGGAACAAAAAAGCCTTTCCTAATTCAAAATTCGATTTTTTTGGATATCTCCATATCAGCGACACTTGGTTTACTTTTATGGTTCTCTCTGCTTTTGTGTTCGTGGATGTGGATTCGAATTTTTTTCCCATTTAAAATCAGCATTGCACAATCAGCAATGTTTTATGATTCGATGCAGAAGTAATATCTGTTTTGTCATTATATCAGTAAATTTCGAAACTATGGCTAAGAACTGTAGAAGACATATTGGTCGAAGTTTTATAAAAAGTGAAGTAAAGGTTTAAGATTATTCACAGTCATATTTGGGATGTCAGACTTCATTATGACACTCATGGTCCGAAGTGGCTGTTTGTTATGTGGCTGCATAGTCTGGATTTGCCATGTTTTTAAATAAGCTTGAGTAGTATTCTTGAAATTCCCATAATCCCATTTAAGACTTTTCGTTTGTGACTCCACAGAAAATTTAACAAAATTAACTTGTCTAAGCGTACACAGCAGTCTATTATAACAGTAAGCTTTCAAACGCCAAATTTATTTTTATCAAAATTTCCCTGGATTTTGTTGTAATCGTCTTGAATTTATACTGATTACAAACCAAAGTTGAAAAAGAATCATGTAAAATAGATCAGTCTACTAGATTAGAATCTTCTTCAATCAAAATTGAATTCTTTTTAATACCTGGGAACCACAAGACAATCTTGATTGCCCAGATCTCATGCAGAATACGAAACAAAATCTGCAAAAAAGAAAAACCTTCACAGAAATGTAAGTATTTGTTTTTTGTTGATAAATTTTTAGTTTTTTCTGTTCATTCGACTTGAAGAACTTCATGATGGCGTTATGGAGGTAACTGATTGTCCGCTGCTTTACACTAAGTTGTGTAATGGGACTGATTACGGGGGTCGGGTGTTATTCGCTTGGCTAACACAGACAGTCCCCAAACTCATAATAGAACTAAACTAAGGTAAATCAGAATAAAATTATGCCCCAACTTTACCACAGGAGTGTGTACCCAGATTTCTATATAGCCTAACATATTGAATACACACTTTTATTGCGAATTAGGGGACTAGCCAAGTGACTCCCGTAGTATTTGTACCTGAAATTATGGCCCAACCCAAATCTGGTACACCAAATCTTGGTTTACATACTTCGGGAGTACCAAAAAAATTTAGAACGTATTCCATTCTCAAAATATTATTGGACATAAAGAATATTTGGTGCAGTACAGGTACTGTAAATAAATTTGCATCGCTTGGCCTTTGTGATCATATATTTCAAGATTGCTTTTCTCGTTACTGAATGGAAAAGTATTCAATTATTTTCGGTCAATTTGCAATTGAATTATCAGGGTGTATCAGGACGTGGCCTTTTTAATATTCACACTTTTTTATTTTACAGCTGATGAAAAGAAACGTAAGCACTCACAAGCACAATCGGAAAAAAGCGAATCAAAAAAATCCAAGACAGAAAATGATGAAGTGAGACCTCATGGATTCGCTCGGGGACTCAAACCAGAAAAAATTATTGGCGCAACCGATTCCAGTGGCCAACTTATGTTTTTAATGAAATGGTAAGATTTGTATTGTAGCCCCTAGTACGGTACGATTTGGTTGTTGATTAGCCTCAAACTGACATGAAGCGGGCCAAATTCAATCTCGCCTGCCTGATGCTGCCACAACCAAACTAAAACCAAATTTTGATGTTTTAGCTAAAAAATAGGCCAAGGAATTTGTTGAGATTGTGATTAAATTTAGTCCTGGCACGAGGCTTATTGTTTTCCACTTTTGCTTTTGTAACACTGTAAATATTGTTCATAAATAAAACTTAAAACATTTAAAAAAAAACAGAAACGTGAATTTCGGTCAGAGGCCGAGGACTTGTCGATCGAAAGTTAGGGATCCCTCAAAACAGTGCTCTTACTCCATAGTGACACCTTGTGTCCCATCGCTAATTAATTAATAACTCTCTAATTATACAACATAATTCGCCCAAAATCAATAGGCTTCTGGTCCGAGATATGATGAATGCACATGCAAAATCTGGAGCAGATTCAATCTCGCTTTCGTGAGATATCACGTGCATCTAACAGACAGACATACAGACAAATACCTATCAACATACTTACCGATTAAAATCGATAAGTAATAAAATAAAAAAATTACATGACCCGCCAGTTATGGTGGACAGAATTTTTGGCCTGTGGCCCACTCCTGCCCTAGTATTTCAGTGCTAGAATTCGATGGAGCTTCTATCCCTCTACTTGGAGTTGGTAGTACATAGACTAGATGGGAGTTGTGGAGGCGTGGTTAGTTTAAGCAGAGGAGCGAATCATCTCATTCATTGCTTAATATTTGGCCTGGAGAGATGAGAAGTATCTTGCGACACGAAGTTCACAAATATATGTTCTTTTCTACAATAGTGTTTTTGGTATTGAAACTTTGGCATTTATTAGCTTACTCTGATAGATGGTTAATAACACTTAGTAAAGTAAGTGCTTTTAGTCTTTAAATTTGAGGTTTTGGCCATTGAAGGTCGTATCACCAACGAAGGTCGTAATTTTGACTAAGGGGGGTATTCAGAATTTCAACTATGTTGCTGAGGAATTTAAAAACACGACCCATACTCCAGTTATAAATACCATGTCAAACTAGGACTGCTCACATTAAATTGCGACTTACTGAATTCAAAATTTCTCGACGTAACTGAAAATAAATTCTGTAATTCGTAAATTCTAAAAATTATGTGCAAGCCTTGGAGGAAGATAATGTTTTTTTAAATGACCCGACATAAATGAAAATAAATTCTGGAATTTGTAAATCCGAAAGTTACATGCATGCCTAATCAGAATCTACTTTTGCTAAATAATCATCAGTCTTCAGGTCTTTGGGGGCGGGAGTCACCAGTTTGAGAAATCCGGTATGATGATTTTTTTTAACAAATATTTTTTCCCACCCATGGAAAGCTTAGTCCTTTCTATGTAAGCCAGTGCTCTTCAACAGGGGTTCCGAGGGTTCCGCAACACATACAGTGGGGTTTCGTGAGTTTATAGGGTTCCTTAGGGGTTCTGCTTTTTTTTCAGGAAAATCATTTCTTGCTTAAGCATTCAACAAGATTGCAAAGGAAATGCAAGAACAACCTAGTCATTGAATTTCACGCTTGTTACCTTCTTTCTGTTTCGTTGAAGTAGAAATATTTGAATTACTAATATTTCGTGTTACGAGTTTTTCGTATTTTTTTAATTTTGTTATTTGGGGTTCCATAAAAAACGAAAAATTATATCAGGGCTTCCACAACAACAAAAAGGTTGAAAAGCACTGATGTAAGCAGCAACTGTTCTTAGAATAATACTCTGGCCCTGGGGGCCTACGTCACCATTTCGAGAAATCTATCATGAATGTTTTTTTAAACAAATTTTTTTTCACACAGGGAAAGTAGCGATGAAGCCGACCTTGTGCCAGCAAAAGAAGCAAACGTGAATTGCCCTCAGATTGTCATTGGATTTTACGAAGAAAGGCTGACATGGCATACAAACCCTTCAGATGAGGCCCAAACTTGAACAACAGTTTTTTCACGACGAATCGTCGCTGAATAAAATATTAAGGAGTCTACAGCGTCGTTAATGGATATAAAAAAAGATTAGTTTTTAACTCTACTCTGCTGATGCAGTTTTTCAAGAAACTTTAGACGAATTTCATGAACTGTTTTTATCCGAGTGTTAAGAAATTGTATTTTGAGGATTCAAGCTATAAAGGCAAATGTTAAAATTAAAAAAAAATCAATTGAAAATATAACAAAAAAAGTGACGATTATTACCCTGGTATATGATCATTGTTAGAAGCAATATTCGACAAACTATTTCAATAAAAGTTAGAAAATTTAAAAATATAAAACATACATTTCCATCATTTTTTAAAAATAGCTTTTTAAAATTTCTCCTCTTTGGTTCAAAAACTTCGATTTAGTTTATTTTGCCGAATAGACTTATGCTGGGACAAGCACCGTTAGCCAAGCAAGGTATTAACAAATTATGAATACTGGGCCGAGAGGATTTTGATATCATTCACTATTTCTTTGGTATTTTTGTAATACATAGTGCTGTTTGAGAGAAAGTAGTGTTTGGTAGATCATTGATATGATTCATATTTCACACTTTATTGCATCAAGCAGCGTTTCTCAAACTTTTTTGCTCCTGAACACCTACGCTTTTTATCTCGCCTCGCGGAACAATAAGAAATGAAAAGGTTAAATTGATATTAAAAAAATTGGGTGCTCCCGAAGTATGTGCACCAAGATGACGCTCGACCTGAACATAGTATGTGTACCAGGTTAGGGTCATCAGGTTGTGCGCCATCTTGGTGCACATACTTCTGGCGCGCCAAAAATTGTGTAACGGATTTACTTAGTGCATCAACTTACACAACCAGCCTATTCAAGGGCACAAAACACCTCGAAGAAGCTCACAGAACATCAGTGTTTAAGGGAACACAGTTCGAGAAACAGTGAACTAGTGGAATAATTTACTAAATATTTTGTTATAACCAGATCTGGTTTGAAATATGATAGCTCTCGAAGCTTCATTTTGCAGTAGAGCTGGGCACGGTAGTTATCAATTTATCGACAACTTCAATGAAACATCAGCCTCGATGCATTTTCACGGCATTAGTAAGGCGCATAACCATAATAAGAGGTATTCAAATTTTTAAATCAGACTTTCAATTACACAAAGTTAATTTCAAACATATTTGTTAATTAGTGTTGGAAATTGAATAAATAAAAATTATAGCTGTAAAAGAACATGGGAAAAATCAATGTTTACAAGCTCGAAACATCAAACTTTTCGGTGGCTCCAGCCCTATATATTCTGGTAAGCTTGGCTCTCTACAGCTCTTGCAAAATGTTATGTCCGCAGCTCCCTGGTTATAACACACAATGAAGCATACTCACGCATTCATGGGTTTCGTATAGTTTCTGAAAATTTCACATTCGCGCCCATGTTGCAAAGATATAAATGGTTTTTAGTGCTTCAGCTATTGGTTGCAACTTTTCTGTTGAAATTATTACCACTTTTGAGTTGGAGGCATATCGCCTTGCTTTGAATAAACATGTATAAATCTTGTAATGTATTCATAGTGCCAATGAGTTTCCATTGTAGCTTTTCCTGATTAGATCTCTAAGATTCATATACAAACTGAAACAAATACTTAGTCTAGGGCGCTTGCCAGTTAAATATAAATCTTGACTGCTTGTCTGAAGCCTATTTTCGAGCTAAGGTGTTTATAATCAAAAATATGTAGCAGGTATTTCAGTTAGATTGTTTCATCATTTCTGGTAATATATCATTTATATGGTCCGATATTTCAGGATGACCCCCCAAAACAATGGAAAACGGATTCTAGAGGAACATAGCTTTTGGGTACAATCATACACAGAAGTGTTGAATAAATTTTTGTAGAAGAAATTGGAACTGTGTAGCAGACATTTCAGTTAGACACTTATCATTTTCTGGTATTGTATAGCCCAATATTTCAGGGTGACCCCCACACACACACAAGCGTCCCCCCGTGAAGCGTCCAAGGTTGACTGGAACTCTTGGGTACAATCATACGCAAACAGAAGTGTTGAATAAATTTCAATAAAAGTAATCGAAAAATTTTATGACTGAAAAGCGGACATTTCAGTTACATGGATTTATCATTTTTAGTATTATATGGTCATTCTGAACGTATTCTAGAGAAAACATAACTTTTGTTTGAAGCGTCCTAGGTTGACTGGAACTCTTGGGTACAATCATTCACAAACAGAAGTGTTGTTTAATTTCCTTCAGTTTCGTTGATGTAATTGAAAAATTTTGTGTGTTCTGTTTTTTGGGTCCCCTTTACTTTAATGTACTCAATCAACTGCCAAATTCTTAGATACACACTAAATTACAGTGCTGGAAAAAGTCTTCTATTTCTACTTTACACTTTGAGTTGTGCATATCAGTTTGATTTGCAAATTTCATTCCTTTTCAATGATCCGAACATGCTGAAGTTTTTGTATCATATATCCTCTCATGGCCATGATCAGCGTCAAAAAAAAGGCAGAGAAAATCATATGCAGGCGTGTACACTTATTATACCAATTATGTCTGCTTTTATATTAAAATGCTTGAAATTCATCATAAACCCTGACATAGGCTAGAACTCTGGTTCATATTTTAATGTTTCATTTTAAGTTTGAATTCTCAGGACATAAGGTAACTCTAATTAATACTTTTCGACTCAAAATTGGCATATTCTGTTCTAATTCATGTCTTTTTGCTGTAATCAAGTCAAATGTCCAGTGGTTGTATCCGTAATTTTGATCAGAAATGAGATTTCTCAACTTTCGAGTGAATTTTATAATGAGTTTGCTCCTTCACTTTCTGAGTTGTGCACACAACTTTACTCGGAGATGAGTGTGCTATATTTCTTTGTATGTGCCTGCAACTTTGCTCAAGGATTAGTCTCCATTACTTCTGAGTGTGGCTTTCCTGAGCAAATATCAAAAAAAATAAAATATATGACATAACTTAGTAATTTTTTGTAGTGTGCTTGTCTTTCATATAACGAGTACTAAATCGAATGAAGCCAACTTTTTAAATCATCTTACAGTTCTAGGCTTTTTGAAATGACTTTGAATTTACAGGTAAATGTTATTGGCATGAACGTTTTTAAAACTGTTTCTCTTCTATGGCCCAAGCATGGTTTATGATAAATTTCAAGTTCTTTATGCCGTTCATTTGGTTTAGTTTCTTGTTTGTAAATAAAAAACCAGTTTTGTGTAAGTTTTATTTTTTTTGTGAAAGACTGCTCAAGTTTGCAATAGGGAAATTTCCATCCAAACCCAGAACATCATGAATCCTATACTTTTTTTTTATCATTTACCTAGAACAGAGATTCTTAACTGGGGGCCACAGAGCATTTGAAGGGGGGATGTGGGGGCAAAACTGATATCACTTTACAAGAAACTCTCCATTCTTTCCAGCTCCATTTCTTGATGAGATCATTTCACAGGCTGTTTTTGAATTGTTGGGCATAATCGGATTTGGAATGTGAGAAGCAAAATACCACTGAAATGATAAACAGATGATGGGGCAAAAAAGGTCGGGAACCACTGACCTTGAGTTTTATTTATAGTATAGCAAGAATGCACCCCCTTTCCTATGCATACTTCAACAATTTGCATAAGGCAGGGCCGGATCAGGACTTTTAGCTGTCATAAACACAAAACTTTAGTTCCCAATATATGAAAAGTGATAACAATGCGATTGGTTTGCCATGTTATCTGAAAGCGAATAAGTAAATTTCGGTGTTCATCACATATCGGAGGCCAAGTTAGGATTAAATTACATGTTTTATTTAGAAATAGTTTAAACATTTATAGAAAGGTTTAGGACGATATTTGAAATAAAAAAAAATTAATTTCAACCGGACGAACATTACCAACTTTCATAACCTTTGACCAATGCTGCCAGCTACGTTTTTTGTGCTGTTTAGTGGGACGCTCGTTGCCGAGCACGGTGTGTCAGTTTTATACTTGTTGCTTTGACTTGTTTCAATATCTCGCTGTGTGTTAGCGTTTTTTCAAGACTTTTTCTCATTGTAGATTGTATACAGACTAGCTTGTATATCTGTTATACTTTTGAGCTGCTTTGTTACACAGTAGGCCTATACTTCCACACAAGGCAGACGGAGCTACTTCAAAAGTGATGGTACTGGCAGACTGGATTCCTATAGGCCAGTGTTTCTCAAACTGTGTGCCGCGGCACACTAGTGTGCTGTGAGAGATTCTCAGGTGTGCCGCAAAGCTTTTTGGAATTTTAGAAAATAAGCTTTTCATATTACACATAGGCATGCATGCAACGGGGGAGACTTCAGTGCGCATTATCCATTGTTAGACTGATAACATCATTGCATTTGCCTTGTCGTTGTAGTAAGGGTAATTGCCACGCTATAATTGTTATGTTGTTATGTATATTCAAACAAGACGTTCATCTTTCACTATGTTGACTTCCGCGCCTAGTTGGGTTAACAGGAAAGCAAGTTTGTACAAGTTTTGACTGTGCAAAATTCATCGAAGTAATCTGGCCATTTGCATCTCCATAGCTCTGTGAAAACGTTTTTTTTTTGTGCTCTGACTGAAATTAAAAGCAAAAAAGGGAGCGATGGAACCTCGTTTCAATTGTTTCTCAAAACAGACACACACATCGAATCAACACCTGCAGAATAAGTTTGTTACTTTATTTTTTACAAGTGTGCCGCAATTTTTATTTTATTTGCCTAGTGCGCCGCGAGCAAAAAAAGTTTGACAACCACTGCTATAGGTAATGGATTTTCTCATTGCACTGGCGTACACCGAGCACGATTTGTCTTATATTTGGGAGGTAAACTTTCCAGAGGAGAAGAATTACACACCTAAGAGTTATCCACGAAATGAAGTACTTTGCAAACTAAGAGTAATGAACTGCAAAAGAATGTAACTATATGGAGGGAGAAAGCAGCTATCAGAAAAAGGAAATTTCACTCTTGATTAAGTACCAAGCATGTCCTCATAAGAAGATTACAATTGAAAGTTTTGAAAAGTTTCCGCATTTATAACTTGCGATAAAATGATCAAATTTGTTAAAATTCCTATTTAAGTCTCCTTATGAGTATCTATATGCACTAAAAATCAACTATCGCATTATTTATAAATGTATTATGAACCTTTTTTTTGCAATTTAATACTAAAATAGTCAAATTTTATTTTCAATGCGTCGTGATTTGTATTACAGAAGGAAAATGCGTCGTGACTTACCATAATACTCAGATTCGACAAAAAAGCATCGATTAAATAAAAGGGCAAACATAACAAAATATATACACAACATGAACACGGACACGATGTTCCGTGAAACAAGGCAATAATGTCGGATGTTTTTTAGAATCGGGGATTCTCAGTTATATTATTTTGATGCAATGCTGTTCTAGCAGTTTTAGCTAGATTTTTTTTAAAGGAGAATTCAGGGAGACTCTTTTTTGACATACTATATCAAATTTCTTTGGACTGTAGCCAATCGAAAAAACTCCTTCATCAAATGACGGTAATGGTTTGTCTTTACTTGCACTGATCTTAAACCTTTGGAGCAAAGTTGTGAAGAATAAAAACACTTCCATCCTTGCAATGTGTTCTCCAATGCAATGACGATTTCCAATAGAAAACGGAATCACATCATCACAAGGAATAAAACCGCCATTTTCATCGATGAATCTTTCAGGTCGAAACTTGTTTGGGTTTTCGAATGTCTTTGGATCACGATGAGCCGCCCAAATGTTTGGTGTAATCTACATAAATTAAAAATCAATGCATAAAAAAATTCCGCTGGCTAAACGACTTCAATAAAAAAAAATGGGGATTTCACCTCGACCATCGGCGGAAGAAACAAGGGTACTCCCGAAGTATGTGAACCAAAATGGCGGACACCGGAACGTAGTATGTGTAACAGGCTAGGGTTAGGCCATAATTTCAAGTACAAAACTACGGGAGTCACTTGGCTAGTCCCCGAACTTGTAATAGAACTAAAATGAGGAAAATTAAAAATCCAGTTATAACCTAAGTAACCCTAATCTGGTACACATTCTACGTTCCGGTGTCCGCCATCTTGGTTCACAAACTTCGGGAGTACCAAAACAAGATGGCGGCGATTCAAAATTTTGCTCTGAACGTATTCGAAAAATTTACTATTCGATCCCAATAATCGATTTGAAATGCCCAGACTTCGTATAAATTGCATGTAAATAATTATTCCATCATCGAAAGAACGTTTACTTCTTACCATCGTATTTTTTGGTATCTTGAAATTTCCGATGCGGATTTCAGATGTGGTTTCGTGGGCAATAGCAAGCGGTAATGTTGGTCGATACCGAAATATTTCTTGAATAAATGCGCGAGTGTATGGCATTTTCTCCTGGTGCTTCATAGCTACTTTTCTTCAGTACCTAAAGATAAAATATTTTGTTTAAATTTGTTTTTGTTTTATAAGAAATACAAAGCACTTTGCAAAATGTAATTCTATGTTGAACTTTAGAAAATATTTCACTCAAATGTGATAAAAAGACAATTTTAAATTATTGTATTGAAGTCAGTTAGTTGCATAACTTCACTTAAATTTTTAAAACTTACCTACAACATCATGTAGTTCTTTTGCAATCTTTTCCTGACAATAAGGATAATGCAATATTGCCAAAATGCACCAACGTATGACACTTGTGGTTGTTTCTGTTGCTGCTGCAACTAAATCTATAACTGTTGCCACCAATTCAACATTCTATATCGAAAACAATTAAGATGAATAAACATACTCGAACAGTTTTTACAATAACCTAAATACCCTCCAACATGGGAAATAGACATCAATGAAACCGGTCAAATGCGGGCACAGCAGTCCTAAGTCCTGAGTTCAATCAATGATTTAATTTATTATCATCCTGAAAGCACACCAGGTATATAAATATCAATAAATTAGGAAAAATGCATTTTAGGGTGAGGGGAGCCGCGGAAAACCAATATTGGTCATCGAGCAGCACTAAGAGAGTTTAATGAGAAAACAAGATAGCAATGGTCGAATATAAGTCGACTGGTATCTCTCTCCGAGATAACATGGAAAGCATACCACGTCCTAGAGTTTATGAATTACGGTTCATAGAGAGAAATTAAATAAAAATTCCACTGAAGAGGCTGACCGACCGTAAAATCAGGCACGGCTCCCTTGTTGACTTCTGCAAGTGAGTAATCAATAAAATCTTTACAATTTTCCTCATCATAGTCGCCTCGATGTTCGGCAATAATGTTTTCAACAGCTCCTGCAAATATAGCTTCCACATATACGGGGTGTCCATAAAGTCCTTTTACAATTTCAATTTTGTTATGAAGTCAGTCCTCAATATATCTTAACCAGGTTTGTTGTTTTTTTAATCAGTAATTGTTTAGGTATTTTTACTTATACTGCCCTAGAATTATAGTCTATAGAGCACATCTTACCTTGAAGAACTTTGATATGAGAAATAAACTTTCCATAGGATTGTTTCAAGAACGGAAAATGTCTCATAAAAGGAGCAATTATCAGAATTCCTAATACAGTACCAAAGTTATCATCCGTCAAACTGAAATATAATAACATAATGTTTGGAAAATATTTATATCTTTTTAATCACATATGTATTTGAGCAAAAAATCAACATAGGTGTAGCCAAAGGGCTGAGGGGTGCCATCACTGCCATGTCGCCTGTATACCTCGGTGACCTCTACAAAGATGTAAGTCTGTAAAGCTATTCTTTACGATATTGTAGATATCAGTTGCTACTATAATCTGACTTTGTCTTGAGAAAACGGCACAAGTGAGCGTCGCATTACGTCATTATACAAACGAAAAATCCCCCCCCCCAAAAAAAAAATGAGACTATACCTTACTTTAACACAGGTTGAAGTAGAATATTGAATCGTTTGTCATCATATGGAAATCTTGATCCGAATGTAATACGAAATATGACGTTGGCAATGGCTTTCGTATGGAAACCCTTCAAAATCAAATTTAAAATTATGTATTGATTGATGAAAGTTTACGTCAGTAAATAAATAATCAAAATATGCAAGCAGATAGAGTTGAGGGATGGAAAAGGGTAATGGACCAGGGGCCAACAATTTAGCTCACCTAGACCGCGGCTACACAACTGGCGGATCACGGTCCGAATCCGGACTTTCCGAATATTTGGATCGGACCGCACCTAATTCTTTATTTTGTATCATTAGCCCCACTTTTTAAGTTTCATTTTATAAAACGACTTTTATTGTTTTGAATATATATGAAAAGAACTATAACACCAAAATAAACGATCTCGATTAGCTAATATTCATTAGTCGGCCGGGGTTGCGCGCGTTTAAGGACACCGAAATATAATTTCTGAAAACACCGGATCCAAATAATTTTAAAATTTGTACGCGGATCTTCCGTAAAAATATTTGTGGCGCGGCGGTGTGGCTCAGCGGGCTTAGCGTTAGGAATACGCTGGCCACCGCACCTCTAATTACTCTGCGTGGGTTCGCCGGTTCGAATCCCATGCAGGGATGGTTACGTGCGAGAGGATTGCTGGACTCCTCGCCGTCGTTGGGTGGTTCACGTAACCGCTGGTCGGTTACGGCTTCCTCCACCACCAAGTCCATGCTTCCGAAAACAAATAATACAGTAAAACTAATCCCATACCCGACTTGGAATGGTAACCGGACGAGAGGCCGTGGTTCGCCATATGGATAAGCCGTCTTATCGGCTTTCCTCTCCCCCGAGATAAATATGTAAACCTTATCCTATCCTAGCCTTGATCTAGACCATGTAGGTATGACTTAAAAAGTTACATTTTATGAACAGAATGGCAAGAATGCGTTATCTACTGATCTATGAACACAAAAGTAAAATATGAACAAGAAAGAATGAAAAATTGTGGCAACCTAAAATACAATTTACACAGGTTCTCAAATTGAGGGTCCGAAAAGAATATCAGGGGGGCCGCAAGAACCTTTAGTTTTTACGTTATAAGCTAAGGTTGTCATTTTGCATCTTCTTTTTCTTGTGAAATAA
This sequence comes from Styela clava, assembly GCF_013122585.1. Taxonomy (NCBI): domain Eukaryota; kingdom Metazoa; phylum Chordata; class Ascidiacea; order Stolidobranchia; family Styelidae; genus Styela; species Styela clava. The sequence continues at coordinate 1,994,280 of NW_024102838.1, read as the reverse complement.
TCGCCCTGTAATAATCGTTGTTTGACTACAGAATTAAATGCTTCAAGATTTTTGCTGATAACAGATTGTTATTGTCGTTAGAAGGCTATTACTTTTACTTATTTTGAAAAATTCTCTATGGAATTCGTTTAACAGTTAAAATTTTTGTGTGATGACGTTTCTGCGCCGTGGTTCCGTGACCGCATCTTAGCGGTCTCGTCAAACTACCGGTACTGTAAAGTTTCGTATTCATTCCGTCAGCAGCAAAACAGCTATACAGCAAAAATGCGACGAAGACTTATCCCAATTTAGGCCGTTCTTATCAAAAAATGTTGACATTTTTTCCATTACATCGGCATTTTTTGCATTAGTTTTTAAAAGAGTGCAAAATAAAAATTTAGTTTTGATATCATCATGAATATATCGCACACATCAAGTAGTTGTGAGCACACCGACACTGCATTCAAAATCATTATCCTCTTCGTCTCCGCTTACTCATGTGAACGTGATATTTATACACTCAAGTTCAAATTAGGACGAAAGCAAGGAACAAACTTGATGTGCAAGATCACATGAGACAAGAGAGCTATGCTCAAATATAGGAACACGTAGAGTCACATAATTTTGATGACGTCATAGCGAAAAAAAAAGTAATAGCCTTCTGGAGAAATTTTTTATCTTTAGCCACTGAAAATTTCAAAGCAATTGGTCCAGTATTCGAAGAGAAAAGCGACTTTTTAAAAACGTGTCAAAGAACAACAACAACAACATAATATTGAAACGATCGTTATGTCCACTACGTGTCCAATAAATCAGTAAGCTATTTTTGTTGCGTATGAGGAGTGGCAGCTAATATAAACGTCGTCTGAAAACCACTATGCTATGTTCTTCTATCGTGTTTGTTTGGTTTGAAAATTTTGGGGGTCCGCGGATACCTTAGAGAAGCATAGGGGGTACCACCATACCTATTTCAATAACAACAACTATGTAAGGCAGGGGTGTGTAACCTATGACACTCGGGCCAAATGCGGCCCTCGAGGAAAACTTGTATGACCCGAGGAGGAGTGCCAATTTTGAATGATGTGCGGTCCGCGAAACGAGTTTTTAATTTTGTTTGGTACGTGTGAGTAATTCTAATCCCTTTGCGTCGCGAAGCCTATACATATACCTATCAATTTATCATCTATGCCTATGACTTTACAATGCTTAACAGCTTGTGCAAACGCATGTTACAAGGTCAATAACCAAAATTATTGTGCATGCAACTACTAGATAGCTTATGTCCTATAAAGGCCGTAGTTTGCTCATGTCAGTGTTAGACCATTTCAACAAAGGGGATCAAGGTATAAAAACCCTTCAACTTCTTTATGTCCTCACGCGAACATCCAAATCTGCTCCAAGTTTCTCTTGTATTGATTCACACAGATAATTTGCTTCTTCCGAGATATGTTCTTCTATAATTCGTTTATTGAAACTATACAAAATCAAAAATATTTTTCAAATAAAGTCGACAGCAGTTGCGATCAGATATCTCAAAATTATTGGGCCTATCACAAAAAATCCTAAAGAATTTATTTGAAACGCAGAGAGGGCCAAAGTCCTTTACTATTTCATTACAACCAATTCAAATAATTCTATGACAATTTTTTGATGAAAATGTTGAAAAATGAGTCATTGGAATGCAAACTGCTTCCATTTCACATTTTTAATATTTGGCAATATGGGCTATTTAATTGTCAAGTAATCAATCAAATCAGAAAATGTATTCCAATCCATATTCACGTGTTACTGCTGTCTTATATAGTTAAAATACAATAATCGAAACAATATGCAAAAACTCTTCTCGCAGAAAAAGTAAAAATGGAGAAAAATAATAGAAATCTAACTTGTTTAAAATCCGAACTGCTAATGTTCGGCTAGTTTTCCATATTTTGCCGTTGGTCATTGTTATTCCATTAGCAGCTATGTCAAGCATAATTCGATTCATTGGACGAGCAGACGTCAGTCTTCCTTGTTTTGAGAAAGCCTTCAAAAAATAAAATACAATAACAAGCAGGTAGGCGACAAGGATCTTCGCTGATAGTGGAGGCCCACACGCGAGTAACCGGTTAGTAAACGGGTTACCGATACTGCCAATTTATTATCGAGTACTGCACGTTTTGTAGACATTCTTGCGTGAGTGTTATACTGTAGCTAACAATTGAAATAATGTTCTCTAGAATTCTTAAGGCTTTCCCGGTTTATAGAGTATCGACACAAAAGTCTGGGAATTTCAATTTTCGACTTAGTTGACAAGTAAACCGTGATAAATTACAAGAAAACTAGAAATTTTTATAACGAGGACGCGTATTTTTGCTGTTGTCATGGAAATGAAACTTCAATTCAGACTTTTAATGGAACATACATTACTAGGGTGACAGGATAACCCACGTGAGTTGGCATTCACAAACAGGTTCACATGTTCAAAACCATGATTTTATCCAGAACAATAAACCACGTGCCGCTTACAGGCACTAAAAGCTAATTTTATACTAGTATATCGAAGCGTTTGCGATATCAAATTCTGATTATTGTAACTAAACTAAAGGTCCCCAGAAAACCTAACAAGTATGGTATTTGATTTACAACTATCAGAATATCAAACAATAAAATACTCTACCTCGCGAATTGACCACCGATTGTTCAATATCACGCAATACTTCATACCGATTTGAATCGAAAAAACAGGGCCATATTTTTGTGATAATCGACAATAAGTAACAGCTGGATTTCGTTCCAAAAACGGCAAATATCCGACTACAGGTAATCCTGATGGCCCCGGCGGGAAGTGCTCAAGTCTTCTCCTTCTTCCGAGATAAACAAGAAAAATAAACAGTAGGACCGTACAAAAAATTGTTAACATATTGCTAAAAATTAGATAAATTTCGATCATTATTCGTGCACAAATATATTTCTGTAACGTTTCATCTGACCTAAGTCAGACGATACGTTACAAAAATACATTTGTATTAGTGTGCAGCAAGACTCTTCAATCACTTAGAACAGGGTGGTCCAAAGTTGTCGGCTGCGCGGGCCACAAAATTATTATTGCATTGTTCGCTGGCCACAATAGTGCCAAGAATAGGTAAACAGTGCAATATAAAACAAACTGCTTTATTGTGCAAACACATAGTTATCGAGCATAGCCATTCTAGACTAATAGAATCTGCATTTTTAGTTTTCTATGATGCCTATATTGTTTGCATATATTCCCGACCAAAAAGTTAGAAAACCAGATAACAATTTAGACCGCCAAGCACATCATTCAACTTCGCTAGTTTCCCCAGCTAGTCATACCACTATTCAATTCAGTGACAATAGTGATGACGATACGTCAAAAGATTTTTCTGATTAATTTTATGACGAAGCAACACGAAATGCGATTTTTTGATTACTCTCCGAGTGTGATGCGGGCCACAGATAATGAAGCGGCGGGCCACATGTGGCCCGCGGGCCTGGGTTTGGACCACCCTGACTTAGAATATTTATTTTCACTCTACAGCATCCTCATGTGCATACTCATTCACTGGCGCAAAAGCATAGAAGAAGGATAAGTAGTTAGTCCTGGAGAAACCGATCTTTTACCGCTATTATGAAACTTTTGATGCCATTTTAGTATTTCATGTTGGACTCATCATCTAAAAAATCTAGATCATTATATTTGTGTTAGTGTGACCAAGACATTTCAATCACTTAGGTTAGTTATTTTTACTCTTGCTACAGCATCCTTGCATTATATGCATACAGATCCACCCGAACAAAGGCATAGATAGTAAGTCCCACAGAAACCAAATTATTAGCGCAAATATGAAACGTTTGATGCCATTTTAGACTGATCACCTGAAAAACTTTTATCAAACTAATAAGAATCACTTTTGCGCAAATTTTGAAGTCAATTGTTGAAATACGCCGCGTTTCAACGTTAGCCTCGACCTAAATTATGTTGCAGATACGCCAGTGAACATTTGACTCTCAGGCCAACTTTTTACGCACGATTGTAACAAGTACAGACGATTATTCCTTCTATAAATATACATTGAACATGAATTCAACTTGAGGTAATCAATCATATATGCATGACAAAGGCCAGAATCAGATTTTTGCAGAATCATTCAATCAATAAATGCAAGTTTTTCCAACTTGGCCTACAAGCCCTAATATTGGTGGATGTCAGTGGAACAAACTTTATTGCGCTTAAATCACTTACGTCGATCACTCAAATTGTCAGGGGAATTTAACAATAATAAATTAGACACTAGACGATTTTTATTCCAAAAATGAGAGATTTTATTTATAAGATTTGGTGTTTTGTCAACTGCACGTCAACTCAAAACACTAACCAGATCTCACAATGCTTTTTTCCTCTGAACTTGTAGACCAGTGGTTGCCAACTTTTTATGACTTGTGGCACCCATCCATAGAATTTTGCACCGATGGCCTCCCTGTTTATCATTCCAGACTTATTTATAGTGTCATTTTTATTGGTAGATTGTGAATCTCATTATGTTCAAACAATTCATGTACAATAAAGTGAAAACACCGTGTAAAATAACCGCAAGCAATGAAACTAAGAAGAACTGCGAGTTTTCATGAAAGATAAATGTAGAAGCAGTTCTGCGTCTAACAATGCTGGTTTTAGACATATAATTTTATAAGCGCCAACACTCTCAAAATAAGCATAAACAATTTTACAACAGTGAAGAACAAGAAGAATTGTTCTGAGGTCAAGGGTCAGCGAAACGTCCATTCGTCAACGAGAACAGCCTCATCCTCTACAAAATAAGACAGCGATGCTTAAGTATTTTAACACGAGGTCTAAAGAAATATCCTTTTCGTAAGCACCTACCGGTATCAGATAATCTTTTAGTTTCGCGTATTTCCGTGTAAAACCGGAAAAGTTCGCCACACTTGCCAGATTAAAATCCTTGTGTTCCCATAAATAAATTAAAAATTTCTATAATATATCAGATGTCATAAAGAATTAAAAAAAAAACGACGCGATACCCTTCTAATAAAGGGACATGAAATCAAATGCGCCGCAGTGCGGGTGCAATATGTCCCAGTAGACTACCGTTGCCAGATTTTACGATGTCATAAAAAGTGAGAGACATCTATACGGATGTCATAAAAACGTGTACAAGTATAATATCAAGTCCATGCTCCCAAAAACAAATAACTAACTAATCCCATACCCGACCAGGAATGGTAACCGGACGAGAGGTCGTACTTTGCTTTAGGGTTAAGCCGTCTTATCGGCTTTTGCGCCTCAGATTCTTCTTTATTATTTCCACGCCGTACTCGCTTTAAACTTCGACACCACTGTCCCATGCGCCTAGAAACAAGATAGCTATGCTCAAATATATGAACACGTAGCATCACATAATTTTGATGACGTCATAGCAAAAAATAAAAGTAATAGCCCTCCAGCAAAAAATATAATCTTCACTCACTGAAAATTTCAAAGCAATGGACCTTTCCCCGAGCATCGACTTCCTTGTGTACTTCGTGACATTGGCCAATCAGTAAGATGCAAAAAGTAATGTAACAATGACGTGTCAAAGAACAACAATAACATAATATTGAAACGATCGTTATGTCCACTACGTTTTCAATAAAGTCTAAATTTCAACAAAACTGCTGTAAATGTTTTAACTAACCTAATTGTTAAAAATGTCGATTTAGCTATACATTAAGTGCTGATAAGGATGATTTTATACGCAAGGCTTCTTTAGTTACTTCAAATGTTATTTTCTGTTTGTGTAAAAAGTAATAAAATGTATTTTATCTCACAAAATCCCATATTTTTGGACACGGAATGTACCCATGGATTGTTACTTATCGATCTTAAGATCGGTAAGTATGTTGATAGGTATTTGTCTGTCTGTCTGTGTGTTAGATGCACGCGATATCTCACGGAAGCGAGTTGAATCTGCTCCAAATTTTGCATGTGCATTCATCATAGCTCGGAACAGAAGCCCATTGATTTTGGATGGATTATGTCTTATAATTAGCGAGTTATTAATTAATTAGTGATGGGACACACGGTATCACAATGGAGTAAGACCACTGTTTCGGGGGGTCCCCTAACCTTCGATCGATAAGTCTTCGGTTTCTAACCGATATTTTAGGTTTGTTATTATTATTTTGTTGTTCCTTCCATTTTCTTGTTATGAAAAAATCGTTTTCATTCACCATTGGACCAATTGCTTTTCAATGGTTAAAGAGAGTTATTTTTCGCTTAAAGGCCATTCATTACTTTTTTAGTTATCATTCTAATCTGTACCGAGACATGGCCACACAATCAGTGGCGTGCCTAGAGGGGGGCGAAAGGGCTGGGCAGCACATTGTACTGAGGCAGCAGAACCAAGTTGTAGAGTTTGGGTTATTACACATGCTCTTCTAGATGTGTTTTTATTTAATTAAATGCTAACATTATGTTATCTGTGGTGATGGTTATTGAACAAGGGTTGTTTTCCCGACCCTTGACTCCAGAAAATTTTTTCCTATATTTTATAATTGCAAAATTTTTGATGCTCATTTTATAAAACGAACGTTTCTTCCTTACTTGACCTTTGAATTCATTCTCGTGTATAACGACATCTATAATCTGTTTATCACCCAAATTATTTTAGAATTACGTATGAGGGGCAGCATTATCAGAAACTCGCCCCGAGCAGCAGACTAGTTTGGTACGCCGTGTTTTCCCGAAAATAAGTCTGGGTCTTATTTCAATTTTCGTCCGATAACTAACACTAGTGCTTACTTTCGTGGGATGTCTTATACTTTCATGTATCTAAAACAAAATTACAAAGTAGTAACATGTTTTTATTCAACATAACTGCAAAACATAGATTACTATTAATCATTTAAAACGTGTAGGATAGATTTCTTGCTATCAACAAGTCAAAAAAAAAAAATTCGCGTTGTTGACTATGCCTTATTTTTGGGGTAGGTCTCATTTTCGGGAAGACACGGTAGTAGGCCGTGGCGCATTAGACAAAGCCGATGCTGCATCTCGAATGCAGCAAGCCGGTGCCGCAGTGATTTTTTACGCATTACGTAATATTGCGTCAGATTTGTTTTGATCACGTTTTCTCGTGCAACTTCGTGCTTGTTTACGTGAAACCGCTGCAAAGCAGAATGGAAAATTGGATTAGCCGTTTGCAGAGTTCTGGCAGTAGGAACGCTGCATACCAAGTTATAAAATCACGCGAGCTTTGTTCAGTAATAGTTAAGAATAAGAATTGATATTTGGTTTCAATCGCCATTTTAATTTCCTTCTGTTTTAATGAGGCTTTCATATGGACGGTATATCGTCTACATATTGTCATTTTACCGGCCTCTTTTGTAGAAAAATGAAAAATACACAGGCAGTAGATTAGGTATAAGGGTGATTATGGGTTCTACTCCTCCTTTGAATGGCCTTCTGCAAAGAATTTGTATTCCGAAAACATTGTCGCAACATTTCAAATGCAGCAAGCAGTTGCCGCATTAGAAAGTGATTATTTACGCATTACGTAATATTGCGTCAGATTTGTTTTGGTCACGTTTTCTCGTGCAACCTCGTGTTTGTTTGCGTAAAACCGCTGCAAAGTAAGATGGAAAGTTTGGATTAGCCGTTTGCAGTGGCATAGGAGACGTTGCATTACATTAAAAATAACACGTGAGCTTTGTTTTGGTAATAGTTAAGAACAAAGATTAATATATGGTTCCAATCGCCATTTGCCTGTAAGTGTTAACGGGCTTCCATATGATGAGTAGGTGAGGAACAAGGGTGGACGTATCGCCGTTTGAATCGCCTTCTCCGAGGTTTCATTACATTTGAACTCACGACAATTGCACCTGCATACTATTACATACTATTAAATTTTTTTACGGATATCTGAATCCTTACTAACCCTAACCTATGGATTTTGTCACCCTCATAGATACAGGTGCAAAGGTATGAGTTCAAATGTACGGTCACCTTCTCCGAAGGTCTGCCGTACATACAGTAGATTGGGAATAGGGGTGTTAATATGGTCCCATTCTACAATTAAATCGCCTTCTTCGCAGAGTGCTATTGGACTGCCCTATAGACAGCAAGTTAGGAACAGAGATAGATATATTGTTCCAATGTCAATTCGGATGGCCTCCTCCTTTTGGGTTGCCATATAAGCATGAGCGTGCCAAACTAGTCTGCTGCCCGGGGCGAGTTTCTGAAAATGCTGCCCCTTATACCTAACTTCTAAAATAAATTGAGTGATAAACAGATTATAGATGCCGTCGTACACGAGAATAAATCAAATAAAGGTCAAGTTAGAAAGAAACGTTTGATTTATTAAACTAAGCATCAAAAAATGATTTTCAATTGTAATATATAGGAAAATTTTTTTGAGGTCAAGGGTCGGGGAAACAACCCTTGTTTAATTACCATCACCACAGAACACATAATGTTAGCTTTTAATTAAATGAGAACACATCTAGAAGAGCATGTGTAATAACCCAAACTCTACAACTTGGTTCTGCTGCCTCCCTACAATGTGCTGCCCTGGGCGTTTGCCCCCTTCGCCACCTTCTAGGCACGCCACTGCATATAAGCAGCGGGTTAGTATAATTCCGAGTTAGTAAGGTCCAAATCGACGATTAAATGGCTCCTCCGCTATTATATGTCCTACGCTTTGCTATCTGGTATTGATCGATGGAGATTTTCACAAACATTTGTCCAGAAGTTGTGTTGGAATTTGTGAATGAGCGTTTCATGAAAATTGACGCGTCATGTTTATGGATGCATTGATTTCATTCGGCATCATCATGCTCCTCCGCTATTATATGTCCTACGCTTTGCTATCTGGTATTGATCGATGGAGATTTTCACAAACATTTGTCCAGAAGTTGTGTTGGAATTTGTGAATGAGCGTTTCATGAAAATTGACGCGTCATGTTTATGGATGCATTGATTTCATTCGGCATCATCATGCTTTGAACGAGACATCAAGCTTAGTGTTTAGATAGAAGGAACTTTAGAATCAATTATATTATTGTTAAAGGTAACCGCCTGACAGAATGGAAACGACGAGATGTCGCACAATCTTATCAACGCACGTTTGGTAATCATAAATCCTAATAATTGCTTATTGTTTAAGTTTAATGCAAAATCTGGTTAAACAAGAATTGAATTACTGTTAAATTCACATCTAGTTGCGAAATTTTTAAAACATTACATAAACATGGAATACAATGTTGCGGCGACGAAGTATTTCATTACAAGTTTATAATTGCAGTTCTTCGTGAGAGTGTGCTTTGTTTTTTAAATGTTGGAATTCGGATTATAGTTAGGAGAAAATAGCTCTAATGATAAGACGGAAATAATAATATTTGCGTGATTCAGAAGTCATACAAACACAAATTAGAATAGTCTGCAATTCGAGAGTCTTATGATGTTTCGTCTGACCAAAGTCAGACTTTCTCAGTCAAGCAGTTTACAGGGTGCTCCCGAAGTAAGTGTACCAAGATGGCGAACAACCTGAACCCTAACCTGGTACACATACTATGTTAAGGTTGTGTGCCATCTTGGTGCACATACTTCTGGAGGTTCGTTTACAGTTGTTGCAGAAATAGATTTGTGTTAGTAGCAGGACTCTTGAATTGCATGATAAAGTCATATTTATTCATGCTACAGCATTTTTGCAAAATACGAATACGGATTCACTAGCATAAAGGCATATAGGAGGCTAGTCTCGCGAAACCCAACTCGTAATTATACTAGAATATGGGGTGTACTAGGGTACTGTGTATTGAACTGCAGGTCCTTTCTTCTTGTTTACTTTCTATTCCGGATCCGTATGTGGCTGTTGCCACAAGAATGCGTGACTGAGATAGTATTATGAAGATAAATAAAAATAACATTATCTCTTTCCACGAAATATCAAGTATACTTATGAGCTTTCTTTCTTCATATAAAACAAGATATGGCTTGATCAAATATTAGACTATGATCTAACGAAAGCTCATAAATATACTTGATATTTCGTGGAAGGTGACTTTGTTATTTTTATACTAGAATAGTTAATTAAAACAAATTTCCGTCGAGTTTCTTTACTTTCGGAAGGTATTGGTTAGCGAACGAGCAAGGAGTTAGGAAAAGTGAATAGGAAAACTACAAATACACCTGCCTTAACAAGTATTTATGGCTGTGATAGATTCTTTAGGCACGATATAAAGCTATGAAGCATCTTGCAACATTATTTTTGTTAGTAGACGTTACACATAACTAACTCCATATCCTTCATTACTTATCGATTTTAATCGATGTGTATGTTGATAGGTATTTGTCTGTCTGTCTGTTAGATGCACGCGATATCTCACGAAAGCGAGATCGAATCTGCTCCAGATTTTGCATGTGCATTCATCATATGTCGGACCAGGAAGCCTATTGATTTTGGATGAATTATGTCGTATAATTAGCGAGTTAATTATTAATTAGTGATGGGACACAAGGTGTCACTATGGAATGAGAGCGCTGTTTTGGGGGATCCCCTAACTTTTAATCGATAAGTCTTCGGTCTGACCGATATTATCGTTTGCGCTATTGTGTCATTATTCGTATAATGCAAGGAGGCTGTAGCTGGATAAAACATCACTATATTATGCAATTCTTGTCTTGCTACAAACTAACGCTAATGGCATCATGAAGACTTGTTGTTGTTGTGATAAGATACGATAAACAATAAGAGATCAACCTAAAAATGTCACAAGAAAGCTATTTACTGTTCTGTCGCAGCCTGATAATTGTTCTCTAACCTTATTGTCTTTATATAACCCGTATATTTATATCCCTATATTTTTATATATTCTGAACGACTAACATCAGTGTTTTCATGTGTAACTTTCAATAAACTTAATTATGGCGATTTATGGAAATGTATTTTATTTTTTCGGAGTTTTCATTCTCAATGGACTCGGATGTCAAAGTCAATCACTCTTCGGCAAAGGTACAGAATTATTTTTTGTTTTCTGCGCTTATGTACACTTGTAGTATGTGTACCAGGTTAGGGTTAGGCCATAATTTTATTCCGATTTTTTTTTATTTTAGTTCTATTACGAGGTCTGTGTTAGCCAAGTGAGTATACACCCTGCACATAGGCTTCCGTTCCTTTACATAACTTGATGTAAAATAGGCGAACAGAACTGGTTACCTCCATATTGGTACACACACTACTTGAGCGCCCACCTTTCTCTCTGAATTAGGCCTTATATCAGTGTTTCCCAACGTATTGGTCGCGACTCAAAACTGATTCGTTTGAAATTACTGTTGGGTCTCTTATTTTTTACAACAAAAAAATTGAAAGCTATAAATTTTATTTTCTAGTGAATTTTTTTCATTATTTTATTTTGGGTAATGGAGTGTTGCTCAATAGTAATTGTAAGTTATACGTGTGAAGTATCACAGCGTAAAAACTTGTCAACATCCATTTTGGTTAAGCAAAGCCACGCCACGATTTCAATAACTCGATGATGAAAAACGAGCTTTTTCTTCCTTTAAAGCAATTTCTAGTAGAAAAAGCAAGGGTGCTCCCGTAGTATGTGAACCAAGATGGCGGAGACCTGAACCTAGTATGTGTACCAGGTTAGGGTTAGGTCATAATTTTATCCCAATTTTTCTTATTTTAGTTCTATTACGAGTTCGGGGAATAAGCAAGTGACTCCCGTAGTATTTGTACTTGACATTATGGCCTAATCCTAACCTGGCACACATCCTACGTTCCGGTGTCCGCCATCTTGGTTCACATACTACGATAGTATCATAAAAAGTATGCGTAAAAATGATTGTTTTGTATTTGTTATAGTTCAATTTTCCCGTCATGAAAGCACTACATTCCGTTCAGCATTTGAGAATATCTCTGAATCTCGAATTTTTACAAAACTCATTCTTTGAAAAATTTGGGTCGCTCAGATAAAAGGCAAGGTGGTTAACGTAACCACTGGCTGGTTATTGATTGCTCAGTCATCAATTTCATGCATGTTAAACAAATAACAGGCTAACTTATCCCGTACTGACATGGACTGGTAACTGGTAGCTGTCATACTGACTTCCCTTTCTTCCTGGATAAGTATGTAAATCCCATCCTAAGATGTAGTCAACAAGTAGCTTATTTCTACATTGGGGGCTCCCGAAGTATGCGAACCAAGATGGCGGACATCGGAATGTAATATGTGTACTAGGTTAGGGTTAGGCCATAATTTTAGGTATAAATACTACGGGAGGCTCTTGGCTAGTTTTCGAACTGATAATAGGACTAAAATAAGGAAAATTGGAAAAAAAATTATGGCCTAACCCTAACCTGTTACCCATGTTACGTTCCGATGTCCGCCATCTTGGTTCGCTCCCTCCAGTCTATACCGAACTAACTTGCATATTTTGTATATATTTTATCGTACCATTGCGTGTTTTCTGATCGATGAAACAATAAATCTTTCTCTCTCTCTCTCTAACAGACCCCGGCGGTATCAACGTGACAGAACACAGCAGTAATTTATATCTCGGCGCCATTATTTGTGCGATTGTGGTTGTTGCTGTAGCAACAGTCGTCTTCTTATCATGGGTCGTCTGGAGATTCTGCAAGTTTGACTATCGACCGACAGATGAGAACGATAAACAAAGTGAGCCATATCTGATAAATCGTGCGATTGGTGGTACTCCCGTATAATATATGACTAGGGCTGGGCATTTCGAATCGAATCGAATATAAAATTATTCGAATCGGTTCAGAGCAAAATTTCGAATCGCCGCCATCTTGTTTTTTTACTTTCCGCCAATGTTCGAGGTGAATTTCCCAATTTTTTTTATTGAAACCATACTTTGTCAACGCAATTCTGACATATGACTCTTTTCTGTAGTAAGGCAATAATGAAAACGTGTTTTTTATTGTGTGTGAACGCTCAGCAATCTGCCTGAGTGATGTATTCTATGTTTTCAGTAATTTATGTGTCTGGAGGACCTAATACAATAGGAAAGTTACATACAATTTTATATCTCTCAAGTATTCGAGATTCGATTCGAAAAAATTATTCGATTCGATTCTGAAATCATCAGGTATTCGAAAATGCCCAGCCCTACATATGACTTCAAAAAACTTTGTACAGGTTATTCTTCGTAAATATAAATGGCTGTTCGACAATTTTTTTGTTTTTCTATCAACAACACTGTATATCACTAAGACAACAAGGTGGTCATAATAAACAGTCGGGCGTTCCCGTAGTATGTGAACCAAGATGGCGGACACCGGGGCGTAGTATTCGTACCAGTTCACCAGGAACTTGTAATAGACCTAAAATACGGAAAATTGGAATAAAATTATGGCCCAACCCTAAGCTGGTACACATACTATGTTCAGGTGTCCGCGATCTTGCTTCACATACTACGGGAACACCTGATTGGTTACTATGACCAGCTTGTTACCATAGTGATATACAGGGTTGTCGATTAAAAAACAGAAAATTTGTCAAACGCTATTTATTCTACAAAGAATAAATATTACAAAGTTTTTTGAAGGTATATGTTATATTACAATCATAGATGCTCAAAATGTCGTCCGTGCACTTCATAGCAGTGTCTTAACCTGGAAGTCCAAGCTCGTGTTGCGTTTTGAAGGTTAACTTGTGGGATATCGTTTCAATTCAGCCGATACCTATACTTATTTTATTCGTGATCACATCTAACTTTCAAATTTGCTTCTTCTCTAGCGGCGACCCTGTAGTTACCTTACATATGTTACTTAGCTCGGTGTAAAGAATAGACCCACTTTGATAAGATATTTGTTGAAGTAATTATCGATGAATTGGTCTGACAAACAACTTTCGAGAAGAATTAAAAAAATCGAGGAAAATGATATGTTTGACTGCTCTTCCAGCGGCAATAAAATCGAATTTTAAGCCAAATTTTTTGGTTTGCGCAAGCTTTATTTAAAGACTGTTAAAAACATTTGAAATTTCTGATGTAGAGCTTTTGAGATATAAAAAAGCATTTTTCTGTTTATAAATAGCGATTTAGTTGCAGCACGAAACGTTTTTCAGTATCTCAAGACCTTTAAAAGCCCACTAGATGATACGTTCTAACTTCGCGATTATAAATTTTGCCCCCCCCCCCCCTCCTTTGAAAATTCTGCGCTAGGCTCCTGCTTAGAAAATATCTTCGTTCTCGAATCCGACTCAAACGAAAACATGCCAAGCACCCATAACATATCCCTGGTTTTCAGTTGTCGTGTTTTCCATCAGCTGATTAGTAACATATTTTAAAATGGTGCCTTTCATTTAAATGAGTTGTTTGAACAGTTGGAACAGTTCACTAATTAAAAATTTGTCTAAATTCAGGCCTTATTTTTAGGCATTTGGGACAGTGGTGTAGAAGTTTAGAGCGTATGTTGCACTTGAAACAAAAAGAGAGAAGAAAAGACGCGAGTGGGCGCTCAAGATCTGTATTGAAATAAAGAAAGATGGCGTAATTTCTGCCTTTGGAATGAAAAATTACGAATTGTTCTATTTTTATCTTTGATAGACAATTTTTTTCTATGATTTTGCGAAAAATTTGAAATATATTTATATACTTACTATAAGAAACATGGTATAGTGTGGAAACACAAAAGTAACAGCAAATATATAAAATTTTCTTAATTTACTACAAATTTTCTATTCAAAGTGTATTTTGTTCATTCAAGATGTAAGTAGGTTTTCGCCTATTTTCACACATTTATTCTATGAATTTCATTTGTAAATAAGAAAATATAAATGCATTATGAAAACTAATTATTGATGAACATTATTGCATTCTGTCACGGACCATAATCATCGGTTGCGTTAAAATCTTTTCTGCAGTCTGCAGCAAAACATTATAAGGAGTAAAGGCGCTCTAGAAGTTTGTGTACCAATATGGAGGTAACTCATTTTGTTCGTCTATTTTACATCAAGTTGTGTAAAGGGACTGAAGCCTATGGGCAGGGTGTATATTCACTCGGCTAACACAGACAGTCCCCGAACTCGTAAAAGAACAAAAATAGGGAAACTCTGAATAAAATTATGCCCTAATCCTAACCTGGTACATGCATGAGGGGAGTACCGGGGTTAAATACTAATGAATGATAATCAGTCAGCAGAAAAAAGTTGTTTTTCATTTTGGTAGCTTTGTAATAGCTGTGTTGGCAGTAACTCATGTATGATCTTTCACATTATTTATCAGTCAAATTATTGACAAACTGGTTCATGCCACGACGTAAAAAAATGGCTGTAGCGAATTGGTAAAATAACGTGGCTTCGTGTGTGCAATTTTACTATAATAGAATAGTTTGAAGTCTCTTATTACATCACATTCGGGCAGTGGCGGATCATGACCATTTGGTGCTCTGAGCACTTGTAGATTTATGTGTCACTCAGAATTAACTACAATACTGTGACCTACAGAGGGGAATTATCCATCGAAACTATCAGTAAAAATCCGCCTTTCCACTCTTCCGGGATTAATAGATAAATCCTATCCTAGCCAGCTCGAACCGGTTGTGTTTTACTAACCTCTCTGAATTTCTTACAGATCAATATGCTTTATTTGGCAGATTTTGGAAATCGTCCCACTAACAATTGTCAAATTGTTTTGAAAAATAGACAACAAAAAATTGTATATATATTTTAAACATAACTAACTGCTTAGCAATGAGAATAACCAATAGTAATAGTTCAGTGGTTGCAAACGCAAACTAATCATGGGCCGTCAAGTCATGGGCCACAAGTTTTGAAGTTTTATGTATGAAAATCATCCAAAGCGAAGAAATACAAAACGAAAGACGTAACGTAAACTAATTTGAAACATGTTAGATTCTGATAAACAGCGATCATATATACCAGCCAGTTTCAAAATTCTTCATCTATTTCTTTGATTTCCTATTTCGTTGATTTAGCTTCATAATATTGAACACGAACGTCTCCATGGATCGTTTTGATATTATATTGTTGTTGAATAATATTGCTACGTGAAAATCGGAAGTTTTTTGATACCATTGACGCACTGTAGATGGGTACGGTCAAAGCATATACATAACTCAAGCGAGGCCACGCTCAGACAAGCGACGCCATTTTGTGTCCTTTGTTCTCGGTCAGCCAACACGGCTTTTTAAGGGTATTACGCACAGAAACAATGCAATATGCCTAATATTTCCACTAATCTTTTAGGTAGTCGCGTTTTGGGTGAATCTTAGTCGAATACGTTGATATCCTATAATGTTTGTCAAATCACATTTTTAGAGTGCATGAAATTGTCTTCGGAGACGATCGGACCGGGTTAAGATTGGCGTTTCCTATCGTCATAATTGACCATTTAACAATGGCGTTCTTTATGATGTGTTTTTCAGATTTTAATCTACATTTTTATTCATTCAAGCTCTCATGCCTAAACAATGTAATGTTTGATTGTATTATGTCGCAATAATACTTACGGATTATATTGTAACGTAATACTGATTCGATACTCAACTGACAGTTACACGGAGAGTCGGGGATTTTGAGACATTGTTTGTATTATTTTTTTTGAATATTGTTACTAGGTTGGTTCACGTAATCGCTGGTCGGTTACGGCTTCCTCTACTATCAAGTTTCACGCTTTCGGGAACACATGACTAACTAACCTCATACCCAACATGGAATGGTAACCTGACGAGAGGCCGTGGTTCGCCATATGGTTAAGACGTCTTATCGCCATTTCCACTCTTCCGAGATTGATAGGTAAATCCTATCCTTGCCAGCTCGAACCGGTTGTGTTTTGCTAACACACGCCTTCTTTTGAAAACGAATCAGAACTGCGAAGGTGGGTATGATGACGTAGCCCAGAGACCCCAAGATAGGAGAAACTTTATTTTTTCGGGGAGGTAATTTTACTCTTTTTGATCGTAGTATTTCTAATATTTTTGGCTTATTCAGTTTTAATCTAATACATATCTATGTGCTCATTGTAAAATATTTGGTACTCCCGTGGTATGTGAACCAAGATGGCGGACACCAGAACGTCGTAAGTGTACCAGTTTAGGGTTAGGCCATAATTTTATTCCAATTTTACCTATTTTAGTTCTATTACGAGTTCGGAACTAACCAAGTGACTGCCGTAGTATTTGTACCTGCAGTTAACCCTAACCTGGTACATATACTACGTTCCGGTGTCCGCCATCTTGGTTCACATACTACGGGAGTACCAAATGTTAAAACTAAAGACGCATTACCACATAATCATATTATTTTTCATTATTCTGGGAAAGTGTTTCCTGGTCGATTTAATAAAACTGATAAAACTATAAAGATTGAAGTTACGATTAAAACGCTCCCTTTTGACGATTGTACGTATAGTTGATTATAAAATAACCTGACTAGCCAGTTTGAATCGGTCAAGTTTTGCTAACACACGCCTACTTTTGAAAGTCAATCAGAACGGCGGATTAGGGTGATGATGACGTGACACAGTATTCCCCAAGCAGGTAGAAATTTTATTTTTCGATGACGGTATTTCATATTTTTTGATCGTTGTATTGCTAATATTTTTAACTTATTCGATTTCATTCTTGTAAAATATTCAATCTAAAGACGTATTACCACTTAATTATAATTTTTAATCATCTCGAGAAGTTATTTCCTGGACAGTTCAATAACGTTGGAAGAACTTTAAAGTGTGGAATTCCGATTAAAACGCTCCATTTTTGAAGATTGTACGTATGGTTGATTACGGAATAATGTTTATGTTTTACTAACACACGCCTTCTTATGAATGCGAATCAGAACGGCGAAGTGGGTAATGATGACGTAATGATGACGTAACTCAGAGTTCCCCGAGCAGGGAAAATTTTTTTTTTCGGGGAGGCCATTTTACAATTTTGTTTGTAGTATTGCTAATATTTTTGACTTTTTCAGTTTCATTCCTATACATATTTATGTATTTTTGTTGTAGTATCGATAATAATCTTTATTACTATAATATTCACTTTATACTCTTTATTCACTAATACTCTTTTAAAAGATTGGTGCTCCAGAAGTATGCGCACCAAGATGTCGCACAACCTGAACCCTAACCGGTACACACATACTATGTTCAGGTTGTGCGCCATCCTGGTGCGCATACTCCTGGAGGTTCAAAAGATTTTATCAACGTACGTCACGTCAACGTGCTTACCAACGTAAACACATTCTGTTCAAATTATTTTCAATATTTTTCTTCGTCACATAATTGTATTTTTCGACCTCCTGGAGTATGCGCACCAAGATGACGCACTACCTGAACTCAGGTTGTGTACCAGGTTAGGGTTCAGGTTGTGCTACATCTTGATGCGCGTACTTCAGGAGTACCTAATTTTTTTCTATTATTCGAAGGAGACAACCTCTGTACGGTTTGAAGACGATAAAAGAACTTTAAGAAAGTTCGTTTATTAAGAAGTGTGTGTTTACCAATATGAAGGTAACTAATTTTGATAGCCTACTTTACATCAAGTTGTGTGAAGGGCCTGGAACGTATGGGCAGGGAGTATATTCACTTGGCTAACACAGACAATCCCTGAACTCGTAATATAACTAAAATAAGGAAAATCGGAATAAAACTATTGCCTAATCCTAACCTGGTACACATACTACGGTAGTACCAAAAATAATTCGAGAAGGGAATCCGTTATACCAATATGAATATGGCGATTTTTAAATTCACTTCTAACAAGGACCAAGCCAAAAAGCCAATGACGTGAGCAGCTGCCACTCTGCTGCGATCAATCAAAAGATTTTATCAATAATTTTATTTAAGGGTGCTTACCAATTAAAAAACATTGAGTGAACCTCATTAACGATCATTCTCATAACCCCACACCTTAATTGTAATTTTTATTATCTCCATGTGGAACTAACACTATGCACGGTTTACTGGAGCTTAAATACATTCAAGGGTGTAGTTTCGATTAAAGCTTACACACCTTTTTCAACACTTGTACAAGTTGTTTGTAAAATTACGTTACTAGATGGTTCGAATCGGCTGTGTTTTGCGCACGTCACGAGCGGCGTACAAGGATAAAAGAGTGACGTGAATGCTTTCGAACGTATATTCACAGAATCTTTCGAATTGGTTTCCTATCATATTTGTTACATCTGATTGATGCAATTCTCTTCTACCTATAAGAAAAGTTACATCAATTATCCTAGGTAATGGTACATACCAACGCAAAATCAATTAGATCAACCTATTACCACGTAATTGTGTTTTATTTTATCATTTCGAAGAGGAAACCCCAGACGCTTCAATGAAGCTAAAAGTAATTTAAGAGTGTAGTTCCAATTGAAGCGTACATACCTTTATGACGTTTGTACAAGTGTTTATTGAATACCGTTAATAGCAACGGTAACCATCTAGAATCGGTTAGGTTTTGCTCTCACACGTCTTTGTTTTGAAAGCGAATCCAAGCGAAAAATAGAAAAATAATGACATAAATGCTTTCAAACGTGTTTAGAAAGCAGAAATATTTAAACAAATATGCAAGAAAGAGAATCCGTTGTACTAATATTTTATGATGCTTTTTCAAAGCTAATTGCGAACAAGGCGCGAGACAAGCAGTCTAAGAGCTTCTATTTTTGCATCATTTTTCTCGAATATGGCGCGTTTTTCATGATTTGACTCCTAAAAAGCCTCAGGACAAGCGCCGATTGACATGTAAGAAAGAAGCCTTCTCGGTAAATTGCCTATCAGATCTTGTTACATCGGAATCAGGCAGGTGGTGAGTATTTGATTTTTTTTATCTAGTTTATTTGAGCTTGCGCTTCGTCGGCCTATCGCCCCATATTTCTCTTCTACTTACAAGTAATAATATAGCTTCTGAGTGCGTATGACCTTCTTTTGAAAAAATCTTTTTTTTTGAATTCACACGGCAATAATTTAAATTAAATGGGCTTATCAACGCCGGACTATTGAAAACAATTTATTACCAATAATTGTGATATAACCACAAAATCCTACTTTATTGCTATACCGAGTAGAAATTTCCTGATGAGGAATTTCCTGACGGTTAATAACGCTAAAAGAAATTTAAGGGTGTACTAGTTTCGATTAAGTACCACACCTAGTTCTATATTTAATGTCGTTGCACATGAATGAAAACGAAAGCTATGGTTGCGTCATAATGGCCTAAAGTTTAGAATTTTGAAAACCACCGTGACTTTAATTAGTTGCTATGCGTATACATATACGTAAGCTTATTTTGTTTCTATGATCCACATAAAGCGATGAATGATGAAAGCAAGGACAAAAGCGAGCGCTCGCAGAACTATGTGTAACCAATATGGAGGCAACTAATTTAACGGGCGCTTTTACAACGACTTATTCAACGAGAACAGTATTATTTTCGAACCGCGACGCATAAAATGGCTGTAATTTGATTGATAACATTTGGAAACTATATCATAGTCATCATTCAACCGACTTAAATACCGTTGTTCGGCGAAGAAAACTGCGTTCCGGAAGTGTGTGTACCAATATGGTGGTAACTAATTTTGTTCGCCTATTTTACATCAAGTTATGTAAAGGGACTTAAACTTATAGGCAGGGGATATATTCACTTGGCTAACATCCTCAAATAGCCTTCTAATTCGTAATAGAACTGAAATGAGGAAATCGGAATGAAATTATGGCCTAACCCTACAAGGTATTACAGTTATTGAGCGCTTTTTCAATGGCTCTTTTAGAGATACTCTAATAAATATTATTATAAAAAAGGGTGCTCCAGAAGTATGCGAACCAAGATGGCGGACATCGGAACGTAACATGGGTAACAGGTTAGGGTTAGGCGATAATTTTTTTCCAATTTTCCTTATTTTAGTCCTATTATCAGTTCGAAAACTAGCCAAGAGCCTCCCGTAGTATTCATACTTAAAATTATGGCTTAACCCTAACCTAGTACACATATTACATTCCGATGTCCGCCATCTTGGTTCGCATACTTCGGGAGCCCCTAAAAAAGTAATGTATTATAAATGTCATATTCTTGTCTGTTATTTTGGCCTCAATAGCGAGGGATCTTTGACAAACACAAAACTCGAAAATATTATTCCAATATTTACATCATGTCTTGTGACTCTATTGTATTCGGAATCCTATTGTCTTGGAAAATTCCCCTCAAACGCGTGAAGGGAAAGTTAACTGTGAACCTTCGGTCGACTTAAGAGTTAAGAAATATGTAAATATTACTAAATATTTGACTGTAATTACAGATTATACGTTGCGCTTAGCGAGCTTGGTATTGATAACCCAGTCCAGGGGTTTTCAAACTTTTGATGGTATGGAGCTCATGAAGAGTTGACTATTATTTACGGAGCACCACAATAACTTTATAAAAATTATCTATCGGAACTTGATAATGTGATATTTGAATTTTCGTCTTGTTGCCACATTTCGAGACTACCAGTGTATTTATATTATAAGTATTTAATATAAGTATTTATATACGTTATCATAGTGAACCGCCTGTTCTATAATATGAATCGATGTTTTAGCAAATCAGTTGTTAAATCGGCCATTGCAAACTACAAAAGATACCTACAATATCTGTAGTGTCTTACAACCTTTTTGAAAGCTCATTTCAACGCTATTACAAGATATAGAAGTATTTTTGTTATTTAAAACATTATCTTAGTCTCGTCCAAGTATGGCGTATTGGTGTAGCACGCCGTTTTTGAAGGGCCCATACATGAGACGTAATTTGAAAGAACAGTTATGGCGGAATTGATTATAAATAGTGTTGGAAAAAAAGGGAACTCAGTAAATATGTTTTTCTGACTTGTCTGATCGTCGTGAATGTTTATTCTTGGAACTTATAATAAGGCGAGGGCGGCCGTGAGGATGGGTGTTGAAATTTTCCCGTTCTTCAAATGTTATTTTTGAAATGTCGAACTTTAGGAAAGTTAGCGATGGATATATGTTATGAAGCGCCACTGAATTGCCTCAATCGAAAAGATATGTATACCTGCCACATAGACAGGAGGTAAGGAATAGCGATGGGTGATATATGGACCCGATTGTCATTTGAAAATATGTTTTTCTGAGTTGGTTAATCGTCGCGTATGTTAATTCTTATAATAGAATTCACATAAGAGCAAGGGCGGCCGTATAGATGGGTGTTGAAGTTTTTTCGTTTTTCGAATGTTGTTTTTGAAATGTCGAATTCCTATGCATTTCGAAAGATATAATTGTTTTTGAGTTGCTCCAAATTCAGATTAAACTAGCCATGTAACAGTAAGGATTGCTATAAAGTGCCACTCCCTATTCGAATGAATTTCTAAGTAGATTGCTATCGGGCTGCATACGGACAGCAGATTTCTATTTTTAAGAAAGTTAGCGATGGTTATATGGTATAAATAGAATTCATATTTGTTCTAAGTCGCCATTGGATTGCCCCAACCGTAAAGAAGTATTTATCTGCCATATAGACAGCTAGCTATAGTAATAGATATAGTTACCCAATATTCAAATTGCCTCCATCGTAGAATTCTATTGGGCCGGCATATAGACAGCAGGTTAAAAATAGGAATGGATATATGGTCCAAAATCGCCATTTGGATGGCCTCCTTGGTAGATATCGATATTTAAAAAAAAAAAATTATTGTTTTTCCCTAAATCGGGGGTCGGCGACCTGCCGGCGAAGTAATATAATCCGGCCCGCGACGCTTCACTGAATTATACTAACAAAAAAGCTGTTATGACGATTATATCATTTACGTAACAGAATTTATTGTGAGACAAGTGTAGACTGAATTATATTATAATCTAACAAGTAGAAAATTCACAATTACTCGTTTAATGACCCTATAATGTAAGTATAAGTAGGCAAAACGTAGAAAAGTTGATGCTAAGTGCAAAGGGTTCAATGGCGCCGAAAAAATTCAGATGGAATTTTTTGAGATGCGATGCAATGAGGAAATAAATATATATTCTATTCGAGAGATGTATCACTGCTTGATTTTCCCTATAAAAAGTATCATCCGTTCGGTTTTCAACTTTCTGAAAATATGTGCGGCCCGCCAATGACTTGCAACCCTTAAATTTGGCTCGCTAGTGACAAAAGGCTGCCGACCCCTGCTCTGAATGATTAGTTACTGTTCTTGGGCGGCTCAAAATCAAAACATTAAGTTGTGTAAAGGGACGGAAACCGTTGGACATTGTATATTTAATTGGCTAACACAGACAGTCGCCGAACTCGTAATAGAACTGAAAATAAGGAAAATCGAAATAAAATTAGGGCCTGACCCTAACATGGTACACACACTGCGGAAGTACCGTCCAGCGTGTATGGGGTAGGCATGGGCCTTGCACATACTTCTGCTTGTAATTTCTAGCGCGGGGGAATACTATCATTTATTAAACTTTCCATTGCTGCCTATTTTGGGAAATTGTGCGTACCAGTGGCAGCGCGCCAATAGGTTTTTTCGGTATAATAAAAAATATTCGAAAAATACCTCAATATCGGTTGCACAGACTGTCTACACTAGCCATATTCTCCCAACATGGACCATTTTTCGCTCGCAAAGCCTTCGCCGAACGTCGACGGGGCGACGCCGATTTTGCCCCGGTTGCTCATTGTATATCGTATTCTCTCTTTTATCTTCCACCCGCCGCGTTTATCTCGTTTGTTTTCTGTTTCTTTTACTAAATCATCGGGGCCGATCGGGGCTAGCCGCGAAATTATGACGACACAATGCCGACGTTTCTTACAACAACGTGTTGACATATTCACGCATTCCTTCTCGTTCGTTGGTTGCTTGAAGAGTTGATAGTTTCCTCGCCTTCGTTTTTGTCGCTTGTTTCGCTATTTGAATCAGTTAGAGACCTTTAGTCCATTTGCTTTCGATTTTCCACATTCCTTTTGAGCTCCTCATTTCTTTCCGGCTTCGCATTTCTTAGCCTTAGACCTCATAATGAATAAGGTTGATGCACTACTTCGCACTCCGTTTTCGCAGGAACAAAAATTAGAGGCACAACGTCTTGGGCCTTATCAACCAAAAAATTGTTCACTGGAACAATCCCATGACGGAGGAAAGCGTCGGCGTACATTCTGCGCAGAAACTTGGTATAAAAACACGAATGGTTGCGTTACAGCGAGGACAAAAATGCACTTTTTTGTTTTTATTGCCTACTTTTTGCTCCCGCCCGTGACTCACGTTGGTGTAAATTTGGTTTTAGAGATCTTAAACATCTTTCCGAGCGGGCCAGGGATCATCAATCTTCTATGGAGCAACTGGACAATGCAGTAAAATACCGAACATTCGGAAATGTTAATATTGCAGCACAGTTGGATGAAGGACGCGCGGTTTCTATTCGTCGGCACAACCAAAACGTCGAGAAAAACCGCCATGTTCTCGGTCGATTGATAGATGTTTTGAAGTTCATTGGTTGTCACGAGCTCCGTGGGCACGATGAACGGGCTGGCTCTTCTAATAGAGGGGTATTTTTGGATATGGTGGAATACACCGCATCCCTAGATACAGTATTGAGAGATCATCTTGATGCCGCAACTGTTTCGAAAGGGACATCTAAGGATATCCAAAATGATTTGCTCGACTCAATGTATAAAATTTATTTACAACATTTGGCTCTGGAAATTGAGGATTGCCAGTTCCTTTCGATTCAGTCTGACGAGACAACTGACATCACGTGCGTTTCCCAACTGGCTGTGATTTTTCGGTTTGTGAAAGATGGTAAACCTACCGAGAGATTTCACAGCTTTGTACCAATCGTTGATCGCACGGCTTGCGGAATATCGGCTGTACTGAAAGAAGGGTTACAGCCTTACAACGCGAAGTCAAAATTGATAGCTCAAACTTATGACGGCGCGGCAGTCATGAGTGGGTCGAAACATGGTGTTCAAGTTTATATAAAGAAGATTTCCTCATGCGCATTTTTTACATTGTTATGCACACCCAATTTAACCTCGTTATTAAAAATATGTGTCTTGATACCCCTCTCGTCCGTATATTTTTGCAAATGTTTCGGGGTTTTCTTCATTTTTTTCCGTTTTGCCGAAGCGCTCTGACCTCCTTCGCCAGATATGTAGCCGCCGTCTCCCAGCTTGTGCACCAACACGTTGGAACTTCCAATCACGCGTGGTGCAGGGCGTGTCCGAAATTAGGTCTGAGCTCATTGAGTGTTTCAATGGCATTCAGAGCTCTCCGGTTTGGGTTCCTCATAGATAACACTCTAGTAACCACCTTTGCGGCGTCTGCAAAATTTCTGGACATCATTTTGACGACGCCTATTTCTTCCGCCGACGCAGAGCGAACATTCAGCACGCTGAAGCGTATTAAAACGTATCTCAGAAACACAATGAAGCAAGATAGATTAAATTCCTTGGCTGTTTTATCCATTCACAGAGACGTTATTTCTGGGATGCATGACTTTAATCAGCGCGTTATTGAGCATTTTGCTTCCAAGAAACCGCGGCGTGTTGCATATGTGTTCAAGCAGTAGAAGTCTAGCAGCATATATATCTATGAGTGAGCGACGCATGTCCTTATCATTGCATTAACTTTCCTTTCTTCATAGTAACGTTTTAAACCTAATTTTCAGGTTTTGTCTGCTTTCCCGAAGTTTCTGTTAATATGTCATTGTATTTATCTGGGTAAATATTGCCTTTCCTTTTGAATGAGGTTTCAAAATAAACTATGTCTATATTTATTAATCCCTTGACTTGGACCGGTTTTAAAGACACTTTCTTATCGTTAAAAATTGTCGCTTTTGCCGATTGGTTGTTACCGATGGAATGGTTTTTATACTCATGAAATGATGGGAGAACTTACAGAGCTCATCCTGTCCCCGTAGATGGGGATGACTTGGTCCCGCAGTAGCTTGCCCAGGTTGTCAAAATGACCACGCGCCGCCACTGGTGCGTACTATATTTAAATTGACTTCAGCATTGCTGCTTTCTTAGTAAAATCGTGCGACTCAATATTTACTTTAAGTACTGTGTTCTTTGTAACATTGAATAGACTTCGACCACAAGATTCAAATTAAATTTAATACAATAAAAATAAGTCCTGGCTTGAAGTCGCGTCGGTATTTACTATCGCGTTATGGCCACAGGAGTGAGCAACATTATTGATATCTAGCGAGGCCACGAAAAAAAATAATTTTTCTCGTGTACACAATAAATTAAAAATTCTCACAATGAAAAGGCTATCGCTTAGCCTTGCAACAATAAAGACAGCGGCCAAAACGGCAAAAGATTTAACGCAGTGCCAAAGACAAAACAATTTGTGGATTTTTACCCATGTGTGCCCTGTTGGATTAGGATCTTGGGTGTTGACAAGTTCACACGGAATAGCTTGGCGGGCCGGATTGGGGTCGCGTCCGTTTCACACTCCTGATCTATACAGTTTAGGCTGGGCTTGTTATTTGAGAAGTGGCCTGTAACTCTTCTTAGAGATGAGTATCGTTTACTTCTGAGCGGGTGCGTTTATAGGAATGCACGATTATAATTATATATATATTCAACTGCTGTTGACTTTTCCGGAGGCGCCCGTAACTTTGCTTAAAATTGAGTTTCTTTTTTCAGTGAGAGAGTTCAGGGCTGAGACTCGTTTACTTCTAACTGAGTGCCCATCGCTCCTGACATTTTTGGCGGTTGCCCGTAACCTTTCTTATATGTGTGTGCGCGTGACATTGCATTGAGCAATTTCATTCCGAAAAAAAAGCATATTATACCATCGAGGAAATAGGGTTCATCACTTCCGCCCAGAGGATCCCAAATTTTCAAACTTGACAACCATTATAATGAAATTCAGATACTCCAAGATGCGCACCAAGATGTCGCACAACGTGAACCCCCAACCAGATACTCCTTAAAGTATGCGCACCAAGATGTCGCACAACCTGAACCCCAACCAGATACTCCTTAAAGTATGCGCACCAAGATGTCGCACAACCTGAACCCCAACCAGATACTCCTTAAATATGCGCACCAAGATGTCGCACAACCTGAACCCCAACCAGATACTCCTTAAAGTATGCGCACCAAGAGTCGCACAACCTGAACCCCAACCAGATACTCCTTAAAGTATGCGCACAAGATGTCGCACAACTGAGTCCCCAACCAAATACTCCTTAAAGTATGCGCACCAAGATGTCGCACAACCTGAATCCACCAACCAGAACCCAGATTAAAGCGCACTAAGATGCGCACAACCTGAATCCCCAGATACTCATGGTAGTGTCGCCATCTTGTGCGCTAACTTCAGGAGGCCAAATGACTTATTTACGTAACGCGACAGAATGTCCGACATAGCCAGTTATCCTTCTCTCTAAACATCAATCTGTAACAGCCTTTGGTCTTTTATGTCAAGATTTAAACGCTGGCAGATACGAAGTATTTTGTTAGGAAATGTTTTGTACTCATTCACAAGCAACTGCGTCAATACGTTTAAAACTTCAAGATCAAACGTAAAAATAATGGGATTGTTTTGATATATTCTATCAGATAATAAGCAACAAGGACATCGTTTCAATAGGTACTTAACGTTTTTCTATTGCTCAGGACAGGACAGGTCAATAAGTCAAATCGGGATCTAAGTGTGAGATGCGATAGATCACGAGCCGGCGCTCCAGAAGTGTGTGTACCAATATGAAGATTACTCTTTGTGTTAGCGTACTTTACATCAATTTGTGTAGGAACTGAAACCTATGGGCAGGGAGTATATTCACTTGGCTATCAAAGACAGTCACTGAACTCGTAATAGAACTTAAATAAGGAAACTCGGAATAAATTATGGCCTAACCCTAACCTGGTACACACACTATAGAAGTACTTTCAATACTTTTAAAACTTCAAGATCAAGCGTATTTTTTTTTCTATTGTTATTGTTTTGATATGCTATACAAGATAAGAAGCAATAAAGAAATCGTTTCAACAGGTTCTTAACGTTTATCTATTGTTCAGATTAAATAAGTCAATACAGGATCTAGGTATTAGGTGTGATTGATCACGAGACGCCACTAAAATATAACTGGTATTGTGATTCGTGTTTTGACTTTAAGACATAATATTTTTCTTTGGTTATTAGGGCATGAAGTGCGCATTTGGATTGTTTTTTTCCACGTTCTTGCTGTTTTAAATCATATTGTTGTTGTTGTTGAGGTTTATCGTATTCTTGTTCGGAATTATTGGACTGAATTTCAATTTAAAGATGGAGAAAGTCACTAGATTAACGTTATGCGTTACGTTTATTTTCCATCTATGTCCTATGTGTCCTATGGATCACGTGAATTTACTCCAAATTTTGTTATTCATTTCAATTTAACGAGAACTCTCATTTTCGATTCCGTTAATAAACTATTTCACTTGCGTTCGGAGGGCCATATTAAATTGTTACGCGGGCCCCAATTACCGGCGGGCCGCGGTTTCGAAATCACTGGCTTTAACGATAGATTAGGTATCAAATCATGCCGTTATAATCCCTTTGTTTGATTTATTTTTTTGGCAATATCCATTATCCGTCGATATTCCGGGTACTTTTCGTTGAATTTGATGTGATACGGAACTCGATAACAATTGTTATCAAGTGGAAAAATAATACTCGATCTTAATACCCCGTGTTGAATTGTTGTTCTTGCCGATACTAGAGGGTTCTTGAGGGTTAGTATATTGGCTAAGAGGACGATACAAATTATATAAGAGGTATAGTGCTCGGAGGTAAACAAAATGAATATTATGTTCTAGGTTTGGGTGGATATAAATCTGGCGCTTTTGAAGTATGCGTACCAAAATGGCGGACACCGAAACGTAGTATGTGTACCAGGTTAGGGTTAGGCCATAGTTTTGGGTACAAATTCTCAATATACCTAAATGAGGGAAATTGGAATCAAATTATGGCCTAGCAACCCTAACCCGGTACACATACTACGTTCCGGTGCCCGCCATATTGGTTCACCAACTTCGGGAGTATACCAATTATTTAATGTAGGGGTTCCCAAACTTCATTGGCCGCGGGCTAAAATTAGAATAGGAAAGATGTTCGCGGGCCGGAAGAAACGTGTTTAGTTGACTCATAATGGCGCTTTATGTCGTATTGCCACAGAACTGGAATAGTGCGTTTGCAAAGTGGACAAATCGTTGAAGTTTGATTCCTTTCAATACAGGAATACAAGACTTCGAACTTTTCTTACATGGCTGAAGACCAAATTACTGCCTATGTAATCCTAACACCGGTACGTATAATTGAGATACTTATATAATTGAATAGCTACGATAAACACGAGCTTAAACTGTGATAATAACATAACAATTGGAAGTTTCTAGATGGCAAAAAGGTAGAAACAAAATCTGTTTCACAATTTCACTTGAGCTCGGCGGGCCATTTTAAATCGTTACGCGGGCCGTATTTAGCCCTGATTTAATGCCTCGGTACCTTTTGTTACTTCAGGGGCTATTCGTAATTTAAAGTGTAAAAGGCAAAAGGCGTAAAATATATTTAATCGGGGACTTTTCACTTTCCCGATTTTTATTTTATTATTATCTTATGGTGTATTGTAAAGTCACATTCCATTTTACAGAGCTTTGTTCCTCAACAAAGCTGTGAAGACTATTGTGCTATGTCGTAATAAATAAGTCGCGATGTTATTTGTTAATCGGAACACGGGGTTTTACTACTTTTTCTTCCTTTGTGTTTTAGTTGTTATGTCACATTATCCATAACAGATACTAGTTTCGGGTGCCTCATTTAAGGTATTGTTTTGCCACAATGGTACATTCTCTGTGACGTATTTCGATGTAACAATGTGTATTGTTACAAAACATAGAAAAGTTTTTTGAGTCAATAATAGGTTTTACAATGTTTAAACTGAGTAGGAATCCCAGTATAGGGTATCGTTCGGGAGAGCAGCAGCAGTTTTATTGGGCTCCGCTGAGAACGGGCAGTACGCTTCAGGAGTTAGGCGTTGGTTCTGAGATTTTGATTACCTATGTTTCTGTCGCATGGTTCAAGCACTATAGATGCTTTCCCGAGCATCGATGTCTTTATTTATTTCCGTAGCAATTACAAATCAGCAATAAGTTAACAATGACGTAACAATTGAAATTTATGCCGCGCTCAGACACTTCTTTCGGAACACATTTGTACATGAATGTGTTTATAATCAAGAAAATTTTTGTCAATTCGTTCACAAATAGCTTGGTATATATCTGACCTATGTGAAGCCCTCACGGCCACGACTGAAATCGCATGATTATTGTTCCGTCCACTTGACGTTATATTAATCGAATTGCCAGGAACTATAAGTTTTATTAGCTTGGTGTGGATGAAAGTAAACAAATTAGTTTTATAGTACTGGTTTGCGGCATCATCTCTGTGGTATTCCTGATATTTCGCAATTAGGAATCATTGTTACGTGACTAGATAGAATTGAGAATCAATGTTGCTTTTAAAATTATTCCGCTGTTGCGTGACCAGACAGAATTGCTATTTCCACGGTATTCGAAACTGAAAATCAATGGTATTTTACTAGACAGAACTGCTATACCGAACATTCCGCGACAGAAAATCACCGTTGCGTGACTGACCAGAACACAATTCCGCAACAAGAAATCGATGTTGCGTGACTAAACAGAATAGTTTTCGATAATTCTGCAAATGAAAATCATTGTTGCGTGACTGGACAGAATTGCAGTTTAGATTATTTCGAACTAGAAAATCAATGTTGCGTGACTGGACAGAATTGCCAATCCCATTACTCCGTAACTGAGAATCAATGTTGCGTAACTAGACAGAATTGCTTTGCTGGTTATTTCGCAACTGAGAATCACTGTTGCATGACTAGTCAGAATTGCTATTCCAATTATATCGCAACGAAAAATCAATGTTGCGTTACTAGACAGAATTGTATTTCGATAATTCTGTAAAGGAAAATCATTGTTGCGTTACTGGACAGAATCATGTTAGCAAAACAGAGGAATGTCAATGCTGCCTGGACATGTTTTATCATTCGTAAACATAACTATTAATTTTATAAGTCTTCAACATTTTATTATTGTATGGTTATAATGCAACGAGGCCATCGCGAGAGAAAAAATACTAATTCTAAGACCTAAGTAGTTTAAGCGTCTAGCTGCACACCAACAAATGTACACATGTTGAAAATATCAATAATCGGTGATTTTTCAAATTTTTTCGTATTATCGTTTTTCTTGTCACTTGTCCAAAAATCTCTGACCCCGGGCAGGCGAAACGTTAGACAAATACATATGTGTGTCGCAATACTCATATATAGAAAACCCATCTATAGATATGATACTAGGGTCACCATATTTGAAAAAGCAAAATTCCGGACAGTGGGCGAATATTTTCACGACCTCGTAGTGAAAAATATGCGCACGGTACGAAATAACAATGTTCCGTATTAGCACTGTGCACAGTACGATAGCAGATGCAGTAAAATTCCGAATTCCGGACATTTGAGCATTTTTTAAATTCCTCCCGGACGCAAAATTTAACCCTAAATTCCGGACATGGCAACCCTATATGATACAGGATCCTCGCTCAAATTTCATTCGATTCAGGAGTCCTACTTCGTATTTACTTATCGATCTCGATTGGTAAGTATGTTGATATTTGTCTGTTTATTTGTTCGTTTTTACTTATCGATCTTGATCGGTAAGTATGTTGATAGGTATTTGTCTGTTTGTTCGTTTGTCTGCCTGTCTGTTAGCCACTTTCGTGTGTTACGCAATATCTCACAAAAGCGAGGTTGAATGAATTATGTCGTATAATTAGCGAGCTATTAATTAATTAGTGGTAGGAGACGCGGTGTCGCTAATGAGTCAGAGCGGAGGAAACACACCGCTAGATCAATAAGTAGGCGGTCTCTGATTGCTATCTCGTTTTATAGTTGCTTAATATTTTTTTTTCGTATGATAAATGATAACTACAAGCACAATAAGAACTATTAATAAACAAAAACAAAGAAATTTTAAATTGGTATTATTTTAAATATATTTTGAACACCCTGTATACTCGTGTGAGTGGCGCGCAGCAGCCAACGAATTTTCTTAATCATTCAGATTTATTATATCTTTATAATGACACCATGCAGTCACCATCAACACACAAAATTTCCAAATGAGCATTAACAAAAAGCTTTGGATTCTAGAGTTAGTACCTTATGGTCTTTAATTTTCAATGAGTGAGTGTGGCCATATAAAATGACAAAAACCTAACTTAATTTTCTAACTCCTTTCTAACTCCAGAATATATATAAGCATTACATTTGAAAAGAAACTTAACTAACTATACTGGTATGGTCTCTATTACTATTGTTCTTCTGGTTCTGGCAGGGAGTTTCCTACAGTTGAATGCTGAAAATTGCAGATGTGAGTATAAATCTTTTATTGTCTAATTTTTTTTTCGAAATAGACTTCACACGGGTAAATAATCGAAGATAACGGATGAGGGTACTAGCTTGGGATAACCTCAACTTAACCTTACGTTGATTACATCGATTACCTGTAGCTTTGCTAGGAGATGAGTCTCCGTTTCTTTTGAATAACTGCTCGTAATTTTGCCCGGATTTGAGTCTACTTCTGATTGAGTGCCCGAAACGTTGGTTAGATATGAATATCCTGTAAATGTAAAAAACCAATCATCTTTCTAGTATGTATACACTTGTTAAATTTCTTTTTAACAGTCACATGATCTTCCTTCGAGTGAATTTTAAATTTATATTTATTTCCAGCGCACATCACTGCCCAACAATGCCAATACATTGCGGAAAGAGATATTATTGAGCAAGTTACCAAAGCGGGTGCGCAGACTGCTTGTGCAGACATGGGCGGAGTTCTTCTACCTGATAACAGTGACACTGGTCACATCGCAAATTATAAAGAGTATTTCGGGATCGAAGGAGGTGTTGAAATATGCGGAGAAATATGGACGTCGTTATCATATGGTAAATATTATCAATAAACATTATGCAAAGCCAGTTTTGCACTTTCCGTTTTTTTTTTGATTTTATTCATTACTAACGGCGTAACGGCATAATACGGTATCATTGGCCTATTCAAGCATAGATACAATGACATCATTCCAGAACCGATGACGTCACCATCTATTCTGGGGTATGAAGTGAATGGCATTACGTAACAACAGATAACGTCACACATGTATGAAATAATGCTTATTTCATTATACGCGGGACACTGTTTATAACATTCGGTTTTTATGGCTATTAAGTATTCAATGATTGCTCTCTTGTTTATTAGATAATACAACTGGCAGTGTGAACGCTCCCAACGGCGATTTTCTGGGAATCGGCGATTATACCTGGGAAAGCGGCGAACCACCCGTTACTTCGGAACCGTGTCTGGCAGCAAAGAGACTAGGAAATTACAATTTTTCATTGTTTCCGAAGAGCTGCACAGAGGAAATTGGATACGCGTGTGTCGTCTCAAAAGGTTTGTTACATTTCCGCAGTTTTTTACATATGTATTAGGCTAAGTATATTCACAGTTAATGTCAAGTTTGCTCAAAAGAGGTCCTGAGTCACTGATAAAATATGTGAAGGAGTACTGTTACCGTTGTTGCTGTGGAAACAGCGTTTTCTATGCCATTAATCACTTTGAAACTTCACACAACTTGATGTAAAGTAGACGAAAAAACTGATTACCACCATATTGGTGTGTATACCTAGGCATCTGTTCCTATATTCTCTTATATTTGCTATGTTATTTACAGCCGCATGTACTTGCAGCACGGAACAAACATGCGTTCCAGTCTACAAGGCAACTTGTAGTCACACTTGTCTGGACAAAACCACGACAGTTCCCACGACATCGGCGGTTACAAGTACTTTGACCTCAACTTCGGATTCTCCTACCACTACCTCTGAGAATCCGACCACCACGACTGAGACTCCAACTACTGCCTCAACGACAAGTAAGCAATCTAACATACGCAGGGCTCAGGCTAAACTTAGAATTAGGAGTCGAATCTGAACGGAAGATATTGATTGTCATTTAAGAACTCACTTACTTATGGAGCGTTTCCCTTCCAGGTGTAGACATTGCAAACATTAAAATTGAGACATATCGACCAAAGCCAATTTTGCACCTTCGTTTTTTATCATTTTTCAATGATTTCTAATTTGAACTTTATAACGTCATAGATGATGACGTCACATGTCGCTTTAAATATAATCCTAATTGCACAATGCCAGAACTGATGACATTAAATGCCAATAAAAGTATCTCAATGATGTCACACGTCATTTAGACAGTATTTTGATTATTGTAACTATCAAAAAAATCGAGGCATCACACTTATTCCATTTTGCAGTCACATCGCCAACAATAAACGAAAAACCCGGTACATCAACTACAGTGGAATCAACGTCTTCCAAAGACATAAAAACTTCAGGTATGTATTTAATTATCAGGACGGTTCTAGGATTTAGTTTTAGTCGTGCTGAATGACAAATCCAAATTTCGATTCGAGTTTTTGAGCGAGTCAATACCGGCAGCGTGTCACTGTCCAACGCCACATTAGACAGCCTAGCCCTAAAAGTA
Organism: Styela clava; assembly: GCF_013122585.1. Taxonomy (NCBI): domain Eukaryota; kingdom Metazoa; phylum Chordata; class Ascidiacea; order Stolidobranchia; family Styelidae; genus Styela; species Styela clava. The sequence continues at coordinate 1,959,688 of NW_024102838.1, read as the reverse complement.
AAATCTTACCAAGTCCAAGTAACCCAATATGATTATTATTTTCAATTATTGCTGAATTATCACCGGTACAATAGCTGGAATTGTCATTTAAACAGCGAGTGTGGCTCAGGTAGATATCTGAAAAAAGTTATGGGCCCGTCGATGAAATAGTTGCACACTTTTGAGTCAGAATATTGCCCGGCGCATTTTACTGCAAGGCTAAACAATATTCGCGTCCTCTTCTCTTGCCCTTTTTCGCTTATTTTTTTGTGTGGCTCAGCTAAATGTCTGAAGTTGGTTATAATACCAACCGATAAAAAGTTACACAGCCCTGATTTAAACCAAGCCCAACCCACCCAATACAATTACTATTATTAATATTTGCAGAACTGTCTCCGGTTGCAATAGCGGGAATTGTCATTTTAGCTGCGATTGTTATAGATTATGTTTGAAAAGACGCTCACTTGGGTAAAAAAACATAATATTTTTTTTATCTTATCACTGCGTTAGGTCTTCCGTCGTTTGTTCGCTGCCTTTATTACTGTAAAGCTAAGCGATAGTTCCATTCTCTTCTGCTTTTTCCGCTAAAATTTTTTGTGTGGCTCAGCTAGATGTATAAAGTTGATTATATGGCCCGCCGATAAAAATGTTGCACATCCTGATTTCCAACTAATCTTATACAATTACTATTAATAATTTTTGCAGGTTCTCTCTCAACCAATTCCAACTCATCCAATAAAATTACTATTATTTATTTTTGCAGGTTCTCTCTCAACGGGCGCAATAGTAGGAATTGTTGGTTCTTTAACTGCTCTGATTCTCGGAATAATCATCGTTTTGGGGATTAAAAAATGTAGAGGACAGCACTCGAGACTCGGCTAAGCCTACCAACTAGCGTGATGAGTTATTACAGCCATTCGGGCCACGGTTTACAAATGTAAAGATGAAAAAGTGGTGGACGGAGACAAAAAGAAAATCGGATACAAACTTTCGAATTTTTCAAAATCCGTAAAGTTAAAGTTGTACTATTGTACATATATAACTTACGCATCCTTATGAGGAAAGGCGTCAAGCCAGGGCCATTGGACTTTACTGCTACTTCGGAAGGTGCTATGATGTTATACATTGTATTATGTCGACTCACATTTTATTGTGACGTAATTTTTGTGCTATTGCGTAAGGTTTTTGTGAAACTTTTTTTCGGTATCCACATTGGCATGTCACCAAGGCATAGAAGAGATTGGGGTACTCCCGTAGTATGTGTACTATGTTAGGGCTAGGCAATAATTTTATTTCGATTTTTCTTATTTAGGTTCTATTACGAGTTCGATGGCTGTCTGTGGTAGCCAAGTGAATATACCCCTGCCCATAGGTTTCAGTCTTTTTACGCAACTTGATGTAAAGTAGGCGAACAAAATTGGTTACCTTCATATTGGTACACACACTTCTGGAGCGCCGAGATTGGAGCCTAAAACCTAACCATGTTGGAATGTGAATAACTCGGGGCATCGGGGTTTTCCTTTATCATTAATTGTTTAAAAATCTTTGTGCGATATAGCTATCATAAACATTAGATACAACGATATTCATCCGCTACAAAACTATTTCCTTTGTTCCGTGTGTAATGAGATATCCCATTGACGTCATCAGACTAATGTATTAATTGAGGTCTCAATTACACGAAACCGTTTGAATCGGGCAATTCTTTTTATTTTTCACTGATTGCTATTTGCACTTAGTGACGCCATTTAACTCATTTGCACTTAATAGTTTTTCCTATTCATTTCTGATTGACCCTTCATTATTTGCTTTGCACTTCCCAAATAAGACTCTAAAAATCATAGTGATCTTGCTTGTCAATGGCCACACTGTGCTATGGCCACTCACCCTTTTAAACTGACTGCCCTAAATATGCCAGCTAACGAAATAATTAACGTTACTTTATATGCTTTTACATAAGTCATTATAAAACTTATTTTGAAGATCTAAAAAATACCAAAGTGCTCTCCGTCCTGTTACCCTTCGACATTCTGCCATTTAAAAGTCTCATAAACGGCCTTTTGTTATACTGACTGCCCTAAATTAATAACAACGGTTAATCCGTATGCTTGCGTGTAAGCTATTAGAAAACTTGCTAGAAGTACCCCAGAAAATACCAAAGTGTTTGCTTTTGTTTATTCTCGAACACGCCATACTATGCTATGATTGTCGTAAATGTCCCTTTTCCATACCGACTGCCTTCAATATGTCAGTTCGTGAAATCATCGCTCGATTTTATAGTAATCACAATTAAAAAAATTTTTACATTGTTTATTAATTAGTTCCATATGTCCTTGTAGTTTTCTATTATCATACAAAATGTTTTATTTAAACTTACAATTGTCATTACTATAAAATTGAGCGAATTGTTTTAACTTTTGGTGCCATATTTTCGTTTATTGGACACTTTAGTAGACATAACGATCGTTTTGCACTTTATGCTGGCACTCATCTTCTTCTTGTTGTTTTTTGACACGTTTTTAAAAAATTGCCTTTCTCTTTGATTACTGGACCAATTGCTCTGAAATTTTCAGTGGTTAAAGATAAAAATTTTCTTCAGAAGGCTATTACTTTCGTTTATTTCAGACGTGTCCATATATTTGAGCATAGCTCTCTTGGTGTTATATGAATATGTTTTTTAGTTTATCTACTTCTATATTTTATACTTCACTCGGGCAGTACTTGTGATAAAGGTGCAATAAACTAAATATATACAATATTGTGTGTGTTTTTTGATGTGCTCGCCGATTTCTCCTTGAGTATGGCTTTGCACAATAATAAAGTTAGTAATCGTTTTTGACCACGTAATAAATTTGTTAACGGGCATTTAATTTGTTTAAATGAAATGAACCTTATGTTTTATGGTTTATATATCGTTCGATATATGAACAAATAAAATTTGGCAAAAAATGCATATGTAATGTTGGATTTACAGAACTTTTTTGTGTATCAGTGTCATAATTGAAATTTATTGCAGGACCACTAGAAAATGCTCGGCCCGTGATAGCACACTATTAAAATATTCGGTGCTCCCGAAGTATGCGAACCAATATGGCGGACATCGGAACGTAACATGGGTAACAGGTTAGGGTTAGGCGATAATTTCTTTCCAATTTCCTTATTTTAGTCCTATTATCAGTTCGAAGACTAGCCAAGAGCCTCCCGTAGTATTTATACCTAAAATTATGGCCTAACCCTAACCTAGTACACATATTACATTCCGATGTCCCCAATCTTGGTTCGCATACTTCGGGAGCCCCGAAATATTCTACTTCAGTGCAGTGATGAGCTGAAACAATCCTAACAACCGGAACGCACCTAATTCGCAAAAAGTAATATATTTACAACACGAAGCGGACAGAATGTCGAAGAACTGCAATGAAATATAAAGAAATTATCTGAAATATGAAGAATATTTATAGCAATTCAATGCAAGCGGTATTTTTAGAAAGGTATAGGATGAATTTCCATGGGGTCAAATGTCGGAGAAATATTTAATACACGTTACTTCTGTACAAATTATTTACGCGATGTTATGTAAAAAGAATTACGAACTATAATGTAACAAAACATAAATTAATACCTAGTTTAACCTGAGAAACTAGACGTTTTGTACCATAATTTTATTTTAACAACAGGAACGCAAATGCAATAAAATGTCCAACAAACGGAACGCCGTTCCGGTGCGTTCCGACTACAGCTCACCACTGCTTCTGTGGCGTGAAATCGAGGAATATTATGGAGACATTTAAATGTTGTGCTTGTGTGAAAATTTTTTCAAAGTAAAAACATAAAATCCTAATCCGCAAAAATTCAAAAAATGAACGATTCACACAGGAAACTTTCCACAAATTGCTGCACTAAAACGCTTTAAAACTAGATAGCAGTGGATTTATACATAATATATAGAAGGGGTGAGCAAGGTTTTTAAACTACGGGCCAAACATTTTTCCTACCCAGACTGGCGGGACATGTGAGTGTGGCGTGAAAAGCTACTGTTATGAATAATATTTACGATATTATAACAGCAAAAATAGAAAACAATAAGCACTGTGCCAAAACCAAGATTACTCGCAATCTCAACAAATTCTTCAAGCTTTTTTTTAGCTGAAACATCGAAATTTGGTTTTTATCTTGGCTGTGGCAGCATCGGGCGGGTCAGATTGTATTACCCAACGGGCCGGATTTGGCACCCGGGCCGTAGTCTACTCATGTCAGTGTTATAAGGTCAAATCTCAGGCAGAACCCCAAAAGTCAGAGCCAAATTGCGCTGGTCGTTGGCAAACAGCGCCGTGGTAAATGTACGGAGGGTACGTGTTCATCATTCCATTGTATTGTCGTCCTATGCCATCACCGACTACTACACCGATTCTTGAGATAGATTGGGCTTTATGTGGGAAGCCGATATGCCATTCGATCTACTTCGCTGTACTTTTGTCGCTCAGTTTCATTATCTTTGTCTGATACAAAATGTAAATAATTCGTTTTTCTTAAAATTTTTGTGTGGTGACGTCACCAACCTTGCTCCGCATTTATAAAGAAAACACATGTATTGTAAGAACTCATAGAAAATTCAACAGATAAAAGTAATTCCATCTAAAGTACTAAAATTTTGAAATTGATTGATTAATTAGGAAAAAAAATAAAATTCCCCACAATAACAGCAATTCGACAAAACCATGGTCGACTTCCGGTTTAAAAGGAAGTAATATCAACAAACCTTGGGGTCATAGGTCATTCCTAGCCACAAGTTAATGTAGGATGGATAAACTGGCAACTTTGTTTTTGCGTATCGCAGTATTTTTTCATATTGGTTCTTGTTGTATATGTTCGCAATGTTCCCACCATTGCCAACACACATTTTTTCTCCTTGCTCATATGTGACACCTTGCAGATTTAATTTTGTTAAAAAATAACATAATCCGTCGTCATACACTTCACAGGCGTCGAAACCTTAACGAAATTGAGAAGGGATTTGAGAAAGCATCGAAATTGACTGTATCGACATAGTGGATAAAGCAGTGGGTTTAACTATGCTGGCCTCGTAGGTTGAATATTTTGTGATCGAACCCATGTCATACCTATCACTCCACTAGTGGTTAAATGGAGTAGGTAATGCCGAAAAAAAAATCCATTTTTCATAATTAGCTCCGTCATATAAGTGACTGCGTGTAGTGTTTTAATTAATCTCTTGTATGACTACCCTTCAATACCCAAGCGCCAACGGGAGCCATAACATTGCTTGAACCACATGGTAAGGACCTGCAGTCCAGCAATCTTTTCGCTTGTAATCGTCACCAATAATATTTAAAATTTATGATTTTTTTTTATTGACTGGCTTATTTGAAGTCAGGTTTGAATCGTCTTCGCGTCTGGTTTGATTCGCTACAAAGGGGGAAGCGGTTCAAATAGTACATTTGGTACAATACTGGTAAATAGTAATAAGGGGAAAACGAGATCAAAGCGAAATACGTAAGAAAAGTGCTACGTGTGGGGATGTGAAATGGTGCAAATGTTAGGGAATATTGTGCAAGTCGAGCAAACGGTACCATATCATGCGGTGCACTTGTTTTAGTCACGCCATTTCACCCGATTATTAAAACAACCTAAAAATTACCGTTATCGAAATCTGAAAAGTGGTGCAACTGTCAAGAAGTATTGTGCATGTAAGTGGTACAAGTGTAGCAAGTGGTGCGCTTGGTTTCGTGACCCAATTTCAACCACGTTAAAATTACCGGTATCGAAATCTGAAAAGTGGTGCAACTGCCAAGAAGTATTGTGCAGGTGAGTGGTACAAGTGTAGCAAGTGGTGCGCTTCTTTCGCGACTACATTTCACCCAAATAATAGAAAGAACTTAATTCCCCTCTGAACTTGGTGTCGAAGTTTGAAACGGTGTTGTCATCGTTGTAGAGGAGTCTTTTATTAGTTCTTTCATGTGATCGAATATTCGCTCTAGACTTAGACGCTGAATTTCTGAATTGTTTCTTATGGATTTATAAATTCTATTATTTCTTGCTCAAATTTTGGAAATTATATTTTAAAATTAATTCCGTATAAATATTAGCTGATATCAGTCTAGCGATACTTTAGCTTGTACTTGACACCAAGGGCGTAGCATGTGGGTTTGAGGGGCGGAACTATTTGTAAATGAAATAAAAAAAAATTTTTGTAGTATAAATAGTGATTTTTCGTAGCTTGAAACGCATCTTAGACCCACACTACTAGTAAATACCCAAGTTTTCTCGCCTCCGGTAGGACCCGCTGTTACGGACTTACTTGACAATTAGAAAATTTTAGAACGCCACTTTGTAAAATCTTGACTACGTTCCTGATCGCCAAAGGATTCAGGCGGAACACACAAGAAAAGTGGTATGGGGCACACTGTAGTGCAAATGTTGGGAAATATATTGTGCAAGTAAAGCAAATTGTACAATTGTAGCAAACTGTGCACTTGTTTTCGTGACCCCGTTTCAACCACGTTAAAATTACCGGTATCGAAATCTGAAAAGTGGTGCAACTATCAAGAAGTATTGTTCAGGTAAGTGGTACAAGTGTAGCAAACTGTGCACTTGTTTTCGTGACCCTATTTCACCAATTATAGAAAGAACTTAACTACCCTCTGGACTTGGTGTTGAAATTTGAGGTGATGTTGTAATGGCTCTGAAGGTTGTTTCTTTCGCTATAGATCTGATTTCTAACTCTTTTAGTCTTTTTTCCATGTTACCCAGATTATTATTCAGCTTCTGGATTTCTGAAATTTATATTATGATTTTATGAATTCTGTTATTTTGGGAATTAGATTTTTAAATTTATTTCAGGTGGTCGCTAGAAAAGCAAAAAATTTGAAGGCCAATGAGATCACGATTAAAATGTGTATAGATATAGGTTGAATTAGAATATCCTACAAGTCAACCTTTAAAACACTACAAGCGCTAGACTTCAAAGTTAAGACACTGCAAGTGCGAAGACGACATTTTGATCATCTATGATTGTAATATAACATATGTCTTAAAAAGACTTTAGAAAAGTTATTCTTTGTAAAAATAAATACGGTTTGACAAATTTTCTGTATTTCTAGTCACCACTCTCTATTAGGTGATACGACTCCATTGGCTTCAAAGCACAATACCCAAAATAATTACTAGACAGCGATGCGCAAATAAATGGACACTTAATCCGAAACAAAGTTTCGCGTAACGTCGCGTCAAATCGGAAACGACCGTCACGCTTATTCAAATTCTGACGATAAAATTAAAATAGAATGAGCAAATGTGTGATCACTCAGGATTACATGTTATTAAGTCTTGCGTTTCTTCACAAATGGGATGAAAATCTCAAATTTCTATGTTAATATAAAAAAAACTTTTTTTAAGGTATCCATCTCAGTCTTATAGTTCACGATGTTCAAATCATCTACAACTCTTTCGTTCATTTCGCATGTTATAGGGAACATGCTTTTCTTCAAATGTTCCGCCATTTTGAACCCGGGTTGGTGCCAGTTTGCCGGAGATGGATCGCATTGATTAACGTTACAACCTGGTTTGAGACGACAGTCCAAGTCTTCACACAAGGAAGTAGAGGCGAGAAAAAGTAGACTCGTCAGTATAGAGAATAGCTTTCCCATTATTATTCTAATTCCTAAGTACAAATATATATTAATATAGGTGCTCCCGAAGTATGTCTACCATGATGGCGCATAACCTTAACATAGTATGTGTACCAGGTTAGGGACCAGGTTGTGCGTCATTTTGGTACACAAACTTCTGGAGCGCCTTAATCTACCCGATCCATACATTGGCAATACCGCACTGGTTTTCAGTATAGGTAGGCAATGTATATATATATATTTATATAAATAAATACTGGATCAAGATACTCCCCCGCCAAAGTATCTAACTGAAGTATCTGATCTAAATGAAGTACCCCTAATAAAGCGAGAAAAAAATGACCCGTCGGTGTGGAGAATAGCGTTCACATTATTATTCTAAACTCCAATATATATAAATGAACATTATTTAACATTTGCACAATTCGTCATGGTTTTACATGCATTGTTCTTGTGGTTTATTAAAAAGTCCGCTCAAACACATTTATAATTTCTTCCAGCATGCATGCGCTGATTGAACCCTTTGTTACTACTGTCAGTAAACTATTATTTTTACGTATAATCGGGGCAATAAAAGCAGGATTTTGGCATATCTGAAACTCCATTCGCATTTCCATTCTGTTCAATTATATAAACTTTTTTCTGATTTAAACAGTCCTGTGCTTCGGCTTAAGTTGATGTAACACTCGAAATTTAAACGCGTCGAAAATCTCTATCATTTGAAATGTCTGTCTTGCCCTTATTCTCCGAAATAAACTGCGATATTACCCTCGTTTATGTTATAATAAATGCAAATGGTATAGTATTACCGTTTCATGTCTCGAGGCTGTGAATTCGTGTTTTCAAGATATATTTTTTTTTGCTGATCAGAGTAAAATCTGTCTCGGATCAGTATCATAATAATACGTCATGCCCGAAGCAATACAGTATCACGCTTCAAAAGCATATTGTTGCATACGCAATATTCATACATATGTCTGGGGGAGTGCTATGTTAGCTGCCAACCCTGAAGCTTCCGTTCATCATTTCCGTTGGAACGGTTGATGGTATTTCTTAAAAGTCGGTATAAGTATAATCGCTACTTATATTGGCTCACTTTGTGCGCTATTGAGACGAATGGACTATCAGTAGCTCCCACATCGGCCGTAATAATGTATTTTCCCACGAAAACGGGAAAACTGGTTACCTTTGAATCCAAGGTTTCGGTACAAGTGGCTCTTTATCGCCATCTAGGGTAAACTCTTCAGTATGGCATATTTAAAGGGGAGGCTTAAACCAGAGCTTTGCACATCCAACTGCCGGATAAGAAAAATTTAGACTCCAACTACAACTCCCGATTTCAGATTGTGAAAACTATCGACTCGACTCCAGCTCCGAACGACGAGAATATCAAATTTTGATTACAAAACTGTGGCATATGCGAGCTTTTTTATAAACTGTTGAGAATGCGAATCTTTTGTACAAAGCTGCCGCGAATAAATAAGAAAGATGGAAGCGATGCTAAAGGGAGAAACCAACGAGAAGCAGTAGTATACCTTACTTTTTACAGTCTCGTTATCGTCAAAAACTTACGAGTAGTACGAGAGAAGTCGAAGAACCGCTACAAATATTTTGTTTTAATTTTCATCATTATCCAAATGTAGATGTGAAAAACGAATTACATAGAGCCAACAGACAGTTTCAAAAAAGTAAAAAGTAATAACATTATGTCGAAAAAATACAATCTTTGACCACCACTGGAAATTTCGAAGCAATTCGTCCAGTAGTTAATGAGAAGAGCGATTTTTTTCATAACAACAAGAAGAAAAATACTAACAAGAATCCGTAGGTCCACTCCGTGTCCAATATTTTGAGTTTATAACAGCGTTTCCCGAACCATTTTTGGTCGCGGACTAATTTCTCACCGGCGAAAACCTTTGTGGTGTCAAGGTACGTTTATTGCAACCATACTCTGCGTGAAGAAGCAATAAAACCAAACACAACGAAATTTGAACAAATTTCAAAAGCCGGAAATTCGCCACAATTACGCGTCCGTTAAAAGAGCCGACTTTTTTAGTGTATAATGGCCTTTTCTCTCGCACCATGTTCAATCCATGACAACGACGAGAATTTAAAATGTCTTTCTATTTTAATTGTGTTCATGGTAACTCGCGATTGCGTCGAATTACGACAAGATGATAGCATTACTTCTTTGAAATGCCACAGCAATCTGCTAACATATTGCCCGATTACATTTAGCTGTGATACATATTTTTAGAGATCTTGCAAAGCTGTTATCGTCGTTAGGAAAATCCTATTACCTGCTATAAATTTCCAAAAAGTTCAACTTGATTTAGTACTTATTAAAAATATATTTAAAGTATATTTCGAAAATATATATTCACCACCTTGCTTTATTATTGATTTAATGGTGATCATTTTAATCTGTGGTTGTGTTGACAAAATAAAAGCAATACTAATCAGGAAATGTCATGACAATCCGTGGACACAAAAAAGCGTGGTAAAGTGCCCAATTTTATTTCGTTTTGATTCGTATTTTTGTGAACTCAACAATTCTGAGCTGTTCGTACAACCCTTACGGCGTTCCAGTACTGTACGTACCAATGTGGAGAACTGAGGGAGAATGCCCTAGTACATATACTACACTTACAGTATCACCCGAAGTTTTGCGATTTGCAATGTCGAAAGAAGCGTTATTAATCGGTCTCGTACAATCATAAAACAAAAGTTAAGGTGTTCTCCGTTTTATTTTTAGTATTTTGTATTGTCGCTTTTCAATTTAGAAAATTTGGGTTGCCACCATTGACACCTACTAGAAAAAAATTTATTCCTCATTGTTCGAACTCGCGAGAAACACCACGCGTGTGCTCGTGTTTTTGCCGAAAATTCACAAGTGAGATGTGAAATCCAATCGTTTTGACCTGTCGCGTCACCTGTTACCCAATTTTCAAAAGTGAATTGCTATTCTAATAGTTGAATATTCGAATATATGCCCAGCCCTACTCAGTAACTAGTAATAATTGACTTGATTAATGTTATGTGAATAACCTTGCTTTTATGTTTTATGTGAATTTTAACCTAAATCGTAACTTGGCTGATAGTTAAGTTTCGCAAAAACGTTTGCGGCCCGCAGTGAATTTCTGGCTCGTTGCGGACTCATTCAAACGCTTCGCGGACTCATTTGAGACCGCGGACTCGGGTTGGGAAACACTGGTTTATAAAATAGCAACTGAATTCTTTCTATCAGCGCTTATAGTATTGTGACGCCATATGCAGCAGGAAGTCGAAAGTACGGTCACGAGATGACCTTGGAACAATTTTCTCAGATCTGATAATAAAAATCGAGGGCCAGAAATTTTCATGAAAACACTTCACACAAGTTGATTTAATTAAGTGGTAAATCTTGTCTAATGGTATTTTGTTGGCCTTGAAGACCGGAGATAGCAGACCATTTAGTTTACCACATTGACTGACGTTTATGTATTTGTTCAGTCATTTAAAAGCTACCGCAAACCACACTTTTAGAGTAGGGTATAAGCCCGGATAACAGTATTTTATTGGTATTTGGAATTTAGATCAACTCATTAGTAAGACAAGTACATTTTGTAGAAAATATTGCTTCTGCTATCTGATTTGTATCCACTTCCTAGCTGTTGGCTAATTTGTTAGTTGTTGTTGACTAGTTTACTAATTTAGTTATAAAAATCTTGACTCTGATATAGAATAATATATTAATCAGAAGTTTTTGCGTTCAATTAGGATTGTCTGTTAATTCGATATATCTGTTAAACAACATTTTCACAACCTATCACGGTTTTAATTTTAACCTATGTTGGCTTTTTTTATTATTATTATATTATTATTTTAATGGTGCTTATAACTGGCTTAGTTTTGTGCACCAGGACTGTGATATTAAGCGTTTGGTGCTCAAATGCTTCGACCCGTTACGAGGACGTATTCTATAACAAATGATATAATTCTGGGATTTGTTAGCAAATTGATAATATTCACGGGGCCTATATTCAGTTCTTTGCAATGTAAGTCAGTCTATAGTGATCTGAGATTTCTCCGTTTAGTTGAGAAATACTTTATCTATATTTCTTATTAACGGTAAGAATGTCTTTGACCGTCCTCAGAGATTAGTTTGTTTCGTTTTGGTAGGAGAAATGCGAGGTGAACAAGTTTATTTTTTTCAGTTTACATGGTTGGTACTGTAATTTAGGTCAAATATATTGTAAAGTTTGATCAAATAACCGAGTTAATGTTATGGATATCGATGATTTCGCGAATATTAAATCATTGTTTTGTGCAAGTGGAAAATTACAGGTGTTACCCCAAAGATTAGAGTTACAGTCAAAAACGTATTTAGGTTATATGCGTAAAATTAAAAAGTTGCAAATTGAAAATTTGTTACAATTTCACCTGCGCAAAAGTATAGAAAAAGGAGAAGTGGTTAGTCCTTGAATTTCATAGGTTTATATTTTTGTTACTATTCAACAAAGCCCTTGAATCACTCAGAATAGGTATATTTACTTTTGCTACAGCATCCTTGCATTGTACACATACGGATCCACTTGCGCAAAAGCGTAGAAGACGGAGTTAGTCCTACAGAATACATTTGTGTTAGTATGCGGCGAGGTATGTGTACCAAGATGGCGCACAACCTGAACATAGTATGTGTACCAGGTTATTGTTGTCAGGTTGTGCGCCATTTTTTGCACATACTTCTGGAGCGCCGAGACTTGGAATATGAATCTTTATTTTTGATAGGGTATACTTGTATTATACGAGTACAGACGCACTGGTAATGAAAGGATAGTTTGTTTCAGTGTACCTTGAAGGATAGGTATTTAAAAAGCATGACGCTCTTTTTTACTTAAAATAGACCACTAGGTAAGCATGCACAGAATCCTTAGAAGAGAATATATTCGGCGAGAATAACTTTGCGTTGGAGGATATTCAGGAGGACGGACTTCAGAATCTAGTTGCGAGGTTGTCATTGAGGTCTTCTGTGGCAAATTTTGCCCATTGTCCTGATTGAGTTTCAACACAGCTAAGTTTGGTGGCAAGGTTTTCGTACCAGGGGCAAAAATTTTTGCCTAACTAGACTGGCGAGCCATGTAATTGTGACGTAAAAATTCACATTTTATGAACAATACTTACAGTGTTACAAAAGAAAACGTATAAAACAATAAGACTCGTGCCAAAACTAAATTTCTCAATCTCAACAAATTCCTTGAGTTAATTTATAGCTAAAACATCAAAAAATTAGTTTTATTGTGGCAGCATCAGACGGGCCAGATTAAATTTCCCAACGGGCCTGATTTGGCCCGCGTGCTATAGTTTGGCCATGTCAGTTATAGAGTGATAACTTTGCATAAGCAGTTTATTCAACGATGGACGCAGTTAAATTTAAGATGTTTCAATTATTTTCAGATATAAACAATCCATGCTAATACCAGTCTTGGCGGTAGCATGTTGGATAGTGTACTAATCACGTCAGTACTCTTTGCTCTGTATTTCCTGGATTCGAGTTATTACTTTGGCAAACATTAGACTTTTTTCGATATTTATATATTTGTTTAGCAATTAAACAGTGACCGTATCCTTTTCTCATAATTTGTAGAAACAGAATACTTGAAAATTAACACATTTATTGGTTTGTGTGCAAATACTTATTAACATTTCAAAAATTTTGCAATTTTTCAAAATTGCCTGATAAGTGAAAAGCAATATTTTTTTTATTTTATGTAAATGAGTTAGCTAATGATGAATATTATATCATCATATTTAAACGCCCATTAAATTTCCCGTTAGCACTCATTTATACCTACTTCGACGATTACAATATTTGTTCAGTAATCATAAGTAATCTTAGTCGTGTTGCCTGATTTATAAAAATTTTTTAAATGATTAATTTTTGTTATTCATTTGTATGAGTAGAGCAAGAGAGAGAGAATAGCCCATTCGCATTCACGGTAGTGCTAATTACTCTTAATTTTCAGTATTTCCGTAAACAACTCAAGAAATTTGACATTTATATATTTATTTAGCAATTTAGAAGTGATTGGTGCCCTTTGCGTCTAATTTGTGGAAACCAAATACCTTTTAAAAAATGGGCCATTTTACAAAATTGAGCAATAAAATTTTATTAGTTTTGTTTTTTGCTTGTAATTGAGTGAGAGTTTTAGAGTTGAGATATGTTTATATATATGCGGTATATAAAAGACATTGCTGCTATTTTCATGATATTTAAACGCCCATTCGTGTTAAACTAACCATTTTCATTCAAATTTATTACGAGTGAAGTTCTGTAAAAAACCCACTTGCTTTATAAGAATTAACTTTCTTGTTCGGGTTCACTCTCATTACTTTCCAGAATTCATTCACAAAAATAAAACACTTCCTTCAACGACAACGACCTGATAGCCACAGCGTCGCGTATAATCACGTATTTACTGATATGGATGGAAAACATCACAGATAGCAAAACAAATGCCGTTTTCGCGGTTGAAATAGAATACTACCAAAAAAGTTAGTAAAAATAACTACAAATGTTAAGTTATTTATTTTTCATGGGGTAAAATGGTAAAATTTATTGTGTTAGCCACCCGCCCCAAAACCATTTCTCACGAAGTGTATTCAGTGGGTGTGTCTAGGGCAGGGCTACACAACTATGTTTCCAAAAATTATATTTCGGCATCCTTGAACACGCAATTCCTCGGCCGACTAATGATTATTAGCTAATCAAGATTGTTTGTTATGGCGTTATAATTCTTTTCATATATATTTGTAAATCTATGAAAGTGATTTTATGAAAGGAAACTTCAAAAGTGAGGCTAAGGATTCAAAATAAAGATTATGCACGGTCTGAATCGAATACCCGAAAGGTCCGAATTCGGACCGCGGTCCGCCAGTTGAGTAGCCCTGGTCTAGGGTACGGCGGCCATGGCTTGTGCATCCCCTTGGACAGGGGTGAAAAAAGAGCGGAAAGTATCAATAATAAAATGTTTCAATAAAATAATTTCAAATTGATAAAAATTGGAACTTTTTTTCGTTTTACCCAAACACTAACATACAATTATGTAATTTTAACGAAAGTCATAAAAAAATGCCAGTCAACGGCCAGCGGTTGCATTTTTGAGCTTTGTCATGGGCGCCATACGTATAGATACGCCACGAATAATAATAACGGCTTTAGTAATAAGGCAATGCTGAAATGAAATGATTCCGACCAAAACAAATATCAGCTTTTTGATTATCTTTGTCTGATCGTACGAAGTTCAGTTCGGAGTGGAGCAATGAAAATGTTTTGAAAAGGTGGATTGTATCATAATACCGATAGTGTAAGGACAGCAAGTTATTACTTATCGGTTTTAATCGGTAAGTATGTTGATAGGTATTTGTCTGTCTGTCTGTGTTTATGTCTGTTAGATGCACGCGATATCTCACGAAAGCGAGATTGAATCTGCTCCGCTTCACGTCTCGTACCATGGAAAAAGCGCGGCCAAGCTGAAGCGCATGGTTAATAAAAAACTGAAGCTCGATTGGATTGAGTAGCGAGTAGACATAGATGATAAACAATATTTAGGAAGCAACTATAGCGGTGGGTAATCTGTTTTGTTTTGACTATTGTTGAGGTATACAGTTGGGTTAGGATGTTCCAATTTTTTTTAGGTTTAGGCTGTTGATGGGCGCCAGATGCTTTCAGTCACTTTTTTGCTCTTGTTTTTTTATTGGCTTTCGCTGCTGCCTTGGCTTCTTTCAAATTCCCGGCCTTTTCTGTAGTTTCCTTGATGACTCCAACAGCAACAGTCTGTCGCATGTCGCGACAAAATAAGAGACGCTCAAAATAAGAGAGATATTAATTATCTAGTTAGTGTTAGGGATAGGAATGTAGATTGCGCTGAAAATTCAAATTTCAAATCAATCCAACTGCAACAACATTTAAGAAGCGAATATTGTGCTTCGTGATCAGTTTTGTTTTTAATATCGGTGAGGTCTAGAGATCAGGTGTTCACTGTTATGACATCGCATAAACGACGTGACTGAATGTTCGATCCAGCCAGACGTGCTACTCCGGCAATTTACAAATGCGGGCAGATAAGAGACACGTTGGCGCGACGCTATTCCCACATAAGTTCTTCCAGTACTGAGAAAAGACCGTTTTTTTTAGTGGGAACCTCTCGTCGTGACTGTCGTGATGCTCAGCGCCACGACTCGCAAGAATTGGTAATAAGTATATAAATATTGTCTGTTTAGGGGCCAAAGGTTAAATTTGTTTACGTGCTCCAATAGTGTCGTTTCAATTGAGTCACATCCGTTCAACCGGAACCAGGAAGTAGTAGTTCAAAGTTCAGTCAGGAAGTACTAGAGTACTTGAGTGAGTATAGATAAGGAAATTGTCTGGCTCTTATCGAGTAAATAGAATTTGAGAAAGCATTTTGTCAAACAGAACGTACATCGGTTAGTGCCCCACCACTGGCTCGTCTGTTTTATTTTGATATTGTTTAGGATAGAATAGGATTCGCATATACTGGAAAATAATGGAAAGTCGCTATGACGGCTTAATCATATGGCGAACAACAGCCTCTCGTCCGGTCACCAGTCCATGTTGGGTATGGGATAGTTGGGATGATTTGACAGTTACTTGTTTTCAGCTGCATGGACTTAATGGTGAATGACGCCGTAACCGACCAGCGACCCTACGGCGCGAGGTGTCGAGCAATCTTCTCACACATGATTAACCCCAACGAAATTCAAACCTGTGAATTCACGAGGGGTACTCGGAGGTGCGATGGCGAGCGTATTTCTAACGCTAAATACGATGTGCCACATCGTCCTTTGTGTTAAAATATTAAGATGCTTCGCCATATGATTTAGCCATCTTACACAGAAACCATTCCCAAGGACAAATATAAATCTTTTCCTACAACAAATGTTCTGCGTTTTGCGTGGGTCTGAGCCCCGAATCCGGCAAGAGCATTATTTCTGTTATTTTTTCTTCAATCACTCCTAAATTTTAAATATAACTACGCCATTACAGCAACGCGGTAGCTCTCATTCCTATGCCGAAATTACATTATAAAAATGTCGGAAGCTTTTTTGGTTTATGAATAAAGTCAGTAAATTCAGACTTTAATAAGCAAAAGTCAAATTGAATCTGCGGAAGACCTCATAAATGTCCATTCACGCGTAATAATTGGATTAGTCTGACGTAATAATACCATCAGCATACACACGACCGCATATTCATCGATTAGCTGTCGCAGTTCAAACATAAAAAACTTGGAAAAATGCTGATTTAATTTGACTGGTCTGTCGATAAAATGTATTTGAATATGTAAGTCGGTTCGGTTATCGGCCGCGGAAGCTAAAAGCACAAAACTAAAAATCGATAGTAATTAGTTATGTGAGCATTTCAGTTTGAATAGTGTAATTTTTTGAACTAAAAAACGGTTGAATATTTCACTGAGTGTAGTTATCGGTATGGTGGAAATTGAACTTTAACACATAGAACATTTCTTATTATATTGTTTAGCTATGCGATTGTCAATCGCCAAAATCTTGATTTGCGGGAAGCTCGCAAGTTTTATAAGTCGCCACTTTTAAAACATAACACTAAAAATAGCAGAACTATGGGCGCTCCGGAAGTATTCGTACCAAGATGACGCACAACCTGAACCAATCTCAATCTGGTACACATACTATAATCAGGTTGTGCGTCATCTTGGTACGAATACTTTGGGAGCATCGAATTATGTATCAACAAATATCTGTTTACCTTAATCAAAAGAATCAATGACCACATTAAATAACCCAAGCTCATGCGAAACAGACAAACAGTTCGTCAACACGAACTCCGATGACTGGTTGGAGCGATCGGATCTCACTCTCAGCGAGTCTCTGCACATGCAGTCACTAAAATCTAACGATATGTAAAGAGCTAATATTTTTATAACGACTGGAATCTTTCAATTTCGACATTACCGCACAATTTATTACACTTTGGTTGATGAGGGGTTTCAAATTCCAAGTCTTTGGAACCAGCGATGCTGACATAGCTGAAACCGTCGCCAAACCATCGTGCGTACTGTTTGTATTTTAAGTAATTGCATCTTTTGTACAAATCCCTCACCACAAAAGAAACACCTTCGCATCGCTCAGAAAAAAAAAATCATCCAGTTTGAGTTAGAGTTAGAAATGCAGATTACGGTAGAAATTAAAATTTTCAAATCATTCCTATCCACCCTAACTAGATAATTATTAATTTGTAATTTAAAAACGTGGCGAGAGTTTTTTTTCAAATCTCACATTTTTGTGTTAGTGTCGGGGGGCTTTGTACAAAATACCCAAATTATGTAACAATATTTTAGTATGTCAGTGAATTTACCGTCGAGAAAGCTCATCGTGTATATGCGAAAATGAAATCGATTAAATTAGTTGTTTTATAGGTTTAATTCGAATAGCGCTGGTGATGTAGGAAAGGCATTTTATGTTTTTGTAGGATCGGAATCTACCCAGGGGGCTCCCGAAGTATGCGAACCAAGATGGCGGACATCGGAATGTAATATGTGTACAAGGTTAGGGTTAGGCCATAATTTTGGGTATAAATACTACGGGAGGCTCTTGGCTAGTCTTCGAACTGATAATAGGACTAAAATAAGGAAAATTGGAAAAAAAATATCGCCTAACCCTAACCTGTTACCCATGTTACGTTCCGATCTCCGCCATCTTGGTTCGCATACTTCGGGAGCACCCCCAGGGGGGTTTATATTAATATAAGGTCCTTAGCTGGTAAACCGGTCAATTTTGTCCGGTAAACAGTTAAAAGTGTTTTGACTAATATTTCTAATCTTAAACTCTGTTTACCGGTTAAATGTTAATGGTTGACAGTCAAAGAGTTAAATTCAAACCTAAATTCCAAGTTTTGAACCCGGTTAATCGCTCAAATTTGGTTAGCGGTGAAAACGTTTTGACTGAAATTCTCTGTTCCAAACCCGGTTAACGATAAAATCATAAAGAAATACTCCGCTCTAGACTCGGTAAACCGGTCAAACTTTTCTGGTTAACGGTCAAAAATTTTTGAAAAAAATTTAAAATCTCGTCGATCTCGTATCAAACTAGATATTCATTTCTATAATCCTGATATACGAGTATATAAATATATAACCCAATGCAGGTATTCACTGAATTTTCGTGACCTACAGACTAACCATTTTATAGACAAAATCAAACATCGATCATATTAGTTATATGTTTGGGTAATGTTGAATAAAATTGGAAAAGAGACATCCTTGTCTCAAGCCTCGTTTGAAGTGAAGGAGGTAAATAAAATCTTAAGATCTTTTGTACTAATCCCCATCACTAATGCAAAAATCTGAGATTCAAGAGAAGCACCCCGTACGTGTTAAAATAACAGTGATTATTCAGTTAGGGTCACGGTTTGGAATATTTCGAGAATTTGAATTTCCATCGCAATCTACATCCCTAACCCTAACCTAACTGAATAATTTCTAATTTATTAGTTATTAGGGTGAGCGTACATTTGAACCCACGTACATTTGAACCCATGCGTATATCCGCGGGTTCAATCTATATGCGGGTGCTAAAACCCATGGGTTAGGGTTAGTATGGGTTCAAATATCCGTAAAACAAAAAACATTTCCATAGGTGCAATATATGCAGGTGCAATTGTCGTGGGTTCAAATGTAATGGAACCGTTATTAGTTATATTTATGGGTGATTTTGAATATAATTGGAAAAGAGACCGCCATTAAATGCAGAAGTGTGAGATATAAGATAAGCACCCCCGCTACGAGATTAGCAGATCTAATCTCGTTTTCGTGAGATATCGCGTGCATCTTACAGACAGACAGACAGACAGACAAATACCTATCAACATACTTACCGATTAAAATCGATAAGTAACAAATTACGATTACGCGATATGTCGTATTGAATTTTACGCTTATTTTTCTCAATCTTATTTAGTTCGTTTAAATGTTGATTTTGTAGTTTTCTGGTTTCTTTGATTGGGTTTACTCTGAGAGCAAATCTCTTGAAGTCTTAAAACATGAATATTTCCGCAATAGAACTACTTTAGTGTAATATTGAATATGTTTCGGCGGAAACAATTTTAATGATGCGTCTAGTCCTCACCCGGTGGACCGGTCAATTTTGTCCGATTAACAGTCAAAAGACTGATATTCCCAAGCTTAAAAACGGCTCACCGGTTAAATTGTTAGGGTTTACAGTCAAAGTCGAAAAGTAATTACAGTCAAAAAATTCAAATTAAATTTCAAGTTTTGGACTCGGTTAACCGGTCAAATTTGGTCAACGGTGAAATCGTTTCGACTGCAATTCTCATTTTCAAACCCGGTTAACTATAAAATCCTGAAGAAATACTCTGCCCTAAACCCGCTCGACAGGTCAAATTTTTTCTAGTTAACGGTCAAAAAGTTTTGGATTAAATTCCCAATTTCGCTCTCCGCAAACATTTATCTCGCCTCACCAGATTGTTAAGGATTTTTTAAGTTACCTGAACATAAATAATTAACGAGCAGTTTTCAAACCCAAACGTTTTGCTTTTAGCTTAATCGCCAAACAATTTTAAACAATTAGAAATTGATACTTTCAACGATTTGGGTTTCGAAGAGCCTTGATGACTTTCCCCCCCCCCCCCCCCCCCGTTTAAATGTTATTAAAATTTATAGCGCGAACGCATAAATTTCAGAACCTAATGATAGCGATCAAGTTCGTGGTTTCCATTTTTACCTTCCATAAATAAAATATGAAAAGCAAACATTTAGTTTGAACGATTCACGGTGCTATTTAGATATGAAGGATTTGAAAACGAATCATTCACAGAGTTGTGTCAGACTTTTCTCCTACCCGGTGCAAGTTTTCTGTTTATACTTCCCCCTTAAATCTAACCTTAAAAAAAATTTGGTGATAAACAAATTATGGATGTTGTTATACATGAGAATAAATAAATTAAAGATCAAGAAACAGTGAAATGTTTGTTATATTATTATTTAAATCATCAAACTCACCCCTATAAGATGCTGTGCACTTCGACCTGCCAGACACGCCAATGATCATACAAATAGTACGGCACGACTCCATTCCACTGATGTGAATAAAGTGTGCAGGTGAGCTGGCGAGGAAAAATAGAATGGCGAACTGCAATTAACATGCAACTTGTATAACTCCCGTGAGCCGAATCAGGCAATTCAATCTGGCCATGCTGCTACAACTAAACGGAAACTAAATTTTGATGTTTTAGCCGAAAAATAACCCATTGAATTTGTTGAGATTGCGAATAAAATTTGTTTTGGCACGAGGCTTATTGGTTTCCACTTTTGCTTTGTAAAACTGTAAACATTGTTAATAAAATGTAACTTTTTACGTCACACATACATGGCCCGGCAGTTTAGGGGGGGGGGGGGGGGGGGGGGGGATGTTGCAACAAGGTGGGAATGTTGCAACAAGGCGGTAATTCAAACATGACATTTCTATAAGTTCATATATATAATTTTATTGGACCTTCTGAAGTATGCGCACCAAGATGGCGCACAACCTGAACTCAGGTTGTGTACCAGGTTAGGGTTCAGGTTATGCGACATCTTGGTGCGCATACTTCAGGAGCCCCCTTTTTTTTTTATAAATTTTTGCGGGGTTCCTTAAATGATAGTCTCTAGCACCTCTTCACAAAAGTTTGATAACCCTGTAAATATGCAATACTGTAATATGGACAGTTTATGTGACAGAGCGTAGAGTACTTACAGTATATAACCAACATAAAGGCTATTTTTACTGAAACTCAGTATCTTTGCGAAAGCGTAAATAAAAAATGTGGATAAAGCGAGTAAACGTACAATCAAATTAAACGTTTTATGTTTGCACTAGATTTAGTAATTGTGTTTCGAATCAAAAGTCTAAAAAAAGATAGTACTTTGTGAGTAATTGGTGTACTTTTTGAGACCACCCGAAATTCATTGCGCGCGACTTTGAGGGGTCAGTTCATCATTAAAACTTTTTTCGGGGCTCCCGAAGTATGCAAACCAAGATGGCGGACATCAGAATGTATTATGTGTACTAGGTTAGGGTTAGGCCATAATTTTAGGTATAAATACTACGGGAGACTCTTGGCTAGTCTTCGAACTAATAATAGGACTAAAATAGGGAAAATTGGAAAAAAATTATCGCCTAACCCTAACCTGTTACTCATGTTACGTTCCGATGTCCGCCATCTTGGTTCGCATACTTCGGGAGCACCCTTTTTTCGCCTTTTTACGCTCCTATTTGAATGGCGCCCACGGCACGAGACACGGCTGTCATACGCCACTGGCTGTTAACCGACCCCGAGAAAGGTCTCGTATTGGAGAAAGGTTCACTGTTTTTATTTACCTGTCATAAATAAAAGATGAAAAGCAAACATTTAATTTGAATAATTTACCGTGCAATTTGAAGCTCAAGATTTGAAACATATTATGTGAATTGTGAAACACGAGTAATCTCACAGAAGTAAATATAGTGTGTGTGTTTTTGCGGGCCTATCCGAACGACGCCATGGCACGTGCCACGTCTGCCATGCCCTAGATACGTCACTGGCTGCCATACCCAATACAGGTCTTGTAATAATATACATTTTACTTGTAATGAATAAAACGTTGCAATTTAGAAATGAAAGATTTGAAATCATATTATGTGAATTGTACAACACGACTACACGAGTAATCAATCTCACAGAACGACAGAAGTAAATACAGTGTGTTTTTGCGGCCTTATTCGAACGACGCCATGGCACGTGCCACGTCTGCCATGCCCTAGATACGCCACTGGCTGCCATACCCAATACAGGTCTTGTATTATTATACATTTTACTTGTAATGAATAAAACATGAGAAACAAACATTTAATTTGAATAATTTACTGTGCAATTTAGAGGTGAAGGATTTTGAATCACATTATGTGAATCGTAGAACAAGAGTAATCTCCCAGAAGTAAATACACAAAGCAGAATATGTTCAGAGTAGATGAAATTTAACCGAATCTCTTCTTTAGTGTATAAGTTACCGCTTGTCTTGTGCCTTGTTCACAGGTGAGGATTTGGGAACGTATCACATAAAAGCACACACGTATCACACACACAAGCGTCTTTATTTTATCGATGTAAATACAGTGTGTAGATTATGTGCAGAGTAGACATAGTTAGTTGAAGCGATACCTCTTCAGTTTGTGTGTATAACTAGGTCACTAAAATTTCTAATTTCCGAGTTCGACTGTTTCAGCTAGCACGTCCGGAAAACGTGAATTTTCGGGGTCTTGAGCTGGGGTCGGCAAGGTTTTCGTATTGGGGGCCAAAAGTTTTGTCTATTTAGACTGGCGGGCCATGTAAGTATGACGTAGAAGTTTCATGTTATGAACTATATTTACAGTGTTACAAAAGCAAAAGTGGAAAACTATAAGCTTCATGCCCAAACTCAATTTGATCGCAATCCCAACAAATTCCTTGAGCTATTTTTTGCTAAAAATACGAAATTTGGTTTTAGTTTGGTTGTGACAGCATCAGACGGGCCAGATTGAATTACCCAACGAGCCGGATTTGGCCCGCGGGCCTTAGTTTGCTCATGTCTGGTCTTGAGGTTGTAAAATCGGTTCTACCTACGACAATTAATATGTTTGTTACAGAAAGGCCGGCCATCATTCTCAAAGTAGATTTAATTAAAACAGATCTCTTCGCTTTGTGTATAAGTCACCGCTCCTCTTGTGCCTTGTTCATGGGTGTGAATTTGGGAACGCATCTTACAAATGTTTCGAAGCGACTTTACCCCACCAATTTAAATACAGTTTGCAGATGTTGCTCAAGATAGAATGAGCCAAAATTTTGTTACTCCAAATAATAAGTTCATTACATATCGGTAGATATCAGTGGCTGGTTGTACAGCACCTCATTTGAAGCGAAAGGCGTGAATAATCGTCGTAGCCGATATATGAGATATAGGATGAGATTCACATATTTATCCCAGAGCAGAGGAAAGCCGATAAGACGCCTTAATCATGAGACGAACCACGGCGTCTTGTCCGGTTACCGGTCCATGTCGGGTATGGGATTAGTTAGTTTGATTAGTTGTTTGTTTTAGATAGGTGGACTTGGTTGTGGAGGAAGTCGTAATTGACCGGTTATTACGTGAACCATCTTACAGCTGCGAAGAGTCCAGCAATCTTCTCGCACATAACCATCGACCACTGGATCAGGGTTGCCATATTGGCTTTTTCAACGCCAAATTTGCCATTTTTGGCTTTTTTCAAACGCGTTTGGCGTCAGAATTTCCGTTTGGCTTTTTGGCGTTTTTTTGGCTTTTTTCAAGTCTATTCTAGTGCCTACTGAACAATAGCCTATTACCTGTACTTATTAGCTACTTAACATTGGGATTTCCTGGAGCATCGATTTCCTTGTTTGTTACATTAACTCTTAACCATACCGGTACCCAATAAGAAATAATTGCAGTTTTTGCAGCTGCTCAGACAGATGTTCAAGCAGGGTTGTAAACATTGCCTCGTTTTTATAGTTTTGCGTGTTATTTGTCAGTTTTACGTTCTGTTTCCAAAAAATAGTTGTATAATTTAATTTTCATTATGCCTGATATGGTTTATGTGAGCTTTAGTTTAATTCTGCAATTGCAGTAACGATGTGATTAACTACGCTAAAATTACTGAATTAGATATCAGTGGTCCACCTGTGAGCGGCAGGGGGTTAGATAATTTTCTAATGAAGTTGATGGTTTATAAATTTTAAAAATGAAAAAAAATTTTCAATCGTAAATTACGATATAGGAAGAATTTTTTAAGGCATATCACAAGTTTGGGTAGAAACATGTAGGTATATTACATACTGACAGAATGGTAAAATAATGCTGTCCCTTTGATATTTATTTTACTTTCTACAGTTCTATAGGAACTTTACTTTTAATTTGTATGCCTCACTGAATGAACTGATGGCTCTACATCATCATCAGTACGTTGCCAAAGGCTTAAAATCGGACAAATCATGGGGCTTTTTTTGATCGCTGGGGTCTGGATTCAAAATTTCGAACCCACGCAGGGTCATCAGAGGTGCGGTGGCGAGCGTATTACTAACGCTTAGCACAAAGCGCCACCCCTCCGAGCCGATATACATATATATATGTGAGTATAAAATATACCTAGATATTTTTTATGAGTTTTTCAAATTCTAAATTTCAAACAAGACATGATTTCTAGATGGATGAGATTCAATTCACCCATAACATCCATTCAGCCGATTGTGGCCACATTTAAAATCTTCAACAACGGCAAAATCACGTAACGAAGCTCAAGTAGCCGTGAAAAAGCACATTAGAAATTTTATTTGACTTCTCGATTGACATTATCAAACGGTAAATCGCGTCCCACAAATAGGGCGCAGACAATTTTTTGAGAGGGCGTGAAGCCAATTAATAATAAAAATGTGTATTGGATTTGATCTTGCCCGCCTTATTTTGGATATTTACATTTTTTTTATTTTAGGTATTTATGTTCCATCCACGTATTTTTAACGTGTTTTTGTATGAAACATACTTTGCATTACTGTCTGGTATTTGTAGCTTATTGTTAGCTAGTTATTTTATAGGTAGAGCGCGAGACTTGACAAATTCCAAAAAAGGCGGCTCAAAAAGTTTGAGAACCACTGCTGTACACAGAGCAACAGGCAAGGATCGACTTACTATGTCTTACACAGTGGTGGGTAAAATCTAAGTGAGGCGCCAAAAGTAAAATAGAAAAGGTTTCAATGCCCCACAATTTTGTTGAAAATTTTAAATTCAACTACGTAATAAACTTGCTAAAAGACATTTAATTTGTTTAGTTGAAATGAATGTAATGTATAATCTTTTGATATATGAACTAAAACAATTTGGCAAAAAAATTATATGTAATGTTGGATTTATATAACCTTTTTGTGTATCTCTGCCATAATTGTATTGACAAGAGAACTCAAAATTGACATATTTCGTCGTTTTTTCTTTCATAGAATCTCCCGTTTACTCATGAATTTTTGCTCTCAAATTGTGTTTTGCTAATTTATGCCAATATACTTTCGTAATTGTTTGACGTAACCTGCTGCTGAAAAGTTGTGTCGCTGACTTGGATGGCTGTGATAGTCTTTATCGCGACCCCTCGTCCCTTGCAATTGAAACATTGTGCGTTTTTTGATGAATTTATTTAATTTTTACTTTTTGTTCATACGTACGATGTTTGTTGCACGACGAAAATAAATATTTGAATCCGAATCTGATATTTGAAATTTATTAGAGGCCCACTAGAAAATGCTCGGCGGACAACGATATGGCCGCGCTCTACACCACTGGTCTAATAAGTCCTTCATAACAGATGCTTATTTGTCGAATGTTTATTCGATTTATGGACGTGATATTTATGCTGTTAAGTTGTTTGATTAACTGTGTTAGCACAATAGCTTACACATAATGATTTCAAATCCGCTTCACATCGCGTGTAATAGATTGAATAAGGTGCCGCTGCTCGATAACCATGCAGTATTGGTTTTCCCGTGTCTCACTTCACCCTGAAATGCAATTTTTTTTCATATATATACATGGTGTCAATGAAGTCCCAGTTTTGTTATGAAGTCAGTTCTCAATATATCTTATCCAGATTTGTTGCTTTTTATTCAGTAATTGTTTAAGTTTTTTACTTCATTTAATACATCTGTGAGGGCCAAAACAATATATTGATTTCAAATCCGCTTCACCTCGTGTGTAATAAATTGAATAAAGGGTGCCGCTGCTCGATAACTATTATTGGTATTAGTTTTCTCGTGTCTCCGTTTACCCTGAAATGATTTTCTTTTATATATACAGTGTGTCCATAAAGTTCTTAACAATTTCAATTTTATTATAAAGTCAGTTCTGAATATATCTTTACCTGGTTTGTTTTATTGTATTGTCACTTCATGTAATATATCTGTGAGGGCCAAAACAATATATGGTATTGATAAATTCCCTTTGCAATTTTAAATTGTTTTTAAGACTTTATGGACACCCTATTTTATGAATATATTGGCTTTTCCGAGTCTCCCTTCCCCATGAAATGCATTTTTTTTATATAATTTATTGTAATTTGCGTGTCGTGAGTGGATCTTTAGCACGATGAAAATTAAACTACTGATCAGTGGGGCTGGGAATTTCAAGGAAAACATTTTATCCGTTAACCGGGTTAAATTGACTGGTTGACTGAAAAGAGATTGAAACGTTGGCTGGCATTCATCTCTCGTAATCCCTATAAAATTTTGATGCACATTACCAGACAAATATAATTTGTCTCAAAAAAACAAAACTAAAAAAGGGTACTCCCGTAGTATGTGCACCAAGATGGCGCACAACCTGAACATAGTACGTGTACCAGGTTAGAGTTATCAGGTTGTGCGCCATCTTAGTACACATACTACGGGAGCGCCGAAAGAAAGATATACAAAAAAACAATATGAACGACCGTATCTCTCCCCGAATCAAAACTTACTCATAACTTGTGCTTTAAATAGTATATTATTCGATACAGTTTTCTAACCGTAATACATAGGGTAAAAATGTGACTTCATTAATATTGAATTACGCGGTTTTTGGTACTCCCGAAGTATGTGAACCAAGATGGCGGACACCGGGACGTAGTATGTGTACTAGGTTATGGTTAAGTCATAATTTCTCGTAATAGAACTGAAATACGGGAAATTAAAATAAAATTATGGCCTAACCATAACCTGGTACACATTATACGTTTCGATTTCCGCCATCTTGGTTCACATACTTCGGGGGAGCCAAGTTTTTTATTAAACGCTCATTTATCTGCGCAGTACTTGAGCATTGACTAATTTTCTGTTTCGTAAGTTTTATCAATATTTAGAAATTTTTGCCTCGAGAGAGCTTGAAATACAATATGTTTGTCAGATTGAGGAAAACGACATTTAAAAGGTAGCATTTTTTCCGCCAGTTCGGTCACAGTTGATCGTATTGTTTATAAATATGCATATATTGTTTTGCGGTATTGACTATTGTTTTGATTTTTTCTGATAACTAGAATAGAAATATTGTCAACTTATGACAGTATGACTGTAGTATTTTTTCTCGAGTCGAAATACTCGTAACTAGTGCTGTATATTGTCCCATATGTTTCCTGGCCAATCCCTCCCTGTCTTGATATGAAACACCGGCGCTTCAGAAGTGTGTGTACCAATATGGAGCTAACTAACTTTGTTCGTCTACTTCACATCAAGTTGTGTAAAGGGACTAAAACCCATGGGCAGGGGGTATATTCACTTGACTAAGAACGCAGTCCCAGAGCTGGCACGGAAAATTAGAATAAAATTATGGCCTAACTCTAACCTGGTACACATACTACGGAAGTACCATTACCATACTTTTTTTTAAACTGCAATACGTGTCACAATATCTAGTGTAAAACTGTGACTTCGTTAATATTAACTTAGGAAAGTTTTTTAATAAACGCTCATTAATCAACGCAATACTTTAGCATTGATTAATTTTCTGTTTCGTAAATTTTATCAATATTTAGAGATTTTTGTCTCGAGAGAGCTTGAAATACAGAAAGTTTGCCAGATTGAGGATAAGGGCATTAAAAACGTAGCATTTTTTCCGCCAGTTCGG
This sequence comes from Styela clava, assembly GCF_013122585.1. Classification (NCBI taxonomy): domain Eukaryota; kingdom Metazoa; phylum Chordata; class Ascidiacea; order Stolidobranchia; family Styelidae; genus Styela; species Styela clava. The sequence goes on along the minus strand of NW_024102838.1, from coordinate 1,931,361 downwards.
TACAATTGATCGTATTGTTTATAAATAGGCATATATTGTTTTGCAATATAGAGTATAGACTATTACTTTCAGTTTTTCTGGCAACGGAAATCCAAAATGTTACCGAATTCATGAGAGATGGAAGGTTGCTAATGACTCAACCCTTTTAAGTAATGAAAATTTACGAAGCAGAAAATTAGTCATTTCGTGTATCAAAAAATAAAAAATCCATCTGGGTAATTATTCTTTGCTTGCGATATAGCCATTTAATACAGATTCAACACGTTACATATGCTGAAATATTTTTTGCTTGATTTCAGTTATGGGTTTTGAGAATTCGCTTCACAATCGCTTTGTAAGTTGGACCAAATAAAACCGGAATCTATATTTGATAAAAACCTCAAAATTCAGTATTTTTGCCCGATTTATCGTTTCAAAATATCATATACCAGATTATTTAACTGCTGTTATGCGACAATAGGAATACATAGAAATGTAACTTGAGAGAGCCAAGAATACAAAATTTTTTCCCGTTCCCCCTATACGACACCAACAAAAATTGTATTTTAAAAAATTCACTCTTGGTTTTAGCAGTTGTGCCCCAGCCAATCTTGTAATCTCTTTTCAGAAATCAAAATTTACGAAGCAGAAAATTAGTCAACACAGGTATCGAAATTTTTCATATTATTTTAGTATTCACTATTTGCTTTGCGATATGTCCAGTTTATAGATTAAACACGGTACCGAGTCTAAAATAATGTACTTTTGTCTCATTCCAATTTTGGGTATTGAGATTTCGCACCACATTCGTTTTGTAAGTCGGACTATTTCCCATGTTTTAATCATGATGGCTTTAATTGATAGAAACCCTAAAAGTCAGTATTTCTGCCCGATTTACGTTATGCGTCCCAAAATTTCCTATAAATAATTATTTACAATTTTTGTTATGCGGAAAGACCAATACATAGGAAAGTAATTTGAGAGAACCAAGAATACAAAATGCTTTCCCGATCTCGCCATGATAACAACAAAACTGTCTGTCAAAATATTCACTTTTTGTTTTAGGAGTTGGTCCGCAGCCAATTTTGTAATCCCTTTCAAGTGATCAAAATTTACGAAGCAGAAAATTAGCCAATGCGGGCAATATTTACATAATAAATTAAACGCAATTAAAGGGGATCGATCTTATTTGTAGCAAATGTACCTATTTTGAGAAATTTAATGAGCTCAGTAACATCAACTAACATTTCACAGTAAGTGGCCTATACCAGGGTTACTCAACTATTTTTACCGAAGTTCCGCATACGAAACTTCAAAAATTTTTGGGTCCGGTCTTTCCAGAAATTTTATTTCGGCATCCTCAAACACGCACTTCCTCGGCCGGCTAATGATTATTAGCTAATTAAGATTGTTTATTATGGTGTTATAGTTCTTGTCATATATATTCAAAACTATAAATGTCATTTTATAAAAGAAAACTTCAAAAGTGGAGCTAATGATTCAAAAAAAGAATTAGGTGCGGTCCGAATCAAAAACTCGAAAAGTCCGGATTCGGACTGCGGTCCGCCAGCTGAGAAGCTCTGGCCTAGACCAGGGCTACTCAACTATTTTTACCGAAGATCCGAATACAAATTTTCAAAATTATTTGGGTTCGGTCTTTCCAGAAAATATATTTCGGCCTCCCTAAACACGCACTTATTCGGCCGGCTGATGATTATTAGCTAATTAAGATTGTTTATTATGGTGTTATAGTTCTTTTCATATATATTCAAAACTATAAATGTCATTTTATAAAAGAAAACTTCAAAAGTGGAGCTAATGATTCAAAAAAAGAATTAGGTGCGGTCCGAATCAAAAACTCGAAAGGTCCGGATTCGGACTGCGGTCCGCCAGCTGAGAAGCTCTGGCCTAAACCAGGGCTACTCAACTATTTTTACCGAAGATCCTAATACAAATTTTCAAAATTATTTGGGTCCGGTCTTTCCAGAAAATATATTTTACGGCCTCCTTAAACGCGCACTTCCTCGACCGACTAACGATTATTAGCTAATTAAGATTGTTTATTAGAGTGTTATAGTTCTTTTCATATATATTCAAAACGATAAATGTCATTTTATAAAAGAAAACTTCAAAAGTGGAGCTAATAATTCAAAAAAAGAATTAGGCGCGGTCCGAATCAAATAAGGTTCGGATTCGGACCGCGGTCCGCCAGTTGAGAAGCTCTGGCCTAGACTATAAGGTAAAACGCTGGAAGGAACCATGTAGGCATGGCAAGGAAGGGCCGTATTCAGAAATTATTAAGGGGGGGGGATTCTGAAATTTATAATTTGATTGCCAAGTTAGGTCCCGGAAATCGCGAGTTTTTAAGCGTCTTGAGTGTTGTCTAAAAATAGTTTCAAGCTACGAAAGTTGCTATGTATGAAACATATTCTTTTTTTACTACCCCCCTCCCCCCCCTGCCGACGTTCCTGACTACTGGTTAAAAATATCGGCCCCATCGCCATACCCAGGGTTTAGTAGATGCTGATTCGAAAAGATTTCAGTTCTTTCAAAGTCATATCAGCTCTTGCTTAGCAATGAAGACTTGTATTGGGCTCAGCTTGGAGTGGAAGGCATATAAACGTTGTTCAAAAAATTCGAATAATATTTACTCTAGACCGGTTATCCGCAGGGTTGTCGAACCCATTTTTCAATGAATGGGTCGAAAATTTTATTTTTTTTGCCGAAAAGGAAATTGTATGTCATAATTCTCCGTTGGTATTGCGTAGTTTTGATCTTGATACATGCAGCATTTATAACAGGTATTGTTTCGTGTTGTAACGAAAATCCAAATTCACGACTCGTTGATAGCAATACTGTTTATTTTATTTCTGGCTCGATTCTATATTCACAGCCCTGGCTGCGCCATTGTCGGTGCACTATGGTAACAGTAGTTCACTTTTCGTTACATCAAATTGTGATCGGTTTTCTATCACTCGTATTTTAGTGTGTTTCTTCCATTAAAAATCGCGCTACAGACGTCCATTGCTGTCGAAGTTATCCAAGGCATAAAAGCGCGCATTTTCATTTATCTTGTTTGATTTATTGGGTGAATGATTATTGATAGCAAGCCAGAAAACGTTCGGTTTTCAGTAAATCGTTCGATAAGAGAGCAAATTAGTGTTGGAAAAGACGTATGAATTTATATCTTACTGCAAATGCCGCAAAATTGATAATTTACTTCTGAGTGATTGCGCGCGTTGCTGGTCAACCGCCATGATAATTTCAGAAATATTAAATTCAATTTCATCACTTTTGAGGTGAGGTTTGAGTTTTTTTTATATACTCGTGCTTGCCGGAAGCATACGATCAAAGAAAGAATAATTTATAATTAGAAGTATCTCTGAATATTCAAACATACGTCTTAAGTTCCTGACTTCAAGACAGAAGAAACATCCTTTGTGAAACATAATGCAGTTAGTCTGACCGCAAACGTCATACTAATTAACCCAGGTTCAGGATCTTTCATCGCCTTGTACATCAGATATGGAAAGAATAATGTTGATATTATAAGGAATATGATATAATGTCTCCCAGAACAAGGCTACAAAGCAAGCGATTGGTACATTTTCGCAACAAATATATTTCTTTTCTAAATCTTGCAAAGCTTATTAGATTCCAGTCGATTTTGCAAGGCTTGAGGTTTTTCTAAAGCAGTGTCGCGTGCCGGAAGCATGCGATCAAAGAAAGAATACCTAATTTCTAATTAGAATAACCTTTGAATATTGAGTTCTTGACCTTTGACACAGAACATCCCACGCGACACTCAATGTAGTTAATATGACCGCAGATGTCAAACTAATTAACACGAGTTCAGGATAACTCATCGCCTTGTAAATCAGAGAATGAAAGAATAATGTTGGATTTATGTGGAATTATGGTATAATGTCTTCCCGAACAAGGCTACAAAGCAAGCGATTGGTACATTTTCGCAACAAATATATTTCTTTTCTAAATCTTGCAAAGCTTAGTTGATTCTAGTAGATTTTGCAAGGCTTGGGATTTTTCTAAATCTGCGGCGCGTGCCGGAAGCATGCAATCGAAGAAAGACTAATTTCTAATTAGAAGTACTTTTGAATATCTGAACAAACGTGTAAATGTCGCGACCTTTAATTAACACAGAACATCCCAGCTGACGCTTAATTAATGCAGTTAATTTGATCGCAAATGTCATGCTAATCAATTACCCGGGTTCAGGATCTTTCATCGCCTCGAATATATCAGGAATGGAAAGAATAATGTTGGATTTATGTGGAATTATGGTATAATGTCTTCCCGAACAAGGCTACAATGCAAGCAATTGGTATATTTTCCCAACAGATATATTTCTTTTCTAAATCTTGCAAAGCCTGGTATATTCCAGTAGATTTTGCAAGGCTTGAGGTTTTTCTAAAGCAGTGTCGCGTGCCGGAAGCATGCGATCAAAGAAAGAATACCTAATTTCTAATTAGAATAACTTTTGAATATTGAGTTTTTGACCTTTGACACAGAACATCCCATGCGACACTTAATGTAGTTAATAGGACCACAGATGTCAAACTAATTAACACGAGTTCAGGATAACTCATCGCCTTGTAAATCAGAGAATGAAAGAATATTGTTGGATTTATAGGGAATTATGGTATAAGATAGGGGTGTACAGCCTGCGGCCCGCGGGCCTATTGTGGGCCACAAAGAAATATTGTGCGGCCCGCGGAGATGTGCCAATTTTGAATAGTGTATGACCCGCTAACCGTTTTTTTTTACTTTAGTTTTATCTGGCATGTGCGAGTAATTCCAATCACTTTGCGTTGCAAAGTCCATACCTGAGTCAAATTTGATCATTAAAGGTGTCGCCCGCTGTATTACCCAATTGTTTGAATCTGGCCCTCCAGTATTAAAATTTGCACAGCTTCGTTATAAGATCTCCCCAAACTAGGCACTAGGCAAGCAATCATCATATTTTTTCAACATGTCAATCTATTTCTTTTCTGGATCTTGCAAAGCTAGTATATTCTAGTAGATTTTGCAAGGCTTAAGGTGTTTTTAAATCTGTGTCGCTTGCCGGAAGCATACAATCAAAGAAAGAATAATTTCTAACTGAATTAACCTTCCAATATCTGAACAACGTGTTAAGTTCTCGATCTTGACCTTTGATCCCATATGACACTTAATGCAGTTAATCTGATCGCGAATGTCACACTAATTAACACGGGTTCAGGATCTTTCATCACTTCCAATATTAGAGATGGAAAGAATAATAATCTGTACTTTAGTTTCATAAATTTATTATTCAAAAATTAGCATTTAGCATTATCAGAATCAATTGCATTTAATATCACTATTTTCTACAATTCGAAAATGGTACCCCAAGTTGCTGTGTGCTATATTTTTGCACAATAATTTTCCATGACTTACATTTCAAAATGAGAAAGGGTAGGGAGAGCATCTTCATATGACGCAAAGCTTGAATTGGAATATTTCAGCTGTTTCTAGGAAAATTCTCCACAGAAAATTTTGCCGTAGGAAATCTCGCCGTAAGAAATTTCGCCGCATAGGAAAAATCGTCGTATAAATAATTGACTTATTTGAAGAAGATTCGTTATTTAAGAGCATACCCTAACCCTATACACCTGACTGTTTTAATCACAAATACTTGTTTTACAGCAAAAGGCTCTTGCGATTATCCCATGCGGCAAAATTTCCTGCGGCGAGATTTCCTAAGCGAATTTTCCGGACACGGTTTCGGCTACCTCCTTACCGAAGCAACTTATTCTGGGCCAGATGGTTGGCATGGGATTGAAACCATAATAATGATTTTAAACCCACAAAGCCAATGTATTCAAAGCCGGTGCTCTAGGCACCATCCCCTAATTAGGACATCACTTGAATATACAGGGTGTCCATGAAGTCTCTTTACAATTTCAACTTTGTTACGAAGTCAGTTCTCAATATATCTTAACAAGGTTTGTTTTTCGTTTTAATCAGTAATTCTTGAAGTATTTTTACTTCATTTACCACATCTGTGAGGGACAAAACAATATATGGTATGATAAATTTACTTTGCAATATAAAAAATTAGATTATGTTATTATATACCATGTGATTCAAGAGTCTTGCTGCACACTAATACAAATATATTTCTGTAACATTTCGTCTGACCAAGGTCAGTCTGACCTTGGTCAGACGAAACGATACAGAAATATATTTGTGTTAATGTGCAGCAAGACTCTTGAATCACTTAGGTTGGACATTATTTATTGATTTTAATTGGTAAGTATGTTGATAGGTATTTGTCTGTCTGTATGTCTGTTAGATGCACGCGATATCTCACGAAAACTAGATTGAATCTGCTCCAGATTTTGCATGTGCATTCATCTTATCTCGGACAAGAAGCCTATTGATTTCGGGCGAATTATGTCGTATAATTAGCGAGTTATTAATTAATTAGTGATGGGACACAAGGTGTCACTATGAAGTGAGAGCGCTGTTTTGGGGGATCCCCTAACTTTCGATCGATAAGTCTTCGGTCTCTGACCGATATTCTCGTATTTACTCTTGCTACAGCATCCTTGCATTATATGCATACGTATCCCCCGACACAAAAGCATACAAAAAAGATAAGTAGTTAGTTTCGCAGAAACCAAATCATCAAATTATGTTATTATATTATATAAAAGGATATTATGGACGCCCTGTATTATTATATAGCGCTATTTATGTTTCTGTCGCGATCGTGCAAATATCCGAAATATACAGAATTCAGAATGGAAGACGTTCAAAGCTATATTGCCGCCTTAAAAGTCATTCTCCATTAAAGAGAGTGCAAAGTCATTAGCCATGCTCAGGTCATCAGTCATCAACGTCTCTTATCAGTGGCAGGTTGGAAGACATTAATTTGTTTTGGCGCTGTTTGGGGCGCATTATGCGGGTTGATTGACATGTAAGGGTCTACGAGGAATAGTGGTCTTGCATTGAATGACGTGAGACGATTTTAGTTACAAAACATGTAGATATTACTGTACTTTTTGAGGAAACCTTCACTCTGAACATGGCTCTGAACAAGCGGTGGCTAAGATTCTTGGGGAATCCCTTTGGTTCGCATTGCCTGCCGAAGTTATTACACTTCGAGATTGCCATTAAACATGTTCTTTGAAACTGATGTTTTTAAAACAAAACTGCTGATTTTAAAATTTGATTTTGAACTCAATTCGGAAAACTCACCCGATTATATCGACAAGGGCAGGCGTGGGCAATGTTTTTAGTATAAGAGCCGCATGCTTCAAGTCAGAAATATGATAGAACCGCATAATATTTAAAATTAGTAATATTGGAGCTCATTAAATCATTTTGCATTCCAACTGTTACATAAGTACTAATTTGGGAGATGCGCCTTTGTGTAGTGCGACGCAAAACCAGCGTTTGGGCTATCACTCGCTTCATGTTGTTGAGATCCAAGACTGCGACAACAACAGCAACATTTTTTTCACAAAATCGCATTCAAAGGATCGGCGTTTAGCACGAGAAATATTCCATGATATAACAAAACTAGCCTCAATTGTTGCATAAGATTTCCTGCCAAATGATAGAATAAATTCTTGCCATGCGGGCTTAATTATGTGCGAGAGGATGGCTTGAGTCCTGGGTGGTTCACGTAAACGCTGATTGGTCACGCCTTCCTTCACCATCAAGTCCATGCATCTGAAAACGAATACCTGGCTAACTAATCCAATTTCCGACATTGACTGGTAACCGTATAGGTCTATAGGACGTGGTTTGCCATATTATTAAGTCGTCACACCGGCTGTTCTCTCCCCCGAGATAAATATGTGAATCCTATCTATCACGGCATACCAGAAACAAACATTTGACCATTGTGACGTAAGATTTGTCGCTTGGCTGATTTTAAATTCCACGCCTAAACGATTTTCATACTAAAACATAATTTGTCCCAATTGTTGATGAAAACTTCTTCTACCGCTCAATAAGTTTAAAAAATAAACTCATACAGTTTCTTTTTGTTGGATTTGGATAATATTTATTGCCAACTAGAAGAGCCGAATTAAATCTCTCGCGAGCCGCCTGCCGTAACTCTACCTGGCTAACACAAACAGTCCCCGAAATCGTGATAGAACTACAATAAGGAACATCGGAATAAAAACATGGCCTAACCCTAACTTGGTCACATACTACGGAGTACCAATTACGAAGTTCAAGTTTCATGTTCTCTTGGGAGACGAAATCCTATTTCAATTTACAATAACATAACATAGATAAATCCTATTTATGCCCGACAGTCGATCCTAATCAATGTTAATTAGTAGAGAAATAATTAAATTTAATTTTAATTATGTTTTTCATGAAAACAATTTGAGCTGTCATACACGAAGCAGAATCTGTAATAGAATATCCCTAATAATTCCCAGGGGATTTCCCACTTCAAATTGAATACTATTGAAATATGTTTTACATGAAAAAAATGTAAAATTAAATTGTATTCAATAGTAAAAAATTTACAAAATTACATGCATACGAGTAAGCCACCTATAATGTATAGAAGGGTTCCATTACATTTGAACTCACGTACATTTGAACCCGTAATTTGAACCCACGACAATTGCACCTGCATACTATTGCATCTATGGAAACATTTTTTGTTTTACGGATATTTGAACCCATATTAACCCTAATCCATGGATTTTAGCACCCGCATATAGATTGAACCCGCTGATATACCGGTGAAAATGTACGGGTTCAAATGTACGTACACCGTAGAAGAGGATAGATAGGTAGTAATGTATTACATTAAGTGAAGTCAAGCCACGTTCCGAAAACAAGAGCAGCTTTCTCAATTTGAGATGTTTATTTCTGGAAAAATAAATGGGACCTCCTGAAGTATGCGCACCAAGATGGCGCACAACCTGAACTCAGGTGGTGTACCAGGTTAGGGTTCAGGTTGTGCGACATCTTGGTGCGCATACTTCGGGAGTACCAATAAATGTTATGCAATGATGGTTTTATATTAATCATTCAATTTTGCCGCTATAAAAGTAGTACATGCCATTTAGTATTCGAGAATATCCTCGGTCGCGAGATTTGAAAGTAATTTATTTTCTTAATATTTTTTATTTTTTAAAAATTGTGTCGCTAAAAAAGGGGACCACTGGAATAGTTAGAAATTATTATCTGTATTCTCCCGTGAATGGTGTGTTCTTATCTTAATAACTTAATATAAAATCTAATTTCTAAAATCTATTTATATATAAAATCTAAATAAAACTGATAACAGTAGTGGAGATGTTTACAACGCTCTCTGCTTCGACCTTATATTGTTTGTTTAACAAGTGTGCTAACGCAATTGTTTGTTCACTGAGGCAATTGTTTATTACACCAGCTCGCACTGACAGTGCGGTGAGAGTAGAGCAATCGGCAATTTTCATGAATGATACGTTGGACCACATTACAGAGTGTGGTTGGATACAGTCAGAGGGCTTGTCAAAATCTCGTCGCGGGCCGGACCCGGCCCGTTAGCAGTATGTTGCCCACCCCTGGTTTAGTCCGTCGCTTTCACTGGCCATCGATCAGGCTACGTAAAAAACAGCAAATCATTACTTATCTTGTTTGCTTGTTTGTCTTGAGCCTTGTTTATAGTAATTTTTTCAAAACACCTCAAAAATCGATCTAAAGGGTTTAACGGTTCATGATTGACAATTTTCAAATTTCACGAAATCATGTGGTATTGCAGACGCTCCGTAGAGTATTGTGGCGAAACAATTGGGAAATTTTGGAAACTGAATTAGATTTTTGTGGGAAACAACAGATGGTTAAATGTCATTGAACAAATATTATAAATGCATGAATAGCCGATGCTTTGTTGCGTAACAATTTTTCGAATTGTCGCATTGTAAATTGTCGAATATGCACCAAATTCGGTACTCCCGTAGTATGTGTACCGGGTTAGGGTTAGGGTATAATTGCATTTCGATTTTCCTTATTTTAGTTCTATTATGAGTTCGGGGACTGTATTTGTCAGCCAAGTGAATATACCCCCATAGGTTGCAGTTCCTTTATACAACTTGATGTAAAGTAGGCAAACTAAGTTATTTACCTCTATATTGGTACACACACTCCTGGAGCGCCTCAAATTCATTTTCGACTGTGAAGTGAAATCATCGATGTTTATCACGAAAACTAGGCCATTCCATCAATTTTACATTGGTGTTCCAGAATTGTGTGTACCAATATGTAGGTTACTAATTTTGTTCGCCTACTTCACATCAAGTTGTGTAAAGGGACTGAAACCTATGGGCAGGCAGGGTGGATATTCACTTGGCTAACACAGGCAGTTCCGAACCAATTTTGATTCAGGTGCATGCCTATAAGCTGTGAATATTTTTGTGTGAATGCAGGAAAAGGGAAAGAGAATTGCCCAAATATATGGACAGTAAAGTCAAATAACTAACACAGGATGGTCCCCATAAACGTCATCGATAAATTTCTTAAGAGACCACCCTAACCCTATGAACCTAACTGTTTTCATACCAAATACTGGTTTTACAGCAAAATGCTTTTGCGGCGATTTTGTTTGCAGCGAGTTTTCCTTCGACGAAATTTCCGGTCACGTTATTATCGGTGTCATCAGCGAGAAAGGCGTCGCAAAACAGTCAGTCCTACCAAAAATGACACCTACCAAAAATTTCAAGTATTGCACGTCAATTTGCTAAGCGGAAAAAGACATTGTGCAAGATATAAATATTCAAATTTAATCGTTTGAAACGCTTAGAAGATTATTATGTGCAAAATGATTGCGGGGCATGAATGCTAAATTTTTAAATTTCGTTATTGTCCAAAGCAGCAATAACGACAAAACTATACTCAGCCGGGGTGTTAAATTGATGAATGTTTCTAATTTGACGATGGTTTGGGCACGAATGCTAAAATCTTATGAAAGGGCCACAAGCCATAAAATGTTGCTGCTATGGTGCAGCTATTTTCTTACAACATTTTAAAATTTAATTCATTCGTCCTCAAAATTTGCCTTTTTCTCTTGAAAACCTCACGATATTTAAACGGTTGTATCAATAATTTTAAAGGAGCCGCATTTGAAACCAAAATTGATATTTTTGATGTTTTAGTTATTCACTCAAAAAAAAAGTCACTCCTAAATACAATCAAAAGTAAACAATAAAATTGTAAGCAATCATTCGCCTTCGACAACACCATTGATCAAGGCGTCATTCGGTTTATTTGAAATTGAATATATTGTTGTTTGAGGTGCAATTTGTATTCAAATTATGTTTAAATTGCTTCCGGTAAATTTGACTTTAGGAAAGGACCCGCTGTGATATTGGAATTCTGCCGAATAGATTTTTGTCAAAAACTAGGAATAATCCCACGTGGTCACCGTACCACTTTGCGGTAATTTCTAGAAAATAAATATCGTATTGAAATGATTGTTTTATATTAGTGATTAAATTTGCATTCTTGAAAGCACTACATGTCGTTTAGTATGTGGGTATATCCTTGTGTCGCGAGATTTCACAAATTTAAATAAAAGTTCCTGGAAAAATGAGTGTGAACCAATGGACTGAACATTGCTTCGTATAAGCGCTAGTTGTAAGTAGGAGGCTATTTATTTCAGAACGACTAAAATGAATGTATCGAGCGGGAATGGCTTTGATATTCAAATTTTATCAAAACCGGTTCCTATCAAGTCGACATGGATCTGAAACAAGTAAATGTATAACTATTTTCGTATGTGATACGGCCTAAAATTTGATTTATCCCTCTTGTTGTCTTTTGTCTTTTTGTTTTGGATCCCTCAAGGTATTAAAACGACTATATTATCCTAGAACGCGTCATTCGCTTCATATTAAATTGAATATATTGTTGTTTGAGGTGCAATTTGTATTCAAATTATGTTTAAATTGCTTCCGGTGGATCTGACGTTGAGGAGCAGCTCCGATGTTAGTATTCTGCAAAAGAGATGTTTGTCGAAAACTAGGAAAAATTCCGCTAGTCATCGTATGATTAGGAAAATGAAATATAATATTTTGGTGCAATCGATATTCAATTTATATTCACTTTTCACGAAATAGACAAATATGGAGGTAACTAATTTTGTTCGCCAACTTTACATCAAGCTGTGTAAAGTGACTGAAACCTATGGGCAGGGGGTAAATTAATTTGGCTAACACAGACAGTCTCGAACTCGTAATAGAACTAAAATAAGGAAAACGGAATAAAATTATGGCCTAATCCTAACCTGGTACACACACTACGGGAGTACCAAGAAAAGCTTCTTTAAAGCGCTAGTGGTATAAGCGCTATTATTGGACACAGAGTGCACATATGGATCGTTTTGGTATTATGTTGTTGTTCGTCATATTTTTCCCTTGTTGTAAATAATCGCTTTTATTCGCTTTGAATTTCTTTGAAATATTTAGTAGTTGAAGATTGTTATCGTCACCAGAAATTTTTCTTATTTGTTCCTAAATTTCCTATAAGATCTGATATTCCCCTAAAGTTAAGCTGATTTATTTTGATTCACGGGAACACTTTTTATGCTATCGTAACGTTTTTTTCACGTTTTATGACATCGTGGCGGTTGGTAACGGCACTATACTGTGACAGAATGCAAACCCGTGCCATTTCGTTTTGGCTTTCATGTCATCGCTCTCTTGTTTTCGGAATTTATGAAATGAATTTATTGGACGGGAATGGCTCCGATGTTTAAATTCTACAAAACCTGTTTTTGTAGAATAGATTAGAAACAAGTCAGTGACGTCATCATGTTTGCTGTGACGTCATTATAGATAATTTCAATGCGAAACAATGTCAAGTATATAAGTTAAGCCGTGAACCAGTATCGTGCTTTGTTGGCTCGGTATTTCAGTTGACGAGTTTCTCAGACGAGTGTGAGATAATAATTTAGTCATTACTTATCGATCTTAAGATCGGTAAGTATGTTGATAGGTATTTGTCTGTTTGTCTGTCTGTTAGATGCACGCCATATCTCACAAATACGAGGTTGAATCTGCTCCAAATACCTATCAACATACTTACCGATTAAAATCGATAGGTAATAATGGTTAAAACATGTTAGATTACTACTGCATAATATATAGAAAAGGAACACATAGAAAGGAGAAAGAACAGAGAAATAACGAATAAAAATTACGAATGGTATGTTTGTTTACCTCTGGCGTTGGCCGACCAGGCTATGCTTAGCGAAAACCGCGGTTAGTGGAAGAACGGAGGTCCTAGGAGGCGTCATACAGTTGGCAGCTGAGAGAGGACGTAATGTACGAACATGAACATACACAGTAAATTCAAAATTAAGTCGGCGCAGTTTTTAAACTTTTGGTTTTCAACTTATCGTATTTAGAAGCATTTTCCGTTACTTGGAGCAATATTCCTACCAAAAAAAGTAACTTGGAAATTTCGTATTCGGAGTCTTTCGCTAGTCGAGGTGCTACTGTAATTCGGCCACAGTTAATTCAAGTTAATTTAGATTAAAAATTTCTCATGGAGTGGTGAATTTCTAAATACCGACTTCGCTTATTATTTTTGAATTGACATTTGAAAACTAATTTTATTATCGACTGTTATACATCTGAATTATAGTTTTTATTATAAGTTAATCTTATCAAAAAATCAATGCTGTCTGATCGCAAACAAAAAAATGCGCAATAAACTCTTGAGGAAAACTAGATTAAAAGTTGTGTATTAGGATATTATTTGTTAGTCTAGCAAGTGGTGATAGGTAGTGATTGGTAAAGGGGTGTGCAACCTATTATAAAGGAGGGCCAGATACCAACAACTTGATAAAACCGCAGGGCGCACTTTTATCTAATATAGGGACTGAAACCTATGGACGGGGGTATATTCATTTGGCTAACACAGACAGTCCCCAAACTCGTAATACAAATAAAATAAGGAAAATTGGAATAAAATTATGGACTAACCCTAACCTGGTACACACACTACGGAAGTACCAGTTTTATTGCATAAGCACAGTAAATACCACAAATCGCCAAGAAAGAAAGGACGCAGCGTTTTATTTAGGGTTTCTGATTTGGAATAGGATTTTCTACGGAGATAATGCTTTAAAAAATTGGTATGAAATAAGCTATTTCACGCTCCATTAGCTGCAATTTATGCATGACTGCTGTTACCATGGTTTCTTCGATAGTGAATGAATATTAAACGGAAGCAGTAATCAGATTAATATTTGAATCTATTTTTGCGGAAATCCCCATTATATTAAATGAGAAATACTAACTAACTAACAATTAGTCATGAGAGGCAAAATCTCGTGGTCGCTTAGATGCAGGGGAGTAATTTACCCATTACCCAAGGGGGAGTGGGTGGCTGGGTTAAAATAGATTCCTTGACCTATTCACATGCATATATATTCTTTTTTAGCTGATTGTGTTTGAGATGCTGAGATATAATAACTTTAAATTCACTTCAAACTGTTAAAAAACGCCTTTGGTTATTGATGGAAAAACCGTGTTTTATATTGCTGAATTTGTAGATCATAGAAGAGCGAAATTACGACTTTTTTAGTACAGTAACTCAGTTGATTTTGTTAAGAATTTGCTCGCAGTGAAAGGAACGTATAGAAAAAAAGGGCGTAAACAAACGAAATTATTTACATCGTAATACAAGCGATTTGATACGCATGAATAGGCAAATAAACCATTTCGATTCTGTCCAACAGTAAAACAAATTTTACTGACATTCACTGAAAACCCAAAAAAGAAATTAAAAATTTATTTTTTATTATTAATTTATTTTTAAAATGTTGGATTACTTGTGGAAAGACTGTGTTTTGTAATACTAAAATCGAATAAGTCTAAAATCAAGATTATTAATCTTTTTTGAGCAAATTCTGTGTTGTTCTTGAAATATATTGAGATAATATGATTAGATTTTTTGTATTAACTGATTTTGTTTGAGATGTCGAGTTATAATAACCAAATTGACTTCGAATTGTTAGCAAAGGCTTTTGATTACTTACATTCCAATTCTGTCAATTTTATCGTATTAATATCGTAAAATGCAATGCTTGAATCTTAAACAAATTGCCAAACTACCAGCTGAAAAAACGCGTTTCGAATCGATTTGTTCGAAAATACAAAATTCTGAAATATGTTAGCGGTGTCCTTGAAATAAATGGACCTGTTATCTGGCATGGATAGGTTATCTGCCTTGTAACACAAATTAACTGATATTGTTGATAAATTTTACTGTTAATTATTAGTGTTTCATTACTGCTGGAAAACTGTGTTTTGTATCGCTGAAATTGTAAACCGCAGAAGTTGACTACAAAGATGAACTTTTTTTGAAATCGTCATGTTGTTCTTGAAATCAATATACCTATTATCATGCATGGATAGATTTTTCACGCCCTAAAACAAATTGACTGCTATTTTTCTTTAGATGTCGAGATATAATAGCATTAAGTTGAAGGCAAATTTTAGAAATTGCCTTTGTTCACCAGTGGAAAATTCTGTGTTTTAATATGCTGTAATGCTGAAATCAAAGAAGTCTGTAATGTCGATTATGAATCATTTTTAAATGCATGAATTTTTTTCCACGCCAAAGTACAAATTGACTGAAATTGCTTTATACGACAAGACTGATATTTTGTTTTAAATGTCGAGATATAACTACATTAAATTGACTTCAAATGGTTCGTAAACGCCTTTGATTTCTGCTGGAAAACCCGTGTTTCATATTGCTGAATTCGTAGGTCGGAGAAATCCAAAATCACGATTATTTTAGAATAGTAAGTAGTTCCTTACATAGTGTTATCTTGTCGGACGGAAAGGAAAGTGAAATCGTCTTAAAAAGTAAAATTATTTACAGTGCAACACGTGCAATTTGTTATGCGTGAATAGGCATATAAAACATTCCGATTCTATCAATTTTACTGCAATAATATCGTAAATTCAATGCTGGATTTCTAGCAAACAAGTTGGATTACTGGCTGAGAAAACGCGTTTCGTATCAATGTTGATATTGTTTCAGATTTCAAGATGGGATAACGAGAAAATTTATTGGAAATTCTTAATAAGCGCCTTCGATTACTGGAGGAAAATCTTGCCAGAGCCTTGTCGGGTTGAAATGAACGTAAAAACGGCATAAAATTATAAAAATTTGTTTACACTATGATATTTTGATCTGTAATCAACAAGGGTTATTTCCAGATGTTTATCTTACGGTGTGTTTGCTTACATAATCTCAATTGGTTGCGGTGTTTACATTATACGGCCAGAAAAGAGTAAAGTGTTAGTGTCTCTTGAATAATTTGTCTAAAATTAAATTCGGGTAAAAGTGAATTTTTACATGATATAACGCGAAAAAGGGTTTACGTATTTGAGCGAAAACATTTTTGCGTTATCGCCGTCCGTTTTCGCGAATCTACATTCGGGCAAAAATAAAATTCAAAAATAATTAATCTCAAAAAACTAAATTTGCGCTAATTTTTCTAGCGAATTGATTTCACTCACCACAAATGCAAGGCAAAGTGGTCCAGTTATTTCCTAAACTTTTGTTTCAATGTAGTCTGAATTTATTTCATTGATAGAGAGGTGTTTACGTGGTACAGTCAGGTAACGTTGTCATAAGTTATCTTTTGCTGGAACACGTTCTCGGGACAGCTCTGAGTTAGGAATTCTTGCAGCCACCAGAGATTCGTAAAAGTTAGTAGTGGGCAAATGGGCAGGAAGGAGATATGTGTGTTTTTAGCTAAAACATTTTTGCGTTAGTGCCTTCTGTTGCAAACGTCCGTTTTCGTGAATCTACATTTGCACAAAAATTGGATGTCAAAAATAATTAATTTCAAAAAACTAACTTTGCGCTCATTTTTCTATCGAACTGTCTTCACCCGCGACAAATGGGAAGTGGTCCATCCAGTGCTTTCTAATCTTTTGTTTTAACGTATAATTAATTAATTTGTTTCTTTGATTTTCGTGATACTGTTTGGCAACGTTGTCGTAAATTATCCTCTGCTGGAACACATTCACGAAACCGCCTTTGGTTAGGAGTTATTGCAAAAACTACACTCTTGCAAAAGTTAGTTGTAACAACAAGGCAAGGGATTTGTGTTTTTTGAGCGAGAGCATACAGTGACAAACATACATATATATATTCTGAATAGAGTTGAATATCTACAGCGTTAATGGGTTCTGGGAGTTGTGAACATTTTAAATAGATTCGTGTAATTACCGATTCGATTTTAAATCTTTACTTTGGGATATTGTACATATTAAGTTTTACCTGAAGATGATTTGCGCATTTTTCGGTTACATATTTTTTTTCTAAAATGGGCGTCATATCGAATTGCTAGCACTTCCATTTAAGCAAATTTGGATAAAAGTAGTCGGGAAAAGAATCCAGCAGCAAATTTTTCACTGAATTCGTTTAAACTGGGTGTGACAATATATATTTGAATTACAGTTTTAAGAAATTTATGCGTTTTAACTCATCATTTCTGCAAGGACCCCTAATGATGACGGCATGAGATCAATAACAAAAAGACACTATTCTGTGCCTGCAACTAATAGAAAGCCTATGTTAAATGAAGGTGCGGCCCGCAATTTTACCCAGTTATTGATATTTGGCCCGCCTGCAAGAAAGGTTGCACACCCCTGCTGTAAAACTTTACACACTTCTAACCTAACCCCTGAATTGGCATCGAAATTGGAGCTCACCCATCATTTCCATTTGCCCATTTGCTCAGTACATTTTGCATTATTTAGTTATATACAGAGATGAATGGCGTACACATGTAGCGTTAATTGCAGTCGTGAATATTGTGAAGGATCGGTGAAATTAACTTCGATTTGGTTAAGACTTCGGTCATATTGCAATATTCATGAGTATATGCAAGTGCATTCGTAGCGTTAATTATATGATTCGTAAGCTACGCAAAAAATGGTGAGTTTTATCGGGAATTTCAATGTAATCCAAAAGCTGTGGGCTAGATTGGATACCCATTGATTATAGCCGTGTTTCCCAACTGTCGTTTCCAAACTGGGTCGTCTGAAAGATTTTTTGGGTTGCTTGTTTTTTTTGCAATAAATTAAGTTGCTTATTTTATTTTTTAGTTATTTTTATTTACTTTTTTTTTTATGTTTGGTATTTAGTGTTGCTCAATAATATCACATCGTAAAAACTTGGCAGCATCTGTTTTGTTTAAGTAACGCCATTCGCGATTTTTTTTTATAAATTAGTAATTTATTTTGCGCCATAAAAGTACAATGAGTCGTTCCGAATTTGAGCATATTCTCGGGTCATGATATTTTACAAATTTTATTGAAATTGAAAGGTTGAGAAACATTGGGTTAAAGCAGTTGCGTTCAAGTGCTCCGAAAGATTTTTATCGAATATGAGAGTCTGTATTATATAGGTATATTGTTTAAATAAAATCAGATACCTGGTATTGAACTTTTATTTTACAAGTATTATGTTCACTTTATACACTTATGATTTATACAATTCAAACATTAAAAGACTATTGAGATAGATTGAATAAATCAATCACTTTTTATGCATAGTGGAGGAGAAATAAAGAGTTTCAATATGAGCAAAAGAAGAATTGTGACGTCAAAGTTTAGGAACCACTGAGTGTGACGTCAAAGAATATAGATCGCGGAGAGTGAGAGAGAGAGAGATTTTATTATCACAAACATAGTCAACACTATAATACATTTGATTCAAAGACAGAAAAAATAGAATTCAATATTATTTGTGAATAATATAATCTCTTTCCACGAAATATTAAGTTTATTTATGAGCTTTAGTTAGATCAAAGTCTAACTTATTCAGATAGAACAAGAGGTTCCATTACATTTGAAGCCACGTACATTTGAACCCATGACAATTGCACCTGTATGCTATTGCACCTATGAAATTTTATTTGTTTCACGGATAGTTAAACCCATACTAACCCTAACCCATGGGTTTTAGCACCCGCATATAGATTGAACCCGTGGATATACGCATGGGTTCAAATGTACATGGGTTCAAATGTACGGTCACCAGAACAAGATATTGCTGCAAATATTTGATTGATAATTATTTGTGAACGTCATTATGCAAGACGGGTTAGGTCGCCTAGCTCTAGGCTATTGACCGTGGCTGCTACACATCGGTTGAGGTCTCCGAGAAAGCATCAAAATGGTCACCGAGAAGATATTTGTGTATTATTGATCCACCTATACCCAATAACACGCTATTTACACCGAATGATTATATTTTGAATAAATTGATTTAAGACAAATCTATAAATCAAACATCTGTTCCTTAACTGAGAAATATGGAATTGGTATCGATGCTATTTTAGTATATATGAGATTTCATCGTCATAAAACTACTTTGGGTATTCCCGTAGTGTATGTATACAAGGTAAGGGTTAGGCCATAATTTTATTCCGATCTTGCTCATTTTAGTTCTATTACGAGATCGGTGACTGTCTGTTTCAGCCAAGTAAATATACCCACTGCCCATAGGTTTCAGTCCCTTTACACAACTTGATGTAAAGTAGGCAAACAAAATTAGTTACCTTTATATGGGTACACATACTCCTCGAGCGCCCTACTTTGTACGTGATCGGCCGAAGGGTGCAGCCAAGGGCGTGGTTTTGGTGTTCGAAACCTTTCCCTTTGAAATGTAAAAAAGTAAAAGCAGGTTTATGTGTCATACATAGCAATTTTTCGTAGCTTGGAACGGTTTTTAGACTCTTAAGAATCATGAAAACACACGTTTTCGGCATTTGTTTTGCTCCTTGTTTCGATCTAACTCGACAAATAGTAATTTTAACCCCCCCCCCCCCCTCCCCCCATCTCTTTCCCCCTCCACTTTGGAAACGTCTGGCTATACGGCCCTGGTGATCGCACTAGCTTGACGCGATTTCAATCGTTCAATTTCCTTAAGAGATTCCGGTAACCGTACATTTGAACCCACGCACATTTGAACCCATGTGTACATCCGCGGGTTCAATCTATATGCGGGTGCTAAAACCCATGGGTTAAGGTTAGTATGGGTTCAAATATCCGTAAAACAAAAAAAAAAATGGTGCAATAGTAAGCAGGTGCAATTGTCATGGGTTCAAATGTACGTGGGTTCAAATGTAATGGAACCAGAGTTTCCAATAGAATTCCAATAAACGTACTAACGCTTGGTGTACATGTTTACGTATGTATATCTTGAGTTTCAAGTTATGATAAAATTCATAATCAACATTACGATTTATTTAACAGTTCTCCAAGCGAACATAACATGTAATTAACACTAGTGTACAATTATGCGCATGTATATCATAAATATTGCAAGAGGACTGGACATTATGCAACGTACATTAGAAAACATCAGTATTTTTAGCAGAATTTCTGTGTGATTAAATGAGAAAAACTGCTGTTCTTAGGAAGATCATAGATTGCCTGAATAAGCGTAAAAAACGCACCAGCATAATATAAAATTCTGTTTAGAGGCGAGAATTGAGCTTCAAATACGATATCCGCGCAAAATACTCGCCTTGATATGGGCGATCGGTATTTGTGTTGTGGCTGAGACTGGCTTGAGACTCAATAAATAAATATTGGTTAAAGAATAAGCAAATAAAAAAATAGGAAATAAAAAAAAACGTTCATAAGTTATTCATAGTCAAAATTTGGTACTCCTGCAGTATGCGCACCAAGATGTCGCAAAAGCTGAACCCTACACAACTTGAGTTCAGGTTGTGCGCCATCTTGGTGCGCATACTTGAGGAGGTCCAAAATTTTGTTAACTTAGAATGAACAGCTGAATTTTTTTATTATCCAAGCTGAGTCAGAGCCGGCTTCTCCAACTACTCCAAGGTGATGAAAATTTACATATATAATCAATTTTTTTTTGAGTGGAGGTGGTTAAACCGGAGTCAGAAACCGGAGCAGGAGTCGATTTTTGAATGACATCCTTCAGCGACGAGAAGTTACATGTCTAATCAAATTTTTGCGCTGGCGGGAGGTGGTAGCTTAATCTGGAGTCACTTTTTTGTGGAACCGGAACCGGAATCGAATTTTGAAAGAATTTTCCCACTGTGAATTGGAGTGAATTTATCATTTTTCAAATAAAATATTGTGGCGAAAGAAAGTGGTAGCTTAACTCGGAGTCAAATTTTCGTCACACCGGAGCCCAACACCAAATCCGGAATCAGATTTTAATTAACGTTTCTCCTCGACTCTGCAGTGGCGAGATTTACATATCTAATCAATGCTAGAAAAAAAGCTTTATGAATTCTTCTCTCTTATTTACGGCTTAGGATTTCAAATATTCACGCCGGAATATTTATCTACCATTAACCGTAGACACGAACGTATATATTAGCTTTCTGCCGCCGAGATCTTTTCCATCTGTTCGCGTGAAAATATTGATAGGATTACGGCAGAATGAAGTTATTTCCCCGGGGTTTAAAAACGCCGTTTCAATAGTGCTAGACAGCGAAGAAGGAGTAATTTTACTAGTTCTAAGATATACAGTTCATTTTAAAAAACGAATGAAATTTTATATATATAGGATGTCCATAAAGTCTTTATATTTTTCAAAATTGCAAAGGAAATTTATTGATACCGTATATTGTTTCGGTACTCACAGATGTATTAAATAAAGTAAAAATACTTAACTGTGGCAATTTACTGAAAATTTACTGACGCAAAATCACGCGCATTCACACAAAAGCGAAGAAGACTCGTCTCTGAGAAAGAAAAGTAAGCTGTGTGGATTTAAGGTTTAGCATTATGCATTTGTAAGTTCGGATTGACGAGAGAAACAGTCAGTTTTTACGTATTGTACAGTACATTCAGTGTTTGCCAGATAAGGAACTGAAGGGCTGTCCTCGGGCAGCGTCCCAGGACTATTAGTAAAAGTAACAAATATATAGGGTGTCTATGAAGTCTTGAAATTTTTTAAAATTGCAAGAGGAATTTTTCGATGCCATATATTGTTTTGACCCTCACAGATATATCAAATGATGTAAAACATACTTAAAGAATTACTGATTAAAAACACCAAACTGGTTAAGATATATTGAGAACTGACTTCATAACAAAACTGAAATTGTAAAGGGCTCCATGGACACATATTACATTCAGTGATTAACAGGAGAGGAAACTCTGCTTCCCAGGACCATTAGTGAAAGAAACAAATATATGTGTTTATAAGAATAGGATGTAGTTCTCTGGTTGGCATTTTATTCTTGTATATTTAGCTACGTATTATACAGTGCTATTCAGTGTAGAGCAGATGGGGATATCTTAGGGCCCCGTGTGGAAGTGATGATCCTTCTGGCCGCTCGGTTATTAAATGCAGGCTGAAATTTGTTGAATCAATCCTATATAGAACCTCTTCTAAACCTCCCATTTTAAAAAGGAGGAAGGGAGGAAGGGGGTAGTGTACAATCTCACCCTCTTCATAAGACCTCGACCTAAGATATGGGGCACAAGCAAAGCGGATCTGATCTAATCCAAGCTGAGGCTGTAAAGAGGCTTGCTTTTGCCCCTATCTTATGTTAAGATCATATGAAGCTCTTCTCCCAGACCTACTTCGGCTGGGAGGACGGTTATAAGAGCGCGGCTGTGTCTCCAGTTCTTCATATGATGAATTTCTTTTATGATTAGTTACTTCCATAGTTGCATTGGGTTTGAATCCGAGAACTTTTACCTACGACGATAATATTGTTAGGTCCGCCGCCCGGCGCTCCAGAAGTGTGAGTACCAATATGGAGGTAACTAAATTTGTTTGCCTACTTTACATCATGTTGTGTAAAGGGACTGAAACTTATGGACATGTGGTATATTCCCTTGGCTAACACAGACAGTCTCCGGACTCGTAATAGAACTAAAATAAGGAAAATCGGAATAAAATTATACACTCACCCTAACCTGCTACACACACCACGGAAGTAACCGCTGCCCTAATCACCAAGCCGTCGCAAACTTGATTGTCTTAAACATAAAAATATTGAGAACTAGAGCTCAGTTATGATATTGCTTTGGGCATCCTATTACTCACTCTTAAAACTTTTATTGGAGTTTTTTTATGGCGATTACAAAGCAATCGTGTATGCGAACATTTACTGGAACTATTTGTTTACTCGCTTGTTTATTGAGAAATGTAAACTCGTTGGAAGTTGTAAAATGTGATCATAGAATGTTGTATCTAGCAATATGGTAAATGTTTGTTGACTATATGGCTTGATGATACAGCGTTAGATTTAACCACGTTGGTATCAAAGGTGAAAGATGTCTTGTTTGAAACCAATGCTTCGCACATCATCTAGGTTCACGTGGGCACACTACGGCCCGCGGGCCACATCTGGCTCGCTGGATAATTCAATCTGACTCGCCTGATGCAGCCACAACCAAACTAAAACCCAATTTTTGATGTTTTAGCTAAAAATAGCTCAGCGAATTTCTTGAGCTTGTAATTAAATTTAGTTTTGACAACAGGCTTTTTTTTCCACTCTTACTTTTGTAGCAATGTAAATATTGTTCACAAAATGTAACTTCTTACCTCACAATTACATTGTCTGCCAGTCGAGGTGGGTACGTTTTTCAACCCCCGGCCCAGAAACCATGCCCAGCCCTGCGTCTATGGTGTGTAATAAAATATAAGTGACAAAGATATTAGCAATAAAAGCGACTTTTTGATTGGTGACTTGTTCAGAGTGATGGTGTAGAACACGTCATAAAGAATTCAAGTCAGAAAGAGGAGAACCAAAGACGTAACTCTTTCCAAAAAATGTTCAAAATTGCAATCGAAATGCAATTTTGCGGCATTTGTAGTGAGACGTAAATTTTTACATCTTTTTCAACACCGTTTTGTTCTATTTTTTTGAACGATTTACTGAAAACCCGACGTTTCCTGGCTTGCTATCAATAATCCTTTCACCAAATGAACCAACCGAGGTATATAATGCGTGCTTATATACCTTGGATTACTTCAGCAGCAAAGTAAGTCTGTAGAGCGATTCTTCAAGATGTTGTTAGGTATCAGTGGCTACTTTATCTATCTAGTCTTGTTCGGAGCAAAAGACACGAGTAGAGGTCGTATCACGTCATTACACAAAAAAAATTGCCCAATCCAAATATTGGACTTGTTACGATCTTTAGGATAACGATAAATTTTCAACGGTTTTGTCGCAAAATCTGCGCTAAGTAATTCAGGTTTACCCTTTCAGCACGGGTGTAACAAAGACTAGTGATAAGTAGTAGTTCATTTTGTGTCAGTGACTGCATATCTAAAACCTTGTAACGGGAGAGTTAAAAACATTGTACAAAAATATTTAAAATCGTAGTGAAGACGACCAGAAGGGTTTTAGATCTATTTATCAGTCAATCAGAGTATATTTGTCGTATATGTATCAGTATCTGTTTCGCGATCGATGTGTTGGCCACCCTTGGTATAGAATATAGATATAGTGTATAAGCGAGTTTTTTAAAGCATATTGACTTCAATTCAAAACTTCTGATTGCAAAATCCCGCTCATTGAAATCAGTATTCAGATGCTATGGAAGGGGTTAATGGAATGGCTTATTCATTAAGAAACTGAAATGCAAAATTATATTATTTGATTCAAGAGTCTTGCTGCACACTAACACAAATGTATTTCCGTAACGTTTTGTCTGACCAAAATCAGACTTCCTCAGACAAGCATTTTACAACTAGTTGTTAGTTGAACTATGTATGTCTGAAGAAGTCTGACCCTGGTCATACAAAACGTTACAGAAATACATTTGTGTTAGTGTGCAGCAAGACTCTTGAATCAAATAGTATAGTCATCTTATTCAGCTTCCTTGCGTTACATGCATACGGATCCACTTCCACAAAGGCATAAGGCAAGGAAATGTAGTTAGTCTTACGTAACCTCAACTGAGGGAAAATTTACATTATGTAATTCATCGTTTATTTATTTCCTTAATTTAAATTCAAACCTCGCGTAATGATAGAATACGATTTGTCCGGTCAAACGTGAAACCATACTGACTGATAATAAATATTCTACGTTCATGCGCTTTCCGAAAAATGCGCAAAGTTAACTGTGTTTTTGTGTTGAATTAAATTCGTTAGAGATTAGAACTGTGTTGAGCTATGTTGGCGTAGCAATTTGACATCGACATTCCCAGATGATTTTGATCGGACAACAATCATCCTAAAAATGATGTGCTGTGAAAGTAGGCCAGATGAATAGGAGAACGAATACCTTTATTAAACTGTAAGTTTGAGATCAGTTTTCGACACACCATTTCTGTCAGGCTTTTGAAAAACTAAACTATTATTGAGAATTTCCCAATTTTTCGGGTTGGACCGACGTATTAATAAATAACGTAAAATTTTTGCTGCAAATGGTATGCTATGAAACAATGGGCTAACCCCATTTGCGACACCCAGAATATAATAAATCAGGTAAAAGATGCCAAATCGAAAAAATTTCTATAACTAGTTCTCTTTTGAATATCTGTAGCTGATTGTTAAAAGCTTTATTCGGAGTGAAAACATAACATAGACCAAAAAGAGAAATACGAGAGAATATTTTTTCAATAACGCGAAAAGGAAAGTATGGTAAAAATCGTTAGAGAATCTGCCGTACCAACTATTTTATGGCAATGGATCCGTATGCGTATAGTACCAAGATGGTGCAGCAAGTTCGAAGATAACTATCCTAGGTTATTCAATAGGCTTGCTACACACTAACACGATGACCGTACTCATTGACCGCACGGTTCAATCTATACGCTGGTGCTAAAACCCATGGGTTAGGGTTAGTATGGGTTTAAATATCCGTAAAACAAAAAAATTTCCATAGGTGCAATAGTATGCAGGTGCAGACTAAATACTTACACGTCGTCTATGCTTTTTTTGCCGATGTATTCGTATGCATAAAATGCAAGGATGCTGCAGCAAGAGTGGAGATGACTTTTTTAAGTAGTAATCCAAGAACCCGACTTTGTTCAGACGAAACGTTGCAAGAATTGTAATAGTGTTCAGCAAAATTCTTGAATCGCTTTGAATAGTCACTTTTATTCTTGATGCGGCATCCGAGCTTTATACGTATACACCATCGCAAAGGCATAGAACAGGTGTGGGCAAGGTTTCTGTACCAGGGGCCAAATATTTTGCCCACCCACACTGTCGGGCCATGTAAGTATAACGTAAAAAGTTACATTTTATTAACAATATTTACAGTGTTACAAAATCAAAATTGGAAAACAATGTGCCTCGTCACAAAACTAAATTTAATCGCAACAAACCCAAGGAATTCCTTGAGTCATTTTTAGCTAAAACATCGAAATTTGGTTTTAGTTTGATTGTCGCAGAACCATCGGGCCAGATTAAATTACCCAACGAACCGGATTTGGCCCGCGGGAAGTAGTTTGCCCATATCAGGCATAAAAGAATGATAGATAAGTATTTAGTCTAGCAGCAACACATTTGTGTAGTTTACAGCGAAATTCTCGAATCATATATAAAAGTCAGAAATATTTTCATTTATCGTAAATTAATAAATATCAATCATAATATATCAGTGACAAAGATTTGCGCTTTAGGCAGTTTGCTACTTGTTTTGGCAACTTGGATGGCATAATTAAACGTCAGGTCATACGTCAGCAAAAAAATATAGAATTTTTAGGATTTTTGAAAATCTTGTAAAAAGGGAGATTAGGATGGTTTTTATTTGACCAATTTTCCTCCGATATTATTTTTAACAATCACGGATGGACGAGACTGATTAAATTACTTTTCCGAATCTACGTGGTCGCTAGGAAAGCAGAAAATTTGAAAGTCAGATGAGATCACGAATAAAACGAGTATAGGTGTAAGTTGAATTGAAACGATATCTCACAAGTTAACTTTCAAAACGCAACACGAGCTTCTAAATTAAGACATTGCTCTGAAGTGCACGGACGATATTTTGAGCATCTATGAGTGTAACATAACATATGCCTTAAAAAAAAGTTATTCTTTGTAAAAGAAATAGCTGTTTGACAAATGTTTTTTAACGACTACCCTGTATTTTCTATTATCCCGCTGAGATTTGTATGTATAGCCGTGAGCTGTACATAATGGTATTGCGAATAAATGTGCGCAATTGTCTTTTTGTTGTATAGGCAGCAAACAAATCATTAATATAACTAATCGTGATTTACAGTGAAAGCAAATAAAATTTGAAATGCTTTTATTGGAGTGTATACTCGTAATCGAGCTCAAAAGAACAGCTTTGGTTTTGCGTGCCATAGTTAAAATATTCTTGCCTGAAGAAGAAATACATTTGTGTTAGTGTGACGCAAGACTCATATATATAGAATATTCGGCGCTCCAGAAGTGTGTGTACCAATATGGAGATTGAGACCAATATGGTGGGTCTCTGACACTAGAACGTAGTACCGGTATGTAATTTTATTGCAATTTTTTTTTATTTTAGTTATATTACGAGTTCGGGGACTAGCCAAGTGACTCCCGTAGTATTTGTACCTAGAATTAAGTTTTAACCCTAACCTGGTACACTTAATATGTTTCGGTGTCCGCCATCTTGAAACGCATACTTCAGGAGCACTCTTGAATCCTATACACACATTAAAAGTATAACTATCAGTTGAGGCTACGCGAGACCAACTATCTTTCTTGCTTCCTATGCCTTCGTACAAGTGGATGCGTGTGCGTTTTGCGACGTTGTAGTAAGAATAAAGGTGATTATTCTATTTAATGGGTGAAAAATCCAAGTCTAAATAAATCTGACCTCGGCCGGAAAAAACGTTACTGAAATACATTTGTGTTAAAGTGCAGCAAGACTCTTGAATCACTCAGAATAGGGAAACACCTTCGTTTCTTAGCCCAGGCCATACATGGTACAAGTCAAAATATCTCGTTTTATCGCTACCTCATATGCGGCCGTTAAATAGTTGAGTCAATATTTTTTAGAACTTTGAATCTTTCATAATATTTGAACAAGCTGTCGTGCAACAGTTTTATGTCCGTACTTTATTACGTCGTAAAAATTTCTTACGTGAAAATTTAATGCGTGGTTGCTGGATTAGCAAGGCTGATTCAGAGCGCGGTTTTCGATAACTTAATGGTAAATAGGTGACTCAACTTAACCCGAAACTTGAGGTTAAATTTTTAACTAAGACTATTTTTGGCCCAATGTACTCAAGCAAGTAAAGAAGACTCATCACTGAGCAAAATTACGGGCACTCACTCAGAAAAAAAAAGAGACTCATCTCTGGGCAAAGTTACGGGTATTTAATCAGAAGTAAATGAAACTGATCTCTGGGCGGAGTTACGGGTATTCACTCAGAAATAAAGGCACTCATCTTTGGGCAAAATTATGTGTACTTACCCAGACGTAAAGAAGAATCATCTCCGAGAAACGTTACGAACACTCACTCAGAGGTAAAAATATTTATCTTAGAGCGAAGTTACGGGTATTCACTCAGAAGTGGAAGAGACTCATCTTTGGGCAAAGTTACGGACACTCACTCAGAGGTAAAAAGACTTATCTTTGAGCAAAGTTACGGACACTCACTCAGATGTGGAGGAGACTCATCTCTGAGCAAAGATAGGGATAGTAAAAGCCGACGAGATGAAGATTCATGTTATCAATGTGCTACGAAATTATTGACTTAAAATGATTCTAACCATCACATGTTAAGCTAAGTTATTATTGAGCTAAGTTAGGTTATTGGTTTTCCTCCTATCTTATTTTATTTCAACTTAATATTAACAGAGTCGAAGAAAATGGATAGGAAAATAATGGTGGGGCGATAACCGGATACCACACAATTCTGAATTGAATTTTCCCTTCTCATGTGTTACGCTTTTATTATGTCACAGTAAAGTAAATTATGTTTATTAAATCGTCACGAACAAAAATATTTTCTTTCTTCATTCAAGTAGCATGACTTCTGTCAGGCTTGGACCAAGCTTAGCCTGGTTTGAATGTTGGATTTTTTGTGTGATCCATGCTTGATCGGTTGATAAAGCCCCTTCACTTCGTGGACAAACAATGGATTGAAATGAACAACAAATATCGTGAGAATTTGTACACTTTTAAAAATATAGTTAAGTTAACTTGTTTTGTGTTGCATAATTGAAATTCAATAAAAATGATATTTATTACAAATTAGTCAAGTCCAGAAAGGCTCTTTAATTGGATTTGGTAGTCATCTTTACTCTTGCTACAGCATACTTGCATCATACCCATATGTGCAACATTTTTGTCGGTGAGCCATATAACCAACTTCAGACATTAAACTGGGCCACACAAAATAATAATTTGATTTTCCTTGTACATGATGGATTCAAAAATTCTCACAATGAAAAAACTATCGCTTAGCCTGGAGTACTAAAGGCACCAGACAAAACGGCGAGAGATTTACCACACGCAAAAAAACAGTGTGTATTTTATGCATGTAAGCGCCGTTTTAAACATAAACTGTCTGGTTAGAATTTTATGCTTGGTGGGAAAAATGGGCTGTGACCCTCGGGCCGCCTTGTGCTAATCTTTGGTATAGAGGAAATATAGGTCGTTGGTGTCACATATCCGCGACAGATAGCTGAGTATATTATTGTTGTTTAGAACAGTGAATCTCAACCTTTATTTCTCTGTGGCCCATTTTCAACGTCAAATGAAATCTCTTCCTTGCAAACACCTTAATAGACATTTCATAAAAATGATTTTTTTTCATGATCATGAATAACACAGCAAAAGTTTTAATGATCGAACTAATCCTTGTGTCTATTTATCAGCTTTTCAAATTGAACCTTCATGCCTTTGTTCAATTCCAGTCTTACATTTTTTATTGGGACCTATTGCTGGCCGAATGGAAACTCCAGGTCTTTATCAAAAACGCATCGAGGAGAAATGGTTTATACTTAGCACAATAATTATACTTCCAAATTTAGGTTAATTTTACTATTTCTTTGATCTACGTAGTAAAAGACTCTTGTATGGTACTTGAGACACTAGGAGGTTTGTTTGCTTCTGTGTTTACGAAGTCCGGCACTTTCGCTGGACTCCAGATCAATGGATTGATTGTTTTCGCGTGATTTCAAGAAAAAAATCAAATAATTGAATACTTGAGATCGAAGTCTTTAATATGTCTTGTATGTTTTTCTACAAGAACTCCAGGCCTGGAAACGCAGTGTGGAAAGCCCATCACGCCACTTTGAAAGTAAAGTTTATTTTTAACAATTACAGTTACCGGTATATGAATTCACTACCCATAGTTATTCACCTGAACGTATTGACTTGAACTGCTTCAAGTTTTTTGTTAATTTGTATTTGCTATAACGCAATGCATCTCCATAGTTTCAGCAACCCTTGACAAGAAAATGTTCGCCAAAATTTGCTCAAATACGAGTTTTAATGAACTCCTGATGGAGTGCATTTCGAGTAAATTTTCCAAAAAAAAAAAACGAAGAATCACCCAACTTTGTACAAAACCTTTTTCGGTGAGAATATCTGAGAACGCTTTATAACAACTTGTTCTATTTTGCATAATAAATAGCAATAAAGGTAAATTAAATACTATCTAGTCAAAATACAACACTAAGAGGAAGAATCATGGAAGGCACTGTTGATCTAACGGAAACAGAGACTTATGTTTCAACTTATCAGTTGAGTAGTACTTCCGCCATGTTTGGTCCAAATTCAACCGAACCGAGTGTCACTACCGACATGTTTGGTCCAAATTCAACAAACTGGGTTACGAATGAAGATTCTTCTGCGCCTGTTCAAAGAGAGTTTAGTGCAACTGTCCTTCCGATTATTTATTCTATTGTTTTTGTCGTTGGACTCATCGGAAATGGACTCGTTATTTACATAATGCATTTGAAGGTAAGTGTATATAGTCTAAGCATTCTATACAACACTGTTTACCTGGCATCAGTGGTGGAATTCAAATTTTTTGTCAGCCGGTTTCATCAGGCAAATGTCATATTTTCAGCCGGTTCTGTTACAAAAAGTCATGTTATTTTTTCAGTAATGCTAACCGGTTCGCTGATCTCATAAAATTCCGTGAGACGGTTCTATAGAACCGGTGCGAACCGGCTGAATCTCACTAATGCCTGGCAGGGGCAAACTACGACTAGCGGGTCAAATCCGTCCCATTGGGTAATTCAATCTGGCCCCCATGATGCTTCCACAAGCAAACTAAAACTTTTGATGTTCCAGCTACAAAATAGCTCGAAAAATTTGTTGAGATTGCGATTAAATTTAGTTTTGGCGTGAGGCTCATTGTTTCCCACTTTTGCTTTTGTACATTGTAATTATTGTTCACAAAATGTAACTTTTTACATTACACTTACATGGCCATGGCCAGCCAGTCTGGGTGAGCAAAATTTTGGAACCCTGGTTCAAAGACCTTGCCCTTGCCCAAAGACCCCTACTGCATACGCTTTTCATTCCAGACAAGGCTCTGCGCAAGTACCTATATAGTTTGGAACTACCGGGATTCTTTTTTGCTCGGCATTGCCCAGGCTATTTATTATACCTTGAGTGAGGCGAGGGGATTGCCATATTAAATTTCTATTTGGCTTTTGACTATCTTTCATGTGGTTGTGTTTCCGAGTATCGTTTCGAAATCGTGCTCAAAAAATCATCTTGCACTGTACCACAAATATTTTCCTAATGTTCTAGCTCACCCACCTTGACTAGCGGGCAATGTAAGTGTGTCGTAAAAAGTTACATTTTTTGAACAATATCTACGGTGTTACAAAAGCAACAATGAAAAACAATAAACCTCGTGCCAAAACTAAATTTAATCGCAATCTCAACAAACTTCTTGAGAATTGAACAGAAAAATAGCTCAAGGAGTTTGTTAAGATTGCGATTAAATTTAGTTTTAGCACGAGGCTTAACGTTTTCCACTTTTGCTTTTGTAACACCGCTTTCCTAACTGAAATAACCAAAATGAAACCAAATTTAGAGATTTGAACGAATTTGGTTTCAGTTTGGTTGTGGCAGCATCAAGCGGTCGGATTGAATTTGGCCCGAGAGACGTAGTTTGCCCGTGACAGTTTTAGCTAGACCTGAAATATTATCTTATCAATCTCGCAATATACTTCTTAGCAATATAGGACGCAGTACCACATTGGGTTTTAATTCCGGGGCTTATTTGTGTATTAGAGTGCGTTGAGAAGAGATAAGTGCCTAATTTGAAAGCAATTCTGGTACAATTACATCTGAGCCACAGTAAGCGGCTTATGTTTCCAAAAATCTAAATCAGAGAGATTAAATATAGAGAAACATTTATCTCTTGGTTCCTGGTTCCATTTAGAATTTGAACAGATAGGAATTAAAAAATATTTGTGTTTTCAAAAATATGAATTAGAGCAAGGGTTCTTAAACTTTCGGTGTTATGGAGCCCGTGGAGAGGTTGGCTATTATATACGGAGCCTCGCAAAAATCTAAAAAGAATAAAAACAACAAAAAAAATGCATTGTTACTTAACGAGTAATGTTCCCGGGTAAATTAAAATTACTGGGAAATTATAGATAATGTCATATCTGAACAACCGTCGTGTTGTCAGTTGTCAAACTTTATTAATGCCGTTGTTGCTTATTTGGACAGTTATTACCCAAGTTAGTATTTTAATAAAGAAACGAATACATCGTGGATCCCCTCGGTTTCTTTCATACGGAGCACTTTGGGAACCCATGCGTATCTCTTTTAGAATATATTCAATATTCCCTGTTCATCAATATTATTTCACAATGTACTCGAAGAATTTCCATAATGCGATAGTTGGATTAAAAAGATTATGTTTTTAATCTCGCTGTATACGCCTTAGGATTTGAAGACGATGCCACAAGTAGTCTCAGCGTCGACAGATTACTTGTGTATTTGTGAGGATTACCGATAATAATTACATTTATTATTCTAGTTCTGTCCATGCAGATTTAAAAATATAAAATTTTATTACCATCTGTGACATTATTTGTGTATCAGAATGGATTACCGAGATATAAATTCATACTTTAATTAAATCCGGTAAAATTTCATCTGAGCTACTGAGCCGTTCTACACTTTAAAATGAGAAGTGACAAAGAAATGATAAAGAAGTGACATATTATGGTTGTGTTCTGTTTCTCCCATTGCAGATTTAATGAGATAACAATTTATTACTATCTGTGTCATTACTTGTATGTTAGAACAAATGCATAATTTCAAAATAAAGCCGGTAAAATTCCATCTGAGCTACTGAGCCGTTTAAGCCTCTGAAAGGCGTTGCCAGAGATATTATGTTTGTGTTCTGGTTTCCCCAATGTATTTTCAAGAAGATTTATTTTTATCTGCTATTATTTGTGTGTTAGAACGGATTATTGAGCTACAAATGCATAATTCAAAAACAAATCCGGTAAGATTACATCTAAGCCATTGTATGATATGTTTCAGTCTGCCAGGAATAAAGAGAAAAATATTCATTATCATCTGTGGAATTAAAATATAAATATAGTCAGGCTGCTAATAGCAAAATCTTGCGTTTCGAATGTTACAAAAACTCATTTTAGGGTTACCGAACTCGCGTTCGTGCTTCTTTTTTCTTAAATATCAAATGTTTATTAGCGGCTTATTATGGTTGACATACTACGGAGATTACATTTTCAATCAAATTAGAGGCGCAAATTATAACCTATATTTTGTTATTTAGACTTAGAATCGGTAATAAACTCAGTTTTCAAACTATAAGAGGGTTATCATGGCTGGCATAATATGATATATTAGATTTTCACTCAAATTAGGAACGCTTGTTTTTGGGCAGATATTAAATTTATATATTTGATTAAATTTAGAGCGTACATTACGAATTCGCGGTAACGCTTCTTATTGGGAAAATGCATATAATATATCTATAAGGAGCTCATTACGGTTGACATGTTATAGAAATAACATTTTCACTCAAAATAAATGAGTCCATTTTCAACTTCGCGGTCGCACTTTTTTTTATTTATAAATGAATGAATATCGAATTTGCAGTAGCGCTTTTTCCTTATACTTATATTAAAAATAAGATTTCGATAAAAATTAGAACTTACACTTTGAATTCGTGGTAACGCTTCTTTTCGTTACGTGGGCCTATTATGCACATAATTAGCTTATCCCAACTGGCATTTTATTACCGCTCTTTTTATGTTAATTCATATATTTAAAATGATTTTAAAATTCTTATTACGCTTGACATATTATGGGAATTGATTTTCACTCAAAACAAATGGTTACTTTACTTACTTTTTCACGTCGCGCTTCTTATTGGGCAGATACATATAAGAATTTTATTACTGTTGACCTACTATGGAAATAGAATTTTTGAATAAATTTCAAGCATAATTTACGAATTCGCGGTAAGGCTTCTTTTTTGTTATATGAACCAAAAATGCGTAATAAACTTATCGGCGTTCCAGAAGTGTGTGTAGCAATATGGTGGTTTACATCAAGTTGTGTAAAGGAACTGAAACCTATGGGCAGAGGGTATATTCACTTGGCTAATACAGACAGTTCCCGAATTCGTAATAGAACTAAAATAAGAAAAATCGGAATAAAATTTTGGTTTATTCATAAATTAATATAATTAATATGTGAAGTTTATTATTCTGACGTAATTTAAAACTGAATTTACAGAGTGTCCATAAAGTCCCCTTACAATAGGAGTATTTTTACTTCATATATTACATCTATGGTATTGATAAATTGTCTTTGCAAATTAAAAAAAAATTATGTAATTCATGTACACCTTTTATATATTGTTATCTTTTCGAAGGACTATTTTTTTTTACCTTTTTTACCGCGCTTTACACCTTTTTACTTTTACCACGCTGGGGTATTGAACTAATTAGATTTCCATTCACTTTATAATCGTACATTTAAACTTCGCGATCACGCTTCATATTGGGCAGATGAATATGAGAATCATATTACGCTCTACATAATATGGAAGTATATTATACTTTGCGGGTGCACTTCATATTCATAATTCATTTTATAGACCGCATATCAGAAGCACATGACATCTGGTATATTTTGACAATTAGTTTTTCTATGAAACAGCGTGTATTTTAAA
Organism: Styela clava; assembly: GCF_013122585.1. Lineage (NCBI taxonomy): Eukaryota > Metazoa > Chordata > Ascidiacea > Stolidobranchia > Styelidae > Styela > Styela clava. The sequence continues at coordinate 1,896,256 of NW_024102838.1, read as the reverse complement.
TTCGCGTTCGCACCTAATTTTTGTTAGACGGACATAGAAAGCGTATAATTAGCTTATCCCACCTGTCATAATGCGTTCGCGCTTTTTCTGTATATCCTTACACAAAACGACTATAAAGAGATTAATACAGCTGGCGTAATATGGAAATGCATTTTCATTCAAATTAAGAATGTACATTTCGGCCTCGCGTTTGCGCATCTTCTTCGGTATATCGTATAGAATGAATGTAGTGAGCTTATACGCTTGACATATTATAAAATTAGATTTTCATTCACATTAGGAGCGTACAATTAAATTGCGTGATCGCGCTTTTTATTGGGCTGATACATATAAGAATCTTATAACGCTTGACATAATATGGAAATGACATTTTCAATCAAAATCAATGAGTACATTTTAAACTTCGCGATCGCACCTATTATTGGTTATATGATTATTGACTGCATATTAGAGGCATATGAAATCTGATATATTCCGAAAATTATGAAATTATAATATTATGAAAACAGCGTACATTTCGAATTCGCGTTAGCACTTGTTCTATGGACCCTAAAAGCGTATAATTACCTTATCTCACCTGTCATAATGCGTTCGCGCCTTTTGCTCTATATATTTATACACAAGAGGGTTAATACAGCCGGCGTAATAGGGAAATGCACTTTCATTCTGATTAAGAGTGTACATTTTGAATTCGCGGTTGCGCTTCTTCTTCGATATATCCGTATAGAAAGAATAGGCTGGCTTATTACGCTTGACATATTATAAAATCAGATTTTCATTCATATTAGGAGCATTTCGACTTTGTGGTTATTTTTTCAGTTTTGGGGGATACAATTAAACTTCATTTTCGCTCAAACCAAAAGCGTACGTTCAACCTAACGGCTGTGTTTTCTGTATATCTTTATACAAGGTGTCCAGAAAAATTTCGAACGATTTTATACTAATAACAATTGTAAGTTTAAATAAATTTTATTGTATGATAAATGAGAATTACAAGCACAATAAAAACTATTAATAAACAAAGAAAAGAAAATTTTAATTGGTCATGCTATGAAATCCGACGAAATTTCTTTTTACATCTTGTCTATATAATGATAATAAGCGGATTATTACTGCTGTCATATTGTAATAAATAGATTAAAGGGCTTCTATCGTTTGGTATATTTTTAATGGATTATCACTCAAAATAAATTAGTACATTAGGACCTGACCGTTGCGTGTTTATTTAGTCACAAGGTCACCGCGAATTCAAGTTTAAATAGGATACAGATCTGGAACGGTACTCACTTGAGTATTGAAGTGGATTTATATGCTTTATTTCCGTATTAAAATGGCGTCCACCATCAGGGGAAATAGCTGTGTGTGGTATCGCTTGCAAAATGTATATCCTATAATCCTAATACAACGTTATACCGTTCCGTTATCGTTACCGTTATTTTCAAACCTGTCGAGTTAAAGTTATGTTCACCACTCAACGTTATACCGTTCTGTTACCGTTATTTTTCAACTTTCGAGAGGGTGTGTGTTTTTATGCTGTTTTTCTTATGCGTGCGTCTTAGTCGACAGAAACGTCCTAACTCGCTTACTTCAATTTTCTTCAGTGGGAGAGAAATGTGATAACAAAACTCATAAATTAGGACCACGCTGTGTTATAATGGACAAAAAGTTACTGTAACGTTACCGGTATTTACAAACTTGTCAAGTTGAATTCATCGTTCTACAACTACAGCGGTATACCGTTGCGTTATCGTTACCGTTATTTTCGAACTTGTCAATTTGGGTTCATTGCTCTCCAACTACAACGTTATACCGTTCCGTTACCGTTATTTTTGAACTTGTCTAGTTGAAAGGGCATGTGTTTTATGTTGATTTTCTTATGCGTGTGAGCAAACGCGTGCCCTTCTGTTTCACAATTCGTCCCCCAAAAATAACTGTCATGTACGTTTTAACATTTTAAACCTTATAATAGTTGTTTTTGCTTTTCTGATAACGTTAAAATCACGCTTTTATCGCATCATGTATCGCCTTTATGCTGATTATGGAATCGACAAAAACGTCCTCGCTTACTTCAATTTTCTTTAGCGAGAGTGAAATGTGATAATAAAATTCATAAATAATGACCACACTGTGTTATTATGGACAAAATGTTACCGTACTGTTACCGTTATTTACGAACTTGTCAAGTTGAGTATATCGTTCCGTTACCTATTTTCGAACTTACCCCCCCCCCCTCCCACAAGAAAAAAAAATGGCGTTTGTTTTTTAAAGGGTTTGTTCATGGTTTTATTCATTTATACTGATTATGAAGTCGAAATAAACGCCCTCGCTTACTTCAATTTTCAGTACTCCCGTAGTATGTGAGCCGAAACGGCGGACACCGGAACGTAGTATGTGTACCAGGTTACGGTTAGGCCATATTTTTTTTCCAATTTTCCTTATTCTAGTTCTATTACGGGTTCAGGGACAAGTCAAATGACTCTCTTATTATTTGTACCTGAAATTATGGCCCAACCTTAACCTGGTACACATACTACGGTCCGGTGTCCGCCATCTTGGGTCACATACTACGGGAGTACCGAATTTTCCTCAGCGAGATAGACTTGTGATAATTATGACCACGCCGTGTTATTATGAACAAATTCGTCTAATCCTCTCGAGTATTTAGATTATACAGACCACCCATATATCATAAACAAGATCAGATAAAATTGAGTCGATAATCGATTTGAGATCTATTTTGACTGATTGTACATGATTGACAATTTGAGTTACGAGTCCAATTGACTTCATTTTAATTCGTGATCCAATTTGTAGCGTGAAATTACCCTTTAGTGGAGTTATGAATCGTGCTTGGCCGTGTCTGTTATACCCTATATTCGCGATATCTTTTTGATTGCATTTCGATCTGTCATTTCAAATTAATTATATCTGTCACTGAATTTGAGTAATATTTGTATTTTTTCCAAAACAGGCTAAATCAGCAAAAATTTCGCAAAAGGATTTAGTAATGCAAAAGTATAGAGCACTGGTTTCCAATCGAGAAATATCAATCCGTTATCGAAAAATCTGCCATCGTTTAGAATTTGTCATAAAATGATCAAATGTGTTAAAATTCACGTTGAGAGATAAGTATGACTGGATATATCGGTCTATCGCTCACGTTAAGATCGCTCATGTGCACAAAACATTGATTGAATGTAAACGTGCCCTTGGTGTAATTTAATATTCATAAAGGCGCTCCACCAATATGGAGGTAACTAATTTTGTTCGCCTACTTTACATCAAGTTGGGTAAAGTGACTGAAACTTATGAGTAGGAGGTATATTCACTTGGTTAACACAGACAGCCCCCGGAACTCGTAACAGAAATTAAATGAGGAAAATCGGAATAAAATTATGGTATACCCCTAACATGGTACACACACTACGGGAGCACTGAAATTTCTTCCCAATGCATTGTGATCTGTATTACAAAACGCATATGTGATTGATAACTTACTTGACATATTCAAGTGCATGCATCTTAAGCAAACAACTGGCTAACTAATCCCATACTCCAAATGAAGTCGCAACCGCCCTCTTTCGACATATGATTAAGCCGTTCTAATCGACTTTGCCTCATCGGGATAAGTACATATCGTTAGATATCCGTGGTCCTTGTATACGGTAAATTTGTAATGTAGTATGCTCGCAGTAGCAAAAATTGTATAGCCCGTGTCAAACTTTAAACGTTTCAGCGCTCCCCAAGTATGTGCATGAAGATGGCGCACAACCTGAACCCTGACCTGGTACAACCACTATGTTCAGGTTGTGCGCCTTCTTGGTGCACATACTTCTGGAGCTCCAAGGTTTCGGTCACATCAAGCTCCGATTACTTAAAATGATAATTTTCAAATAGGATTCGATAGAATTTACATATTTTTCCTGAAAGATGGGGAAGCCGATAATACGGCTTGATTCTATCCTTGTTCGGGCCAAGATGCGTGAACATGCATCGCATAAAAGAAAATTGCGAGAACCTCTGGCATAGATAGTCATTTCTTCTGACATTTTACACGTCATGGTCCCGTGTAGAATTGTATTGGTCAATTATGGGAATCGATTTGCCAATAACAGCGTTAGATACCCTAATGTATTGGCGTTGCGGATTTACGACAGTAAAGACGATAATTGTGTGACTAATGGGAGTGTAATATTTTGTTTAATATCGATGGGTGCGATTGCCTAGTGCAACATTCCTCGCCCTAACCCCAACGCGAGCTGGATAATTACTAATTATTTACTTTAAAAACGTGGCGGTGATGTTTTTCTGAAATCTCGAATTTTTGCGTTAGTACAAAAGATCCGTGGTTTCAACCTGCAATTCTAAACGTTTATCAGTCGAACGTTCAGTCGGCCGTAATCCCGTAGTGTGTGTACTAGGTTATGGTTAGGCCATAATTTTATTCCGATTTCCCTTATTGGACACGTGAGTGGACCTATGGATCGTTTTCATATTATGTTATTGATGTTGTTGTTCTTCTTCTTGTTTTTTTGTCACAGAAAAAAACCACTTTTCTGTTAGATTACTGGACCAATTGCTTTTCGCTACAAGGTTATTACTTATTATTTATTTCAAATACACCGTTGAGCTGAATGGAATTCGTTTTTGTGTGTGCCATGACGTCATCCGAATTTGCCACTGTGTGGCGCTACGTGTCCATATATTTGAGCATAGCTCTCTTATTTTAGTTCTATTACGAGTTCGGGTACTGTCTGAATGAAAAACGAAATTTTTTCTCAATGCATTGTGATCTGTATTACAAAACGTATATGTGTCGTGAGCTTCATAACTCACTTGACAATTTTGCCCCACGATGTTGTCATGCTTATAATTCCAACGCTACCACTTTGCACCCAAGATGAAACGAATCGAACCTGTTGCTGTTGATTTATTCAAAAGAAAAACATTTGTATCCATTATCCGTCAATATCACTGAAAGCTTGTATAATAGAAATCCATTAACGCTAATTATTCGCTAATGCAAATGTCTATGTAGCTTATACATTATGTATATACAGGGTGTCCATAAAGTCCCTTTACAATTTCAATTTCGTTATGAAGTCAGTTGTCAATATATCTTAACAAGGTTTGTTGTATTTTAACCAGTAATAGTTCAAGTACTTTTACTTCATTTAATGCATCTGGGAGGGCCAAAACAATATATGGTATCGATATATTGCCTTTGCAATTTCCAAAAATGGTAAGACTTTATGGACACCTTATACATTTCCCTTTATTCCAAAGCAATGCAAGAATATTGAACCCGTACCAGGCGAATGGCTGGTGACGACATCGTGGAAAAGCCTCAAAATGACGATAATAAGCTATCACAGTTATTCTCAGCTTTTTTCGATACATTTCCCTCATTGCCTATTCTAGAACTCTTCATTCCCCTTCATCGCGGATAAAAACTCGTTAATGGGTCATTAGCTAGCTAGACTTTCGTACTGTTTTAATATTTTATAACTTGTGCATACATTTATTTTTGACCAGACAATCTATTGAAATCAAAATATCAGCGCTGCTAAGAAAATACAAAAAAAAATTCAATATCGGGATGTCTCCGGGTTGTAAGGAGGGTTCGAATCTATTTCGCTTATATGCATTATGCCATTGAGGTCTTGAACATGTATCCCGTCTCTTTTATACCGTTTAATTATTACGCAGATACTGTTACTGTTTTGAGGCAAATAAACATACATACATATACTCCCGTTTCGGCCGTGCATATCGCATTGTACCAAGTCACATGGCTATATGAACGAAAATTATCGGGAGAAGAGTTAAACGTTGAGTTAGCCTTAATTCGTTACAATAAAAATCCAGATGACAATGACTGGACATCACTACATCAAGAAATGAATAATTTTTATGAGTAGTCCTTTGTTTTGAGTGAGGGTATAAGTCCGATGAAATGGTTGGTGAACTATATACTGGGCACCCTGGTCTTCCTAGTATCAAAAGATCTTATTGCTAGCTTATTAGCTTGCATAAAAAATAAAATTGATATCATTAGTTTACCGATCGCTGTTCATAGATTGCGACTCCAGCGACTCAAATTTGTTGAAAAATGAATTTTGCAATATCTCGCGATCCAAGGATATACTAAAATACTGAGGGTTATGTAATGCTTATGCTTAATATTGTCACAAAAACAACTGACTAATATGAAACGGCCAGTTTTACATAACCCGCACCAAGCAATATAAATTATGTACCACTCATCCAAGCCAAAATCAATAAAATTCTAAACGAAAGAACAGAGTTAACTAGATAGTCACGCAATTTTCTAATAAACCATGAATAGAAACAAGCTGTCATGTGAATACTCAACTGATTATAACACTCGCCATACGGCCAGTCTTCTGGAGAAGTAATATTTCTAAACTCTAAATTCTGAAATCTGTTTTTGGCACGTTCCGGCTTTAATTAACAAAATAATTTTCTCAAATATCGATTGGTAACGGAATTATTTGAAGAGGAATGAAATAATGAAATAATCTAGGCAAATAAAATAGGACAAAAAAAAGTGCTACGGACTTCACTTTCATGGGCTAATGAATTTGTATAAAACCTAAAACGTTATTTGGACATTCAAAAAATGAAAATAAAAAAAATTCTCGCATGCCATTTAAGTTATTTCATATTTTTTGTGTTTCTCAATCCGAAAGAAAAAATTGATATTTAAAATCAGAAAAATAGACCTCTGACTTTGGTTGGACTCAGATGACCCCTGACCCGAGTAGAATTGCGATTCGAATTTAGGATCTTCTATATGACTGCTCGATACAACTCAGTTATTTAGTAATCAATAAAAACTAAAACTCAATTTTACATTTCAGGTTCGAAGCAGAAATATAACCGATATCTACGTTTTGAATCTCGCTATAGCGGATTTCATATTCGTTGCTATGCTACCGTTCTGGTCTACTGACATCGCTTTACATAGAAGGTATTTCAGATTTTATTTTCAATTTTTCCAAGGAAATTAATTGGCTTGGACGAATTGACTAATGTCTTGACTTGTGTAGGACATCAAAATTGACTGTTGTTGTTTTGAATCAGTTTAAGCGTTTTAGCAGGGTTCTTGGTGTTTTTTGACGGTTTTTCACTGTTTTTAAGCGTTTTAGCAGGGTTAATTGAACCAGTGGTTCTCAATATTTTTGTTATGGCCTAGTTCCGTGGCACAAAAATTCTGTGACCTATTACTTTCTAATGCAAGGAAAAAACTAAAAAAATATATACTTGAGCACACAACATTTATCAATCAGTCATTCTTAAATATTGTACGCAGAATTTTTCAACGTTTTGGTGAAGTGCTTGTAAAAAATCATTCTTCTCCACAGTTTGTGGTTCAATCGCATCTGAAAGGACCTACGTAAATTGGTTTACACAATCATCATATAATTTTAATTTCTAGATGGGTCTTCGGAAATGCAATGTGCAAGATCGTGACAGGCAGCACTTATTTCCACATGTATGCGAGTGTTTTCTTTCTGACTGCGATGTCAGTCGACAGATTTGTGGCAGTGGTGATGTACCAGTCTTGCAGAAGGTGAGTGGCTCACAATAGAAGGTATTTAAAGGGCGCTCCTGAAGAGTGTGAACCAATATGGAAGTAACTAATTTTGTTCCCCTAATTTACATCAATTTGTGTAAAGGGACTGAAACCTATGGGCAGGGGTATATTCACTTGGCTAACATAGACAGTCCCAAACTCGTAATAGAACTAAAATAAGGAAGATCGGAATAAAATTATGGCCTAACCCCCAACCTGGTACATATACTATGGAAGTACCATTTGAAGAGGGTTGTAGTGAGAATTTGTTTTATTTTCCTTGAAAAGCTCTTGTGCTTTACCTATTGAAAGCTTAGTGCTATCGCCTTCTTTAAATGATGTATTAGGTCTGCAGGTGAGCAGGCATAAACACTGACATAAGCAAACTACTGTCCGCTGGCCAGATCAGGCTCGTTGCGTCATTCAATCTGGCCCGCCTGGTGCTTCCATAACCAAACTGAAGCCAAATTTTGATGTTTCAGCTGAAGGAATTTTTTGAGATTGCGATTTAATTTTGTTTTGGCACAAGGATTATTGTTTTCCACTTTGTTTTTGTAACACTGTGAATATTATTCATGAAATTCGATATTTACGTCACGCTTACATGGCTGGCGGGCCAACTTTGTGGCCCCTGCCCTAAAATTCTTACCCACGACTGTCTAACACCGGAATCTCTTGCGGGAAAAAACCTGTTGCGCCGACCTCTTAATTTTGTTACCAATCTACACATTTTGCTACTGTCAAAGCTAACTTTACCCACTTGTTGTGATTCTGCCAAGATTGAGTTAAATTTAAAACTGTAAAATAATGAATATTTTGCGAGAAACACCAATTTTGAGACTTTGGGTCTAGAAATTTGTATCGAATACCGCTCTTTAGTTAAAAACAACACTTAAAATTTCGGGCGCTCAAGAAGTATGTGTACCAATATGAAGTCCTAATTTTGTTCGCCTACTTTACATCAAGTTGTGTAAAGGGACTGAAACTTTTGACAGGGGGTATACTCACTTGGCTGACAAAGACAGTCTCCAAACTCGTAATAGAAGTAAAATAAGGAAAATCGAAATAATATCATTGCCTAACCCTAACCTGGTACATATACTACGGGAGTACCGAATTTCGGACTAGGAAAAACACTTTTATTCACCAAAAATTTCAAAATTGAATTTAATTGTCATTCAACCGGAACAATCCAGTACTGCCACGAAAACATTTTTCTGGTTTCACTGACGACGATTGCTTTTATGACAAACAAAGTAATTTTGCAAATCAAGCGCCTACTTTTTATTACATAACAAAGTTTGAACAACTAATGTTCGATATGTCACAAATGTTTCAGAAAATAGATTGTGATAAAACAGTCCAATTATTAAAATACAGAATATTTGCTAATACAAACACTTCGCTTAATTTGAAACACTACAAAGTGGTTATCGGCGGGCTTTTATTGTATATACACGTAGCGTGAAATTCACGTCATGCTAGTACTATAGCGAGAGATCTGGGTTACATTTTCCATCGCTAGTGAATATCGCTTATTTTTAATCCACATTCTGAAACGCCATAAAATTTTATATTCTCAGTGAGTGGTGGTACTTTACTGATCGCCCGTAACTTCGCTCAGAAATTACAATATAAGCATAGCTGGTTTAATTTCATACCCAACCCTGCACATGGTTTGCCAAATGTTCAGGCCATCTTATCGGATTTCCTCTCGTCAACACGAATGTGAAAAAAACACAATTCACGCAAAATTATTAGCAAAAGTTTTTGGTCTACTTCTCGGTAACATTCGATTTTTGCATCATCGGTCGTGATCGAACGGAATATGGCAATAAGTTAGAAATAAGGATGGGTATTTGATCCCAATCGCAAATTGAATGGCCTCGTCCGTAGAGGGCAATTCGACTGCCATGTCGACAGTATGTTAGCAATAGGTAGAGTTACCATATATTTTTGACTTCAAAGCGGGACGCCTCCTGTAACTTTACAGTTTCCGATTTTACTACATAGACCTACATTTAAGCCATCCCGACTGTCTTCTTCGACCATATTGTCATTGAGAGTTCATGCGCATATTCTCTGTCTAAATATCGAGTTCAGTTCGAAAAATAGAAAGGAATAGACGCTAACGATACAGATGATCCGAATTTAGATTTTTTTATGTACAGCAAAAGGAACAAAGAATAATAAAATAGGCTGCCGTTTTTAAGCATTGAGAATTCACTTATTTTCCCAAGCATGCTTTTCTGTAGATAACACCTTTAACAAAACGTTTCAATGTTACATTCACGCAAACGTCCGAACAGGACCAATTAGAATTGATTCTACTTGTGATACGTTCGCTAACAATGTTAGTGGGAAACAACGAAACAAACAAAATAACGCATTCACATTCAGTAAGTAGGCTAGCGTTGCGCTACACAGCGACAACGGTAACGAGGACATGTTCGTGTATTATACTGGATGGCTGAACGTAAAAGCGGGACTTTTGGCTGACTTTGGGACGGCGGGACAAGACGCTAAAAAGCGGGACTGTCCCGCCTAAAGCAGGACGTATGGTAAGCCTAGCTATAGGTAAAAGACTATTACGATGCCATATAGACAGCAGATTAGTAATATGAAAATATATATGGTTCCAATCATTATTTGAATGGCCTCCATCCCAAGGGGCAACATATTTGAAATACTGATCAGAAAACAAAACTCAATTAGAACACGAAAGAAATGCTTCGACACACGGGGCTTGAAAATTGTGCATCGATACCGGTACGGCCTGAGAGCAACAAGTTTCCTACAATATTGACAGACAAACAATACACAATCAGAAGTGTTTCTTTTTTTTGAAAAGAAAACGTCAATTTTCGATGAATTATAGAATCCCATAGCACTCAAACGAAATTTGAATTCAATTTATAATTCAAAGCTTTCTGTCGGTTTATTTTATGTTTAAGGGATGAAAATTCGAGATCGATTATTCTATCAGTTAAGAAGAAAAACGTTTTTTTTTTTCAAAAACAACAACAATCAACCCCAGAGCATCAATGGGAATTTAGCAACGATTCATATGTGAACTACATTCCGATAATCTTAAAATCATATAATTTTGCGCATCTTTACAAACAGTATTCCAAGAAAACCGCCGAGTGTGAATTCAAACTGGTGTTTACAAGTAGAATCAACACAGTGACGATTATTTGATCCCTCTTCTATGGCACAAGTGCTCGTAAACAAAACTTTTGTCACTTCAGACGCTTTGAGGGGTTCATGAGCATCGTTGAGTGGCATTCCTATCAGTCGGAAACGTTAGTGTCGAGTTATTGCTGACTTTATAAGCAAAAATATACATAAGGAGTTTTGGGTGATTCAAACACAACATTCGACTCAGGGTCCGGTTAGACCTAACATGGGCGAACTGGGGTCCGCGAGCCAAATGCAGCCCGTTGGGTAATTCATTCTGGCCCGTCTGATGCTTTCAGAAACTAAAACTAAATTTTGATCATCCCTGCATTATAATGCATCCACAGGGCGCAAAACCTTAAAAAAGACAAAAGATTCGTTAGTCCCGCAGAAATTAAATCAATAGTGCAAGTTAGTTTTGGCAGTTAGCATTTGTTCAAAAAACTGAAGCAATACGAATCAAACCGTAATGTCCATCGCGCGCCAATGCCCCATCAAATTATTTCCCCACGGGGATTATAATTTGGTTGGATTTATTTTTGTGTAATTGCATTAAACATTGATGAATCGACATTTAATGTATATTCTGGCGTTAAGTAAACGGGTTTTGCTTTTTGGATGTTTCCGGTGGGCGTTTGGAAGGTGTGTAATATGATTTTTTTTGCAAAAATCTATAATTCAATTTCCTAATGGACGAAGTATGTTTATAAAAAATGCCAAATTACTCATGTCTATCCAAATTTTCAGTACATTAAATCGGGGTTTACATTAACTACTTTTAAAAAAATAATAAAATATACAGCGTGAACATAACAGAATATAGATCATTAGGAACAAGTAAAGAAGACATAATTTTTGTGCAAAGCAGAAGCATTAAGTACTTTCAAAATTAGGAATACCATAATGGCATTGGACGGCGCTCCAGAAGTATGTGTACCAATATGGAGGTAAATAATTTTCGCCTTTTTTACAAAAAGTTGTGTAAAGGGACGGAAGCTTATGGATAGGGGGTATATTCACTTGGCTAACACAGACAGTCGCCGAGTTTGTAATAGAACTAAAATAAAGAAAATCGGAATAAAATTATGCTCTAACCTTAACCTGCTACACACACCACGGGATTACTCATAATAGTATTGGTCTGATAAATAATAAGAAATATATTTCTTTCCACAAGATATATTTGTGATCTTTCTGTAGATCATAGTCGAATATCTTCAGACAAATCACGATAGAACTGTAAAGATAACAATTAAGTCAAGTTACTACAATAAAATTCTATAAACATTCAAATAGAATATTTTTAGTCTGTCTCATCATGGCTTCATAAGTTAATTAATATGGCTTGTTTGTTTATTTTGAGGTTGTTCCTTCCAAGTTGCTGTTTATCTTTTTGGTTCGTAATTGATTTAAATCATTTAAGAAAATAATATAAATTTCGATAATTTGAAACTAAAGCGTCATTGATTAGGAGAGAGCCTTTCTCCTTTTTTATAACGAACAAACAAGAGAGAGTGCAATTGACTGATATCGACTGAAAAGTTTCGTTGTATTCGGTATTCGGTGTTCGGTGTTTAATCTACTTTTCAATTGTCACTCACTACACTGTTGGATATTTTTTGATTGTAATTCAAATTTAGCTTCCCTATTGTTTTGTCACTTTCCCAATCTTATTTATTTATTTCTATCGTAAACAGACCCAACAATAGATATCATTATTTATATACATGCCATTGCGTTTCTTTCCACAGTTGTAAAATGCTTGTCTGAAGAAGTTTGACCTCGGTCAGACGAAACGTTACAGAAATACATTTGTGTTAGAGTGCAGCAAGACTCTTGAATCTAATAGAATGCTTAGAAGAGCTCGTATTTTATTTTTAACAATGCTTCCGTTGGCTCCGAACAAGATCGTGTACAATTGACCACTGATAACGACTGAAAATGACTCAAAAGTTTTGGTAATCTGGTATGCTATGCACAAAAATTATGTTTTTTTTTTTAAATATGTTCCAATTGGTCTGGGAGAAAAACGTCGAGAACTAAAAAAACAACGCCGTAGAACCAATTAACTAATTAATTTCACTGATGGCTGCATTTTCGCATGAAAACCTGGAGCGAAAATAAATCGAAATTAATATATAATTTGTACTAATGGAAATGCAGTGTCGTCTAATGAACTTGACCTTTTAAAAATGATGAAAAATGTGTTTATTGATCGTAACAAGCATTCCAAGCAATATTTGACTTTTTCAATTAAAAGATTACTAATGCATTGGAGAAAGAGTCTTTCTTCCTGTTTACTTATTGCTGGGAATCCGTACGACGTCAGTGACTAACTGATTCCCAACTACTTTTCCAACTAATATTATATTCTATGTTATTATTTAAGAAAAATTAGAATCATCTACATGGGGAGTTTTTAGTACTTAGAACTTTACTGAAAAATACTAAAATGACCCAATAACTAGAGGATATAGATAGACTATTTATTGGTTGAAACAAGCATTCCAAGCAATATTAGACTTTTCAATTTAGGATTACTAATGCATTGGGGTAAGAGTGCTAGGATATTGGGTAATGAACTACAAATCCTGCTTTCTTGTTTACTTCCTGCTCTGGATCCGTATGAGGTCATTGAAACAAAATACGTGAAATAGCAGTAGAGTGACAAGAATACCTCTATTTCTTGACATAAAATAGCAAGAATATTTGCCTTTTTATACTGGGATCAATGGTATATTTTGGCGAGAATTAGAATTTATGAATGGCACAACCTCACTCCTAGCAATGCACTTGACAAAGCAGCCCTAGTCCCTAGTTCAGTCCCCAGAAAAATCTTAAACATGATGCCCGGACCAAGTACACAAGACGTAAATAAATAAAATGTGATGACGTATTCTGGGTTACACTAAAAAAGTGACGCAGATTAAAAAAAGTTAGTATGAAATGCTAATTAAAACATTTAACGACTGACACCTTTTACCAGTATTGAATTACGGTGAATGCCATTTAAACATTTCACGACTGACGCTTTGTGACAGTCACTTTGTTTAACGTTGAAATGACAAAAATTTTTATCTTAATATTGCGTAACTTTTTAACACCCTGTATATGCAAGATTTCAGGACGAAAATAAATTTTCCGAATTTTGCCCAGAATTTTTTTTTCCACGATAGATCTCGATCTATCTAAGCTGACTGATAAATTAGGTTCTTGGTCAGTGGTTGTCAAACCTTCTTGTCAATTCGTCGAATCTCGCTTCAAAAAATAACTAGCTAACAAAACTAGCTAGCTACAAAAACAGATGGGAAGGCGAAATTATGTTTTGTTTAAAAAACACGATGAAAAAACGTGAATGGAACGTAAATATCCAAAATGAAGAAATGTAAATATCCTGAATAATGCGTGCAAGATATTTGAATTTTCGGTGCTCCCGAAGTATGCGAACCAAGATGGCGGACATCGGAACGTAACATGGGTAACAGGTTGGGGTTAGGCAATAATTTTTATCCAATTTTCCTTATTTTAGTCCTATTATCAGTTCGAAGACTAGCCAAGAGCCTCCCGTAGTATTTATGCCTAAAATTATGGCCTAACCCTAACATAGTACACATATTACAATCCGATGTCCGCCATCTTGGTTCGCATACTTCGGGAGCCCCAAATTTTCAATGAGCTTCACGCCCCCTCAAAAAATTGTGTACCTATTGTTAGACTAAACTTCATAGACCTTGCAGATGCAGATTACTCATCTCAAATCCAACACCCTCGCTTTACGTAGATTGCAATAAATTGGGTAGGCAATCCAAAAAGATTCCAGTTTTACAAATATAAGTAGCTCCTTATAGATCCCCAGATATACGTAGCTTTTGTGCAAAGATTCGTTCATAGCTAAAAGCATAAAAAAGCGCGGAATAAAAATATATTGTCAAAGACCGCAACCTAATATGAGTTATCCTAAGGGATTCAAAAGTTTTACTGCACGCTAACACAAATATATTTCTGTAAGGTTTCGCCTGACCAAGGTCAGACTTCTTCAGACATACATAGTTCAAACTATAACAAGAAAAACAGTTGCATGCATATTTAAATATAATATGAGTTAACTATATTTATTCGTTTCATCTTTTTAGAACAAAGGTGGCGGCGACAGTAGCTGTAGTGACCATATGGTTGTTATCAACAGTCCTGGGACTTGTTCCTCTCTTCTTCAGAGGAGTAGTGGATACAAACGGTAGGAAATGATTTTTCTTTAGTCTTTCCCACATTCCATTTCTCTTACTTTTTACTCTTTCCATCAATGTCTTTTTATACCTCTCTCGTTCGTTTTCTCTTTCTTTGTCGCTTTCTCTCTTTCTTCCTGTTTTTTTTTTCATCATTCTCGCTCTCTTTTCTCTTTCCTCTTAATCTTCCTCTCTCTCTTCAAAGCCTAACACGGCACGTGGTGTATCATTCTACTCATCAGCGCCCCCTATTTTTAAACTGTTCCATCAGCAATCACGCGGTAATTTCATGATTAATTTTTGGTGTTATGCAAAATATGACTGGCGTAACAAATTTTGTTGGCTCACAAGTTTATTGGCATAAGCTCCGAGCTTGCCTATAGCACATTGCAGTGGGCGGTTACACATCTATTAGAGACTATATTATTAATTAGTAGCAAATTCCCTTTTATGAAAAGTTACAGCTCTGAGACTGCTTTACTGCTTTTTCAATTTTCGTTTCTTACTCTCATATATACCTTTACTGGATCCCGCGATTTCAATTTTGCACAGACGCCGCAGTATTTAGGGCCGGTCCTGTATATGTCAATCACTTTATCTGTATTTAATTAAGCCATATTTTTTTCCACTTCTAGATATCCCAGCATGTACCTGGACATTTAACGAAGAAATCGAGTCTCATTCTGCTTGGTTTATGGTTTACGTTATAACAAGGTAAGTCCTGGCACACAACGGGCCATGTTCATGCATATCGTTGAAATTTCAATTGCGTCTTTCGCCCCGATAAAAGTCCTACAAAGCGGCTATTGGTATATAACATTGGTTCTCAAACTGGGGTCCGCGGTCGCTTAGGGATCCGCAAAGCAATTTTAGGTGGACCGCGAGACAACTTTAACCTCGGTACAGCAGCAGTTTGATTTGAAGTAAAATTTTGATGTCATGCTCTTACAGTGTTTCTACAAATTACGACACGTTCTACCGAAGACATTATTACGTAACAAACGTTGGCTAATGGCAAGTACCGTAAATCAGAGCGTGTTGTTTATGAATGGCGTGTGCATCTGATTGTAAATTTTCTCAGGTAAAAAAATAAATTTAGACATAACGATTCATATGTCAGATTTGGTTTTGCTGTGATATTCTGGGGGAAAAGAAAAACCACAGTGGCATCGTCCTACCCGATGTCGCTAACATGGCACTAAAAATGCTCATTCCATTTGCAACAACTTACTTAAAACAAAATTACCTGCTATTAAAACAAAATGTTGAAACAGAATGGACGTGACACGATATGAGAGTTGCATTATCCAAAACAGAACCCAAGGCAGAAAAACTAGTGGATGCCAAGCAGGCGCATCTATTTTATTAAACTGTTTTAATGTCATTCAATAGATGAATGCTTGAAATACTGCGTTGCTTTTTGCTTTATTTCTTTAGTGGACCGCAAGTCATCAGAAAAATTGAAAGGAGACCGTTAATGCATAATTTTTCAAAAATGTTTGAGAACCACTGGTATAAAACGAGCTCTTGGAAGTAACGGAATGTTTTCGGGTCGGCAATGCCTCCCCAATTTATCACACCCCGGGTAAGGTGGTGGGATTTTAAGCCTAAAATGTTTACCTGCTATGCCGGCACAGTTAAGTCTAATGCTCTAACGACTAGGTCATCGCTCTATTATGTTTTTACTACACGCTTGCTCAAGCAGGTCTCAATGCCCGTTTCTATAAGTATAGAACGTATCGGTTGAAGTTTACCAACTGACGTTTAATGCAAACAAGATTGCATGAATTACTACGCTGATGTACAGGGAACTATATGTAAGTTTACTCAATGCAAGATCCTAAACATAAAGTAAAGTCAAAAGAATACCAATAAAAGTATTGCGAACAATAGCCATCGCGTTCAATGCGCGGTCTTGGGCCAAGAACAACTATACATATGAGGATGTAATAGTAGTTAACAACTGGGCACGCGCGTGAAGAGTAACTTCTATCAGATCTATCTAAACGCAAAAAAATGTTTGCTCGCGTATTTTAATGATCTCTTCGTGTTACATTCACTTTCTTCTTAAGGTCGTTAGCATATTCGTTTTTAGTTTCAAGTCGTTTTTAAAAAATCTGTTTGTTAATTTCAGGTCAATTATCGGGTTTGCAATCCCCTTCATAATCATAGTTTTCAGCTACTTTTCAATAATTTTCTTCCTGAAAACGCGGGAAACGAGAGGAAAACTGACGGGAAAATGTCAGGTTGGTGGTTCTATTCATTTTAAAAAGCGGAAATCATCATTCTCCGATACCCTTTCCCTCTCTTGAGGGAATTATGGAATTATCTTTGGGTCAGACGTTTTAGTCACTAGTGACCTTGATCGGCCTACTGTCTTTTCCTTGTACACCAAGTGGCCTTAGGGATATTTTTGCTAATTTGTTGTTGTTACTAGTTTTATTATTGTTAATGAGCGCACAAAAATTGCTACTCTCCTCAACTAAAGGACCAATTTCTAATTTTAAGATCTTTAAGGACGGAAGTAGCCTCCAAAAGACTATCGCTTCCTTTTGTATTTATATTCCCTCCTATGGGATACAATATTTCACTCAATATTCAATGTTTTCATATTTAATATTTTAGTCATTTGATTTTTTAATATAGCTAAAGAGGAATTCTTTTTATTTCGTCACGCTTTTCAGCCTATCTTTCCTATAATATCGGCGCTTTAAAATCTTACCTTACCGGTATCGATGCTCGACTTTCGTGTCCGTATATTTGAGCATCTTTCTCATTCTGCTTACAGGATCGGGCAACCCGAATGGTTCTTGCAGTAGTTGGTGTATTCTTATTATGCTGGCTTCCAAACCAAGTTTCCAATTTTATCTTCGTAGCCCAGACCTTGGAGATTATGGGTAAGAGTTTTAAGTTGTGGAATAAGTGCCAGTACAACGGTTTTTGTTTGTGCGGCGCCAAATTAGCAGGAAGAACAACATTATGGCCCACTCACACATAAAAAAAGAGTCTTTTTAAATAAAACTCTAGTTTGTGATTGTTGATGTGTACTTCGCGTCTTTTAAAGTTTGTAAATATGTAGACCCAAGGATTACAGGTTAAAAGATCAATTCTTCTTCCTCGCCTCTGCCTGATTTCCCTTTGAGTTTCTATAAATATCACTAATGTTTACTAAACTCGGTTAAGAGGTTAAATCAACCGAAGAGTTTTTCTACTTGTGCTTACATACTATTTATTTGGAAAATTCACAAGAAAAAGACCTTTCATAATTTTGTATTTGAACCTGGCAAGGCGTATTTCAGGGGATTTTTACGCATTTTGTTGATTTTCGGAATAACTTTATATACCAATCCGAAAAATTTGTGATTTTTGACTGTTACATTGCCCAGACCCTGTAAATTAATGGTAAGAACTTTGAATCGATAAGTCGATTTAAATCGGAATGGTATATTTTATAGAAATTGATACTAATTGAAAACACATGAGAAATTTTTTTAAATTGGTTTGAACTTGACAGAAAGTTTCAAGTTGATAAAATAATGCTATTTGTAGGCGCATGAAATATAGAGTGTTTTAAAATATAAGCCTCACTCATTTCCTAACAAAGAACGAAAACTTCCAGATAAAGAAGTATTTTTTCTAATTACTTTATGTGCTTGAATAAAAAGAGTATTACTCTTATCTATTAAGAATTTGAATGTATTAGTTTTGAAAAAACAGCAGTGAGACAAATTTTTGAAAATAGATTCAATCCCTAGATACAAGCCTCAGGTCCCCAATACTAAAACAGACATGTTACGTGTTTTGGGATTTCAAATGAGAAAAACGGATGATACGCTATTTTAATACCTTACGTACTGACAAGACATAAAACAATATTCAATTGTTTTCCTAAATTTAAAATATTACTCATATCACTTCCAGTAGACGTTAGAAACGGGTAGACTTCAAACTCATCTTAATAGGTGGTATATACATGAGGGTTGATCTTGCGATATAGTCTAACCTAGGGGTGGGCACGGTTTTTGAATCAGGGGCCAAAAATTTTGCCCACCCAAACTGGCGGGCCATGTAAGTATGACGTAAAGAGTTACACTTTACAATGTTTACAGTGTTACAAAAGCAACAGTGGGGAAAACAATAAATCTCGTGCCCAAACTTAATTTAACTACAATATCAACAAATTTCTTGAGCTATTTTTTAGCTAAAACATCAAAATTTGGTTTCAGTTTGGTTGTGGCAACTGGCAGCATCAAGCATGCCAGATTAAATTAACTAGCGGGCCGTATTAGGCCCGCAAGCCATACTTTGCCCATTCGTGGCCTAACCACTCATGAATATTAGTAAATGGGTACACGTTTTTTTACATTCAACGTGAAAAGTTAATTTACAAAGTCTGAAATTGGTATTTTTATTCTTTAGATGAACCTGACGAGCCCAGTATGACGCATTACTACGTTCACATGTTCAGTTCCTGTCTAGCGTGGATACATAGTTGCGTGAACCCGATTTTATATGCTTTCATGAGAGAAGACATGCGATTAAAGGTAGGTAAATGTGCGTGAACCCGATTTCATATACTTGCATTAGAGAGGATATGAGACTGAAAGTAGGTAAATGTGCGTGAATCCGACTTTATATGATTTCATGAGAGAAGTCTTTAGATTAAAGGTAGATAAATGTGAGTGAGCGCAATTTTATATACATTCATTGAATTGGACACGAGATTAAATGTAGATAAATTAGCGTGAACGCGATTTATATACTTTCATGAAAGAAGACATGAGATTAAAGGTGAATAAATGTGCGTGAACCCGATTTTATATGCTTTCATGAGAAGAGAGAGAACTTGATATTGAAGGTAGTTGGAGTAAATGTGCTCAAATATATGAGTTTGTTATGTTTGAAATCAATTTTGCGTTTCCTATGTGGGCTATATAGTGTTCTCTGTGACTAATTCCTCGCCCTAAATGTTCTCGGGATGCCGCGAAATAAATATCAAATGAATCAAAATGGTATATTTTTAGCCAATATGCAAAAATTTATTACACCACTAGTTGGACCAAACCACGTCTGCGCCTCAAATTAAAGAAATCGGTTATAAATCGGGTAGTTAGTTTCCCAGGCTAAAAAGATTCAGGTGTTTCCAATACATAGTTGTTCACGGTATATCAGCGACCTCTAGTATAAAAGCTTTTAAAAGAGAAGGCGTATAGGCACTTCCTAGAAGTGCTTTTCACAAGTAACAACTAATGAACGAGATACTGGGATATTCTGGGAAATTCCCATTTTTATTGGCAGTTGGGGTTACGCCAGACTATCTACTTATCTTTCTTCTATGCTGTTATGCAAGAGGATCCTTTCACCTATATTGCAAGGATGCTGTAGCAAGAATCTTGCTGCACACTAACACAAATATATTTTTGTAACGTTTCGTCAGACGTAATAACTCAGTGCGCAGCAAAACTCTTGAATCAAATAGAATAGACATATTTTTGACAATCTGGGTGAAACTGTGTGTGATTTGGAGTAACCCTAATTTTTTACCCTGCAACGCCTGTGATTTAAATATTAACCTGTTTTATTTATTTTTATTTACCCCGTTTTATATACAGTAATTAAAACTCATTTATTTAACAGTTAACAGAAATTGTCAATTACAATGTAAAGCGATGTTGTGGCGGCACCACGTGGGAGAATTCACGGAAGAAGCAAAATAAACGATCGGACAAAAACGAGGTATAGATTTTTGTTTGATTTTAGTAATAGAAGGACGGCATAACTGACCATCTAATGGAAACTTTAAAAAGAAGCGATTTCGACGATTTAAGGTTCTTCTCGTAGGGTAATATCTGCATGAAGGGAAATTGTTTGGAATTTTGGTACTCCTAAAGTATGTAAACCAAGATGGCGGACACCGGAACGTAGTATGTGTACTAGGTTAGGGTTAGGCCATAATTTCAGGTAAAAATACTACGGAAGTCATTTGGGTAGTCCCCAAACAAGAAAAGTTGGAATAAAATTATGGCCTAACCCTACCCTGGTACGTTCCGATGTCCGCCATCTTTGTTGACATACTTCGGGAATACCGGAATTTAAATACAACACAAAACCATCCATTTAATACAGTGGTTTTAACCTTTTTATATTCTACTCTTCGCCTATTTTAAGACTATTCATTCTCCTTTCGGTATGAGTATAATTTCGCTTTTAGTTTGTTTTTAATCTTTAATGAATCTTTTACATTCTACATTCTTTACCATTCTTTTTTTTTTACATTTCACCCTTTTCCTATTTGAAAACTATTCATTCTATCTTTGACAGGAGTATAAATTCGGTTTTCAATCTACAATGAACCTTCAGCTGGTGATACGCACAAGTCGCACTCAGACTTTTATAAAGTCTGAATAGTTTATAATGTGTGCGTATATATGCAATAATAATAATTGTGCAGTTCTTTCTTTTTCTATTATTTCGCAGAGGGCGTGTCTATATGTTCGTCCGATAGGAGGACACCCCCTCTAAGATTTCACCCCCTAATCATCCATGATTTTCAGGTGTGACATCATACTAATATTTGAATATTCAGAAAGTGGCTCATATGACGGTGAAAATGATCAGTCAAATACATAACACATTTTTATAAGTTACAAATAGTTTTATCACTATCACTAACAACAAAAGATGTACCACCGCCTACATTTTGAAACTAACCCCCCTCCCTAAATAAAAAGCTTGGGAGCATGTTGGTTGGGACCATATGTACACGTTTCTTTCCTAAACATTACCACAATTCCTATATATGTTTCAGGGTTGTACACTAGGGTCACATGCCTCAATAAAGTCAGACGATTTGCTGCACGAAGGGAACCAACGAACAAAAGACTTCCCGTCAGTCACGGGGTCATTCAGGTATGCCGCGGCAGCAATAATTTTTTGGTCTTAATAAGATTGTAATGTCGCAAAAAATAGACAACACTGATGACATCATAAGTATAGGTGACGTCATGATTCATTAATATGTCATCGAGATAAGTTATGAAGGCACGCATTATATAATAACGCAATTACAACATAAGTAGACCTGCGTCATAATCCAATAATGTGTCATCGAAGTAAATTGATGGCACGCAATTTCAACAAATTTCCTGGACGATTTTTGACTAAAACATCAACATTTGGTTTATTTATGTTGTGGCAGCATCAGCGGACCAGATTGAATTACCCAACGGGTAGTTTGCTCATGCCAGCTTTAGCCGCTAACCCCTCCTTTCCCAACGTTTGACTATCATTTTCTGTTATTCATCTTCTAAGAAAAAAAATTCTCTATATCTATTTCTAATACATTATTGGAAGGCCAAATCAAAACAGCGATAACAAAGACGAAAAGCGGAAAGGTGTGAGGTGTCAGTAAGACCTTATTTCTCTCCATGCATCGGATCCATGCTCGTATGTGTTGCATAGCCTTTGTGAATAAATCAAAGCTGTGGGGGTACGGGTCACGTAAGACAATGACGGTCATCTAAAACGAGCCCTGTTGAATCAAAACATGTCCTCGAAAACGATTTACTGGTTGGATAACTCGAGAGCTTTAAACCAGTGAAGAAAACAAATATTTTTGGCTTTTCAACATCTCTAACTTTCATTGAAATACTTGATAAATACAGCTTCAAATTAAGATTTGGAACTAGTTAGAGGAACATATTTCTTTGTGATTTTTCATATAATTTTTTTTCATGAAATTCCAACATTTTACATTTTGTCTTTAAAAACCTACGTCCATACCCAATTTGGGTCTAAAAACGACAAAAAAGTCGTTGTCAAAATTACAATTTGTTGAATTTCTTTCCCGATCCAGAAATACGGAAACTTTTTCACCAAACCATTACAAATATGCTTGTTAAACATCCATCTATGTTGCATACATCAACACATGGAACGCTTGTTCTGATTATCACTTGGCACTGAAATGAGCCATTTTCATCTCAATTTAAGCTTGAAAATAGCTTTATTGATTTCAAATACTATTTTGTGGACGCCCACTATATGGTGGGACATACCTTGGGCTAGGAAGCGTCTTGCAAGATGCGCACCACATCCATTTGCATATGTATTGTGACCTTTTATTTATATTCATTTCCTAGTTCCGATTACCAATCATATATGCAGTGACTTTTTATTTTATTTTCATTTCCTCAGTGAAGTGTATATACATTTGAATTGTTCGCAAAACTGAATACCAGTTGTGCTTGTTCATACTATAAGGCTCTCTACTCATTATTATTAGTAAAATGACATTGAAATCTCATATGTAGAGTATTTCTGTAGACATATCGACTTGGACCTTAGGAAAGGTAGAAAAAACGGTACCCATGAAGTATGCGAACCAAGATGTCGCACAACCTGAACCCTAACCTGGTACACAACCTGACTTCAGGTTGTGCGCCATCTTAGTGCGCATACCTCAGGAGGTCCGAAAAAACTACATCGTTTGTTCTTTTACCAATTGATGTCTGGCAATAACCTTTATGTTAACTTTTTTTCACCACTCAGGGCCACGCATCCATATTGATTAATTACAACGGCATATTATTAACAGTTTTAAAATATTGTAATAATTAGATGGACTATGACAAACCGGCAAGTCTCGGGTTTTCTCAAAACTAACAGATTCGAACTTATTACCAACTGATTTACAGAGTTTTCTATGGATTGAAAGTATTTACAAACGTCTTATAAAAATAGGAAATTCTTTCCCACATCTAATAGCTTTATTTATGTTCAGATTGACAACAATTCACAAACCATCTATTGACGAACATGACCCGATAACCCCTGATGAATCTCTATTGAACCGTGAAGAAGAACCATTCAAGCATGACAACAATATTGACCTGACGATGCGTGATGACTTTGCGTACGACTTAAATGAAAAGGTAAGATATTATGGTATTTTAATTTTCCTCCGGGAGAAGAGAAAAGCCTGTAGGTCCGTTTTATCATACGGCACACCGGCGCTCTCGTAGTATGTGAACCAAGATGGCGGACACCGGAACGTAGTATGTGTACCAGATTAGGGTTCGTCAGACCATAATTTTATTCTAATTTTCCTCATTTCAGTTCTATTACAAGATCGGGAACTAGCCAAGTAACTCCCGTAGTATTCGTACATGAAATTATGGTACACATACTACGTTCCGGTGTCCGCTTTCGTAGTCCACATACTACCTGAGTACCGGCGAACCTAATCCTCGAGTCTAGTTGTTTCAGATCTTGCATACGAATATTTTGTTTGATTTTAATCGTACTAGATGTCGTGGTACGTAATATGATTAAACCGCCTTATCGGCTTTCCTCTCTTCTGGGATGAATATGAAAATTCTAAATCCCAAACCCTACCAGTTTAGCGTTCCAGGCAAACGGACTTTGAACGGAAATATTCATTTCTAAAAGATACAAGTTTTATGTCATTAAATTCATATCCTTACGATTGAATCATCATATTAAAGCAGTATAATGTCAACGTTGTCACACTAATTTCTGGATTTCGAACGCGAAACTTGATAATAATTTGCTTAACGCTATCTTTATTGCTTGGAATTATAAAGTGATGTACATTTTTGCCCTCGCCAAAATTCGACTCATATATCCACTTATCAACAACTTGTGTGAAAAAATTGAGCTTGCAACCGACTGGTAACAAGACGAGAACCGCTGTTTTCTCATTTTTTATAGCCATCTTGTAAACTGTGAGCTTTCTTCCACCTCTCTCTCTCTCCCTCTCTCTCTCTCTCTCTCTCTCTCTCTCACTCTGAAATAAAAATAACATCTTATTCTAGACGAAATCATCTTTTTTAAACACAAAGAACACTTATAAATCTGTTTGCAAAAAAGTTGCTATTAAAAAAAACTTTTTTTCTCAGGAAGACTATTAGTAATATTTTTAATATCTCTGTACTCAACTATGGTCATACCGGTACCGTGTATCTGAGCTTCGCTTTCTTGTTATTACAGGAGAATCTTCTGAGCGATGTAATGAACTCCCTGGAGCATGAAGACAATTTAAATTTACGTAATGATGACGAAATACGTGGGCGTGTCTCCATGGTTGAATGCACAAATAGTGACGTCAAAACTACACTGGCGAATGGGCACTCAGATTCAATCTTATAATTTTTTTGGAATTTCACACCAATATGGAAATACTTTACCTCAAATGACTATGAGTGTCTGTTTGTCTGGATAAAAGTCATGACCGAGCGAACAAAATGCGAAAATTCTTACCAGACAATATTGACTAAACGTGGTTCAAGTCACTGATCTGTATCTACTTATATCCACCTAGTACCACTAAGTCAATGTACCTATCAGTACCAACGGTGATTTATTTACCTCGAGCTTCGAGTTGGGAACTCGAGCAAGTGCTCGTTGCCAGCACAAAATTTGGCGGGGGGGGGGGGGATTTTTTTTTTGCAATATGACATAATACGACTCGTGTCTTTTGCTCTGAACAAGGTCAGATAAAGGCAGTCTTTGATATATAACGATATTTTGAATTATCCACAGATTTATTTCGATGTCAGCGTATGGACTCGAAAGTTTGTTTGACTTTATCGGCACTTGGCCGCAAAGTGAATATTTTATGAAAACAGATCAACATACAGCCATATAAGTAGTATAAATATCAGTCTACATCAGTGGTTTCTAACTTTTTTGTTGGAGCGGAACACCAAACATTTTAGAGGCTCGAGGAACTACTGTGCAATACTTCAGTTGTCTTTTTATTTATGTTTTATCACAAATCATTCATACTTCTAAGACTGTAGAACAGGGGTCGGCAACTTTTTGTCACTCGCGGGCCAAAATTAAAGGTTGCAAGTCATTGGCGGGGCGCTCTTTTTTTAGAATGTTAAAAACGAACGGATGAGCCACACAGATCAAAAGTTAAATTTTAAGCAACGCGGGGAGACTGACCATTTGCATATTTTTTGCGCCATCAAACCATTTGCACTCAGCAATAACTTTTCTGCGTTTTGCTGCATTTGTCTAATTATATTTAAGTTAATTAAACGCGTAATTGTGAATTATATACTTGTTAGATTATAATATAATTTAGTTTACACGTGGCTCAAAATAAATTCTGTTACGTAAAGAACATAGTCGTCAAAACAGCTAGTTTGTTACTATAATTAGGTGAAGCGTCGCGGGCCGGATTATACTGCTCTGCGGGCCGGATCAGGCCCGCGGGACGTAGGTTGCCCACCCCTGGAATTGTATAAACTATAAATATATATAAATGAAAAACGAATACTGGAAACATTAATGATCGTTGAAGTAAATCCGCCAGGCCGTAACGCAGCTCTCCTTACAGTTTTTAGCCTTGAAACAAACTCACAATGGCCGACTGGTCATACTTTTTTGTTGTTGAGGGGGGGAGGAAGTGTTTGGGGGGTTGGGGGGAGGAGGAAGCTGGTATAAAGACTTCATATAGTGGACCTAGGCTTCTTGATATCATCAGTCCCAAGGTCGGGTGGGGTAAGAGAATAGTTAACCAGAAATCTGCCCATATGCACTTGCTACAACAACGGTACATTAGCCAACTTATGATCTTATCCGAAAATGATATCGAGGGTTTTAACCGAAAAGGAAAGATGAGTTAATATTATTTTTGATTTTTAAACTTCTGCAGCCCTTAACAGAAATCCTTCGTAGTAAATATTGCATCAAACTATGATTCGAATACCTGCTTAAAAACACCTACATTTTTGTAATATTTTCAAATAAAATTTTGACATTTTCCCTTTGTCTTGAAACCGTTGATATGCTTTTTCAATGCCGTTTTTCTTCTCTTTATCTTTCTCTGATTGTGAGATTTATTCACATTGAAGTGTTTAGTTCGAAGAAAAAAAAATATCCATTTCGTTGTTTATCTTGTTTTATTTGATGAATAAAAGTTCTAAAATCACTAATTTTGGCTTTGATTGATTCCCGTATATTGAAATGAAAACACAAACTAAATTATATCGATTGGGTTTTTGTGGGACTAATGGCTTATCCTCCGTCTGTGCTGATGATGCGTATGTATGTATATAGGCAAGATTGGAGACTACTATTCTAGTGATATTCTTTCCTATGTATGGGACCAAATCGTCCTATGCTTATGCGCTTTACGCTTGCGTTTATATAAATAATGTAACGATGCTGCAAAAGAGTAAAGACAGCTATTTTGTGTAATTAAAAAGTCTTGCTTCACACTATCACAGATATATTTCTGCGGGGATAGTCATTTATCCTTCTTGACTACTTTTGCGCTGCTGGATCTTTTTGTAAATAATGCATGGATGCGTAGCAAGAGTGAAGATAAATACTTTAAGTAATTCAAGAATGTACACAAAAATCTTTTGAATTGCTCGAAATATGGCATACCCATAGTGACCGAATTTAAGGTTTTAGAAACATGTTCTTTTTTGTATCGAACTAACGACTTCCTCGTTATACAAAACATATTCATGTCATCACGTAAGATACATTAACATGACGCGCTTACGTAAACCTAATACCTAATTTTAGAAAACCAAATGCTAGTCGTCAGCAGACCTTACTAAAAAGGTAGGTATCACAGGTATCAGTCACTAAAAAGGTAGGAAGAAAAGGTATCCGTGATTAAAATGGTAGGTATCAGTAGATGACTAAAAAGGTAGGTATTCGTAGTAGATGACTAAAAAGGTAAGTATCAAAGGTATCATTGACTAAAAAGGTAGGTGTCAGTAGTAGATGACTAAAAAGGTGAAAAGGTTGGGTTAGGGTGAGGTATCAGTAACTCTAACCCTACCTTTTTAGTCATTTACTACTGATACCCACCTTTTTAATCATTTACTACTGACACCCACCTTTTTAGTCATTTACTACTGAAACCTACCTCTAGGGTCCGTCGTCAGCTGTGGTTTGAGTTACCCATTTGCTACGGTCGTCTAACGTGTAAAAACAAAAACAACGAATCGGGTTTGCTGATAACTATTGTAAATAAATTAGGAATGTACACAAGACTCTTTTGAATCACTCGAAACATGATATTTAAAGTTAAGTTACAGGAAATAGTATTATTAAATAGCCTAATGTTATTTAAAATTTCAGTTTCCAGCGATTTTGCAACAATATCTCTAAATTGAACGCATGAAAAAAATGTGCGAGGCCAAAAATGTGGAGGAACTCTGCTCCAAATTATTGCGTTTCACAGAGTCCAGAACACAGGTCAAGTAACATGAATATTCTCGCGTGATTTCATATTCTTTCGCTTTGAAAAAGTTCGTTCACTCTATTCTAGTAGTTTTTAACAGGGGTGACTTGAAACCCTAGGGTTACTCAATAAAGTTCAAGGGTTCCGGAAGATTCAATTTAAATCCGACAGTTTACATCTTTTATGTATATTGTTTAAATATAATAGAATGCCCGTTAGGGTTGCCACCATAATCACCTTGCTACACTCCAGAGCAGAGGTGTGCAAGGTTTTTGGACGGAGGCCAAAAATTTTGCCCACTTAGAATGGCGGGCCATGAGAGTGTGGCGTAAAAAGTTACATTTTATGAACAATATGTACAGTGTTACAAAAGCAAAAGTGGAAATCAACAAGCAACGTGCAAAAAGCTAAATTTACCCGCAATTTCAACAAATTCCTTGAGCTATTTTTAGCTGAAACATCAACATTTGGTTTCAGTTTGGTTGTGGCAGTATCAAGCGGGCCAGATTGAATTACCCAACGGGCCGGATTCTGTCCGCGGGCCGTACTTTGCCCATGTCTGCTTTAGAGACTACTTTGTTACTTATCGATCTTAAGATCGGTAAGTATATTGATAGGTATTTGTCTGTATGTCTGTCTGTCTGTCTGTCTGTCTGTCTGTCTGTCTGTCTGTCTGTCTGTCTGTCTGTCTGTCTGTCTGTCTGTGTGTCTGTTAGATGAACGCGATATCTCACGAACTCGTGGTTGAATCTGCTCCAAATTTTGCATGTGCATGCATCTCACCTCGGACCAGAAGATTTTGGGTTAATTATGTCGTATAATGAGCGAGTTATTAACTAATTACCAATCTAAGATCGATAAGTCTTCGGTCTCCGACCGATATTCTCGTTTCTTCATTGTTTGGTTTTCTTTCATATACATTTATAGTTCATACTTGTTCTTCCCAACCTTTTTCAGATCGCCATCCATTTTTATTGCTATTTTTTCGGGACCCACAGTGAAATAATGATACATGAGAAAGGAAACAATGTATTACCATGCAATTTACTATTAATGCAAAACTTGAGCTTGTATATATATTGGATATTATCAGATCAAGCCGAGGCTCGATACGAGGCAAGCTCACACGCAACGTAGCCTTAATACTCAACATATTGTGCTTTTGGCTCAAAGTCCTTACTTATCGATCTCGATCGGTACGGTACATTAGCCAACTTATGATCTTATCCGAAAATGATATCGAGGGTTTTAACCGAAAAGGAAAGATGAGTTAATATTATTTTTGATTTTTAAACTTCTGCATCCCTTAACAGAAATCCTTCGTAGTAAATATTGCATCAAACTATGATTCGAATACCTGCTTAAAAACACCTACATTTTTACCTATTGAAAATTTGGTTGTTGATAGATTTAGTTAAATTTGATTGTAGTGGTAACGAATGATGCTGTATTTTATTACAGGGTGGCAATTTTTCCCTAAATATTATTATAGTGAAACTGTCTATTTTTGCAGAAAGAATTCTTTTTTTTTTTCTAGATTTTCCCTAGCATAAAAAAGTTCTGTGCAACAAAGATGGGCCGCAAAAAAAAATAGGTTG
This sequence comes from Styela clava, assembly GCF_013122585.1. Classification (NCBI taxonomy): domain Eukaryota; kingdom Metazoa; phylum Chordata; class Ascidiacea; order Stolidobranchia; family Styelidae; genus Styela; species Styela clava. The sequence continues at coordinate 1,866,421 of NW_024102838.1, read as the reverse complement.
AGAACCCCTGGCCTAGTAGCTTTCCCACAGTTTCCAACATAGAGGGGCTTACTGAAATTAATAATGAGACAAAACGCATAGTTCTAATTACTTATAGATTTTAATCGGTAAGTATGTTGACAGGTATTTGTCTGTCTGTCTGTTGCACGCGATATCTCACGAAAGCGGGATTGCATCTGCTCCAGATTGTGCATTCATCATATCTCGGACCAGAAGCCTATTGATTTTGGGCAAATTATGTCGTATAATTAGCGAGTTATTAATTAACTAGTGATGGGACACGCGGTGTCACTATAGAGTCATGAATAGAAACCGCAGTTTTGATCGATAAGTCTTCGGTCTCCGATCGATATTCTTGTTTTCATAATTGTTACCTTAAGTTAATGCCACAATATCCCAATCTAATCAAAAACTGTAAGTGACATTTGGAAATACGTCTCGACCCACCCTGAATAGCTTCGCGACCAACTAGTTGGGAGGCACTGGTTTCTATAATTCAGACGATTTGAACTTTTGCACAATGATTCCTCGAGCTTCTGGAATGTTTTATTGGGGTTCCAGTATTCATTTTTTATTTTATCACTGTAAAGAAAATACACTTTATGCCAGGGGTAACCAACTTCTCTAGTCGGCGGGCCAGATTTGGGAAAATGAAGTACTCGGCGGGCCGGATGATTACAACAAATTCTTCGGTATCCAATTTTTATTAGATGCTCATGGTGATGCTCTGGAATATTATACTGTCTATCTTGATACATTCTGGTTTAAACAAAGAAATATTCATAACCTTTTATTTGGATTAATCAAGAAAAGCATGCAGAGCGGAAAAAGCACGCGTGCTGATTTCCAGGTTTCTGAATCTTGCGAGATTTGACGGAGCGCTTTCACGATGAATCGGAATCGAAAAAGCAAAAAGTGATTACTCAGCGCCAAGACGTCGCCGGGCCATTAATACCGCACTTATCAAACACCAATATGACGGCGGAGGAGAAATTGCGTAATAAACCTACATAACTTTGACCTATTAATCATGAAAAGCATGCAGAACGGTAAAAGCACGCGTGCTGATTTCCAAGCTTCTGAATCTTGCGAGATTTGACGGGGCGCTTTCGCGATGAACCGAAAAGTATGATAACTCGGCGCCAAGACGTCGCCAGGCCATCCCGCACGTATCCAACAGCAATATGACGGCGGAAGAGAAATTGCGTAATAAACCAACGTAACTTCGTCTTTTCGGCTTCGGTAAAGCGATTGAGACGGTAGAAAACAGCAAAATGAAATTTTCCGCGGACCGGCAAAAAAGCCTCGCGGACCGGCACCGGTCCACGGACCGACGGTTGGGAATCACTGATCTAAAGCATATAGAACTTTTATTGTGTAAATTAGTTCTCAATAAAACATTCCCTCCCCCAATAGTTTTCTGAGATTACATCGAATTTTTAAAAGTATTATTTGACAGACCAACTTTTCTAATAGTCATCTTCAGTGTGAAACTTAACACTTCAGAAAATAGGGTGGGAGTTGATCTCGATGACCTCATGGTCGTATCGCTCCCTCCTGTCAATACCGAAGCAATTTTATTTGTGTTATGTATTTTTTTCGTATTGATGACTGTTTGTTTTTGGTTGACAAAATAATAAATCTGTTTATGTGGATATGGATTATGTTCGTGGAATGTTTACAACGCTTTCTGCTTTGACTTTATATCAACAAGTGTGTTAACGCAATTGTTTGTTCACTAAGGCAATTGTTTAATTTACCAGCTTGCACTGACAGTGCGGTGAGAATAGATCGGCAACTTTCAGGAATGATGCGTCGGACCACATTACAGGGTGTGGTTGGATACAGTCAGCGGGCCGTATGTTGCCCACCCCTGCTTTATGCGAACAATAGAAAGATTGTTGAATATGGCATTTCATGGTGGAAGGTGGCGCGAGAAACCAATCCCGCTCGTCCAGAAATTCGAAAACCTATTTCAATGGCTCTATTTCAATGGCTTAGTTCAGTGGTTCCCAACCTTTTAAGATGAGTTTCTCCGTCATTAATTTTGTGTTTTTGACCCCTTTCTCACTGTGCAATAAAACTTTCTATATTTGTTCATCTTTCAAAGGCGCTTTATATAGTTAAACAGGCAACTTGCATTCAGGCTTTTGTAATAGTACATGTTTATAGCAATAATACTTAATATCTATATCATATTAAAAAACGATGGTGCAAATTTGGTGTGCAAAGTAATATTATTTATTTAAAAAAAAAAATCATTTCGGCGGAAGATTTTGAAATTTGAAATTTTTTTAAAGAAAAATATTCGACAAAATGACTCGATTTGGAAATGATCAAATTTATTTGAACAATATTTAATATTTGTAAGGCTTTAAAGAACTAAGAAATATCTTTATATTCATTTTTAGGAAAAGATTAGTAACTTTGACCAATTTTTTATTAACATACAAAAAAGAAACAAACTCGTGTATTTCCATCAAAATTAAAAAGAGCAATTACGATTTTTCCAATAAGATTTAATTACTTCTTCATAAGCATAGTGTCCGTTCAAAACAATCCAGTTCGTATATAGTAATATTAGTTGAGAAAAAAAAAATCTTCCGTCAAAAAACACCAAGAACCCTGCTAAAACGCTCAAAAACAGTGAAAAAACCGTCAAAAAACACCAATAACCCTGCTAAAACGCTTAAAAACAGTGAGAAACCGTCAAAAAACACCAATAACCCTGCTAAAGCGCTTAAAAACAGTGAAAAACCGTCAAAAAACACCAATAACCCTGCTAAAACGCCCAAAAACCGTGAAAAAACGTCAAAAAACACCAATAACCCTGCTAGAACGCTCAAAAACAGTGAAAAACCGTCGAAAAACACAAATGAAATGAAAAACACAAATCTTCACAAATGATATAAAAAGCCTATAGTTTTGTCTTTACAACGATTCGTGGTATTACTTGTCTGGTTCACGAAACCAATGCAGCAACAATCAAGATATTCTCACATCGTTTGGTAAATATTCATAAATAAATTGGTTAAATATCACATCAAGGCTAGAATGAAAGAAACTCACGTGGATACCAAAATTTGCATTTTTGTAGGTATAAATGATATATAAAAAAAAAACTAAGAATTATTTGGTCAATTTGAAATTTCAAGTTTTAAAGAATATAATATATATTGGGCAGATCAAAGGTTATAATACAATATAATTTTACAAAATAACGTTATCAGGATTAAATTGTATTTTAGAAGTGAAATGTACATATGGCTATAACGAATGGATGCTGTTGCAAGAATGAAAATAACTAATTCAAGAGTCTTGCTGCACACTGAGACAACCATAGGTTTAACCAGTTTCCTGGTGCAATAAAAAAGGAAAATAAACACAAAAACTGGAATTAAAGAAGAACATTTCTTTGAAAAAAATAAAATGAAAAATAAAACGAGAATAAATATTTAATGTTATGTCATAGATCAACAAATTTAACTTTTATGTCGTGTCACAAATGAAATCAGGAAAATAGGCATAAAGAATATTGCCAGTATAGACAAGAATATTCTATGCTACTTCAATTCTTCACTCCGAATTATTCAGCTTATTTATCGAGTTATAGCTACACCTAAACACTGGTCGTGTCGGCCGTTGATTGGCTGCATTAGGCGCTGGCTACAATTGGGGTCGTACGAATTTTAAATTTGTCACATTGCTTGGAATCTCTGGAACGACACTTTTAAGTAATTTTGCAATTTTATCTTTCTATTATTACGGCCTGGCTCTAACCTGGTACACGTACTTCGGGAATACCTATTATCGATTTAACGTCATCGTTTTTTTGCATTTGCATAATTCTCTTGAGTACATAATTGAGTACTCTTTCAATGCGCCTTATAAAAAAAAACATTTTCTCTTGCAAAAAAGGCTTGCCCACCCTGATCTATATCAACACAAGTGAGCATTACGAGGATTAAAGAGAGCACAGGCGGCGACAAGTATATTAACTATGTACTTATGCTTGTTCAAGGGCCATGAGTAGTTGAAATTGGTGGTCGGGAAACTGTGTCCCGCGGGGTCTAATACGGCTCGTGGAAAAATGTTTGTGACCCTCTGAAGACATTAGAATTCTCGTAAGTGTATTTTTATTTTCGCACGGGTGTATGGTGCAACAACGGTAGTCGTACGGCATTTACTCTGTAAGTAAAAGCGCATTTAAGCTCTATGCCGTATACCTGCCGAAATGGTAATTGTAACCAACACAGAAATTGGAGCGTCATAATTTGAATTTTAATGTGGCATGTACGTCACCAGGTATGCCTGTATTATTATATGTGTGTAACCCAGTGGTACATTAAATTCTCCGACTACTGGTTTTCATTATGTTACATTTCTATTGCCCAACAATTGAGGTACAGCATAAACAAAGTTCAGTTATAATTGAAACTCGCATACGGCTCCGTGATATTCGTTGGTTGGTATTGTATTGAAAATTCCTTGTATGGAGTCTGGTTTTTCTCCGATCCACACAACCACGCTTGAGAGCTTTGCGTCTGAGAACATGATGTACACCATTTCATACGGCAGAGTTATAGCTTCACCAGATGACAGATAAACTTGACCTTTCTGTGGAAATCGAATATAAAGCTTTGAAATTATAACTTTTTTCGTATTGTGATTATGTGAAATCGCACTCCGCATAATACGCTGGTCCTTAATTTGAACAAAACTCAAGCAGATAAAATAAAAATTAGATTGACATATCTGGGGAACTGATTTAGAAATATGAATTTTGTTTTTGCCGTCAGAGCTTAGCTAACAAAAGGATTGGTTTAAATATGAAGCGGTAATTAGTTGTTTTCTAAATGACGTGTAAAGTGACGCAAAACGCATGACTTCCTAATTCATCAATTACTGCTACCGTAAGATAATTCAATTCACAAGCTCATGTTGCTACAGGACAGGGGTGGGCAACCTTTTTCGGCTCGCGTGCCAAAATCGGCAAAATTTAAAGACAAAATTGTTCCGCGTGCCAACCAAAATTTAAAACAATGCTTTGCCACTTTCAAAGCAGAGATATACAATAATAAACCTTTTAAACATGTACAGACAGATTCACTTATCGGAAAAATATCTGTCCGACAAATAGATTTTATTACTTTTCTTATTATATATCAGTGAGACTTCTGTTGCTGCATTACCGCTGAAAGAGATTTCACATTGGGTTTATATTTTATAACTTCCAGAGAAATACACTAGGCTACTTCTATCACGAGATTCAATAAAGTTCATAACCGAGAATCAAGATTCACAAGCATATGTAGATGAAAACATGGAGAGTAATGCAGTTGCAAAGTTTTTAAGACACGAAAAATTTTCGGGAATGTCATCTCAATCACGCAATTCTGCACACCTCTCTTGTATTCCCTTTCCTAATCGCTTATATTTCTTTCGAAACCAATTTATAACAGTAAGTTCGCAAGTAACTCTAGCCAACATGAGCTTTAAAACTTCATAAATCATGCAGAAATGGAGAAAAAGGGTGGCACAGACGAACTACATTATGTAAGAATGTAGCAAAATGAATGCAGCGCTCCTCTCGGAAGCTCACTCATTTGTTACTTCATAATATATTTCTTTGTATCCAACGTCATGGAAGAGTTTAAATAAATAACGGTTGTTAACAAACCATTATGGATAAACGAACACCGAGTTTCATCGGATAATTCAGAGTCTTGAAACTTTTTATCTGAAGAAAAATGAACTCGTTTCCGTGGCCTCGCTCGCGTGCCGAATAAATGGGCTGGCGTGCCAAGTTTGGCACGCGTGCCAGGGGTTGCCCACCCCTGCTATAGAACGTGTGTCATGACGAATACCTATGACGTCATACTTTATTGATTACTGATGAGTTTATCAGCTAGCATGATAAGGTACCACAATCCGCACGCCCAAGATGCAACATGACGTATGCAGTGACGCAAAATGCATTACGTAATTTTGTGAAATCGCACATTACGCATTACTTTTGGTACAGTAAGTCCAAACAAAACTTGAGCAGACAAACCACTCAATGATTTTAGATTTAGATTTTTATATTTAAACTCTTTTTTGCTCAATTGACGAACCAATATCAAATATTTTGCTCTCTTCAGAGTATATCAGAAAAGGGAGTTTAAACTGCAAATTTCGCATTTATTTGACACGCTTGTCAAGGTATGCCCAATAGCTTTTTATTTTAGGGGTGGCAAATCATTTTTCAAATTATCGATAATTGATGAGGGTGCATTGAAACTCCAGTTGATAAGTTACGACTCCTAACTTATTGCCCATATTTACATGGCTTTCTTATTTACCTGACAAGTCATTCCTGTGTAAACTTTACTCCATTCCCAGCCTTTTGTGATCCTCCGGCGTAAATATCCTTCCAGCAATGTGAAAAGTTCAATATTGTAAATATCAGCCAGTTTGTTGCCACAAAGAGACTTAGCATCTTCGTAGTCGACTCCATGTGTTTCATCTAAAATCACTCGGAAGCATTTCGAATCGTAGATGAAGCTACAATTACCTGAAAATTGGGGTTGGAGTTACATAATTAGTACTTTTATATAGTATTTTAAATTATTTTGTTTAGTATGTATTTCAATTCACGCACGCAAAGCGGCCACTGATATCTAACAGTATATTAGCAGCTACTATTATTTTGAAGGACCGGATCATTTCCCGTTCGACATTGCCTACTCAACCTATTATACCCTGAGTGGGGTGGTGTTAAGGTGGATGGCATAACCGCTATGCCACCGAACTATAGTGACCAATGAATTTCTTTTAATCCACATATGACGTGGGCGGGAAACAATATAATCAGCGAACACGTACTTGTTTTTTATTTTAGATGTTTGATAGCCAACTATTCCCATACGTGACATGAAACGTGTATTGGACGAGAGGCCGTGGTTTGCCATCAGTTCTATTCCTCTGATCGGTCCTCTTTTATCCGTGATAAATAAATAAAATATTTCTATCCTATTTATATTTTACTTACCCTGTACTGTGGTCAATTCAGGCTTTTCCTCAGCGGTGGTTTCGGGAATCATCGAGGAGTGCGATGTGTCGGTGGTGGACCACGGATGAGTATCAGGAACAATCGCAAGAGCAGTCGACATGAAGACTGAAGGAGTAGTCTCGCCTTTGTATTCTGAAATGAAGCCGGAAAGCAATTTGCAAATATATGTAGAATTAAGTCATGCATCGGTCCTGATAAAGCCATGAGGCAGGGGCCGAGTTTCGCGTTACCATATTTTTCCGAAGTAGATGTCAGAGATTTTGCGAGTTTACATTCAAATACGAGATTATATATTGTTATATTGTTTGAATACAATCAAATAAATATCTTAGATTTGCCACTATTATTAAAAATATTACACGCAAAAGATAATTTTGTTTCTAACCCGGATAGGGATAGGCCATAATTTTATTCAGATTTTCGTCAGTTTAGTTCTATTACGAGTTCGGGGACTGCCTGTGTTAGCCAAGTGAATATCTCCATCCCCATAGGCTTCCGTCCCTTTACAAAACTTGATGTAAATTAGACGAACAAAATTAGTTACCTCCATATTGGTACACATACTTCTCGAGCGCCGATTTACTTTTATATATATTTATAGTTCATACGATTCTTTCTACAGTCTTACAAGTATGGCAAAGAGGCCTCTAGAATGTTTCATTTCGATACTGCTAAAACATAATAAAAATCGAAAACCCCAATTGTAAGACATTAACTAGGGAAGGTGTTAGTGGAATACATTAGTGATCAAGTTAAGCTATAAAAATTGTTCCCATGAATAAAATGAAACAGAAAATTTGGGGTTACGAATTTTGTCATTATAGACATTGCAGAAATTTGAAGTAATTGCTTTCTAGCATATTCGAAATTAACTGGCCAATAAGTAGCGTAGAAAAAACAAATTTTCCCAACTGCAAACTGAAATATTACCAACAACAACAAACATAATTTAACAAAACGAACCACAGGTCAACTTTGTGTGCAATAAAAGCATCAATATAAAATAATGACCTTCATTTACTTTAGATGTGACGGCCAAACCTCCAGTCATTTCAAATTCAACTGAGGTAACTGAATTCTCACCGGTAGTATTTTGCTGATAAGCAGTTGCACCGTTTTCCGTTCCTGCTAGGATAAAGAAGAAGGGGATGAACGCAAGGTTAAGACGCCAATACTTTATTAAAAAAGATATATCTTCTCTCCACCATACGGAAAGTGTAAAGATGTACTCAAAAATGGTATTTCAAATAAATAGAAATTCGAGATGAAAAATGTGGTATTGCTATTTTATTATGCAACGCTCATTTAGGTCTCCCACCTTTAACAAGGCCGTATGCAAGCAATCAATGATATCTTACGATATGTACGAAGCTATCATTATTGGAAGGACCAAAAACGGCGGTTCAGCATTGTCCAACCGATTTATTACACCGCGTGCGAGGAGTTGAAGGGGGTTCCATTGCATTTGAACCCACGTACATTTGAACCCATGACAATTGCACCTGTATGCTATTGCACCTATGGATTTTTTTTGTTTCACGGATAGTTAAACCCATACTAACCCTAACCCATGGGTTTTAGCACCCGCATATAGATTGAACCCGTGGATATACGCATGGGTTTAAATGTACGTGGGTTCAAATGTACGGTCACCGTTGAAGGGGAATGAGAAAGTAGAGTAAACTAAGTGTACTTACCTCGTGTTGACGTTTCTCTAACGTCATCTGTGACAGAGATTGACTTTGTGGTGGACTTTTCAGTCGCTTTAGTTGTAGCAGCTGCTTCATTCACTTGTTTTAGTAGCGATTGTACGATGCTGAACAAGTGATTAACTCGATCTGTAAGACAAATTAGTTTTTTAGAAAAATTTGCAATTTGCAAGGAAATTGGCAGTTTGTTCAGAGCCTTGCTTGTTTGAAATCGGTAAATTTATTAATAAATATATCATAGTCTTTTTTCAAACCAACCTTCCATTGCCTTAAGCTTCGTGGAACAGACTTCATTCTAAAATGAAATATAAATAAAAAGTTGATGCTGAAGTTTTTTCAGTTCCTTAATTACCAATACTCAAATCAATCTACTATACGCGAACAGTTGATGATAAAACATATGAATGAATAGGTACGGTGGGAACCTGGACTGCAAACAGTTTGCTAAGCGTTTAAATATTAAAAATTTACGGTAAATACGGTAAGGTAGACAGCTACGAGAATGTTAATCCCATGAAACTGAAGTTCTAGAAATATTGTTTTTATTTTAACTATAATTTTTCAAAGACGTATGTGGAGGTTACGAGGTATTGTTTTCTCAAAATACAATAAATAATAAGTATTCAAAATTCAAATATTAAATCAGATTGCAAACGTTTAAATTCACAAAATAACAGTAAATTTAAACCTAAACATCTGAAATGTGCATGACAGACGAACAATGGAACAGTGGTTCCCAAACTTTATTCCACGCGACCAAAATTTTGTAAAATAATAATTTTTTTAACTTGAAGGTATTTATTGAAAAAAAAAGAGACCCAAAATAAATTTCAGGCGACATAGTTTTGAGACGCGACCCATCGCAATTTAGAAACAATAGAAGAACTCAATTTAATTTATTTTTTAAACAAGGATTTGTCCCATCTCAAACGAGAGGTCAAAGATGATTGACAAACAAAATAATACAATATCCTTACGGGAATCTGAGCTTTTTTTCATGCCATTCTATTCTCACACGTCATAGGTACCACGCAATCTTCCCCTGTTGGGTAACAAATAATATTTTGAAAGAGATATAAAACGAAACAAATGATATACCTGGCACACGTGTTTGGTGTGGCCTAGTTGGTAGGGCGTTGGACTTAACTAGTGGTTTCCAACCGTTTTCGTTAAATTCCTCCCCTTTCCCCCCCCCCCCCCCCCCCTCCTTTAGATCTGTATATTCCTCCCTAACTATGCATAAAAATATATTTTTGATATTTTTTTTTCGAAGGATCACTGTTTAGTGTTGCGCGCAACTCGCAGTCTGACTTTTACGCAGTTTCAATAGTTTAAAATAAATCCATGAATAAATATGACTGTAAAACTAAAGCAACAAAAATCACAAAGATTTATTTTGTACTTTTTTCTCGGATGATATACTTCCCTCATTTAGAAGTAGAGGAACATCATTTGCCAACAAATTAATGACCACGCACTGGAGCGCCAAATCCACTGAATCTATCGGAAATTATAGTGATAAATTACATAAACCGGTAAGTACTGACGCGAGACTTTAACACATCTGAGTAAATTCGCGTATAAAATTTCTCCTAAAATCTCAGTAATAGGGTGGTTATGGTAACAACTCTTAAGCCTCATTGATCGACAAATAATCAACAAACCTTTAATCAAAGTGATTATGAGAAGTCGGATGAGAACGATCCGTAAACGAAGCTTCATTTTGCCGACGAATGTCACAAACGACAACGAATTTTCTTCTGCTTCAACGATTTTGGTATCGGAATTTAGACATAAAGTTTTATCTCAGCGGCTATAAGCATAATGAAGGTATACACGATGTGAATGGCATTATATCCTGTATGAGCATTCTCACTGCTCTTGGAACAAAAAAAAATTGTATTTTCTCTTTTATAAATTCAATATTTATTTAATCAATGGGAACAAAAAAGAGAAATCGCTCTCGCGGAAGTTGCTCTCCTATTTTTATGTAATATCCCGGTGACTAATCCAACCAAGCCTACACATTTTTGGTCGCACCTTTCGCTTCGAACACGGCCATGTACCAGCAGTCATTGATATCCAACAATATGTAAGGATCTACTATTTAATTGAAATGTCTCGAAGTTGGATCTTTTGTGCAAAGCCCTCGACACGTTTTAAAAATAAAATTAATAAATCATCTATTGGTGCTCCTGTAGTATGGGAACCAAAATGGTGGACACCGGAACGTAGTATATTTACCAGGTTAGGGTTACACCATAATTTCAGATACAAATACTACAGGAGTCACTTGGCTAGTAACCGAACTCGTAATAGAACTAAAATTAGGAAAATTGAAATAAAATTATGGCCTAACCTGGCACACACACTACGTTCCGGTGTCCGCCATCTTGATTCGCATACTACATGAGTACCAATCTAGTTAGGCAGGAATGACGTCAATCTGCCTTTCTGGATAACCACTTATTTTCTTTATTCTTATTTTCACTTATTGTACAAAAGATCCTCGATTATTCCTGGTTCGTCATTGCCTACTCAATTTACGTGTAAAATTATAAGCGTTTTTTATGCTCGTGCGATACAAAACAGCATATTCGTCGATACTCACAATAAATCAAAGAATTTATTATTGCATGGAAGGAACCGTGCATTAAATCACATCTTTAAATTTAAAAACTGTTTCTTTGTTTATGTAAAAATGAATAAAAAACATTAAACAGGGATATTTTTGCAGCAAGCAATGTATACGTCTCTTTATTAAATTCCATGACATTATCGGTCATGTGACTCCAAGATAAAATAAAATCAATATTTTCGGCCCTATTTATCATTTTGAACGATAACAATAACAATATTTAGCATCCCAATGATATGTCACAAATAAGCATTATTCAAATATTATGCTTTGTGTAGAATAAGTTTGAATAAATCGCCTGCATTTGCGTGGTATTCATGAGTGCGATAGTCGAGTGGCAAACTCATTGTTATAGTTTTTACTTTTCGCTTAGCTCATAGATGTCGAAATGTACATGGCCCAATACAAGCAGTATTTTATATCTAAAGATGTATTCAGAGCTACTCATTATTCGGAATAATCGGAGTCTTGCTGTTTCGGCATTGCCTATTCGATTTATTACACCGTTATTAGGTAAAGGCAGGGAATTCGAATTTGAAATATGTAACCTGTGATGGCGGTTCAACTAAGTTTAGTGCTTAGAACGCTAGGTATGATTGCATAACGAGTTCAAACTATGGACAAATGGAGTTGAAAGTAATTAGCTCGCTCATTTCCGTATTGATGGTTGACGTAGCTAGTGTTGTGATCATATTGATGATAATTTCTATGAGTGTTTGTAAAAAAAATGTCTAAAGGTAAACGTATGTTTGCAAAACGTTACGGGAGTTTAATCTGTAGTCAAATAGAGTTGAAAGTAATTGGTTGAATGATTTTCCACAGCTAATGGCCAATTGACGTGGCTGGTCAGTATGAATCGAAATTTTCTGTGATTTGTTAAAACAAAAATGAGTTGAAATTGGGTGCATTAAATGTGAAAATGTTCCGAAATACCTTTTTAAAATATGTCATTTTAAGACAAAAAAATTTGGCCCTTAATAATAGAGTTCATTCAGCGAACTTTATGGAAATAAATCTAGATACAATATTAATATAACAGTCCGTTGAGCAACTTTAAAAGAAAGATACATATTCAATACCTTAGAATAAAACAAAATGACAGGGAGATTTAAATATTGACACATGTGGTATATTACCTATTTGTTGACGGATATATTGCGCTGGAAGAATGAACTTTCGAGCGAATTGAAGCTAATGTGCCTATTTAAACTACGATTATATATAAATTATTTATTACTGAGTGTTCGCAATCAGGCTATCTCTAGCCGCATACACGTATCAGCATTTCAGACCTCTGTCTACCCGGTTAATCAGGGAATTCCTTACGAGTTATCCGGTAAGATGGGATTTTCAAACCTGTACATTTTATTCTTAAAATTTAACTTCCGAGCTTCCAAATTAAATTAGATGGAGAATCTTGGGTGTCGCTGCTCGATAACCGAATTTGGTTCCCCGCGGCTCCCCTTCCCCAGTAAAAATGTGTGTTAAATTTTGTTTATCTTTCGATTTTGTATGTTATTTTTTTGCTGGTTGGAAAAAATAAAATTGACTATGACTATAATGATAGTTGATTAGATTTGAAATTAAGTTATTAAGGTATTTAAATTTGGAAAAAAAATTTTTCTTCAAAACTTTCGGAAATATGTCTAAAGATAAACTTATGATTGCAAAACGTTACGGCGTTCAAACAATAGGCAAATAAAGTTGAAAGTAATTAGTCCAATGATTTCCAACAGCTAATGGCCAATTGAAGTGGCTGATCATTATGAATCAAAATTTTTCTGTAATTTGTCAAAACAAAAGAGTTGAAACTTGGTTCATTAAGTGTGTAAATGTACCAAAATAACCTTTCAAAATATGTTGTTTTAGGATGAAAAATATTTGGCCTTAAATAACAAAGTTCATTCAGCGAACTTTTTGGAAAGAGACGATATTTATATAACAGTCCGTTGAGCAACGCTAAAAGAAAAATACCTCAGAATGAACAAAATGACTGGGAAATTTAAACAGTGCTACATGTGGTGTATAACATATTTGTGGATGAATGTAATGCTCTGGAAAACTAAACCGTGATGACCTCAGAATAAAAAGTTTAAAATAGTGGTTATATCGTCATTACTCATTAACAAGTTAGAAAAAAAATTTGAAACAATTTAACAGACACAGGAGAAGTTGTGTAACTGTCACTGTATTTTATTATCAAATGTTTTTATTCAACCGTGAAAATACGTCATTTTGTGCTTCTATTGGCTCAATGACATGTGTTTTTAAATGGTTTTTAAACATCAATGAGGGAAAAAGTAGTTGATATAAAATCAATTGTTAGGCATGAGCGAATTATTTGAATGTATGTTGTTAAAAACTAACGAGGCTTCAGAAATATCATAATCCACATTAAAAAACCGTTGTTACGATGTAGTATCACCAAATGAATGGTCACAACCGACGTCTTTTGGTATAGCACCTACCTTTAGAGCTTTATTTTAATAAAAATTTCATAAACAATTAAAAATTTTGCTAAGATAAACCTCATGTAAAGCTTCATAGAATATTTCTTGCACGATCTACCTGGGTTGACTCGAATCCTCTCCTGAGCGTGTCAACTTTCTTTCATTCTTGTGAATCATATGAACAGGATAGGATTTACATATTTATCCCAGGGAAGAGGGAACCCGATAACACGTTTATTTGTTTTCGGAAGCAAGGACTTGATGGTGGAGGAAGCCTTAACCGATCAACAGTTACGTGAACCAACTTGCGGTGGCGAGGAGTCCAGCAATCCTTTCGCACATAACCATCCCCGCATGGCATGCGAACCCACGCAGAGTAATCAGAGGTGCGGTGGCGAGCGTATTCCTAACGCTTAGCACATAAAAGTCACATTGCTGCGCCATATAGGAGGGCGAGATTCTTTAAGCAATTGTGTTTTGTTTCAATTCCGATAAAGTTAGAACCAAACAATGAGATTCAGATCGGTTTCTTTATATTTATTCAATTTTAAATCACATTTATGTCTATACACTGAACAAACATCAAAAATTTGGGTGGGATTTATAAAACGCGATCTCTCGCCTGAACTGCTTGAAGGAGAATATATTACATGTATCCTGCCACAACGCAATTCACAATATCTTTGTACATTGAAAAGCAAAACCAATGGGTTACCTTCATTTTCATGTGATTGGTTTTAGTGTCATGCAAGCTTGTATTTAGGCATCAAATAGGGTAAATAAATAATTTGTATTGTTTGTTTGATATGCTTTTTAAATTGAACTTATCTAATATGGTTGAAAATACATCCCCACACAGATCACATTCATATGGTTTTTCATAGGATATACAGACTTAAAATAATTATTTCGATAAATTGATAAAATATGGAACAGAAACCAAGAAAGTATAGTTCATCGATTGGATTTTGAATTACATGATTCATATTCGATGAAAAGGAATCAAGAGAGGGATAATATAATTATTTGAAATCTCAAAATTAATGGTCCTGGTGTAACAAAATAATATTAAATATTCACATTATATAAAAACAAGTTAAACATGTTAATAAAATTACAACATTGAAAATAACGATTGATTAACAACGCAGAAAATACTTCCGAAAAGATCTTTGTTTGAGCATTTGACTCACTCTCGGGTGTTTTGCATAGTTTATAGTGGAGGGAATAACGCGATCCCCAACGTAGTTTGCTCACGAAAGTAAAAAAAAAAAATTATCGAAATTTAGAAACCTGAGTTCAAGTTCTGGTTGTATTTTAAGTATTAAGGCAGGTTTGCCAAAGCAAATTAATAGGCTATGCAGGCCTATTATAACTCGGTCTTAACAACAACAGTAGCTCCCAGCGCCACGGTGTCTATTGGATAACAGCCTTGTTTAAAGAGAACCTACCCTTCAAATTATAGTTTAATGCAATTAGCCACAATTCTGTTTGAGAGCAGAGACTTTCAGTTTGTCATAAAAAAGTGACTACATACGGTGAGTAAAAACACGATTGAAAATAAAAATGAGTAAAATAGAAAACACAATCTCATTTTACACAAGTCATTTGATAAAACTTATTATACATAAAAATATATCTGATCAAAATAAAAAAAATTGCTTATTGCCAAGATATAGTGGAACATAATCGTATTTAATTATTCACATCCATGAATATGAAATTAATTAGCATATGATTAATTCAAAACATTGACAAGACATTCAATAAAAAAGTTTGGAGTTAACTATAAGAATTTCAAATTGCTATTTGAGTAATATGTTCGAGACCACGCTTGAGAGGGGAGCTCAACAACTTTTGAACGATAATGACAATTCACTTAGACGACCCAAAGTTTTGGAATTGGACAAAAATGTGAAAAATAAAAAATATGAAGACAAGGGTATAATTTATTGATAAAAATAAAGTTATCTTTTATTAATTTATAATTTCAGCAAATTGTTGAAAATCCTCATTTACCAGCTTAGATCATTTTTTGTTTCGAAAATTAAAAATTGAATTATTTCGTTCACGAGACCCCGAAAAGAATTGATTGACATGAATTGTAACATTTTTAATAACATTTTTACAATAAATAAAATCATATTTTAATTTGTCCCGAATGATTTTCAAATTAGTTCTACTCTTTTTATACTTTTTTGTTTCTCTATATCAGGGTGGTTCAAGGGCACGAGGTTGGCGGGCCGCAAAAACTTTTAAAAATGTCTCGCGGGCCACAGTCGGAGAAAACCCAAAAGTGATCAAACCATCGCGAATTTACTCACTTTAAATATAATTAAGAACGAGATTTAACCGTTCTAATCAGTTAAATTGATTGCCGAAAAATACCGTGGTATGTTCGCATCTTTTCTCGTGTTTGGTTTTGTAATGTCACAAAATTACATTCTTTCGTGACAGATATTACTTGAGAAAACAGCAGACGCTGTGGTTTAACGTTATTGTGAGCAAGGAAATACGTTTCCTCCCAGTTTACTTCGGTCACCTATTTTATTACACTCCTTGTATGATGAATTGTTATATTATATATTGCTATTGTCGAAGAAAAACCAAGTCCGCCTAATTTGTGACTCCGAACCCAGCTAACGATTTAAAAACGAAAATAGCCAACGATATAAAATAGAGGAGTGTTTATACTAAAATAAAGGCACAAAGTCTCTTCAAATGAGGAGTTACTTGACGCGAGCTTGAGGTTTAAAGTTTAAATAAAAAGCGCAACTCATCTCAACGGCTTGGTCCTGTCTGCACAAGACAATTCCTTTTTTATGGTACCGATCACAGGACAATGTTCACACATAAGACGCCGTCTCGACGTTTATAGATACAGCATTAAAATTTCATGATTTTAACAAACATTAATCCCGACATCGGGGTTACGAAAAGGACTATTCCCAGTTGAATTGGTTAAAAAATAACTCAAACATTTACAGCAAATAAATACAAATATCTGTTAATGTTTTAGTGTACGCCAAAATTGTTCCGCGTGCCGCAGTTTGGATCACCCTGCTCTATATCATTAGGCCGATCCCTAGCTTCCTCATACGTATCAACATATTTCAAATTTGAATGAAAAAAACTTTTTATGAAATTGTGTATGTGGCATTTTTATCGCCCCTATTCTATATCAAATCCATGCATTTTGTTTTGATTTTCATGAAGTTTTAATATTTGGTGTCACCAACGTATTTGATACCATATCAACCAAAAAGATCTATATCATCCAGCCTTAGCCATAGTTAATTTAATATATTTTGAGCTTCCAAAGAAAAATCAGACTTCGATAATCACAATTTATCACCTATCTTTTTGCAAAGGGCAGCATTGAAATTTTTTTTCGAAATAACGTATACAATAGTGTAGTTAACTCTAGTGAAATAACATAAATTTCAAATTTTAAAAGAAAGATATTGACAAAGTAAAAATATAAACGAGAATATCGGTCGGAGACCGAACATTTATCGATCGAAACTGTGGTTTCGATTCATGACTCTATAGTGACACCGCGTGTCCCATCACTAATTAATTAATAACTCGCTTATTATACGACATAATTCATCAAAAATCAATAGGATTCTGATCCGAGATACGGTGAATGCACATGCAAAATTTGGAGCAGATTCAACCCCGCAGCCTCGCTTTCGTGAGATATAGCGTGCATCTAACAGACAGACAGGCAGAGAAACAGACAAATATCTATCATCATACCTATAGCTCAAGATTGATAAGTAATAATTTTTATATATATATAATTCAAAAATAAAGCTAAGTTTTGAAAGTAGTTTAAAGAAATTCTGCAACATTCTGCAAAAACAGGGCGCCACAAAAATGCTTTGACGTGCTGTGTTTGACCATCTCTGTTTGTGGTGCTATAAATCAGTGCTGAGTAAAGTTTTTGCTGTGTGGCTACATCGTAAATTTTAAATGCAGTGACGGGCCGTCTAAAGAAAGTCATCATTGCGCGTTTTATTGTATTTATTAATTATTTTTTTTGTATTTTAAAAGGCTGGATGCAATTCCACGCTTGATCTGCTTACCACTGCTGCTGCAATATTTAAATTAGTGGGTAGCGCAGAGCTGATAAAACATCGCTACTAAAACAATGATTTTATTACAATATTGAAGTTTACAGCTAAAGTATATTAAAAAAAAACAAATTGTCTAAATCTAGAAATCCGCTCGCGGGCCGGATGAAACGTTGTCCACGGGCCTGTTATGAATTAATAGGCCATCAACGGTATATTAAAATTTTTCCAATTTATACTCTTTCAGAGTCATTCAGATCAATATTCAGTGTTTTAAAAAGTAAATTTCAAAAATATGATTTTAATGACAGATTAGTCATTATTATATTAATTGTCATATCCATATGGGTTTTCACTCATTTTTCTTCTTCCAGCAACAAACGGGTCCCGTGTTACAGTTAGTTTAACAGCTGGATCCGTGTTCTTGTAAGCACTTGGTTTCAAAGCTGTTGTCGTTGCATGTTGTCCTGTTGCTTGATTTTGTTGTCTATCAATATTATATGTGTTTTGTCGAGTTCCGGTTGCCAGAATTGTGTTGACGTAGTTTCCATCACTGGCGTTCCTAAAAAATAAGAAATATTTTTCTCATTTGATGGGAAACGGTTGCAAAAGATTTCAAATTGTTGCTAAGTCAGAATGCTACATAAGCAGGATATGCAAAAATACTGAATAGTAAAAATGAAAAATAATATCGATTTTGATATAACAACCCTTATTAGAAAAGGTTCAGAATGTTTGGAATTATATACTACAGAAGAGTTAATATAAAATTAACAATTAATGTAGAACTCTTACCCTTCATCGACGTTTCGCTTTTCGTCAATGTCCTCGTAGTTGTGACATTCTGAAAACAGAATTATTTAATCACTGAAGACAACATGAAAGGTTCGGTCACAAACTTTCTCACAAATATAAGCAAGATACACATCAACAAAAGAAGATATTTTCGGTAATATCCTAATATTAAAACTAATTATACAACTTTTACGAAACGAATTACTATATTTGCGTCTGAACCACATTTTTATCAAGTATCTTATAACGCACAATTGTTGTCCAAAATAGCCACAGTTGGTTTTTATAACTTGCGTGAATATCAAATAACAATGCTGATTTGAAAAATGGAAGACAGATAGATATCAAGTAAGTTCGAAGATATATAATCGTGAAATGACAAATGTATAAAACTACAATCGATTTTCATAAATGAAAGCGCCCACACCAGGGTATAATAATGCTCGTTCTGTTATAGAGAGCTGATTTCATCATCCATTGCATAACGCGTACAAGTTGTTGATGTCGTTTTTTTATCGTCAGGAAGGTACGGGTGTACGAGAAGTAAAGATTGACAGGCGTACGACGGTAGTAAAAACATAGGACGGTACGCCGGAAGTAGACTACGTCGGTACGAAGGTAGGTAGGTACGTCAAAAGTACGAGAACTCGTTTGTTTCTACTATTTGCCATTTACATACCTTGCATTTCATTGGCATCCACCGTTACATCAGTCTTTCTTTCGGATTCTGTTTCTCTGCTTTGCCATAATTTTATTTTTACAACCAACAGAACTGTCGAAATGGGAAGGATGACGAGAATGACTGACAGCGTTATGGATCCTAGGTCCCCTGGTGACAAGACTGCTTCAGTGTATGTTGATTTAGAAACTTTGAATTCAGTAACAAGAGAGCTTGTTATAGGAAATAGTGACGTCAGAGTAATCACGTAATCGCCAAAGTATTTTTCATCCACCTGCGATCAACAGATGTATAAAAATAATGAACATTATATTAATGCTGTCATCTGAAATCTTACTCCATAGTGATACCTTGTGTCCAATCACTAATTAAATAATACCTCGCTAATTATACTACATAATTCATCCGAAATCAATAGGTTTCTGGTACGACATATGATGAATGCACATGCAAAATCTGGAGCAGATTCAATATCGCTTTCGTGAGATATCGCGTGCATCTAACACACTGACAGACAAACAGACAGACAAATACCTACCAACATACTTACCGATTAAAATCGATAGTTAATAAAACGAGGATATCGGTCGGAGACCGAAGACTTATCGATCGAAACTGCGGTTTCGATTCATGACTCTATAGTGACACTGCTTTTCCCATTACTAATTAAATGATAACTCGCTAATTATACGACATGATTCATCCAAAATCAATAGGTTTCTGTCCGATATATGATGAATGCACATGCAAAAATTGGAGCAGATTCGCCTCCGTGAGATATCGCGTTCATCTAACAGACATACAGACAAATACCTATCCACGTACTTACCAATCTTAAGATCGATAACTAACAAGCCGTTTTTAATATTAGTTTATCGCAAACAAAAAATATTTGGTGGACGTAGATTTATTTATATGACATACTACAGATAAATATAATTACCAGTTCTGCCTTACAACAACAAACATTAGCTGTGTGGTATTTGCATTAGCTAACTGCTACTTGCTGTGGCGAAAATCACAAGTGGTAACACTGTGTAAAGTAGAGCAACTACTGCTTCGGATAACTCTTGCTATATGAATTGAATCATTAATCCCGACCAAGATGTGCGGGCGGCAAAAGAGAGGAACATACTATATTGAAGTGTAACACTTAGATACACTGCCTAAGCAGTGAGTTTGTTGCAAAAGGGCCACAAAACCAATATCCTCCTTTGTGTAATTTATTAAATTTTTATATTTCTTGTTATGTTTACCTGGATGAAGTCAACGACGACCTTGTGACTGACTCCTTCCGCAACCAAGTAATAGTAATATGACTCCCGTGAAGTCAGCAATGTAAAAAGATTTGTAAATAATATTGTGTTGCCGTAAAAAAGTATTAAACCAGCAAGCAACCTTGAACATTGAAAGAAACTTTTTCAATCAATTGTTTATTAATTTTGTAAAAAAATGATTTTAAAAACCACAACCCAAGAACCATAACAACAGCAATTTTGCAAAACGATGCATTAGTTTACTTCTTGTGCAACAAGTAAATAGACTGACCATTCCTTGTTACAATCACATTGTTAATAGACACTGATGGATTTGCCCGGAACCGGATGACGACTCTTCCTGACTTTCCGATTTGAAGTAGAAACTCAAGATTTTGTTCTTTCGGGATTAATTCGGGAGAATCTACAGATGATGTTTAAATACAAACAAAGTTAGGTCATGAGTTTTTATACGCATAGTTAGGATCAGGTCGAATTCATCGTGCGGGCGAGGAGAAAGTCGATGAGATTGCTTAATCATATTAAGAACCATGCACGTTCTCTTGCACGGTTACCAGTGGAGGTCGGATATTGGAATAAGTAAACAGCTGTCTCGCTAGAGATGCATGGTAGTGGTGAACGAGACGTGAACCCGCAAGTGCGAGGGGTCAAGTAATCTCTCACAAACTTTTGTTTTGATTTTTTCCAATGCGTTGAATATGTTTGCTCAGATCCAATAACTAGACAAGGCCGCCTGCGACGACTGTAAAATTGAACGAAATTATTGCGATTCAGTATTTTATTTTACTTCACACTTCGATCATCACCCTGTCAGGTTAGCACTAACACTGCAGAATCGGGGCCGGACTAATTTAGGTCACTTCAAATGACTTCGTACTAAGGAAAACAATAAATAATTATAACCTGGTTTCTACTTACATTGAAATAGCAAAGTAGATTCATTATGTCTCACAACTTGCCCATATTCATTGTATTCATTGCATGTTGCGATAATTTCATGATGATCCGGAGTTGCGGTCAGGTTCAACCATGCGGACTAGGAAAAAACGATTAACGTGAATTTGAAAATATGGGATATGACTGAAAGTTAATTTGTAAGCATATACCAAATATTGTGATACTGAAATATTCCTAATAAATCAACAACTGGTAGTTTTCAGTGAAGATTTATGAAATAGGTTTCACAGAAAAAATTGAAGACAATGAAACCGATGAGAAAATTCAGGCTTGATTTCTTGATTATTAATACATGGAAAAAAAAATTATAACATTTATGGGAAAATCATCTTAAATTGAATCGATTCAGCCACAAGAAATAGCTTAACACAAAGCTAATACGTCTGCAATCAGCTTAATCGATGTTTCAATAAAGTTCCAGAGCAAACTCAAATGTTGAGTTCATTGTAAAACAATTCTGAATAAATAAGAAACGAAAAATAACTAATAACAAGGAAACATTGACTAACTACAATAGTGCATGCATAACTTGTGATGACAAAGTTCGTTTATGTTTTCATCATAACCGCGATGATATGTACAGGAAAAGCTAATGAATACTCAGTTATATTAGTGTATTTACATACCTCCCCTTTAATGACGTCATTGTCCATAGTAAGTTTCACGATGTTCGAAGGCTTTGATGATTTACACGCAATAATGATAGAATCTCCAGAATGTATTGTGATAGAAGAATATGAGAAATCAATTGTGTGATCTAAAAATAAATTTTCAGTTCAACTTGACTCTGCCGAGTTGATGCATACACACAGGAATCTGATTCATACGCGAAGCTGTTGACAATCTTTCCACCTCCCTTATATTACAATTAACTCAATGCTTTTGAGTTAGTAGTTTGGTGATCTCAGCGGTTGTGTGATCTCAGTGTTGTTAGTTGGGTTAGAAATTGAATTTTATGAGATTAAACGTATACCAAAGTGGCCTAACCAAATTTTATTGTCAAACTGATGATTTAAAAGTACAATCACGCGATCCAAAACTAATCATGATACCATAATATGATTTGGGGTATGTGTCAACACATTAAATATGTGACTTGCGCCAAATTGCTCTTGAGTGCAATGAGCTGATTTATTGCAATTGCGTTGATAGCTAGCAAACACGGGAAGTTTCTTTTACAATGGGCAATAAGAGAAATCATCTAACAATCCTCAAATATATCTGATGTAAGCTTGTTTTCAGTTGACTTCAATGAAGCGAGGCGCCTGTCTGTCTAATAATTGAAACCTGATTTGTGAAGATGAATATATATATCCACAATTTTTATAAAACAAGACAAGAAATTTCTAATTTATGATTAAAACATGTTATATATTTCATCAATAAAGTCATAGATAAGATATATGATACCTGCCCAACAGTCAATTCGAGGAATTTCCCATCGCTCATAAGCATTGCATAGAAATTGCGATGTCGACATGAAATATGATTTCGTCTCAATTTCATGAATGAAGTACATCCGGCCTGTTTTGCAAGCTACATTCAAGGGACTGTTTATTCTATATTTTGCAGCGAATTGTTTACCAGATACTGGCTGTAGCTTGTCAAATGACCCCCTCGCGCATGCTGAAATCGAGACATTTTTTATTCATATGTATCAAGTATTGCTAATTTTGAAACCCTTCGGCAACAAACGCACCTCAAATGGGGTTAAGTATTGTGGTTTAGAATACCATAAAGCGCGATTTATGAATTTATAACAAGTTAAGTAAGTATATCGACGTATCATAATGACCCATATTTAGGTAAAGATAAACGCTTGAGTATAACTTGCTCATTTTACGCTTTTTTCATGAATTCGATTGGAATGGATTAAAAATCAGAGTGAAGTAACAGAAACTGATAATATAAATAGTTTTCGATTTCCACACATGCTACGTCAAAATTTAAATTTTTGTCGCCGAATGTTTTTATATGGTCTTACAAATGTCTTACATTAATATGACACAGTATATGACAATATTTACTTACACCGGTCACAAACGTATTGTACATTCTCCCATTCTGCATAACGCCCACATTGTATTATCATTTCAGTCGTGTGATCGCTTCCGTTCAGGAACAAATCGTTTGATAAACAGGTAGCATTATATTGTCCGTATGAATATGACCGCATGGAAGGCGTTTCAATTCGTAGATTGCCTGGGATATCATCCTTAATGCAATCTAGAAAAAAATCCTAATGTAGCACACTTATGTTTTCGTTGGTATTCAATATATTTTGCCTTCGGTAAAAGTTATTGATAAAGGTAAATTTCCCTGATTCTTGATTACGTTTTTTTTGTTGCTATCAGAAAATACTACACATAGTAAAAGCTACAAATGCAGCTGGCAGGATATCATTATGGCAATAAAATTCAAAATCAAATTGTGTGGGAAAAAAAATTCCAAACAAATATTTCTAATAAACTTAAACTGTTTAACGATGGAATTTGACTTTTGACATTTAAATATGATTCATGTTTGTATTATTAGAGGCAACTTACATTTAAAGATGAATGGTTGACTCTGATAGAACATTTCATCACGCCGCCAAGCGTACGCTATCGCCAAAGTACTTGAATTCCGTTCGACAATGTTGTTTGATAACTCGACGCGAAATGTGAAAAACATTCTATCTCGGATTGAGCATGTTGTTGCAATTGCATTCATTTCCGGATTGGTATTATAAAGATCACAGAAGCGACCAAAATGAATAGCTATGTTTATAAAGTATGGAACAGCGTCTACAGTTTTATTAGACTTCAACAAATACATTCGGTAATAGTCATCGTCGAAATTTCCGTGGCAAGTAATATTGAAATCCAGAAATATTCGTGGTACGCCAACAGACCAAACGTAGTTCTGATTTGTCTCGTTGATGAGATTCAAAGTCACTGTTGTATTGTACCTGCCCCAGCCGCAGACTGTAAACAAAATGATTTAGTGAAATTTGTTAGCCAGGAAAATGACGCGTATATTTGGTACAAAACTGAGCAATAACTCGTATACTTTTTAGTAATTCACATTGAAACAATGAAATATTCGAATCAATCATACTATAATGACAATAAGAAAAATAAAACAGACGTAATGACAACAATTAAAATTATGTTATCATATTGCATACAGAAGTCTGTGGAACATAATATTTAAAAAACTGTAACGCCAACGGTACAATAAGACTTTCAATTAAAAATGACTTTGGCGATTCTATTTAGCTGGTTTTAACGAGTGGAAACATTGAAAAAATAAACAGATACGTTTGAGTTTCATTTTCGACCTTTTTTGATAAATTAAATTCTTATTAATCATTACATTTTGAATCATTGATTTCATCCATAATTATAAATGTTTCAAAAATAGTCAAACTGGTTTTGTTTAGAACGCCAATCGCGTAAATTCAATGCTATGTTTATAACTTCTTGATATCGGTCATAAATTAAAATAAGAAAACAATTCCCAATCTCAAACTTTACTTACATGCGTTTGATAGCGGCAAAAAGAGTGAGAGAGTTGCTGAAACTATTGAATTTATGATCATATTTTTTATCAATATGAATCCACGAATATTCCTTTGTAGAAAAACGATGCTCGCAGCTGTCAACTGGTTCTTGAATGATTGGTTATTTCAAGGCATACAATATCACAAGATAACTGTTAAAAAGTAGGCGCATTCACAAAAACACTCGCCTAACTGTAAGATTCCAAATGCCATACAACATCTCATATTTTGTCATATATCAATTAACCTTTGATAAACGATGCTGGCAACTTTCAATTTCTTCTTGAATCACGGGTTATTTAGAGCTAATTTTATACATAAGATAGCAGTCAACGTTTATAGTCCAAATGTCATCAACCATATCTCATTTGCAGAGGCATATTATTTGACTCCACGCAATCTTCGAAATGATATTTTTTCTACCTTTTTAAAAAGGTTAGCTATTTAAATAATAATAAAGACAACCTTATGCGTGTGTTTATATAACATACCCCCTACGTTATGCGTATGCTGAAACGCGTGTGAAGTTATTTTGTGCTCAATGATGAAATGATGAGTAACATTTCAGATGTTAAATGCTAATGCTGCTAGTGGTTGGAATGAAACCGTCTCGTAATTAGCCTTACAAGGGAGAGTCAGATAAAAATAAATTGATAACTCATTTGCTGTCTAACCAAACGATAAATGGTCGACATTACAAATAATAAAATTGAGAAAATTCAATGTAATGATATTGAAACCTAAACAGACATATATTGTTGGTGGTTATTTTGTCTTTATGTGAAATGTGTCATGTCGAAGGATTAGTCTTGATTACCAAAATCCCAATAACAGTCACTTTGCGAAAATGGATTGGCTAATATTTTTGATGGAATACATTACAATCATTTACAAACTCATATACGTCAGATGATTCCTGATGGATGGGGACGTATCGGTGTTTGGACCGGAATGACGTATAAGATGATTGCATAGTAATAAACTAAATTGTTAAATAAAAAAACAGATTTTTTAATTCGAAAAAAAAAATATGTAATTGCAAAATATATAAATATATATTCTGTATCCTAGTTGTATTCTGACGCCACTTGCTATCTTAGAATATCCTAGTTATTATTTTCATAGTTCAAAATATTGGAACAGAGATGGGCAAGGTTTTTGGACCAGGGGCCAAAAATATTATTATGTTACCATCAGACGGGCCAGATTGACTCACCCAACGTGCCGATTTTGGCCCGCGGACCTCAGTTGTTTGCCTATGTCCGTCTTAGAATCTCCTATTTATCATTGGTATAGTATAAAATATTTCCATTAACGAAAGACTTTTGCTGTCATCTGGTAAACCGTCATCTCTCCCAACTGAAGTTCGGTATCCTGGGACCCCATATAATCATGCATCGTGGACGAATATTGGTATATTGTGTCAATAGAAATCCGAGGAGAAGCCAAGGCATTTACAATATTCCAGCATCAACGTCAAATTACAGCGTCATTTGCGAAATCTAAATATTGCTGATAAACAGAAACAAACTATTTTTGAAGTGATGACGTGTTAAATACATTGTGATTTTTACTCATGCAGTAAATCGTGTCATTCACCGTGAATATTTTGCCTTCGGTCTACTTTGAAGGATATCTAAATTGGATGGAGCAATAAAAAAACCTTCAAAATTTAATCAGGCCTTACATTTTGTGTTATCATGCACTGCTGAAGTAAGTCATTCGCGTCAGTCTAGGGCAGGGGTCGGGAACCTTCTTTCGCGGGCCCAAATTAAGGGTTGCAGGTCTTGGCGGGCCGCACATATTTTAAAAAAAGTGTAAAACCGTACGGATAGCCAATGAATCACAATTTTTTTTTTTAGAAGTTGAAATTTTAAATTTTAAGCAGCGCGCGAAGACCGCGAGAACTCGTGAGCTCAACTTAGCCGTCTTCTTAAAAAAGAAAATTAACAAATACCATTTAATGTAACACTTTTCGTTGCATTACGTAATAAATAATCATCAAAACAGCCATTCTGTTACTATAATTCAGTGAAACGTCGCGTGCCGGATTAGGCCGTCACGTAGAGAGATAACACGTTGGATGCTATAACACGTTAGGTGCCCGAAGTAATCAGAAAATATCGTAAAATTGGCGAATATTTCGGTAGCAATCACTAGAACTATGACAAACTATAACAAGAATTTGAAATATTTTTCGAGTTTGATAAACAAGGGAGCCCAAATAGATGAACACAAACTTCAAAATGAAGTTGTAATGATATGCGATCTTCCATATTCTCGAAAACAAATCCTATGGAGAAATGTGTAAAATAAACTAAATACCTTCTAGCAAAAAATACAATGTTATGCCACTGAAATTTCAAAACAATCGATTCGGTAATTCTAAGAGAAAAGTAACTTTTTGATAACTATAAGAAGAAAAATACCAACAAGAATAACAACATAATAATAAGTAAACGATTTCGTTTACACTTCGTGTCTTAAAAAATAAAATCATTTAATATATGCTATATTCAAATTGTGTATAAAGAAATTGCATAAATAGTCGCAGAATGTTTATATGTAATTACAGAAATCTGAAAAATTAATTACGACGATTATAAACAAAGTTGGGATAATTGAGATGTTGGAGATCGATCCTGTTACTTCGCGAATGCTAAGTGCGCGGTCTTCTGGGACTTAGCTACATTCCTATTGGACGGTGTAGTCTACAACTCTCCAATCGTTTTTTTTTCTGTATGAGAAATCTAATTGAAGAAATTAGATGCACAATGCGCTAGTATCGCGGTTGATGCTTAAGATTTGTCTGTTTTGCTATGGAGGATTCAAATTCCCAGTCGACCCAGGCTTGTTAGATGTCCATGACTTCTCATTTAAGCAAAAGCGCCATATTTAAAAATAATGAAAATCATAACTTTTGGGCATGTGCATGAGCAAATAACGACTACCCAACTTTACCAAGTATTTATTGAGAATGCGCCTACAATATTACTGCTGCCCTGTGATTAGAATTGCCTTGAGTAATCAATGATTCAAGGAGTAATTGACATTTGCTAGCATCATCAATCATAGAGTAATTTGCATATGACAGAAAATGAGATATGTTGTACGCCATTTGGACTGTACACGCCGAGCAAGTTTTTATTAATTGAGAATACGCCCACAATATTACTGACGTTTTCAGTTTTTCTTTCAAATAACCAGTGATACAAGAAGCAATTATCAGTTGCAAGCATCGTTTATCAAAGATAATTGGTATATGACGAAACATGGGATATGTTACATGGCATTGGAACTATACACGCTGCGCAAGTATTTATTAGTAATGAATACGCCCACAATATTACTGCCGTTTGCTTTTATTCAAAAAGCGATCATCAGTTGCGAGCATCATTTATCAAAGATAATTGACCTATGACGAATGATATGAGTGTTTGTAGTGAATGCGCCTACATTATTACATCTATCTTGTGATTTAGTTTGCCTTAGTCATTCAAGAAACAGCTGACAGTTGGGAGCATCGTTTTCAAAGAAAGATTCCTCAATACATAATGTTAGGAAATATTGACACGACTGTTATAGTTTTAGCAGCTATCTCGTTCTTCTTGCCGCAATCAAGCGCAGGTAAGTAAAATTTAAAATTAGGAATTGTTTCCTCATATTGTATAAAATTTATAGCTGGTTATAGAAAGCTTCAACATAACATAATGTTTACACTAATAAAGTTCTACGCGAGAACGGTTTCAATATTTTTAACACATTTACATTGATGGTTGATACCCAATTTATCCTAAAACATAATGAATCTCTTTAATGGCAGATAAAAGTTATTTGATCACAAAAAAATTTCTAATGTAATTCGAAAGTATCTGTTTGATGCTTCTCCAATGTTTTCGCGTTCAAAGCAGCTAAGCAGAATTTCAAAAGTCATTTTCAATTGAGAGTCGTACTGTTACTGTACATTTGGCGTTTCTGTTTTATAACTAGATTGTTCCACAGACTCTTGTTTGCATTATGATAACATAATTTTCTGTTCAGTCAATGCATCTGTTTCTTTTTTTATTGCCATCATAGTAGGCTGGATGTTTCTTCATTTAGAGATGAATTACTTGAAATTATACTACAGTCATCACTCAGTTTCCTACCAAATGTACGCAGCATTCATCTGGTCAACAAATTTTAATTAAACCATTTCATTTACAGTTTGCGGCTGGGGCAGTTACAACGCGACAGTAACTTTGATTCTCATCAACGAGACAAATCAAGACTACGTTTGGTCGGTCGGCGTCCCACGAATTATTGTTGATGTGAATATCACTTGCCACGGAAGATTCCAATATGACTCTTATGACATATTTTTGTTGAAATATAATGAGACGGTAAACGTCGCTAGAAGCTTTGTTTACATGGAAATTTTTCATGGCTCATGTTATCTCAGTAATTACAATCCAAAAGAAGATGCAATCGCAACATCGTGTTCAAGTAATCATGACCGCTTTGTTACAATTCGTGTCGAGTTATCAAATAACACGGTTGAACGAAATTCCTCTACCTTTGCGATTATGTACCAATGGCGAGGCAAAACCTTCTATCAGAGTGAATCATTCATCTTCAAATGTAAGTTGTGTTCAATATAGCAGGTCATATTTGATAGTAATTTCAAGCTATTCTACAACGTTTTTAATTATTTTCTCGAATTTTTTTTTTTTAATATTTGTATTTTTCTTTTAATAGGAGAACATCAATATCACACAATAAATGAAATGGCTTACTTTTTCATTAAATTTCAATAGTAAAATTCATAAAATATTGAAGTACACCTTCATATTATTCTACAATTCTATGTTCAGATTGCACTAACAATGATATTCCAGAAAACCTACTAATGGAAACGTCTTCGATAGAGTCATACTCGTACGGTCAATACAATGCGACCTGCACATCAAACGATTTGTTTTTGAGAGGAAGCGATTACGCAACTGGTATGGCAATCAAATGTGGGCGTTATGCTGAATGGGAGATTCCTCAATACGTTTGTGAACGATGTAAGTAAACATCAATCTATATGATGGCATATAAATT
Source organism: Styela clava (assembly GCF_013122585.1). NCBI lineage: Eukaryota > Metazoa > Chordata > Ascidiacea > Stolidobranchia > Styelidae > Styela > Styela clava. Next base: position 1,836,154 of record NW_024102838.1, on the reverse strand, counting down.
CCATGTGATGTTAAGAGTATATCCGATGACAAGTATTTGTATTGTGACATCTATCGGTGTATATGGTTCATTGTGTGTGGAGATTGAAATACTGTTATTGTCAGAGTCTATTATTTTAAACCTGCATCTCAAACTAATTTCATTTGAATTCGTAATGTGAAGTGAAAAAACAAATTTACTTTTGATAAAGAAATATCATATCATATATTCAGTGTTGAAAGCTTTAACGAGCAATTTTTGATAAATATCATATCATAATACCAGGGCTGAAAGTTTCATTTTACCTCTTTAACTAAATATGGTTCTTATGATTCTAAATATTAAAGATGAATTAATCATGTATAAAGAGCGATGAAAATTGTAACATTGAGTCAAGAATGCTCAATAGCTATCTCGCTTTCAGCATGCGTCAGAGGGGCGTTTAAAAAGCTACAGCCAGCATCTGGTAAACAATTCGCTGCAAAATATAGAATAAACAGTCACTTGAGTGTGGCATGCAAAAAAGGCCGGATGTACTTCATTCATGAAATTGAGACGGGATCATATTTCATATCTTCGGCGCAATTTCTATGCAATGCCTATGGACGATGGGAACTTCGTCCAATTGACTGTTGGGCAGGTATCAAATATTTATTTATGACTTCTTTGATGGATTATTACACGTTTCAGTAATAAATTTGCAATTCTTTTTTAAACTGCAAAAATTGCCACAACATTATATCATTTATACTTGGAGATTTTTATGTGATTTCTATAAGTAAAATAAACTTTCAAGGTTTTTTATTCAAACTTTCAATACCGACGCAATGACAATTATTCAGCTAATTGCACTCATGAGAAAATGGATACGTGTCACAACTTAGATTTGTTAAAGCTAAACCATACTTTTAAATCATTGAATTGACAATAAACAATAGTGGTACTTTGATATGAGTTAATTCTCGTTGAATTCAGTTGCATGCCTTAACTAACATCACAGATATCACACAGCCGCTGTAATTACCAAACTAATCACTCCGCACTCAAGAGCACCGTGTTAACTGTAATATGAGAAATATGTCACTTGGATAAATCGTTGTCCGGTCTTTTGCATTCGAAAATATGCGGGTTCACGTAGATTTTAGATACCTGTGTGTGTGCTTCAGCTCGAGAAAGTTAATTTAAACCGAAAATTCATTTTCAGGCCACATAATCGATTTCTCATATTCTTCAATCACAATACATTCTGGAGATCCTATCATTATTGCGTGTAAATCAACAAAACCTCCGAACATCGTAGAATTAACAGTAGCAAATAACGTCATTAAAGGGGAGGTATGAAAATACAATAATGTGACTAAGTATTTATAATTCCTTCTTTGCAAATCATTACGGTTATACAAACAGTCATATGATTATGTGCTGTCATGTATCGCATGATACCACAATGGAAACATCAAATTTTTGACGAACGAAATTTGACATTTGAGTTTTGCTCTGCAGCTTTAATGAAGCCATTAAGCTTGTTACAGAATTATTAGGTTCTGCATTGAGATATTTCTTCTTGCTAAATCGATTCAATTCAATTTTTAAGACCAATGTTTTAAATATGTTACCTGTTTTTCTTTTTCATGTATATAAAACCCGAAATGTTGTGAAATTCAAATCTGAAAATTATCAGTTGCTGGATTATTATCAATATGCGAAATTTCAGTATCGCACTATTTGCTATGCCAACAAATTACTTACTTTCAATTCTATTTTAAATCCACGTTAATCTTTTTTTCCTAGTCCGCATGGTTGAACTTGACAGCAATGCCGGATTATCATGATATTACCACGACATGCGAGGAATTTGATGAAACTGGACAGGTTGTGCGGCATAATAAAACTTCACTGCTAGTTCAATGTAAGTAAACAATCAACTTGTACTTACTTACATTTTATCACTAGTACAAAGTAATTTGAGTGACTTAAATTTACAAAGTCACCAGCCTCGATTTTGAATTAGGCCAGTGTGAGCGCCAATATTGCTTCCAAAGGTGACAATCAAAGTGTGAAATAAAATAATTTTGTTTAACTTCACAGCTGTTGTTTGGGTATTTGATCGGAACAAAGTTATTCGACAAGGCATTGAAAAAAAAACTCATGATGAATTCGAACTGATCCTAACTATGCATACAAAAACTCATGGCCTAATTTTCTAAGTATTTAATGTTAAAAATCCTATTTTCATAGATTCTCCAGAATTAATCCCAAAAGAACAAAATCTTGAGTTTCTACTCCAAATCGGAAAGCCAGGAAGGGTTGTCATCCGGTTGCGAGCGAATCCATCAGTGTCTTTAAAGAATGTGATTGTAACAAGAAATGGTCAGTTTATCTTCTTGTTGTAACGCGAAGTAAACTAATGGATTGTTTCGCAAAATTGCTGTTGTTAGGGTTCTTAGAGTTCTGGCTTTAAAGTCACCTTTTTATACAATTAATAACCAATCAATTAAAATAATTTATTTTCAATTTCTTGCATTAATCAAGATTGCTGGTTTTATACTTTACGGCAACGCAATATTAGTTACAATTCATTTTGCATCGATGGCATTAAGGTAGTAATTTTGCCTACGTGTCAAAATATCTGTGCATTGCTTTCCTGTTGCTTAATAAAATTCAGTGTAGTTCGCAAAATCTCAACTGGACTATTGATTCTGTTTTATTCAGGAAGTGTGATACCAAACTATTACTTGGTTGTGGAAGGAGTTAATCATAAGATCGTCGTTGACTTCCTTCAGGTAAGCAAGATAAGAGATATTAAAATTTAATACAATACGTAAAAAAGAGTATCGTTTTTGTGCTAACCTTATGCAACAAACTCGGTGTTCAGTCCATGGTACTATAGCCAGGTGTTGCACTTCGAGACAGTTAGTTCGGTTTCGTGCCGCCCGCACATTTTGGCCATATTCGATGATGCAATTCATATAGCTAGAGTTTCTCGGAGAAATAGTTGCAAACTTTACCCAGTTTCACGCGTGCTTTTTGCAACAGTATATAACAGTTAGCTAATGTACATACCACACAGCCACTGTTTGTTGTTATAAGGCAGAACTGATTGTTATATGTATCTGTAATGAAATATATATACAAATAAATCTACAGCAAACCCATTACGTTTTGTTGACGATAAACCAATATTAATTAAAAACAGCTGGTCTTATTTTTGTTTTCTTTTGCACAAAATTCATTGAAACCATAGTTAACGGTATGATTTTTGGTTTCTGGTTGCATGAGAATTTTATATGATAGCATCATTATAATGTTAATTATTTTTATATATCTGTTGATCGCAGCTGGATGAAAAGGACTTTGGAGATTACGTTGTTACTGTGACGTCACGTTTTCCTATAACAAGCTCTCTTGTTACTGAGATCAAAGTTTCTAAATCAACATACACCGATGCATTCTTGTCACCAGGGGACATAGGATCCATAACGCTGTCAGTCATTCTTGTCATCATTCTCATTTCGACAGTGCTGTTGGTTATAAAAAAAAAATTATGGCAAAGCGGAAAACCAGAATCCGAGAGAAAGACTGGTGTAATTGTGGATGCCAATGAAATGCAAGGTATGTAAATGACAAATCGTAGAAACGAACGAGTTCTCGTACTTCTCGTACTTTTTCCTTATCTACCTACCATCGTACCGACGTAGTCTAGTTCCGACGTACCGTCGTTTTTTGTACTACCGTCGTACACCTGTCAACCTTTACTTTTACGTACACCCGTACTCTCCTGCCGATATTAAAACGACATCAACTTGCACGCGTCTTTTTTGCATTGAAGTGATGAAATCTGCTCACTATAACAGATCGACCATTTAAGAATTATACCCTTGTGTGGGCTTTTTCTTTCATGAAAATCGAATGCGACTTTGTACATTTGCCATTTCATGATCATATATCTTCGAACTTTTCTGATACCTATCGATTATCAATTTTTCAAATCAGCATCCTTGCTATTTGGCGTTCGCGCAAGTTATAAAAACCAATTGTGACTATTTTGGACTCCGATTGTTTACAATTGTGCATCAGATACTTGATGAAAAAATTAATTTATCAAATATCGTATTTCGTTTCGTAAAAGTGATATAATCAGTTTTAATATTAGAATGTTGCCTAACAATTTTTCCTCCATTATTGTGTATCTGCTTTATGTTTGTGAGAATTTTTATAACCGACCTTTTTTCATGCTGTTTTCAGTGAAAAAAATCTTTATGTTTTCAGAATGTCACAACTATGAAGACATCGATGCAAAAAGAAACGATGATGAAGAGTAATGCTTTTTTTTAATAATAACTCTTCTGGTATTTTATAATTCTAGGCGTTTATTCTAGTCCTGAACCTTCTCTAAACAGGGTGGTACCTCATAATAGATATATCTTCCTTATTCAGTCTTTTTATGCATATTATGCTGATGTAGCATTCTGACTTAGTAACAACTTGAATACATCTTTTCATATAAATTGAGCAAAATGTTTGTTATTTTTCAGCAACCCCAGTGGTGGAAACTATGTCAACATGATTCTGGCAACTGGAACTCGACAAAACCGAAAAACGGTACAACATGCAACGACAACAGCTTTGAAACCAATTGCTTACAAGAACACGGATCCAGCTGCTAAACCAACTGTAACACGTGACCCGTTTGTTGCTGGAAGAAGAAAAATGAGTGAAAACCCTTATGGATATGATAATTAATATGATGATGACTAATCTGTCTATTTAAAAGTCTGAGTAGTGATCTGAATAACTCTGGACGGGTACGAATAGAGAGGAAAAAATGAAAATTTCTTCACAACTACATCAAAAATTCAGATTTATTTTTAAATTTTATGTAATATATATCAATTATCTTTGTTTTTATATTGTCATTCAATATATTTCTTTAAATTTTTTTAATTTATGTTATTTCACTTTAAAAATATTGTCTAAAAGTAACTACTATATGATATGTTATTTAAAAAAAAATGAGACCTTTTTCTATGCTCCCTTTACAGAAAAAATTATAATGATTTGTGATTATCAAGTCTAAACTGTTGTCGGAAATTAAAAATATATTAAATTAACTAATCATTTTTAACAGGCAATTGATTTAATATAATGCATTATGGCTATGGCTGGATGGTATAGATATATTTGGTTGATATGCAATCAAATACGTTGGTGGCATCGAATATTGAAACTTCAAAAGGCATGGATATGGTATGGAATAGGGGCGATAAAAATGCCACATATACGACTCTGTAAATTTTTTTTTGCTTGAATTTGAAATCTATTGATGCTTATGAGACGGCTAGGGATTGGCCTAATGATAAGGACATAACAGAAAGTAAAAAAAAATTGTAGAATTAATTTCAAACTCATTCGGGACAAAATAAAATGAAGATTTTATGTATTGTAAAAATTTCATCAAAAAATGTTACAATTTAAGTCAATCAACTTAACTTATATTCGGGTCTTGTGAACAAAATAATTCATTTTTTAAATAAAAAAAAAAGATTCCAACAATTTGCTAAAGTCCTAAATTAATCAAAGATAACTTTATTTTTACCCATAAACTTATACCCTTGTCTTCATTTTTCATTTTTCACATTTTTTCTTATTCCAAAACTTTGTGTCGTCTAAATGTATTTGTCTTCATGCTTTAAAAGTTTTTGAGCTCTCCTCTCAAGCGTAATCCCAAACATATTGTTCGAATAACAATTTGAAAATTATTTTAATTAAACTATTTTTCATTGAATGTTCTGTAAAATGTTTTAAATTATTTATCTAATATGATTATGTTCTAATTGAATATGATTATGTTCCACTATGTCTTACTAATATGCATTTTTTTTAAATTTTGGTTCAGATATATTTCTCTGTTCAATATAATCTCCATATTTTATCGCTTCATCCAAGTTATTCTTTAAAAACTGTATATTCCTATGAAAATCCTTATGAATGTCATTTGGGTGGAAAGAGATTTTGTTGGAAAATATTCAAAAAAGAATATAAGATGAGTTCAACTTGAAAAGTATTCCAAATAAACAATATAAATTATTTAATCACTCCATTCGATATCGATAACAAATACAAGTTTGCATGTCACTGAACCTAATAAATAAAATAATGATTATCGACAATTTTCCAAGGTCTTGTGCATTATCCCGTTACGAGATGTATGAAATAGAATCACCTCCAAGGAAATCAGGCAATACATTAGAATTTTATAAATTTTAGTTTAATTTTTCGCTTTTTTTTAGTGTATTAATAAATGTTATTTGAAATCAAATAAATATAGATAAATTGGATGATTGGCATATTGATTGGCATCTTCTTGTTTGGTTTCAACTTTGTCCGAATTTATTCCTCAAGATGGCGGGTCCCACATAAGAGAAATCGCTCAACTGCAGCTTTGTTTCGAACGTAACGTGAAAGTGACGCAAAGCAAGAAAAACATGGAAATGGAAATTTGCGAGTTAAATGTTTTGAATTATTAATTAGTGATTTCTACATCGTTACAGCGGGTTTTTAATGTGCACTTTGATATATTCAAATCCTACTGTGTTTTTAACTACATATCTTCCACGTGATTTCGCTCATGCGTAACAGTTGACTTTAGACCAAATCTACTGATTTACAAACATTATTTCTGTTCCCTGCGTTTGTCAGCGCATGTCATTAAGTCAATAAAGTTCGGAAACAGAATACAAAGTCGTTTTACCACGATGAAATGAGAAAATTTTATAATAAAATAAAGATAGAGAAATGGACGGGTTTTGACTCGGGTCATTGAGAGTTACATAGCGTAGTTAGCGTGATGCAATTTTTTTCTTATTTTTTTATGAACATTAGAACTTTGAATTTTTTGTCGTCAAGGTTCATTCTTCCAGTGAATTATATTGATGAACCCGATTTCAACTCATTTTTGTTTTGACAAATCACGGAAAAATTGATCAGTATTTATCACGAATCAGTATTTCTCTAGTTAGACTGAGCAAATTACCTTATATAATCAGTCAGTATATTTTCATACGCTTATTCACACCTATTGCTCATAACAATGCTCGATACAAGTAGCAGCTGATAACATAGGGTATGTGGGAAGTCGCATTTATTTGGTAGATCCGGAATCTTCCAAGTTCGCCACTGCCTGGCCAACTTATTACATCCTGAGTGAGGTTGTGGACATGAGATGTGAAACCCGAGTTGTGTACCATGAGATGCCAATACAGATATGTATAAAACTTTAAACGCTAGGCCATGACGTCTCCCAAAATATATAATATAGGGTTATTCTTATATAAGGATCTCTTTCTATGAATTTTTCGTAATATTTACTATGAAATGACATATTTTGTAAAAAGGTATTTCAGTACATTCAATAAACATAATTTCAACTTATTTTTTGACAAATTTTATCAATATGACCACAACACCATCTGCATCAACCAGCCATTAGCAATAAGGAAATGAACGGACATGTTACTTTCAACTCCATTTGTCGATAGTTTGAACTCCCGTAACGTTATACAATCGCGATACCGAAATTTTGAATGTCAGCTCAGGTGTGTGCACTCACTCAATTTGCTGAACTTACATGCACTAAGCTACATGTTTAGGATGAAGTGATCTACTGCCCGACTTTGACAAACGTTAGAGAATATGCACTTAGCCAAAAAATGGCGTCAGTTATTAAAACAAAGGCAATCTTTGAACTAAGACAAAAAAAAGCGTTAAAATTGAAACAAAATTTATAAAGCAAAACGCGCGAGTAAGAGTCCCATACAAAATGTATAAGCTTGGTTGGATTAGTCACCGTGATAAAACAGAAAAACAGAAGAGCAGCGTATTAGTGATAAATTGAATATTAGATTTAAGAGAGAAATCAATTTCTCTTTTCGTTCTAAGAGCAGTGAAAATGATCGCACAAAATATACTACCATCCACATCATATAGCTACCTGTCTACAGTTGAGATCATATTCGGCAAAAGTTTGATACGAAAAAAAGTTGTAATCTTTTCTGACATTTGTCGTCGAAATGAAGCTTCGTCTCTGGATCGTTCTCATCCAACTTCTAATATTCACCTTGATTAAAGGTATGTTGATTATTTCTGTTAATGATTTATGATGGTTACCATACCCATCCTAACCTAAAGAGTTGTTACGCGCACTGAATTAAAGACATTTAAAGTCTCTCGTCTATCGAGACTTGCCAACGTGTAATACATCACCATAATTGTATAAAGTCTTATGAATCCTTGGTACTTCAGTGTTTGTCCCTCACTTTATTCGGAAAATCGTCTTTTTTTACTTTGAGCAAGTTTTGCATTTTAAATTAAAGTTATAGGCACCCCTGCAATGTCATGTGTGCGCACTTTCCTGAGACGTCTACTGGTCGTATAATACAATACGGATTTGACGCCGATAAATTTGGTATTTCTGAAAGCTTAAAAATCATATGATTGAATCATACGTAATTGTTGGCTGTTTACACATCGTCGCTTTGAAAAGACTTTAAATAAGCAACTGATAATACTTATTTCATCAAAACGAAGAACAGACGATTAGGTACAAAGGTAAATGTTTAACAGCTGGAGCCAGTTTATTATGTTATCCTAGATTTCTTTCCATGTGAACAGTTTCATCAACCTGCTCATGCGAGTCCCATTTGCTTGTCGCTAAGTTCGCCACGAAAATTAACAGAATTGTGGTAAACGTAACAAATAAATGATTGTATATTTTAAATATTGTATTCAATATAAATGTTTCATCATTTCCTATTAAAATGTTGTGTATATGAATCAATAAATTCATTGTACGTTTATATGTCGTTTACTTCCTGGTTCGTAGAATCTGTCTCTATTGATACGTAACAATACAGACACTAGTTACTGCAAGTTTATTTATCTGCTGAACCGAGTTTAGCGAACAAGAATGGAATTTTTTACAATTTCAAAAGAAAATCATGCGAGATGAGGAAGAAGAGTTGACCTTTTGCAGTTTTTCATTAAGCACACATGTATACAAACTTTGAAAGCTATAAAGTATACTTTAACCATCAAATAATTGAATTTTATTCGAAGTTAAAAAGTTTGAGTTTTTTCCCTGATATTTTTGCGCCATTTGAACAAAACTTTCGGAAATCCCCGTCCTAACGACTAGACCACAGCAAACACGTATGCCAGGTCAATCTCACTTGTTTCGTTCGTTTTATATCGCTTTTATAATATTATTTTGACTTAACAGGGGAAGATTGCATGATACCTATGACGTGTGAGAATAGAATGGCATGGAAAACGGCTCAGATTCCCGTAAGGATATTGTCATGTTTTTTTTTTGTCATTCTTTTACGACCACTCGTGTATTCTTGTTTATGAAATGAATTAGATTCAGTTCTTCTATTGCATTGTTCTGAATTTTTTTTGACTCGCTTGTTTTATCAACAAAAACCTAAAAGTTGGGGATTATTTCATTATCTACAGTTACAGTAAACACAAAATTTTATTTCTTGAATATATGAGATTCACAATTTTATAGCTGTTTGCCTGATTGCATTTAGCTTAAGTATACATTATTCCAAAAACTTTGCAGTCCACCGTATCTATTCTTTTACACGTTTTACTATTACCTGATCGAGTAGAGTAGATTGATTCAAGTAATTATAATTAAAATACCTTCAACATCAACTTTGTCTTTTTTTATTCAATTTAGAATGAAGTCTGTTCCACCAAGATCAAGGCAATGGAAGGTTGGTTTTAGGGAAATATTTTTGATCTTCTCATGATATTAAAATATTTACCATTTTATGAACCGTACTCACAAAAGTATTCCAAATCCCAAGCAAGTCTCTGGCCAAACTGCGAATTTCTTTATAAACCTAATTTGTCTCACAGATCGAGTTATTCACTTGTTCAGCATTGTACAATCGCTACTAAAACAAGTGAATGGCGCAGCTGCTACAACGGAAGATACTGAAAAGTCCACAACAACGGCTGTCTCTATTAAAGATGATTTGAAAGAAGCGTCAACACGAGGTAGGTACACTTCATTTTACGGCGGATTATACGTTACCATAATATGGTCTGGCGACGGTGTTCATGATGAATTATTTATTAATATTCATATTACCAAACGATTATAAGTTCAACTGTGCAAGCATCGAAGACTACACATTTTGGGTTCAATTCCCTTCAATAATACCTTCTTCCATATCGTAAGATATCAGTGACAGCTTGCATAAGGTCTTTTAAATGTTGTAGACATACATAAGCATTGCATGATAAAATAACAAAATCACATTTTTCATCTCGAATATTTATTTACTGAAATGTCATTTTTGAGTTTATCTTTGCACTTTCTGTATGGAAAAGTGAAATTATATCTTTAGTAATAAAGTACTAGAATTGGAGACTTCAACCTACGTGAATTCCCATCACATTTATCTTAGTAGGAGATGGAAATGAGACAACTGCTAATCAGCAAAATAATACCGGAGAGACTTCGAGTACTCCAGATGAATTTGAAATGACTGAACGGTCGGACGTCACGTCTACAGTGAATGAAGGTAAATATTTAGAATTATTGCTTCCTTTATTGAGCACAAAGTAAACTTGTGGATCGTGTTGTTAAATTCTTTTTGTGGTTGTTAGTAATATTCTAGTTTGCAGTTGAAACAAATTTGATTTTTTACGAAACTAATTGGCCAGATAATTTGAATTTTGTGTACTTTCTGCAAAGTTCTAGGAACGAACTATGTAAACCCAAATTTTCTGTTTTATTTTATTTTATCTAATGGAAAGTTTTGATTTTTTATTGCGCAACGGAACACCTCATTCCGTAACGGTTCTTTATCATTTATTCTACAAAATCTTTCCTCATCTAAGATTTAGGGCAGTGGGATTCCCTATTTATAATCAAACCCGAATAGAAAAAAACTCCAGAGACTCGAGGAATTTCTTTGCCTTACCTATAAGAATGTAAGAAGAATTGTAGAAACTTTAAATATATATATATTTTATTAGTAAATCTTATACTGGCAGGTTCAAATATTTTATAATTTAGGAAAATAAGAAAACAATTTCAAAAATTGTCGCAAATATTAGGTATCAATATTTATGTATTTGAACAAGATAATAATATAGGTTCTCGTATATGAATATAAACATCCGATGTATCGGTACGGATGCAAGATCTTATTCTTCATACATTTATGAATTGCTCTCTGGCTGTTTTCAGAATACAAAGGCGAGACGACTCTTTCCGTCTTCATATCGACTGCCCTTGCGACTGTTTCTAAGACCCATCCGTGGTCAACCACAGACACATCGATCTCCTCGGTGATCCCCGAAGCCACCGCTGATGAAAATCCTGAAGGGACCACAGCACAGAGTAAGTATAATATGATTTAATATGGATTTCTTCTATATTTATCCCGGAAAAAAAATCGATAAGATGATTTTATCATATGGCATTAAAAAAATATAATAATATAAATTCTCATCTTTGAATGTGAAATAGTGGAACCTCTGAACCCAACTTCAAACTCGACTGAAAACCACTGCCTTATGATCTAATCGAGATCGATGCATCACTTCATACATTTGTGAATTGATTTCTGGTTTATTTCCAGTATACATGGGCGAGACGACTACTTCAGTCTCCATATCGACTGCTCTTGCGACTGTTCTTGAGACTTGTCCGTGGTGCACAACCGACACATCGCACCTCTCGATGATCCCCGGAACCACCACTGATGACAAGTCTGAATTGATCACAATACAGGGTTAGTATAATAAGAATATGATAGAAATTTATCCCCGGTTGAGAAAAGTAGATAAGATGCCTTGATCATATGGCAAATAAATAGAAATTATTTGAAAAAAAATTGTAATATGGATTCTCGGATTTAAACATAAACTTGCGTAATCTCTGAACCTCACTTCAGAAGAATAAGGACCGCGGAAAACCGCAGTCGCTTGCAAGACTGTATTCCCAACATATGTGATTGTGGTTAGTTTAAATAAATTTTCTATATATTTATCACAGGGAGAGGAAAGGCGAACAAAAAAATACCTAATATAGTAGAACACGGCCTCTCGCCTGATTTCCATTCCATGTCGAATACGAAAATAGCAAGCCCTCAAAACTTAAAAAAAAATGCGTGTTCGTTGATTATCGCGATATCATAACTTATGCAAAGCCTACGAATCGTTTCCTGCCCACGCCACATGTGGATGGAAAAAAGCATCGAACGCTAGTTCGACGACCAGCGTTAGTGCTAAGTGTGCTGACATTGCAGATTATACATCTTGGGTGCAAATTCTATTCCCCGTCTCACCCAGGTTGTAATGAGTAGGCAATGTTGAAACAGGAATGATCAGTACCTTTTAAATAATAGTAGCTACTAGGATACTGTCAGTTATCAATGGTCACTTGTATATGGATTTGTTCGTAGCGAAAGATGTAAATTGGGCCGACGTAATAAAAAATTATTCGAAATACTTTAGGAAATGCTTTTCCCTCATTAAGTAAATTTAACCTCGATTTCCAGCTGATTGTACCTTCATCTACGATTCGAAATGCTTCCGAGTGATTTTAGATGAAACACATGGAGTCAACTTCGAAGATGCTAAGACTCTTTGTGACAACAATCTGGCTGATATTTACAATATTACTTCTTACAAATTGCTGGAACAGTATTTACGACCGAGGATCACAATAGGCCAAACAGCGAGTAAAGTTTACACGGGAATGACTTATCGGGTAAATATGCAAGCAATGCTATACAGTTTTCCCAGAATTCGGTACTTACATTTGGGACTTCAAACCGGAATTTCGAAGCAAATTGTGGCCACTCCTAAAATGTAAAATGTCAAATTAATGGGGAATTTGCATTCTAAACTTTGTTTTCTAATATACTCTGACAAGTGCAATATTTGAAATTATTTGGTTCGTTAGTTGCGGGAAAAAAAAAGGTTCGGTTAAAATTTAAAAACCAATCAGTGGATAATCTTCTCAAGTTTTGTTTGAACTTAACGTGCCAAAGATAATGGTCAAAGCGCCATTTCACATAATAATTCTCACGATACTGTCACACTACCGAGTTTCTATATTTAGGAATCATATTGAAGACTTGCTTGCCTAACAAGACCAGACAGATACGTCATGTTTCTGCTTGGGTGTGTTGCTAGTGATATCTAATCATGCTAGCTGATAAACTCATTTTTAATCAATGAGCCATGACGCCATACGCCATGTCACACTGCATATAGCAACTTGATAACCGTAGTACCCGATCATAGCAATATAAATCAATAAAGTATGACGTCATAGTTATTCGTCATGTCACACGTCATATAGCAACGTGCACTTGTGAATTGAATAATGAATCTTACGGTAACAGTAATTAATGAATTATGAAGTCCTATGGCAAAAAATTGATAATTGGTTCATATTTAAACCAATCGTGTTATAATTCTAAATCATTCACCTCAAATATGTCAATCTAATTTTTTTTGTCTGCCTAATGAAGATTTTTCCGAACTTATGTACCAGCGCATTTCGCGGAGTGCTAATTCAAATAATCGCAATATTAAAAAATTATAATGTTTACACTTTACATTTTATTTCCACAGAACGGTCAAGTTTACCTGTCATCTGGTGAAGCTATATCTCTGCCGAGTGAAATATTTTACGGTTTTCCTTCCTCTAAAGCAAGATACTCAAGTATGGTTGTAATGATTAAAGGCAACACAAAATTTCCTCAAGGAATTCTAAATGCAATGCCAATCAACGAATATCACGGAGCCGTATGCGCGTTTCAATTATAACTGTGCTTCTATTGGGTTCCAAATTAATTGAGACAGTGGGTGGGTTAAATATACACATGGGTTAAATAAACACATTTTCGGTAGTAAAATTCTTAAAATGACGCTCCGATTTCTGTGTTAGTTAAAACTACCGGTTCAGTAAGTAAACAGCATACAGTTTGAATCCGCTTTTACTTAAACAGTAAACGCCGTACAACTGTTATTCCTACGCATGCATTTGTGCGAATATATTAATACACTTACACCTATTGTCATGTTTTTATGCATTATAAGTGAAGTCCTCACAGGGTCACAAACATTTTTTACACTGGCCGTATGGAACCTTCGGGACCCAGTTTAAGGAACAACTAGTCAGAGTATGTTAAAAAAAAGGACTTTCGGAAATTTATTAATATTTGAATATAATTCTAATTGTTGTATGCAGTTGTGGGAGGTTTCACAACTTTCAACAAATGCTGCGTACAAAATGCTTTGGCGGGTCATAAATGGCCTAAAATAAATTGATGGGGCTTCAAAATACTGCGTATCACTAATATAAACAGTGGAGTTCCGGATATATTTGTATCAATAGAATGCTTACTTGCTCTTTGGTAAACCCCCTGGCAAAAGAAGACGTGGGAGTCCAAGAACAATGTCAGAAGCGTGAGGGACATCGCAAACATAAGCATGCTTGAGTTGTTCAGAATGACACAAAACCGGGAACAATAGCGGTGATTAGTGAAGAGTACCACGGCTGGTCAGTGATGACCATTCCGTCAGAGCGAGAGTGAGAGAGAGAGAATGCTTATCTTCAAAGATATAATATTGAATATTCTATATGCAGCAAGCAAAATATTTTCTACTTTTTTCAACTGCCCACTTCAACGTCTCTAATAATAACAAGTAGATGATCATTCTTGGTCGTGTTGTAACTAAAAACGATAACGGTAAAACGAATGATAAATTGATAAAACCGAAAATGACTCGAATGTTAATTCCAGAGTTTCCAAACTGAGTCGCAAATTTTAAAAATCGCACGACCCCAATCATGACTAGCACTTATGCGACCAATCAACGGCCGACGTGATCGGTATCTAGGTATTGTTATATCGCCATAAATAAGCTGGGTATTTCGGGATTAAGAATTTAAGTAGTATAGAATATACTTGGGTATACTGGCAATATTCTTTATTGCTATTTTACTGATTTCATTTGTGAAACAATATAAAAGTTAAATTTGTTTCTTTATAATTAATCGTTTGAATACACGACTCACATCTATGACATAGCAATAAGCATTTTATCTCTTTTCATTTATTTTCTTTCATTTTTTTAATGCAATGTTCTTCTTAAATTTCAGTTTATGTTTTATTTTAAAATGTAAAATATTCAAAAGCCTTATTGCACTGCAAAACGGCTGAAAATATGGTTGTCTTAGTGTGCAGCAAGACTCTTGAATCACACAAAGTTGTTATTTTTATTCTTACAACAGCATTCCTGCTCATACCAATATGTACTTATCACTTGAAATGAAATTCAATTCTAACGTTTATTTGTACCCTGAAAGTATAATATAAAACAATTGTTGATCTGCCTGTAAAAATCATTGAATTTGTGAAACTTCATCCAATTTTAAATATAAAGTATAAGGTTTTTCTCATTTTTATTTCATTTATACCAATAAGAAAGGCAAAATCTAGTATCCACTTATTGTAGCTTGGATATGATATAAAAGCTTTATTCTCAAATATTTACCAAAAGATGTGTGAATATCTACATTTTTGTAGCAGCAGACAGACAGTTGAAACCATCGTTATCACAGGCGTTTTGTACATTTGCGCGAACTAATTTAATGTGTTTTCCAGCCAATATTACCAGGTACAAATTAGTTTGTTTGTCTCTAAAAATCGATATAAAGATTTTGCTGCTTTCTTTGAACCCCTGCAAATATTAATAATTGTTCGAATTTATTTGAACTCTTCCGCAGAAATGAAATTTTTTTTCGGTGAAAAAATACAGGTATATTACTTTGCATAACTTGTAGCTTTTTCATAACATATAATATATATTTGGTATAATAATGCAATGCATGTCCGTTTGTACATCATAAACCATTTCAACAATACAAAAGCGAAGTACGAGTTAGCTGAAGAATCTTTAAATAATGAATATACAAAGGAACAAGAGTTTCTATCCATAGTGAGAAAGGGATTAAGAAATCCAAAATTGATAAAGGGAGAAATTTATCAAAAAAGTTGATCTTGTCACTATGGGTATGCCATTATGAGTATGCAATGTTTTGTGAGAGACAATGAAATTCTTGTGCACATTATTGAATTAATTGAAGTAGTTATTTTCACTCTTGCTACGTACCTTTGCGTTATAGGCCAAAGGCAGCGAAAAAGTAGTCAAGAAGAATACGTAGCTATGCTCGCAGAAATAAACCTATGATAATTTGAAACCAAACTCTTGAATCACCCAAAAAAATCGTCTTTACTCTTTTTGCAGCATCGTTGCATTATATATACGGATTTGAATCTACCACCGAAAGAGCATACAAGGGTACGTAGTTGGCCCCATGGATTGGGGAGTTATGATTAGAAGAGTCGACGACAACCTTGCTACAGCATTAGCATTATATACATACCCATCGACATAACATAAACCGACGTAAAAGCTCAGATGAAAGATAAGCAGTCAGTCCCACAAAAACTCAATCGATATATATTCGGATAAGGCGAGAGACTTAACTGTGTTACATCGCAGATTACACATTTATTGTCCCATGCCTCCCACTTCACCTCATCCAGAGTTCAAATAAACGGACTATGCCGATCCAATTAAATTGTTAGATGTGCCGTTTTGTAGTTTGTAACGAGCCTCTTTCAGAATCAAATGCGTGAGGAGGGACGTACAAAAAATTTATTCATTGCGCTTCTATCCTCAAGAATTTTACAAAATTGGAAAATATATGATTAACAACATCAGTTTAAGATGGACGCCCTGTAAATATTGATTCAGCTTTGTGAACTAGGTGATCTGAGCGTTGAAACATTGCTCCTTTTACTTGATTCTGATAATATTACTCGTGTATATCCAAGAAGGAGAATGTGTTTAAACCAAGCAAACACTTATGGATTTAGTAGATTGTAATGCATTCTGATACTCTGATCTATACTCCAGTAGTATGTGTACCAGATTAGAGTTAGGCTCTGATTTTATTCCAATTTTCATTATTTTCCTTCTTTCCTTATAAATGAAACGGCTCAGCTACGCTACCTACGGAACAAATGCTGATCTTTCGTTTGAAATGATGCATCAAAGTTTAAAAAAAATATTTAGTTAAAGATTTCAAATACCAACAGTGGGATTCGAACTCACGCCATCGAAATGACTGGCGCTTTAAACCAGCGCCTTAGACCACTCGGCCACGCTACCCACGGATTGGTCGACGTTTTGGTGTATTGTAATTTCTTTACCGTATTGCAATTGAATATCTATATTTTATTGTGTGTATTGTAGCTTATAGGTAGAAACTAATGTCGAATTAAAGATTTTCTTGTGTGAATATTCACACTAAATCACATGTACGAATTCCCTTGAGTTGAAAATATCTTTTTTTGATCGATTTATTTTTTTCACTTGCAAAACCAAAAAAGATTTTATGGGTCGGAATAACATCGGAAACGTAGCTCATATGGTAGACCGCGCGCTTTGCATGCACGAGGAACCGGGATCGATGCCCGG
The DNA here is from genome assembly GCF_013122585.1 of Styela clava. Taxonomy (NCBI): domain Eukaryota; kingdom Metazoa; phylum Chordata; class Ascidiacea; order Stolidobranchia; family Styelidae; genus Styela; species Styela clava. Next base: position 1,818,589 of record NW_024102838.1, on the reverse strand, counting down.
CGTCTCCATTTCCTTCTCTTTGTATTTAATGAAATATAGAAAAGATTAAATATCATAAAGTTCTTTTTGATACACAACACTTTTGCTCAATGAAATAAAAACATATTTTTCGACTGGTGCCTAAAACCAGCGCCTTAGACCGCTCGGCCACGCTACCTAAGAAAAAAAAAAAGATCTTTTCTTTACAATGAGGCGTTGTGGGTATTTTATAGGTCGTTTTAAGGCTTATAGGTCGTATTATACATTAGTCTAGAAAATATAAGAAATATTAATTTTCATTTTATGATTTAACTGGCTAATAATTGTCACATTTATTAATATTGAGTTCTTGATTCTATGTGGCAAAGTCTGTTAGAATCAGATCATGCTTGACTCGGTAAAAGCATACCCATTGACGAAGACGCAGAAAAAATGGTGAAATGAAGTGTTAAAAACACGCTGTACATCCGTTAACTGCTGTCATTGTCTTCACCGTAATAAGTCACCATATTATTGACGCTTCTCCTTAAAGTGCGGCGTCTGAAAACACGTTCTGATATCGAGCCTTGTCAGTTTTTGAAGGGGGAGGGACAAATAACTTTACAAGAAACTTTAATGTCAAAATAACATCATATCATGATTGGCATGATTTGTTTCACAGGCAAATACATAAAACATATTACCAGATATATATAGTAAACAGAAGGCAAGCAGACGGAATGTCTGAAACGTCCGAAAAAACACCTACAAGGCAAGAGAGGACGGAATTTTGATATGCGTATTATGCATGGAGTTTGAAAAAATATTGTTAAAAATGTACTAAAACATGGGTGAATATTATCTGCGGGTGCGTATTATACACGGAAAAATACGGTACCTATTTGAAAAAAAAGAAAATAATGTAAGAGTAACATGAAATGAGTCAATTAAATAGAAGAAACAAAAATATAAAATTTACTGGTAAATCGGAAAATGACAACCTTACCCAACGGTATTCTTATACATAAGGATTCAATACATTTATTTCCCCGAGTACGACCATGATATTTGGGCAAGTCTAGTCCATTCTTTGTCTAGTTCTGTAGAGGGAAATCTATATCCTCCACGCGAAAAAATCGTGCAGGGAAAATTAAGCGAGGTGCATACATGATTATCCATTTTCTATATTTATCAAGCTGTACCAGTACAAGACACCAGTATCAGTGCAAAACCACAGGACAATGAAAATATCTCAAGTGCATGAATTGCCATGAAATTTCATAAAATTAACTTTTTGAAATCGTTTATTATGGCGAGATAGGTTGTATGACGTTATAGGAGTTCACTATTTCGGATTCATACAAGATGGCAAGATATCTAGTGTAATAATGTTACAAACTTGTACAAACCTATTTGTGCAATTCTGATACCATGATGCACAAATTTTTAAGTTTTGTTTCATAAAACATATGCTTTTTTGAAGGTTCCTCTGTACAAACACGGCGTCCGCGGTCCAGCGTGTCAAAGACAATTTCCCAACATATGGTATTTTTATAGTTTTGAATATTGAAACAAAACGGACTTCTTGAAGGCCAAGTTTTTAAACAAACCCTCAAAGTTAGTTTTTCATTCACTTGGTATGTCTGAGCATAAATGTTTTGGCTATTGGATATCGATTGTTAAAAAAGGAAACTTTGGTTTAATTAAATAGGAATTTTTACTAAAAGGGAAAACCACTACAAACAATATATATTTAGGTAGCAGTGCCGTTTTGACAGTTTCATTTCTCAAATAATATCAATTATTAAAAATTAAAACATGTAATGTCCACTGAATAATTGTTTGGTATATTAGTGAGTGACTCAGTCATGTCTCTTCATTTGACTCGTTAGGATAATGCTAACAATGAGACAATAATGTTGTAACCGATAATAACCTTAGCAACCATTAGATAATCTTATTTATTATATATATTCATTTCCAACCCACAATACTCTTTGCTGTTACAAACCATATAATACTGAGCACAACGCCGACTAATTTTCAATGAGGACGTAATATGTATATAGTGTGGGAATTGACGTATATAATATATCTATCTATAATGTCATGAATTTGTAATCAAAATATAGCGTGGCGTCAAAAGTGCTTTAACATAGGACATAACTTTATGTTGCTTTATATGTTGTAAACCTGCCTACATATTACTGCTGTCTAGTGATTTTGGTTGTCTTAAAACACCCAGTGCCTCAAGAAACATCCTACAGTCGAGTATCGTTTTCCCGCATAAAAGAACATACGAAGACATGTACTTTACAAATATATTGGAATGCTATATTAACATGAAGTTAGTTGCGTTGGTAAGTCTCTCTCTATTCCTGCAAATATCAAACGCATGTAAGTATCATTTAGGTATTTTTATTTTCTTAATATTTTTGAATCGTGACCAAGTTATGTGATTTCATTCGCGTTTATGAACAAAAACAGCACAAATCGTCTCCGGTATGCTCAAAATATATACATATATACCATAGATTTTTTCATATTCCAGTAACCACGTAAATACAAGCCCTGGTTATTAACGATTGTACTTTCCAAGTAACTTCAGGAATTCTTTCTGTCAGAAAGTAATACTATTTTTATGAGATATGTCCTTGAACAAAATTAACACATTCGACAGCATATCAGAATAAAAATAAAAATACTCTACCGGGAAATCTTACGAATCGAACTCAATAACCGTTGTTTTACTACGTTCACTCATTTTTCCACATCTCAAAGTAGCATAAATCGAAGTCATTCTCAATTAGGACTCGTATTTCAAAGTTGATTCTTCTGTCTGAAAATATAAAAAAAAATTAGTTTGTACGCAATCCGATAAACTTTCATTTGTATAAATTCACGTTGTTAGGCCTAATCAGAAAGTTTTCAATTTAGACTTTGAGATATTCTCAATTGTCAATGTATATATGTGGTTGCTTAGTTCAATATTATTTACATGCGTTCTTCCGAATAATGAGGTTCAAATAAATATTTTTGTTCACAGTTTGCATTGAAGGCGGGGACACCACAACAGTGAATTTGAAGTTTTTCAATGAGACAAGTCAAAACCATATTTGGTCAATAGGCGTCCCTCGAATAATATTGGATCTCAATATCACTTGTCATGGGAATTTCGTTATCACTATTTTACGGTTGGGTTTATTAATCCATAATGACTCTGTAATTTCTGCTCGTACGTTCGCCAGCTTGATTGTTCATCGAGGTCACCCCTGCCGTGTTAGTAATACCAATCCTGAAATGAATGCAATTGTAACATCGTGTACAATCAGTGATGATGAACGGGTTGTTACGTTTCGTGTCGAGTTATCAAAAAACACCGCGGAACGAAATTCCTCTACTTTTGCGATCACAGAAACAACGAGTCGCGAAGCAGTCTATCACAATCCATTGATCTTTAAATGTAAGTCGTTTTGTATTACAATCATGAATTTTTTTTAAACAGTAAAACACTCAAGCTGAACAATTTAGGTCTATTCAAAATCATTTTAAATGATCATCTTAAAGTTTTAATTTTGATCTTCACCCATTATAATGCTGTCTTGCTAGATTCATTTATTCTTTATATTCCTATTGGAGTATAAAGTTTATTCGAGCCAATTTTTATAATAAAAACAGAACATAAATACTATGTAATAAATATGAGGGCTTGCTTTTTTTGTTAAATTTCAATAGTAAAATTTGGAAAATATGGAATTACATACTCGTAATGTTTTAAAATTCTATATTCAGATTGTACTGAGAGTAATATTCCTAAAACCCTACTAATGGAAACGTCTTCGATAGAGTTATACTCGTATGGCCAATACAATGCGACCTGTGTATCACACGATTTGTTTTTGAGAGGAAGTGATTACACAACTAGTATGGCAATCAAATGTGGGCGTTATGCTGAATGGGAGATTCCAAATTACCTTTGTGACCGATGTAAGTAAATATCAGTCGATGTGATGTCATATAAATTACACATTTGGTGCATCAACATATTCAGTGATGAGAATTCCATCTTTAATTAACAGCACACTGCGCATCGTGAACAGAATTTAGATAATGCCCACGTGAAAAGTCAATTTCTATTATATTAGATATCATTTTATGTGGAAGTAGTATATTTCAATGTCAATATATGGTGTTCCCGTAATATGTGTACTAAGATGGCGTAAAACCTTAACATAGTATGTGTACCGGGTTAGAATTATCAGGTTGTGCGCCATCTTGTTACACCTACTACGGGAGCGCCCAATATATAGTGCTTATAGTTCTAATTTTAAATGATTGCAAAGTTATTGAATTGCAGTTTCTAATATATTGTATCACAACCCATAGGCCTATTTGAAAATTATCTTACTTTCAGCATGCTCCAGAGGGTCATTTGAAAAGCTACAGCCAGCATCTGGTAAACAATTCGCTGTAAAATATAGAATAAACAGTCACTTGAGTGTGGCATGCAAAACCGGCCGGATGTACTTCATTCATAAAATTGAAACGGAATCATATTTCATATCGACCGCGCAATTTCTATGCAATGCGTATGAGCGATGGGAATTTCCTCGGGTTAATTGTTGGGCAGGTATTAAATAATTTATTTATGATATCTAAAAATAAATAAGTATGTGTAAATGTACATGCCATTACATGATAATTTATATATATATTTTTTAATTTTTGAAAATAAATCGTAAATATGTTCAATGTAATGCGGTCGACAATAATGGTTTACAAAACAGATTACGATGATTAAGCAGTCTTGCGCCACGCGTCATTGATTATATCTAAAATCATTACAAGATAAATCTTCATATTGATTATATCTGATGTCGGATGGTTTCTTCTACACCCACAGTAAAATAAACTCCTATTAGTTGCTTGCAACCAACGTAATTGCCATAAGTCAGTCTATTACACTTCTGAGCCATTTTGATACTTGCAACTTGTATAGTGTGCCAGGGCATACTCCAAGTCTCGTCTAAGCACCTTGTTTGATTTTAAATGAAATTACACACTTTTACCTAAAGATACTAACATACGTAGCATCAAATATTAATTAGTTTGGCGCGAGTTTTCTTGGTGACTTTGAATGAATTTTAATAACTTAAATTTGAATCCATTTACATATATATATATATATCACATAAACTGCTGATAACTGACTCTTTTTCTCGTTTCATTGCGTGTACTTCGAGGTCAACTTGAAAGGCAAATTCACTTTTTGTCTCGAGCGTTTTCTACCGGCATTGGTTTTGAATGAGCGTCCTGTATGCTAATTGCAGATCAGTAAATTCAAATATTATTTTCAGGACACACAATCGATTTCTTATATTCTACCATCACAATACTTTCTGGAGATCCTATCATTATTGCGTGTAAATCATCAAAGCCTTCGAACACCGTAGAACTCACTGCAGAAAATGACATCATCAAAGGGAAGGTATGAATAAGCATTAACGTTACTGGACTTTTATTATTTTTCTTATTACAACACATGAAGCACCGCTATAGTTCAATGTGTACATCAGTCATATTCAATTTACTCGTTAGTTGTTTATCTTTTTGTCAATAAAATTGACATTTGATTATTGCTTGGCAGCCTTCTATGAATGTTTCATCAAACAAATAGAAGACACATTAGGTTTATTTTTATCACTAAACCAGATTCAATTTCAAATTTAATAATGTAAATGAAAATTTCTTAATATATATTTAAAATTACCTTTAATCTTTTATTCCTAGTCTGCATGGTTGAACTTAACAGCAACGCCGGATCATCATGAAATTACCGCAACATGCGATGAATTAGATGAAACAGGGCAAGCTGTGCGGCATAATAAAACGACACTGCTAGTTCAATGTGAGTAGACTCCCAGCTTGTAATTACTTACTGTTTATCACTAGTACAATGTCATTTTAAGTGACTTAAACATACGAAGTTGCCAGCACCGAATTTTAATTAAGCTAGTGTTACCTGAGTTCAGGTTGTGTGCCATCTTGGTGCGCATACTTCAGGAGGTCCAATTTCTCAATAGTGTCTGTTTGTCTGGTTAATTGATCTGAACAAACTTATTTAACAACGCATTGGAAAAATTCTAAAGAAAGGTTTATGCCGGAATTACTCGACTCCTCGCACTAGCGGGCATAGTAGCCCCTCGTCAGTTACGCCTTGTTCACCACTACCATGCATCTGTAGCAAAACAGCTAGTTAACTTTTCCCATATCCGACCTCGATTGGTAACCGTACAAGAGGACGTGGTTCTTCATAAGAATAAACCATCTCGTCAGCTTTCTCCTCACCAACGCGATGAATTCGACCAGATCCTAACTAAGTGGATAAACTCATGAACTTTCTTACTAAGTATTCAAACATGAGCTGTTATAAATCATCTTTCCATAGATTTTCCAGAATTCATCCCGAAAGAACCAAATCTTGACTTTCTATTTCAAAGCGGAAAGTCTGGAAGAGTCGTCATCCTGTTCCGATCGAATCCATCAGTGTCTATGAACAACGTGATTGTAACAAGAAATGGTCAGTTTATGTCCTTGTTGTACACGAAGTAAACTAATGGATTGTTTTGCAAAATTGCTGTTGTTGGGATTCATGAAGTTGTGGCTGTAATAAATCATATTTTTCTGCGATTAATAACCAATTGATTGAAAAAAAAAATACATTTCTATTTCTTTATTATTGAAGGTCTTATGCTACATGGCAACACAATATTAGTCACAATTCGTTACAATCGCTAACATTACGGAAGTCATATTAGTCATTCGGACTAATTGTCAAAATTGGTTTCTTACAGCATAATAAAATTTAGTGTAGTTCGCAAAATCTCAACTGAAAATATTGCTTCTGTTTTATCCAGGAACTGTTATACCAAACTATTACTTGGTCGTTGAAGGAGTCAATCACAAAGTCGTCGTTGACTTCCTTCAGGTAATCCAAACAAGAAATATAAAAATTTAATACAACAAGTAAAAAAAAAAAAGGTTTTCTGATACCCTTTTACAACAATTTTGGTGTTCAAGCTGTGATATTATAGCCAGGTGTTGCACTTCAATATAGTTAGTTTTACTCTCTTGTCGCCTGTACATCTTGTCTAGTTTGATGATATAGTCCAGATAGAGTTCTCCGAGGCAATAGCTGCAAATTTTACGCAGTTGCCACGCGTGTAGAATAACATTGAGTAACAGTTAGCTGATGCACACATCACCCAGTCCCTGCTTAACGGTTTTTTGTCATGAGGCAGAACTGATATTTATATGTATCTGTAATAGTACATATAAATAAATCTACAGCCGAACAATTACTTACTTGTTAGCGATGAACCAATATAAAAAATGGCTTGTTTCATTTTTGTTTTGTTTTGCACAAAATTCATAGCAATCATTGTTAACGATATGATTCTTGGTTTCATGAGAATTTTATATGAGAGCATTATTGTAATGTTCATTATTTTTATATATCTGCTGTTTGCAGGTGGATGAAAAAGACTTTGGCGATTACGTCTTTACTGTGACGTCACGTTTTCCTATAGCAAGCTCTCTTGTTACTAAATTCAAAGTTTCTAAATCAACATACACTGATGCATTCCTGTCACCAGGGGACATAGGATCTATAACGCTTTCAATCATTCTCGTCATCATTATTATTTCGACAGCGGTGTTGGTTGTAAAAAGAAAATTATGGCAAAGCAGGAAACAGGAAATCAAGAGAAAAACTGATGTGACGGAGGATACCCATGCAATGCAAGGTAGTAAATGATGAACCGTGAAAACGATTCGCGCTATTTGGTTTCTTTCATAAAAATCTAAACTGACTGTGCCATTTCACAATCATGTATATTTGAACGTTGCTAAAATCTATCTATCTTTAATATTTCACATGAGCATGTTTGCTATTTACCGTTCGTCTAACTTATAAATAGCAATTTTGGCTACTTTGGACACCAATTGTCTCCAAATTGTGCATCATTTACTTAATGAAGAGAGGTTTAAACCAAATATCGTAATTCTTTTCGTAGACGTGATACAATCAGTTTTATATTAGAATATCGACCAAAAAACATCCAACGTTGATGTGTAGTTTGCTTTTGTTTGTAAAAACTTTTGTGGCCAAACTTTTTTCCAGTAATTTCCAGTGATTAAAATGTTAATAATTCTTTTTTCAGAATGTCACAACTATGAAGACATCGACGAAAAACAAAACGGCGATGAACGGTAACGCTTTTCTTTTGATTCTAAATCCTCAGCTTTTCAATAATTCTAAGCGTTCTGAACCTTCTCTAATAGGGGTTGTTCTTAATAATAGCTATTATTTTTAATTTTTCTTATTCAATATTTTTGCATATCCTGCTTATGTAGCATTCTGACTTTATCTTTTACCACCTTTTTCCATATAATCAGCAAAATGTTTCTTATTTTCCAGAAACCCAGGTGGTGCAAACTACGTCAACACGATTCTGGCAACTGAAACACGACAAAACACAAATAACATTGACAGACAACAAAAACCAGCAACAGGACAACATGCATCGACGACAGCTTCTGAACCAATTGCTTACATGAACACTGAACCATCTTCTAAACCAACTGTAACACGGGGCCCGCTTGTAGCTAGTGTAAGAAAAATGAGTGAAAACCCTTATGGATATGATAATTAATATGATAATGACTAATCTGCCATTGGAATCATATTTTTGAAATTCCATATTTAAAACTCTGAATATTGATCTTAATGACTCTGAAATAGTATAAATCGAAAGAATTTTAAATGCAAATGGTTTATTTATAGCATACCCAGCAGGGATGATCAAACACGACATACATGCATGCACGGCAAAGCAGTTTTTGCTCATATGGAAATTTTGCCATCTAATGTATTTTTTCATGATTTATGATTTATTAGTTTACATTTTAAACTTTAAATGAAAGTAACTACTATATGATATGATATGATCTTTCTAAAAAAATTGATAACTTTTTTCAATGCTGCCCTTTGGAAAAAGAATGATGATAAATGGTGATTATCGAATTCTGTCAAAATGTAAGGCAGCTGGATTTTGTGTCAAAATTTTTGTTAACCTTGGTTCGAAAGTCAAACTTGTTTTTATTAATAGAGTAAAGTATTCCCACTTAACAACTCTTACAAAAATAAGACGTTCAATTCTACTACGAACTAGTGCGACGAGACAACTTGTTAAATGCGCCCAGGAAAAAGAAAAATTGTGTTTAAACAATACTGATAAATGGTTGGATATTTCACAAATTCTATTTATTATAAATGTTCCATTGTTCATTATTTTAAATGCCATTTATTAATCAATAAATTTATTTTACCTTTCTATTTACTTTCTGTTACGTGGTGTCTTTTGTCGTGTAAATGCAGCGTGAGTTTTCTACCTCCTAATTTGGCGCCGTACAAACAAAATGTTTGGTCGAATCAAATAGAACCAGTGCCTACAATGTTGAATGTTTGTTTAACGGCAAATATACTTCTGATGGCAACATTCCAATCCACTGACATTTTATTATGTGTCAAAGTAAACTTCTATGTTTGCTGAGTGCGACAAAGTTAATATTTAACGTGATTTTGTGTCGATTCAGAGAATTGGGGTATTTCTGTACAATTATGTGTTGTTGTACAGGTTTTTTGCACCCTTGTACAGTAATGTTAGAGTTTCAGTTCTAAGCTGGAAGTCTCTGTCGAAGGCTTTTCATCTATATATTCGCACAACGTTCATAGCTGTGTCTTTTTATAGGATATTTGTTTTGGAGTAGTTTTGTATCAATGCGTAAATGTAGTTTTGCAATATTGACCAGCATCGCACGCAAACAGCGCGAAACGTGAATAAATCATTCAATTTAGGTAGAGGGCTTCATCTGTAGTCCGTTGTTTCACATATAGTCAGATAAAATGCATTTTAGTCATGACGGGAAAGTATTTGTGCTTTCAACTGCGTTATTCAGATTCCATATCAGAGGGGCGAGAAGCATGGTTGCCACATATAGGATTTCGTAAAAACTGCTGTTTTAAACTTTAGCAATAATTCCATCTTCAAATAGAATTGACGTGATCACGACCTGCCAGATTTTTTATAAAATATCAGCTTTATATCATTAGGTCTCATTTTGTATAAATTTAAATTAAATTATAAAAGTGAATCATAAGTCGTAAAATGGCGGAGGGATGGAGGAATCTTCGAAACTCAATCAGGTAGGCGTAAGAAATTATTGTCTAAAATCAGAATCAGTGATGGCGAAAGAGTAGCATTTGTAACTTTTCAAATATTTCATATCAGATTCAGTTCATGGTCTTGTATTCAACAAAATCTTCCATACGATTATATATTAAATTTGAAAAATTCCGATAAACCCCTGACCCCTAGTTGAAAAGTAGAAGCCTCGATATTGAAAAACACAAAAAACACCACGCCATTCTCGCACCCTTATTTTTAATATTGAAACTGGCCGATGATTTTAACTGCACAGTAACCTACCATTGTTGCTGAATAAGAAACCTATTACATGCAAATATAAAAACTATAACTTTAACTATTCTCATTTTATTTTTAGGCAAAAGACGAGAGCTTCTGAAATCGATCGGAATGTCGGCCCAATAGCAGGTATATTCTCAAATTAATATATCATAAACTAGGTAGTAGTATGATTCTGTTATATGAAACTTTTTCTGAAACTTTGAAACTTGCGATTGCAACTAGAGTTTTGTAAGAATTTGATAAAATAAAGTGATCAAAGGCCAAGGGTTTTGTGTCATAGTGGTAGAATCTTTCTAAACATTCCTACTTATTTTTTGAAATAATCATTTCAATTTGTATCTTGACACTTCTCGTGTTTAGCATCTCTAATTTTGAATACCTTCCTGTTTGCAGTTCCTCCGGATTACGCGCCTGCCCATTCCTTCTCTCGTGGCGTCACTGATAAAATTGAAAGAACTATTCCGACTGGAAGAAATCAATTCGTTACATCAGGTAAGCGAGTTCAATCACATAAACCAGGATGGTTTCGTTGAAGAAAACACTGAAATTTACTAAAACCTATTGAAGCTCTTTGAGACCCACTGAAATGATAAAAGCTCATAAATAAACGAAGCTATAAAAATACGAGCAATTAACAAACAATAAAGCACTGAACATAGTTGGAATAGAATCACTTTAATAACATTCACGCGCAACCCTGGTACAATGCTCGATAATATTTGAAGTCGGACTCTTTACCCACAGTGGACTGTTCTAGATATTTAGTAAATTGTTTTTTTTTTTCAGAAAATTTACGTCAAGTGATTCAACAATCTGATTTTATGGAAGCGCTGACTACTTTGCAAGATATTTCTTCTTCCCAAATACAGCAATTCATGATATCCGAGCACTATTGTCAAATTGAAGAATCGGATAAAGCTTTGAGGTGCATTGAAGCGTTACAAACAACGATGACGTCATATCCGAGACCTAATGTCGATGACGTCATTAAATTAGTTGAAACGTTTATCACTGATTCGTTTGATATTCGTGCATTGATTTTACTCTCTTGTTGCCCTAAGTTGTACAAGCTCGAATCAAACCCGGATAAGTCAGTTGTTGGGATTCGATATAGCTCATTACAATGTGGCATAATTATTACATCCTTGGTTAAGGAGGGAGGCGGTATGAAAAAGATTGCAACAATTGTTGGTTTGAAAATTATTACTGATATGTTGAGAGAGTTTCAATCAGTATCAACTGCTGATAAGAATAAGAAAGCTGTTAACGAAGCGGGTTGCTTGAATAACGTTGGTTTAAGTCATAAAGTTATCGGTGAATATGAGCAAGCCATTGGGTTCTATAGTGAAGGCATTTACTTATTGAAACAAAGGATCGGTTCCAACGTCCCCAAATATCGAGTTCTTTCAGATTTATTAAACAACATGGGTTTGGTTTATCATAACCTTGGTGATTATTCCAAAGCTGAATCTCTTTATATCAAATCTCTGAACATGAGAGAGACATCTGAAGATTGGTTCAGTGATAAGGTAAAACACGAATGCATAAAAGGGACTAAAGTAAATTTGGCTAGTACCCGGAATCGGATTTTATATCTTGATTTAATTGGTAAATGCAACAACGCGATTAAATTAATTGGCAAAGACATAAGCTTGTTAAAACAAACAAACTTGTCCAATTCTCGCATGTTCGGGGATCTGTTATTTAATCTTGCTTTATCACATCATAATCTCGATGACTATTCCAACGCTGAATCGTTTTATTTGAAATCCCTTGATGTGTATGAGAAGGCTAAGGATTGGCCTAATGAAAATGAAAAGCGAGAAAGTATAGAAAGGGTGAAGAATAACTTGAAATTCATTCGAAGCAAATTAAAAAATTGATTTTATGTGCTGACACATTCCAGATTTCAAGAATTTCAATCAAAAATGTTACAATTAATCCCAATCAACTCATCTAATATTCGATATCTCGTAAACGAATTAATACCAAATTTGAATTTTCAATAAAATTTACCTGCGCTTCAAAATAGTGATTTTTTATATTTTGCTGCATTTCTGAAATATTCGGAAATTCCTGTATGTTTACCTATGATTTTTTTTCTTTTTTATTCAAAATTTAATATTTTCTAAGTCAATTTGTCTTCATATGTTAAAAGTTTTTGAGTTTCCATCTTAAGCGTGATCCCAAATATATTACTCAAATAACAATTAGAAATTTATATAATTACCTATTTTTATTCAACTATTTTTCATTTAATGTCTTGTAAAATGTTCTGAGTTATTCACCTAATTTAATTTATATTCACGTGATTAACTAAATATCATTTTGTTCCACTATTTCTTATTAACATTCACTTTTGTTTTTTCATTTTGATTCAAATATATTTCTCTGATAAGTTTTAACAACTGACTTATTCGAATACGATATTGTGTTTTCCTATTTTTGCCTTATTTTTTTTAATCGTGTTTTCAATCAGCCGTATGTGGTCACTTTATTGTGACAAACAGAAATGCAGTACAAAAACTCATGCAGAAATATTTCCATTCGCAATAAATGGTAGGATCGCTTCAAATAAGGCCTTACTTAACCCAGTAAATACCATGGCGTTCGGAGCTACTGTTTTCGTCGAGACAGAGTTGTAGTAGGGCGCATAACCTATCAAATTACTAAACTGTGGACAAACCTGCGTTGATTCCGAAAATACAACCAGAATCTCGAATCGTGATTTTAAAACTTCGATGAATCTTTTAATTACTTTCATGATCAGACGACGTCCTTCGCACCACTGAATGCGAGTTAAATTCTAACACACAATTCATTCCAATTGTAATTTTATTGTTGTAATGTTGTTACATGTTCAACTTGTTTTTAATATAATTTGATTATTTAATATAAGTTTGTTACGCCAGGGATATTGATTTTGAAATTTGAAAAAAATTAACTTTCCTCTCTTGATTTTTTTCATATGTTATCAATCGTGTAATTTAAAACTCGACAAACTATACTTTCGTGGTTTCTCTTCCATATTTTATCAATGTGATTTTTGTGGGAAGACCTTACCTTAAAAATATGAAATTAGTTTAACTTAAAAAGTAAATCAAATGAACAATATAAATTATTCAATCACATCTTTTGATATCGATGCCAAATACAAGCTTGCAAGTCACCGGACCCAATCTACTTGGCAAATGAAGGTAAACCCATTGGTTATGATTATTAACAATGCTCAGATATATTGTGCAATTCAGGCAATACATTGGCATTTTATCAATCCCATATGATTTTCCATGAAATTTTCGATGATTTTCCAGTGTATTCATAAATATGAATTGAAATTGGATAAATATAAAAAAAAACTGATATGAATTTAATTGTTTGATTCTGAATTTTTTCGGACATGAAATTGGGCAAAAAAACCCACCTTCTCATATATCCCCAAGGTTGCAAGGAAGTTGGTGCGGCCGGGAGTGGATTCAAGTACACCTACAAATATAATTTTCCTCATTGGCGTTTAAAACGATATGCCAACACATGTCATTGTCTTTGAGCCAAAGATTGAAAGCACAAAATGACGTATTTTCAAAGCAAAATGAGACCATTTTGAAATAAAATAAAAATAGAGCAAGGGGTTGTGACGAGAGTCAGTGAGAGTTACATAGATTCTACTGCGTCCCTTTGCGTGATTCAATTTTTTTTCCACTTAAAGAGTAATAACGATAAATACTATTTAATCTTTTATTCAGAAGTCATCAAGGTTCATTCTTCCAGCGCATTATATCTATCAACGAATAGGAAATATACCACATGTAGCACTATTCAAATTTCCATTTTTTTTCGAAGGTATTTAATATAGGTATTTTTCTTTTAGCGTTGCTCAACGGACTGTTATATTAATTCTGTTTCTAGATCTCTTTCCAAAAAATCCGCTTAATATCCAAAGCCAAATATTTGCTTTATCTTAAAAAGGTATTTCAGGATTTCAGAATTTGAGCTCGAGTCGTGTAATCTGCGATGCCAATAGAGTGAAGTATAACGCTTTGGACGCTACTCCATAATATATAAAATGGAAGTATTGTTGTCTAGGGATCTCTTTTTAGGAATTTTTTGTCATTTTTACCGAGAAATAACACGTTTTGTAAAACGTTATTTTGATACATTCGATAAACCTAATTTCAACTTATTTTTTGACAAACAGTCATAGAAATTATGATCATTATGATTGCGACACTTGCTATGTCAACCAGATATTACCAATAAGGAAACGAGAATATCAGTCGGAGACCGAAGACTTAACGATCGAACGTTAGGGGATTCCCCAAAACAGCGCTCTGACTCCATATTGACACCGTGTGTCCTATCACTAATTAATTATTAACTCGCTAATTATACGACATGAATCATCCAAAACTAATAGGCTTCTGATCCGAGCTATGATGAATGCAAATGCAAAATTTGGAGCAGATTCAACCTCGCTTTCGTGAGATATCGCGTTCATCTAACAGCCAGTAAAACAGACATATACATATCAACATACTTACCGATCTTAAGATCGATAAGTAATGAGCGGACTAATTGCTTACAACTCCATATGTTGATAGTTTGAACTCCCGTAGCGTTATGCAATCATACGTAGCGTTTAAAGCACTAGACTTAGTTGAACCATTATCACAGGTTACATATTTCGAATTCAAATGCCATGCCCTCACGTTATAAAGGTGTAATAAATGGGATAGGCAATGTCGAAATGTCAAGTATCCGATTATTCCAAATAATGAGTATCTCCTTATACATCTTTAGATATAAATTACTTTTTGTATTTGGCCTTGTTCGGAGCGAAAGTTTGTGATAGTCACAGACGGTGATAAAACGAAGTCAACTGCTATGCACTTCGACATCTCCGAGCTGAGCGAAAAGTGAAACCTATAGCAATGAGTTTGCCACTAGATTATCGCACTCACGAATAAAACGCAAATGCAGGCAAGTTATCCGCACTTTTTCTAAACTAAGCCTTATATTCCTGATTGTTATTATTTGAATAATGCTAAATTGTGACATATCATTATGCTACTAATTATTATTATTGTTATCGCTCACAATGATAAATAGGGCCGAAAAAAAGCTTAAAATGGATCTTGAAGTAACGATACTGATAATGTCATGAACATTAATCCACAGAAATTCGGTTCAAAAATTTCATGAAATAAATGAACAATAAAAAAGACAAACAAATAAAATATTCAATGTTTTTGATTCAACTTTTCATAAACGAATAAACATTTTCTAAATTTAATGCAGATTGGAGTCATTACTGATCTTATCTTCAACCCTTACTGGGCGATTTACTAATTTTATTTTAAAGCGTGTCGGGTGCTTTGCACTAAAGATCCAAATTCGAGACTTTTTAATTAAATTGTAGCTCCTTGCATATCGTTAGATATCAATGGCTGCTAGTACATGGCCTTGTTCGAAGCGAAAGACGCAGGTAAGCATCACATAAAAAATGTATAGAATCGTTTGGATTAGTCACCGTGATAATGCATAAAAATAGAATAGCAACTTACGCGAGAGAATTTACTCTCTTCCTAGTGATAAAGTGAATACTGAATTTTTAAAAGAGAGACAACAATTTCTCTTTTTGTTCCAAGAGCAGTGAGAATGCTCACAGAGGATATTATGTCATCCACATAATATTTAAGTTCATTATACTTATAGCTGCTGGAATACAACTGTAAGTCTAAACTTTTGAACGTAGACCGCCGAAGCAGAATAAAACTCGTGGTCGTTGGTGACATTTGTCGTCAAAATGAAGCTTCGTCTGCGGATTGCTCTCATTCATCTTCTCATGATCACTTTGATTGAAGGTTTGTTGAATATTTATCTATCAATGAGGCTTGAGAGTTTTTTATGGATGTGTGAACCCTTCTAGGGGATTTTTTACGCGCATTTACTCAGAAGTCTCGCATCTATCAATACTTATGTGTAATTCATGTGTAATTTATTACCAAAATACTATATATGTTCAGTGTCCCACTCTAGTGGGTACCCTTAACATTGTTGGCTTGATTATTCTCTACTTCTAAATGAGTGCGTGAACTTGCATTTGACCAAATTTTGTTTTTAAGGGTGAGTAAGACCCAGCCTAGTTGGAAGTTACAGACAGCCACAGAAATGTCAAGTGTGCACTTTCTTAAAGCATTACATGCTTTAGAATAAAATCAGTCAAATTTGTTATTTTTAATCCATGAAGAGCGCAATTTGAAACATAGATCATTGTTGGGTGTTTATACGCATTCAGTTTAGACAAGACTCTAGTTAAAGCAATTCATGATAGTTTTTTTGAAAACAAAAAAAGATGTTCTGATACAAAGGTTATTGTTTACTGTTAGCACCAGTTTATATTGTTATTCTTAGATTTCTCTACACCAGTGTTTTTCAAACGGGGGTTTCGCAGCACCCCAGTGTTCCGTCAGTACAGTACATAAGTTCCTCCTGGAGTCTATATTTATATTAATAATGATTTAATATAATATAATCGGATACGTATCAGGTTTCCCACTATCATTAAAATTACTTCACTTTAATGATAATGTCGTTTGCTAGTATTGGATTTATAGTTATTAGAATTCAGACAATGAGGGACAGACTATTGCACAAGATTTCCTCGACCCCTTGGAATGTTCCAATGGGGTTCCACCCCGCCGAAATTATTAAAAACCACTGCTCTTCGTGTAAACAGTACAATCAACTCGCTCATGCGCGTAGTCCCTTTTTCTGTCGAGCTCTGCAAGCTCGTTGTATTGCGTGTAATTATTGGACACGTAGTGGACATAACTATCGTTTTGTTATTATGTTGTTCTTGCTCTTTGTATCGTTTTGAAGAAATCTCCTTTTTCGTTGATTACTGGACCAATTGCCTTGAAATTTTCGGTGGTTAAAGATGGAATTTTTCTCCAGAAGGCTAATAATTTTTTTTGCTATGACGTCATCAAATTATGTGTCGCTACGTGGTCATATATTTAAACATAACTCTCTTGTTCCTTGTTGTTTGGGTGTCTTAGCAGTCTGTTGTTGTTCACGTTCAGTACTATTTATCACAAAGGACTTTTTTTTGTATTCGGGGTAAAGGATCGTAGCAAAATGTAATATTCGTTTTAAATAAGTTTGTTCAGATCAAATAACCAGACAAACAGACACTATTGAGAAATTAGACCTCCTGAAGTATGCGCACCAAGATGGCAAACAACCTGAACTCAGGTTGTGTACCAGGTTAGGGTTCAGGTCATGCGACATCTTGGTTTCCCCCACTTCAGGAGTACCGAGAAATTGGACGAAATCATTGCGGTTCACAAATTTATTATACACTTCGATCATCACCCTGCAAGGCTAATTTAGCGGTAACACTAGCTTAATTATAATTCGGTGCTGGTAACTTCGCATGTTTAATTCATTTCAAATGACATTGTACTAGTGATAAACAGTAAGTAATTACAAGCTGGGCGTCTACTTACATTGAACTAGCAGTGTCGTTTATTATGCCGCACAGCTTGCCCTGTTTCATCTAATTCATCGCATGTTGCGGTAATTTCATGATGATCCGGCGTTGCTGTTAAGTTTAACCATGCAGACTAGAAAAAAAAGATTAAAGGTAATTTGAAATAGATATTAGGAAATTTTCATTTACAATATTAAATTTGAAATTAAATCTGATTTAGTGATAAAAATAAACCTAATGTGTTTTCTATTTGTTTGATAAACATTCATAGGAGGCTGCCAAGCAATGATCAAATGTCAATTTTATTGACGAAAAGATAAAAACTAACGAGTAAATTAAATATGACGGATGTACACATTGAACTATAGCAGTGCTTCATGTGTTGTAATAGCGAAAGTCCGTTATGTTCCCAGCGAGGGGGATTTACGAAGAAAAATAATAAATGTCTAGTAACGTTAATGCTTATTCATACCTTCCCTTTGATGATGTCATTTTCTGCAGTGAGTTCTACGGTGTTCGAAGGCTTTGATGATTTACACGCAATAATGATAGGGTCTCCAGAAAGTATTGTGATGGTAGAATATAAGAAATCGATTGTGTGTCCTGAAAATAATATTTGAATTTACTGATCTGTATTTAGCATACAGGAATCTCATTCAAAACCAATGCCGGTAGAAACCACTCGAGACAAAAAATAAATTTGCCTTTCAAGTTGACTTCGGAGTACCCACACTGAAACGAGAAAAAAACCTTAGAAATCAGCAGTTGAGGCAATGTGATATTTATATACATGTAAATGGATTCAAATTTACTATATTAAAATTCATTCACAGTCACCAAGACAACTCGCGAAAATGAGGTCAGCAAGTGGTTTTGTTCATTGGCATGTGCATTACTTATATTGCGGTTGAAAAATCCTAAGGACATTAAAGTTTTTTTTTCAAATGCGCCAAACTAATTAATATTTGACGCTACGTATGTTGGTATTATTAGTTAAAAGTGTGTAATTTCGTTTAAAATCAAACAAGGTGCTTAGACGAGACTTGGAGTATGCCCTGGCACATTATACAAGTTGCAAGTATCAAATGGCTCAGAAGTGTAATGGACTGACTCATGGCAATTACGTTGGTCGCAGGCAACCAATAGGAGTTTATTTTGCTGTGGGTGTAGGATAAACCAACTGACATCAAGTATAACCAATATGAAGATTTATCTTGTAATGATTTTAGATAAAATCAATGACGCGTGGCGCAAGACTGCTAAATCATCGTAATCTGATTTGTAAACCATTATTGTCAACCGCATTACATTGAACATATTTACGATTTATTTTCAAAAATTAAAAAATATATATATAAATTATTATGTAATGGAATGTACATTTAAACATACTTATTTATTTTTAGTTATCATAAATAAATTATTCAATACCTGCCCAACAATTAACCCGTGGAAGTTCCCATCGCTCATACGCATTACATAGAAATTGCGCGTTTGATATGAAATATGATTCCGTTTCAATTTTATGAATGTACATCCGGCCGGTTTTGCATGCCACACTCAAGTGACTGTTTATTCTATATTTTACAGCGAATTGTTTACCAGATGCTGGATGTAGCTTTTCAAATGACCCTCTGGAGCATGCTAAAAGCAAGATAATTTTTAAATAGGCTTATGGGTTGTGATACAACATATTAGAAACTGCAATTTAATAACTTTGCAATCATTCAAAAATAGAACTATCAGCAATATATATTGGGCGCTCCCGTAGTATGTGTACCAAGATGGCGCACAACCTGATAATTCTAACCCGCTACACATAATATGTTCAGGTTGTACGCCATCTTGGTACACATACTACGGGAGCATCATATATTGACATTGAAATATACTACCTCCACATGAAAGGATATCTAATATAATAAAAACTGACATTTCACGTGGGCATTATCTAAATTCTGTGCGCAGTGTGCCGTTAAAGATGGAATTCTCATCACTGAATATGTTGATGCACCGAATGTGCAATTAATATGACGTCATATTCACTTACATCGATCACAAACGTAATGTGGGATCTCCCACTCAGCATAACGACCACATTTGATTGCCATACTAGTTGTGTAATCGCTTCCACTTAAAAACAAATCGTTTGACGAGCAGGTCGCATTGTATTGGCCGTACGAGTATGACTCTATCGAAGATGTTTGCATTAGTAGGTTTCCAGGTATATCATTGTTGGTGCAATCTGAACATAGAACTATAAAACAGTATAAGTATGTACCTCAATATTTTTAAAATTTAATATTGAAACTTGGGGGAAAATGCAAGTCAATTTATATATTATGTAGTATTTATGTTCTGGTTTTATTATAAAAATATACAAATTAAAAAAAAATTGCCTCGAATAAACTTTACACACCAATATGTATAATAAAAATAAATGAATCTTGTAAGACAGTATTATAATGGGTGAAGGTCAAAATTAAAATTTCAAGATAATAATTTAAAATGATTTTGAATAGACCTAAAATCTTCGGCACTAAAATGTCAGTGTTTTACTGTTTAAATAAAATTCTTGATTGTAATACAAAACGACATACATTTAAAGATTAATGGGCGATTGTGATAGAATGCTTCGCGACTCGTTGATTCTGTAATCGCAAAAGTAGAGGAATTTTGTTCCGCGGTGTTATTTGATAACTCGACACGAAACGTAACAACCCGTTCATCATCACTGATTGTACACAATGTTACAATTTCATTCATTTCAGGATTGGTATTACTAACACGGCAGGGGTGACCTCGATGAACAATCAAGCTGGCAAAGGTACGAGCAGAAATTACAGAGTCATTATGCATTAATAAACCCAACCGTAAAATAGTGATAACGAAATTCCCATGACAAGTGATATTGAGATCCAATATTATTCGAGGGACGCCTATTGACCAGATATGGTTTTGACTTGTCTCATTGAAAAACTGCAAATTCACTGTTGTGGTGTCCCCGCCCTCAATGCAAACTGTGAACAAAAATATTTATTTGAACCTCATTATTTGGAAGAACGCATGTAAATAATATTGAACTAAGCAACCACATATATACATTGACAATTGAGAATATCTTAAAGTCTAAATTGAAAATTTTCTGATTAGGCCTAACAACATGAATTTATACAAATGAAAGTTTATCGGAATGCATACAAACTTATTTTTTTATTAATGAAAATATATTTTTAGACAGAAGAATCAACTTTGAAATACGAGTCTTAATTGAGAATGACTTTCATTTATGCTACTTTGGGATGTGGAAAAATGAGTGAACGTAGTAAAACAAGTGTTATTGAGTTCGATTTGTAAGATTTCCCGGTTGCGTATTTTTATTCTGATATGCTGTCGAATGTGGTAATTTTGTTTATGGACAAATCTCATAAAACTAGTATTACGTTCTGACAGAAAGAACTCCTGAAGTTACTTGGAAAGTACAATCGTTTATAACCATTTACTTGTATTTAGGTGGTCACTGGAATTTGCAAAAATATATGATATATATGTATATATTTTGAGCATACCGGAGACGGTTTGTGCTGTTTTTGTTCATAAACGCGTATGAAGTCACATAACTTGGTCACGATTCAAAAATATTGAGGAAATAAAAATACCTAAATGATACCTACATGCGTTTGATATTTGCAGGAATAGAGAGAGACTTACCCACGCGACTAACTTCATGTTAATATAGCATTCTGATATATTTGTAAAGTACATGTCTTTGTATGTCCTTTTATGCGGGAAAACGATACTCGACTGTAGAATGTTTCTTGAGGCACTGGGTGTTTTAAGACCCAAAATCACTAGACAGCAGTAATATTGTAGGCAGGATTACAACAGATAAAGCGACATAAACTTATGTCCTATGTTAAAGCACTTTTGACGCCACGCTATATTTTGATTACAAATTCATGACATTATAGATAGATATATTATATACGTCAATTCCCACACAATATACATATTACGTCCTCATTGAAAATTAGTCGGCGTTGTGCTCAGTATTATATGGTTTGTAACAGCAAAGAGTATTGTGGGTTGAAAATGAATATATATATTAAATAAGATTATTCAATGGTTGCTAAGGTTATTATCGGTTACAACATTATTTTCTCATTGTTAGCATTATCCTAACGAGTCAAATGAAGTGACATGGCTGAGTCACTCACTAATATACCAAACAATTATTCAGTGGACATTACATGTTTTAATTTTTAATAATTGATATTATTTGAGAAATGAAACTGTCAATACGGCACTGCTACCTAAATATATATTGTTTGTAGTGGTTTTCCCTTTCAGTGAAAATTCCTATTTAATTAAACCAAAGTTTCCTTTTTTAACAATCGATATTCAATAGCCAAAACATTTATGCTCAGACATCCGAAGTGAATGAAAAACTAACTTTAAGGGTTTGTTTAACCGTTTTTTTTTAATATTCAAAACTATAAAAATATCATATGTTGGGGAAATTGTCTTTGACACGCCGGACAGCGGACGCCGTGTTTGTACAGAGGAACCGTCAAAAAAGCATATATTTTATAAAACAAAACCTAAAAACTTGTGTATCATGGTATCAGAATTGCACAAATAGGTTTGTACAAGTTCGTAACAATATTATACTATCACTCTTAACAGAAAAAGAGGATATTTGCCATTTCCACCCCCTCCATTGGGGTGTAGTGATAAATTTTCCGGCTTATTTCGTTGCATAATTTTATATACACCGTGCTAATGCATTCACAGGGTGTGTTACCAAACATTTTCTCCACTAAACTTGGTGGAAATGCATTAACGCGTCTTGTCACGTGATATCGAGGTGACTGTGACATTATGAGAAGGTTGAACGCTATTGGCTGAAATCGTTTCGAAAACTTTTATGCGCGGTGACTTGACTTATCACTCTGCCGAGGCTTCAATGAAGCTCTGTGCATAACAGACTGTCTGCGGTAAACAACTCCAATTTTCAATAGATAGAATAAGTGGGAGGGCACAGTTTGTGTTGAACTTGTCTCAAGCTACAATATGTGGAAAACTTACATCGTGTGGAGAGGTCTGGAGGTTTAAGCTTGCTGGTACAGGTAAGATTTCGAATTATTAAGTTGATGCTGATAAACAAACGCGAAATTATAGGCCTAGTTCCGGTACGGTACCTTAATCTAGCCATAATTAAACAATCGATCAGTCAATCCACTACTACTATTAGCCTACAGTGTTCATGTGGATTCAGATTGCGTTCAGCTAACGTTGCCAGTCAAGCAAACCAAAGCTTTGTTTGCTTATGTTAAGTGACCAGTACTAGATAAGACTAGGCTATAGCCTATAACGGTAAATACAGAAATTTAACGTTATCAGTAACTTATATCGTGAGTCGTAAATTCTGAACTCCGTACAAGTAACGTGAGCTACGGTTTTCTATCTCAACTAGCCTAGATACTTTTGATTTGCCAAACTTCAGACTTTGTCAAGCTTTGTTTGCAAACGTTAAACGTTATTAATCCCATACCCGACTTGGAATGGTAACCGGACGAGAGGCCGTGGTTCGCCATATGGATAAGCCGTCTTATCGGCTTACCTCTCCCCCGGGATAAATATGTAAATCCTATCCTATCCTATCCTTAAGTGACCAGTACTAGGCCTAGATAAGATGGGTGTCCTGAAGTACGCGCCGCAGGTACTTATAGTTGGCCTGTCTCGACAATTTTTGCATATCTAATTTCTAACCCCCGCATGACTACGTCATCCGGAAATTACATCACTGCATCACCAACGCGTCATAGAGCTTTCTAAAGTATAGTTACGATCGTCCGAAATGGCATCTGTGCAGCGATCTCTCTTTTATCGCTGTATCGATACGGTATCGTTTCGAAGACAAGAAATAGGCTAGCTTGCTCAACTTCGGATGATTGTCTGTGCAACCATCCGTATACTTTTGATGGCCGTATTACGTCATTGCGATTTCGCAGTGATGTAATTTTTGGATGACGTAGTCATGTCTGCATGTGGGGGTTAGAAATTACATATGTAAATATTGTTGAGCCAGGCCAACTAGAAGTACTTGCGGCGCATACTTCAGGAGACCCGATAAGACTATATAAATACAAAAATATACCGTTATCAGTAACTTTTATTGCGAGTCTAACTTCTGAACTTCGTACCAGTAACGGGAGCTATCTCAACTAATTTTGATTTGCCAAACTTGCCAAAAGGATTCTGTACAGGCTATTGCTGTACTGGGATTATTTTTTTGTTTATAACATGTTTGGTGAGTCGAGCGGGAACAATTTATTTTTCTTTTGTGCTTAACTTGGAATTACACAATTTTAACAGCTATCATACATTTTGTTAGTAGCCTACTGTGCACATAACTTTCTATTCAGGATGTTGATTTTCTTGAAAATGAAGATGATCACAGTATTGGGACTTACAAGTAGATAATAGCAGAGTAACTAAATGAGAGAAATATAGCAGATGAGCAGTGCTGCAGTGAACAACTCATAGGTGAGTCTTGTTATTTTATGCAATAAATATATCGCCGGATGAGAACAGAACAGGCTTAAGTCACAACTTGAAGTTTTGAGAAAAATGCAAAAAAACAATTTTAATTTATATGTTAATAAAACAAGATTAAACGCTGCGAGCAGGGTACGAACCTGCGCGGGAATATCCCGCTGGATTTCAAGTCCAACGCCTTAACCACTCGGTCATCACAGCTTCTCAGTTAGTAACTTGTGGTTCACAGACTTTGTCTCTTTAGTAATAATTTAAAAAATAGATAAGCATAAATTTAAAAAATACATAAGCAATGGATATTGACGGGAAAGATGTATTAATTAGAATTAAAAATGCATTCTGGATTTTTTTTTTTGCGGATCAGAATTTTTTCAGTAGCTCGGATCAGTGTCTTGGAGACACGTCATATCCGAGTCATATCGGTATAACGCTTCATAAGCATGCCACTGCGTAAGCAGCAGTCATATACTTATGGAGGCTTCAGTATTTGCTGCGTCACTGCAAGACACAAACTTCCACCCCGGGGTTCGGCATATGCTGTTTGTCACAGCATTGCTTTAATCCGGGGCGTCTGTCTATGCCACGCAGAGCACAACACACCTTCCGCCACTCCCGGCATCCGTACATACTGCGTAAACTTGCACACAGCATGCCATCCACCGCGAAGCTTCCGATTCATCACTTCCGCTAAGTGGGAGATGGTATTTTTTAGTGTTTAAAAGGACTAAAAGCTGTAGTTACTAAGCCGAAAGGTATGCTATTGTTTGTGGTGGTTGAAAATTTTTCAATTTCGGGTAAAGTTTTAACGTTGACCAGATGGTAGAGAGGAAAGCGTTAGGTCAGCAAATACCCATTCAGGATCTCCTTCCAATTGACCAGCAGCCCCAAAAACAGATCTTTGTGCTTGTTTTCCATTATGTTCAAAAATTGTGCAATCTTTACTGTCGTTGATTGGATTATACTTTTGTCAGTGGGGGCCAAATATCTGTTTTCAATATCCAGTTTGATCTTTTGTTGAATTATGGTGGTTTTTATCAGTACGAAGCATTTTATAGTAATAATCTGGTGCGGTCCATTGTAGCTGTTGTAGAAAATTTCGTCCTTTGTTATTTGTATGGGACTGTAGAGTATTTTGTTGAGGATTTGTGTTATTTCTGAAATGTAAGCTTTTACGACACTGCAGTAAAAAAACAGGTGTTTGGTACTATCTGAATTGTTATTACAAAATTTACAGTTAAGTATTTTTTGAACGCCGGATGTTCCAAACCTGAGGGTCATACCCCTCATCCTATCCCCGAATACATATCCTTCCCTGGCAATTCTGTAAGAAACAACTCTTTCAGCATTGGAGAAAAATGACCTAGTGACGTTTTTCCGTAGATGGACATCCTCCCAATTTGCTTCTTCCGATAGTGGGTCAGGATAAATGTTTTTAAGTTTTTGATAAAGGTGTTTTTGTTTTGAGGTTTGCCAGTCCTCATGCGAAAAGTTTAAAGTCCAGAAAATTTCTAAGATATATTTCCAATAATGCGGTACTACAGGAGCGTGGGGCATTAAGTTGCTGTATCGTTTTTTATTTATTGTGTTGATTTTGGAGCCCAAAGGGTATAAGGCTTCGATGTGCCAAAATTGATCAAGTGTTCTGCCGTCTACAAATGCTTTCATTTTCTCGACCTGGCAGGCTTTTACCTTTGCTTGGACGTCGATTAAGTTTATTCCTCCCCGAGTCCATGGTAGCTGCAACTTTTTTCTACCTACGGATTCAATTTTTTCAGGATACCACAAAAATTTGCATATCGAATTTTGGATTTTCTTAATCTCTCCCAATGACATTGATTTAGTTCTCGCATGAAATATAATAATTGACATAACCAAGGAATTTATGATCACCAATTTTCCATACCAGGTGAGCTGTCTAGTTTTTAAGTAATTTAGTGTCCGGGTAAGTTTGGTTCCAATTTCGTCCCACATTTTAGCTAGTGTTTTTTTTTCCGAAATTTATACCGAGTATTTTTACGTCATCTTTGATATATCGAACAAGAGAAGAGTTGGATATTGATCTGCGTGAGGATTCCGTGATACATAAAATTTCAGTTTTATCTTTATTAATTGTTTGTCCAGATGCCAGTTTGAAGTTATCTAATTCTTTGAATATTTCTTTGATGGAAGGTTGGTCGGTTACTGCAAATGTGATGTCATCGGCATATTGATCAATCTTATGATGGTATGACCCCAATTTTATACCGTGAATGTTATTATTTGAAAAGACGGATCTAGCAAGAGGCTCTACACATATTGCATATAACAGCATGCTCAGCGGGCATCCTTGCCTTATGCCACGCTTTATGGTGACTGTATTAGACAACTTACCATTGACATCTATTTGCGATTTAATGTTAAGATACATATTTTTTATGACTTTTAAGGTCTTGTCCCCAAGTCCAATTTGTTCAAGAATATCAAACAGAAATTTATGATTCACATTATCGAACGCCTTTAAATTATCGATTAGTATCAGCGCCCCCGGGATGTTTTTAGATCGGCAATATCGCAAAATGGCGTCGGTGTTATAATGAATATCATTCATACTCATTACTTATTATTTTGGATATAACCGGCTCTAGCCGTCTTACTATAATTTTTGCTATAATTTTATAGTCCATGTTAAGAGTCGTTATAGGTCTCCAGTTTTTCAGTTCCGTCTCGTCGTTTTTCTTGTATAATAACTTAACTTTTGCGGTTGCTGATGATTTTGGAAAGGGGCCGAAAGAAAGGACGTTATTGATGAGCTGGGTAAATGACGTTTTTATTGTGTTCCAAAAAGTCATATAAAATTCTTTGCTAAGTCCATCTATGCCGGGTGATTTGTTGTTTCCAAGTAACTTGATTGCACTGTAAATTTCACCGCTGGTAACCGGTTGTTCCAATAAAAAGTTTTCTTGCTCAGATATTTGGGTTGAGCTCATTAATGATAGATATTGTCGCTGATAGTGGTCGTTCGTTTCATGTTTTTTACCCCATAAATTCCCATAGAAGTCTTCAACTATAGACACGATCGCACCCTCTTCTGTCACTACCTGGTTGTTTGCCGTTTTTAACCTCCCTATTGTGGTTTGTTTTGCTCGCTGTTTGATTTTCGAGTAAAAACTTGTGGTTGGTTTTTCATTCTCTTCCAGGTCAGTCAGGTTAGCCATTAATGCATCTAATCTGTACTTCTCATTTTGTAGATATCTTAATTGGGATTTAAGGTTTTCAATTTGCAATAGACTTTCGGCTTTCCCTTCATTAATGAGTTTGTCTAATTTTTTCCGAATTAGAGTTGTCTGGTTCCTTTTATCTTTGACGACAGTTTTAGAGTATGCGACTGTAGTTTTTTTAATTCTAAGCTCCAATTTGTCCCACCAGTCTTGAATTTGATAAAAATTTCCTAGTTCAGTCAGAGTAGATTCGAACGTGTTGTTTATGATTTCTACGTAGATCGGATCTTTATATAGAGACAAGTTGTTGCGCCACGTTCCTTTTCCCCAGCGGACTTTTTGGGTTTTTCTAAGTTGGATTACCGGACATAGCAGGTGATCGGCTACGGTGTTTGTTGTGTGCGATATAGAGGCAATGAGGTGTTCCATGCTTTTAGAGTTAAATATATCGTCAATACGGCTGCCGTGTGATCCAGTATGATAGGTAAAGATTTGTTTTAGTGGGTACTTCTTCCGAAAAGTGTCCTGTATGTTATTTTCTTGGATGTATTTTATAAAAAGCTTTTCTGGGGGTCGAAGTTTAAATTTTCTGGGGTCCAGGATGTCAGTTTGTTTCAGTACGAAATTAAAGTCGCCCACTAATAATAAGTTTTGACTATTACCGTAATATGTTAACAGATTGATCAAATTTTTAAAAAATTCAGTTTTTCCCGGTCCATTTTGTGCTGGCGCATATATGTTAAATATTTTTATGACTTTACCGTCAATCTGAATCTCCACGCTGTCGCATCGATTTTCGATATGGGCATTGTACGTATTCGGTACTATCGTGTTTTCTATCTTTACTAAGATTGCGGTTCCCTGCCAAAACCGACTATGATGTTTATCCGTTATATCGAGAGTGTTGAAATAAATATTATATCCCAGCATATTGGCCCAGTTTGTCGAAGATTTTTTATCTATCCTATGAACTTCCTGTACGCGGAGTACATTGGGGTTCTCATGCTGGATGAAACTTTTCATTTCACTCAAGTGTTTATGAAAGCTGTTTGCATTTAAGGAGATTAGCTTTATGAGGGCCATGACTTACATTAATGTGTAAAAAGGGGAAAAATTCGAGCTACCGTTTGTGGTAGTTGGATATTTGGTCACCTTAGTTTAAATAAATATTGTTTATTTACGGGTTTATAGCAGAACAAAGAAGTTTCACTTACATCATTTTTTCTTCTTTCCTATGATCCCCTTGTCCAATGATGACTCTGAAGATGTTGTTTCCTGTCTGTTTCTCTTGTTGTTGTAGTCCTTATTTTCCATAAATGATTCATTTATATCCAAATTCAGTTTGTTTGGCGGAGGAGTTCTTTCTTCTAGATATGCGGGGGCGGAATGAATTTCTAATGGTGAGGTAGAGAAACAGGACGATGGTGTGTCCTGTTGTTCAATATGGTGGACCATCACCTTAACATATGCCCTGCCCTTTGATGGCGGGTTATAGGGCGTATTGCCAATCGTTGAGGTTTTTTTCAGTCGTGACGTCTGCCTGGTATTGATGCATTTCGGCGGTGTCTTGATGATTGGGCTAATTACATTCTCGATTTCTTCACACTCCGATCAATTAGATATCTCTTTTAAATTGCTTGTTGGTGATTCCGCTGCGGAGGAAGAGAATTCTGATATATCGATTTGTACAGGTTCTTGAGTGTCTTCCAATTGTATGATGCCTTTGTTTTGATTTTGCTCTGCGTTTCGTTCTTTCTCACCATTTTGTTTCGGTTCATTGATTTTTCGTTCGCCTTCCACAGGGTTGTTCGGCCGTTCATTGTCTTTTTGAGGGATTCCCTCGTTTGTGCCTATTTCGGGCGACTTTGATGGCATTGTTGAGTCTTCTTCACGTCCATTGCATTGTACAGGTTGTTGAGTACTTTTTGGTACGAGGTTTTCAGAGGCGTTTTGAACAGTTGTTGGTTGTTCTCTACGTCTGGGTGCAGACCATGCGTCGCTGGGGTTGCGTTGGAGTGTGGGATATTCCTTCTCTCGCTGGTCGCAGTTCCTTCGAAGGTGACCCAATTTCTTGCAGTGTCTGCAAACGGGGTCATTTTCACATTCATTGAAGATGTGGCCCGTCTGCAGACATCTGCCACACGTAGGCGTATATAGTTCTCGTGGTAGAAACGTTTTGCATCTTCGGCCATTGATGGTAACGAAGTCCGGCAATTTTTCTTTATTGAAGTCTTCCATTAAAAACGAAGTATATCCATTGTATATTTGTGTTCCTCTATAAAAGTTACGTACAGCACTTCGAATCTTTCCACAACCAAGGTTATTCACGGTTGCTGCGGCCTTGGAGAATATCGTTTCGTATAGAATTCCCCTTATGGAGATACGAACAGGTGGTTTGTTTGGCATCGATACTTCTATCTCTAATCCATCTGCTCTGATCAACCCACCAGTAGCTTTGAAGAATTCGTCGCGGCAGCTTTTTCCATCTACTTCGGCAAAGGAGAGTAACCATGAGCCCCTTCGGGACTCAAATAACCCCCTTATTTGGTCGCAGAATTTCTGTGTTCTTTCGTTTTTTTTTCAGTAAGTCCAATAAAGTGGCGAAATCCATGTCTTGCTTTGTGTTCAGGTATACAGTCAGCGGTTGCGTGTTTACAGGTGAATTTGTTGATTCCGTTGGTGGTGTTGCTGCAGCTGCGGAGTAATCCATTTTATTGAATTGTAATCCAGGTAGTCAAGTATACTTTCTAGGTCTTTCCTGATTTATACTCGAATGACACTTATAGATTTCCTGTCTGAGTCGCGTCGACATTTGCAGACATCTCAAACTACGCTCCACTCGCGCACGACGCTCTAACCAAGTTCTACCACTGAACCACCAATGCTCGTTCGCGTTGGGTTGTCTTTTCACTCTCGATTGCATATTAATGTTTCAAAATTAAACGCCGCGAGCAGGGCTCGAACCTGCGTGAGAATATCCCGCTGGATTTCAAGCCTAACGCTTTAAGCACTCGGCTATCAAAGTTACTACGTTAGTAATTTGTGGTTTTATGTTCATATGTTTACAAAATTAAAAGCTGCAAGCAGCGTTAGAACCTGCGCGGGAATATCCCTTTGTATTTCAATTCCAATGCCTCAACTACTTGGTCATCACAGCTTCTCCGTTAGTAATTTTTAGTTTACAGACTTTATCTCTTTAGTAAAATTTTAAAAATACATGAGCATCAATTTAAAAAATACATAAGCAACGGATATTGACGGGAAAGATGTATTAATTAGAATTTAAAATGTAATCGCATAAATGAGCACTATCTTCGCCGGGACTCGAACCCGGAACCTCTGGATTAGAAGTCCAGCGCGCTATCCATTGCGCCACGAAGACTCGCAAGGCCAAATAGAAAACAGATCATTTTTCATATTTCGTACCATGAAATATAAGCAATTTTTTTCAAATATCCTTGGATGCATTTGCCAGGAATCGAACCTGGGTCTCCCTCGTGGCAGGCGAAGAATCTACCACTGAACCACCAATGCTCGTTGCGCAATAGGTTATATTTTCACTCTCGATTGCATTTTGATGTTTATATGTTAATAAAACAAGATTAAAGCTGCGAGCAGGGTACGAAGCTACATGAGCATCAATTTAAAAAATACATAAGCAACGGATATTGACGGGAAAGATGTATTAATTAGAATTTAAAATGTAATCGCATAAATGAGCACCATCTTCGCCGGGACTCGAACCCGGAACCTCTGGATTAGAAGTCCAGCGCGCTATCCATTGCGCCACGAAGACTCGCAAGGCCAAATAGAAAACAAATCATTTTTCATATTTCGTACCCTGAAATATAAGCAATTTTTTTCAAATATCCTTGGATGCATTTGCCAGGAATCGAACCTGGGTCTCCCTCGTGGCAGGCGAAGAATCTACCACTGAACCACCAATGCTCGTTGCGCAATAGGTTATCTTTTCACTCTCGATTGCATTTTGATGTTTATATGTTAATAAAACAAGATTAAACGCTGCGAGCAGGGTACGAACCTGCGCGGGAATATCCCGCTGGATTTCAAGTCCAACGCCCTAATCACTCGGTCATCACAGCTTCTCCGCTAGTAACTTGTGGTTCACAGACTTTGTCTCTTTAGTAATAATTTAAAAAATAGATAAGCATAATTTTAAAAAATACATAAGCAACGGATATTGATGGGAAAGATGTATTAATTAGAATTTAAAATGTATTCTGGATTAGAAGTCCAGTGCGCTATCCATTGCGCCACGAAGTCTCGCAACTTTTAATAGAAAACAGAACATTTTCCATATTTCGTACCATGAATTATTATCAAATTCTTGAAAATATTATGAGCTGCATTGGCCGGGAATCGAACCCGGGCCTCCCGCGTGGCAGGCGAGAATTCTACCACTGAACCACCAATGCTCGTTCGCGGTAGGTTATCTTTTCACTCTCGATTGCATTTTAATGTTTTTACCTTAAATAAAACAAAATTAAACGCTGCGAGCAGGGCTCGAACCTGCGCGGGAATATCCCATTGGATTTCAAGTCCAACGCTTTAAGCACTCGGCTATCAAAGTTACTACGTTAGTGATTTGTGGTTTTATGTTCATATGTTTACAAAATTAAAAGCTGCGAGCAGCGTTCGAACCTGCGCGGGAATATCCCATTGTATTTCAAGTCCAACGCCTTAACCACTCGGCCATCACAGCTTCTACTTTAGTAGCTTTTGGTATACAAATTTTATCTCTTTAGTAAAATTTAAAAAATACTAAGCAAGGGATATCGACGGGAAAGATGTATTAATTAGAATTTGAAATGTATTCGCATAAATGAGCACCATCTTCGCCGGGACTCGAACCCGGAACCTCTGGATTAGAAGTCCAGCGCGCTATCCATTGCGCCACGAAGACTCGCAAGGCTAAATAGAAAACAGATCATTTTTCATATTTCGTACCATGAAATATGAGCAATTTTTTTCAAATATCCTTGGATGCATTTGCCAGGAATCGAACCTGGGTCTCCCTCGTGGCAGGCGAAGAATCTACCACTGAACCACCAATGCTCGTTGCGCAATAGATTATATTTTCACTCTCGATTTCATTTTAATGTTTTTACCTTAATAAAACAAAATTAAACGCCGCGAGCAGGGCTCGAACCTGCGTGAGAATATCCCGCTGGATTTCAAGTCCAACGATTTAAGCACTCGGCTATCAAAGTTACTACGTTAGTGATTTGTGGTTTTATGTTCATATGTTTACAAAATTAAAAGCTGCGAGCAGCGTTCGAACCTGCGCGGGAATATCCCATTGTATTTCAAGTCCAACGCCTCAACCACTTGGTCATCACAGCTTCTCCGTTAGTAATTTTTGGTTTACAGACTTTATCTCTTTAGTAAAATTTTAAATATACATTAGCATCAATTTAAAAAGTACATAAGCAACGGATATTGACGGTAAAGATGTATTAATTAGAAATTAAAATGTGATCACATGAATGAACACCATCTTCGCCGGGACTCGAACCCGGAACCTCTGGATTAGAAGTTCAGCGTGCTATCCATTGCGCCACGAAGACTCGCAAGTCCAAATAGAAAA